>JAPQVY010000111.1:17579558-18964558 GCA_028535165.1 Quercus tomentella | reverse complement strand
CTATGCATTGACTATTGGAGATGCTCTCACTGTTTGTTTGGTTGAAAATTTTGTGCAAACATAATTTTTTCGTATTTTTTGGTATTTGGTAATATTAGAAAAAAGAATAAAAAAATTATTTATAATCAACATAAAAAATATGACTTATTTTTAGAGGTTGTTTTCCACTAATTTTTTTTTGAAAAACAAATATATCTCACAATAAGCTAAATGAGGAAAATTAGAATATTATTTTTCAACTCATTTAATGTTACTACCAAACATAAAAAAATAAGATAGTTTTATAGAAAAAAAAAATTAGAAAATGACTCATTTTCTAGAAAACATCATCGTTGAAATAAATAGAGCGACTGTCAAAGTTTTTCCTTTTTTTCCTCTCTCAAGCTATCCAAACAAATGTCCGAGCGAGGATAATAAATGAAGATTTAGGGAGAAGTATTGGACGCCAATTCTTAAAAATGGAGAAATATATTTTCATGTAGTAACATATTATGAGTCCATTTGGTTAGGCTTTTTGGGAGTTTAAAAGAGTGTTTTTAAAATATATTTCTCATAGCTTTTTTACAAATGCTCATTTTAAACTCAAAACTCAGTTTTCCAACAGCTTATACAAGAGTAATTCTACGGTACCCCCCAAAAAAATGGGGGGTACGGTACCCACTAGTAGGTAACCCGCTACACCAGGTTACTTTTTTCTCACATTTGACGGTTCTATCCTCACATTGTGCAGTTCCAATATCACATGTGACAGTTCTTTTCTCACATTTGGTGGTTCCCTTACTTTTTTCTCACATTTGACGGTTCGATCCTCACATTGTGTAGTTCCAACATCACATGTGATAGTTCTTTTCTCACATTTGGTGGTTCCCTTACTTTTTTTTTCTCACACTTGACGGTTCTATCCTCACATTGTGCGGTTCCAACATCACATATGACAGTTCTTTTGTCACATTGGGTGGTTCCCTTACTTTTTTCTCACACTTGATGGTTCCATCCTCACATTGTGCAGTTCCAACATCACATGTGTCAGTTCTTTTGTCACATTTGGTGGTTCCATTACTTTTTTTCTCACATTTGACGATTTCATCCTCACATTGTGCAGTTCCAACATCACATATGATAGTTTTTAGGTCACATTGGGTGGTTCTCTTACTTTTTTCTCGCACTTGACGGTTCTATCCTCACATTGTGTAGTTCCAACATCATATGTGACAGTTCTTTTCTCACGTTGGGTGGTTCCCTTACTTTTTTCTCACATTTGACGGTTCCATCCTCACATTGTGCAGTTTCAACATCACATGTGACAATTCTTTTCTCACATTTGGTGGTTCCCTTACTTTTTTCTCACATTTGATGGTTCCATCCTCACATTGTGCAGTTCCAACATCAAATGTGACAGTTCTTTTTTCACATTTGGTGGTTCCCATATTTCTTTTCTCACATTTGACGGTTCCATCCTCACATTGTGTAGTTTCAACATCACATGTGTCAGTTCTTTTATCACATTTGGTGGTTCCCTTATTTTTTTCTCACATTTGACGGTTCCATCCTCACATTGTGCAGTTCTAACATCACATGTGACAGTTCTTTTCTCATGTTGGATGGTTCCCTTACTTTTTTCTCACATTTAACGGTTCCATATTCACATTGTGCAGTTCTAACATCACATTTGACAGTTCTTTTGTCACATATAGTGGTTCCTTTATTTTTTTTCTCAAATTTGATGGTTCCATTGTTATATTAAGCAGTACCAACATCGCATATGTTCTATTTTTGTTACATGTGATAGTTCTTTTGTTACATGTGACAATTTTTTTCTCACATTTGACGGTTCCATCCTCACATTGTGCAGTTCTAATATCACATGTAACAGTTCTTTTCTCACATTTGGTGGTTCCCTTACTTTTTTTTTTCTTACATTTGACGATTCCATCCTTACATTGTGCAGTTCCAACATCACATGTGATAGTTCTTTTCTCACATTTGGCCGTTCCCTTACTTTTTTCTCACATTTGATAATTCCATTGTCATATTAAGTAGTACCAACATCGCATCTAACTCTATTTTTGTCACATTTAGAGGTACCCTATTTTTTTATTCTCAAATTTGACTGTTCCATTATTACATTGGGCAGTACCCACATTACTTCTGACCGTACTTTTGTTACATTCGGTGGTACCCTATTTTTTTCCTTACAATTGACAATTCAATCGTCACAGTAAGCACTACCAATATCACCTGACCATAATTTTACATTTAGGCTTATCACTGAGGTCACTTTTTTACTTACTAATAACTGCTCATCACAATAGTAATTTTTTTAAAGTTATTAAAAAATTTAGATCTAAAATCGAAAACCAAAAAAAAAAAAAAAAAAAAAGCATCCCATGAAATTAGCCCAACCACAATAATTACTCTTGTTCACAAAAAAAAAATCAGCTAGAATTGTCTTGGTTTCTTCCACAAATATTTAAATATACCAATTAACTTCCTACGTATCTCCCTTAGTAGCTTCCATCACATTCAGAGGCATACCTCCCTATAAAATAACATAGTTGAGGTTATTTTCTTGATGTTTATATTTTTATTATTTATATATGATGTTGAACCAAAAATTAGATTATCTCCAATTCGTCTATAGTGTTGTCCAAGACCAAAAAGGTCATCCAAGTGCAAGAAGGTCGTCCAACATGGAGTCACCTGGACGATCGCCAAACACTTAGAAATTTTCAGAGTAAATCTATATCCAAAAGCTTATGATTCGAACCACGTTCTACTATTCTGAAGTAGAAGCGAAATTCTTATTCATCGCTCTAACTTCCCACTAAGTTCGTAACTTCTGATGGCAGTTGTAAAAATTAAGTCTGAACCTTCTAACTTCCATCCACATTGAGGAAGGTTAGGATGTATTAAGAAACCCTATTTAAGCTGTAACCTCTTTCATTAATGTGGATGAGAAAATTTGGTAGAAACAAGCCTGTCTTTAATGCCCGAAATGTACACAGATAAGAGATATGAACTTTGTCCTCGGAAGCTTACCTGAGGATCAAACTTGTTAAAATTACCAACGTTGTTTAATTTATCTCACTAGTTAAAATTCCCATCTATGCTTGGTTATTTGGACTAAAGTTCCCACCTCTACAAATTCATTGTTAAATCTGATACAAAAGGACTACGGAACTTACAAAATCCATTAATTTTTAAATTCCTTGTTTGGGCCTTTTTGTATAATGAAGGATTTGAAATTCCGTTGTTTGGATACCTAAATTTGGATTTAGATTTAAGATCAATAAAATAATTTTCCCAATTATTATTTTTCTTAAACTTTCTACATTTTAATTTTAGTAACATTTTTGAACTAAATATTGAATTTCATTCATTTTTAACTAACTATAACATTGAAAATATTTAATCGCTAACTATTGAATGCATCACATTCAGTGCATCACACGAGTTAGTGATTAGTAATCTGAAAAAACTAAAGACGTTTGATTATTAGTTGACCTTATAATACTTTGTCACGTCACTTTCGAGGTCTAACAATTTTCCACATTATAATGATTTTATTTATTTATTAAATCACGAAATACCCTTAAATCCTACCAATCCCTCTAAAAGATGCAAATGATGCAAATTAACATATCATCACTCACACACCTGATCAGAACTTGCATATCATCATAGCATCCATGAGATTAGTCTAGGTATATCAATTAACATTTATCTGCAAACTGCATCCATTGTAATCACTATCAATGGAGAGGACAAATTATATCTGTATTACATTGAATATTAACATTATTTGTATTATATTGATCAATGTAATCATGTGTTAGAAATTAATTAAAGAACCAAAGGTACAACATGTTTTGCTGCATTTACATATTTACACATCAATATGACGAAATCAAAACATACAAAGTAAGGTATTCAATCCCTAAAAAAGAGTTACAATTCTCAAATCTCCAAGTACAACACACTTCTGATGGTTGATGCTAACATATTCATGGCACTCTAATAACTCGAAGCAATGATAATTCCCATGCTTGTCATTGCCAGCACCCATGACATAGTAGAGGTGTATGTGTATCTGATAAACATGACAATAGGAATAAGGGCACAAATTAAAAATAAAAACACAAACTTAAGCAAGTAAACTAAGTTTAACCACACTTAGTTCCTCTTATTTGACTTAAGAAAGAACCCAAAGTATAATAATTCTTGCACTATTGTTTATATATATATAAGTATGATTTGTACTGTTATATAATTAAATCGACTCAATAAAATATATAGTCCAAAAGTATAGTTAACAGGACTCAAATTGTTGAAGGCATAGATTATATCGTCAGAAAGTGATATTTCTTCAAACTGATATTTCTTCAAACTGATACATCCAAAAATTAATAAGATAGGCTCACAATGGACCCTTGCATCATGACTATGAACCAAATGCATATGTAGAAATGAAACACAACAAATTCTTTTTTTCATTTTTCCCCTAAGAAATGATTGGATTTTATGGAAATAAATGGCTGCCTAATTACAAAGCCAATTACATCAAAGTAGAAGCCACTAGCAATATTCAACTACAAGAAAATTGACAAGAAGCTGCAAGATGTGAATATATTAAAATACAACATTTAGAATTTAATCCTTTACACAAAACAATAGTACTGTGTAAGTTAAGGCCAAAACAACAGGTAAAAGGAACATAAGTCCAAACAAGATCTTAATGACCTCCCAATTGTCAATAACTTTGTTTTTATAAGCACAAGCTTTTGAAATTTTCTATTAAAAAAAAAAAAAGACAAGCAGTGAGTTAGCACAATTGAAACAAAACTATTGAAATCTACTAATTTATAATAGCAAATCTCAATAAATATTGTTCTCACAAAAGACCACAGTTTAACATAAAATTCTAACAGTTTCAGAACTTGTTTGCACTTTGCAAATAGTTGTCAGGCTTTCCAAACATACCCTATAATTTTCAAACTGAAAGGCCAGCACATTGTAACCACTTAAATTATTTACATTTGAAATCTACTTTTTGCAGAACTTGCATTTTCAACATTGTTAGTCAGGCAAGGAATCCACAGAAATTCAGTTTCATAAAAACTTAGACTAACACATCAGTAACAAAATTTTGTATTTTAAATTTTACAGCTACAATGTTTTTGACTGCCTTTACAACCCCTACAATCAGAATAGTACACATCAAAGCAAACAAACAAATTGAGAAACCCAGCAAACAAAGTAACTGAATCTTAAATTCACGGATATTACCACAGTATGTAAAAATATAATCAGAAAAATTCAATGCCCCACTGCAATGGCCAATGGCACTCCCTTAACAGTATAACAAAAGGAAAATAAAACCAACCCAGGTAGTATAACATAACCCAAAAAACAGACCAACCAGTTCCAAAATTGCAAATACAGAGAATACCCCATCATAATTTAAGCGAAAAAGAGTCATAATTTGGGACCATACCTTGGCATAAGCATTCCACACATTGCGATTAATATAAGGGAGAAAAACTATGAAAGAACTACTAAGAAAAGAAAAAGAAGATGTTGGATTGAGATGAATTGATGTTATCTACTCAACATTACAAATATATTTCAAAGCTATTCCAGGGTTAAGCAAAGCCATCAAAATGCTTATTAGACATGAAAAAAAAAGGTTCTGCCTATTATATGGAAACAAAAGGAATCAATTACATAATTAGCACTAGGCAGTCTTCTTTCATCACAAACTAGGCATTGATACAAATCTACCAACAGGACAAACTTTGAAATCAATGTAGCTATACACAAAGTAAACATCTTATGTTAAACTAGTTAAAAAGTTATCACCACTGTCATCCAAAAAGTTATCATGCGTTAAAATACATAGCTCATAGAGGCATTTCATCAAACAATTCATTGCATTTCAATTAGACCAACTTGGAACTCTAAAAAATATCTTCAACAATTTCTTAACAAAACTAAACCAACCCATGCTTACCAGTAGATACAGACCCACATAGAAAAATCCAAACGAAACCCACACAACTCAAATACAAACAAAAACAGAAATACAGACCAACCCAAAACGAACTTAGATAGGCTAAGAGAGACAAACCTGAACACCATGGTGGTTGCGGCTTTAACATTGATGTCGCAGCTTGAGGCAGTGAAGACGCGAGCGTTGTGGAAGGATTTCCCAAATTCCACGGTTAGTGAGGGATTTGAAATCAATAGATTTGGAACTTGAATTCCAGGATGGATTTGGGTCAAATACAAATTCTTCTCTTTTTAAGTTATCCACCCAAATCCAAATCCTAAACGAAACCCCATGCCATCCAAACAGACCAAAAGAAGATTGAGGACTCTTCCCCACCCACCCCATACACAATACCCACAAGAAACTAATAAAGAAAAAAGGGAAACAAAACAATAGCAGTCAAAATAGGGTTTTATCGTTTTGATACTTACCTTTAACAATATCAAAACGATTATGATCCTTTAGAAAGAAACCTTTACCAGAGAACGCAAGAGGAAGCGAAGAACGCGAGAGAGGAAGAAAAATCAGAGAACGCGTGAGGAAAAAAACTGAGAGAGACCATCAGAATTTTTTTTTTTTTTTAGTTTATATACACTGACTTGCTTTGCCAGTAACCGGTTTCTACTAAAATTAAATTAACGGCTAAGATGATAACAACACCAAGTCAATGGTTCAGATATGGGTGGGTACCGTACCCCCCAAAAAAAATAGGGGGTACGGTAGAATGACCCCTTATACAAATACACCTTATAAGAAAAATGGTATGACTTTTACGCCCAAAAATCCATTCTTTTCCATTTTGGACCTATTGAACTTATCCATACTACTTAAGGTGCTAAGCTCATGTTGGACCAAGAATGAAATTCAATTCAAGCCTCGGACATATCAATATCAATATCTATATTCTATATATATAACATTATAAAAGTTGATTTTGTTGTTAATTTCCTTTCAATGTCCTAATATATTGTCACGTAAAATTTTGAAAATCCGTACTTTTCGCATCATTAATTTGAGTATTTCCAATGATTCCACGACACAACCTTGGAATTAATGTTATGACAAATATGAGGAGCATGAGCTTATGAAAACTTGTATGGAAAATATGATACATGACCTATCGTACACATTTGAAGAATCTCAATAAATAACACACATGCAAAAGGCAATTCAATGAAGCCACTAGCTGTTGAGAAATCCATCTATAATAATTAGAGAACACCACAAGCCCTTACTGTCTGTGGACGACTAAATTTCTCGGTTCGAAATAAGTCAAACAAGTAAAATAGTTTCACAAATGTGAATTTGTATTGATGATTGTGTGGTACAATTCTCTGTGATTACAAAAGAGTTATCCTCTGATTCGATCTCCTTAAAAGACTTGTTGATTGGATCTGTAGTAATGTGATTTTGATTTGAACACTTAATATACTTCAATTTGGCTGAAGAATGGATCGAAGATCTTTGGAACAAAATTACAATGAATCTCTGGCTATGAGCTTGTTGGAAATCCTTCGTTCTTCATGTTCTTCGTGTTCTTGTTCTTCATCTTCGAAGGTTTGTGGTGGAAGTTCTTCGGGGCTTTGGAGCTTTGAATCCGTAGAGCTTCACTGATTTGTGATTTGTTGATGTTTTTGGAGGCTTCAAGGCTTGATTCCACTGAACTTTGAGATCTAGGAATATGATTTGGATGATTCCTCTTCAAATGTTCTTCGTATTTGAAGGTTTGTGGTGGAAGTTTTTCTGGGCTTTGGAGGCTTGAATCCGTAGAGCTTCGCTGATTTGTGGTTTGTTGATGTTTCTGGAGGCTTTTGAGCTTGATTCCAGTGAACTTTGAGATCTAGGCAGGTAGTTTAGATGATTCTGCTTTGAATGTTGCTTGCATTTGAGGTTGAAGTTCTTGAAGTTCCTGGAGGCTTCAGGGCTTGATTCCAACAGAGCTTCAGTACTTCTGAATCTTTTTTGATGCTGCTTGTGCTCTAGATGGCTTGGTCCTCCTTCTAAATGCCTTAGGAAGGCTTCTATTTATAGGAGTTTTGGGGTGGGAGAGTGACACGTGGCGGAGTTTGATTGGTGACACATGTCACAGCCTGATTGATTCGCTTATGTCATCACTTACACGTGCTAGATTGCCTGTGTCATTGCTTACATGTGTTGATGTGTGATTGGTTTTTGCATGACACTTGGCAAATTTCTGTTGGTTTCTAAGTAGTGATAGCAAAACCTAGCAGCAATACGTGATGCTTTGTAATTGGCTGTATTTTGTGGACTTGGTAATGTGACGTGTCAGCTTGTGATAGGTCGGGAATTTTCCCTCTCTACACTATCTCCAACAGTGATCCAACAAGTACTGGAAAGCAAAAAAGAGCCAATGACATAGAGATGGAGCTAGAAAAATATCCCATGTTTCATGCACCGCTAAAGAAATAAAATGCAATCAGTGACAAGTGAGTAGATGACAGCATTCTTGAGCTACCCCAAGCCAAACAAAAAAAGAAGACAAGTGGAACCCTCAAATTAAACTGTCCCTTTCACCAATATGTGGATCATGCTAAAAAGATTGTCGCGTGCCCTCCAAAGGATTTTTCATAGAAGAATATAATTAAAGACGTGATCCTCAATCGAACGCAAGGTTAGCGTAGGAGGTCTAAACGTTCACGATTCAGTTAAAAACAAGTGAGTGTGAATACGGTTTGTGTTAGACTGTTATCATGGTGGAGAAATTATACAGTCCTTATGGTAGACCACGTCATTTATCCACCATTTCAGTAGATCGAACTCCTAATTATTTAAAATTGCTGGGTCAGTATTCAGTTTTTATTTAAAACTCCACAATTTTAAATAAGTGGAAATTTTTTACTAAAATGGTGGACCACATTACTTATCCACCATGAAGACCTTATAATTTCTCATTTAGTAGACTGTTAGTGTGTATAATAAGCATTGCTTATTAACAAAATCACACTGTCCTACCGATGAAGCAAATGCCAGCCATGCCTTTTTGGACACTACCAATGCCGTCACATTTACCAATTAACAAGGTTATATTAAGTACTACACACAAATCATCATATACAGGCCCATTTTATCCAGCAGCTATGTTGAATGGCATTCATATCCGAAGAGCACTAGTTGACTGATGCATGATTATAATGCATAACATGGATGATGATGAAATGGTACGAGAGAGTGACATTACACAATGCCAACCAAGCCTAAGGGTAGAATTTACATGTCATATGATTATTATAGCTAACTCCATATTTGGCAAGTTTGTTATAGTATTTGAAGATTGGAGAGAAAATTAGTTAGTGGCACATGCACGTGTTAGATTTTAATTACGCAAAAAGATTACTACTTTCATTTTCTAGAGAGAGAAAGATTCCAAAGAAAGAGAATGAATTCACACCTCAATCTACACTCAAATATAAAATTCTTAAATTCTATTAACAAGCTATCTCTTTACAATGTGTGGGGCCCAGTAATTTGTGGCCCTGGCCCATTCATTCGTTGAGGCCCAAGGCCCGAGCCGAGGAAGGTTATAGCCCAGGCTTGATAGTATAAGTACGAAGTAGCCTTGGGACACAGCCGAGGACGATTCAGTCCTCGGCATGTCCAAGGTCTCACCAAAAGAAAGGGTAAAAATGGTATAAGAACAGCTGGAACAAAATCTAAAATATCTAAGTCAATACTAAAATATCTAAGTCAATAGAAAAGGGTACGCTAGAAAGTGCAACGACCAGGGAAAGCTGCCCTTACTGCCATTCAATACTCTGCACCTGACAGAGCCATACTCCCCAGCTTTTACAACCACCTCCAACGACTTTGAGTATGGGCTGATGGGACAAGTATCAGTCCTGAAAAGTCGACCCTACACGTGGACGAAGGATAAGGAACACAGGCTAGTATAAAAGGAGAAGTAAGCAATCCATAGAAGTGGCTGAGAAAAATGGCCAAAACCAGAGCCTCCCAGCCCACCTCTAGGAGAAAGACTCCCAGAGCGTGCACGATTCATTTATGGATGTACATGTTTTATTTATGTATGAACACTACGGAAAACCACCGATTCGTGATCAAGGCCTAGCCTTTCAAACCCACGCTCTATAAATGATATTGTTAGGGCCTATTTACGTGCGAACCCAGTATCGTTCTTGGGTCGTTCCAAATCGTGTCCTTACACAATGCATGCAGAGAAAAGCAGGAACCTATTGATTAAATTTTGCATTTCACCTAGAACTTGTTCATAAACCAATATGATAACAATTGGTCATAGATGGTAGAAATATATAAATAGCTTCATATACAGTGCGAAAGTGATTGCCAAAAATCAAAGCTTGCTATCTAAGTGAAACACACAGTTTTATCAATAGTTTCACATTTTTCTATGCTTCACTAATGCCTAGTGCCCATAATAATAATAAAATTAATAAATAAATAAGAAGGAGATGGACATGAGTTTCAAATTGAAACAATTTAATAAGTTTTGGACAATAATTGACAATATTAAAATCCCATGACCTAATATGAAGCATCAAACTTGGTCTAAATCATTGGCCTTTTTATTTGATTTCCCATGTACCGTACTAGGCCTTAATTTATGACTTATTGAGTCTAATAATTATCCTTTTGATAGCGATACATTTTATGTGTTTAATATGTGTGATATCTCTCTCTCTCTCGAAAATAATTTAATAGACCTTAAGAGTAATGCTTTCTCCATTACATGAATGATAATTCTTATCAAGAATTTAATTAATGAAACCTTCTATCATGTGAGAGAATAGGGTACTTTTCTCATAAACATTTACTCATATCTTAATGTGAGCACACAACTGAGTAAAACCTTTATATTATGAAAGAGATTTTATGTATGTTCCAAATGTAGGAGATACCTTCTCAAATCATAATCCTTATACAATAAGACATTAAACTAAGTGACCCTGGTCAACTATGTGATTAATAATTAATTATTATTTGTAACAGTTGCATGCAACATCATTCTCGCATGAGGTGGACCTCACAAAGTATAAAAGAAATGTTACATGCAAGGTGGACCTCATACTTGTGGAAAAAAAATTGCATACAACTATTACACATAGGATCGAGATTGTGACTAATAGATTAGACTCGTTAGAATACAGACACATCTCCTTATTTGAACGTGTCTAGTGCTCTTATAGATAATACCACACTAAACCCACATTTCATGACTAACCCTCACTGAAGCACTGAACTCATCACAATGGTGTGACACATTCTACTAAATTCATACTACAAATTACACGTAATTTTTAACACGAATTCAATGCACTGAAATATTAGCCGCAAGCTTTACGGCCTTTACCCCTCTTGACCAAAAAAAGAAAATAAAAGAGTACGCATTACGCAGAGCTCCTATTGTCCGCTAACTAATTGATCAGAACATATATAATAAATAAAGCAAGATCTCATCCTCGACCTCCCTAATTTCCGTTGCCACCCTCTTTCTCTTCTCTCTCTCTTTCTCTCTCTCTCTCTAACTGAGCGAGCAAAAAAAAATCTTCATAATCTTTCTCTGTGAAAAATTAGGGCCAAGCTTTAGATCTCGGAGACAATAGAAATGGCGGTCAATCGCATCCGATTCTTGCATTGCGGTCGCTGATTTTCGGTCGCCGGAATCGGAGTTGGCAGCGATTGATTTCGCCGGTTGATGCTTCTCTTTGACATTCTTGTTCGGACTCTCACATGGACTCGATCTGGAGCAATGGCGTCGAGCCTGTTTCTTCTTTCCTCGTCGCTATCTACTTTGCTCTCGGCTTCCTCGCCGCCAGGTTCTTCCTCGACAAATTCATCTTCCGCGTAAGCTTCTTGCTCTATGTTTCGGCTCTAGAGCAAGCATTCTTTGTAGCTTCTCGTTTTACTTTGCAATTTTTCGAATTCTTGATTCTTGTTTGTTGTGGTTTATTTTTAGAAATGAGTTTGTTTGCTGAGAAAATTGTGGAGGAAAAGTAGCATTTGGACTTTATTTGTAGTGTGATTGTTTTGTACATTTCTTTTTAGGTTACAGCTATTTTAGATGTATGATCTTTAATATTAGAATTGTTTCTTGGATTCAATCAGCAAAGAATGAGAGCATTTAGTTGCTAAATCTTATTTGAATGCATGATTATAAGGATGTAAGTGCTGCTCAAGGATTTTCAGTATTTGTGAATAAAGAATGTTGTAAGGAATAAGGGAAAAAGGGGAAAAGAATCTAATGCTCCGTTTGTTTCAATGGAAAACCTTGTGTTCGGTGTTTTCCACTAATTTTTTTTTTTGGAAAACAACTCTATCTCACAGCAAGTTAAATAAGGGAAATTAGGAGATTTTTTTCAACTCAATTAAGGTTGCTACCAAACATAGGAAAATGAGGTAGTTTTATAGAAAATACTTTTTGGAAAATGACTCATTTTTTAGAAAACATTATTTCCGAAACAAACAAAGCGTAAATTATAACTGAAAATAGTTGAAGTGAGAGGGATTGATGATAGGGTGGTATTTTGTATATTTATTCTAATGATGAAAATACTGTGTTGTCAGTTACAGCTTAATTTTCTCTATTATCATCGATTAGGATTGAGCTTGACACGGCCTTTGTCATTTGATTAGGAGACAAGTATGCACTTAGGAGTTCCAATCATTGCTTAATTTTGTTTATTTTTCATCATATTTGTAGGTTTGAATTCTGTGGTGAATGGTTTATTTAGCTTGATTGATGATGTGCTGGGCAAGAGTCTCGCTGTGGAAGGTTTTTTTTCCTGAACAACTGGGGGGGAAGGGGATTCAGCCATTGAGCTACAAGGCTCTTGGCCTGACTGTGGAAATTTTAGCTGCCATTCATTTAAAGGAATGGCTCTTTACTTTAGTCATTAGGTAGGCCAGCTCTTACGCTAGGCCACTTAGGCAATTTAATAAGGCCCTATGATTTTGGTTCTATAGTATATTATTATACTTAGAGGTCAAGCCTTGGTGCCACCCAAAGCAACAAGTCGTGGGTTTAGGACTGGGAATCAACCTCTCCAAAGTAAAAACATGGGGGGTAAGGCTGCTAGTTACCTACTAAAAGTGGGAGTTTTGTGCATTGGTATGACCTTTTTAGTGCATTTTTATGCTTATTACAACCTAAATGGGTTCTAGTTAGCTCAACTAATAAAGTCTATTGTCATCGAATAAGACTTGGGTTTGAATCATGAGCGATCATCATGGATCGGATATCATAGGTTTCAAATCATACCGTGTCTATATTTATATAACCCTAAAGTAAAGTAGATCTCATATTTAGCTAAAAATGAAGAAATCAATATACCCTTTTTTTGCTCTCAGTCTCTGTCATTTTAAAGAAGACTATATCATTTACCAATAAAAATGTCTTTCCATCTTTTTCTATTTCGTAAAAAAGTATAATTTGTAGTAAAATACTTATAATTCATAGAAATAAGCAATTTGATAAGAATGTTGATTATGAGACAACACAATCTACAAATATATATATATATATATATATATATTTTTTTTTTTTCTTATATATAATAGATTAAGCTATTTCTTCATTTCAGAGCAGAACCAGTAGGTTTCAAATATATGATTAATTTCAAGATTTTTTCATTGACAACTCAATAGTTAAGGGAGGGGGATTTATACCCTAGATGTTATTATTGGAAATACTAGGAAATGTCAACTAGTTGAGCTATAAGGCTCTTGGCGTTTAATTTCAAGAAATTTAAATTATTAAACAATGATAGTTTATAAACATATTGCCTGTCTCAAATGTTTTCTCAAACTTAATATTTGTTTTCATATTTATGGTGCAGATTTATTTTTAGAACGGTAGAACTATTAGTTTAAAAAGTAGTTATATAAATAGAACTAAATACTCTAATTAACGTATTGAATTATGTAAAATGACTAGATTCTTTTCTAAATGCATGTATTGCTATAAAAAATCTACAGATGTATGTTATAGTTACTTTTGCAAAAAGAAAGTTTTTATATTTAAAATGATGAAATCTACAGATGTATGTTATGATTTTTTTTTTACCTATCAAAAAAAAAAAAAAATCATAGCATTTTATAGAATTTTCTTATACATAACTGTAATACCTATGATCAAAATGAAGTCTATGCTTATATGGTTCAATCAAAATATATCCAAAAGACAAAGACCAAAAAGCACAAGAATGGTAAATTAGCCTTGTTTATGTCTTTAATATGTCAAATAAAAAATTGTTTGTGTAGGAAGAATGTTATATGTATAATAAATCAATGGTCCATACCATTTCCTTCAAGATCCAGTGGTTAATATTAATGATATATTTTCTAGGAAAAAAAAAACTCTCCTAGGCATGCTTTTTGCTTCTTCAAAAAAGTACCAAAAATAATATCTTCATCAAATGAGTTTTGCTTCGGCCAAGCAAAATGCTTAGACTTGGGGGTTTCGAGTTTTGAGCTTTAAGCGCACTTAGGTACACTTAATATTGTTATTACAGCTAATCAGGAAAGGAAAAAAGAAAAAGAATTTTCTCTGCTATGTGTTTGCTTGATTCGCATATGAATGATTGTCAAAGAAATAGAACAATAGTAAATAAATAGAATGAAAGGAGTGTAGTAACTTGTGGAGAGAATGGTCTACTGTGCTCAATTTAAAGAATGGAAAACCGACATGCAAAAAAAAAAAAAAGAATTGACTATGATTGAAGTACAAAAGGAATGCAATGTCAATAAAAAATGGATACTTGGGATTGAGCGAGCATGTCAAGAAGGAAAATTTTCCTGGCTATGGAAAGAAATATTATCACATTAACTAAAGGAGAAATTTGTTGCTATGGCGATTATACACATCAAAGAAAGAGTTGACTTTCCTTCCCCATGAAATTTGGGGGTTATATGCGCTGTAACGATAGAGTAGTAGAGCTACCAGGATTACATGCTCCCTTTATTGGCAAAATTTTTGCATTATGATGTAATTCAGTGCTTCAGTTGTTGCATTGGAAATCTTCAGAGAGTTCAGCTTGCAACATGAGTGTTCTGTTGCTGAAATTTTCCATTACATGCCCTGTAATGTATTATTTGAATGTTTCAAGTTCTTTTATGTTTGAACACCTTGCCAAGTCACCTTCTGTAAAGTGTTAATATGTGTTCTCAAATCAATGTGTTTTTGAATTTTCACAAAATACAAACCACATACTCTCTCTCTCTGGCTGTTTTCCCATGTTTTCCACATATACTATGTTAAAAGATATCTTTGTTCATGTGCATGCATGTATCTGTTGATGTGATACAAATTATTTTGTGTCATGTTTCTTCATTTCACTTTTCTTAAATGGCAGTGACGAATTTCATCAAAACTTTCTTTTTTATCTTTCTGATAAAACAATAGCTCTGCTGTCAACAATTTGGGGTATATTTGGATTAAAACACAGTATTCATTTAAGCTTTCCACTCTTGTGAGAAATGATGTTCCTCAATGAAGCTCATGCTCATAGTAAACTTCTGTGCTTATTACTATACCTAAAAGCAAAACTCATGCTGAGATAGTTAATGGTTATTGGAAATATCTGATGCTCTTTCTAAGTATCAATCTTGCATGCTTTGTTCTTACAAGAAAAAGAAAATGAATAGGACAAGACATTTTAAACACTATGTTTCATTAATATTATTTGAATAATTCTTTATATATTTTCTTCCAGAAATTGTCCATCTGGTTGTTGAGATATAAAGGAGCTGTTCCACTAAAGATTGATGATGCAACACGGTCAAAGATTGTAAAATGCTCAGAGTCAATGTGGAAGCTAGCATACTATGCTACTGTTGAAGCATGTGTTCTCAAAATAACACACAGCGAACCATGGTTCAGGGATACTAAAGAATACTTTAGAGGCTGGCCAAATCAAGAGTTGCCGTGAGTAATTCACATGCTTGGCTTCATTTTCTTACTAGGTTTCTTGTAAGTTTCTTCATAATTTGTTTAAATGTGTAAAATGAAAGAAAAACATTGGCTACTAGCATGCTGGTATATACCCTTATCTCCAAAACTATACTATGGCATTGCACAAGAGGCTTCTCTTCCGCCTTTTATTGTATAATCACAAGAAAATAGAGCCAAGCAGGTCCTCCAGAGAGACGTAAATAATTAAAATATAGCCATCTACTTATTAATTACTGCATGGTTTTTGTTAGCTTTCGTTTCTCTTCTGAATGCATATGATTGGTGATGATATTGCTCTCTTTAGACAGCATGCCAGTTTTACTTTTTGACATACATAACTATGGAGAGATGTCTTTCTCTCTCTCTTTTCTTTTTCCTTTTTTTTGGGGGGAGGGGGGCGGCTGGGGAGGTAGGGGATTTGGGTTGGCTCTGATTATTTGGTTGTTTTGCAATGGATATGGGCTTTCAACAACTTGAATATTTATTTATTTATTTTTTTTTTCTCTAGGATAGGATAGTTCTAAACTTATTTGAGTTATACCATCAAAATGAATTGGTATAAATTGTCTAAAATGACCATTTTATTTATCATTTCAGGCTTCCCCTAAAGCTTTACTATATGTGCCAATGTGGATTCTACACCTACAGCATTGCTGCGCTCCTTACATGGGAGACTCGAAGGAAGGATTTCTCTGTGATGATGTCCCATCATGTAATTACTGTTGCCCTGATTGGATACTCATATATTACAAGGTATTATTTCTGTTTTGTCTCTAAGTACAATCATTCAGCAAGTCACATTAAATAGTTTTTTTTTTTTTTTTTTTTTTTTTAAGTAATACTTTTTTTTTTTGAAATGAGGAAAGCTGATCTACACAGGATGAATACTCGTGTGTGGATCTCTTGTAGTGTTCTGCCCCTTTGTTGGCATAGAGCTGTCTTGATTTCTAGTAATTTTTCTGTGGCACAAGTCTAGCCAGCTGTGCCTGTAAATGTGTTCTG
This sequence comes from Quercus tomentella, assembly GCA_028535165.1. Lineage (NCBI taxonomy): Eukaryota > Viridiplantae > Streptophyta > Magnoliopsida > Fagales > Fagaceae > Quercus > Quercus tomentella. The sequence goes on along the minus strand of JAPQVY010000111.1, from coordinate 18,947,564 downwards.
GATTATTTTTCTTACACATTTAGTTTTTAATTATTTCGTGACAAATTACTTCTCAAAAGGTTCAAAGGAGGAAAGTCCTTAAGAATTGATATTTTAAAAAATTAAGTTTTGGTTCATTTTGAGATGGGAGTTTAATTATAACCTTTTTATATATATATAAAAAAAAAAAAAAAAAAAATAGAGTTTAATATGAAACCACTCAAACAATAGGAGAATTATGTAATTTACCAAAGTTTTTTAATAAAGTGTAACCACTTCATGCTAGAAGAGTGTAGCCACTTGGGGTAGAGAGAAGTGAACACAATCACTTGGCGAAACCATAGATTCTAGGACCCAATTTTTTTTTTCAGTATATGATATGAGTGCTTGAATTAAGTAATGATAGCAATGGCATACAATTATTGAGATGTTTTAAAGTCAGAGGTTTTCTGCGGATCAGCTTTATTGTTCTCAACACCAAACATATAAATAATATTCATAGTTTGCATATGTTAGTTAACCTTTAAATTTCTTCATTCATCAATTGTGGACATTTGGCAAGTAAAAATGAAGAGAACTCCGACCGTTTAGCAATCAAAAACATTTTCCTGCCCATTACAAAGATAAAACTAAAAATTGGCTGCCATGATTAGATATATGATCTTGATAAGAGTTGCAGCCTTCTGATTTAACTTGGATACATTTTCATAACTGGTGTGGGGATTTATTTTGTCAGTTTTGACCGCTTATTCACTTGGAAAAAGTAGCGCCCTCAGGGAAGAGAAAGACCTGAATCTATTACTATATTCCTGACCTTAGCAAGTCAAGAGGCAGTCCTACTAGAGGTCAGATTGAAGACTTTGTTCAGTTAGCTACTTACCTCAGGTTTATCTGTCAATTAGTTAGGGTCTTATCAAATTCTGTGCATGGCATGGGTTGACTGCTAGTCTCCCAAGAAACTTAACGCTCAATGTACAAGCTTCAAGCACATTATCCTATCACTTCTAGCATGCTCATGTTTACACGGAGAGAGTGCATTTCAATTTCTACTTTCAAACCCTCAAAAAACTTCGGCTTGTAGCCCAGGTGATGTGGAAATATTAGTTTTTTTGAAAATTTTCAGCTAATCAATTGTACCTGTAATAATCAATTTTATATTAAAAAAATCAAATATTTAAATTTAGTGTTTTAAAATGGTTTCAAATAATGTAATGTAAGTGAAATGATGCCATTTTGATTATTTTATGAAAAAAAAATCCTTTTTTATGTTGCAACATGTGGCAAGTAAAATGACTTTCTTTTCATAATCTTATAAAAGAACTTTAATTTTGCGATATTTGGCAGGCAGAACCTTAAGGCCATGGTTAGATTCACTAACACTCTTGCTGAGGCAGTTAGCCCATCATTTTTCATTGCAATTGTCTGTCATTCTGTTCTCTATTGTGACAGACCAGCCAAGTATGCCGATTCTTACATATCTGTTTATCCATTTTCTTGGAATTTCATCATTTATTACAGTTTTTGTTGTGACGTTGTTAGTTAGTTTTTGTTTGCTGTTTTAGGCAATATAGCAGCTTGGCAGTGCTGTGCATTATAAAGAACATTCATGCTTACCTTCTTAAAATTTCTGGGATATATTGATTGTTATATAGAACTGTTCGTGGTAATATTTATATTTACTATTTGTTTACTGTTTCTTCTTGGCACCATTTTCACTGCTAATCTTATGTTAATACAATACAATATCACATTAAGGAATTTATCAAAAAAAATATTTCACATTAGGGAAGGCACTCTTGTGGCTGAGCTAAACTAAAACCATGTGTTATTGAGGATTCTCCAGTTGGATCTTTTAAGTGCATAGGTCTACCCTAACAAACTGTAGTTTAAGAGAACTCTTAAAAAGCAAGTATCTCAGCCCTTGTGAGTTATGTACCACTTTTTGCTTTGTTGGTTTATGTGCAAGAGTTTCTAGTAAGCAATGTTTAGTAAACTTAATGTAGAAATATCCAGCAAGAGAACAGGTACTAATTTTCCATTTATAGGTTTTTCCGGATTGGGTCAATCATCCTTGCCCTGCATGATGCAAGTGATGTATTCATGGAAGCTGCTAAAGTTTTTAAATATTCGGAGAAGGAGCTTGGAGCAAGTGTGTTCTTTGGATTCTTTGCCATTTCTTGGCTCATTCTGCGGCTAATATTCTTTCCTTTTTGGGTTATAAATGCAACAAGGTTTGCCCTCATGGTAAATGATTTTATTTCACCACATTTGGCTTTGATACTCCTTTGACTCATCTGTTCTTACTATTGCCATTTCCCAGCTATGATCTCATTAAGTTCTTGAATCTATCAAAGGCCTATCATACGTTGCTGTACTATGCTTTCAATACAATGTTGCTGATGCTACTTGTGTTTCACATATACTGGTGGGTACTTATATGTGCAATGGTCTGGAGACAGTTGAAAAATAGAGGAAAAGTGGGAGAAGATATAAGATCTGGTAAGCTTTTCACTGCTTTCATATTATCATTCAAAAAATTATTCCGTTACATCTGGAATCTACTATAAATCTGTGTGTGTGTGATCTGAAATGGATGGATTTGTATATATGTAGAACCCATAAAAAATGAAGCTTCCTTTCTACAAGTCTTATTTGTTACATCGAGGAGACTCATTGCATAATGTTCTCATGTTTGTACAACAATATCAATTTGACATATTAAATGAATTGGAATGGGAGCAATGGCTTGCCTGCATCCTGCAAAACAGCTTTCTTTACTATTCTCATTACCTTTAGGTGGTGATATACTGATATCTCTTCCATTTACGCATTACAAATATATACACCAACCGTGTTGAGTTCTAAAATATGTGGAAAAGCATATGCAGTTTAGGAAAGAGCAACATTATATCCATTTTGTATTATTTTCTTTTTTAGTCTAAAGTAGCTGTTTTATTTTTATTTTTTTAATTTAGAGCTGAAGATTTATTATCTTTATTTAATACAGATTCAGAGGATGATGAATAGTTGGAAGATTTTGTACAAGTCATACGTTCTCACTGATGATGTAGCCCCCTGGGAATTACTTTTGACAAGTTTGTAGAGGTTTCACTCTGATCTCAATTGTTTGCCAACTATTGTACCAAAATTGGAGGGGGTTGGGAACTTTTTGATTTCTAAATTTTTCCTCTTATTCTTGGGGTAGAGATAAGGAGGTGGAAGACCATTAATCTCCTTTTTGATATCTTTTTGGTGTATAAATGATAGGTGATTCCTGTATAATTGTTTCTCTGGATAATATTTTGTTTGGATTAGCCCTAAAACAGATAAATGAAGAAGTTGAAAAAGAAAAAGAAAAAAAAGACTTTCCTTTTTCCTAGTCTTTGGTCTTTCCATCCTTCCTATATTTTATATGAGCATTTAACTGATACAAGAATATCCAGGCTTGGATTATGTGCTACCAACTATGATAATTCTACAACCTTTTTGAATGTGGCCTGACTCCCTCATTCCCATGTGAACAGCAAATTAAAATTACGCTTCCGACTGTCAATACGCCTTTCTATTTTGTTGGTTTAACTGGATTTTTACTATATGCAAGCTGATCACTAATCTGACTGTTGAACTATTATCAGTAATATGGATTTGTTTTTTTATTATACGCAACCTGACCCTGCTGTGGCCAAAGAACTAGCATGTTCATGATGGGTAGTTTCCCCCAAAAGACTACATATTGTGTGGACCGCACAACTACCAATGATCTTTGTTGTCCATAAGGAAAAAAGATAAATGATTTTGCTGCTGCTGCAGTGCTAACTACAGCCCAGTCGATTGTGGCATTGTTGATTCAAACTATCCACCCTTCTATTTCCTGGAAGGGATCTATACGGAGTAATTTGCCTGCATAAACTGGCAGTGCTGGAAGGTAAGCAAGGACCAAAGCTTCTTCTGGCGTTTGCTAAATAAGGAGACTTATACAGTATGCTGAGGTAGCTACAGCCCTAAGGTTTTTTTTTTTTTTTTTGTCTGGTCGATTTGAGATAGCAAATTAAGGGAATTTTGGGCCTATCAACCCGGTTATATATATATAAAAGAGAGTCAAATCTATTACTCACAGCAATACAAAAAATTGAGGATAATGGTGCATTGTGAAGAGCCGCTCAAAAATACTCATAAAAGGGAAGACATCAGTTAAAAATAATCCTTTCCCTATTTTCATCTCAATTCAGTAAGAAAAAATGAGGAGATGATGAAGGAGAAATAAGTATCTAGTGTACTAGCTACATGCAATATTTCCCATATGGATTGGTGCAACTGCAAGTAAACTGAATCCATTTGAAGTGTTTTGTTCAATACCTTGATTCCCCAGTCATGGCTATGGCACTTCTCTCCTCTCCAACTCGAGATTCAACAAAGATCTGTACATCTCCACTAGATCCTATGGAATCCTGAGATTACCATAACCTCACCTCACCTCACATGCTTGTCAACCTAAATGCCACCTAGATTGCCAGCATCAATGAGACAACCCTTAAGGACGACTGAGCCAACCATCAATTTACCCTTATCGACAACTAGTAGGTTCACAATCAGCAATGGTTGGAATTCCTTCAAAAATGATTTGATCGAGTTGGTTGGTAGCTTGCTGTTAAACCCAAGTTCACAATCAACTTATGATCACACCCTTATTCCACAATACTCCATATCTAGTATGTGCTAATTCTTAAATCGAAAAATTTTGCGAGTCAGTGTCAGACCCACGGTAGCCTCCCTAACACTAGACAAAGAGCGTGTCCCACAATTTCTACTTCATTACTTTTTATTTTTTTTTTTGGAACAAAATTTCTACTTCATTACTTGATACTTCTATAAAGCCCACAGTCCACAAAACCTTACCCTCTCTCTCTCTCTCTCTCTCTCTCTCTATTAACCACTTTCCAAAGATATTATATATAAAGTTGGATCTAAAAAGGATGATGGTGCTAAATGACAATTGTCAATGTTCGAAGAGTTCTCTTCTAAACACCCATACTAACCCCCGCCCCAAAAAAAAAAAAAAAAAAAAAACATTGATAAATAGATTTGTTCTTCACACGTCAGTACATGTCAATCTTGAGTTTTTTTTTTTTTTTTTTTTTTTTTTTTTTTTTTTTTATGGGCAAATTATAACTTATCCACACATAGTTTGACCGAAATTTAAGTTACTTACCTGTAATTTAAAATTTGACACTTTATTCACCTGAGATTAGCTAAGTTATATATCTCTTTCCTCCAAAAATACAACATAAAAATTCAAAATCAAATAAAATAGGTGAGAAGCTTAAATTTTGATCAAATCTCAAGTAAGTAAAGTGTCCAATTTTAAATTACAAATAGACAATTTAAACTTCAATCAAACTTGTGGATAAATTGTAATCGGCAATTTTTTAATAGTAATAGGAAGCCCGAAGACTTATAATTAGGTAATAAAGGAAAAACTGATAACAAGACAAACTCGTTAAAAAAGAAAAAGTTCAATAAAAATAATAAAATAAAAAAGATATTTTAGGTCTGTCAGACAACCGCATGACCATCCCAACCAGTGTTCGCTGACTGAGAACGATCATCTACCGCCGCATTAAACCACAGATCATAAGGCTGTTAATCTTCTATAAAGCCCACAGTCCACAAAACTTTACCCTCTCTCTCTCTTTATTAACCACTTTCCAAAGATATTATATATAAAGTTGGATCTAAAAACGATGATGGTGTCATGAAATTGTTTCCAACTTGTTCTTGGTGTTCCCCAATCACCGTGGGAAGAGAAGGTTCTTAAATGTTAGGCAATTTGCAATTTTGAGGATTCCACTTACAAAGGCCATCACATGTTGGACGTTTTTAGCCAATCATTAGGTCAATGCAGTACAAGTCAAGACCCAAATGATTAACTTAGCTTAGCTTTATTGCCTTCTAGTTCCTTTAAAGAATCATTAAACTCAAAAAACAAGCAAATTTGACTTAGCAACAGGGAAGATGGGAAACAAAATTTCTCTCTACTATCTCTTGCTCTTTATTGCTCTCATTCCAAACTTCACAGCTTCTCAAATTCTATTTCAGGTATGCACGAAACACTATAATTGAATTATGTATAATTGACCCTCTTCTTCTTTTTTTGTTGTTAATCATAATTATATGAATTTGTTGGGCTTTTGGTGGACAGGGGTTCAACTGGGAGTCATGGAAGAAGGAAGGAGGATGGTACAACTTCCTAAGAAACTCAGTTCCTGAACTGGCTACTTCTGGGATTACTCATGTTTGGCTCCCTCAACCTGCTCACTCTCTTTCTGACGGTATACCTTTACCAAAAATCATTTTATATATAAAAGTTTATAATCTCCACCAAATTTTATTGGTTTTTTTCCTTTTCATGATAACTTTATTTGAATTTGGTGTTTCAAACTTTCAACTTGTTTATGGTGTCCCTTCATTCTAGCTGAGCTAAAATGCCTTGTGTTGGTTATTTGAGTTCTTTTATCTGTCTTTTTTGCGAGTAAATAGATTTAAAGCAAAATCATGTCTTTTGCAGTGTCTCTATCAATCTATGTGATCAAATGATTATGGCCTCTAGGGGTGTCTCATTTGTAAGATTTGCAAACTAGAACATTTATGTTACAATTGTCCTCCAAAATGAAGGAAATTGGCTCTTAATGGAATTCTTCTTAGGCTCATTCATCTCATACTATGTAAGGACTTCAATCAAATAGCTAGAGGCAGAGCTACCTAGTGTCCAGTGGGGGCAATTGCAACCACTGTAATTTGAAGAAGGAAAAAAAAAAATTGTGTTCGATTAAAATTGTAGAATTTTTTTGATATTATTTGGAATTGCACCGATTAAGATAAGAATAAGTGGGGTCAACGTAAAATTTAAAGACATTTCACCATAAGAAGAAAAGAATATATGGACCCCCCCTTCCCTTTTCCCTTTTAGAATCTGAAATATTGGTTAATTAGTTTTAAAGATTAAGGTTATATTTAGATGATACTGAAGTTAAATGGAGAACTAAAACATTATCACTTTTATTGAAATAGAAAAAGTTGCTGAATTTTTAAAAACTTGTTCCATTAATTCAAATTTATCTTCAAACCGGTTCAGAGGAAAATTGTTCCAACCCACTATGTGGTCACATGTACTTCTAGGAAACATGCTTGCCAAGTTGCTCAAAGGTTCTATTGAGATTCTCCCAGCTACTTATGTTTTTTAATTTAGAATTCAGTACTAAACATGTTTGAAATTTTGAACTGGAAGGTGATCCATGGTTTAGAAAACAGGTTTTGAGAATGAAAACTAAAAACAAATTTTTTTGTGGGTTTGAAAACAGAAAACAGTTTTTGGCAACCAAACAGGCTCTCATAGTCTTTACTCTTTAGAAGTAACGAGTATAGCAAATAGAGCATATGGAAACTTCGCTAAAATTGTTTCCTTGCTTTGTCTCTAGTCTAGGCCCTCAAGGGTACTTGCCTGGAAGGCTCTATGATCTCAATGCATCAAAATATGGAAACCAAGATGAACTGAAGAGACTGACAAAAGCCTTCCATGACAAGGGGATCCATTGCATAGCGGACATAGTCATAAACCACAGATGTGCAGAGAAGAAAGATAGTAGAGGAATTTGGTCTGTTTTTGAAGGAGGGACTCCAGATGATCGCCTTGACTGGGGTCCATCTTTCATTTGCAGTGATGATACTCGTTATTGTGATGGCAATGGAAATCCTGACACTGGTGGTGGTTTTGATGGTGCTCCAGATATCGACCACACAAACCTACGGGTCCAAAGAGAGCTATCAGATTGGCTGAACTGGCTAAAGACTGAAATCGGGTTTGATGGGTGGAGATTTGATTTTGCCAGAGGATATTCCCCAGCTTTTACTAAGAAGTATATGGCAAATACTAAGCCAAATTTTGCAGTAGGTGAAATATGGAACACTCTTGCTTATGGAAGTGATGGAAAACCAGTGCACAACCAGGATGGTCATCGACGCGAGATTGTGAGATGGATACAAGCTGCTGGAGGATTTGTTACAGCTTTTGATTTTACAACTAAAGGGATACTTCAAACTGCAATTCAAGGAGAGCTGTGGCGGTTGAAAGACTCCAATGGAGGTCCTCCAGGTGTGATTGGCTTGAAGCCAGGAAATGCTGTAACGTTCATAGATAATCATGATACAGGTTCCACACAGAACATTTGGCCATTCCCATCAGATAAAGTCATGCAGGGATATGTCTACATTCTTACTCATACAGGGATTCCATCAATTGTAAGTTATTTTTTGCTCATTTACTTTTTCTCTCACCAGATGTTTTGTTTTTTCATGTTATTTTCATATGGTGTTCCTAGATGAACAAAAAGTAGATCCAGGAAATTGTCTGGAATTCAAAAAATAGCCTTTAGTGCAGAAATCTGTAAGTAAATTGATAACAATCTGTTCAAGTTTCCAAAATTTGACTAACACTTCACTTGAAAAAGCATACTGTATTTACTTATTTTCTGAAAGTTGGTAAATGTACACTTGTATCTTTTAAAACGGGGGGGGGGGGTGGGGGGGATTAAGGCTTTAAAAAGCTATATATAAGCAAATAAAGGCTCAATGTCAGTTGGCCTGATTGTGTGAAATTCATTTGAATATGCAGCTGTTATATTGACATACACTAACATGCTGTGTTAATCTATTCAAGGATGCAAATGAAAAAAATTATCAGTTGTAGCATAGGATCTTGTTACATAGCTGCACATTGTTTTGGCAACTATTTCTGCAAACAAAAGATAATTGCAAAAACTGTTCTTTTACTACTAAAAAGGTTCTGATGGACTTTGGAGCATGCAAATTACTATTAGCAGATACAATTTCCATTGATGTCTAATTATTGACATCAAGACAAGTTAATCCAAATTGACAAGCTATTCTTTAATGGTATTGATACTAATGATTATTGACAAATAAATGTTCTTCATTCTTTTTTTGAATTAATGTGAATAATTTATTTCGTGACAGTTTTATGATCACTTCTTTGACTGGGGCCTCAAAGAGGGGATCTCTATACTCATTGCAATTCGATCCAGAAATGGGATCAAGCCCACAAGTTCCGTGCGAATTCTAGCCTCTGATGCAGATCTCTATGTGGCTGCTATAGACGAGAAGATCATTGCTAAGATTGGTCCAAGATATGAGGTTGGGAACCTGGTCCCTCCAACCTTCCAACTTGCCACTTCCGGAAATGACTATGCTGTGTGGGAGAAAAAAACTAAGGGGAATGCTGATAATTAATAAAAATGAAAAGGAATGACAAAAGGTCATTATGATAAATTAGCCTTTGCTTTGGAACCTTTGAAATTTAATATGCTATGTTATTATTGATGAAAGTTGAGCATAGAGAGAACTTTCATGTTCATGCTATCCAGTTTGCTTCTAAAGTATAAGGCTTGCGTAGTCCGGTTACGGACTCAAGGACATTGCCTCAGACCCCACTTGAAAGTTTCTAAGATTCAATTTGATCCGTATACCGCACACTGGATATGTTCCTTAAAAAATCTCTGTTATAATGTTTTTTCTATAAATTAGAATTGAGTCCTGGAAACCAAGGTTGTAACAACAATGAAGTATATGATAAAATTGAGAAAATTAAGGTTTGATACGCCTTGCCCATTTTTTTACTGACAGACTTTCATATAGGTAACCTCTACAAGGAAATCTAGCTTCAATAGCCCAACCAGATGTGACATTGTTCAAGAATAAAATGGTTCACGGTTAAGATTTTCTTTCCAGAATCCAATAATGTTCAAAGTTTTTAAAGGTTGAGGGTTCGCTTGATAATGTTATTCTAGTAGCATTGTTTGTATTTTTTGAAAATACGTGTGAGTGAAAAAATGTGTGGAAATATATATATAATGTTGTTTAAACACTGAAAACTGTTATTCTAGTTACACTACCAAACAACCCTTGAGTCTTTCTAAAAACACCTGTTTTTGTTTCCAGTTTTAATTTCGTTGGCAGCTCATGAATCATGAAGCTGCTCTGCATGGACTTTGATCATCTTTCTATTACTGTATTACATCACTGTATTCGTACAAAAAAAGTACTTCTTTTACGAGCTTTAATTTTTTAGAGGTCAGTTTACTACAAAAGGTGTCAATCCGATTCTGGAATCATTTATTTTACAGGTAGAAACTAAAATTATTCTCTACTCTCCTGGTAATGGCATCAGAGATTGTTGTCCATTAGGATCCAGTAAAACTCACAAAGGGGCATATGGTTAATTTGAATCACTAAAATTAAAGTTTTGGTTCTTGGAAAAATATTCTTTGTGACAAGTAGCAGCATCAGCGTATCACAATCAGAAACTAGGTTTCTATGAAAACTTGGATGACACAAAGACAAAGGTCACTTGCGGCTTAGATGTCGGAGAATCTATGTACAAACTACGAACTCTGTCCCGCACTTGCTTGCTTTGTATGGAATTACCAGTGGCCACCAATGGCAAAGTGGACACTGACTGATCAACTAGGCCACCATTATATATTTCCTGTGAAGTGGAATTCTGAACCGGACCCAACCTGGCAGCATCATATATATATATATATATATATATATATATATATATATATATATATATATATAACTCATATAATGTATGAGAAGGTTTAATACATAAGATAATTTTATCCTTTTTATTTTTATTTTTTGCCTAAATATGAAATTTGATAATTACAATTTTTTTTGGTAAAATTGATAATTACAATTACTAATAGACATTTATTATAATTAACTTTGTATATAAAACTGTATATTCTAATATTAAACATTTAATATGATATCATTTTGATAAATATAAAAACGTTTATTATTATTTCATGTCATATAATAAAATATTATTATACTGAATAAAAATGATAATTGATCTTAAGTAACATACTATCATGTATATTTATGGATTTTTTTTTTTTTTTGTAATTCGATAATTGAGAGTGGGGTGATTTGAATCCTAGATATCTCTATTAAAAACATCAAGAAATGTCAACTAGTTAAACTACAAGGCTTTTAAGTCTTAACATAGATAAAAACTAAATCTTTAACATACAACGATCTCTATTAATTTCACAGGTAAGAATAATGTATAGTTTCTTAGATAGGTTTCTGATGATGCAGAAAATTGTCAGTTGGACTCCTCGTCAATATAGATAAATGACGTCAAGTCAGCAGCTGTGAAATCCTGCAAAAGGGATAAATATACTTTGAGTACACAAGTGTGGTGCGTGCTAAAGAGCCTTCGACAAGCTAGTCAATAAGATCAGAGCTCAATTGATCATAGAAATTGCTATTTGGCTAGAGAGTTGTTATGCATATCTTGCGTACCTTTGTTATGATTCCTTGTGTCTTTTTATAGGTCTTTGCCCCTTAGGATGGGAGTAAATGCCTCTCTTTATGATTATGGATCCGTTGGTAATGAATGCTAGAGCATTATAGAATTCAATGATCTTCTGTCAGTTGGTTCGTCCGTTACGCTTTTGCTTGTCTATAATGTGAGCCGTTACCCGTGTCATTTATGGAGAGCTCTTTTAATGTTGGCTATCCTCATCCATATGATAGACGAGGCAGGTTTATCTCTTCTTTTGTTGTCTCATGGACGAATTTGATTTTTCTCTTCTTCAGTTTCCTATTTAAATTTAAACACAAGTACATAAGCTTAATTGTTCTTGAAAATATAACACTATTTATGTTATATGTTTTTTAATTTAATTGAAGAACTTAATGTATTATACGTAAATTTAATCCTAATTTTACAAGCAAGTGGAGATTTTTTTTTTTCGTTTATAAAAAAAAATTGAAACAAATCTCTCTTCCCTTCAAATGCAAGACTATAAATGCAAGATAGACTTGGGCCAAGTCCATCCGGCCCAACCCATTCAAAACTACCGTCCATTACTGAGCTGGCAATTGACCCTTTCACGCTCTTGAAATTTCAACTCACACGGTGTTTTTTGCTTCTGAGAACAACCCTCTCAAAGTCTTATATGTTCACACTGCTGTTTAAAAGAATTTTGTTTGGTACGTTAAAACACACAAAACTTGGTCAACTCTTAATGCTTTCGCTTTGTCTTTGTGTGCTTCGCTGGCTGACTCTGGAGTCCGATATACTGCGTAGTGTAGTTTACGCAACTACAGCTAAGCTAATACGAATGCAACACCAACACGGTACACAACGTGTATAATATGATCCTATTGCAGCTTTGTTTATTTGTTTCTATAATTATTTTTTTATTATACTTTATTGTTTCTGGAATTGTCCAAATTGATTCCAAAAAAAAATTCAAAGATTTTATTTTATTAATTTCCCATCATGATGTACTAGAATATAGGATATAATATATTATATATTACATTAACAATCTTGCCATTCATTTTTATTTGTTATGTTATATTCTATACTAGAACATAATTCTCTAAATCAAGTACCTTGTGGTTTCTTTCTCAAAAAAAAGTGCCTTGTGGTTTAGTGGCACTATTCAGCCTTTCCATGAAGAAGATACAACTTCAAATTTTCTTTCTCCAATTATTTTTATTGTGTATCAAATAAATATGAATTTTATCATATTTAGATATGTTAAAAATTTTAGTACTATAGTAAAACGAAAGTGTAATTTTTCAGCACTTGTTCCTTATATATCACTATATTGTCATATAAGCTTCTTCTTTTTTTCTTTTTTTTTGTGTGTGTTTGATAGAGGTCATATAAGCTTTAAACTCAATTTTTCATGTGAGCATTTTAATTTTCTAGGCTATAAATGCTAAAATGTTACTAAAAATATATAAAAATTTATATATATCATGAATTCTATTGGACCAAAGCAACCTAACATTGAAAAAATTGATTAAATATGTTTGTTACTTTTTAAATAATTTCTAATTAAATTAAGTTTAGTTATATTATATTATATACATACATACATACATATATATATATATATCATCTAATTTAGCTTTTTATTTATTAGTCATAGAACTGACTCCTCTTCAACTAAGTAATAATAAGGTAAGACTTAGTTACGTACAGATCCTTCAGTGTTGTAACTTAGGGTTTAATTGTTATTGATAGAGTTAATATTTTTTATGCTGTATTGTTCAATGTAGCCTATGTTTAAATTTAATTGAAAACCTGAAAGTACAATAGTTAAGGGATAATATCAAGCACTCATATTCAAACACTTTCACCCCTAACTAGGGTCGTAAATAAACCAAGCTATTTATGAACAACTCGAGTTCAACTTGGGAAAAAGCATGCTTATGTGTGTTTGTTTAGAAAACAAGTTATAAGTTTAGACTCGATTATTAAACGAGCAAAGTTCAAACATAATAATATATTTGTGAACAAGCTCATAAGCATGAAGGCTTGATTTAATTATATATAATATTATATTTGAATATGTATATTTGTCAAAAAAATATAATTATATATACTTAAAATTGAATTATATGATTTTGTCAATAGGTTCATATGATCTTAAATTATTATTTGTAACTTATTAATGATATAAGTAGTTTATTTGTAGTAAAAATTCATAGAATTATAAAGAAATAAAATATATTAGTCTTGGTTTCACAATATATAGGAAAAGAATAAACTAATCAAGTAGCTCGTGAATAATCTCAAGCTAGCGCAACAAGAAAATGAGTCAAGCTTAAATAGAAAATCTGGTTTGGTGATGAGCTTAAGCTCGGCTCGTGTTCGAAAAAAAAATTAAATGAACAAGTTTGAATTTTTAATAATTGGCTCGGCTTGGCTCAGCTCATTTCCAACCCTATCCCTAACTTCCTTCCTACCAATGCATTGTTTTAGAAATTGATTGTCTCCTTCAACCTAGCTTAACAAATGATTTAGTTGTTTTACTCCAATTTTTCTTTATCAGTTTATATACTTGGGGATTGAAGCCAATTTATTTTTTTTATTTTTAAAAACCATCAACAACATAACGAAAAGAATTTGCACTGTCAATTAAACTATTGTAAAAATTATTATATCTATAACATTACACATTTACACTTCTACATATTTTTACAAAATTATATTATAATCATTCGTAGTGGGGCGTTTGTTTACTTTAAAAAGATAAACTAATCAAAAAAAATAAAAAAATAAAAAAAACAAAACAAAAAACAAAACAAAAAAATAAAGTGATACACGACAATATTATGTTATTGTTATTTAAAGGAATGATTAATGTGATAATTTTCTTCAAACATCAAGGAATGAGAGTGTTAGTTCCCTTAATTTTGGAGGTGGATTGTCATTCCTCCAAAACCTCAAGGGAGGTTTTTCATAATTTATTCTAAATTCAAGCATATGGCTACATTGAATATGATTGTTTTTGAAAAGATAGTACTATTTTTAGTCCATAAAGCTCCTTAAAAAGTAATATTTTCACAACAATTTTATAACAAAGCTAAGTGACAAGTTATTAATGGTTGGTCAAAAAAATGGTATTAGTTGTGGATTTATTTTCTTATTTACTCTTTTAAGGGTCTGTTTGGAAATAACTTATTTAGCTGAAATTGAAATTTTTTTGCTGAAAGTAATATAGAAAAAGCTAAAAACTAGCTGAATAGTACAATAGAATCTATGAATAGTACCAAAAAGTGCATTGTGACACATAAATAGTAGCAAAAATAAGATAAGAACTCTAATAAGTTTCAACTTTCATCACTTCTCAAACACACTAAGTAATTTTGTTAATCAATGAACACATATATCCTTTAATTAAAACTAAAAGTCAGAAAAAAAAAAATCACATGTATATATTAAAATTATATTTTATCATGTAAAAAATAATTTTTTATTTAAATTTTCCTTTATTTTATTATTTATGTTAATTAAAATATTTCAAAATAATTATACTCCAATAAAAAGTGTAGGAGATTTTGTCTCCATTTTATTACATAATAGTAAGGCTATAAAGAGTAAAGACGAGAGAGTTATGGAAACAGCATAGCCGTTAAAGTTGCGATGTACTTTTGCTTCCCAAAATTGTTACCATTTCTGTCTTGTAGCCTCATGTCTGTAAGAAGCTGCTGCCTTTTTGCGAAGAGGAAGGAAACTTCCACACAGTCCAGAGACTGACGAAGTCCCAAGTCCCAAGTCCCAACTCTCAAATCTCATCAAAAGCCAAAAACCCAATGTCTACAAGTCCGCGTGTACCCCACAAATACACATCCCCAAATTATATAACTGCCATGTCAACCACAATACTACTCTTTTATTTCTTACGTCACCCTTTTTGTCTATATTCATGTAACGTGGTCAAATTTTTTTTTTTTAGAGCTTCAATATATAACATATGCTTAAAATAATAATTTTTTATTGTCAGATCAAAATACTAATCAATTTTTGATATTGACAGGAATTGAACCTCAAGTCTCTTATTTAACCATTAGACTTTTTGCAAGTTACCGGTTGAGCTAACTTATTTGTACTTAATTGGTCCCACCACAGAAAATGTACCCAAAAAAAAAAAAAAGTAATACTACATTGACAATTTATTTTATAATATTTTTTCAAACTATTAATGTTGTTTTATTATTTTTCAAATAATTATTGAAAAATAAAAATATAATATTAGTAATGAGCAGCGACAGAGCTACATGTATGAGTAGGGGCCATGCCCCCCCCCCCCATTTTAAAAATATTTTAATACTATGTATAAATATTTAATGTTTTAATTGTTAGCCTACAAAAATAAGACTTGGTCCCTCCAAATATTTGAGCTAATCCAATGATTCTCTTAAAAAAATTGTCCAATTGGTCTAGTGTTATATAGAATTTTTTTTTTTTCTTTCTCACCTTCATTTTTTATTGTAAAATGTGTTATTGTGTCTGTTAAAGTTTTGAATAATTCATATATTTGAATACTTCATTAGTTCAATTGAAATTTTTTTACTCACTTTGGTTGATAATTTGGTAACTTATATTAAAAATAAAAATTTTAAGGATTCACTATGGAGGATACTAACATATATGTGTGTATAAATATTTGTATTTGTGCATGTTTATGGAAGTTTGTATAAGCTAATAAATTAATATCATAAGTTGGCCTCCTCAAATAAAAATTTCTGGCTACACCCTTGATAATGAGCCTAGATTAAAACCAGTACTTTCTCCAAAAAAAAAAAAAAAAGTAAGAATTTATTACATCAATAATTTGTAAAAATATTATAAAATAGCTAGTAATATTCCTATTATAATAAATAAATAAATAAAAAGTTTGATGGAATCCTGACAGTGGTGGTGGTGCTCCAGATGTTGACCACACAAACCTACGGGTCCAAAGAGAGCTATTAGATTGGATGAACTGGCTAAAGACTGAAATCGGGTTTAATACTAAGTAGTATATGGCTAAATTTTGCAGTAGGTGATATATGGAACACTTTGCTTATGGAAGTGATGGAAAACCAGTGTACAACCAGGATGGTCATCTTGTGAAATGGATACAAGCTGCTGGAGGATGTGTTACAGCTTTTGATTTTACAACTAAAGAGATACTTCAAACTGCAATTCCAGGAATGATTGGCTTGAGGCTAGAAATGCTGTAACGTTCATAGATAATCATGATACAGGTTTCACACAGAACCTTTGGCCATTCCCACCAGATAAAGTCATCCAGGGATATGTCTACATTCTTACTCATCCAGGGATCCCATCAATTGTAAGTTCTTTTTTACTCTTTTTACTGTTTCTCTCACCAGATGTTTTGTTTTTTTCATTTTATTTTCATATGGTGCTCCTAGATGAACAAAAAGTGGATCCAGGAAATTGTCTGGAATTCAAAAAATAGCCTTTAGTGCAGAAATCTGTCAGTACTTAATTGATAACAATCTCTTTAAGTTTCCAAAATTTGACTAAAACATCACTTGAAAAAGCATACTGTATTTACTTATTTGCTGAAATTCAGTTGAGTATTCAGTTGTTATATTGACATACACTAAACTCCTATGTGTTAATCCATTCAAGGATGCAAATGAAAAAAATTATCACTTGTAGTATAGGATCTTGTTACATAGCTGCACATTGTTTTGAAAACAATTTCTGCAAACAAAAGATATTTGCAAAAACTGCGCTTTACTACTAAAAAGGTTCTGATGGATTTTGGAGCATGCTAAATTGCTAATTACTATTAGCAGATCCAATTTCCATTGATGCCTAATTATTGACATCAAGATAATTTAATCCAAATTGACAAGTTATTCTTTAATGCTATTGATACTACTGATTATTAACAAATAAATGTTCCTCTCTCTTTGTTTGAATTACTGTGATCTTGTATTTCGTGACAGTTTTATCATCACTTCTTTGACTGGGGTCTCAAAGAGGGGAACTCTATACTCATTGCAATTCGATCTAGAAATGGGATCAAGCCCACAAGTTTTGTGCAAATTCTAGCCTCTGATGCAGATCTCTATGTTGGGTTACACGTGTGAATGAAGTCCCACATTAAATAAAGATGAGAAGAATAAGTAGTTAATATAATATAATTAAGCACATACCCATTGGGTTTAGGATTTTTGGGTTAAAGTGTTTCTTTATATGTTATATCAATTATTCAACTACCCAAGGTGTTTATCTTCCCAACAAGTGGTATCAGAGCTAAAGTTAGAGTTGAAGCGATGCCTGGAGAAGAAGACAAGGCTTCAGGAATTGAGAAGTTTGATAGAATAGACTTCGGGTATTGGAGGATGTAGATTGAAGATTATCTCTATGGGAAGAAATTGCATCCCACTCTTTTGGGGAAAAAACCTGAAACTATGAAGGATGAAGACTAAAACTTTCTTGATAGACAGATACTGGGAGTTAACAACAAGGTGCTTCTGATGAAGAAGTTGTTTAATCTGAAGAAGGTAGAAGGCACTCCTGTAGCGCAGCATCTGAATGAGTTCAATACGATCACAAATCAATTATCCTCAGTGGAAATTCAATTTGATGATGAAGTTCGAGCAATTGTGCATTAATTCTTTTAGCTTCTTTACCAAATAGTTGGAAAGCCATGAGAATGGCAGTGAGTAATTCTGTAGGAAAAAACAAACTCAAATATGATGATATTTGAGATTTGATTGTAAGTGAAGAGATTCGCGGGAGAGATGCGAATATAGACAATGCACAACAAGATCAAGCTTTTGTCACGGAGAACAAGAGCAGAGGTAGAAGTAGAGGTGAAAGTAAAGGACCTAATGATCGAAAATTCAATGGTAGGTCACAATCAAGAAATAGATCTTAGTTTAAGGAAACTAGAGAATGCTTCTATTTTAAGAAAAATGGTCACATAAGAAGAGATTGTTGGCATTGGAATAAATAACAAACTAAAGTCAAAGATAAAAAGAATGATAGTAAGAAAAATACTACAGCTGTTATGAAAAGTAAAAGTGTGAGCACGTTGCTAATAATAATGTTGAGTGGGCTGTTGATTTGACAGCCTCTCACCATGTTATCCCTAAGAAAAGGTTGTTTACCACGTACAAAGTACGAGACTTTGGTACAGTGAAGATGGGTAATTCGAGTTACTCAAAATTTGTGGGAATTGGTGATGTGTGCATTGAAACCAGTGTTGGTAGCACTATGACATTGAAGGATGTGTGATAGGTTCCAAATTTAAAGATGAATGTGTTTTCTACATTGGTTATGCATTGAGCATGTTATTGTAACTACCTTAGTAATGGAAGATGGAAACTTACTAACAATTCATTGGTTGTTGCAAGAGGATATACATGATGCGGTATGTACAAAACTTATGTGAAGACCTATAAGAAGAAGTCCAATAAGATTAAAGATTTTGAGAAGACTCCACAGATGAGAGTTGGGATTAATGGTGTTGATACCAAAAGGGTGAAATTCTCATTACCTAATAGTGCTGCAGAAGAGGAAGTGGTAGGTGATGAAAAATATGAAGATGCTTAGGCTACATGGGATTATGATGAAGTGAAAGACCTTGGAGGTCTTAAGCAAGGGGAGCGATATCTTCCACTAGAGATTGATGAACCTCACAAGAAGAGGACTACTGGAGAACATCGAATTGTTAGCTTCAAGAATAATTGGGCTTCTAATGAGGGGGAGCCAAAGGATTGGATTAAGGAAATCCAAGATGAGATTTAATTCTTTGAGAGTGAAAAGTATTGACGTTGATAAGGTGTTCTTAGTGCTGGTGAAGATAATGAAGAAGGTCAAGCTTGGAGTTGGCTTGACTGATATGAATTCTAACTAAAGAGTTGGAATTGAAGATCTCCTTCCTTGATGGGCTAGAGGGGGAGATTTTTGGGAGGTGCATGGCACCTAATAAAAGTCCAACCCATGTAGGATTTGTGCTCAAGATAATGAGCTTGCCATGCAAGCATTGATGGAATTCTATTTCAATTAGAAATAGGTGAACGTGGTTGACAAGTCCTAGAATCCTACTCCAAATGTAAGTAGGAGTTGTGTTTTATAATTAATACTTGTTAGAATCCTAACTCAAGTCATGTTAGGAATTCATATTATGCTAGGAAAAGAAATCTAAGGACGGAAGCTTTTTTGTGAATAAAAAGCATGTGGGTGTGTTGCATATTGAAGAGAAAGAAAAGAAAGAGGAAGTCACAAAAAGAGAAAAGAGAGAGCAACCAAGAGGGAGCCGCTTAGAAAAAAAAAAAAAAGACAGCCAAGAGAGAGTTATGCATGGAGAAGAAAATAGAAAGAAGAGTGCAAAGTGTTGCCGCCTTTGAGAGAGATAATTTGTGTGTGTGAAAGCAAAGAAAAACAAGAGAGATTTTTCTTTAACTATGAGACATACACAAGAATTATTGTAATTGATTTGATAATAGTGAAATTATTCGGAGTTTGTCTCGTGGTTTTCCCTTCAAGGTGAAAGAGTTTTCCACATAAATATTTGTGTTCTTTTGTGTAATTGTTATTTTGGATTGCTAATATTTGTGGTAATATTATTCGGGACCCAACAAGTGGTATCAAAGCCAATGGTGGTGTGGGCAAAGGTGGCAAGGTTATTGAGGTTTCTTTCGCAGTTGGAGCGGGAACGGGGTGTGTGTACTTGAAGCCCTTTCGCAAATGGAGCAAGGCAAGTCCCGTTCGCAGTTGGAGCGGGGATGATATATTGCACAAAACAAGCTCATAAAGCCCACACAAACGATCTTGGAAAAGGCCCAACAAATGAGTATTATTGCTAGTGATGCTAGACAACGATGAGGTGCAAAGTTCCCATGGAGGTTAAAAGACGTGCAAGGTTGACCTGTGGAGGCCCATGGATGTTGCACTAGTGAAGGGAATGGCCCATTAGGCAAGGGGAAGTTTGTAGGACTTGTTCATGACCCACAGAGAAGTCTTGAAGCCTACAAAGAGGCAGAGACTCACACGTAAAGGGGAGATTGTTGGGTTACACATGTGAGTGAAGTCCCACATTAAATAAAGATGAGAATAATGAGTAGTTAATATAACATAATTAAGCACATACTCATTGGACTTAGGCCTTTTGAGTTAAAGTGTGTCTCTAGATGTTATATTAATTATTTAAGGAAACTCCCTTCCAAGGTGTTTATCTCTCCAACACTCTATGTAGCTACTATAGATGAGAAGATCATCGCCAAGATTGGTCCAAGATATGAGGTTGGGAACCTCCCTCCAACCTTCCAACTTGCTACTTCCGGAAATGACCATGCTGTGTGAGAGAAAAAGGCTTAGGAGAATCATGATCATTAATAAAAATGAAAAAGAATAACCAAAGGTCATTATGATGAATTATCCTTTGCTTTATTTAATTCAATTTGGAACCTTTGTAATTATATATGCTATGTTATTACTGATGAAAGTTACGCATAAAGAGAACTTTCATTCTATCCAGTTTGCTTCTAAAGTACAAGGTTTGCGTAGGCCGGTTAGGGACTCGAGGACATTGGCTCAGACCCCACTTGGAAGTTTATAAGATTCAATTTGATCCATATACCACACGCTGGATATGTTTCTTATAAAATCTTTGTGATAAAGATTTTTCTATAAATTAGAATTGGCTCCTGCAAACCATGGTTGTAACAACAATGAAGTATATGATAAATTTGAGAAAATTAAGGTTTGATATGCCATGGCCATTTTGTTACTGACAGACTTGCATATGGGTAACCTCTATACAAGGAAATCTAGCTTCAGTAGCCCAACCAGATGTCACATTGCTCAAGTTATAAAACTATCTTTAACCATGAAATGGTTCATGGTTAAGATTTTATTTCTTAAATCCAATCATGTACAAAGTTTTTAAAGGTTGAGGCCCGTTTGGTAACGGTATTTAAACAACGAAAACTAGGGGTGTTCGCAATGCGGTGTGATGCAGTTTTTGGCCATTTTTAGCACCGCACTATGCGGTGCGATTGTGATTTTGGCTAAACCGCACCACACCTCATTTTTGCGGTCACATATGCAATGCAGTGCAGTTTGGTTTGGTGCGATTTAGAGTTCAGGTAAAATCATAACTGCACCGCACATCATTTTTGAGGTCACATGTGCGGTGCGGTGTATAAGATACAATTTGAATGGTTTGAAACCAATATATTTTTCAAATTTTGGACTTTTCCTGCACAGTCCAAGACTGATTTTTCCCTTTGTTTTTGGCCAAGTTTTAAACCATTGAATTAATTTTTCTTTATTTCGGGTTGGCTTTCCTAATCAACACTTGGTGAGGTTGTTAAACTTTTTTTTTTAAAACTAGGGTTATTAAACAATTAATAATATATTCAATATTAAAAAAATAAATATATTAATATATAGAGAGGGTACAGTGCGATGCGATTTATGCAGTTTTCTTATTATAAAATCACAAATTGCACTGCACCATGCGGTGTAGTGCATTGTTACTTACGGTGCGATGCGATTATGCCATTTTGCGAGCAGCTTTAATACGATTTTTACGGTTTATGCAGTTTAGTGAACACTCCTAACCAAAACTATTGTTTAAATACCATAACACATATTTCTGCACATTTTTTCACTCACATTTATTTCACAAAACTTAAAACAACTTTACTAAAAATCTCTTATAAAACTTAAAACGCGTATTTCTTCGGCAGCTCATGAATCATGATACTGCTCTGCTTGGACTTCGATCATCTTTCTAGTTTCTACTACATCATTGTATTCGTACAAAAAAGTACTTCTTTTACAAGCTTTAATCCTTTAGAGGTCATTTTAATACAAAAGGTGTCAATCCGATTCTGGAATCATTATTTAATTTACAGCTAGAAACTAAAATTATTCTCTACTCTGGCAATGGCATCAGCGATTCTTGCCCATTAGGATCTAGTAAAACTTACAAAGAGACGGTTAATTAATTTTGAATCACTAATTAAAGTGTTGGTTTTTGAAAAAATATTCTTTCTTGCGACTAGCATCATCAGCGTACGTAACACAATCAGAAACGAAGTTTCTGTGGAAAACGTGTATGACACAAAGACAATGGTCGCTTGCGGCTTAGATGTCGGAGAATCTATGTACAAACTCTGTTCCGCACTTGCTTGCTTTTGTATGGAATTACCAGTGACCACCAATAGCAAAGTGGACAGCGACTGATCAACTAGGCCACCGTTATATATTTCCTGTGAAGTGGAATTCTGAACCCAACCCAACCTGGCAGCATTTTATATATATATATATATATATATATATATATAAAAATATATATAAGTAATGTGTAATTTATTATTATTTTTTTGATAGTCAATCTCAAATATATTTCAATAATGAATAATTTGAACACTGATTCAATAAAAGTACATCTTTATGCACTTGGCATTGAATAATAGGTGGGGTATCTTCTACCCAACTACACAATCAGAAATGAGTTTGGCATTCCGAGCCATAAGGTGAGCTGCACAGTTTAGTGTTTAACATAAGCATTTTACTAAAGGTCCTCTAAGCGCACAAAATAGTAAAGTATTTTTAAATATTTTTTAAGAAAAATTGAAAAAATTATTAATTTTTTTTTACAGTTTTTTCAATTTTTCATAAAATGTTTCCAAAATATATGTTCTAAGAGCATACATTAACCGAACCTTTAACATAAAATGATTTTTACCCTTTTAATTTTTATTTTTCTGCTTAAATATAAAATTAGGGTCCCCTTCATTTTATTTTGAAATGGACAAAAAATCATTCCACAATTAAGATATCATTTTGATAAATATAAAAATGTTTTATTATTTCATGTTATAATAAAATATTATTACACATAATAAAAATAATAATTGATTTTAAGATTTATATATTTGTTTTTGATAATTTGATTGATAGTTGGAAGTTGGGTGATTTGACCTCTAAATGTCTCCATTATAAACATCAAGAAATGTCAACAAATTGAACTATAAGGCTTTTAGAATAGATAAAAGTTAAATCTTTAACCTACAGTAATTTCTATTAATTTCATGAGTAAAACTTGGGTATAATTTCTTAGATAGTTTCCTATTTAAATTTAAACACATAAGTACATAAACTTAACTACTCTTTCTTTTTTTAGATGAACAGCTTAACTGTACTCTTTTTTTTTTCTTTTTTTTTTATGCAAATTACGTCACTTTATTAAGAGGATGATAAGAACAGTACATCTTGAGACACTAAGTTCTCAATAAAACTAGGATATTCCTCTAACCAAATACTAGAATCAGATAAATGCCTAGCATGTTGCGCTAACGCATGGGCAACTTTGTTGCCAGTCCTCCGAGTAAAGGATAAGACACACTCATCAAACTGTGATGCCTGACTCAGCACACCAGAAATAATGTTGGAGATGCTAGCAGGTGGGATGGCAGAGCCAGTCAACGCTTGATGCACCAATAAAGAGTCCCCTTCAAACGTAGCTACTCTGAAGCCCCTGTCCCACGCGAACCTCAAGCCTTCCTCCATCGCCTTAGCTTCAGTTTCCAACGGTCCCAACATTGCACAGATCTTCTTGCTCATAGCTGCTCGAACAGACCCCAGGTGGTCCCGTATCACTACTCCAATTCCGACTAAGCGCAAATTCTCAAAAATAGCAGCATCCACGTTTACTTTAAAACCCGGCGCATGGGGAAGTGACCAACCACATTCAGATTCTGCAGACGTGATCTGAACCTTATGATTGGCAACTTGAAACTCTTCCAGATAGTCCAACGTCCACTTCACAATCAATGACGCTGACTTCCGTGAACCTCCTGTTCGAATTTCATTCCTGTTAGACCAAATGCCCCACGCGACCATGAAGAGTTGAGCCAGCGCTTGAGTATCCATCTGTTTTACATTCCGAGCATACCACACCAGATCTATGAATTCATGAATCTCCCCTAAAACAGCCTCTAAACCAAGGTTTGAAGCTTTCCACACCTCCTGTGCTCTGCTGCAATGCCAAAACAGATGACCCGAAGATTCCACACCCACTCCACATTCTTCACATACATCATCCTGTGTAACTTTCCGAGTAAAAAGTTTTGCTTTTGTTGGCAAAATATTCCTACAAGCTCGCCAAGCGAAAACTTTTACTTTATTCGGCATATGCATCCTCCAAAGACACCTCCAAAAAGATGTTAGATGCTGAGACGAAGAGCATTCAGCCCGATAGTGCTCACAAAAGAAGTTGCGAGTGATCTTATAGGCGCTGCTCACAGTAAACTGACCTGATGACGTAGGGGCCCAAATCAACTTATCAGCAGGCAATGAAGCACTCAGGGGAATAGACAAAATAACTTCTGTATCAAAGGTGAGGAATAACTCATGAATAAGATCTGATTTCCATGTTGCCTCCACTGGATTAATGAGAACAGAGACAGGTGCATTCTCAGGGAAAAGACGAGGGGGAGTAACCAATCTGTATGATGAAGAAGTAGGTAGCCACTTATCTCTCCATAATTTCGCAGACTCACCATTACCTATCTGCCAACGACAACCAAGTTGAACCGTCTTTTAAGCAGCCATAATACTCCGCCAAGAATAAGATGGATGTTTTCCCAAAGAAGCATTTAAAAAATCTCCATGAGGGAAATATTTGGCCTTATACACTCGGTGGAACAAGGAGTTTGTGCAAGTCTGGAGCCGCCACCCCTGTTTCGCTAACAAAGCAATATTAAAAGCTTTTAGATCACAGAATCCCATCCCTCCTTCCTCTTTTGGATCACACATCCTATCCCAACTTAGCCATGCCACTCCATTATGATTTTCGTGCTGCCCCCACCAGAAACGCCTCACCATACCTGCAAGCTCATCACATAAAGCATCAGGGAGTTTAAAGCAACTCATAGTATATGAGGGAACAGCTTGAGCCACAGATTTTATCAGAATTTCCTTGCCAGCATTAGATAGAAGCTTCTCCTTCCACCCCGCTAATTTACTCCCTAATTTTTCTTTTAAACCATTAAAAGTATTGCGCTTAGATCTCCCAACCAGAGATCGCAGACCCAGATATTTTTCATGCTGACGGATCACAGGTGCCCCAAAACGCCTTTGAATCTCCTCCTGAGTGGCTCTTGGAGTATTTTTGCTGAAGAATAAGGCAGTTTTATTCCGATTCAACTGTTGCCCCGACACTGACTCATATACTGAAAAAACCTGTTGTAGCACCTCACATTCCTGTACAGTGGCTCGGCAGAAAATCAGGCTGTCATCTGCAAAAAATAAATGAGAGATACGGGGGGCACCACGACAAACCGCCACTCCCTTGAGACTTCCCCTCTCCACCTGCTGTCTAAGTAAACCAGATAAGCCCTCTGCACAAAGTAAAAATAGATAAGGAGAAAGAGGGTCCCCTTGGCGTAATCCCCTTGAAGGGATAATCCGCCCTCTAGGTTTCCCATTAATCCGAACAGAATAAGTAACAGTGCAGACACATCTCATAACTACCTCCACCATTCTCCTATGAATACCCAACTTCTGCATGATGCCCTTCAAGCAGTCCCACTCAACTCTATCATATGCCTTGCTCATATCAAGCTTCAAGGCCATCTCTCCCATTTTCCCCGTTCTCTTATGGCTAATATGGTGCATAGTTTCATAGGCAACAAGAATATTGTCAGTAATAAATCGGCCTTTAGAAAAGGCACTCTGGTTTTCACTAACAATGCTAGACATAACATTCTTCAATCTATTGGCCATAGTTTTAGATGCTAATTTATAAAGAACATTGCAGAGACTGATAGGCCTATAATCAGTAACCTTACGAGGATCTTTAACTTTAGGAATAAGAACAATGTAAGTGTCATTAAAGTCAGGAGGACCCACCCCATGATTCAAAAAATCCAAAACTGCCTTAGTGACACAATTACCAGAAACAGACCAAAACTTTTGATAAAAAAGAGGGGGCATACCATCTGGGCCTGGAGCCGTGGTTGGGTGCATTTGCTTCAAAGCTTGGTGGACTTCTGAGGCCTGAAAGTCACGGCTAAGAAGCTGATTCATAGGCTCCGATACTACTGCTTGGACCGAATTTGTGATTCTTCCAATCTCCGTTGGGTTGGATGAAGTGAAAAGTGAAGAGAAATAATCCAATACAATTGCTTCCACTACTTCAGGAGATGCCTGCCAAGAACCCGAGCTATCCTCCAAGCCTTCCATCAAATTTTTTTGGTGTCTAGTTGAAGCTTTCACATGAAAAACCTGGTATTACGATCACCAGCCTCCAGATATAAATTCCTAGACCGCTGCTTCCACATGACCTCCTCTAAATCCAGCCACGAGTTCAACTCCCTCTGCACCCTACGGATTTCTTCCCCATGCAAGTCTGGTTGAGATTCCAAACGTTGAAGTTGGGATTTTAGGCTTGAGATGCGCCGTCCCACATGACCAAACTCCACCTTATTCCACCGTGTTAATGCATCAGTACAAGATTGCAAACAGTTTTTAATTGG
This sequence comes from Quercus tomentella, assembly GCA_028535165.1. Classification (NCBI taxonomy): domain Eukaryota; kingdom Viridiplantae; phylum Streptophyta; class Magnoliopsida; order Fagales; family Fagaceae; genus Quercus; species Quercus tomentella. Next base: position 18,920,672 of record JAPQVY010000111.1, on the reverse strand, counting down.
ATACCCTGTGGAGACAGCGAGACCACGCTCCCAAGCTTCCCTCACAACCTCTGGGCATCGAGAATCACACACCCACATAGCTTCGAACCGGAATAACTTCCCTGTACGTGGTCTACTTCTCACACTCCGACTCCAGTGTAACCGCAGCATACAGTGGTCAGAATCAATTGTTGAAATATGGTGCATTTTGGCCAAAGGAAATTTACGTACCCACTCCTCATTAGCTAGAGCCCGATCCAGTCTAGCCCAAATGCTAACCCCATTTTCATAATGCCTCGACCATGTAAACCTTGCACCCGAATACCCCAAGTCCATGAACTGGCATAAATCCACCACATTACGGAATCTATCCATCTGCCTTGCCGGTCTCAACTGTTATTGAATCAGTGTTCAAATTATTATTGAACACTGATTCAATAAAAGTACATCTCTATTTGAACACTGCTTAACTGTTCTTGAATGTTTAAAAAAAACACTATTTAATATTTATGCTATATTGATCAATGCAATCATGTTTTTGAATTTAATTGAAGAACTTAGTGTATTATACTTAAATTCAAGAAAGTGTTACGTTCACAACATTTTCACAACAAATTTTAGGTGGTAGGTTGTTACTTATTTTACTTTCTTGCTCACCCAATAACAAACTGTAACAACATACTATCTAAAATTTATTGTGAAAGTGTTACGAAAATATTGTTTACTAGCATTTCTCTAAATTTAATCCTAATTTTACAAGCAAGCAAAGAAGTTCTTTACTGAGTTGGGCCATGGGTCAGGCGGACCTGAGTCCATCCGGCCGAACCCATTCAAAGCTACCGTCCATTTTACTGACCTTTGACCCTTTGGAAATGTCAACTCTCTCGGTGTAATTTTTTTCTTTCTAGATGAACTCTCTGAGTCTTATATGTTCACACCGCTTTTTATAAATTAAATTTTTTTTTGTTTGGTATGTTAATTCTAATACATTGGTCAACTCTTATATTCTCTTATTAAGAGCAATCTTATTAAGAGCAATTACATCAGACGGTGAAAAATTGTGTAAAATTGTGCAAAATGGAAAAAAGTGATCATTTTACACAATATGAGCAAAAAAAAGACCACACATCAGTTTGGGCAAACTTGTGTATAAATGCAAGTTGCTACAGTACCTGTGCAAATATGCACAGATACTGTAGCGCTCCTATTTATTATTTTATATTTTTTTCTCTCTCCTCTATCAACTCTCATCTTATTATCTCTCCTCTCTCATTCGATCTCTCTCTTCCTCTGCCCTCTTAATCCTTTTATCTTCTCTTAAATCCAACAACAAATCATAAAATTCTTCAAACTTGATCTAAATCAAGATCCCAAATTCATCAAACCCTCTCCTAAAAAAAAAAATCATCAAACCCATATAAATAATCAAACCGAAATTGCAAAAGAACAAGAAGAAAATGCAGAAAAAAGCTTACCCACCAAGAGTTTTCTCTCTTTAGCTTCTTGTTTCAGCATTAGCAGAAGAAGAAGAAAGACGAAGACGCTGAAGAAGAAAAAATTGAGGAAAAGAAAGAAGGAGAAGGAAAAGAAAAAAAAAGAGGAAAGTGAAAAAGAAATAGAAAGAGAGAGAGATCAGATATACTTTGGCGTGTGGGTTAAAGTAATTGGTGGGGCCATGGGTAGTTGTGAATAATAAAAAATTGTGAGAAAAATATTATTTAAATAAAAGAATGTGTAGAATAGACAAACTGATATGGGTATTTTGTAAAAATAGATGTGTAAAATAGAAAAAGTAGGTTTTAAATGTGTAAAATGAAAAAATTTATGCACAAGCTGATGTAATTCCTCTAATGCTTTGTCTTTGTGTGCTTTGCTGGCTGACTTTTTGAGTCCGATGTATTGTGTAGTATAGTTTACACAACTACAGCTAATAACTACAGCTAATTAATTACTACGAATGCGAAACTGCACACAACGTGTATAATATGATCGTATTGCAGCTTTGTTTTTTTTTTTTTTTTTTTTTTGAATTTTTTATTATATTTTACTGTTTCTGGAATTTTCCAAATTGATTCCAAAAAAGAATTCAAAGATTTTATTATATTAATTTCCCATCATTGTTTCCAAAACCACATAAGTGTATAATAATTCATTCGTAAAAAATAAGTGTATAAGAGCATCCATAACAGGTGTGATAAATGTGCCAAATGTCAAATATTTGGCACATTTGCCACACCAAACACAAAAATGATGCTTTATGAGATGTGTTAAATCTCAAAAATTATACAGCATGATTATAGTACCGTTGCAAATTTGCAACGGTACGGACAAATGTTGCAAAAATTTTATTGTTTTATATTCTCTTTTCTCTCTCCTCTCTCTTCATTTTTTCTTTTCTCTTCTCTCTCACTCTTCGGTTCCCTCTCTCTTCTCCCTGTACCGATTCCCTCTCTTTTCGACCAGTCCGAGATGTTCACCGGCAGCGACGACGGCGTAGCTCCGACGACGACAGCTCGATCAGCCACACTCGATCTCACCCACGCTCCAGCAATTTGGGTTGATTTGATGGTGGTGGTGGGCTGTGGGCTATGGGCGGTGACAGTGGCAGTGGTGGTGGGCTGTGGGGCTATTGGGTTTGGGTCACGGTGGAGATCGGTTTTGGGTATGGGTCACTGTGGAGATTGTGTTTGAGATCGGTTTTGGGTTTTAGTTGTCTCTCCCTCTTCAGTCGTTTGGGTTTCAGTTCCTGTGGCAGTTGGTGTTTCAGTGGTGGAGCCGTGGCTTGAATCGGTTGGGGCTTGGGTTGAATCGGTTGCGGATGATGGGTATTTTGGCTTGGGCTAAATCGGTGTTAAGATTGGTTAGTGTTCATGGGTATTTTGGCGCAAGCGGCATGGGCGAGGTCACTCCGATCATCACCATCGTCATCGCCGATCGTCACGTCGCTCCGATCTCGCCGATCTCTCTCTCATTTTTGGTGGTTGTTTGTTTTAAGTTTTGGTGTAGGGGCTGATATTGGTTGTAGTGTTTGTTTGAGTTTTTTTTTTGGTAGCAGTGGTTGATATTGGTGGTCGGTGGTTGTGGGCTGTGGCAGTTGATCTGCGGTGTGGGTTGTTGTGGGTTGTTGTTGATGATAATGGGGAGAGGATAATATATTATTTTAATGTGTAGTAAATATTATTTTAATGTATAGGATTGAATTATAAAATATATGATAAATGAGATGTTGTAAAATGATGTGGTAAAATAATAAAGTAGACCTTTAGTATGGTAAAATTGCATAATTTTTGTAACATCTGCTACGGATGCTCTAATAATTCCATGGTTTATTGGAGTCGTATATTATGTGTGAATACGAAGATTGTTTATTACTGACAAATCTAGTAAAGTGCAAAATGAATATACTATATTTTATTAAAAGGTTTTGCTTTATCCAGAGTATTGGAAGCAATAGGACGTCTTGCCTTTTTTTATTATCAATTTAACATTCTATATGTAAAGTTTCTGACAAATTAAATCATTTGGCAATACTCTTTTATTAAAATTTAATCGATTCAATCACATGAATCATGAATTCATGATGTATACTTACATTTTTTTATATTAAAAAAAAAAAAAAAAAAAACCCCACTTTTGTTTTAGAAGAAAAAAAAAACCCACATGATGTACTTGAATATAGAATATATGGCGTTAACAATCTTTACAATCATTTTATTTGTTACGTTATATTCTATACTAGAACATAATTATCTAAACCAAGTACCTTGTGGTTGGTTTAGTCAAGGACAGAGTAAAACAAAAAACTCTAAATAGATATTTATAGTATTAACAAACTATCAACCAAGACCAACACAAAAAATTATTATTTTTAAATATATTAAGATGCATTTATCTACTAACAAAGACAAAAGTCATTGGTTTTTATTTTGTTAATTTTTTTTATTTTTTGTTTAATAAAATCTGTTTTGTTTTGGGCCGAGGATTTACATAAGGAAGATACAAGTTCAAATTTTCTTTCTCCACTTATTATTATTATGATGTGTATGTATCAAATAAATATAAATTTTACAATATATAGATATATACTTATATACATATATATATATATAATTAGTACTATAGTAAAACAAAAATTAATTTTTCAGCATTTCCACGTATATCAGTATATTGTCATATAAGCTTTTAACTCACTTTTTCATGTCAGCATTATAATTTTCTAAGCTATAAATGCTAAAATGTTACTAGAAGCAAATTTAAAAAATTAATATATCATTTAATTTTTTATAGGAAAATAATTATAAGTATGTATCATCTAATTTAGCTTTTTATTAATTTATTAGCCATAGATTTGCCTCCTCTTCAACAAATAATAATAAGGTAAAATTTAGTTACAGTTTTTTATATTGTATTGATCAATGTAACCTATGCTTAAATTTAATTGAAAAACTTAACCTGCAACAATTAAGGGATAATATCAAGTGCCCATATTCAGACGCTTCCACCCCTAACTTCCTTCCTACCAGCACATTGTTTTTGAAATTGATAGTCTCCTTTAACGGTAAGGGTGTCAATTCGGGTTAGCGTGTTGGGTTCGTGTCGTGTCAAGGTAGGGGTATTCGACTAAATGGCTCAACCCGAACCCAACTCATTTAATAATCGTGTCATGATCCTTCAACCCTATCCCGACCTATTGGCAGGTGGACCTGACCTAACCCACTTAACATGTTTAATAAACGGGTCATGTTGGGTTGACACAAATATAACATAACCCATTTCAACCTGCATAATATTAAATATAACATTCATCTAGAAATAATTTTTTTTTACATCCCAAAAGTAGCACATACACTTTTAGTCTTCAACCCACATTCAAAATAATATAGTTTAACAAAAATATAACATTCATTTAGAAATAAGTTCTTTACACTCTAAAAGAAATGCATACTCTTCAACTCAAATCAAGTAGCATCATAAAAAAAAGCCAAGAATTTGTCAATCTTTTCTACCTTACTCACTCATCAACAACAAGACAATTCTTATAATTAGAGTAAGTCAATTCTAAGTGACAAAAAGCACACCGGTAGTAAAGAGCATTCTCAATCATAAGAAATATAGAATTCCACCTAGTGGGAACATCTTGTCTTAAGCCTCTCTTACCATCCAAAGACATTTGATTCACCGACTTTAAAAACTTTTGCTTCCTCACTTGTAGAGTGAGTGGTACAGCTGAAATAAAATTTGATATTTATAAGAAGGTTTAGAGATTTAGGGTTTGTAGAGTTTAGAGATCTAGGGCTTGTAAAGTTTTAATTTTCAATTATATCCCTTGTAAGTTTTTGTAATTACTCACATTTCTTTTTAAATTTAAAATATAAGTTGAATATAAAGGTACTTGACAAATTTAAAATAAAATGAATATTCATTTGTTACACGAGTTAAACGAATTGTGTTAAATGGGTCACTTCGAATTGACACAAATAAATTGGTGTGTCAAACGTGTATATTGCGGGTTACGCAGGTTGACCCACTTATGACACGTTTCTTATTGCGTCGCTTTCGGTTTAACCCATTTATGACCCAAACTCGCTAAGGCTCAACCCTAACCCATAAAAATTTGTGTCGAATTCGTGTCGTGTTCACGGGTTAAGTCTAACATTGACACCCCTTTAACTTATCCTAACAATTGGTTTGGTTATCTTGCTCAATTTTTTCTTTATATACCTAGGGATTGAAGCTAGTTTAATTTTTTTTTTAAATCATCAACAACTTGACAAAAATAATTTGTACCATCAATTAAATTGTCGTAAAAATTATCGTATCTATAACCATGTTTTAAAAATCGAATTAGTTAAAGAATCTAAAGAGTGACGGGTCTCGAATTTTACTAGCTCTTGATTGGTTTTTACTGGACCAATTTAGGATCTAGTTCCCCATTAAATAGGTTGAACTGGCCAGTTTGGTCTAGTTTTAAAAATAGTGTCTATTACATTACTCATTTACACTTCTACATATTTTTACAAATTCAATTATATTGGTCATTTTTAGTGGAGCATTTGTTTATTTTCAAAAGATAAACTTATCAAAAAAAAAAAAAAAAAGAAAGATAAAGGACAAGTGCTACGTCCAAACATTTTTACAATATTTTCATAATAAATCCTAAATAGTAAGTTGTTACTGGTTCTAATTTGTATCTACCACTTAAATTATTTTTTTAAAAACTGGTAATAACCTACCATTTAAGATTTGTTTGAAAATATTATTGACCTAGCATTTCTCAAAAACAAAGTGATACACAAGAATATACTTTAATTGTTATTTAACAAAATGATTAATGTGAACATTTCTTCAAACCTCAAATAATAAGTGTGTTAGCTCCCTTAAAAAGCTAAGAGCACAATATTTTTATAATAAAGTGTATGTGACAAGTTGTTAATGGTAGATAAAAAAAATGGTGTTAATTGTGAATTTATTTTCTTATTTTACTCTTTTAACTTATTTTGTTAATTAATGGATACATATCACGATGAATCTTTTAATTGACACTAGGCCTGAAAAAAAAAATCACACGTATATATTTAAATTATATTTTATTACATAACAAATAATTTTTTATTTAAAATTTCCTTTATTTTATTATTTATGTTATTTTATTCCCTGTATACATCGCATGATTATACTCCACTAGGAGTTTTTCTGTTTTTGTCTCCATTTGACTGCTACTTAAGACTAAAGACGGAGAATGATAGAAAACAGTATTGCCGTCAAAAGCTTTTATGTACTTTTGCTTCCCAATTTTGTTACTATTTCTGTCGCGTAGTCTCATGCCTTTTGCGAAGAGGAAGGAAACTTCCACAGTCCACAGTGAAGTCCTAACTCTCCAATCTCATTAAGAGCCAATAAAACACAATTTCAAAAAGTCCGCGTGTACCCCACAAAATACACACCCCTTAATTATATATAACCGCCATGTCAACACCAATGCTACTCACTATCTTACGTCACCCTTTTTGTCTATATTCACGTAACGTCACTGCTCTGTCTTTATGGGTCCCACCACAGAAAATGTACCCAACAAAAAATAAAAATAAAAAAATCAATGTTTAAACCATACCATTCCCAAGGGACCATCCCTAAACTGATCCAAAGGCCAATCCGGATCCCACTCATCAATTTTCCACGTGACACCCTCAAACCCCTTCAAACCCGTGTGTGATCTGTGTGCTTGCTGGGCTTGCCACGTCAACTCACCAACATATATATACCCCCCTCACTCTTTCTTTCACACACCCAACACCAAAAATCAATTTGACCAACAAAAACATTTTTTTGGCAACTGCAAGAACAACAAAGAAGTAGAAGAAGCTCGCTGCTGCTAACTGAAACATGTACAACCCTTTCAAGAGAACAAAGATCACTCAAACTCCCATGACTCAACACTCTTTCACACCGCCACCTATGCCTCCGCTTCAACAGCACCGTCTTTCGCCCGAGGATGAACTCTCCGTCATGGTCGCCGCCCTCACCAACGTCGTATCCGGCTCTTCCTCCGCCACCGCCACCGCCACCGTCCCCGCCAATCAACAATTCTACGGCTACCCATGGCAGCCTTCGCCGCCACCACCACCCACATTCGACGGAGCTGCCACGGCCAGCGCTTCTTCCCCAACAAGCACCGGAACTGACTGTACGGGCACGTTTTTGCCTCCATCGTCTGAATTGGACACCTGCCACGAGTGCAACATCAACGGCTGTCTTGGCTGCAATTTTTTCCCGCCACCACCGACCCAACAAAATACTACTGATCATCATCGTCAGCATCAGCAAGGAAAGAAAATTGTAGTATCGTCTGGGTCTGCGTCTGGGTCTTCAAAAAGACAAATACAGCAAAAACAACAAAGGGTGAAGAAGAACTTCAGGGGAGTGAGACAAAGGCCATGGGGCAAATGGGCCGCTGAGATCCGAGACCCGAGAAAAGCGACCCGAGTCTGGCTCGGCACATTCACTAATGCAGAGGAAGCAGCCCGAGCCTACGACAGAGCCGCCATCGAGTTCCGCGGACCACGAGCCAAACTCAATTTCCCCTTCTCCGATTACACAGCAGCAAATTCGTCAAATTCCTCCGATTTAATGACAACTGCTGAGAATTCTGCCGAAATTGAAGTCACAAATTTACTTGGGAATGGAAATCAGGACAATAATTTCGTCGATGAGCATTGGGATGAATGGATGATGACGCTCATGAATGGTGGTGATTCGTCAGATTCAGCTGGTAATACTAGCAACGCTCATAGTTATTAAGTCCATAGTAAGTCTAAGAGCCATGTGTACAAGTTGTGAGCTTTTTTTTTTTTAATAATAATTTTACAATTCGTTTAATTTTGGCCAAACAACAATTATGTTACATTATGTGTCTTTTTTTTGGGAATATTATCTCCAAACAAAAAAAAAAGTTAATGTTAAATATAGTATAGTTTCTTAAAATTTGTTTTGTTGTTCTTGTTTTGGTAGAATGAAATCAAAAAACTATGTTCGACGTTGTTCAAAACAAAGAAGATTATGTTTGACGTAGAGGAAACTAGGAAGAAGGGAAGGGGCGAGTAAGAATAAGAGTGAGATGGGACCCACACGGCCACACGGCCACAGTGTAACGTATTACAACTACCAAAAGAACAACACTCTTTTAGTAAACGAAACGATATCTATTGTCCAATGATGTATCACTCTCTCTCTCTCTCACAAGTCTCACCTGATGAAAAAGAAACACTACTACCGCTTCTGGAATAATATGGGTCCCATTCAAAAAGGGTAGGACCGTGTGTTGGCCACCTCGGGGCCGACTGAGGGTCCCACGTCACGTTTACCAAATATATTTTGGGTCTTTGCCATGTCTAATATTAGACATGTCTAATCCAACATGTGGGTTTTTCTTTACTAACATGTTTAGCACGTGCCTTATAAATCACGTGCGGATTTGGGAGAAAAAAATAATAGAAAGAAATGGTTACAACTTGAGTCACTTTGACAATGTTTTTTATTATTATTTTTAATTTTGTGTTGAAAAATTATAGCAATTTTTTTTTTTTTGGAAACTAAAGTGCTGGCTTTTTTGATATACTTTTTAATTTTTCATAATTTTTTTAAATTAATGATTAATGAATATGTTAAGGAATAAAGCATACATTAATCGAACCAATTATTATTATATGTTTAAACATAAGGAAACTTGAAAGTGAGAGAAATTACCCAATTGAGCATGTTTTATTGCCTTTTAGAATAAATACAATGAAACTGAATTATTTATAATTGTTTATAATAAACTTATCAATTTAATATTATAAAGTAGATTGAAATTGTGACAACTTGATAACTGTTTGGTACTTTCACATGAATTTATTTATTTTTTTCATTATTAACAGTCAAGTCATATAAGACAATTGTGACAGTCTGTGTAAAAATGTGTAATAATAATATTATAATTATTCTTTTGTGTTTGGAATTTTTTGATAGAAGGAAAACTTGAAAACGAGAGAGATTACCCAATTGAGCATGTTTTATTGCTTTTTTTTTTTTTTTTTTTTTTGATAGGATGTTTTATTGCCTTTTAGGATAAATACAGTGACACTGAATTATTTATAATAAACTTATATCAATTTAATATTATAAAGTAGATTGTAATGACTGATTAAAAAAAAACAAAACAAAAAGATTGTAAAAGACGAGTCCATTGCTCATATTTGAATATTAATGGGGTCAAATAATATAAGATGGTGATGGGAGAGTTGCCTAGTTGGAAATTTGGAAGTTGGAAAAGAATAGGAATATATCTTTACTTTTTGATCTTTTTTGCTGAATATATCTTTACTTTTTGATTTAAACACACGAAAGCTACTTTACTCATTTTGTTACTCGTCATTGGGACCGCGTAAGAACGGTCTCTATAGACTTTAGCTGGATGGTTAGACTTAGAAGTAAGAACTTAGAACGGTCTCATTACATTTTATTATTTTAATAATATGACTTTGCTAACACGTGCTTAACCTGTTAATAGTACAACTTTAATTTACTGTTTACACTCCTTTCTTATCCAGGAGTTGGCGGCGTGTTATTTTATCATGTTGATGTCATGTCAATCTTGCTAAAATTTTCATCAATAATGGATAATTTAGTTTATCTTAATCCAAACTTTTGTAATTATTTTTTAAAAATAATTCTAAAGAAGGGAATTTAAATCATAATTCTCATTTTTATTTATTTATTTATCACGATTCTCTTTTATCAAGAAAACTGTTTGACAAACTTTTTATAAACTAATTAAAAGTAATAAATTGTAAGAATTATTAAAACTATAGAGATGTTGGAATCATATAGAGGAATTTTTTTTCCTAAAATAATGTTCTTTGCTATAAGTTTATTTTTTTGTCAAAATTATTACCCGTTATATTATTACGAAAATGTGAAATATTGCCATGTTTAGTTCATATATTTGTTCACAGCATTATGAAAATGTAATTACAAATAAATTCTTGGATTTATATTATTTAAGTGCAAAACATATGCAAAGTAATGCTTGTGCTTGTGGCTTAGTGGAGGAAGTGCTTAGATTTCTATTTCTGAGGAAAAAATTATTTTATGAGATGGCCTCATGAGAGATGAGACTTCTCTTAAAATATGTGTGAGTCTTACATGTTATGAGAAGGTGGTCTCATAAAATAATTTATGCTTTGAAATTGTTGGAATCTCATCTAATTTGCCTACGTATTTTTGTAAATTTATACTATTACTCTTACCTAAAATTAATGATGTTGCTTTAGAAAACTACATTCCACCCTAATTTAATTTCATTTTTTCGTATTTAACTTAATTGATCAAAAATTTTATTGTAAAATAAGAAATATAGGTTCAAATACCATACTGCCTACACTAAAAAGAAATCAAATCTAATTATTGTTTTGAATTTAAATTTGATAATAAAAAATAATTATCATGAAATGGATGCTATAAAGATAAATCCAATCATCTTTATAAAAAAATAAAAATAAATAAAATATATTTATTTTCCTCACCAACCCTCAAAAAATTATCATTCTTCAGCATATATTCTTCCTACAGTCCATGGTGGAATGAAGCTTCTAGTTCCCTACCTACCTCACAGGTCCTCCTATTCTATTTTCTTTAGCTACAAGCCCCACTTCCTTCATTCAATCTGTCACCTCGACCTCTGGAGTCTAGCGTCTAGTCAGCGAGAAAGTTCAACATGTTTCAGAAACATGCATCCTCCCCCTCACAATGGGGTGGACCCCACACATGGTGGAATGAAGCTTCTAGTTCCCTACCTACCTCACAGGTCCTCCTATTCTATTTTCTTTAGCCACCAGCCCCACTGCCTTCATTCAATCCGTCACCTCGACCTCTGGAGTCTAGCGTCTGGTCAACGAGAAAGTTCAGCATGTCCCTTTCTTTACAAAAAGTGAGTCCCTTTATTATTTCTTGTAATATTTTGGATTTTAATAAATTTAAAGTTTCTCCCAAGAATTTCCTCACTATACCACTTTTTATGTTTAAAAATGAAAAAAAAAAAAAAAATTAAACACGTAACAAATTATGAATTATGATTAATGGAAGATTAAAAAAAAATTGTACAAAAGATATGTATTCATAGTTTGCTTTAATTTTTGCTTACCCCAATGCGGGGTTGCATTTCTTTCACCAATCCTTAGTTTTTTTTTTTTTTTTTTTTTTTTTTTTTTTTTTTTTGAGAATTTAAGATGCAATTTCAGTTATATAAGAGCATCAACAATGGGCCTGTTATCCCCCCTATTCTTGGGGTGGTTTCTCAAAAAAAAAAACAATGGGCCTGTTATATGCCAAATGTAAAGTACATTTGGCATACAGGCCCAAAAATTGATCCAAAACCAGAAGGCCATATGCTAAAAGCCAAATTTTTTTTGAGATTTAGCTACAGTACCATCTCAAATGTAAGATGGTACTGTAGCTGAATGGTATAAAAAAATAATAATTTTTTAATGCTTTTTACCCGACAATTTCTCTCTCTTGTGTCATTTTTTCTCTTTCTTTTCTCTCTCTTCCTTCTCTCTTTCTCATCCCCTCTCTCTCTCGCCTACCATATCGATGATTCCTTTGAACAACCTCATAGCTCGCTGCGACGTCATCTGTATCCGCCGACGATTGCACAACGGACCTGACACCCTTGAAGAGCTCTTGGACCGTCACTTGGCGAAGGAACAAAAACCTACCCTTGACGACGATGAGGCCGAGCTGCTAAATCGTCGCCGACTCACCAGCACTCGGCACGAGGCACTGAGTATCTACAGGGACATCCTCAGGGCTTCCCGGTTCTTCACATGGACCGATTCGCGGGGCTTCTTGTGGCGAGACATACTGAGAGTGAACGCCCGGAAGGAGTTCGAAGCTGCCCGGTTCGAGACCGACCCGGAAATCGTGACCCGGTTGCTTCTTGGTGGTCAAGATGCTGTGGAATCGGCTCTCGAAAAGCTCGCAAAGAAACAAAGGCAAGAAATTGAGAAGGAACGTCGTGATGGTGGAGATTGACAATGATTGTTGACCTTCTGTACATTTTGATCTTGATTTTGATCTCTTTATTTTTGTATTTGTAATTGTAATTGAAATTGTAATTTGTGGGTTGCCGTGGTTGCTGGAGTTGGGGGTTGCTATTGCTATTGGTTTGATTTGATTTTGTTTTCTCTATGGGTTTCTGGGTTTCAATGGCCATGAGTTTGTGGCTGGGGTTTCTAGGGTTTCAAGAAAACAACCGTTTAGGTATGTTCTTCGCGGTGGTGGTGGTAGCAGGTGGTTGCAGAGTTGTTTTGGATTTTGGGTTTTTGTTTTTATTTGGGTTTTAGGATATATTATTTTATTGTGTAGAAATATTATTTTAATGAGTAGAATAGGAAAATAAAAGTTGGGATGCTGGGAGTATTGTAAAATTGTATTGTATAACTGATAAAGTGGCTTTTTGGGATGGTAAAATAGGATGAGATGAGAATTCCGGCTGTGGATGCTCTAACGGTGAGAAGAACCCAGTGGGGGGAAAGGCGATAAGGACTAAACTGTCATTCTAAAAAAAGAGTGGCATATATCATATATGCATGCTTTTTCAATGCACTGTGCAGTCTATGCTCGCTTTCTTTTGCACAACTTTTTAATTCACCAGACACGCTCACGAAAACCCTACAAAAACCTTTTCAAAGCGAAGTCTCCTATTTCAACTGACATGACTAAAAAGAAAAGGAAAAAAAAAAAGACAAAAATTTGGATAAGGATCCGTTAAATAGTTTTAGTTGGTCCCCTCAAATTTTTGGATGGTCCATGATGGGAGTGACGAGAACACATTACCTTGATGAGGCCAACCTAGTGACGAGGTAACCCCTAACGACGAACAAGCCATCACCGACGAGGAAAGGAAAGTCATTCAATGGTGCCAGCAAGTAACCTGGGCAGTTACGAAACCAGCAAAATAGACCGTTGGAGCCTAATAAAAGCCCCATAATTGGGCTGGAGGCGTTACAAAAGAGAGGCATTAACACCCCAACGGCTAGCAATCAAGATCACATATATAAAGTCCTTACATTGGCAGCATAAGGTACATAGATACTGAGACTCTAAGAAAATACCTATTACTTTCTAGTTTTGTGAATTGCTTTACTGTTCTAACTTTGGCATCGGAGGCGTTGTGGCAGGCACCACACCGGTGACCCCTTTTAGAAGATACACAGGTGCTGACGGGGAGTTCCATCTGCCTACTACGACTGACGAGTTTACACTTCATCAGTTTGGTGCCGTCTGTGGGGAACGACATTCTCAAATTCATATTTGAAAACGTAGTTTCCGTCAACCCTTTACATTCAGATGGAATCCAACCCAGATTCAGCAGCCTTGGCCCAGCAAGTCCAAGCCCTTGCAGCCACCATTAAAGAACTCACCAAACAGAACCAGGAAATGAAGCTACGGCTCTAGCAGGTTCAACAGGCTCAACAGGAAGAGAACCGGTCCAAGGGCAACCTGGAGGGAGAAGGGGATAGTCACCGGAGAGGAACCCCTCAGAGGCCAACTACTCTAGACGAGCAGAACTCGGATCTCCTTCGAGAAATGTGGAAGGAAATGGACGAACTGAGGAGCGCCATTAAGGAGAAGACGGACCGAAGCGTAGACAAAATGGTAAGGGCTACGGATTCACCCTTCACCGCCGCGGTACTTGAATGCCCTGTACCGTCAAAGTTTCGCTTACCTCAACTCGAGCCATTCGACGGACTAAAAGACCCACAGGATCATCTTAATACCTTCAAGACGACTCTAGGTCTTCAACAACCACCTGACGAGATACTGTGTCGTTCCTTCCCAACGACTCTCAAAGGAGCTGCAAGAGAATGGTTTACGAAGTTGCCAAACTCGTCCATAGACAACTTCGATCAGTTAAGTAGTGCCTTCTTGCGCCATTTCATAGGGGGGCAACGCCCAAGGAGGCCAGTAGACTACTTACTCACCATAAGACAGGGAGAAAAGGAAACTCTGAGGTCGTATGTCAAACGATTCACCCGGGAGACTCTGGAGGCGGACGAAGCTGATGATAAGGTGCAACTGACGACCTTCAAAGTGGGGTTGAGGTCCAGAGACCTCGTGGCCTCCCTCGCAAAGAACCCCCCAAAGACGATGGCGGAAATGCTCCTGAAGGCACAGAAGTACATGAATGCTGAAGATGCTTTAGCTGCCATAAAAGATGCCGAGAAGCCAGGAGACAAGGCCAAGAGGGAAGACGACCGTAGGGGGCAAAAGAGAGATCGACCAGACCGTCGGAGCAATGACGGGAACAGGAGGAAGGATGATAAAAATCCTCGGACGGTAAGATTTACTCCTCTGGTTATGCCTGTTGACAAAATTTTCACGCAGATCAAGGACGAGCATTATCTCAAATGGCCCAGGCCATTACACTCATCCCCCAATGTCTGTGACAAGAACAAGTATTGCCGGTTCCACAAAGACCACGGCCACCACACAGAGGATTGCAGAGACCTAAAGGAGTAAATGGAGGAGTTAATACGGAAAGGGAAGTTACAAAAATATGTGAAGAAAGGAGAATATAGCAAGTTCAGGGACGACAATAAAATCCAGCATGAATCCTTCTCCCGGGATGACGACCATCCGTCCCAGCCTCCACACAAGGTGATCGGGGAGATAAACATGATTACAGGAGGACCGTTCTCAGGAGGATCGTTTAAATCACTCAAAAAGGCATACCAGAGACAGGTGAACAGCGTCCACGCCATACCTCCGTCCAAGCACCGACGAACATACCAGGACATGTCTTTCAGTGAAGGAGACGCCATGGGAGTGAAACAGCCCCACAACGATCCCCTGGTCATAATGCTGAATATAGAAGGGTTCAATACCAAAAGGATCCTCGTTGATAACGGAAGCTCCGCGGACATCATCTACTTCCCAGCCTTCCAGCAGCTGAGACTAGATCCTAAAAGACTTCGCCCTTTTGACTCTCCACTCGTCAGCTTCAGTGGAGACAGGGTCTACCCCAGAGGCATAGTGACATCGACGGTGACGGCAGGGACCTACCCAGTACAGTTGACCAGACAAGTAGACTTCCTGGTGGTAGATTGTCCCTCATCCTACAATGTCATCATTGGGAGGCCCACCCTCAACAAGTGGAAGGCGGTGACGTCAACCTACTGTTTGAAGGTGAAATTCCCAACAGATAATGGCGTCGGTGAAGTGAAAGGTGATCAAGTCCTGGCAAGAGAATGCTATCAAGCTGTCCTGGCTGGGAAGGAGAACCACACATGGATGATTGAAGAAAAAGAAGAAGACAGGATAGAGACCCTAGAAACAGTGGAATTGGTAGAAGGAGAAGCGAACAAGACGACCAAGATAGGGACGACGTTGAGCCCCGAGATGAGAACAAGACTCATAAGGTTCCTTAAAGAGAATCTAGATGTCTTTGCATGGAGTCACGAGGACATGCCGGGCATATCTCCAGAAGTCATCCAGCACAGGCTGAATGTGGACCCAGAACGGAAACCCGTTCAGCAACGACAAAGAACCTTCACCCCAGAACGAGATCAGGCAGTTGCAGAGGAAGTTACCAAACTCTTGACGGCAGGATTCATCCGGGAGGTGTATTATCCTGAATGGCTCGCAAACGTCGTCCTGGTAAAGAAAGCAAACGGGAAATGAGGAATGTGCATAGACTTCACCGACCTGAACAAGGCATGCCCAAAGGACAGCTTCCCTCTACCAAGAATAGACCAGCTCGTGGACTCCACAGCCGGGCACAAGTTACTGACATTCATGGACGCCTTCTCAGGGTACAACCAGATAAAGATGGCTGAGGAAGACCAGGAGAAGACCGCCTTCATCACAAGTCAGGGACTCTACTGTTACAAGGTAATGCCTTCTGGGTTGAAAAATGCTGGAGCTACGTATCAGAGGTTGGTGAACAAAATGTTCAGTTAACAGATTGGCAGGAACATGGAGGTGTACGTGGACGATATGCTTGTCAAGAGCAAGGAAGAGCTCACACATCTGGACAACTTGAGGGAAACGTTTGCAACCCTCAAAAAACACCAGATGAGGTTGAATCCAAGTAAGTGTGTTTTTGGGGTTGCCTCGGGAAAATTCCTGGGATTCATGGTGTCCCAGAGAGGAATAGAAGCAAACCCAGAGAAAGTACGAGCCATCGTCGACATGGCCTCACCCAAAACCGTCAAGGACGTTCAAAAACTCACAGGAAGGATAGCGGCTTTAAACAGGTTCGTCTCTAGGGCTACAGACAAATGCCTGCCCTTTTTCAAGACTTTGAAGCAGGCTTTTGCCTGGACCGACGAGTGCGAAGCGGCGTTCCAAGAATTAAAGCGTTATCTGAGCAGTCCACCTCTCCTAAGCCCGTCCAAAGAAGGGGAAAACCTATAGTTATACTTGGCAGTGTCAGCCTCGGCAGTAAGTGCAGCCCTGATCAGAGAAGAGGGCAAGAAGCAGCTCCCGGTTTACTACGTCAGCCAAGCCTTCCAAGGAGCTGAGGCCAGATACCCAAGGATCGAAAAGATTGCATTTGCGCTAGTAGTAGCCTCGCCCAAGCTAAGGCAATACTTCCAGGCAAATCCCATTCTTGTAATGACGGACCAACCAATCAAGAAATCAATAAACAAGCCCGAAGCAGCAGGCAGGATGGTCCAGTGGGCAATTGAACTTAGTCAATTTGACATCGAGTACCATCCCAGAACAGCGATCAAGGCGCAAGCTCTGGCGGACTTCGTCGCAGAGTTCACTCTTCCAGACGAGGATAGGATTATCGACGAGGCAGACAGATGGACGATACAAACTGATGGTTCGTCAGCCCAGAGGAAGGGGGGAGTAGGGGTCGTCATAACCACCCCCGACGGAGAAGTGTTGAAATATGGGGTCCAACTAAAGTTCCCAGCCACCAACAACGAAGCTGAATACGAGGGGATACTGACGGGACTGAGGCTTGGAAAGGCACTTGGTGCTAAAAACTTGTTGATCCAAAATGATTCAAAGCTAGTGATTGGGCAAATTAGGGGAGAGTACGAAGCAAAGGAAGAAAGGATGCAGAAATACCTCAAGCTGACGAAACATCTAACTCAGAAGTTCGACATAGTGGAGTTCGTGCAGATCCCAAGAAGTCAGAATATGGGAGCTGACGAAGTATCGAAGCTAGCGTCATCAGAAGAAGGGAAGATTAGCACAGATCTGGCGGTGGAAGTCCAAAAACACCCTAGTATCGAAGAAATTCCAACATTCACCATCCAGAGCACAGACAGCTGGATGACGCCCATAATATCCTACCTCCAAGACGGGCGCCTCCCTCAGAACACCGAAGAAGCTAAAAAGATCAAGAAGAGGGCGGCCAGGTTCACGATCCTGAATGACGCCTTGTACAAGAGAGGCTTCTCTATGCCTTACTTGAAGTGCGTCAACGAGGAAGAGGCTAGATACATCCTGGAAGAAATCCACGGAGGAATTTGCGGTGACCACGCTGGCTCAAGATCCCTGGTGAACAAGGTAGTACGAGCAGGATATTTTTGGCCAACCATGCAGGTGGACGCTACTGAGATCGTCAAGAGGTGGGACAAATGCCAGCGATACGGGAATGTGCAACGGCTTCCAGCAGAGAGAATGACGACTATAGCTTCCCCATGGCCATTTGCATAGTGGGGAATTGACATCGTCGGTCCTCTGCCCCAAGGTAAAGGTCAGGTAAAGTTCCTACTTGTTGCTATTGATTATTTCATGAAATGGGTTGAAGCAGAGGCCCTAGCAACGATCACTGAGGCTCGGATCCAGAGCTTTGTGTGGAAGAATATAATCTGCAGGTTCGGGATTCCCTTGACGATCATATCAGATAATGGGAGGCAGTTCGACAGCCAAGGCTTCAGGGAATTCTGTTCAAACCTTGGGATCAAGAATCAGTTCTCGTCCCCAGGGCATCCTCAGGCAAACGGGCAGACGGAAGTGACGAACCAGACGCTGCTCAAGATTATCAAGACCAGACTGGATGATGCAAAGGGTGCCTGGCCAGAAGAATTACCAAATGTCCTGTGGGCCTACAGAACCACTGCCAGAACCCCGACAGGAGAAACCCCCTTCAGGCTTACCTATGGCACAGAAGCAGTAATCCCAGTCGAAGTAGGGGTAACGAGCATCAGACGAGGAACTTTCAACGAAGGGATCAACGACGACGAACTACGACTCAACCTGGATTGTCTGGACGAAGTAAGAGACAACGCATCCAGCAAGATGACGAAGTATCAGAAAAAGATGGCCGAATACTACGATAAGAGGGTCAAACTCAGACGACTGAACATAGAAGACCTCGTCCTACGCAGGACCACCACAGCAACTAAAGACCCTACCCAGGGAAAGCTGGGTCCTACGTGGGAAGGTCCTTACTGAGTCATTCATTACTCAAGACAAGGAAGTTATCACCTGGAAACCATGGACGGACAAAGGCTCCCTCGACCATGGAACATTGAGCATTTAAAAAAGTACCACCAGTAGATGTAATAGACAAATGCAGTCACTCTTGAATTTAATAAAAAAACTTTATTCTTTGATGTCTTTATGCAAACAGGTCTAGCCAATTGTAAGTCAAACTAACGTAACAAGATTCCGCCTTGACAGATGTAAGTTACTGACGACAACGCCAACGGGTATAAGGCAAACTAAAGTAACAAGATTTCGCCTTGACGGATGTAAGTTACTAACGACCCTCATAACGGGTACAAAATATGTGAAAGCTAAGTGATAAGATTCCGCCAAGATAGATGTAAATCACTGACGAATCCCGAAGTGACGAGATTCCTTAACCGGATGTAAGTCACCAAAAAATAGCTAAGTGATAAGATTCCGCCAAGACGGATGTAAATCACTGACGAATACCGAAGTGACGAGATTCCTTAACCGGATGTAAGTCACCAAAAAATAGCTAAGTGATAAGATTCCGCCAAGACGGATGTAAATCACTGACGAATCCCGAAGTGACGAGATTCCTTAACCGGATGTAAGTCACCAAAAAATGGCCAAGTGATAAGATTCCGCCAAGACGGATGTAAATCACTGATGAATCCCTAAGTGACGAGATTCCTTAACTGGATGTAAGTCACTAAAAAGTGGCCAAGTGATAAGATTCCGCTTTGACGGATGTAAGTCACTCACGAAGGCATAAAAGAAAGTGAATGTCCCCAGAGCGTGCTGGTGACGTAGACACAATCCTAAAGCCTACGCAATTGACAAAGTCCCACTCGACGAACTCAGGATACTGACGAATTCGCAAGAGAAAGAACAAGGAGAAAAAGAAGAAGGACACAAACCCTCATCAAGGATAAAGAATGACGAGCAAATCACGGCTAAAGAAATTTACACTAAGTACCAGCTAGGTACAAGGTATGCTAAGAAGATTATGCAAAATCACAAACACATGCATGGTCATAGACAGGAGCATAGCCACAAAAACGGGTAAGTACTAAATCATAAAAAGCCCAAAAACAGAGGGCAATTATCCTTGTTTTTCCTACAGACCCATAAAACGGAGGGCCAAGAGACATTGTTCTGAAAATAGATATAAAAATATATATATATATATATATATATATATATATATATATATATATATATATATATATATATATATACATCTCCAAAAAGGCCCAAAACACAACGGGCAAATATAAAAGATAAATTTTCCTAAGTATCAGGTTCGGGTGTCTGGAGTGTCAGTAACGGGATCGTCAGCAGCAGCAGGAACATTCTCAGCAATAGGGGCGTCATCAGCAAGGGCGTCACCTTCAGGTGCAGAAGACTGGGCAGCCTCGTCAGCAGCCATCTCTTGATCTACCACTTCTAGATCCAAATTCGGCAGATCAACCCCTATACGGTGCTTGACGAGGTACCTGCGAAGGAGCCCGAAGCCCTTGAAGTACCAGCTGAAGAGTACTGTGGAATACTCCTCAGTTTGCTGAAAGGCCTCGACGGACCTAGCAGCGATCGTCTTCAACTTCTCCTTTGCCGCCTGAAGCTGATCGTCCTTCTCCAGATTCAGCTGACGCTCGACCCTAAGGTCGGAATTCAAAGCCTTGACTTTCTCCTTCAATGCGGCAGCCTCGTCCATCGACTCTATAAGGTCCTTTTTCAGCGTCGAGTTCTCCTTCTCCAGAGCCTCCATCTTGGACGTCAAAGAAGCCACCTTAGCCTCTTGAGTGAGACACTCAGAAGCAAGGTGAAGGCTCTCCCCCAACACCTGACGAAGCAAGCTAAGTGCGTCAGTAAAAAAAAAAAAAAAAAAAAAAAAAAAAAAATGGGGAAATTGATGTGAAAAGAAACCAAGGAAAACGCATAAACTGCCTTACCTGCATAATCTTATGAACGTGCTGACTTGCAACCACATTGAGAGGCACTCTAGAAAAGACCTTAAGGTCTTCAGCCTTCACAACGTTATGTGCCCGCTCCACAGCCACACCTTCGTCGTCAAAGACGGACAAGCCAACTCTCTCTTTCTCTTTGTCTTTGGCTGACAGTCTCGGCCTCTTTGATAACGGGGTAGGGATCTCCTCAACTGAAGTGGCCGGCGAAGCCACCCGTAGACTCTCAACTCCCAAGACGATGGGAGTGGCATCTACAGAGGGGAGGACAGACGGACCCTTCCCCGTAATACGAACTACCTTTTTGCCAATATTAGCCAAGGGTTCGTCCTTCTTGGACCTCATCTTGGCGTACATATCTTTGTTGAACTTTGTCGTCATCTCTTTAAAAAAAAAAAAAAAAAAAAAAAAAAAAAAGACTAAGAAATCCAAAGTACGCAAGTGAAGGTCAGTACTGACGAGGTAAACACTTACTCTTCTTCTCCTCGATGTTAATGCTGCGCAAAACGTAAGGAGATGGATCCGGGCCTAAGCAGTAGAAAGCAAGTGTCCGTGGGTCAAGGAGATCGTCCCAACTCTCAATCGACTTTGAGTATTCGATTGCCTTCTGAACACGACCCTAGTATTTGCTCTTCAATTTGGGGCGTTTTTTAACTGCAAAAGAAAGTGAACAAGTGGTTAGTGACGACTAAACATGCAAGACGAAAATAAACAGACGAGAAGAAACATGGACGCATATAAGTTTGGGGTTCCCCACCGACGAAGTAATCTTGGGATATCACCCCAAGCCTCGCTAGAAGGGGTCTCAAAGTCATCCCTGGACACGAAAATGAAACGTGACTTCCAGTACCTGAATGACGAGGCTAAACCCTTAATGATTCTAGTCCCCCTTGTCCAAGGGACTAGTTCATAATACCCATACTCTTTCGATTCCTTTAAACGGTAGATGTGAACGAGCTCACTCACTTTGATCATATCTTCGTTGGTAGCCAGCCAAATCTCCATACAATTGATAACTATCCTCCAGGAGTTAGGCATGAGTTGCCCGGGGGCAATGCCAAAGTGATCCAGGAGCTCCATCACCAAAGGATGGACGGGTAGCCTAAGTCCAGAAGTGAAAGCAGCCTCGTAGAAGCATACTTCGCCAGGAAAGAAGTGGCAGGCCCGATCCTCAGGACCAGGCCGACGAATGCGGACCCGCGCAGGAAACTGGAACCTATCCTTAAACCTAGCCACTGTGTTAGCGTCCAGCCCACACTCCTCGTTAAGAGCGTAAAAAGCCCTAACCTGACGAGGGGTGGAAACGGCTGTATCACCCTCGACCGGGCCGCCGCTAAACGACAACCCAGTGTCTAATTCACTGGATCTCACCTCCGACATCCTCCTCGTCTCTCCCTCAAACCAAGCCAGTGACCGGCCTAAAATTGGAGATAGCTCCCCTAGAACTACACTCAACCCACTACCTTCAAAAAGATAGTCCACAATCAAAGGAAAAAAGTCCCCGGAAACACCCAAAGCCGCCCCTAAGCGAGCAAAAAAGAAAGAAACCGAGGGGCAAGCTACCCAAACCTCAGAAGAACTAACCATGAAAAGGGATACCCAATCCTAAATGCCCACATATCAAACACAAAAACGACAAAAGTAAAAGACAAAGGAAAAATCAGGAATTTATAAGGAGGCCATGAAAAAAAAAAAAAATCTGAGAAAAATCGAAGAAGTAGCGTACCTTGAAAAGCGGAACAGTCGAGGCTGGAGAAATTCGTCGCCGGAGCAAGGTCAAAGTCACCGAAGCAAAATCGGAATAGTCGCAGAAACAAGCAAAAGAGACAAACACTCGGAGAAGGAAAAGAAAGAAAAATCAGAGTGAAGGAAAAATTTTTGAAACCAAAAATCCAAGGAAACTGAAAAGTAGCGGGAAACCCAAAGGTCATGCCATCAATACCCTCAATCAGCACGTGCCACGTGGCCACGTTCCATACTACGCCGCCATCATACATTAAATTCGAAACGAAACCCCAAGCGTCACAAACAACTCAGGAAAAGAAACCTTTCACCTTCTGTGGCCCTCATGACACGTCACTGACGACCACAGAACTTGGGGGGCAACTGATGGGAGTAACGAGAACACATTACCTTGACAAGGCCAACCTAGTGACGAGGTCACCCCTGACGACGAACAAGCCATCACCGACGAGGAAAGGAAAGTCATTCAATGGTGCCAGCAAGTAACCTGGGCAGTTACGAAACCAGCAAAATAGACCGTTGGAGCCTAATAAAAGCCCCATAATTGGGCTGGAGGCGTTACAAAAGAGAGGCATTAACACCCCAACGACTAGCAGTCAAGATCACATATATAAAGTCCTTACATTGGCAGCATAAGGTACATAGATACTGAGACTCTAAGAAAATACCTATTACTTTCTAGTTTTGTGAATTGCTTTACTGTTCTAACTTTGGCATCGGAGGCGTTGTGGTAGGCACCACACCGGTGACCCCTTTTAGAAGATACACAGGTGCTGACGGGGAGTTCCATCTGCCTACTACGACTGACGAGTTTACACTTCATCAGTCCAAATAGCCCAAAAGAATCTAATCAGCTAACCATGTTTCTTGGGCCCTCTCTACAATCCAAATACAAAACAACAGAAACTCCCCAAAACACCAATATCATAACCAATAAAATTCCCTTAAAGGGGTTACAGACTTGCGGCATTTACAGCCACTGCCCAACATTTTATTGGGAGCTATCATTGAGAAAGACAAATTGAAGAACTATCTTACCGTATGTAACCAGTTCATTTGAACTTGGGTGTCAAACAGTCAATAGACTCAATACCAATTAATTTTTAGGTAAATTATAGATTACACCCCTAATGTTTGAGAGTATTTAAATTTTACACCTTGAAATTTCAGAATTTGGATTTGAATTTGGATTTGAGTTTGGCTTACTTTCAGTACTTTTTTAACTAGCATTTCCTTTCGTTTTAAAGAGAAATTGCCACATCACCCATTTACAAAATAAAATTTGGAGATTAAAATCTACTACCACTTGTCATTGTATATTTAAAATAGTTGGAGATGTCCAATTAAAAAAGTACTGGAAGTAAGCCAAATCCTTTGGATTTTACTCCCTGAAGTTTTGGATATTTGGATTTTTTACTTTGATGTTTCAAAATTTTGATTTTACCCCCTAAAGTTTGGAAGTGTTTGGATTTTACACCCAAAATTCTGAAATTTTAGGCTGTAAAACCCAAACACTTCCAAACTTTAGGAAATAAAATCCAAACACCCCTAAAATTTTGGGGGTAAAATCCAAATTCTGAAGCGTCAGAATGTAAAACCCAAACATTCCAAACTTCAAAAGGTAAAATCCAAATTCTAAAATTTCAAAGTATAAAATTCAAATACCCTCAAACTTTAAGGGTGTAATTTACAATTTACCCTTAATTTTTTTAGTAATGTGACGTGCACAACATTTTTATAAAAAATTATAGGTGACAAATTGTTATCGGTGAAGAGAAAAGTAATATAAGTTATGGACTTATATTAGAATCAGTGACAAGTTACTATCTAGGATTTGTTTTGAAATTGTTGTGAAAAATTAAAATGGTGTGAATATAGAATTATTCTAATTTTTTAGTTTGTGAATAAATAATGCACATATGATTAAACAATTTATATGCCTTTTTAAATTGATTTATAAATTTATGGGAAAGTCAATTACAATATTTGACTTTTTTTCAAAAGATAAAATACAATTTATTTTAGTAGTCAATATTGATGATGCAGCATTGCCAATTCTTAATATTAATATCCTAATTTTTGAAAATCCTCAAACAAAGTTTTTCAAAACTTTGTTAGTGTGATCCAAGTTGCATCCAAAAGTATGGTATTATCTGTTGGTCAATGTGATAAAATCAACATATTATTTCTAATTATCCAAAATCTGGAGATCCAAAGCCTTTTTTTTTTCTTCTTCTTCTTCTTCTCTACTTAAATATTTATGTAATAAAGTGTAATTTTTTGTCTACCATGATTTTTTTTTTTTTAATAAACCATGTCACTTGAAACTTTTTTGGTTCATGCTCTCCCCCCCCCCCCCCCCCAATAAACATGGTGGGCGGTCTTAACTCTTAAGGCTTATTTGGATCTAATAACGTAAAATAATTCATGGGTTCCACTTAGCTCACTAGTAAAATCTTTTATCGTCAAATAAGAGATGATTTGATGATAAAAACAATCATGATAGAGTGAACTTTACTAATTGATATTTTATATTACACATTGTCGGGGGCGGTTTTTTGCGCATAGCCAGGTGTCTTCTGCTGGAGGTGTGACTTTGCTAAGCCCGGATTTGTTTTAGGGAGTTCAACCCGGAACTCGACATTGGGCCATATAGACCAATGGCTTCCGGTGTATTTTTAAGCCTACAAAATAGATAAAGCCCAAAGTCTTAGAATCATGATAATGGTTAAAATAAATAAATAATATATGTAATTGAATAGCTTTGATTAAATGATTAGTTGAACATCATTATTATGTATATTAAGTGATGTTCAATATTAGAAAATAATTAATTAGGTATCAAATGTCCAATAATGGGATGAGTCCAATAGTCCATATCCAGCTGCGGTATAGTTCATGTTCAATATAATAAGGTATGTCCAGCAATGGTCTATGTCCAAATAATACATGTCCGGTAGTGATATGGATTCAATTTATTAATATATATGTTTATTAATGAAGCATTAGTGAATCCATGTTTATTAAATGGTGAGATAATATTAAAGTAATTTGCATCCAGCGGTAAAATGATAATAAGTTAACATATACTTAATAATGTAATTTCAAAGGTGGAGAAAACATTGACTTATCTTTTATGTTTCTAACTCCAGTTGTATAGCAGCACTTCATTCTTTATATGATTTGTGGCTCCGGCCGTATAGCATCACTTTATTCTTTATATGATTCGTGGCTCCAGCCGTATAGCGTTAATGAGCTAATAACGTTCCAACGGTATAATAACATTAGTCGAGTGGTATAATGATAATGAATAAAATATACTTAATAATATAAATTTGAAGATAAAAATATAATAACTTATTTTCATAGTTTATAGCTTCAACCATATAACATCAATGGATTTAACATTTCAGCAGCATGAGAAAATGAGTCCAGCGGTACAATATGATATTATGAGTCCTTTCATAGTGACTTCATGGTTGAAGGGGAAAAATGGGTGCAACTGGAGAGAGAGAGAGAATATGTCCAACTGTGTGCATAGGTTAGTTAAGTTCATCCTCTTTATCATGCACTTAAATGATTTTCCTCATATAATACTCTTTTAGTTTTTAGTCAAATATAAGTGCTATCGCCTTCCATAAGAAGAACTTTTAGTATTAGAAATTTATGTCTTTCATGAGAATGACTTTAATATGAAATCATTGTGCCTTCTAAGAGAAGGACTTTTAGTCTTTAATGTTCATATGCATTCTATAAGAAAGGGCTTTTGTAACGTGTTCTTGGAAGAGTGTTTGGTATCTTTTAAGATGTATGGAGATGGTAAGAAATATATATGTTTTGTGAGATATGGTGTTTGTAAGATAGATTAGAAATATATGTAAGAAGTATGTATAGATAGTTTGTGAGGAATGTGTTTGTAAAATATATGGAAGTATGAGATAGATAATATGAAGGTTAAATATAGTAAATACATGAGCTTATAGTTATAGTTGCTGCTGGAGTTGTTTTTTGTGTTATAACATTGGTTATATTGCTTTCTAAGAAGAGAGGTATTGTAAGAGAAATAGAGAAAGAGATGGAGATGTGTTTATGGGCAGCAAAATGATGATATTTCAGAATAATAGATAATGGTGTTATTTAAGAAGAGATATTTTTTGTAATAGAGATGGAGAAGTATAGAAATGTTTAGAGATATGAGCAACAAAGTGAATGAAGTTTCAGAATAAGGGGGTGAGAGAGGAATGGATAGTGTATAATGGTGTGGTGAGTTGTTAGTTGTGTGTTGCTTGGTCCTCTTTATATAGAGCCAAGTATGTAACTAGATTAGAATTAGGGAAATTTAGCAAATAAGGAAAAGTCTTTGACAAAGTAAGTAGTTTCATTAGTAGGTTTTTGTTTTTTAGCCATAAAAAGAAAGTTTGAGACTTTAATACTGCTGGAGTTGCTGTTACAACTGTCAATCACAGCTGTAGCTACTGGATGATGTCATCTGAATGACATCTTTTGCTAGAGGAAAATATTTGGCATTAAGGCTGTGTTTGTTTTGGCTGAAAACGATTTCAGGAAATCCTTTTACATGAAACCGTGTGTTTGGTTGCGCATGGAAAATAGAGTTTTCCGGAAAATCATTTACTTTGACCGTAAAATAGCCCCTTTGACCCAGAAAATATTTTCAGCTTCTGTTTTACCTTCAAATCATTTCCTGAGACACGCAAAGAGAGAAAGAGAGAGAGAAAGGACTCACAAACGCGCAAACAGAGAGAGAGAGAGAGAGAGAGAGAGATCGCATCGGTCAGATCACCGTCCTCGTCCCCTCCACGCGACGATGAGATCGCGCCACGAACCCACAAACCAATCGACCCACCTCGTCCACCGGCGAGATCGCGCCACGAACCCATGAATCGATCGCCGTCCTCGTCCCCTCCACGCGACGGTGAGATCGCGCCACGAAACAATCGACCCACCTCGTCCACCGGCAAGATCGCGCCACAAACCCACGAACCGATCAACCCGTCCCTCATCCTCACCGACGAACCCACGAACCGATCGCGCCACGATTGGTCTTGTGATTTTGATTTTTTTTGTTTTGATTTTTGTTTCTTGTGTTGTTTATATATTTTGATTATCTGTAATAATATTTGTTTGGATCCTAAGAAAATGTGAGAAACATGATAAAAATGGGTATTCTAGAGCATTTTCAACAACACAACCAAACACTAGAAAATATTTTCCAAAGTATTTTTTGGAATGCAACCAAACACTTGAAAATATTTTCCTTTCCCGAAAATATTTTCACTTGAAAATATTTTACACTCAGAAAATATTTTACATTCAACCAAACACAGCCTAAATTCATAGTTTGGCTGAAAATGGTAAGATAACCTTTATGGGACCTTCCTATTTCTGGTACTGCAACTAGAGGCTAAGGATCTTAGCTTAAAATGGTAGGATTTCTTTTATGGGATCCTTACTTCTTTTGTTATAGTAGGTAGTTGCTGGAATTGACCATTAATAGGCAAGTGATGTCATTTTAGGACATGTGTCAACTACCTAAGTTGCTGCTGGAGCTGTTGCTGTTGTTGGTATTTTTGGCTAAGTTTCCTCTTTTGAAAAATTATATGTTTAGTTCATATATAATTTTGGTAAGTAATAGATTAATTGGTTGATATTTGATGAAGTTTTAGAGATGTAATTATGGTCTTTTTGTATTTTAACCAAATCTTGGAGAGTAATGAGAGCATCTAATGCTAGATATGAGATATTAATATATATTTAGCCATGTGCTTGGAATTGATTTAAATGAAAATAATAATATAATTTATATGAAATACTATAATTACATTTTTAAACTTATATTATATGATGAACATTAATTTTTATGTAAAGAGTATGGGGAGTTTTATCATTTTAAGTGTTATGTGATATGAGAGGCTTACCAAATGTTACCTATTGCTCACTGACCCGTCAGAGTTCAGGGAATTGGGGAAGACATGCCAAGCAACATGCTTTCCTTTATTAACTTTAAACCACTGGAGCTTTACTGAACATACTTCTTGGCCCTCCAAACAACGACTCCCAAAATTCCCCGGATAAGACTCATGAGCTTGGATCATGAGCCGAAAATGAGATGTTGTGCCATGAGCTTGAACTATGGGCTTTGATGAGATTATATCGCCATGAGTTTTGGACCATGGGTTTCGGCATCATTTTGTGAATATGGACTCTTTTGGGCTTTAAAAGAGATTTTCCCAAAATCCATGATAGTGTTGACATGGTGTGGGTCGCCAATGAAATGAAACCATGTGGTGTGAAAAATTTGTCCTCAACACAAATACAAATAAAAAACACAAAATAATTCAAATACTCATTTATATCATAAAAAGGGTAAACTTAACATTTTTCAAACATGGGTAAAAATGTAAAATATAGTTAATACTCTCTGAGGTTTGGGCTAATACCAATTAGGTTCAAGACTTTTTATAACTGATCAACTTGGTCTTTAAATCCAACTTGGACCATAAACCGTTACTCATTTTCCTCACAGTAATTATGGACCATATTTGTAAGTTTTAAAAAGTTTTGGACTTGAGTTTACTGTATTTTACCCTTCTAAACAATTTTTTCACAACCTAACTCAGCCCAAACATTTAAAAATGGAAAATATTGAACATTTGATAAGTTGTAATCGATGAAATGTAAAATAAAAAATATATATGATACAAAATATTTGTATTCATAGTTCACTCCCCGCTTTTGCAGTTTGCTCGCCGCACGGGGTTGCATTAATTTCTTTCACTAATCCTCAAGGACGGAACTACATACAGGTAGAGGGGGGCTGTGCCCCTCCCCCCCCCCCCCCAAATTTTTTTAAAATATTAAATAGTAGGTATATATTTAAGATTTTAGAAAATAAGCCCAAAAAAAATTATATTTGTCCCCCTCAAGAAAATTATATTTGCCCTCCTCAACTTCGAATCTTAGTTCCGTCCCTGCTAATCCTTAGTTATTTTTGTTTGGAATTTAAGATGCAATTTCAATTATATAAA
Organism: Quercus tomentella; assembly: GCA_028535165.1. NCBI lineage: Eukaryota > Viridiplantae > Streptophyta > Magnoliopsida > Fagales > Fagaceae > Quercus > Quercus tomentella. Next base: position 18,890,983 of record JAPQVY010000111.1, on the reverse strand, counting down.
CTGCAAGAAGAACCCAGAGGGGTAAAGGAGATATATAACTGTTATTCAATCTAGAATTATCTTTATTTCTCAATTAAAGAGTGGCACGCATGCCTTTTCAGTACACAGTGCTTACTTTCTTTTGCACAGCTTTTTAATTGACCACACACGCTTTCGAAAACCCTACAAAAACCAGTCGCAAAGTGAAGTCTCCTATTTCAACTGACACATGACCAAAAAGAAAGGGAAAAAATGGCTCGACTTGAACTTGAACCCGAATTCGTGTGAGTCCAGGTTTTAACACATGAAATTCATGTTTTGTGCTTGTTTGCTCTTTCTTTCTTCTCATAATAGTTAGCTCAATTTAGTACTTACTTCTCTTATTTCCTTTTCTTATTTTATTTTCTTCTTTCGCAGATTAGTTAGCTCGAGTTCCCTTCTTAATTATTTTCACAGACACACACTTCATTTCATAAATCTACATTTGCACACTCAGAGTCGAACCAACTGGCCAGAGCTTTAGTTACCATCAAAGCCTTTGTCCAGAAGTCACACCCACTTTCAGTAGTCATAGTTATAAAATTTTAATTCTTTATTGCCCATTTTCATTGTATGATAAAGTTATATTAAAATTTTGTATTATATATAAAAATGCTGACAAAATTACTTGCCAGCTTGAAATGTAATTATCAAATATAAATATTTTTACTCCTAAAAATACAACTAACATTGAGTAGATTGAGATTCAATTCATATTAATTATTTACTTATTTTCTTTCGTTTATGTTTTATTTTTAAAACTTTATACATATAGTTTTCTTTGTAAGTAATCTAATTTTATTTATATTTGTGAATCTAATGAGGTTGATAACGTGATATGGTTTGTATCTAGTTTTTGTTTTTATGTTCTTTTATGGTGATGATAAAATTAGTAAATAACTTTGGTTACTTAAGTATTTATGCATTATTTAATTTTAATTTAAAGATTTTATGTATTATTTAACATTTATTTTTATTGTCTTTGTTTATTTGTAACGAAGAAAAAGATGATATGATTAAGTTATATATATATATATATATATATATATATTCCAAGTTGACTCGATCATTAAAAGATTAGGTTAGGGTCATAGGTTTAACAATTTGTTCAAGACAACACATCTTTGACTTAAAACTTGATTGACCCAAACCTTACGTCAAGTCAACAACTTTTATGGTGATTATAAAATTAGTAAATAACTTTGGTTACTTAAGTATTTATGTATTATTTAATTTTAATTTAAAGATTTTATGTATTATATAACATTTATTTTTTATTGTCTTTGTTTATTTGTAACGAAGAAAAAGATGATATAATTAAGTTTTTATATATATATCTCCCAAGTTGACTCAACCATTAAAAGATTAGGTTTGGGTCATAGGTTTAACAACTTGTTCAAGACAACACGTCTTTGACTTGAGAATTGATTGACCCAACTCCTAACATGTCTGTTAGGTCAAGTCAACAAGTTTGGTAATAGTTGACACAAAACAAATTTCAAAGCATATGGAGTGATATTGGGATTCAAATTTTAACATATAAATGTGTTGCCAATAACACAAAATAATATAAGTTCCAATTAGCTTACTAATAAAGTTTTTTTATCGTCGAATAAAACATGATCTGATGATAAAAAACAATTATCATAAAGGAGACTCGTGGGTTGACATTTTATAGTATGCATAAAAAAAATAAAAAAATAAAGAGAGAAAATACTAGAACTACAAACCATTTTACAATTTTTTTTCAAACTAGTAAAAATAAGAATTAGTAAGAATTGACCACATCAATAGTTTATAAAAATGTTGTAAAATAGTTTGTGCCCGTAGTATTACTAAAAAAAAATGAATTGCTATGCCCATAATATTTTCACAAAAAACCTAAGTGGCATGTTATTACTAGTGGATAAAAAAATAATTTCAGCAGTGAGTTCAAATTAGAGTCAATAACAATTTACTACATTAAAAAAAAAAACACACAATAATTTAAATACTCATTTATATCATGAGATCACTGTAGTAAATTTTCCAAACATTTTTTCATAACCCGACCCAGCCCAAGGCCCCAAACCAACCGGATGCAAATTTCACACCATTTTTCAACGGCAGGTTTTCAAATGTGGTGTGGTACAAGTATCACAGGGGCTTTGCTTCTTTCAGAATGACCATCTCTACCAATAGCATGGTCGAGTTCCCAAAATCCCTCTCTCCCAAGCGAGTTCTCAAGCTCCTCAAACTCGAGAAAACCGCTCACTCCGCACTCGCCCTCTTCGACTCAGCCACTCGCCACCCGGGTTATACTCACTCGGCCCCCGTCTTCCACCACATCCTTCGTCGGCTCGTGGACCGTAGCTTCGTCTCTCAGGTGGGTCGGGTCGTCGAGCTGATCCGAACCCAGAAATGCCAGTGCTCCGAAGATGTTGCATTGACTGTGATCAAAGCCTACGCGAAGAACTCCATGCCCGATCAAGCTCTCGATGTGTTTCAACGAATGGACGAGATTTTTGGTTGTACACCTGGGATAAGGTCGTACAACTCGTTGCTCAATGCTTTCATTGAATCCAACCAGTGGGACAGAGCTGAGTCGTTCTTGAAGTACTTTGAGAAGGTGGGTATGTCTCCGAATTTGCAAACTTATAATATCTTGATAAAGATTTCGTGTAAGAAGAAGCAGTTTGAGAAGGCCAAAGGGTTGTTGGATTGGATGTGGGAAAAGGGTTTTGAGCCTGACGTGTTTAGCTACGGTACTTTGCTGAATGGGCTTGCGAAAGGTGGGAGTTTGTGTAGTGCGTTGGAAGTGTTTGATGAAATGCCTGTGAGAGGGGTGGAACCTGATGTGATGTGTTATAACATTTTGATTGATGGGTTTTTCAAGAGAGGTGATTTTGTTAAGGCTATGGAGATTTGGGAGAGGTTATTGAGGGCCTCTTCAGTGTATCCTAATGTTGTTACTTATAATGTTATGATCAATGGATTGTGTAAATGTGGGAAGTTTGATGAGAGTATAGAGATATGGAATAGGATGAAGAGAAATGAGCGGCGATGGGATTTGTTTACTTGTAGTACTTTGATTCATGGCTTGTGCGAGGCTGGTAATGTTGATGCAGCTGAGAGAGTTTATAATGAGATGATGGAGAGTGGGATGTCTCCGGATGTAGTTACGTATAATGCAATGCTTAATGGATTTTGTCGAAAGGGGAAGGTTAAGGAGGGATTTGAGCTGTGGGAGATGATGGGGAAGAATGGTTGTCGTAATGTTGTCAGTTACAACATATTTATTAAGGGGTTGTTTGATAATGGGAAGGTTGATGAAGCAATGTCTATTTGGGAACTCTTAATGGAGAAGAGTATTAATGCAGATTCCACCACTTATGGAGTGTTAATTCATGGATTATGTAAGAATGGATACCTGAATAAGGCTTTATCAAATCTGAAAGAGGCAGAAAATAGTGGAGCTCGTCTTGATATTTTTGCATATTCCTCAATGATTAATGGGTTATGCAAAGACGGGAGATTAGATGAAGCGGCCATCGTAGTGGATCAGATGGTTAAGCATGGCTGTAAATTGAATCCTCATGTTTGCAATGCATTGCTTAATGGGTTTATCAGAGCTTCCAAACTTGAGAATGCAATTCAGTTTTTTGGGGAAATGGGCACCAGGGGTTGCTCTCCAACAGTTGTCTCCTATAATATTCTTATAAATGGTTTATGCAAATCTGAAAGGTTTAGTGAGGCATATTCTTTTGTGAGAGAAATGTTAGAAAAGGGGTGGAAGCCAGACATGATCACGTATAGTTTGTTGATGGATGGGCTTTTTCAAGGCAAGAAGACTGACATGGCCCTCAACCTGTGGCAACACTTTCTGGACAAAGGTTTTAAGCCTGATGTAACTATGCACAACATTATAATTCATGGGCTTTGCTCTGTTGGCAAGGTAGAAGATGCTTTGCAGCTCTATTCAGAGATGAAGCAGTGGAACTGTTTTCCAAATCTTGTAACCCACAATACCCTCATGGAGGGGCTCTACAAAGCCCAGGACTGTGAAAAGGCATCAGAGATCTGGGCTCGCATCTTAGAAGATGGGTTACAGCCAGATATTATCTCTTATAATATTACTCTTAAGGGGCTTTGCTCTTGTAGTAGGATATCAGATGCTGTTGGGTACTTGAAACATGCTTTGGATCATGGTATTCTTCCGACTGCAATAACATGGCACATTCTTGTAAGAGCGGTGATTAATAATGGGGCTTCGACTGTGAACTCTTTGGGTTTACAATTGTAAGCACATTTAGCTCTTACCAGCACATTCACCTGCTACTTCTGGAGTACATCTGTATGGCAAGAAAAGCTAATCAATGATCATAATATTTTTTTCGGCTTCTGCCTGGAATCTATGTTTCAACCTCACATTGTGTCAACAAAAGTTACTGCAACCAGTCTTCAAGCTGGTCGTTACAGATGCTGATATCTCTACTGATAATCCTGGGTTCAAGTGCTGGTATCTGGCATCCATTCTAAAGAACTACAGATACACACATTGAGAGATTGTGGAGTTCTCTGGAGTAATGGATTATACACATAATGAGTGAGTTTTCTTGAATGTTCCCTGCTTAATTTTTACTAGAGATGTTATATTCTTAACTTCTCATTGGAAGTTTTTTGCAAGTTGGATTTAATATCTTCACATACAATGAACAGGACTCTATTTCACCAAGTTGCTAGTGGTGAGCTCTTCAAAACCTAGTTCACAAAGTTGGCTCACCAGTATCCAGTTGCTATTGCCCATTGGTTTAATTCTGGGTCAATATAGATCTTGTTATGGGTAAGTACTAAAACCATGGTTGTTAACTGAAACAACTTGAAAGCAACCAATGAGCCTTGGCTCAATGGCACTTCCTCTCACAAATATGGGTGAATGGTGAGGTTATGGGTTCAGAACTCACTGAGTGCGTATGTGACTTGCCAAACTTGAAAACTTGTTTAAAATCTAGATTAAAGAGGTTGATTTAGTACTAGCTATTGGCTAGGGCTAGTCATTGACTCTTAAAAATCAACTAAGAAATTAAGTTTACCACCTGATGTGTTGGTCATCAATGCTTAAAAGTCAACGAAGGAATACTTACCTTATTCTTTTGAATTAAGAGTGTTTCTTATCTGAACTGGATGCTTATTTTTGTTGTGATTTTGTAGGATATTTCAGTGCCCAAAAAATCCTGCCTACATTAGATGAGAAATTGCATACTATATATTGGACCTTGGAGATACATAGTCAAAAGCTTAAAGCTTTTTCTTGCTGGTTTGTTCGTCTGTACTCACAGAAAATCTTCCATATTTTTTATATGTTTTATCAAGAAGTGTCAAGAAAAGAGAACATTTAAAAACAGGTATGGTCATATAGAAGGATGCGAAACCTTTAGATATTCTTTGTATTTGTTCATAATGCATCCGACATGGTAACTCAGTTATGCAGATTTTGGTGATTATAGTGATATTACCAAAATCAGATGTTGATGATGCCAAAGCGAAGTAGCATGATATATCAGGCTCAAGTTGTAAGTTTATGCTTGGGTTTATTGAATCATGCCATATTCAGTTAATACAATTATGGCTAACAATTTTATTCCAAACTTATTAGAACACAGCCAAAAATATCCAGTTCTTTTCTTCCCTAGTCTCTCCCCTCTCTCCCCCCACCCTCTCCCCCCTTTTTCCCCCCCTCCCCATTCTTTGTTTTTGTAATTCTGTTTCTTATGACATACCCTGCTCACAGATGAATTGCGAAAGCAAAGCCACTTAAATTGCTCCAAGAGCTGCAACCTTTTACCAATCAGATGAAGAAGATGGGAAAGAAGCAGCAATGTCAATGGTTGTTAGGCCTATTTTTTCGCTGAATGATTATAAGGCCTATTAACGCAAGGTAAATGATCCTCATTATTCATCCATCATTCTCTTTAGTAAGCTCTTTTTTCTTCTCCATTTCCTCCTTGGCTTTCGCTTTTTCTGCCAGGTATCCTCAGCCTCAGGTTCTTGAAGAAAAGCCCTTCATTCTGATCTTTCTCGATCTGACCTTCCAACACTGCTAATATGTTTTGGAAAATTTTGTTTGATCTTAAAGCATTCTATATCCAAATTAGTTTAGTTGGAGTTTTTTGCTAGAGGTCAGAAAGAGACAAATAAAATAATGTAGAGAACATGTCTCTTGGTAATTAAATTAGAGCAAAAGCTTCTTTTTACATGTTGTCCAGATGCAAATTTCCATGCAGCATTCTTTGAGAGTGAGTAAATTCTCCACTACGTCAATTGTCTACCATTCCAACCCTACTTCGCCACTTGCTATTGAAACAAGTAATTTCAGATGTTGTATTGCTTACTAGTTTGCAGGTGCTTCCTCACATTGAAAAGTAATTTCAAATGTTGGATTGCTTACTAGTTTGCTGGACTTTTTGTAATTTTATTTTATCACAAATAAGTGGGGGAGGAAGGTTTTGAACCCAGGGGGAAAAGTCCTTTTCATTTAAAATCTTGTCCATTTGATCTATTTCATGGTCTAGATTAGATTTTACAAATTTAAATATATACAGTCTGCTATGTCATTTAAAATTTTAAATAATGTGGCAGTCTAAAAGCAGCTAGATCCTGAAAATAAAATCTAAATCATGAAATGAAAGAAATAGACAGTTTTTGAAATGAAGAGGATCTTGTTCCGGGGGATGGGTAGTGCCAATTGAGCTACCAAGCTCTAGGCCATATGTTATTTCGATTTTTATATTCTTAAACGTTGTATTATAGGTTCCAAGTATATAGCCATTACTTAAGTTGGTTTAGAGCTTAAGCAAACAACAATCAACCTTGATATTGCATCCATTAATCATCATGAGATTGTTTTAGTTTGACCAACATGCGAAGGAAGATCACAAGTTGGATAGAATTGGATAGAAGGCTTTAACGAGTTGCTAGTAGCTCAAAATTGCATTCTTTTTCTTCGGTATAGAGGAAAAAGTCAAACCTTGCAATAGTGTATTGGAGATTTAGAATGTGAGGAAGAAGGCAACGTAGAAATTTGCAATTTGGGAAACAAAATCTAAATCATGAAATGAAAGAAAAAGACAGATTCTGAAATGAAGAGGATCTTGTTCTGGGGGGATGGGTAGTGCTAATTTTAAGTTACAAAGCCCTTGGCCTTATGTTATTTCAATTGATCAATTGTTGAATTCTTAAAATTGTATTATAGGTTCAAATACTTATAAAATTTTAAAAAATAAAAATAATAATAATAATAATAAAAACGTTGTATAATAGGTTCAATTATAAAACTATTTACCATCTACAGTGGAGTAAATTTTTAGCTTTTTAGCATCATAAAAAGTCACTTTATCTATTTTACCTTCTCACGTCCTACAGTAGTGGAGCTATTTTAACTTTTAATACAGTAAAATAATATAAATATTACAATAAAATAATATTTCATTCAACCACCAACACATAACCACAACCACCATCAAACCTATAAAAATCACTACACAACCACAACCCCCGCCTTGCCCATCAAAACCAATGAAGAAGAACAAAAAAAGAAAGTAGAAAAATCAACACAACCAAACCGAAACCCATGCCCAAAACAAAAACCCAGCCTGAAACACAAACCTGAAACACAAAGCAGAAACACAAGCCGAAACGCAGAAAATAGAGAAGAGAGGCCAAGATGGGTCAGGTCGGCGGCGATGGGTTTGTGGCGGCTGGGCTTGTGCATATCGGCGATGGGTCTGTGGCAATTGGGCTTGTGCAAATCGACGATGGGTCTGTAGAGGAAGAAAGAAGAGATGGAAAGGCAGTGAGGAGAGAAACACGAAGAAAGGAGAGAGATGGGTATGTTGCTAGTAGCTCAAATTGCATTATTTTTTTTAGTATAGAGGAAAAGTCAAACCCTGCAGTAGTGTACGGGAGATTTCGAATTTGAATGTGCAAAAGAGGGCAACATACTAATTTGTGATCTAAACACTTTAAACTTATCAACTTGCTATTTTTTATCTAAGGTTTTAAACTTACCTCCTGAGTTGAATTGAGTACGTATCTGTAGCTCACAGTGATTTGCTTTGATATTTGCCAGGTATTTCTCCTACAGAATCTCATTTTGAGTAGCATAAGCAAGCCGCGAATTTGGGTTCATTTCCTACCTCCGACTCAATGCTTGCAACTACGCCGTGAATCTGGGTTCATTCCTACCCACAACTCAATGCTCACAACGTCAAATCTCTTGCAACAATTATTGAGATCACACAAAAGTTTTAACAGGTATAAATGTAAATCACACCAATCTTCTCACAAGTATAATGTGAATCACACCATTTACAATAACTAAAGTTTCTATCAGTCAAGAAACACTATTAAAATTATAACAGAGTGAAAAGAATTCATTTAAGTACAAGCAGAAGCCAAGAACAACTACAAGAGAGCTAAAAAAAAAAAAAAAAACAAATCTATATACGGAAGAAAGCAACCTTGTACGCACACAACTTGGAAAATAACTCAATTATGTAAATAAAGATAATTTATCAATGTTGTCGCTTGCCGGAGAGGCTGATAGAGCTAACTTTCATAGGGGTAGCAACCACCAGTGGAGCTTCTGGCGAGTCACTAACGGCAAACTTGTCATGCATGAACCGACTCTCAACAATAGACTCATCCTTCAACACAATCTTGTAACAATAACAGCTTTTAAGGCCTTGCTGATTCCTGTAGCATGCATGAGCACTGTTTTTCACCTGCTGGAAGTCCCATATCACACTGAACTTTCCCACTGTTGCAACCAAGTGACGCTCTTGTTTACCATTTTCCGTGACCTGAAAGCAAATATCATACGAGAAACAAACACATAAGTTAAAGAAATTTAAGATGATAAGATCACAAAATATAAGAGACCAAAAATATAAAAGAAACATGTATCATAAGATAAAAAAAATATCCATAATATACGGCAACAAAACTATCCAATTCAGCTGGAGATAAGTAGTTAACAGGCACCAAATAGATACACCCAAACCACCAGACCATCTAACTTTGAGGACCCAAACGCAACCAGATCTAAGACACTAAAATAAAAGTAAAATCTTACATGCACACAACGAAAAGAAACATTATACAAATTTTAATTGAAGTCCTTTTGTTTTACATTGGATTTCCAAACAGCTAACTCTGTTTTCTATCAGATATTTCACAGTTTTAGAAAAAGAGATCATCACCATCATTCATGATGAGTCCAATGAAAATCAGCCCCAAATACACAACTAGACATCATTTTAATGCCAAATAGCACCAATAAGGAAGCCTAAACCAAATAGCTCTTTCTTCTTCTCTATTTTCCCCCCTCTAATAACATAATTTTTTTTTTTGTTTTCTTTTCTATTTCCACAAGGTACATGTTCTTTTTGCAGAATCTGATCAACTAAACAAATGTAGAGATTAAGTGACAACCATACCTAAAGCACAAACCTCAGAAAGCTATTAAATATGAACACACTCACTAGCGTGTGAAAGTTCCAGGCAAATACAAAATTGCACTCTCCAGTAGCTTGTCCAAAAATATTTAATTAACAATGCAAGCTTTCCATTTGAAATTTCAAGCACTTAGTGACTTACATAATAAGTAGCTATTTTTTTAAGCAACTAGTTCCTCTGTATGTCAAGTTATTATTCACCAGAACTGCTTGCAAATGCAATCTGGTAAAAGACCATTTATTTGTTATATGTCAAAAAGGGTGATGCACTCAACCCTTGTGAACAGATCCCTTTTTTGGTAAGTCCCTGATGCGGTCTGCTTGTGTAACTAGGAGGTCCAATAAGACCCTCACTTGAGCTGACATTCTGCTTTTGCAGCCCCTTTTTGGCCTATGTGAAGCCAATAAGGGCCAGTGGGGATTGCCCAAGGCCTGCGCACCCTTTTTAAATTTTGAGTCCTCCTCCAAGATAAAAGGAAAAATTGGAGATATAAAAACGTAATCAAAGAGGTAGACATTCTTTGTGTTTCTCCAGGTTTTCAACATAACATAACAATAATTTCTAAGCAGTGAAAATTACAACTATCCTCACTAAAAGATGCTGAAATACACGTGATCTTTAGTAAAATAGTTTTTCAATAAAGCTTGACAATAGAGATGACTCCTCAATGGCAAAAATATTCAATGAATGCCATACGGCGTGAGAAGAGGGTAGAAACTTAGTGATTAGGAGGTTTTATTTTTTATTTTTTTGATACAAGATAGAAATTTTATTCTAGCCTAATTTAAATGTATGTATATGTGTGTGAAGCTCCCTCCTAGAGACTTGAACCCCGACCCTTGCCCCCCACATCCAACAAGCACTTATACTTGTGGAGTGACCATCGCACCAAGGGTGTGCGGTGGTGGAGGTTTTATTTTTAAATGGTGTTGGAAAACCACTAAAATTTCACACATTTATTACATTGAAACAAACACATCAAGACATTAATTTGAAGTAACCAGGATTGCTTTAAAGCAGAATGTCAACTTAGGCACCACTTAAGGGATTTACACACACAATGCAGAGCTATATAAAAGGGCTAAATTATCCATAGATCCATTAGTCATCAAAGAAAAATTTCCTTGACAAAAGAACAAAAGATAATTTGTAGATATCCAACTGTTACACTGATGCATCTATTGGACCTCATGCAGGCAACATCCGACCCAAATCTCAAAAAAACCTAACATAAATAATATCTTCCTCTGGCAAATGAATCAAATTTGTTTTCGAACAGTTACACAATATAGTGTTTTCACAAAACACAATTCTCATGTTACTAATTAAAGGTCACTATATTTTGAAAATGACTGTAATATGAATGCAAACAGATGCAATACAGAAAAGATGTTGGCTATAACCATAAGAGAGATGAATACACTGCATACAAAAGGTAGTATATTAAATATGAAACTGAGTAATAAAAAGAGACATCACCATTGCAAGAATCACAATGGTGACCATTAAATGAGTTGCAAATATAATCTAACCAAGAAAGCTGAATCAACCAAATTTGCCAATTGTAATAAAATAACCATATAAGCAGATAACAAATTAGCATTGCCAACAAATACAACAGTTAAGTAGTTGCTATATATTAAAGAGATTAAGTATGCATACCCATGAGAAATGGCCGCCGTGGAATTTATTATTACTCCCAGCCAAATGTGAATCCAGAGGGGTCAACTTCAACAACCTTGGAGCAGGAATCTTGTTCCCCATTCTGCCACCAAATCCAGTCTTTGTCTTTCCATCTTTGTCAGTAAATAGAGTGCAAATAAGGACCAAATACGTGTCAGTCGTGCCCAAAATCCACTTCCCATCAAATGTAACATCGACATGAGTAATTGGTGAACCAAGCCCTGGAAAAGCAGTCTTGGCCTGCCTCATTGATGTCTTCGAATACAACCTTATCTTCCCATCAAGAGACCCAACAACAATCGACCCGTCCCCAGTTGTAGCAAAGCACTGAAAATTCGTCCCTTTCGAGAACTGATGCCCCTGTGTCCAATTCAACACTGGCGAATTTGTCATTGCAATGTTCTGAACTATTCCACTCCGATCACGCATATCCCATTGACACAACCTATTATCATCTAACCCCAAAAACGTCGACTCTGACGGGTCCAATTGCGAACCTTTATTATCATTCGTGATATCCCGCATTGTAATATCAGTCCCATCCTTCTCAAACTTCCATTCTGTGACAATCTTCCCCGTCTCGATATCGAGCTGTTGAAGCCCAGTGGCATGAGGCTTCCCTTCCTTAAATGGACTCATTAGCATCATATTCGTCTCAGCTCTCATCAACAAGGCCTTTTTTGGAGTCATTTGGGCCACACTCGAACTTTTCCTTGAACTCAAACCATCAAATTTCACAGAAACACCTTTTCCATGAATTCCATGATTGAGATTCCTATAAACCTGAACACCAGTATCGTTCACCAAGAAGCTATTATCCAATGCACCCAATGTCAAGCTCTGTACACCGCCATTGGCAGCCTCTTCGAACTCTTCCAACAAGTCCTGACTCGCCCGGACCGGCGGCTCGGGACTCTTCAACCCATCATCTTCAGCGTCCTCCCACATCGAATCGTCGGCCGCCTCGGGCTTCACCCACCCAATAAACTCTTTCCCATAAACCTTAAGCTTGTTCTCCTCCGTAGCTTCGAGTCCGTACACATTCTCAAAAATACAGTTCTGAAACTCAGTGACGAAATTCCGATACGCTTCGTCGGTCGGGAACTTCAAAGCCCAAACGCCACTGGACACGAAATCCACGCGCCGCTGATCGCCGAACATCTTCAATTGCATCTCCGACGAAACCCTAGCTCGCACCTTAGCCCCCACTCTCAGTATCCACCACGACTGTCCTCCACCGTCCGACTCATCGTCATCACCGTCGCCGTCGATTTTCGAGGTTTTCACAAAGGAATAAGACGAGTGCTTATCGGAGACGATCCACTTCGCCTTCGGAGTGTTGCCGCCGATATGGAGGTAGAGCTTGACGGGATTCGTGGAATTAGGGTTTTGCGAAGAGGAAGAAGAAGAAGCGTATTTGAGTTTGAGAGCTTTGAGTTTAGCGTCGAGTTCGTCTAGGGATTTGGGATCGGATTTGGCTTTGGATTGGGGCTTTTGTTGGTGTGAGCCTTGAGCGTCGTCGTATTGATCGTCATCTTCTTCCTCCTCTTCTTCTTCTTCTTCATTGTCGGTGTATTGGTCTGAGTCGGCGTCGGAGATATCGAGGCCTTCGCGGCTCTGAGAGGTACCCATTGTTGTTGAATTTGGATTCGGAAGTGGAAAATAAGTGAGAGAGTGAGAATAGAAAAGAAATGTTAGAGATTGTTTGAAAAGCTTTTGGGATCTGCGATTGCGAATATAGTTAGTTACTCTGTTTGGATTTTGGAGATTTTATAGGTGATTATTTCTCACCGGCTATCACCGTTTTCGTTTTTGCATAGCTCATAGCCTCATAGGTGAGCCTTTTTGCGCGTGTTTTGTTTTTGTTATTTTTTTATTTTAAGATTTTCATAAATGTTAATCTTTTTTTTTTTTTGAGAAAAATGTTAATCTAATATTTTGATATGAATATTAATTTGGACTTTTAACTCCATGAACGTTAAATTGTATATCAAGCCTTTTTTTTTTTTTTTTTTATGTTGAATCTTAATCAATTTTTAAGGCTAAAATATTGTCATTGTCCTAAATTTTGCATAATTTCATTTTTATTCTTAAACTCTAAATTTTTTTTTTTGTCTCAAAATTTTTTATATAAATTTTTTCAATAATTTAAACACGAAAATATGGACAAAAAAAAGAATCTTTTATAATTATAAATTAATAAGTGTAACATTTTCAATTAAAAACATATCAACATAATATAAAAAAATTTTATGTTTTAGTTTCTTATATTAGAATATTATTTAGTATTCACATAATATTCCCTATAAAAAAAAATTGTCCTTTTATTTTTCAAACTATATATATATATATATTGTGTGTGTGAGAAACCATTAAAATTTTCCACTAAAGTCAAATCATAGCTTAGTTAATATTATATTAGACCTGTAATGGAAAAAATTTCTCCAATTTTTTTTTTTTTTAGAGAATCAAAAACAAAACTTGTGTATCTTTAAAAAGTATATTAATTATTCATTTTAAATTTTAAAAAGATTGGTTCCTCTTTGGGTCATTCCAAACTTTATTAGGAATTCAAGTATCTTGCTCATCCAGTTTTATTTGAATGAGCTGTGCAATATGATCTTACATGGAAATTTGTATAATTTATTTTAGGAAAAGTTAAATTTGTTATTGATATGTGTTTGAATTATATTATTTACATTGTTTCAAAAAAAAAAATTATATTATTTACATTAATTTTGGGTATAAATTTGTAACCTATAAAAGAGATTTGCTGAAATTATTGATTGTACTATCATTATTCACACTTAAGGTAGCTGATTTTGTTGCCTATAATATTGCACAATTGCCTCTTTACAATTTGAGGGAAAGATCCCCTATATCTTCTATTCCTTATTTTAGCTAAGGACCCAGGAATTAGGGGTGTGCAGGGGTGTTGAGGGGATTTTCTGACCCAACCCACCATGGTGGGTTAAAAAAAATTCAACCCAATCCAACCTATCACATAAGTCCAACCCAACCCACATGGGTCCGGTTGAACCCATGGGTTTGACAAATTTATTATTATTATTATTATTATTAAATTGAGTAGAAAAAATATAAATATAAATATATTAAAAAAACCCAAAGATTAGTATCAATGTAACTCGTTAAATGCAAACAACACTAATGACTAAACAACAATAGTAATTTACTAGGGTCTAGGTTTGTGTGAACTAATTGACTTTTATATAGGATAGAAATAGCTAGTTATTTTAAAAAATTTATTAATTAAATATATTATATATATATATATATATATATGAAATATATGGGTGGGTCGGGTTGGATTTGGCGGGTTTGAAATTTTATGACCCAAACCCAACCCAACCAGCTATCAAAAAAATTTTTATAACCCAACCCAACCCACCAAGCCCTAAAAATCGACCCAACCCGACAGGTTGAGTTAGATTGGATCGATTTTAACGGGTTGACTGCACACTCCTACCAGAAATTTCCCTCAGTAATTATTAATTAATAACTTCTTTTTCTTATTATAATAAAAAGTAAAAAGGAAAAAGAAAAAGAAACATCTACTTAAGGCCTTGAGAGCCTTTTGGCTTTTGGCAAGATTTTGGTAAGAAAGACTAAAAGAAGGGGTAGACATGTCATTAGGCAATGCCACCGGCTATAACCCATTACCGGTTAGCGTTGATTCGACGTCGTGGTTACTTAGGACTGAAGGAAATGATTAACATAGTTTTTTTTGTTTATAGTATTAAACTTTTATTTTTTTTCTTAAAAGTACTCTGGTATTTGGACGTGGGGGCATTACATCCCCCATATATACGCGCCAAGGAAACGGTCACTTCTCCGTATCAATTTTGTGTGCAGTGCGCTCCTGCCGCTCCATTTCTTTTCTTCCATAAACCATAAGGGCCGGAGCTGAAGCTTCCCCAGGCCCACAGATCATATTAGACATAAAAAAAAGTTTTAAGCCAGTATAAAATGTCACAATTTGTGTCATAACTATCCACGTTACAAATTGTGAGTGGTAAAGAAAAAGTAGTAGGTCCATATAAGAATGACAGACAACCAGTCATAATTTAACACGTAAGATAGTTGTAATAAAAGTTATAGTATTTTATGTGATACTATAACTACTTATTCGACATTACTTTTATTTTGAAAAAAAGTTAATGAATGTCATAAAGACATTGATTTATGAAATATTTTTATATTTTTTTTATGAAAAAAAAAAAAAAAACTGATTTTTTTTTGCAACTTTTTATATTTTTTATGAAAGTAATATCAAAACTTTCTTAAACATAAAATAGTTCATTATCAAATACTCTACGAGTATCTGTTTCAAAAAATACTCTACGAGCATCCATTAAACAGACTCATTTATTTTTCAAAGAATAACTTAATTTGAGAATTGAGATTCATATCATCACAAATAGCCTATTGTTTTAGCTCATATTAGCTTTGGCCAATGGAGAAGTGTGTTATATGCAGTTGGCTGATGATGTGGTTTTGCATTAACCAAGGATTAACACATTACAATAACTTTGTGGGCTATTGATGGGCACCGTTGTCCTTAAATCCATGGGCGCCAATTGAATTGCAGGACTATAGTAAGTCCAAAGTCCAAACAACCATCAGAAATTAACGATAAATTTTCTCTGATTTCGTATAGCACATCAGTGATTTATAGAATTACATTGACCCTCCGCTTTGCTAATCAAATCCCACATGTTACTGCAGATATCAGGTCTAATTGGACTACAGATGGCTATTAATTACCAAGCCACCTAGCTCAGTTTGCTTAAGGTAGTTTAAAAAAAGAGGAACTAAAATTTTAATAGATTATAACTCTTCTCACAAGGCGTCACGAGCAGCAATCCGGCATACAATAGCATCTGCAAGTGAGGATATCCCTAGTTCCGGGCCAGTAATCTTATATTGCTGAAAAATGAGAAGTCATTGCTCATTAGTCACTGGAAGCAGCACAAATAAAAGGAAACAAAACTGGTAAAAAATGTGAGCAAGATCATTGCAAAAACCTTTTGTATCTGGGCCTGGTTTGCTCTGCCCTTTAACTCCTCCAAGTCAATCTCTTTTCCATGGATAAGTTTCTCAACAGCTTTCACCTGGCAGAAGACTAAAATTTACTTATACCAGAATGGGCAATTACTCTTTACTCAATACCAAATATGATCTACTACTTCACTCATAAATAGTGATCTCACCTCATCAAGTGTAGCATTGAAACGAGCAGCAAGGATGTAAGTTGTACTTTCGGAGATGCCACACCTTTTTAAAGATTCTGTTATCTATTCAAAATAGAAGCCTAGAAGTTATCCATCTGACATAACAGAAAAATATGCAAATGAGCCACCATAGTTAACTAGCAAAAAACGATTACATGCTTAGATCCCGAGTAATTGTAAACAAGCTCCGAATGAAGAGTGCGTGTTGTCAATGACTCCCGTGACTTAGACACAAGTGTCTTATGCGCAGCTGCTAGAACAGGGAAAACATCTGGAATCTGTTCATAATTTATTTAGGTGAAATTAGAGAAATCAAACCAAGTGTAGCTTTAGAAAAGATAGAGAAATGAAATTGAATGGAAAAACAAGAAATAGGATATAGTATGTATATAAAAAAATAATCGTACAAGTGATGCATTGAGAAATGCAACTTCTGGTTCCAGTGTTCCAGCTTGCATAGAATCAAGGAGCTCCCTGCATAATAAATAGTTCATAAGGTGCATTTCACTTTTTTACTTAAATAAGCACTCTATATCATATGGCCAGATACTTAAAAAAAAAAAGAGCTGTTAAATTTACATGAACAGAGAAGGATCTGGGTTGCAAGTGAAATTTTTGACACTGTTCTCATTTAGTATTACTTTTTGATAGGTAACTAAAAAGCTTTATTGAAAATTTAGTATCACTTAAAAAGAGTACAACTTAAAAGGTCTGTTCACTTAAAAATGATGCAGAGAGTGTAACCATTTTGGCTAAGTTCACATAACAGACAAAACAGGATTCTCCTTCCATTTGACTTTGCCTAATGCTACTTTCTCAATCAGAAGTTCTGACTTCTGAGCCCAAGATCCCAAGATCTAAGAGAAAGAGACTGCTTCCACTTTCACCTCCGTCTAATCTAATGGGCAAAAGACATGAACTTGTGTGCCCCCATCCCATCTAATTCCTCATAGCCTAGTTCATATCTCCAAAAAAGACCAGCAACACTACACCAGAGATTACAGGATTTTACTTTAAACTTGATTCTTAGCAAGGAAAAATCTCTAAAAAGACCCTTACTTCTCCCAACAACTGCAGTTCTCCCTAGATCACGTATAAATTATAGTATTGTCTCTATACACAATTACAACCTCCACCACTATTTGACTCTAAATAATGCAACCCAACATTGCTTCACTTCATCCCAGAGCACAATGACCACCATCAACCCATTAAGAGCCCCATTTAGTCCTGCAACTTTGCTGATAACGCAGAAAAGTTAGCACCTGGATTTGCGTTATTAAGAAAATTGGGTTTTTGAAACAGTGCATAAATTGGCATCAGGCTTTGCATTTTTGAAACAGTGCAAAAAGTAACTTTTCAAATTTCAGCTCATGGGGTGCTTTTTTCAACAACTCTTGCTTTTAAAGCAAAACTGTGGGAATTTCACAATGCGAACACTCCAGGAAAAAAAAACAACAACAAAGTTCCCAAGTAATTTGGGTGGAAATACACTTAATATTAGTATTAACATCAAAATTTGGAAGCACCAACTTTTTAAGAATAGGCTCTAGTTCTTCAGAAGCTAAGGTGGAAAGTGTGTTGAAGAATCGTGAATGGCATTGGAGACCAGCAAGATCAGAAGATATGGTCCAAAAGAAAGCTAGGCCTGGTGCAATTAAAAGAGAAGGATGGAGCCATTTGGTTAGCATCCATTCTGGGGTATATACTTGTGCAGCCACTTGGGATGAAATCAGGATGAAGGATGAGGGTCATACCGTGGTGGAAGTTAATTTGGTTTTCAGATGCAATTCCTAAACATAGTTTCATTGGCTGGCTTGCTGTCAACGAGAATGAGACGAGTGCAGTGGGGATTAACAGGAGATAGTGCCTGCATTTTTTGTCGGAGATACATCGAAAGCAAGCATGGGCCATATATTCTTTGAATGCTCTTTTACAAGAAGATACTGGAAAACTGTAATGAGGCTATGCTTAGTGAATTCTATCCCTACCTTTTGCAAACCTCAAGGGCAGAAGTTTTAGAGCTGCAAGTATGGGCTACTGTATACAATGTATGGATTCAAAGAAATAACAGAATCCATGGTGGTGCTATCAAAACAGAGGAGCAAATCCTTGAATGGCAACCAGCAACAAAATGAATGGATCCATCCTTTAAGTACTTTGGGATGAATTGGGGCATTAAGAGAACATACTGCAACTCTATGAGGACTAACAATTGATGGCTCCAGTATGTGTCCCAAGATTTATCAATTTAACAACTATACAGACTACATGGACCCACCACTTTTTGTCGACCATTAACAGTCACACAAGTCAACAAGTCATGAAATTGGGTGTGTCTGTACTATTGTTATTGCTTTGCCAGTTGTGTTTGTAAGTGGTTCTACTCTTTGTTTTCAATGAAATTCAGTTGATTTATCAAAAAAAGTTAATCACTCTATATTCTACATGTGTCTAAACATGAATTTGCACTCTGTATTAGTTTTACCTTTTCAAAGTTTAAAAAAAATTCTGAAAAAAGAAAAATCAGCCAAATATAACTGGTATAAAACTGAAATTTGCTTCAAAAGTTTGAACATTTAAGTATCCCCCATAAGCCTTTTTTTTTCCCAAGAAACAAACGGAAAATTAAGGAAAGAGAAAGAGGCGTACTTGGAGTTGGTGACGTCGATGAAGAGCGCGAGAGAGACTGTGTCTCCATTGATTTCGAACGCCTTCATCGCTGGTTTGGTTCTTTGTTTTCTGATTCGTACTTCAATTTCAGCTAGGGTTTTAGTTTACGCTCCATTCCAAAAATTTTCAAACCGCACCGTTTCGACGAAACGGGAAAATAGAAAAATAAAAAAACGCGCCAGATAGGGGTCGAACCTATGACCTTCCGCTTAGGAAACGGACGCTCTATCCACTGAGCTACAGGCGCTTTGCTGATATTATAACACATTTAAATATTATATACTAATCTTATCACACACGCTCCACTGCCCCCTTTTTATATTTTGAGTTTAATGTAATTTTTCAATTTAAATTTATCTATTGTTAATGAGATTACACAGGAATAAATTTTTAAAAAACTAAAACTTATGATTTGAAATGGAATAAACTACTGATTTAGCGTTTGCCACTTTTTAAGAAAAAAATGTATCAAATGTGCGTGAGATATATTTAAATAAAGAGTGTGCTAATTTTTAGGAAAAATATTTCTCTGGTAGTTTTATTTTTATTTTGAATTACAATTTTAACCCCATTTTTTTATTTTTTAAGAATAATGATTATCTAATTAGATTAGAGGTATATTTGACATTTTTTGAAATCATAACTAACTTTCTAAATCATCTTAATATATAGAGATAGAGATAAAACAATGATGAGGTTGAACTAGTCAAGCATGTTCATATATTCTGTAAAACCCATTTTGTCTATCTTCAAGCATAGCCCTCGACGTGTCAAACCCGTTGAATTCCAAACCTAACCATGCCCAACGTTCCCTTCTCATTCTCTGTTTGTTTTGAGAGAAAAAACCAACAAAACTTCCCCAATTTGCATCCTTTCTGGGTGCCATAACCCCATCGATATGTGCCTCTCCATCTTCCTTCTTTGGCTTGTCAGCATCCCTTTATCTCTATGTGCAAACTCTCTTTCAATTCCTGACGTTCGAGGTATGTATATCACATTTAACCACAACCATAACATATATAAACATGCACAACATTTTTTTTTTCTTTTTGTTAATCCAAAACAATTTCATTGATTTACATTATACAAGTATATTATATTCATTCATTTGATGTTTTTAAAAATGTATAACACAATTCTCATGAGAGAGAGAGAGAGAGAAGACTTTCTATTTGATCAGCCAAATAATTATGTTTTTTTGGGGTCGACTATGGATACTCAATAGACTAATTAAGGTTGGGAATGGAAAAGATTGATACATTCTAGTATCCTTTCAATGTATATATGTATCTTTTTCATGCATGCTACAACGTCATTCGTTATGAAAATTCAATATGACACATATGTATATTTTTCTCATTGTTTTTCTTGATATAGGTTTTCTTCTAAATTGTGGTGCGGACCCATCTAACGAAGTAATCACAAATGGTGTCAAATACATCTCAGATGTGGGGTTCACATCATCTGGGAATAGAACACACCTCAAAGCCTCAAACTTGTTGCCTATACTAACCACATTGCGGTATTTTCCCGACCCAACTGCACGAAAATATTGCTACGAGATACCTGTGATCAAAGGAGGGAAGTACCTACTGAGAACAACATATTATTATGGACGTTTTGATGGAGGGAAAGAGCCACCTGTATTCGACCAAATTGTAGATGGGACTAAATGGAGCATTGTGAATACTACAGAGGACCATGCCAATGGACTTAGTTCGTTTTATGAGCTTGTTGTGGTTGCCATGGGAAAGATGCTAAGTGTGTGCTTGGCTAGGAATGAGAAGACTATTTCGAGTCCGTTTATCTCGGCTCTTGAGTTGGAGTTCTTAGAGGATTCCTTATATAACACCACAGATTTTGGCAAGTATGCGCTTAGTACAGTTGCGAGGAGTAGCTTTGGAAGTGAGGAGGACATGATTGGGTACGTAGTAGCTAGGGAAATTAGTTTGTTGATTGTTTTCTTTATGTATATGTTCTATCAGTTTTAACTTGTTGCACAGACCAAAATCCTAGCTAAGTGATTTATTTAATGAAATGGAATGCATAAAGAACTAACATTAATCTTGAAAAGTATCAATATGGCTTTTATCAATCTAAGGTTTGAAATTACATTTTAAATGTATCTCTCTATATAGTAAATGAATTAAACCCAAATCATCCATGCCATGTATCCATTGGAAAATGTTAGAGTTACTATAGTTTTGTAACTAAAAAAAACTTTTAAAATGACGTGACTATTAATGTGATTGGTGTCATGTTAATAACATAATAAATAATTTTAAGTTGTTTTTTTGTTGTGTTTAAAAGTTGACACATCAATTATGAAACTTATGTAGTAGTTGTAACATCACTATGTATCAATTAGTTTTATGACATGTCTTATAATTCTGGGATTTTACAAAGATGTTGTTGTTAAATGATCTTGTTAATTCATTGTATGAAAACCAAGAAAATATCAATGGTTTAAACTTGATTGATTTCAAAATATCTTGGCCATGAAACATACATATTATTTGTTAGATTTATTTAAATAGTTGTATATTTTCATCTTCAAAAACAGTAGAAAAAAACCCTGTAAAAGTAAGTAAACTTGCTAAGATTGATGGACTTTGTAATGGACATTATTAACTATTTATAGTTAAAATCATGTCAAAAACAACTAAATGTAATAGTAGTAGTCTTTGATTCAAAATTGTTTCTTTGGTTTCCATATGCAATATTTTTTGTTTAGCAATCGAACAAATGTAAAATGAAGAAAACAGAACGTGGAATAGAAGTTTGAGAGAATTCTGATGGTGAATATCTAAACATATGAACCTAGTTATCCAGATGACCAATTCAACCGTTTATGGCAACCATTCCTGGACAAGAACCCTGTTGTCACAAGCCACTCCAATGTAACTTCTTCAGATTTTTGGAACCTCCCACCAGCACAGGCATTCAACACAGCAATCTCCACAAGTGAAGTAGAGAAACTCCAAATCATGTGGCCACCTGTGGCGCTTCCTAATACCAGCTACTATATCTCACTCTATTTCCAGGACAATCGGACCCCCAGTCCATATAGCTGGAGAGTTTTTGATGTTTCTCTAAATGGCAGGAAATTCTTCACTAATCTTAATGCCACAACCAATGGTGTGACTGTTTACTCGACACAATGGCCTCTATCTGGGCAGACTGAGATTGTCTTGACTCCTGCAAATGGGATGAATGTTGGCCCTTTGATCAATGCTGGTGAAGTCTTTCAGATCGTGCCTCTTGGTGGAAGGACACTCACAAGAGATGGTAGCCCCTTAAGCCAATCTCATTTCCACTTAAGTAAAGCCAAGATACAATTTTTCACAACTGCTAACATGACAAGTTGTGATTGGAACATCTCTTTACATGGATTCACGATCTACACCACTTTTATTAGCAATAATCAGATCATGCCACTTCAATAGTTGTGAAAAATTGTCCTTAGACTTATTGCTTCCACTTTATACCTGCAATATATGCTTCTTGGAACCGTTATGTTGTCTTGCTTAACCATTTATTTGTTTTGGTATTTAGTGGTGGCAATGGAAAAGTTAGCTAGAAGCTTTAATGATCCACCTTCAGATTGGAGCGGTGATCCTTGCTTGCCTAAAGAGAATTCATGGACGGGAGTTACATGTTTTATTTCGGGGAAATTTGCTCGTGTTATCGCTGTGTAAGTTTACCTAAAATTGTCACATGAACCAATTTTTATTAATACAGAGATTTCTATGAAACATAATAAAATCACAAGATAAGGTATGCTAGTGGCACAATTTGGATTCATTGAACACCTTTTACTAGCCAATCTAAGAAGTACAAAGTGTATTACAGTTTCACATATCTATGGGGGGGTTAACTACATGCATTGAAGCTCTATTGCTGTTCAAATAGATTTTATATTTTAATTGTGAATAGGAGGACCTATCCTTAATCAAATTAAGTAGTTAGCCATATTCAAGTGTGCTATAGGTAAGATTTTGTTGTGAATTAAGACTGACTTTGATTTTTGTTCAACGTGTTTCTTATATGAAGGAATTTAACTAATGCTGGACTGTCTGGATCACTGTCTTCAACCATTGACAAGTTAACTGCACTCACCCATCTGTAAGCAATCTAGTTCTATTAATTATGCTACTTGACTACTCCACTAGCTCAATACCACTACTACATCTTGATGATATTGGGGAGTGATTTGTTTGCAGTTGGCTTGGGGGAAACAATCTTTCAGGAAAAATCCCAGAAATGAGCTCACTGAAGGCACTACAAACTCTGTATGCTAACAAATGTTTTACGTTTTGTTCTTTATTTCGTATAATTTCTCTGCTTCCTTAGATTCATTATTCGTATGCAACATCCTGATCAATTTGTTTTTCTTTTTTCTACTTCTTTTTTTATTTATTTATAAATTAACAACAAAATTTCCTTCTTATTATTCTAATGAAGGAATTTGGAGAATAACAAGTTTGAAGGAGAGATTCCTCAATCATTAGGACTACTTCCAAAACTACATGAGTTGTAAGTATCGCTATTCAAAAAACCTACCAAATATTATAATCTTTTCGTTTGTTTGTTTTGTAATATTTTTTTTAGTAGAGATAACAAGTTTGATGAAATGCTTTGTTAATAGATACCTTCAAAATAACAATCTTGATACAAGAATTCCCACCACACTACAAAATAGAAAAGACATGGACATTCTGTAAGCATAATACATCCTCTTTTTCCTCTTAGTTTGCTTTAATACAAATACATTACATTTGCATTTCTATAATCTGCATTGGAAAATGTTTTTAGTTTGACTTTTTTGCTAATATACTTAAATTTGACCAAGTCTTGCAACTAAAGGCAAGCTAATAATTCTGCTTTTGTTTTAGGGTGTCTTCTTGATATGATTCAAAGAATTTAACATGATCATAATGAAGAATGGATGAGAGAGGAGCAACATATTATCTGCACCAATTTAGGATGAAATTGGGAGTTTTACGCCTTGGATGAAATTATACAAGTTGTGTCATTGTAAATGATTGCCTTGGAGGAAGGGAGAGAGAGATTAATTAGCCTTGATTTTAGTTCTGCATATTTATGTCTCTCTTCTCACTTTTTTACTATTTGTCAACAGACTAAATATACAACTTTGGTATGAGTAACCAAATATATACAACTAACATGTTATATTACATACTTGAAATAACTTTTATCTCTAATGAATGAGTTATTAAAGAAAGTGAGAAACAATTTTTTATGAAAAAAATAACTGGTTTTTTTATTGCTTTTTATATTTCCCAAAAAGGTGGTATCAAAATATTCCTAAAATAGTATATAAACAAATGTAGTGGTGGCTCCAAGAATTTTGTTTAGAGTGGTCATTAAAAAATTTTAATCAAAATAAAATTTGAATATATTAACATCACAAAATAAAAACATATGCAAATACATAAAATTTTAAAATTTCATTTCACAAGTTTTTATATTTTGAAATCATTGTGTGATATGATAGTTTCACTATTAATGTTATCTGCTACATCTTTTTCAATGTACACAACCAAGCAACTATTAAGCTACTGATTTCCCATTCAATTATCAACATATTGCCTAAATAAGTAATAATATAAACAAAATGCATTATCTTTTTTTTAAAATGTATCACATAAATCCAATAAATTCGGTTAAAGACTAAAGCAAGCACTAACAGACTAGCTATTTGAAAATTATGCATTTTTTAATGTAAAAAAATAGCAATTTTAAAATATGCCATTTGAAAACACAATTTTAAAAATCACAATTAAACATTTGACTTGGGTTTTTAAGCTGATTTGTTTGTTTGGACAATTTTTGAGAAGTGTTAAATCCACAATATTTTTGTAACACTTTCACAACAAAGCCTAGGCAGTAAGTTTTTATTGGTTCTAATTTGAACTTATCACTGGAATTAATTATCTGTTCAACAGTAACAACCTTCTACTTAGGATTTTTTACGAAAATATTGCAAAAATATTATGAACATAACATTTCTCGCAATTTTTTAGTTTAACATTCAACGGACCAAAATTTTGGAGAGGTTAAATTTTATTTTTGATGGACTCAATTGTTATTAAGGGTATTCAAGTTTTTTTTAGGGTGGTCAAGTTTTATTTTTTTTCTAGGATGGTCTAAAGACCTATATTAATTTAAAAATCAAAGAATTTTAAGTTATATTAAAAAAAAAAAGAAAAGTCAGGGTGGTCATGTGACCACCCTAATTAACCCTTGGCACCACCCCTAAATAAATGCCCTAAAGACACCTGTTGACTGGACCCTTAAAGGAATGGTGCATATATAACCTATTTTTTGATGGCTTTTGTTAATGATTGGTCGATTGCCTTAAAAATAATGGTTAAGATGCATTTAAAGTTTTATTAAATAATATTTTTATACATTTTTTAAAGTCAAATTGTGTACAAATATCCAAAGAAGTACACACAACAACAACAAATTTGTGTGTGTAAGCCAATAAATTATTAACAAGTATATTATTAAATATTAGTATTGATGTGTATATACCATGTTGTATATGCTAGAGTAGATATGGAAGAGCAAGCATAGAATAAAAACATGAGAACACGAGGGTTACGTAGTTTAGCCTTGTTGGCCTACGTTCACAAATGAAACCTTTAAGGGTTACATTTTTATTTTATATATATATATATATATATATATATATATTTTTTTTTTTTTTTTTTTTTGAGATAATATAGACAGAAGACATAGGGGATAGGGAAGGGGGAAGTGGGAAGACAATATTTACAATACTAGCACTTACGAAAGGGCCTGCATTTTTATTATATAAGAGTGTAGTACAAGCCTGTGTTATAATGAACTATATATGAGTATATATAGTAGACTAAATTATAAACTTTTAGTACAAGTAGGAGACTTTCTTGTACACAAAGTAGGTGGGCTTAGGGCTATTACAATAGACTAATATGTCTAATATATTTTTCACAGATATTTTCTTATTTGAAAAATGTATATTACAACTCATTATTGAACATTTATTAATGCTTAACTCATCTCCTTAGGTATTCTCAAAAAAAAAAAAACTCATGTCCTTAGGCACTCATTAACATAATTAAATTAATTCTAAACTATTGTGTAGCACATTTTTCTATTGTTGCAATCATGATGTGTATGATCATCATCACAATTCGAAAGTTGAAACCCAAAACAAAAGGCCTAAGTGTAGTTCTTTAGTTTGTTTCGAGTTGAATTTCTATATGTTATACCTAACCCAGTTTGCTATGCCTTATATGGCAATGTTGTGCATTTCTAAACATTCAATAAACTTTCCAAGTTTGTATGTACTAAACCACTAACATTTTCACAACGCTTTCATAAAAAATAATTAGTGGTAAGTTGTTATTGGTTATAATTTGAACTTATCACTGAAGTTACTTTTTAGTCCATTAGTAACAACTATCAATAACAACTAGCTACTTAAAATTTGTTGTGAAAGTACTGTGAACATAGTAGATTTCTTACTGTAAATGTGAGTGCTAAAATGGACCAGGTTCAATTTGGTTCATTAACTATTAACTATATCAATTTAGTCCTTAAACTTTCAAGATTAAATGAATTTCATAATTGGATCTCATTTTTCATTTAAACAAAATTAACTTCTTTTATTAAGAAAAGTGTAAAAAAAAAAAAATTATAATTGAAGGACTAAACTAATAATTCAACCAAGTTTAGGTTATATTAAAAAAATCCCATCAAATTTGGAAGTTGGAATAGTTGAATCATATTATGTATGGAATTTAGGCAGGTAAAACGACAAAGATTTCGTTGTCGTTTGCATAGTTGCACTTCTCTTCAGTTGTACGTGAGTACGTGGACCTTGTCTTAAACTTAAATCCCCCAATCTTACCTCTCAGAACCCAAACCCAAACACACCTCCACTTCACAAAGTTCACAGAACCAGTTCTTCCTTTCCCCCAAGAAAAAAAAAAAAAAAAAAAAAAAACTAACCAAACAACAACCAACTGTCACAGCGTTTTTTCCACCACCAAAAACGGTAGCGTTTCGAATGTTCGTCACAAACCCTAGCTCCCTCTTCTTCTCAGCCAAGCTCTCCGCCTTCCGCTGCCGAGCCTCCGCCGCCGACATAAATCCGACGGGCCCCACATTCCCTCGCAAATGGTTCCAATTCCCCTCCATCTCCGCCTCCTCCGCCGATATCTCCATCGGAATCGGAATCGACTCCGACTCTGCCGCTAACGACGGCTCGGCTCGGCGCGCCGGCAAAAATGGCGGCCAAGTGAATGCGAAAGAGAAGAAATGGTCGCGTGACAGAGAGAGCTACTTGACTGACGATAGCGACGCTCTTCCACTGCCAATGACTTATCCTGATTCTTCTCCGGTCCCACCCGAAGTTGTCGATCAACGGCTCCGATGCAATCCTGTATTTGAGGTTTTTATTTCCTACTTACTCTGTTTGTTTCAACGGAAAATCTTATGCGAAGAATTTTCCTTGGTAGCATCACAAAAAAAAAAAAAAAAAAAAAGCTAAATAAGGAAAGTCAAGTCTAGTTTTCTAACTTATTTTAAGGTTGCTACTGAATATAGGAAAATGATATAGTTTTCTAGAAAAATGTTTTTTGGAATATAATTAATTTGTTAGAAACTGTTAATATCGAAACAAACACAACATAAAAAGTCATATTTACTACCTTTTTGGCTGAGTGGAGGAAAACGAACATTCTCGAATTTCATTGGTTTAAAAAGTGAATGAGAGATATACTTGGTTAATAGGATGTTGTTTAATCAACCAACTCATATAGTAGTCTCAGTAGGGGTTCGTGTAACCGAACCCCAATTGTTGAGCTACAAGGCTCTTGCGCTTGTCCTTCTCGTTTTTCTGTTTAAAGTTACATTTCCAAAGTTTATTTCCGGCTTATTCAGCATGTATACTACTTTTTAAAGCTTTACATTTTCAATAAGTCCATGACGGCAACGTTGTTTTACAACGTTTTTTCTTGACAGTTTACATACTTGTTGGGATTGGAGCTTTGACCCATGCAAAACTGATGTTACTCTAATCACAATAGATCATATTAGTAGTTGTGAAAAATGTTGTATCCCTAGTATTGCTTTTACTTTTTTCGAGGTACGCCCAACTTCAATTTTAAGCCCATTAAGGATCCATAACCAAACACATTGGTGTTGGACTAAGTCCTTTTTTTTTTTTGGGTAAGTTATACGCGCGTTGAGTGTATTAGGGAAGTTTTATTTTAGCTAGAGCTCATTGAAATATTAGGGAAGTCCCAAAGAAGCTTCTTTTTAAAAAGAAAAAAAGAAAAGAAAAAAAAATTAGGTGTCTAGATTGAATGGAGACCTCTGTAGTTCCCCTTAGGCACACACACCCCAAAAATAAAAAATAGAAAAAGAAAATCATTGGATTTTGATCCATTTTTGGATTTGTAGGACTGTAAGGAAGTTGTGTACGAATGGACTGGAAAGTGTCGAAGTTGCCAAGGATCGGGACTTGTCAGCTATTATAATAAAAGAGGAAAAGAGACTATCTGCAAATGCATACCTTGTCAGGGAATAGGTATTCTTCTTCTTTACTAGCACTGCAAAAAGAGTAATTTTTTAGTGTTTATAATATGTTGATATTTCTTTAGCTCAAGTTGTTATTTTTGAATGAATAGGCTTGAATAGTGGGGTATTTTTTCTGGAGTGAAGTACATGCTTATATTCTCACCCACGTTGTACTTTTAGTTGTAGTTGAGACCCTATTATGATATATTTTCTAGAAACAGATTACATACCAACTAGGAGAGACTTACAGGATTCGTGAAAGTAGAGATTTACAGGATTCGTGAAACTGAACTAAAAACATCCCCATGAAAAAAAATGTGCATGGAGCTTGAGAATTATTATTTTTGATAAGGCATGGAGCTTGAGAATTATTGCTTTAAGATGGGGATGGTTTGTATCTGGTTATTCATAAATATAAGCATTATACCAGTTTGAAGCAGGCACCAAGAAACACAAATGCGTAGATTATGAAAGTGCTCATATGACGTATAATGTTAATCTTGGTTTTAAAAGATCACACGTGTCATAATATTTCTACTGGTTCTCAAGTACCCATTTCTCTGCATCAATTTCTTGATGTATTAAAATTTTACCTGTATGAGAAGTTTCGAAGTAATTTCCTTGGGGAGGTGGACCTTGACAGCATAACTCAACTTGCTTGCCAACAGAATAACCTATGGATAAAAGCTTAAGCATTTCCACCACCAACTTTGGAATATTCCTTATGGTAGATAATATTGTTGTGCCTTTCTAGATTCTAAATCAGCTGAGTTGGCCACAACTTTCTTTTCCATATAACTGTCTGGAAATATTTAGATGGTACTTTTTGCCCATTCAACTTTGCTAGATTAGATTCTCTAAAAAAAAAAAAAACTTTGCTAGATTCTTTTAAGTGTACCATTCCTTATTCCTTCTTCTTTTCAGGTTTCTCATACCATGTAAAATAGTTATAGTAAGGCCACGAAGTTCTTCACCAGTAGGCATTCACTCAACTTTCATGTTCCAGTCATTGGGATTTGATACTAGCAGCACAACAGCATGTTCATGATATCTAAACATTGGTCACAAGTAAAAAGAAAGAGTAAAGTAGAAAAAAATGAAACAATTGACCTCAAACTGCTGTGTGGTACAGTAGGATGATTGTAGCTTGAAACATTTGATCATGCAATCAAGTAATGATAGTAAATTGTTCACTGAAGTATTTTTTATGATAATCATTTCAGTTATAAGTGCATCAATGTTCCAAACATGTAAAATCATATCTTACTTAGTAGGAGAATTTCAAGATTTTATGTTTTGTCTTAGGTCTGCAAGCTGTCGTAATGTACAAAATGACATTTGGAGATTATTCGTAAATAATTATTGCTAGTTTAAGTGATAGCTTACCAGTTATTGAGCAATGGCGCATCCTACAAGAATATAGTTTATAATAATCCAAGTTTTATGCATCTTGAAACAGCTCAATTAATGAAAACACATAACATAGAAAAATTAAACTTCCAAGCAATAATTTATGGAAGTGAGTAGAGTTCCTTCAAAGTGACTTTGATATGGACTTGCCTCTAATGCCAACCATGCTGGATATATTGATTTGAAACTGAGTCGTTTGGTTTCTCCTTTTTCTGGTTGATATGTACTGATGATTTCATTGTTTACTTGGACTTTTGCATTGAGATGAAGCATAAGTGACTTGTAGTGTAGAGTGGTATGAATATGACACCTGCCTATGCATCATATGAACTCTGTGACGTTGGACAAATTGGGGAATTTGTCTACATGTGCTTGTCGTGGGTTAAAGATTAGGAGGATTTATACTTATCAAAAAAAAAAAAAAAAAATTAGGAGGATTTATAGACTTAGGGTTTAGAGTTGAAGAAGAAAAGGTTAAGGCTCCAAATTGGCTATGGTTCAATGCGTTTTAAAAAAAAATATTATTATTTATTTATGGTTATTTGGTAGAGAAAGTATGTGGGGCTTTTTGGTTTTTGATAGGTAAGAGGAAGGTCTTGATTGGGTGTTGTAAGGAAGAAGGAAAAAAGAGAAATATATGGTGTTCAAGGGCTATATAAATAGTACCCATGAACAATAGTATGAGAAAGAGAAGAAGAAAATAGTGAAAAGAAAGGGAGAAAAGAACAATAAGGCCAATGTGCCTCAATACTAAAAACACTTAATATTTTTTTGGTCTACTCTATCTTTTTCAAAGTACAACATTGAGCATAAATTATATAAAGATTCCTTCTTGTACACTAGTAGTATTAGAACTCCTAGTTTGACCAATATACTAAAAGCTTACTAAGTTAATTACTAGTAAAATATTAACATGGACTCAACAAAGAGAAAATCTAAGATATTTTAGGATCTCCTAAAAAGTTCTAGACTCAACTAAACTACCAAAATATCTATAATTTGCTAGGATTGCTAAAACTATAGTTTTCCCCCAAAACAAAATCGATCATAACTTGTTAAATAAAAACCTAAATTAAAAATTGTTTTAACTAGAAGACGCATATAACTAGACCTTTAAACCACACTACTTCTACTTCATTGACTTCACACGTGGGTCCCATTAAATTAGTCTTGAATAGACAAATTTGCGAAGTAGTAACACATTTATCTTCCCTGGCTGCATCACTTTGGTTTTGATAAGCCACCCATTGTTGGACAGCTAAAGTTTAACATTTCAAGAACGACTAACTACCAAAAGTTTATGGGAGACATGTACCATGATACCAAAGATATATAGAACAATTTAATTTATTACTTAATTAAATGTAGCATTCATTGTTGTGTCGAGGAATGTAAGGGGCATAATTTCCAAGAACTTTGTAGCTCAATGGCACTGTCTAGTCTCTTTTACAAAGAGAACCGAGGTTCAAATCCCACCTCCCCCACTTGATGTAACAATTGAATTATTCAAAAAAAATTGTAAGGGGACATAGATGACTCATGCATTTCTGTGAAGCTTTTGAATCACCCGAGTCCATACTTGTTTGGAAATAGTTTTGTTTGAAGGGTTAGGCTAGTCCCTGGTCTCTAGGGCATGAAGGTTGTTTTTTTTCAACATTGTGGTCAATGAGTTCTATAGTTGGAGTGCTGTTTATGTTTCAGACTGTCTATGATAGGATGGATACAAAAAACACATGGTTTTGAAGAATTAAAATTTTCACTTGGTTTAATGGAATTTTATGAAGATGCATTGAAGCCTGAAACCAGGGATTTTTACAATGAAAATTTTGGTTTTCAATATGTGGCTCTCATAGGGTTGAGATCCTTGAGGTTCTGTGCCTTTATCATGAATTGTTTGTGATTATTGGTCACAACATATCAGATGGATATTGAAGGGTTAGGCTAGTCTGCTAATTTGATCTCTAGTCTCTAAGGTATAATGGGTGTGGTTTCAACAGTGTGGTCAATGAGTTTTATGGTGAGAGGGCTGTTAAGTTTCAGTCATGATTTATTATGGGATGAATTTATGAAGATGCGTTGAAATCTGAAACCTGGATCTCTACATTGGAATTTTTGAATTTTCCTTATGTGGCTCTCAGTAGAATTGAGGCCCTGCTTTTATCATGAGTTGTTTATTGAAGTAGGTCAGTCAACACATCAGATGAATATGGAAGCTCCAAGTAACACATTACACAAGTTCCTTTTTCTTCAGAATTAAATCAAGTAATGTGCATGATGCATCATCCTATTATCTTTTTACATAGCCGATGAATTCTAGGTATTAGAAGTATATGATTAAATGATTAAATTTACCATATCCTAATAGCTTACGTTGTTGGGACAATCGGTAATTTAACATGATATCAGAGTAGGAGATCCCTGATAGTTTAAGGGGGAGTGTTAGAAATATGTGATTAAATGATTAAATTTACCATATTCTAATAGCTTAAGCTGATGGAACAATATAGTGGGCCATTGTCTTCTCACTCTTTGTTGAGTTTTCCTTAGCTTGCCAATTTAATTTCCTGTAAGTGGAAAGCTAAGACCAAGAAAACAGTCTGTCAACAACTTCTGCATTCTTTCTTTGATATATTTGAAGGGAGGGAAATATAAAGATATTTGATTGCGTAGAAGTTCTGTTCAAGTTGAGGATATTTTCTTTTTTTTAATTTTATTATTATTTAAATCTAGGAATCTTTATTCTTCTTAGAGGGGTTAAAGAATTTCATGATCTATAGACTTTCTAGATTCCTTAGGTCATGGATGTTGCTTTCTGTGTATACCTTCCGTGTCCACTTGCTTTTCCTTATTAAATATGTAGCTTTAGTTTTCAAATTATTATTATTATTTTGAAATTTTCTTGTGAATTCTACCTAGTAAATTGCTATATGTTTCCTCCATGGATTTGTATGTGTGGAGTGTTAAATTCTCTTGAATTGTGGATGTTTGATTACAATAGTTAGTGGTTCTGGAGTTAACACACAAACATTTGTGATTGCAGGATATGTGCAGAAGATAACAGCTCGCACGGACATTGAAGTAATGGAGGATTTGGATAATGGAAAACCACCATGACTGAATCAATATATAGTTTTTATTTTTTATTTATTTTTTTCCAACTCGGGAATAATACTTTACCATTGTTTTGATGAGTTGTACTTTCTCCCTCAAACTTTCTTCATAGTTTTCATGTAATAACCTTTTAGGTTCACCCCTTAAAAGATAAAAGCTAAATGCTATTACACACTATTTTACACATTTATACATGCACAAAATGAACTGAAATTGTGACTTGAAGTCATGATTTTCAAGTATTCATAAAGATAAATGCCTCGAACAGTGGACTAAGCAAAATTGGATCAGAACCCAAAGGATAACAGTGGGTGTGGGTGGAGGAATTTCTAACACGTGGAAAATTTTGGGGGGCAGGGGATCAGCTTGAAAAACAGTTGGTACATATTTGACCCGCTAACCCAACGGATTAAAACACCATTTTACGGTATGCCTAGCAAAAATCAATTAGCGAAAGCTCCTTTTTTTTTGTTGTTGTAATCATAAGTTGATAAAATTAATTTATTAAAGACAAAACTTAGGTACATAACATTATATTTTTTTGAATAAATTTAAAAATATAACTACATTGAATTTAAATGTTCTAAAAAAAAGTAATAGAGCATTAGCAAGTTGGAGAACTGATGCATTATAAGGTTTACAAGTAATAACCCGATTCAATTCCAAGTAATTCTGACACGAACCCGATCATAACCCAATCCCAATTGAGTTAAACCTGAATCCAACTTAACCCAAATAATTATTTGGTCTACTTAAATCCCAATTGAGTTAAACCCTAATCCAACCTAACCCAAATAATTATTCATTCGCTCTACTCAAAAAAGGAGAGATCACAGGACAAGCCAAAAAGGGAATTACAACTTTTGCAAAGAAATACTTTATTTTTTTGGCACTATTGCTTTTCCACAAACCTCATCTGTTCATCGTACTTATCACTACAGAATATATTGTTACGTGTTCTATCTTTAGGTTGAAAAGAAAACAAACAAGGTGCCTTACCTCAAATTGCTGCTTTTTCCCGCTACCAATGGGAAAAGAATAATCGATCTTTTCAAGTATCCCAAACTGGCTTACTCTGCATATAAATAGGAAGACATTTTGCCATAACACATTGAAGGCTGTTAGAACTTAGAAGTTCAAATCTAACATAAATTTTAGTATCTCCCACCCACTCATCAACTGGGAAACAACATCACACAAATGTCGAAGATGAGCTTCCTAGAATTCCAATATAACCTCTCCAAAAGAAAGTTCTTGCGAAAGCCATCCCATTTGTTCTCCTTTCGGGACAGGCAAAGCTCAGGCTTAAAAATTGCTTTCGAGCCGAATTTAGATGAGATGAAGCAAGTGTTTGATAGGTTTGATTCCAACAGAGATGGGAAGATTTCTCAGCAAGAGTACAAGGCCATGTTGAGAGCTATGGGAAAAGACCACATGATTGGAGATGTGCCAAATATTTTCAAAGTGGTTGATTTGGATGGTGATGGTTTTATTAATTTCAAAGAGTTCATGGATGTCCAAAAGAAAGGTGGTGGGGTTAGAACTTTGGACATACAGGGTGCATTTCGAACGTTTGATTTGAATGGTGATGGGAAAATAAGCCCAGATGAAGTTTTAGCCATGTTAAGGAAGCTTGGGGAGAGATGCACCATAGAGGACTGCAAGAGAATGGTGAGAGCAGTGGACACTGATGGAGATGGTATGGTTAACATGGATGAATTCATGACTATGATGACTCAGAACATGCAGCATGGTTAGAGGGGTCTAGCTATGTGAGTAGAAGGGGCTTCTTTTGGTTAGATTGGCTAGATTCCATTGTAAAAGATTTGCCCAAAAAAATCAATGTGAAAGTGTTTTACTAATGTAGTTTTTATTTTAATTTATTTAATTCCCCTCCAGTGAAATATACGAAACAAATCAGAAATATAATGTTGTTAATTTAGTCACAAAAAGAAAGGTACACAAACCATAAAAAGAACACTTAATTGTCTTTTTAGTGCGGAAGAAGAAACAGCAATGTAGAGAAGATAAAGATAACTAAAAAGTAGTTAACTGACCAACTTTAATAAAGTAACTTAATTTTTTTTATAACATAACTTTAATAAAATCACTATTTTTGTTACTAGTTAGCACTTTACTTTTTGTAAATGAGTCCAATTATACTTGGAGGTTATTTGTGGCTAAAGTAGAATCTTGTTATTAATGTAGTCACAAAAATTAAGATACCCAGGCCATAAGAACACTTATGTGTTTGTTTGGAGGTGAAACAAGGTGGATGAAAAACTTTGAATGGGAAAAAAAACTTTTTTAGAATGTGTTTGGTTGGGTGGGAGGGAAGGAAAATAAATAATGGAGCCTAGATATTTTCTTTCTGAGCCCACCAAAATGTTTTCTTCCTAAAATGGAGAGAAAACTGAGTAGAGATATATTTTTTCTTG
Source organism: Quercus tomentella (assembly GCA_028535165.1). Classification (NCBI taxonomy): domain Eukaryota; kingdom Viridiplantae; phylum Streptophyta; class Magnoliopsida; order Fagales; family Fagaceae; genus Quercus; species Quercus tomentella. The sequence continues at coordinate 18,855,306 of JAPQVY010000111.1, read as the reverse complement.
ATTGACAAAAATGCCGATGTCGTGCATGTGCACATGGACTTCGTCCAGTTGCCTCTTTTTCTTTTTTTTCTTTTTTTTTTTGTGGGTAGTAACGTTGCCTCTTTTTGTTCTTTTTTTTTTTTTTTTTCCTTTTTGATTTTCTAGGGCCTGGGCGTGATAGTTGTTTTTATTATTACTTTAAACTAGACGTGATTTTTTTTTTTTTTATAATAAATATGGGTTGCTTTAAAAAAAAAAAATTATTTGTCACTTTTTTGTTTTAATTGGGTATTATTCTTTAATAAGGGTATATGAGTAAATTTGTTCAAACTCATTTTTGTCCATCCCTCCACTTTTTCACTCCCAATCAAACAAAAAAGACAGAAATTAAAATATTTTCTATCCTCTCACTTTCCACCTCTCTAACCAAACGGTTACTTTATATTAGATAGTTGTGTTTTTACTGTGAAGAGAGGAAAAATTTGACAGTAATTATTAACTGGCCAACTTTAATAGAGTAACTTAACTTTACTAAGTAACTTTAATAAAATGCTAATTGTGATGATAGAATTGTATGGTCTTCTTCCTCCTCAGGCTCTTTTGAGCCTAGGAAGAAGTAGAAGTGGAGAAAAAAATATGGTGTGAGGAAAAAAAAGAAAAAGAAAGAAAAGAATAAAGAGTGGTCTAACTTTGAGCGTGACAAGTTTGTTCAGTGGGTCCCACACATCATGTGTTATTACAAAATGTCATTTAACTCATAACTCAAAATTTGAAAAATATCAAAAAGTTGTTCTCAATTCTCATCACTCATTCTCAATATTTTGAGTTATGAGTAATAAGAATTAAGTGAAGAGAATTAAACCAAAAAATACTTGTACCGGTGTGACCCACATATTTTGAGAATTGGGTGATGAAAATTGAGTTTTGAGTGGTTGTGCAAGTTTCTAATGAAGAGAGGCAACGTAGGCCCGGTATTATAATATGGCTTAGGCACTTCTTCAACCTAGGCACTTCATTTTTAGTCACTTCATCCTTAGTCACTTCATGTGGGCCAGTATTATCATGTGGTTGCTGTTGATAAGTTAGTATGTTTAGTCCATGTTAGAGCATCAGCATCAAAGAATGCTATGCTATCCTATTTTATCATCTCAAAAAGTTACTTTATCAATTGTACCATACTATTTTACAATACACCCTACATCAAAAAACTCTATTATTTTACTTTTTCATTAAAATATTATTTTTTAATCTTTCTTTATTATTTCTTTCACATCATCACTTTTTTTTAGCTAAGCATCTATTCCAACGGGTGGAGAGAGAGTGGAATAAAATATATATTTTTCTTTTACCATTGTGCTATAGTACAATTCTAAGTTTAGAATTGTACTGTAGCACTATTGCAAAAAATTTTGCAATAGTGTGGTTTAGCATTGTTTGATGCAAGTGTTTTTGTCCTCTAAAATGTCAAAAATGCCTTAAATATGACTTTAGCATTTTTCAATGCTAGTGCTCTTACGCACTCTCTTAAACACTTTCTTTCTTTAAAAAATTTCATTTTCCTACCAATCCTTAAACCGAAAATCTAAACTCTCAAGGTTAGTCAATGCAATCAAACCCACAGGTTTTCACTTGAAAACTCTTTCAGCAATTGTAAGAAGCACATTCTTTGACATGCATTGTAGAACAGAGGATGAAGCAACTGCAGATCAGCAAATAACTCTGGGCATTCAAGAAATATTTCAGAAAAAAAACAACTTGAAGCCAATTGAAAGTCGTTTCTCATAATCTGGAATTTATTTTGCTATGACCATGGTCACCATCCTACGTATAGGGTGTAAGTCAGTTTCTATCCCTGACTGATTGTAGTGGTTTTACCAGGCTTACCACAGGGAAAAGGAAAACTAACACTATAGTTTTTATGAATTCGAATCCCATGCAGCAAATTCCCTAAAAAAAAAATTTCCGTATGCATTCTGCATAATACCTTACCAATATCAAGAAAAATTCTTCCTCCTTCATCACTGAAATGTAAGATAGCTTGATTGTCTGGATCAACTTCCCACATGTTTGGGAGTCTATTCAAAAAAATTTCAATACTCTACAAAATAAAATTTGATATTACCAACAATATTTAAAAATTGCTAACTTTAAAATAAAAACATCAAACGAAAAACTTACGTTCACATCGTTAGTTGGCTTTGGTATATCTTTTCTTGTGACCGGCAGTTCCACATTGAATTTAAATGCATAAAGAGAATTAAGCTTTGGAAAGCGTGAAATATTGGCGAATTGCTTTACAATCCTACCCTCAACACAAATACAACACCACTGAAATTCAAAAATTGTTAAATATGATGGTGTATTAGAAAATGGACCAACTCCAAGTTCGTCCATAAAGGTCATCTAGGGCAAGAATATAAAAAACGAACTTTGAATGGAGAACTCGACCATGACAAGGTCATCCGTCCATAAAAATGTTTGGATGACCTTTATACGTCCCAACTCTACACAAGTTTTAGACAACCCCCACATTCTTATTTTGGAGCACAAGTAAAAACTGAGGTTCACTACTACGAACTGCTGCTAATGACGATTATAGAAAATAAGATTAAACAATGTAACTTCTGAGGCAGTTATGGAAGTTAATTCTGAATATCCCGACCTCCTCAATGATAGGGGAAGTTATCAGACAAGTAACCGCCCTGTGTACTATATAAACACTCCTCTACGTAAAAATAAAGTAAGTTTTTCCTGTTAGACAATTCCCAAAAATCTGGAGTTTGAAGAGAGAAACTAACTTCATCACGGAGGGTTTGTGGCCGGTCAATCCTGGTCTCCCTTGATTCTTTCTTTTTCTTTTTCAGGCCCTTCAAATCATTCAAGGCCGAAGCATCTAGCCTACTGATTTTCAAAGCTTTATTAGTTGGCGCCGTCTGTGGGGAAGGTGATTTTGTTTTTGCAATTGATCTTTCTTCAACGAAAAGGCTGTATGGTTCAGACAAGATCAATGGCCACTAGCCTAGGCCACCAGGAGAGTAGGGATGCTTCTAGCAATCCCCACCGAGATCGCCAGTCAGCGCCTGTCATGCAACCGTCCTCTGTTCAACATGTGCAGTCCATGGCAGCCGCCATGCCGGAGTTAACCCGTCAGAACCAAGAGTTGACCAGAGATATTAATTTAAGAAGGCAACGGCACGAAGGATACATTGAAGGACAAGCCCAGAGTCCAGAAGATAGAGTGAATACTGAACCTGAAACCCAATCAAGGGGTACCACTTCACGAAGGGTGCCACACTTGGAGAGGGAGATGGACTAGATGAGGAAGGTTGTGGATGAGATGAGGAAGAACATGAGAAAGGCGAATCTCGTAGAGGATTTAGTTCACCGAACAGATTCCCCCTTTACGGCTTCCATCAACGGTCACCCCTTGCCTCCGAAGTTCAAGATGCCTTCCTTGGATTCATACGATGGGATATGTGACCCTTTCGATCATATTCCTACTTTCAAGACTACAATGCATCTTCAAGGGGTACTAGATGAGATTATATGTAGAACCTTCCCTACCACTCTTAAAGGGCTAGTGCGAGTTTGGTTCAGCAAGATACCTCCGAATACAATGAGTTCTTTCGAAGAATTGAGTAAGTTATTTGTCAATAATTTCATCAAAAGGCAAAGGCACAAACGTTCCTCGTCCAGCCTGCTAACCATAGAGCAAGGAGAAAATGAAAGTTTGCGGTCTTTCATTACTCGCTTCAACAGGGAAGCCCTGACTATAGACGAGATGGATGACAAGTTATTATTGGTAGCCTTCCATAATGGAGTCAACTCTGATTTATTCATTCACAAGCTTTACGAGAAAGAGCCTCAAACCATGGTTGAACTCGTCCATTCAGCCCAAAATTTTATGAATGCAGAAGACGCGATTATAGCCAAGAAGAGGAAGAAAGCTGAGAGAATGGAAACCGATCTCCCGCATCATTCTGAGCAAGGTCCTCGTCCAAAGAAGGGACGGACGGGAGAAAAGAAAGATCGAGACAACAAGAAGGCAGGCTCTTCAGCACGAAGTCAACAATACACACCCTTGAACATGCCGCTTGAATAAGTTCTCATGCAAATCAAGGACGATCCTTCCTTGAAATGGCCGGAGAAAATGAAGGGAGATCCCAACAAGCGCAATAGGAACAAGTATTGCTGCTTCCATAGAGACTATGGGCATGACATGGACGAGTGTTTCGATTTAAAGCAGCAGATTGAAAATCTCATTAGGCAAGGAAAATTGAGAAATTTCCTTAGACGAGGCCACAAGGACGAGAAGTTAAAAGGGAAAGTAGAAGAGTCGTCACACCCCCCGCTTAGAGAAATAAGAGTTATCATAAGAGGAACCTCAGCAAGGCAATCCTCTAAGTCTAGGAAGACATACCTGAAGGTAGTGCAGAACGTACAACTTTCTGGACGATCACCAAGGATGAGGACAACAAACGAACAAGCCATCACATTCATGAATGATGATGTTGAAAGGGTTCACCACCCCCATGACAATGCCATCGTCATCACTTTTACTTATTGCTGACTATATGACTAGAAGGGTGTTGGTGGACAATGGAAGTTCGGCAGACATTTCGTATTACCTTGCATTTTAACAGATGAGGCTTGGACGAGTTCAACTTTGTCTAGTGAATTCGCCTTTAGTAGGGTTCAGGGGAATGAAAGTGCAGCCTGTAGGCACCATTACATTACCTGTGGTGGTGGGGGCATACCTACAACAGATAACCAAGGATGTGAATTTCCTTGTGGTTGATTGTTCATCCTCTTATAATGCCATAATCGGAAGACCAACCTTAAATGGTTGGAAGGCAGTCATATTTACTTACCACCTATCAGTCAAGTTCCCTACAAAGTATGGAGTAGAACAGGTACAAGGAGATCAACTAGCAGCAAGAGAATGCTATTTGGCCATGTTGGCCATGGACGAACATGTTCAAACGATGAACATTGAGGAGAGGAGAGTTGTGGTAGAGCCCACTGAAGTATTGGAAGACATTCCTTTGGACGAGAATAACCCTGAGAAGTATACAAGGGTTGGAGTAGATATGGAAAAGAAGACGAAGTAAGATCTTGTCCAGTTCTTAAAGAACAGCATCGATGTGTTTGCATGGAATCATGAGGACATGCCGGGTATAGACCCTAGTGTCATTTCCCACCATCTAAATGTATGTCCTTCCACTAAGCTCGTATGACAGAAGAAAAGAGTGTTTGCTCCCGAGAGAGAAATTGCCATTAAAGAAGAAGTTCAGAAGTTAACTGCAGCAAATTTTATTCGAGAATTTTATTATCCAGATTGGTTGGCCAATGTAGTAATGATCAAGAAGGCAAACGGCAAATGGAAAATGTGTGTGGACTTCACCGATTTAAACAAAGTCTGCCCCAAGGATAGCTATCCATTGCCATGTATTGATCAGTTGGTAGACTCGACTGCAGGTCATAGAATGCTAAGTTTCATGGATGCTTTCTCCGGATACAATCAGATAAGGATGGATGAGACAGACCAAGAGAAGACATCCTTTATCACCAGTCAAGGCTTGTTTTGTTACAAGGTGATGCCCTTCGGTCTGAAGAACGTAGGGGCAACATACCAAAGGTTGGTTAACCATATGTTTCGTCCACAGATTGGACGAAATGTAGAAGTCTATGGAGATGATATGCTGGTGAAGAGTCTGGATGAGGGGAAGCACTTGGATGACCTGCAAGAAACCTTTGATACACTTAGGCAGTACAACATGAAGTTGAATCCCAGCAAGTGCGCTTTCAAAGTTTCATCAAGAAAATTCCTTGGATTCATGGTTTCGCATAGAGGAATTGAGGCAAATCCTAATAAGATACAAGCAATACTGGATATGAAGCCTTCACGAAATATCAAAGAAGTCCAGTCCCTTACCGGATGAGTTGCTGCCTTTAACAGGTTTGTTTCTAAAGTTACTGACAAGTGTTTACCGTTTTTCAAGGTTCTTAAAAAGGCGTTTAAATGGACGGATGAGTGCCAGAAAGCTTTCCAAGACCTCAAGACCTACCTCACCATAACTCCCTTGCTAAGTCCCTCCGTGCTTGGCGAAGAGTTGTATTTGTATCTAGCAATGTCCCCACACGCAGTGAGCTCAGCTTTGATTAGAGAAGAAAGAAGGGTGCAGAAGCTGGTCTACTATACAAGACGAGCACTAAGAGGGGTGAAAGGATTATACCCAATAATGGAAAAACTAGCCTTCGCTTTGGTCATAGCTTCCAGGAAATTAAGACATTATTTTCAAGCTCATATCATCAATGTCTTAACAGATCATCCATTAAAGAAGGCAATGAACAAGTTGGAGGCCGCAGGACGACTGATCCAATGGGCAATAGAACTCAGCGAGTTTGATGTCAGATACCAAGTTCAAAACCCTAAACCCGTTTGAGATAAACCCTATCGAAACGGTACGTGTGAGCGGTAACAGTGTGTGCGGTAACAGTGTGTAAGACTGTGAGAGTGGTTATAATTTGGTGTGGTGGATATGATCCCAAAAAAAAATGGAGTAGTGGGCTAGATACGGGTTCTGGGTCTGGACCCAAAGAAATAAAAATAAAAGCATTTTTGAAAAAAAAAGAAAACATATGATAAAATATTAAAATCAAAGGAAACTGACTGTGAGAGTGGTTATAATTTGGTGTGGTGGATATGATCCCAAAAAAAAAAATGGAGTAGTGGGCTGGATACGGGTTCTGGGCCTGGACCCAAAGAAATAAAAATAAAAGCATTTTTGAAAAAAAAAAAACATATGATAAAATATTAAAATCAAAGGAAAGTTGGGAATGGGAGGGACGAGGAAGTGATGTTCATGACTCATGTTGGATGGTTATTTGTGCTACATCAATATCGGTTTTGATAATCTTGTTGTGCATAATTTTTCTATAATTTGGGATTTGGGTTGGTTTTCTTTCTATGAGTTAAAAAAGACGTTGGTGGGTGTTAGTCACTCTTTTGGACCAATGTCAAGTTTCGAACTGTACTCTCAAACTCATTTGAATTAGTGTCCTAGACCGAAAAACCCACAACAGATCCATGTTCTATACTTGTTTGTTTGTTTTTGTTTTTGTTTTTTTTTTACTATCAATGATTTATGGGTAGCACATATGTGAAGCACACATATTTTTCTTAATATTTGTGTATAATTTATTTATTTAAAAAAGATTAGAGCATCAAATGCATATTCACTTGTACTATTATATTACTCTATATATGATTCTATTACCAAAGTCTCAAGAAGTTAAAAATATTATTATGATTCTATTATTTGTTATTAACTTTTTTTTTATTATATAATTTATCATTTAATTTTGGTTAAAATGCGATTTCACTTTATGTACTTTAGCCAAACAATTTAAGGTGATTCTTTTACTATTTATTTAGGGCTTTTGTTAACAAGTGCCATTGCGCTTCTAATAAGGAGGAATTTATTGGATGCCACTGCATTGGAAAACAATAAAAACAAATAAATAAATACTTCTTTAATTGTCTTATGTATGACTGCATCTAAAAAGCTAATCAATTACAATAAAAAACTCAACCTTAACCACTGCATTCAGATAGACACTCATTAAGTAGATCCTTTATTTAGTATGTAATTTTAATGATACTATTTTTTTAATGACTTTTAATAAGCATATGCATCATGTGAGCATGCTACATAAAAAGTAGACCCAAATTCTTCAAGCACAAGAAGCATCATTTTTCTTTTCTTTTCTTCCCTCTCTCCCCCCAGTCAAGCAATTAAGGACCTTAGTTGGCGATCACAAAGCATTTAAAGGACTATTTGGTGAGGATTGAACTGTGCAAGGCTTTGGGAGAAATGTCAAGTAAGTGAATGGTCAATTTTTTTTTTTATTTTCTTGCTAGGCATTGCAACCGAAATGAGCTATTGGAGACACTACCATGAGGCCTGCTTTAGTTTACTTGCAAAATTCATAGTGTGCTGGCAGCCTGGCATCATTGCATTGAGGGTACAAACTTCAGTGTTCAGACACAAGCCACACCTCAATTGTTTAACTTGTATCGTCTAATTTATTGAAGAAAGACTTCCTCTATAACATACATGACAGATATACTTCGAGTGAACTTGAAAAAAAACTTATGAATTCTATGAGCACACCATAAAGAAAAATTAATTGATTACACCTGCTACATTTGTGTTACAAATTCCTTTTTTTCTTTTCCTTTCAGACGAGAATAACAAAAGCAAACACTGCACACAACATATAGCATATATGTACTACTAAAAAGAAGTTGCATAAGCAAAGAAGCAAGTAGCAGGAATCAGCAGCAGGGGCCTTTAGCCTTTCCTTTCACCTTCTCATGCCTGGTGCCACTATTGGAGCTACTGTAATTCCACGCCGTTGTCTATCCAAGTTGGCTTCCCAGCCTTCATCAAGAACCAGCCACATGAAATCAAATAAAATCCCAGCTAAATAAACTAAGAAGTGGATTAAATTTAAGTAAGTAGCAAGTCAATGCAAGAAATCATAAAATTAACAAGTATCAACGTGTTCCTATATGACGCCTTCTATCTTTACCAATCACAATCTTTTGAATAGATTTTTATATTTGAAAACGGTATTTGTTTTGGTCTGCATCATCAATTATGACATATGGTTGGCTGGGAGGGTATCATGATCTCAGAAATCACGCTTGTAATTGACCAAGTCATTGTATTCTTATGCAGAAATTGGATTTTTTTTCATGGTGAGAACCAAGTTGTCATAAACAAATACACAGTTGTGGATGTTAGATGTTTCATTAGTGGGATATGATTTGTCCTTAACTGAAGATACCATTTACGAGGCTAAAATATAATATGCACCCAACTAATTTGTTGGTTGGAGGACTACTAGCTTATGTAATTGTCAGATTATTAAGGTACCAGTTGATGGTTTAAAGACTTATAATTTTGAAGAACATTGACTGGGACAAAGCATGTGGTATCATAATAGTGCATAGTGTACCATGCTAATCAGGTTCATTACACACTACTGCAATAACAATATAACTATGTTTGGATGCAATTTCTTCATGCCTTTGCTACTTTAATGTCAATATTAAAACAGAACTAAGGCAAATGACTTTTTAGAGGCCAAACTGCAGCAAATATAGGCATAACCACTAGACAAAAAGTACTATCTTCAAAGGGAAACCACTGGTTTTCCTTCACCAATTCCAAATAACTTGGAAATCAAAAGTATAGTTTACTACAGATATCATGAGATTTTAATTTGAAGTGAGGTTTTAAGTTGCTTAACATTAAGAAGAAAGAGCAAGAGTATTCATAGAGAATTAAAAAACAATGGTATATGGATTTGATAACTAAGAAGCGATTACCTATCCCCATATCAAACCCACGACTCTTGAGCTCTCTGTATTCTTGACACAGAGCACAAGTAGCACAGAAGAAGTGCACTAAGCAGTCTACACAAGGTGCCTCTTCCAGGTCGTATTGCGCCCTCAATTTTGAACGATAAGAGCATGAGTACAAGCATGCAAAACCAGTAAGACCCAGAAGCCCATAGAGTATGCCACTTTCAGCACAATCTAAAAACACCAGCAAGCAATATAACAAATATAAGTAACCTATAACCATCATTCCATATTCATGAAATTGACAATCAGCAAGTTGTTATTCCTAGGCTTACTTGAAGAACCTCTGGATACTATCTCAGCAATCTGTCCAAATGTGACACAAGGGCAGAAGCAAGTAATAAAACCTTAAAACATAAAATTGAAAGCAGTTAATAAAAAAAAAACATGGGTGATGCTTATATGCCTAGAAATTAGTGATGAAGCTAGATGAGTTTTCAGGTCTTTACAATTTTCAGGATTATCACAACAATAGCAAAGACCAGTAGACCACTTCCCTGCAACAACACGAGCACTCATGCCGGGGGATACATATGGAGGAGCACATGGTCTTCTGGGACTTGTATTTGGAATTCCTGAAGCCAGGACTGGACCTGGACCATGTTCACTGGCATATGTCTCATAATCATGTACTGCAGGATACATTTTCTGAGTAACTGAACAAAGGTAGTTGTGGCAACTAAGCTTAGCCTTGTGCTTCTGTCATGAATAATAAGGTTTGGGGCCTAATATATATTGGCAGAATTGTCATTCAATTAGTGGAAATACCAAATATGAAAATAAAAATGCACAAATTTGACCAAGTGAAAAAAAAAAAAAAAAAAAAAAAAAAAAAAAAAAAAAAAAAAAAAATCCTTACTAGTAATCCTCTATATCTATCTAGTATCTGTGGAGTTACTCTCCAGTTTTGAAATACCAAATATAAAAATAAAAATGCAGCATTCCTTCTTCTCCCTGTAAATTCTAAGAAGTTGCACAAAGTCGCATTTCCACTTCCTTATTATTAAATATTAAGAGATGATTCATGTAGGATTTTGTATTAAATGCAAGTTCCTTGGGCATTCCTGATGCAGATAACAATGACAAGAAGACCAAGTTCAATATTTAGCATTGACTTGTGACTTGGTTATTTAATATTTCAACTTAAGTCCATATTTAAACATGGTAAAATAAATCGTTAGGTTGCATGATGCAGTATAGAAAACAATAAACATTATTTCATCCACAATCAGTAATACTGGTTTTAGCTGACATGATAGCTGACAAACATATGGCATTAAGTAAAAATATACTTAGTCTTTACACACAAGGAATTTATTTGTTCATTTAACTGCTACAGTTTCCCTTTAAATCACTGGATACTGCAATGGTAGGAATCCTCATACTAAATACACTGCACTTTGCCAATAATAATTGGATAAACTACCAGCTATTCCAAAAGCTTAAGCTACTAGGAAAATGCGAATTTGATCACTAAAGTAATATTTTAAGGCTCTCCCTCATGTGTGGGCTCAGAGAACTCATAATATCTTTCTTTAACTTTTACTTCTTGAACTTTGGGCTAACTTGAGTTGGGCTAAGCCAGATGGTCCTACAGCCAGCGCAATATTGCTTACTGTTTCGACTTTCAGGCATTTGCAGCTCCACTGCATCATTAACAAAATTTAGCAGGTTGGGATGCTGACAAAAACAGTATTATTTAATTATTTATATAGTTTAAGATAAAGATTAAGGTACAAGAGAGGCTGATATATAATAGTGTCACTCATTTTTATGTTTTTATTTTATTTTTTAGCTTGATACTAACATGTGGAGAGCTGGCGAGTCCACTGTACAGTCTGTACTTTCTTATTGTTTCAAGGTAGATGAAGCTTCCAGCTCCCTACAACCATTAAGCAAAACTTAACAGGTTGGAATTTTGATATCGTGGTCTTTGTTTATTTATGGGGTCAAGACCAAAGGTCAAGAAAGGCTGATATGGTGAAATTTTTATTTTTTTTATTATTCTTGAGTTGCTTAATACATACAAGTAGAGAGCTGGTAAGCTAGTCTAATTATTAGTGAGCTAATCATTATCAAAAGTTTCAACTTGTATATGATTGTCATAATCTTACTATACGTAAAGAGCTGACCCATGCAGTTGCTTGTTAGCTTCACGAAACTTATGTCAGTACTCAGTAGTCAATGGTGATAGTAGTTATTTTGTGGAGTCAAATTTGGTGAAATTCCTTTTATAACTGGGATAAGCAGTCCAATTTCATCCAATTAAGATAAATTAACCAAAACAGAATGAGTAAGTGATGCATGTCTATTTTGATTACTGACTTGACTCCAATACAAATCAGGTCAATCTTATTTGAGGTAAATTGACCAAAACAGAATGAGTAAGTGATGCATGTCCATTTTGATTACTGACTTGACTTGAATGCAAATCATGGTCAATCTTAATGGGATTAGCAAAATTTGAGCTTAAAAGTTAAAACTATTTTGAGTATTGAAAACTCAAATTACAAGTCCATCATAATTAATAGCCTTACCATATATTAAGGAGACAGGTGAACTGTGCCTAACTGCAATCAGTAGTAGTAAAATTAATTACTGGCAAAGCATTAGCCTTTTGGTTTGTGGACTCAAAAGTTGATGAATTCAAACACAAATCAAACTAAGTAGTAGTGTTTTACAAAGGGATTAGCCCACCAAAAAAAGAAAAAAAAAACTCAGTTTTACAAACGGGCCCACCAAAGAAAAAAAAACCTAAGTTTTTACAAAAGGGCCCAAACACAAATAAAACTAAGTTTTACAACGGGATTAGCCCACCAAAAAAAAAAGCTCAGTTTTACGAAAGGGCCCACCAAAGAAAAAAAAAAACTATTTTGGGCCCAACCAAAGAAAAAAAAAGACTAAGTTTTAAAAAAGGGCCCACCAAAAAAATAGAAGGAAAAAAGAAAAATAGAAACGACTCCGCTGGGGATCGAACCCAGAATCTCTGGTTCCGTAGACCAGCGCCTTATCCATTGGGCCACGGAGTCATTTTGTTGAGAGTGGGATTTGAACCCACGCCCTTTCGGACCAGAACCTTAATCTGGCGCCTTAGACCAACTCGGCCATCTCAACTTTTGCTTCTACATCTTTCCAAAATTTTATTTATTCTTTCTCAGCAAAGCCACACAACCTCAATTCCTCGCCAACTCGCGCCAAATTCGATTTAAATTTTCAAATCTCTCTCTCTCTCTCTCTCTCTCTCTCTCTCTCTCTCTCTCTCTCTCTGTGAAAACTCTCAGAGAAACGGGGAGAGGATTTGATTTTCCATGGAAAACGAAGACGAAGTCGAATTTCTCTCAGTTTCTGGTTCCAGCGATTCCAGCGAGGAATACACCGCAGACCTTGAAGAAGAAGAAGAAGAAGAAGAACTCGATTTAGACGCTAACAATGAAGACGAAGACGAACCATGTGTGACCCGTTCTGTACCGTCCGACCAAGATCGGAAATCGAAGAACGTCGATGCTCTCTTGAGGTCCGTACAATCTGATTTCGTTAATCAAAAGCATTTCAGCTCCAAGATTCAATTAATTCGTCTATAAACTTTGTGCCTCTTCCATTTCAACCTAGGGTTTTGCAATTCATATACCCATTACCATTTTAGCATTTCAATTTACAGATTTGGATTTTTGGAATGTATGTATAGTTGGGCTAAGCTATATGCTTGTGTCACTGTCTCTAGGGTTTAGTTTGCTGCAATAAATTTGGGCATTTAGTTAATTTACAATCACAAATTCACAATATACGTTTAATTTTTGCGTATTGAAGCTTTTTGATTATCATTTAGATTCTAGGGTTTGTGGGTCTACTGGTGGATGTTGATGTATAATTTTTAATTGTATTTATCGAATTTGAAGAAAAAGTGTTGAAGTAAAATTTGACATAAGTTACAATTGTATCACAGAGGTGACCTAGTGGTGAAAAGACAGCCGCTGCTTCCACGAGTCCTTTCAGTGACAGGAGCAGCAGCAGTTTGTCGAAAACCCTTTAAGCCGCCATGTTCTAATGGCTACGATGATCAAAATACACTTGCTCGTCGTCTCTGGGCCCGCAAAAGATTTGTGCCGTGGGGCTCTTCAAGGCCAGCATTGGTTGCAATTACCAATAGAGTGAATGTAACAAGTACTGCTGAGAAGGATGTAGTCGAGGAGACTGTGACTCTGCCACCTGGGATTGAGCCTTTGGTGTTGTGGCAACCTGAAGAATCAGAGAATGGGGCTGCTAATTTGGTGCCAATAGTAGTTGACCCATTGCTTGTTCGTTTCCTTCGGCCCCATCAAAGGTATTGTTCATGATATTAAAATCGAAAATTTTATGCATGCTGTGTATGGGTTTTATATGGATAGCCCTTTTCCTCTGGGCTACATATTTGAAAATCTATATGTATATATTTGTAACTGACGATGTTCAGCATGTATTATGATTGTAACCTTTTATCTATTGCAATTTGAATGTTAAAAGTGCCCAAATTTTCAGTAATTTGGATTAGTTTTCAATTGGTTGTGTTTCTTGTATTGATGAGATAAAGTTCTTTTACTCCTATGCAGAGAAGGGGTTCAGTTTATGTTTGAATGTGTGTCGGGGTTATGTAGTGCAGCAAATATATTTGGATGCATTCTGGCTGATGATATGGGGTAAATATCTCTCTGTCTGATTGCTTTTTATCTATTTACTCAGCCTGTTTTCCTTTCATTTTATCATCATTTTTCTTTCTCTAATCTTCAGAAGGTTATAATTGATCTTTGTAGTTTGGGAAAGACGTTGCAGTCAATCACCTTACTGTATACTCTTCTTCATCAAGGATTTGATGGGAAGCCAATGGTTAAAAAGGCCATCATTGTCACTCCTACCAGTCTCGTAAGCAATTGGGAGGCCGAAATTAATAAGTGGGTTGGAGAAAGAGTTCAGCTTATCGCTCTCTGTGAAAGCACCAGAGATGATGTTATCTCTGGAATTGACAGGTTTATAAGTCCACACAGCTCCATACAGGTAAATTTGTGTAACTACTCTTGAATTGTTTAAAGATGCACTTATTTAACAATAACTTCCACAGGTGCTGATTGTTTCATACGAGACATTCCGGATGCATTCTTCAAAATTTAACCAAAGTGAATCCTGTGACCTTCTCATATGTGATGAGGCTCACAGGCTGAAAAATGATCAGACATTAACAAATCGGGTATATGTCGTGAATTTATATGTTTCCTTATATTGTTTTTTTTTCCTCTACGTGCCAATTTTTTTTAATTATTTTAAAAATTATCAATAAAAATTTCTTTGTACCAGGCATTGGCTACTCTCTCGTGCAACCGCCGTATATTGTTGTCTGGAACACCAATGCAGGTAAGAGGCACTTTGTTCTGTAACTTATTATGAGTAATACTCAATTCTGTATCATAATTCCCAATACATATTCCTGCAGAATGACCTGGAAGAGTTCTTTGCAATGGTTAACTTTACGAATCCTGGAATACTGGGTGATGTTGCATATTTTCGCCGGTACTATGAGGTGATTGATTGCTTTACTCTTACATATTATTTATAACTGTTGAGGATGAAATCACATTGTTGAATTGAGTAATCAGTTTTTCAACTTGGTGAGGTTTTTTTTTTTTTTTTGGTTTAAATTTTACTTTATTATCCTCCATTTTATTGGGGTATGGGGATTGGGGAAGCCTGAGTGGTTGCTAAAACTATCTGTACTCGAAACTGGTCTTGCTCCTCTTTAACAACTTGGCAGCTAACAATGGAGCTTACTCTTCAAATGCTAAACCTTTCAGTGCATCCTCATTCTGTTTTAAAACTGTGACACATGTATCACTAATCCTGGAATACTGGGTGATGTTGCATATTTTCACCATTACTATGAGGTGATTGATTTCTTTACTCTCATATATTAGTTAAGCTGTTGAGGATGAAATTACATTGTTGAATCGAGTTGTCAGTTTTTTAACTTGATTAGGTTGTTTTTTATTTGTTTCTCTCCATTATTATCCTCCTTTTTATTGGGGAACATGTTCATCTCGGGATAGGCTTAATCGAAAGATCTATGAAATGGCATCTATATGGGGATTGGGGAAGTCTAAGTGGTTGCTAAAACTATCTGTTCTTGAACTTGGTATTGCTCATTGCCATTATGAAGCTAAGAACGAGACAACTTGGCAGTCAACTTTGATGCTTACTCTTCACATGCTAATGCTGTACTCTCAAGTGTTATCGCTCTCTCTCTCTCTCTCATCTTTACAGTGCATGTTCATTCTGTTTTAAAACTGTGACACATGTATCATGAAGGCACCTATTATTTGTGGAAGAGAACCTATGGCCACTGAAGAAGAGAAGAAGCTAGGTGCTGAGCGCTCTGCAGAACTAAGTGCAAAAGTTAATCAGGTAATCTGTTCTATTTGACATGTAAATTGTAGAAGTAAGCTTTATCACTTAATATGGGTGAGAGTTGTATCAGCATCTTTCATCACTACTCTTGTCATCGAAGATGAAGTTTGTGCTTGATAGCTAATAAAGGTATTCAATCAAGATACATTTGTTGTGTTATTTTCTTAACTAAATAACCACTATTTCTTTGCAGTTTATATTACGAAGGACTAATGCACTGTTATCAAATCACTTGCCACCAAAGGTAAGGCACTTGCTTCATCTTTATGCCGAATTTTTCTTATTCTTTTTCCCCCTGTTTTTGGTAGTCGCTTTTATTTTCTTGAAGATGACATCAATTTGCTTAATAAAAATTTATCTGTTTATTTGACTGTGTAATATACAAGCTTTCGATCATAAACTGGAACTTTCTAGTTGTTATCAAGGGCATTTTCTGCCATGAATCTTGATATTTTGTTATGAAGAATTTAATTTTATTGTTATTCTGGGTTTTTTTTAGTATATGAGTGGAGTGAGGGGAACTAGAGTTCACTTCAAGAAGAGTAGTAGGCAGCTGCTTGTAGTTTTCTCTCCTTTTTCCTTTATTCGAGATTTTATTGGTGTTCAGTGTACCTGATGAGTACATGATAAAAAAAGAATGCTTTGCATTCCAAGATTTCACCTTCAAAAATAAATTTTGAAATAGCAGTCTCTCCATCCAGAGTTGTGGGATTTCAACAGGGGTTTCCTAACCTCTTACAATATTCAATATGAAGCTTGTAGATGTGATAATGCCTAGATTGTTTTGTCCTGGAAGTCAACAACCAGGCCTTAGTCCCAAAATTTTGGCATTGGCCACTTTATTAGTCATTCTTTCGATGTAGCAGGCCGCTAGTAGGGAACACCTCAACGTGTATTTGTAGTGGATCCATTCATAATAGAGGGACTAAATTTTACATTGGTCATCGACCTTCCGCATCCCTCCTTTTTCCGGGCTTGGGACTGATTGTAAGCAAAATATATGATACTAAGCACAAATACAAATGGAGTTACTCAAATAGAGTCCGTTGGGCTGAAGTACTATCGTTTTCGTCAGCTGATTTAATAGGCATGTGAAGTAATATCCAATCTGATCAGCTTATTGATCTGCCTATTGAATGCTTTAAATCATAAAAGATGTCTTTTATGACTATAGGGCAGTCATTTTTTCTTCATATTGTAGGACATTCTTCTAGATCTGAGATCAACTTATCAAGAGCATCGTTGGACAAGTCCAGCTAAACACAATGTGCATGAAATTGTCTTTCTTTTTGGTTGTTTGTCTTAGTCTAATTGAATTTTTTGTTCACTGAGTGAGTGGCATCATCAATGCATTCACTAACAGACAAGTTCCAGTTTAGTTTGGTAAATATAGAACTACTTTTTATTCTTCACTAGAATGGTAAACTATGAAGCATATTCATAGAATCAAGTCTGATTTAAACACATAATACTCTATTGTAATGGGAAGTATCCTTGAATGTGAACCCTGTAGCATGAATCTTCAAGTTGGTATACTAGACTTACATTCAATGGAAATGAAATCCTTGTGAATGGCACTCTAGAGAATATTGATTATACAGTTTGGCATGGTAGATTAATTAATTCACAGCTTGGGGCTAGAAATTGTTAACCAAAAATTGTTATATGTTTATTCATACATTGTGTTTCATAGTGACTGCAAAGTTTGGTTAATGTTGATGTTTATGAGTTTAACCCTATGTTTGGACAAAGGGCGATTGGAGGAGAGAAGAGGAGAGGGGAAGGGTAGCTAGAGTTCCGAACATACCCTAAGTGGATTGTATTCTTGTATGTCTAGAAGTTAGTTTGGCCTCTATGATAAATTTTTTATTTGTTTGCTTATGTCCCTTTGTGTGTAAAGCCCAGAACTTCATACTCCAATAGTTCAATTATAAGAAACTTTATGGATAAATGCTTTAGTTGTACCTTGCCTAGCATAATCAGTCAAAATTATTTTCTGAGACAATATATGCAAATTTTCTTGATCATTTTAAAGGTTTGTTAGAGTAACCTTTTCTACATAAATTTCCCTCTTTGTCCTTTTTTTGTTACAATCTAAACATTGTGGTATTTAAAATCTGTGGCTTCTGATTCTTTCCGATTTGCAGATAGTTGAAGTTGTTTGCTGCAAGTTAACTCCTCTCCAATCAGACCTATACAACCATTTTATACATTCCAAAAATGTAGGTTCTTACTCTTCTTCAGCTACTGTGCATCTAAGTAATTAGTGGTTAATAACAGGTTTTTGTGTCTGACATGGTCGTTATTCCATTGCCCCTAAACACAGGTTAAACGGGCAATCACTGAAGAGATGAAGCAGTCAAAGTCAAAGATTTTGGCTTATATAACAGCTCTTAAGAAGTTGTGCAATCATCCAAAGGTATGAGCTATCTGGGATCTGGGGTAAATAATAATTTGGCTGAGATGATTGCATTTGCTAATAATATATTCTTTATGTTTTCTGGAAATTTAAATTATATGGACAAACAAACCTTTTCATTTTGGAATACAAGAGGCAAATCCACATCTTAAGAAGGTTAAAATTAGGTTTGACATCTTAGGTCATAGGCTTTTGGTAAATAGACATTATCTAGTTTTGATACCTTTTTCATTCTTTCATAGTTTATGTTTGTTTTAAGTGTCAGTACCAATTTCATTCTCATGGAAGACGTGCTATCTTGTAGCTGATTTATGACACCATAAAAAGTGGAAGTCCAGGAACTTCAGGTTTTGAGGACTGTATTCACCTTTTCCCACCAGAGATGTTCTCCGGAAGGTAAGCATTCTTGTTTATTTATACATTCTATACTTTGTTCTCAACAGTTAGTCTTAGTTTCTTATCAAAAAAATTTATAGTCTCATAGTTTTCTTGTTCCTTATTTTGTTAGATCTGGATCATGGACTGGTGGTGAAGGGGCTTGGGTTGAGCTGTCTGGGAAAATGCATGTCTTAGCCCGGCTACTGGCTCATCTACGTCAGAGGACTGATGATCGTATTGTCCTTGTGTCAAACTATACTCAGGTAAGAAGACACTTAGCTAATTGAAGTACTTAGGAAAATGAAATAAGAATCACCTTTTTATACGTACTATTGCCTTTTTTTCTTTTTGGTAATGGGGTAAAGTTCTTGATGTCAATCTATGCTATTCCATCAGGAAGCATGTCATATTTTGTCAATATTGGAACTGATGAGGCTATAAATATTGTTGTCATAACCTTATGGAGGAAGCTGAACTGATCAGTGTTGTTAAGCATGCTTAAAGCTCAAAGCCCCAAGGTCTTAGCACTTTGCTTGGCCAAGGCGAAGCTAATTTAATGAAGCATGCCTTAGGCACTTTTTTTTTTTTTTTTACTAAAAATATTTAAATCATTAAAATTACCAACTTGATCTTGAAGACAATGACATGGAACATTGATTTAATATACAAAAAATATTATTAAGGTGTTGTATTACACAAGCAATTTTTTTATTTACATGTAAATAGATACAAACAAGGTTAATTTACTATTCTTTTGTGTTTAGGTCTTTGCCTTTTAGATATATGTTGAACCGTATACATCATTTGATCATATCTATCAAAGCTATGTATTTTTATAAAATACAAGTGAATCATATAAAATGTTATGTTTAAATTTTCTATGACTAGATTATTATCATAATGTCCATTAATAACTGTTTTTTAATTTTACTATATAAAATTCTAAGAAATTGAAATTACTTAAGTAAATTTTGAACTTACAAACTTTATACAATTGTACTTACCTAATCGGTACAATATATAACTATTTTTTTTTCTTATATGTTATGAATATTCCTATTAGAGGTTAATATATATTATATTTGAAAAATGCACTTGTGCTTTGCATTTTGTGTCTAGACTCCAAGAGGCCTGTGCGCTTGATGCTTTTACCAACACTAGAATGGATAAGATATAATCATATTGTAGTTAGTGCATTGCCTTGTAGAATAGCCTACTCACTAATATATGACTTCCATTTCTGGATTATCTTGTGGAGATTTCCTTTTCCTGAACTAAAATAAACATAGAAGGAGAATAGGTTTTATTTACACTTCTGTTTATTCAGCTTTTCAGCTGGTTAAATTCAAAGATTCTCCATAATGAACTAGAGACTAAATTGATGATGATGTTTGATTGAATTCTGTTCTATATTCATTCAAGATGTAATTTTCATTGTCTTCATGCTTTTTTTTTTATTGTACTTCTCTCAAGGTTTACAGAATTAGGATTTAGGATTTCTCTTTTGCTCCTGTGGACTCACTGCTGCTTTGAAATTTGGGTATCCATTCTGTTTGGTTTTGTTTGATAATATTGACTGTATGTTAATGATAAAATATTGATACCTGACCAATTTTAAGTTGTTACAAACAAACATTTCTGTGCCTGTGGACAGTCCACCTACTGCTATGTCGTACAAAAATGAGCCTATTGTGTAGATGTCACTGTTAGTGAAACTTTAACAGTTTCAGATATCTGATAGTGAATGTCATAACATCACTTACAATCTCAACCCCCCCCCCCCCCCCCCCCCCACAAAAAAAAAGAAAAGAATATGATGGGGATCAAGATCAATTGATTGAGAACTTGAACTAGAATTGCATTAAAATTAAGAATTAAAGCTGGAATTACAGAGGAACTGGAGAAACAAAGTTTCTGTCCAGGTCTGAAACTAAGTTAAATTCACATAAAAAAACTGATTGTACTCTTACATGGCTAGCCTATTTATAATCTTTAACTATTAGGAAATAAAGTAGCTAATAGTTATATAAGTCAAAGCTGTAATTAAAGAGGATACATGGCAGATATGAGAAGTCAAAATAAGGGGCTGCTGGCAGTCCTAATAGGTCAGAAAGGTTGGCTGGCTGTTTGGCTTGTAGAGGGTGGCTGGTTGTCAGTCCTAATGGTAGAGGAGGGGTTGGTTGGCTGGCCTAAGGATAGAGGGTGGCTGCATCAGAATGTCACATGAAAACAATTTTAGATATTGTTTTGCTTAAGTCTCTGATGTTTTTAGTTTTCTTGTCATTGTATATAATATCACCACACTTGGTAAATTTATTTATCTGTTTAACGTATTGGTTTTCAAAGTTCCCATCAATTCAGAATCTCTTTTGCTCCTCTCTTCACATATTATTGCTTCAATGAGTCAGAAACCTTGAGTCAGCTGACTCAGCTCTTCATTTCAGTGAAAATCCTGCCATAGTTGTTCTGTGTTAGATTTGTACCTGCAAGAATTTTCGATTTGTCAAACTTTCCTATGGCCAATTAAAACAAATGTTTCTGTTCTTTATACAGCCTAATCACTCATTCAGTAGTGACCAATTATTTATTTCTTACAACAACTTTTCCCATAGGATTCAATTTTTTCCCCCTAAATTTTGGTAACTGTGATGTATCAGACACTGGACCTTTTTGCTCAGTTGTGTCGTGAAAGAAGATACCCATATTTGAGGCTCGATGGAACAACATCAATTAGTAAAAGACAGAAGTTAGTGAATCAATTTAATGATCAATCAAAGGTATACTGTTATTCATTTAGGTTTTTTTTCCCCTTGTTCTTTTCTCTATTTTTGTTGAGCTCTATTTGGCTTATCTTTGGATAGAATAGTTATAACTTAACATCTTGCAGGATGAATTTGTGTTCCTCTTGAGCAGCAAGGCTGGTGGTTGTGGCCTCAATTTGATTGGTGGAAATCGACTAGTCTTGTTTGATCCTGACTGGAATCCAGCAAATGATAAACAAGTAATTGCTTGGGTTAAACTCTAGATAAACAACTGGGAAGTGAGTTATAAAATATTTATAATTTTCTCATATGACATAATATTGTTACTGTCTGCATTGTGTCCTACATTAATAGGCTGCTGCAAGAGTCTGGAGGGATGGACAAAAGAAGAGAGTATACATCTACAGATTTTTGAGTACAGGATCAATTGAAGAAAAGGTTTGAATTGGAAGAAAATGAATAATAATTAAGACAACCACATTTTTTTTCTCTTTCTACATTTGTATAATAATTTGGAGTAATTTGTGTTCAGATTTATTTATATTAATTATTAATTTTCTGTAGGTGTTCCAGCGTCAGATGTCAAAAGAAGGGCTTCAAAAAGTTATCCAGCAAGAGCAAACAGATACAACGCAGGTTTGAATTCTTTTTTATCCTGCTTCATTTTCTCTTAATGGAATGATGTGTGAAACTATCTTAATTTCAGGTGAACTTTCTTTCAACAGAAGATCTACGTGATCTTTTCACATTTCATGAGAATGTGAGGTAATGCATCTTCTGAAAATTTTGACTTAATAAATATTGATAAATGCATCACTGTGAGAATGTTGCAATGTGGCTTGAATTGTGCCATGCGAGATTTGTCCCCTCGTATGTTGGTTAGCCTTGGCTGACTTTGGTTTTGGCTTGGTTTTGTGATTCCTCTCCTCCCTGTGTACGACAGAACTGACAAGTAATGCTTAGTCCTACTTGGTTAAGGATTTTTAGTCACTTTACCTCTTAAAGTTGACTTGAGAGAAATTATCTAAATATGCAGGTAGCTCTTTGTAAAACTCTTAAACCAATCTTTCTATTTGTGAGAGAGATCTCTTTGGGTTTTGGATTTTGTGAGAGTTTTGTACCACCATTATAATTTCTTTATTTTGTCAGTGTGACTTTATCCTTTATGCTGCCTGTGGATGTAAGCCTAAGGCTAGTAGAGACACATAATTCTTATGTTTCCGGGGTGATTGTAATTAACTACACTAACAACAGTGAATGAATTTGCTGAAGGGACATTCTGTTAAGTTTAATTAGCTGTAAATACATAGTTTTTGTATAGTAAAAACCAATGAGGCAGATTCTTTTTATTCTTGTGATGGTTTTGTACACTATACATGGCCTGATGCCATAGTTTCTCTTTTGTCAACTAGAGTTGTTACTGTTTTGTAGGTTTCAAATAAAGTGTCAATTTAGATAGATCTATCTTCTGGTCTCCTTCTCTTTCTCTCCATTAAACGTAGTACTAATTATAACTGCTGGTCCTACCAACAAGTGGTCATCCTATCACTAACTGTGACACATTGATACTGTTGAAATAGATAAGATGATATCTAATGACACCTTCTCCAAATTTATTCCATTTTATTTTTATTTTTGCTTTTCAAATCCTCTTACTATTCCCTTGAATAGTTGGTTGAAATGCTTCTTAGCTGCAAAAGTTCATATTCATGTTTGGATGATAATATTGAAACTTACTCTATCTTCTAGTATAAATATCTGTATTTTATGTATGTAGGTCTGAAATTCATGAAAAGATGAACTGCATCCGTTGCCAAAATTACAATGAAAAGATTGAGAGTGTAGAAGAGGGAGATGAAAATGAATCAGCAAATGTAAATTGTCAATCTGATCCAGAAACCTCAGATATAGGTGGATTTGCAAAAATTGCTGGATGCTTGCATAAGTTAAAGAGCTCGGAGAAACAGGTTGGGCACATTCATTTTGTAGATATCACTGCTTCTAATTTTATTTTAGGTGGCTGATTTGATTCTTATTTTTGAGATGATGCTTTCAGGTAGGGACTCCCCTAGAAGAAGATTTAGGTAGTTGGGGGCATCATTTCTTCTCAACATCAGTACCTGATCCTATATTGCAAGCTTCAGCTGTTGATGAGGTGTGTCATTGACAATAATATATTTGGTTTTATTGCTTTCTTCAAAGTATACACACACATGCACACGCATGTACGCACACACGCACGCTTAAAGAAAAAATGAGAGCCCATCACCTTTAGATTGGTCACAAATGTTTGCCATGCTTGAAAAATTTCTAGATCCTTTCTTACTGAAATATGCCAGTTTTTCTGAATCGGAAAATATAGATCAGCTGCAGCATCCTTAGTGAAACATCTTCTGCATAGCATCCACAATCACAACCTTTTACATGCTTTTTGTAATCAGTTACCTTTTTTTCACCAAGATGGTTTACTCCCAACATGTTTGCTTAAGAAATTTGTGATAGTAGCATATATCACAACATGAGTCATCTATGCATTTTGTCGGTAAAGCAACCTAGCTTTGGCACAAATTTCAATTACCCATATTAAAGAGAGTTTACAGTATTTTTTATATTTTTTTTTCCCATTTTTCTTATTTGTATCAAGTATTCCATAAATGCAATACCAGAGCATTTTATGCCTCTGTATATAATGCATGGCATAATTTGGCCAACTACTTAATGCATTAGAAATTGGTTTTGCTTCCCTTGTTAGTGAATAATAGTATTACAGTGTCGCGTACATTCAACAACTATATTTCTGTAGTCTTTTTTCCTCCGGTGGAAAGTAGATATGCATAGGACTCACATGTTTTTGTTCCAGGTGACATTTGTTTTTACAAACCAAGTGGATGGGAAACTTGTACCTATTGAGTCAAATGTAAACCCAAAGATGCAGGGAACAGAAGAAAATGAGAATGGTTTCAAATCAAAGCCAAACCCGAACAAAAAATCCATGTTATTTTCTCAACATCAAAAACCTCTGCAATCTGTTTTGTGCAATGGAGATTCTATCAGGAGCACATTATGTACATTTTCCAAGCCTTTACCAAGGGCAACTATGAAATCAGTGACTACTACATCTAAAGATTCAGCACATGTAGAATTGAGGACTAATCTCTCTCTTGGAAATCAATTACCCCAAAAAAGATTAACTCCAGATACTGTAGTACATGATGATGATTTTGAGTGAGATTGGTTCTACTCATACCATAACTGGTACTATAAACAACCAGCAAGTAAGCAAAGCAGCTATTTTTGAAGTCTGCTTGTCTATAGTATTTGTAAAGTGCATGACTCCACAATACGGAAACATCTCTATAATCAGTTAATCACCTGAGTCAATAAAACTAATGTTTCAGATTTAGGATTGCAACTTTCTAATAGGTTGCTGAAGCCATCACAGCAACGAGGCATCTATAATAGTGGCACGAATAACCGCACTTTCAAAGATGTGGAGCTTTCAGCCATTGATTCAATGAACTTGCTCTTGAGAGCATTTTTTGAGAGGTCTTGTACAGAAATAGCAATGAGCATTGGTTGTAATTATTTATTAGATTTCACAGGCTCTTTTTCCTTTAGGACCTAAGTTTTCTTTGTTGTAATTCTTTTATATATATATATGACTGACTGATTTGTTGAGAATCCATAGCCAATCTTAAAATTTTGGAACTTAGTCTTGGTTGTTCTAATTCTTTTAGAAAAGCTTGGCTATAAAACTTGGGTACTTAGGTTTTTATCTTCTTGATAAATTAGTTGTTATTATTATTATTATTATCATTTAATATAGATATGATACTCACATAAATATATATATATATATATATATATATATATATATATATATATATATAATTTCGATTAATGGCATATGTTTTATAATTATTGATTTTTTACAACCAAGTTCATTTTTATGTAGGTGGAATTTGATTTTAGATCCCTAATCGACTGATAAGATATTTTAATTGGAACTTACAATAAATTAATTACTCATAAAATAAAAAAGAGTGGTTGGAAGTTTTCTATTGAGCAAAGAGAGTTAATTGATATTGTGGGTGCCTAAGGATTGAGGATGAAGTTAAAGAGTTGCAGTATTGGTGTGGAGATGCCACGGGCCACAGGCTCGAGGAGGAAGATTACCCAGGGAGAGGAAGGGATGAGTCAAAAGGACTCTGAGGTGTTCCAAGTGGGAAGAGGGATCTGATAAGAGAGAATTAGTGATCATAGGAGAAATTTCTAGTTTGGAGTAGCTTGTTGCCTCTGCATTAAATGGCAGGCAATAGTTTTATTAGCTACATTGATGAGGAAATGACTTAAATAGTGTAAGTCACAGCTAAGCAAACTCCTTCCACCACTTTTTTCAGATGTGAAAAGAGATAAGTGTCAGGAGGGGAGGTTTGTTAGGTAAAGATGGAAGGTTGAGATATGAGGGAGAAAAAGATATATAAGAAAAAGAGGGTTTACAGAGAAGTGGGATCCAAACACAAGTATCTAGATATAGAAAAGAAACAAGAACACTGAGAGAAAAGAGTGAATAGTAACATTTTTGGTATAATTGTGGCCTCCTCGGGCAAACTTGTATTGAGAAATCAGCTCATCCATTTATTTATATTTTCTTTTTCTTCCTTATTTTTATCCTCGGGTAGAGCCTCCTTTTTGTTGTTTGTTTCCCTCTTTTACAAATTCATTGTTTTGGGCCGCGGTTGAACTGATCTAGCCACTATTCTAAGTGGGCTGGGCCGCGAGTTTTCCTAGTCTTTACAATTGGTGCCGTCTGTGGGAAACAACAAGGTGCTGTGGATTTGTCCTAAATGGTTATGGTTAACGTAGGCCAGGATAGGGAAGAATCGGTTGGCTTGCAAAGGGAGAACCAATTTGTTAACTTAGAGTGAAGGAGGGATAGGCAACATACCCCAAGCGTTATGGTGGAGTCTTACCACACTGAGCATACTGAGCAGAGCCACTCAAGGATTAGGAGTCATGTTTCACATGATCAAAAGACATGGAAGTTGCAACAGGAAGTAGAATGCCTATGCAGGAAGCTGAGGCGCAGTGAGCGTGATAGAAGGAGTCCATCCTCCCCACCAAGTGATAGGTCAAGGGGAACCAGGAATTGCTCATATCGTCGTAGGTTTAGAACTCCATCTAGTGAGTCCTATTCAGCCTTTTCATGCCAGGACAAGTTGGAGAAGAGCAGTAATAGGCGTGAGAAAAGGTCTTCCCACCATGGCACGGGGAACGATGCAATGAGTAAAGCCTTATAGTAAATTTCTAAGTCACCTTTTGTCAGGAGGATTAACAAGGCCAAACTTCCTTATCGGTTTTCTCAGACAACGTTTACCATTTACAATGGGAGGACTGATCCCGTGGAGCACGTCAGCCACTTTAATTAGAAGATGGCAGTTCACACCAATAATGAAGCCTTTATGTGCAAAGTGTTCCCCTCCAACCTTGGACCAGTAGCTATGTGTTGGTTTGACGCCTTGGAGGAGGGGTCAGTGGGGTCTTTCGAGGAGCTAATGAGGGCTTTCGGGGTAAGATTCATAACGTGCAGTAGAGTCCCCAAGCCAGTAGATTCTTTGCAATGAGGGAAGGGGAGACCCTTAAGACATATTCGGATAGGTATTAGGAAACATATAATGAGATAGATGGGAACTTTGAGGATGTGGTCGTGAGAACCTTTAAGGTTAGGCTCCCTACCGAGCACGAGTTGAGGAAGTCGTTGACAATGAAGTCCGCTTTGAACATGCACCAACTTATGAATTGCATAGATAAGTACAAGCGAGTGGAGGAGGACCAGATACAGAAAAAGGGTAAAGCTAAAATGTTCCCAGAGAAAAAGGATCCTCGGGGAGAAGGATACTAGGGTAATCGCCCTCGAAGGGAGTTTTCTAATCAAACGTCATCCACGGGAGCTCACTTGGTCAATTCATTGTTTAAAGAGCCAGTGTATCAGATACTAGATAAAATTAAGAATGCGCCTTATTTCAAGTAGCCCAATAAAATGGATGGGGACTCGTCCAGGAGAAACCAAAGCCTCTATTGCTACTACCATCAGGACAAAGGACATACTACAGAGGATTGTAGAACCCTACGAGATCACTTGAACCAATTGGTGAAGGCGGGGAAGCTCAGTCGGTTTTTGCATCAGCCTACAGGGCAGTTCAGGCACTTAGGAGCTGAGTTTCATAGGGATGGCGCTCCTCGACCAGCGTTGGGTACTATCAATGTGATCTTTGCCAAGCCAAGAAATGATGGGAGGTCGAGTACCAGGGTTATATCCGTGGGTAGAGGTTGTGACTTAGAGGCCAAGGATCAAGCTCCTAAAAGAGCTAGGGTGATGATCATCTCTACCCTAAGTTTCTTTGAGGAGGATAAAGAGGGAACTCTCCAACCACATGATGACGCTCTGGTGGTTACCATCAGGATTGGTGGTTATGACATAAAGAGGGTGCTAGTTGATCAGGGAAGCGAAGTAGAGATCATGTACCCTGATTTGTACAGAGGGCTAAACTTGAAGCCCGAGGACTTGGAAAGGTATGACTCACCGTTAGTGAGTTTTGATGGTAGGATGGTGGTCCCCCGAGGAATGATAAGGTTACCCATACAAGCTGGGGATGAGGAGGTGCAAGTTAACTTCATTGTGGTGAAGCTTTTTCCCCCTACACATCTATCCTGGCTAGACCTTGACTTCACGCTATGGGTGCTATGTCCTAAACCCTACATCTGAAGGTTAAATTCCTACTCAGGGGAAAGTAGGAGAGTTGGTGGGTAGCCAGGCCACGGCTAGGCAATGCTTAGTGTTAGCAATTACATGGCAGCCTTTAGATCCTATTGTGGTGATTAAAGATCCAGTCCCATAACAATTAAAGGGCCCTGCAGGGGGGCAGCAGACTAGGGTGTCTGGAGAGTTATCCGAGGAGCTGGAGAAGGTGGTAATAAGGCAAGATCAAGAGCGATATTTCCAGGTGGGATCCTAGTTGCCACTCTTGGAAAAAGCAGAGTTGGTGAAGTTTCTAGAGGTTAACATTGATGTGTTTGCATGGAGTACTTATGACGTTCTAGGGGTTGACCTTGGGTTTATATGTCACCAACTGAATCTAAATCCCGAGGCTATGCCACGTAAGCAGCCTTCTCGGCGGTCATCCAAAGATCACGCCGAGGCAGCAAGGATAGAGGTAAACAAGTTGAAACAAGCTAGAGCCATTAAGGAAATCTTCTATCCCAAGTGGTTGGCTAACACTTTGGTGGTTAAGAAGAAGAGTGGGAAGTGGCGAGTCTGCGTGGACTTCACTAATTTGAATAAAGTTTGCCTAAAAGACCCCTTTCCCATCCCTAGAATTGACCAATTGGTGGATGCCACGGTGGGACACCTTCAGATGAGTTTTCTGGACGCCTTCCAAGGTTACCATGAGATATCCCTGTCATTGCCTGATCAAGAGAAGATGGCCTTTCGTGCTCCTAATGGGAATTATCATTATTGGGTGATGCCTTTTGGCCTTAAGAATGCAAGATCCACGTATCAGAGAATGGTGACGCAAATGTTTGAGTCATAAATTGGGAGGAATATGAAGGCATACATTGATAACATGGTAGTATAGAGCAGACAGGTAGAAAAGCATTTGGCCGATTTGGGGGAGATATTCTCGGTTTTGAGAGAGCATAAATTACGCCTAAATGCTTCTAAGTGTTCTTTTGAGGTCAGCTCGGGTAAATTTCTAGGCTACATGATTACTTATCGTGGGATCGAGGTCAACCCCAAGCAGATTAAGGCTATTAACAGTTTGCATCCCCTTCAGAATTCCAAAGAGGTGCAGAAATTGACTGGAATGGCAGCGCCTTAAATAGGTTCATTTCTCGGTCTGTGGACAGGTGTCGTCCCTTTTTCCAGCTTCTTCACAAGTGGAAGGACTTTCAATGGATCGAGGAGTGTGTAACAGCTTTTGAGGATCTCAAGTAGTATTTGTCAAGCCTTCCAATACTTTCCAAGCTCGAGAAGGAGGAAGTGTTGTATGCGTACCTAGCCGTTACAAATTATGCTATCAGTCTCGTCTTGGTCAGAAATGAGGATGGAGTCCAAAGGCCCGTCTACTATATTAGCAAGTCCTTACAGGAGGCTGAGACCCACTATTTACTCTTGGAGAAGGCAGTGTTGGCCATTGTGTATGCCACTAGGAAGCTTCCCCATTACTTTCAGGCTTATACTATGGTGGTGCTCACCCAGCTACCTTTGCAAGCTCTTCTACAAAAATCAGACTATATAGGTAGAATTGCTAAGTGGGGAACCATGTTGGGAGCCTATGATGTTAAGTACATGCCTCGGACTGCTAAAAAAGGGCAAGTCCTAGCAGACTTTATGGCAGAATTTATCAATGGTACAATGGTTGGGGAAGGTAAAGCCTTAGGGGTTATGGTCACATCGGCCATTGTTGTTCTCCCTTGGAAAGTTTATACTGATGGAGCAACCAATCGAAAAGGAGCAGGTGTAGGGGTTTGTTAATCACTCTTGAGAAGTTGATAATGGAGAAGTCGTTGAGGTTGGGTTTTCTAGCTACCAACAACGAGGCTGAGTATGAGGCCCTGTTAGCTGGAGTTACCATGGTCAGACAGCTGGGGGGAGATGTGGTGGAGTTGTATTCTGATTCTTGGTTGATGGTCAGCCAGGTCAATGTAGAGTTTAAAGCCCGAGATGAAAGGATGCAGGGATATCTTGCTAAGGTCCGATGTGCTCAAGCTCAGTTTAAGAGCTTTGTTCTAAAGCAAATCCCTAGGGGACAGAATTCCCATGCAGACTCCTTGGCAATGTTGGCCACTTCTTTGGGGTCAAATCTTCATCGGGTTGTTATTGTTGAGAACATGGATAACTCTAGTCTCACAAGGGGACCCTTGGTCGGGGTGAATAGCCTCCAAGTGGGGCCGAGCTAGATGGATCCTATAGTAACTTTTTTGAAGCAGGGATTGTTGCCTGAGGACAAGGGTGTGGCAGAGAAGGTATGTAGAAGTGCTCCTCGCTATTGGCTATTTGAAGAACAGAAGTTGTACAAGCACTCTTACTCAAGACCATATTTATTGTGCGTGTATCCAGAGGCAGTGGAGCTCTTGTTGGAAGAGTTACATGAAGGCATATGTGGGAGTCACACAAGGGGTAGGTCTTTGGCGCATAGAGCCCTCACCCAAGGATACTGGTGGTCAAGCATGTAAAGAACCTCCCAGGATTATGCGAAGAAATGTGACCAATATTAGAGATATGCCCCAAATATTCATCAGCCAGGGGGAGTCCTAAACCCACTATCCAGCCCTTGGCCATTTGCTCAGTAGGGCTTGGAGTGGGACCATTTCCCCGAGTTATAGGAAACCGAAGGTGGCTCCTCATAGGCACAGATTACTTTACCAAATAGGTAGAAGCTGAGCCACTTGCTAACATCATGGACGCGGATGCTAAGAGGTTCATTTGGAGGAATATTGTCATAAGGTTTGGAATTCCTCACACACTGATCTTGGATAATGGTCTTCAATTTGACAGTAAAGCCTTCTGAAGATATTGTGGGGAGTTAGGGATTAGGAACAGGTACTTTACACCTGTTTATCCTTAAGGGAATGGACAGGCCGAGGCCACCAACAATGTTATATTATCTGGGCTGAAGAAAAGATTGGACGACGCTAAAGGGAAATGGGTGGATGAATTGCCCCATGTATTGTGGACCTATCGTACTACACCCCGAAGATCAACAGGGGAAACTCCTTTTTCAATGACTTATGGGGCAGAAGCTGTAATCCCCCTTGAGTCAAGGTTCCCAACTCTAAGAACTGATCAGTTCAATGTTGAGGAAAATAACCGTTTACTTCTTGATAGCCTGGAGGTGGCCAAGGAAAATAGAGAGGTGGCTACGGTAAAAATGGCATATTACCAACAGAGACTTAAACAAGGGTATGATAAGGGAGTGAAATTGAGGCCATTAGCTCCAGGAGACTTGGTCTTGAGGAAAGTGGTGGGGATAGCAAAGAACCCCACCTGGGGACAGCTGGGCCTTAACTGGAAAGGGCCTTATAGGATAACCTCCATTGCTGGCATTGGGGCTTATTACTTAGAAGATTTGAATGAAAATGTAATTCTTCGTCCTTGGAATGTAAACAATCTACAATGTTATTATTATTAATGCTATGAACACCTTTGCCATTCATATCTTGATTAGTTGTGTTTTACTGTGGATGTATTTGCTGAGGTAATCAGTGTGTGTGAAATGTTCTAAGTGTTAAATAGAACCTAGGCTTTGTTTGACTCTCGGGTCACAAGCCTAGGGTAAATTAACATCGCATGAAATGTTCTAAGTGTTAAATAGAACCTAGGCCTTGTTCGACTCCTCGAGTCACAAGCCTATGGTAAATTAACATCGCATGAAATGTTGTAAATGTTAAACAGAACCTAGGCCTTGTTCGACTCATCGGGTCACAAGCCTAGGGTAAATTAACATCGCATGAAATGTTCTAAGTGTTAAACAGAACCTAGGCCTTGTTCGACTCCTCGGGTCACAACCTTAAGGTAAATTAATATTGCATGAAAAGCCCTAAGTGTTAAACAAAACCTCGGCCTTGTTTGACTCCTAGGGTCACAAGCCTTAGGTAAATTAACAGATCTAGGAAAAGCTTCTAAGTGTCGGATAGAATTTGGATCTGATGTGGCTCCTAGGGTCACAGATGGGGAACAAAGTGATCCTTGCAAAAGGTTGCTTAAATAGATAGTGAAGTAAAGCGCCTTGGGCACTTCCTCGGGTTTCAGGAGTAGTGCCAATGGGTTTGCTTTGAGATTCCAAGTCCAATTTCAAGTAAGTGTTGGTTAATAATTTTCTTAAGTTCCATGAGTAGGTCTATTCATTGTGTTATAATTAAGTTGCAGATTGGCATGTTGAGATTGTTATAAGGGAAGGGAAGTAACGTGGGATATAAACAAATAAGCGCAAAGTAAACAGTAAAAAAAAAAAAAAATGAAATGAATTTTAAACTTCTTTCTTTAGAATTGAAGGAATTGGGATACAATGAAAAGGAAGAAGGGGCACCAGCTATACCTGAGCCCATTACAAAATTGACTATAAGTTTCCTAGTCTAAGGCTAAGCTAGGTGGAGGTCACCTTTTCCTTCATTCTTTTCTTCTTCTGTTCCTTTTCTTTCTTCTTCCTCTTCAGCTATGGCACTTCAGCTGTTTCTTCGGGCTCCACGTCCAACACTTCTGTTGGGGGTGGTAGTTCTTTTTCTTTCTCTTTGCCTTTGGCTAGAGTGGAAGAAGGAGTGGAGGCTGGCTGGTTTGAGGAGGAAGGGGGAGCAGAACTGGGATCTGCTGAAGGCTGTGGGGGAGTGGGCGCCAAACGCAAAGCAGGGGGGTAGTAAACCTTATTAGGAGCCCTGAGCTTTGATTCGGTGCTAACCCCCGTAGCGTTCAAGGCTTGGCCCCACACCTCTAGGCAGAAGGCCCGAGCAACATCCTTGAGTTGGACGGTAAGACTTTCAGTTGTCTTAATCATGCCCGCATCATAGGCTGCCTGCTCGGCCTTGGACATCTCAGCCTCTTTGGTCTCCAGCTTCTTTTTGTCTGTTTGAGCTTTACCACAATCAAATCCATTTTGTTCTCAGCCCTTCTTTGGGCCTCCAAGGCTTTAGCAGCTTGTTTCTCAAAGCCTTTGAGGGCAGATTCGGCGTTTCTCTAAGCTTTCCCCACCTCGATTAGTTGGGCAAGGGTTTCTTTCAACTTCTTGTCCACCTCGGCGTGAGCTTTCTCAGAGGCTTCAAACTTGCTCTCGGCCTTCCTCACCATGTCCAGGGAGTGGTTTGCCCACTCCTCAGCCATGAAGGCAGCTTGGACAGACTACAAAAAAAAAAAAAAAAAAAAAAAAAAAAAAACATGCAAGTGTCAAACAATGCATGTATGATTGAAAGACCTAAGCCAATGAAAGTAATCATTTACCTTAGCCAAGTCTTGTTTCAGGGCGAGAAAGACTTCACGCTTCTTGAAGGACCTTAGCTCAACCATGTCTTTAGGCAGGCATAATGCCGTCCCTAGACATTCTGCCACTAGGCTTGAGCTACCCTTCTGGGAGTCCCTCAGGTTGGCGTTATCCAGCACTAGATTGCCTAAGCTGAGGGTGAAGAGGGGCCTCCAAATAGAGGGCTTCTTATGTTGGTCTCCCCCAAACTCCTTAGTTCCCTGTAGAAGAGGCCTTCTTTTGTGGCCCCCTCCCTGTCCAAGCCTCTTTGGCTGGAGGCTAGTGGGAGGACTAGGTGACCTCCCCCTCCTCGAAACCTTCAGTGCCTTTGCCTCCTTATGACCTCTTCCGTTTCTTGTCCGCAGCATCGGTGGAAGAGGTGCATGTTGAGGCAGGGGTGGGTGGTCGGGGCACCACCGCCACGGCTGAAGAAGAGCCCCCGACATGGGCTATGAGTAGGGCAAGCAGGCCTGGAGTTTTCTCCTCAAATCCCATTCCTTCTGGGATGTTGGTCACCTCTTAGTTGGTGCTAACTTGGGCGGGGCGCAAATGGTGGTAAGAAGTACTGGGAGCGTCTTCAGGGTCCTCTAGTTAATATAAGACCTTGAAATCCTTGTTCGTGACTTCTTGTTGGGTAGGCTCTGGTATGGGCTTCTTGGCTTCGTCATCCGAGGGGATATGAGGTTCTTGAGAGTAAAGGAGTTTGGCAGCTAGTAGGGCTAGAAGTTAGGTGTCCTGAGTTCCAACTGGAGGAGGTTCGGATAGTAGGAATACTGGAACGGCTACGTCTATTAAAGCCAATCGAGAGTCCTTGGCTTTAATGACGTTATTCGGGCTTTGGAAACATTTGGTGGAAGGCTTGTATCTGAGAATGACGTGAGCAACTCAGAGTTAACTGTCCTTGTGAAGGAAGATCTCTGACCTGAGGATCCGGTTTAGGTCCATGAAGTTCACCAGATGCTTGGTTGGGGCTGTGTGGTATTCGTCTGCCAAAGAAAACAATAAGAATTATAAGTTAATAAAGAAAAAAAATTCAAATTGATAAAGTCAGGTAACATCCTATTTGCATCTATGGTCTTGGAAAACCCTACCTGGTTCCCCTTCGTGGGTGGGACAATGCAATCCATCGTACTAGTCTCCCAAGACGATGAGGAAGTCCTCGTCCATACCTTTGCTTGAGTCAGGTAGACAAGAGATTAACCTAATAGTGGGGACTCTACATTTGATGTAGTATTTGGTTTTTTCCCCCTTTTGGCAGTTGTATACCCAGTTTACATCGTGCCAGGTAAGGTTAGTCCACATTTTCCGATTTAACATATCTACACACCCGAGGACCCTAAAGACGTTTGGGGAGCATTGGGTGGGGGTCAGCCTGTAGTTCATTAGATAGTCCCTAGTGACCCTTCCCATGGGAAGTTCCATCCCACCTTTAATGAAGGCGATCATAGGAATAACCACGGATTCAGGAGGTTTGTTCATGACCAGCCATTCACCGTCTTCACAGTGTTGGATTTCAACACTATTAGGAATCCTATATTATGCCCTAAAGATAGCCCTAGCCTCGGGAGTATCTACTGGCTTAGCGTATCTACCCATGGAGTTTTATGGTATGAAAGAATAAACTTGTGCAAAAAAGAAACGTGAGGATGAACACACCTACAAGCAAAGGGAAGAATTCTCCTCGGGAGGTTGCTTCAACTCAAATTTCTAGAATGCGTAAATGAACTTCAGCCAGCCTCAAACTCTCCTTATATAGGAGTAAAAAATGGGCGGTAATTTTCCCGCTCATAAATGAGGGAAGATAGAGACCGTAGGATCTTGATCGAGCCATAGAACATGGGGAGACAAGCAACCGCCTGACGCCATAAATGTGAGATTGTGGATTCCAAAGCGTCAAGAGCGTACTGGAGACAGGTGAAAGGACGTTACCACGTGGGAATGCGCGTGGCACGTATATAGTCTACTTGTATGAGTAAAACTTCGTTTTTACCTCAGGGTTAATAGAAAAAGTTTTAGGGGGCTATTGTGGGTGCCTAAGAACCGAGGATGAAGTTGAAGAGTTGCAGAATTGGTGTGGGGATGCCACGGGCCCGAGGAGTAAGATTACCCAAAGAGAGGAAGGGATGAGTCAAAAGGACTCTGAGACGTTCCAAGTGGGAAGAGGGATCTGATGAGAGAGAATCAGTGATCATAAGGGAAGTTTCTAGTTTGGAGTAGCCTGTTGCCTCCGCATTAAATGGTGGGCAACAGCTTTATTAGCTGCATTGATGAGAAAGTGACCTGAACAATGTAAGTCATAGCTAAGCAAACTCCTTCCACCACCTTCTTCAGATGTGAAAAGAGACTAGTGTCAGGAGGGGAGGTTTGTTAGGTAAAGATGGAAGGTTGAGATATGAGAGAGGAAAAGATATATAAGAAAAAGAAGGTTTACAGAGAAGTGGGATCCAGGCACAAGTATCAAGATATAGAAAAGAAACAAGAAGAACATTGAGAGAAGAGAGTGAATCGTAACATTTCTTGTATAATTGTGACCTCCTTGGGCTAGCTTGTATTGAGAAATCAGCTCATCCATTTATTTATAAAGAACTCTTCCTTATTTTTATCCTCAGGCAAAGCCTCCCTCTTGTTGTTTGCTTCCCTCTCTTACAAATTCATTGTTTTGGGCTGTGGTTGAACTGATCTAGCCACTATTCTAAGTGGTCTGGGCTGCGAGTTTTCCTGGTCCTTACAGATATGTTTGATTTGTTTGTTTTTTGTGAAAACTATATATGAATATAGTTTTTTGAGTTTTCATGTATTTGGTAATATCATAATATAAAATATATATATATATATATATATATATATATATATATATATATATATATATATATATATAAAAATAAAAAATGTTAAAGGAAAATTATCTCTTAATTTCTCTTATTTAGTCTACCGTGAAATAGAGCTATTTTCTACTAAAATTTTCTAGAAAGGAAGGGATCAGTGATTTGGATGTGGGAGTCTTTATGCTTGCCAGTTGCCATGATTTTATATATATATATATATATATATATATATATATATATATATATATATTAATGAATGAGTATTAGCGATAGTGAGGGAGTAGAAGCAAGGCAAATTGGTAGGTGAAATCTGCAGAGAACACGGGTACGTGTGTGAGAGATCAATAAAGATTTTCTGAATGTGAATTCATGAGGGATTCAACTGGTAGTGTTGAACTTTCACAAATATATCTAATATCTATATGTATTGTTGTTTACCATAGGGAAATCAAAAAAAGAAGCTAGCTTTCTATTTTGGGAAAGATTTGCTGGATTCTGCATGGGATTAGGAAGCTTCCTAGAAGGTGCATGGTTTACAAATGCCATACATTACTTACGTGCTTATTTAAAGAGTACGTATTAATACATTTTTTAGTACATACTTTCTCTTGTTTGAGGATACGTACTAAAGAATGTAAAGATGATTTTGGAATAGATAATATGTTCTTGGGTGCTAGGGCAAAGATTAGAGTGATTTTAATTTCTTTTGTTCTCTTATGGTTTTCCTATACTTCATCATATTTTCTAGTTACATAGGTGGGATTCGATCCTAGGTCCTAATAATAAGATATTTTAATTGGAACCTATATATGATAAAGCAAACCAATTGGTACACAATTGCCAAGCTAGAATCCAACCACTTGAATGGAAAAAGGAATCGCATCAAGGACTCTGAGAGCATTCGCATTCGGAATGCTAAATGCCATATGTAAGGTTTATTTAGCATTTTTCCCTCAAAAATCTCCCACATCTGGAATTGCAA
Source organism: Quercus tomentella (assembly GCA_028535165.1). Taxonomy (NCBI): domain Eukaryota; kingdom Viridiplantae; phylum Streptophyta; class Magnoliopsida; order Fagales; family Fagaceae; genus Quercus; species Quercus tomentella. The sequence continues at coordinate 18,818,085 of JAPQVY010000111.1, read as the reverse complement.
ATGCTTAGAATTGTAAATTTTTTCTACATTGCCATTCTACATGTAGAATGGCACTGTAGACTATTAGATATATTTTTTAATCTGATTTATTCTTTCTCTCTCCTCTATGTCAAACTTCTCAACTCTCTCTCCATCTTGCTTCTCTTCTCTCTCACTCTGGTTCTTTGGTTTGCTCTCTCCTCTCCTCAAACCCAAAACCCATTTTCTCAAACCCAAAATCCCGTGTGGTGGTGGCAACGGCGGAGGTAGGCGTGGGCGTGGGTTGTCATCGATGGTGGCGGCGTGGGTTTCCCTCTTCGTCTCCCTCTTCATCTTCCTCTCTCTTTCTCTGATCTCTCATCCCTTTCTTTCTCTCTCACCTCTTTTTTCTTTTTTTCTCTCTATCTTCTCTTGAATCAACCCTCCATGGTGGAGATGTGGCGTGGGACTCATGGATCAGTGGCCGGGTTTCATCATCCCTGATATGGGTTTCATTTTTGGAGGTATGGGTTTCATGGATCAATGGATGGGTTTCATTTTTGGTGGTGTGGGTGGCTGGATTTCTTTGTTCCTTGGTTTGGTGGTTGTGGTTTTTGTGGGTTGGTGGTGGGTAATTTGATGGTGGTGTGGGTAGTGGGTTGATGGTGGTGGTTTTGGTTGTGTTGATGGTGGTGGTTGGATGAGAATTTTAATTTTGGTTGGGTTGATGGTGGTGGTGGTGGTGGTGGTGGCAGTGGGCTGTGTGGGTAATTTATTGGGTAGTATGAATTATATTATTTTATTGTGTAGAAATATTATTTTAATGAGTAGAATAGGAAAATAAAAGTTGGGATGTTGAGAGTGTTGTAAAATGGTATGGTATAAATGATAAAATATATTTTGAGATGGTAAAATAGAATAGTTTGAAGATTTCGGATACGAATGCTCTGACAAGCACAAAAGTTAGATCCACACTAAATAGTCAAGTATGTGTGGGCTTCTCCTAATTTGGTCTTGTGTAGATTGCCTTATATCAAGGGATGGGCCTTTTTCACAAATGTACTCTAACCATACTTGACTGCTCTAATTGAAGAACTATGTTTGGGGTCTCGATTGGCAAAGTGGCCCTAAACTTGGCATAATGTCTGACAGTTTGATGATGATTATAGTTTTGGGCATTATCTATTGGGTTGGGCCAGCAGGTTTAGGCTTACTTGGATTGAACCCCCTCGGCTAACTCTTGGATTTGCCCATCTTGGGCTTGTGTGATTCCCCCCCTAGACTCATAATAAATAATCTACCTTCATGATACTTTTTTTTTTTTTTTTTTGCTTTCGCACGATGTATTCTCAAAACTTCATGTTACTTTCACTTTATTACGATGATATGGTGTATGTTAAAACAAAAATAAGTTCACTAATTAGATAATCATAATCACAACTACAACACTTTAGTAATCACTTAGTAACATAAGTAAAATATCATATCTACTTTTTTTTTTTTTTTTTAGTTGGGCCTTAGTGTTTTTGTGGTCTATTAACTCTCTGTAAAATATATGGATTCTATCTCTTCTATGGTGTGGAAGTTTCTTTGCATCTTATCATTTTGGTGAACTTTGTCTACCATGAGAAATTGGCCACTTTTTTGAAAAAATAAAAAGACAGTTATGTGATATCAGCTACTAAATTGGTAAAGCCTCATGTTACTTTAGTACAAGAGATCTGTCGATTATGGGTTACAAAAATAAAACTATATTCAATTATGCAAGTCATAAACTCAATGAGACTCCAAATTAACAAAAAAAAAAATTGCAAAAGAGTCATGGAAATATGTAGTCATCAATATAATTATATCATAGATTTTTTTTTTGTTCTTTCTAAAGCAGGTTAACTTGTTAAGACTGAAGACCAAAGACATCATAGATTGCGGAGAGTCACTAGTTAGCATTATAACATGTTGGAAAACGACTACCGAGACAAATTTTGGGCAACATTCGGAGCACCAAACTCAATAAGTTGAGGTCTTCTCCTGATCTGACATTGTAAAATGAGCCTTAAATTCTTGTTTATGGATGCAAGAGGCTCATAAATTAGAGTACTAAAGACAAGTTTTGCTAACAATTTGGGAGACCAAAAGGGAGACAGTGCCCTTGGACTAAGTTTTGTTCCAGTAACTCACTAGATTGGTACAATGTCTCTGGGTATCTTCTAAAATTCCCACAAAGTAGTCAAAATGGGAATCGGCCACTTGTCGAAAACCCATTTGATAAATCATGAGAAATTCCAACCTTCATGAGTATAAACCATGTGATGGTCGATAGTCCAACAAAAGATTCTTGATAATTCACATATAATAATAGTAAATCCAAAGTGGTAAGCTAGTGCTTTGCTTTGTTGAATGGACGAGATTTGAGAGGACTTGATTTATTGCTGCATAAATTAACAATCTAACTAGCTCGATTACACATGGGCCTTTGGTGGTCTCAACAGTTGTTAGTTTAGATAGGAACGAAAAACCCAAATTAAAAAAACAAATAAACAAACGAAAGGAACCACTAGCCTTAATACTGGGATGCCAAATATACTAATTCTACAATGGCTTTTTGTAAGATAATTCATCTTTACAAAATTACAGTTATAAACATTAAACAACAAAAAGAAATTTAAGAGAAAAATATCATTTAGAACAGTTCAGCCATGAGCCTAGGAAATAGTGAGGTATTTAGAAAAGAAAAAACCTTCTGTGCTTAGTTTGTTTACCATTAATATGTCATTGAGAAGGTCATAATGATCCCTGAGTCAAAGTAGTGCACAATTTCTTACAGTTACTTGGATTGCAAGAGATATAAACAGTATTTATTTCAGGATAACATGCTCAAATTGAGAGGAAACCCGGGAAGGCTTTCAATTGGCAAGAAATTCAATTCTTTCTGGTTCAAGTGATTCCTGGCTCATCCATCCAGTTGGCATGAACATGCAACCATTTTAATCAATGGTTAAAAAATTGTTATTGAATATAAAAGTGAAAAAAGGAACGTATTAGTCAAAATGTTCGGCTAAAACTGTCTTACTGGCTGATATAGTATGATCACTGTTAAATATAGATAGTGCATTCACCCACTGTCCCTTAAATTTTAAATTGCTTCCATAAGAAAAAAAGGCATTAACTGCATTATTAATCACAAAGTGACAAATCTAAGTAACATGAGATGTCTACTAAACACACACAAAAAACAAGCCGCATGCAATATAAATGCAGACATCTGCATGTGGATACCAACACTGAGAGTAAAGGACTTTAGATAAAAGCTATAGTGACTGTTTGGTCTGAATGTCTATGCCATGCCTAAACATGTTCAACACTGAGAAGCAAGGTCTCTGCCCTCCCTCTGTGGACCCAAGAATCTCCTTCTCAAATGATTTTGCAGACATTCAACAACCTTCCAAGCATGATAACATCTACAGAGAAGCTCCGGTTTCCTCAGACTTCGAATTCTCTGTCAAAAACTACACCATGGCACCCGCAGATGAGGTATTCTTTCAGGGAATGCTATTGCCAGTGAAGAATAGTTGCACCAATAACCAGCAGCGAAAGATGACTTTAAGAGATGAACTCTCTGTTGATGATGATTATGAGAATGTGTTTCCAAGGATATCAAAGAATGGAAGCCGTTGGAGAGAGCGGCTCGGCCTCAAAAAGGGTATCTCTGCATCTAAAAAATGTGAGAAGAGTGGTGGTATGCTGGAAAGTGTAGTTGAAGAGAAGAGCAATATGTTTGTTCATGAGGACAGCTTTGTTGGCAAGAAAACCCAGGTGAGATGAAAATCTTTTGTTTTGATATAGATACTTGAAGTTGAACTTGCAGATCTAGATTAATTGAGTTCACAGTTTGAACAATTAACTAAATAGTGTATAATTGGTTCTTTGTTATAGGAACTATTTTTTGAGGCCTTGAAGGAGGGTTAAGCTGCAATGTGGAACAGAATATGATGCAACCAATAACAAGGATTGAAGTAAAAAAAGGATGTACTAAAGAGATAGCAGTGGCAATTTTCAAGGGAAGGGGATTGATTGTCTTATAGTTTGCTAATATTGTGAAGGTACTGTATGGATAGTGGGCTCTACTGTATGTTGAGGTTTGATTTGACTCTCTGATTTTTCTAACTCTTGGTTTTTTTCTTTCCCTTTTGACTCAAAATAACCCCCTCCTCCCATATTCCCATTGGAAAAAAGAAGGGTCGGCTGTTTTTGTTCTGTACAAAATGTTTGCAGTTGAACTCCCATGTATTGAGTATTGTTCAGTCAATCAGTCAATGTAATCATCAATTCATTTCTTGCCCATTTTTCAGTATAAATTTTGATATGTTCATATTTCAGTAGCAAATTTAGGAACTGAGACGTCCCCTCTCCAAACCTTTCTTCTTCAGTTAATTTTTTTGATAATTCAATAGTTGGGAGAGAGTGGTCTCAAACTCTCCATATCTCCGTTAAAAACACCAAGAAGTGATAGTTGGGTTAATTAGAAGCCGATTATTTTTGGTTTGGGCACAGTTTAATTACCATGTGCTCTTTATATTACAAACAGAACTAAAGTTTTAATGGTTAATTTGTGGCATTGTTGCTCTAGATCTACAGCTAATTGCTGATTATTGTTTCCCCCAAAGTGCGCTGTAAGCAAGATTCACCAAATTAGACTTGATATGGTCTTCTTTTGAATATGGTTATTTAAATTATCTAGATCTAATAACGAGAGAGAGAACCTCATAACCACGCAGTGGTGACAATGCAAATGATATATAAATGATAAGTTATAGGCTTATAGCGTTTACCAAAAGACCGCTAACATTTCATTCCGCAATTTCCATGACGTATCCTGATTCCCAATAATTTCGGATGGTCATTGGCAAACCATATATAAATTATAGGTTATAGCATTTCCAATACTGAATATTATAGCTATGCATGTTGTCCATAGCTAATTTATTAACAAACTGGAGAACGAAACACGACCAAACCGGAAACTAATTTTTATTATTGAGACCAAATCAGATGAAATTACTAATCTCTAAGAGACAACCAACATTTTACACCAAAATGATAATAAAGTAATACACAATGCGAAAAATTCTTTAAACCCTATAACCATTTGAAGTCATGGTCTGAGCGTGTAAATTTCGTCAACAGACAATGTGGCATTGCCTAGACCCTTGTGGTAGCAATGAGTATTTAACTACAAGGACCCCAACATAACCTCACACGCATCATTGAAATTAATAGAGCATCTTTGCATCATTGAAACCAATATAGTATACCCTGCAAAGTAACTTAATGCCTTCTTGCAGAAACATCTAGGTAAAAAAAAAAAAAAACTCAAGTTTAGGTATATTACTAAAAGAAAAGGGTGGTTGAGCATCACCATTTTCATTTTCTCAAAACAAACCAATAACAGTTCAGGTACCCAACCAGGTGAGACCTACAAGTTGAAGTCCAAACCCACCCACCCCCCTTCAATTCACATTAAAGAAACTACACCACAGGTGAGTACTTGATTGATCCATTTGACAATCACAAATGCAATAATTTTAGAATGTATTACACCAGCATGGAACACATCATTCCCCTTTGGAGACAGTAACATTCAAAAATAGCAGGTTCATCAAATTCCTATAGAATAAAGAAAACCTTTAATTTACCAAGAAACGCTTCTTAAATAAATTCTTAAAAGATAGAGGAGGGAGAGAATTGATTACTATTGCACTATCAATGATATTTCACAAGGTATTACATGACATGTAAATGATATCAAACACTCTGAATCACAAAACAAGGTCTGCTGAACTATGTACAAAAGAAGCCACTTTTGCCGTAATTGAGTCTATAAAAGAATCAATGTGTAACTGGCTATCCCTAGTGTCACTAAAATTACAAGGCTTTCAGTGTGGGTAAATACTTATAAGACCATAGCTTATTTACATATTGTACAAAATTACCGTCTTGTCTTGTCGAGACGGGAAAGAATCTGTTTAGTAGTTTCATTAACTGTACACCTGCACCCAATAAAACCCAGCACAAGAGTTTTGAGAATCAGCCTGAGACTGCTGTTAAGCAAACAATCTGTACCATACTAGTGGTTAAGCAAAATGTTTCATTACTGTATAAAATGATTTGCTAATCCATTGAGGCAACAAAAATATTTAACAAACAACAGTATTTCACAAGCTATATGATAATTTAGTAGTTCCTGTATGTGAAAATATATGAACAAAATAAAATTTTCAAAATGCCTTGAAAAACAATTTATACTTGAACTTAGTTCAATGAAATATTGAAATATTCTACAGATTTAAACCATATTTGATAGACCTGAAAATAAAAAATTATTTCAGCCTATAATATAATACAGAATGATTTCTTCCAACCAAAAGCAGTAACAAAATTCTGAAGTTAAGAAAAATATGGGTTCACTTACATTAATGATGTAACGCAAAAAGTGTTTCAAATTCTTTAGGATTTTTTATACAATGATTTGAGATAAGGTACTGTAAGCAAAACATCGTTTGTTTTATTATTTCAAAACAATAAAATAAAAAATAAAAAGCCTCTTATTTAATGTTGTGACACATGACAGAATCTCATGTCTTCTCTACTTAAGGCTTCTGTTTTCATTATATAATAATAAAAGCCCAAAACCAAATACTTTTTCTCTCATGTTCACAAAAGCTATAGATAAGAACATAATATTTTGTTACTTCTCTTTCTACTAAAGAGACCAGATTTCTAACCTTTTAAGTAATCCAATATAAAGAGCACGTGAATTCTGAAAGAAGCCAATTCACATGATAGATGGGCACCTCCACAGCAACAAACAGGGTTTGTTAACAATCCCTTTTTACGGATGGGAAAGCAGTCCTTCATTAAATGACTCAAGATATACCCACTGCATATAATTTAAAGAAGAAATACAGTGGATCGTATAAGCAAGAGATATTTCAGAAGTTAATATATGTTGTAATCCTGTAACTGATATTTTTGACTGTATTAATCATGTTCTTGTGACTGAGTGGGACCCAAATATTTCTCCATGGACTCTTTCTTACGCTCAGGATCCAGGCTGCAAGCATGAACACCACAGTTAATGTTAGGTTCTAGAACTTTAAATGTTATTATACTGAAACAATTATGCAATGTTGGAACAAATAAAATAACTTTAAAAGAATAACTAACCTATTCCTGAAGCCAAGAAGAGTATAATGTACAGCAGTTGCACAAGCAGAAGCAGGAGCTATAGCAGCGGCAGGAACTGCCCGAACAGCAGATGTCAATGCAGAGATAGCTCCAGCTCCACGCTGGTACTTTTTCAAGGGAGTGCCAACTAAGGCAGAAGCAGATTTTCCCAGGCCATCACTAAGGCTCTCATAAGCCTGTCAAATTAAGAACATTAATACCTTCTCTGAAGAAAACACAGCACACATCTTTTTCCTAACAGATAAAAACACTTATTATCATCCATGAGTGACTTGATTTTGGCATCCAACATGCCAAAAAGTGCTTACCATAACTAAAAAAAACAATCAGATAAGAAAGAAAGAATTTCTATTAAAAAGCATGAACCCCAAGCGTTAACTGAGGTCTACAGACATCTACATCACTGTGATGCATCAAAGGCTTATTTTTGTGACAAGGGGAGAGGATTACATGAGCCTAAGCCCTGAAGTGCCTTGATACTATAGAGAAAACAGTAAGTCTCAAAATCAAGATACTTCTGTAGCTTGATCCATCACTTGCCCATCATAGAGAGGACAACCTATATATTCTACCTAGGACTAGTAAAATAATCAACATGAGTTAAATTGAACACAGAACACACAGCATATGGGGAAAAAATACACACACACAACGCATGCAATACACAAGAAATAAGGTCACATCTCAACTTCTCAGGCCCATATAACAAGCTTAATATTGAAATCCAAAACCTGACATTTTTCCAAAGAAGAATACACTGCAGAAACTGAAACTGTGATCAGAAAGAATACATGAATTCAAATACCCACCATAGTCAAATGGGCATATTCTGCTCATGATCATGAGACCAAATTACTATCAGTTTACTTGGAGCTCACTGCTAAAGCAATTCCTTATAGAAGAAGGTAAGAATGTTTCAAGTTTTCTTTTTCTTTTTGTTCTTTATATTTAGTTCTTTTTGCTAAGTGAGACTTGAACTTAATACCTACCACACCCCATTAAAACTTGGGCAACCCCCAAAAAGAATAACTACTTTCCCAAAAATAACTAGAAGGATCCAGTAGAGCCACTTCAGAGTTTCTTCCCCCAAACAACCCCTCCACCTTTTTTCTTTTTTTAAAGAAAGAACAAGAACATGAGGAAGAAAAAGGGAAACTGTGTAATACAAATGTTTTTTTTTTTTTTTAATTAATTTACAAACGCCCACAATGGGTCTTGAACCCAAGACCTCGTCCTCCCCTAGAACTTATATGGGGGAGGAGGTGCCAATTGAGCTAGAGCTCATTGGCAATACAACAGACATTTTAAAGTGCCATATCTTTACCTCAAAACTCCAAATGTCAAGCCTCATAAAAAGTTTGAATGCATTCAAGTCCCAGACCAAAGTTGACAGCAAATGTAACACCTCTAGACAGCTCTTGACAAAAGAAAAGACAGATCTTTGTATATATTGCATTGACAAATAGGATCCCAGTATACGCAGGAAATTTAATTGTGTCGCTTCCAATTGTGTTAACAAGATGTACAAAAATACATTGAAACAATATTAAGAACAAAAATGCCCTATAATGCAAAAGATCTCACAAGTAGTTTGAAATGCTCTTAATGCTAATTTCAGCATCTAGAAGTCTCTTCCCAGAAGCTGACTCCTCCTAATTAATACGGAAAAATACAGATGGATGATCAGGGTTTAAAAGGTAAACTTTTTGACATATGAGTTTCCGCATATTTTTAAGTTCATGCTTTTTTTATATAGGTATGTTTTAAGTGCATGCACACGCACAGTTACTATAGTTTTAAGCGTACAATCACACACAAGCCCATACTACAATTTAAGTATTGCAAGTTACCCAAGCACTGACATAACAATTGACACAGGAATTTTTACCCGTTGGAGTCCTTGCTGGGCATCTTTAGGCTGATTAGATCTTACATTTGTCTTCATTTTACTTTGTCCAGCCCATGGTCCAGAAGGAGGAATGCTAGTAAGAATACATTCGGCTTGAAGCAAAATGTCATGAGCCCCAGCAGCCAAATGTACCCCAAGTCCAACAGCTTCAAGTGAAATGCTTCTAAGAAATGCAACTGTGCCTGGGGGAGTAGAAAAGACTTATGTCATTAACAGGAATTAATATTATTATTTTTTCATAATAATAATAATAATTTTTCTTATGACCTCAAATATAAAAAATACCAGCAATTAATGTGATTAAGGGGTAGTTGAGAGTTTGAATTGAGTTACACTTCAGTCATCATAATTCTTAGGGTGTACAAAATCATTAATCACACCACCACACAGATGGTTGACAGAATCAGCACAAAGATCTGATTGCAGTAATATGCACTATAAGTATAAGCAGAAGAGGCCCCCTCAAAAGGCAAATAATCTCTCATGATTCAGCTGAAACAGTGCACCACATAGAGCTGAATAGCAGCAAAGAATTCTCATTTCTCATTGTTAAAAAAACCTTTGTTTAGGTATTAAAAAAAGTTTGGCCCAAATCGGTAGCACTTCAAATAACAGGTCTCTCCCATAAGGAAAAAAGGGGGAAAAGGCAAAGCATAGAAACATTGTAGTTAATCACAAAAACTAGAGCTTTGGCTTTCAAAATAATATTGTGCTGCACCAAAAAAAAAATTATCATCAATTTAAGAAACATCTATTGTTATTTTTATTGCCAATGGTAAATAAGTCTCATATGCTTAAATTAATAAGTTGTCCTAGTTATGGCAGTCAAATCCCAACAACAACTACTTCCTACTTTTTATGAAACAATATACCCCAGGTGCATGGGCTTCAATGATGAGGAAACCCAGATTTACTGGTAGGGCAATAAATGAAATTTGTTCAGTTCATTTACCTCTTTGCATTCCCTTGAGTAGTCTCCGATCCTTCCTGTAGCTCTCAACTGGCAAAGAAACCAGCTTCGCAGCACCAGAACCAACAGCAACTACAGATCGGATAGTAGGAAGGCCTTGTAATATTTTATGAACCTGCATTTTAGATATAGATATTTACTGTCAAAGGACAAACAGAATCATTGCATTCTCAATAAGTACAATGAGTCCTACTAAAAACCTGGTTTTGTGAAATATCTTCCAACCACTCTCCTATAATAGTTTCAAAAACACCACCCCAGCCATAGATGCCAACGGAATGAACATGCTTGAGCTGTAGCTCAACCCCCTGCAATTTAGTGAAGTATCATTAGACATTTCATTCACTGGTCTCAACAAGAATCCCAAGCTTTAGTACCTCTCTCTCTTCTTACTTTTTATATTATTTTGCTTAGGTAAATTTACTCACACCCAAGAGGACTAACCCCTGACCACAAGTTTTATAATTATTACAAAGACTGCACTTCTTACCTTCCAGGGAACCAGATTTACAAGCTCTACATACTTCCCCCCTCTTAGTGCTGCAAGATCAACGTGGCGAGGACTGTAGTCAACCCGAACAAGAACAGGCCATATATCGAATTTCTAAAACAAATTGAATACAATCAGTGCTTAGATTCTGAGTATTAAAGAAAACAACTCAACAAAGAACCGGAATATGAATTATCCAGCAAAATAACAAGTCCTAGTTTTATCCAAATTCCAAAGTTGAGAAGAATCATATATATATTGAAAAGCAACATCATAAGAACAATATAGAGAGTGCAGAACCAAGCAAACACAAGCAATAGTATAGGGGCTTGCCATCTCTTCTGCTATAAATACATACTACATGACTAATTAAATTGTATTCTGCAGAGGTTTTGATACACTTTCTATTAAATTTATATAACCAGTCACAAAGATATCTTACACAAAGATTATGGACATAACTTGAGATCAACAAAACCGAAGGTACACGGTCCAAAAAATCAAAAGGAACGATAAAATATCTAGCATGATACATTACTTATCAAAAAAAAAAAAAAAATTTTATATATATATATATATATAGCATGATATAAAATCAGAACTACTCACCTGAAAGAAAGGAAGCAATGCCTCATTTGCAATTGTATGTCCCTGGGACAATTTTGAACCATCTGCATCTTGATGACAGTCAAGAGACTGGTCAACTGATGAGCTCTTTGCCCCAAAAAAGTCAATGAGAAAATCAAGTTGGGACTGGTGAAGATGCAATAGTATAGGAAGGAAAGCAATGCGTAACCTGAAAGGAAAATTTACAAGAACCAACAGTCAGACAAGCAATGTGATAACCACTTTTACCACATTAATACATTACTATCCTCTGCATTTACAATTTGAACGCTAGAGAGGGAAAAAAGGTCTAGGAATGATTATTGATAAATCTTCAATAACACTGAGCACCTAACATGAGGTACAAAACAGTGTGATGCAAGACAGAAGACTCCAGGAGAGGGACTTTTTTGGGAAACAAAAGAAGAATAAAACACAGGATAGTCATGTTTGGATGGTTAACTCCCATTGCTTGATGCGGTGCATTTGGAGGGAAAAGAATAGCTGGATTTTTGAAGACGCCCAAAGTTCTATGCCAGATCTCAAGTTATTCTTTTTTAGAACTTTATTGGTTGTCAGCCATGAGGAACCTTTCTTTATTTTCAATTGTTGATTTATTAGATTTATGTAACTATTGTAACTGATTGTTTAGCCCAATATACTTCCTCTATACTTGGGTGACTCAATTTTTATGATTTATATAATTTTATTACTTATCAAAAAAAAAAAAAAAAAAAAAAAAAGAAGAATAAAAAACAGGATAGGACCTAGGAATTGGCACCTATGGTTTACTTGAAATTAGCATCAAGCAATAAAAAGAAAAAAAATAGATAGAACCTAGGCATCAGCACCCAGGCCTACTTGGGATCAGCACCAAGCATGATAGGAACCCAAGAATCAACACCTGGGCTTGCTTGGAATCAGCATGAAACACTGGAAGAAAACTCCCAATCCAAATTTCATAAATCCACAATCAACTCCTTACAAGAGTAAACTTTGGGTCCCTCTAAAACGAGTCACCAAATTACATCAAAGATGAAAACAAAAAAAACTCATAATTAGATTATATCATATGCAAAAGTAAAGCTTAAATAACAATCAAATCTCTCTAATAGAATCAAATTAGTATCAATCAGCATCACCCATGATCGTCCAATGAAATCAATTAGCATTAATGAGTCTAATCTGGTGTCCGCATCCACAGAGTTAAAGAATACAGAGTAGGGGGTTAGCAAGATAGAAAAATTCAAATAAAACAAACAACATACCGGTACTCCTCAAGAGGGACTAAAGGATCTGGTCTGACAGCTTCTAAGTCCAGTTTAAATGCTTTTGAACAGGATTCCCTAGGATGATCTTTTGAGTTATAATATCCTAGTACCTTCCAATTTAAAAAGAAATTTTCAGACCCTGTTCAGAAAGATACAAAAGGTAAAGACAATAATGTAAAAGTACAATTATTTCAACATTACCAGTTTCCATGGTGCATTGCTACTCTTGTCATAGAGCTGGAAGTCTTGAACTGAAAGAGAAAGCTTAGATACAAATATTCCACCAACTGGGAAAATGTCATATTGAAATTCCATCCCAGAAAATAAAAGCTCCAGATATACAGTTTTATCCCTTCCATGACAAGTACTAGAATGCTCTCCAACGTCTCTAGAATCATGCCAATCAGAGCCAGCATACATTCTCCATTTGACATCAATGTTCTTAAAGAGTACACGCCCTGCAACCTTTCCAACATCATCATGTGTTTTATTATTAAGAGAAAGAAGCTCGCCTTTCACAAATTGTTTCACGCCACTTTGCTCACTTGCTTCTGAAATGTGGTTTTCTACAATTCTTAAGTCCCCATACCATCCACTATTTCCTTTTCCAATATCTCCATTCCCAACATTTGTGGATTTGCACTTAGGTATCTCAGGCAAAGACTGTCTGCCTATAGATAATTCCGACAGACGGCGAAACTCAGATAAACAATTGCCTTCTCTAAACTCTGTAAAGTAACCTTCTTCTGAAATTGAGGTTTGACCACTTTCCAATTCTACTACAGGCATCAACCCATTGAAGGAAAGATCATGAGATAAAATTTCAGGAGCTTCAACACGAAAGCTACATGCATCTTCAAGAACACTTTCATCAAGTGAAACATAAATATGTGATTCAGGAGGATCAAATTGGCAGGCATGATTGTCATCAAATGAAAATTCATCTTCACATATCTCATCCATCAAGCCAACCAACCCAGGTTCACTCTTTGTATCTACACTTGCAATATTCACTTGAGAAGTTGATGGTTCAGAATCACCACTGAAGACTCTAGATTCATCATTGAAATCGTTCCTGTCTTGTGCCTTCTGAATGTCGTTCCACCTAGCCTGCAAGTGCACAATTGATTCCTCCACATCAGGAGCAAATAGCTGCTGGAGTTGAGCAGACAAACGAATCAGAGCAGCAGTAGTGTCATGACAAGTTTCCAAGCAAATGTGAGATTTAGAGCATTCCACCTCCCAGAGGAGGCCACTCTTACAGTTAGTTCTCAAGATAACTTCAATGAGTGCCTCCCGAGCAACTTTAATATAACCAACCTTGTGAAGATGTTCCGCACTGTAAGTGCCACCAAGATTCTCGGGCTCTGACATTGTACGAAGAAGAAGCCCAAGATCTTGCACTCTAATTTTGGAGTCATTGTCAATTGAGTTTGCCACAGTTGAAGTTGATAGATTGAAGGAAGAAGCGGCAAACAGACAAGCGACATACTGCTCACCCATACATTCTTTTTCTTTGGCACTTAAAGAAAAGCACTTGGAATCAAAAACATCACTCCCAGCCACCAAGTGCTTTAAGTAGGGCTCATAACTCAATCCAATATCAACCAAGTTAAGAACAAAAGAAGATCCACATGATGCATTCAAATCCCCCTTCTGCATACTATTGTCACCTTCTTGTTCAGCTTCAGGAGAAGGTAAACTAAAAAAGGAGGATATTTTGTCCAACCAATCCAAGCGACCGCCTGTTGCAACAATTGTGCCACACCTGACAGTTATAGATGTAAAACCATGCAAATTTTCTGGCTCCCACAGGTACACAATATCAGAACCAGCCAATCTAGATGATAATGCATTGGAACCTCCTCCATCACCACGTTTCATTGTAGAATTGCTACATGAGATTAAAAGAAACTCTTGACCTGGAACACCAGTGATGGAACCCCACAATTCACCTTCTCCATGGGCTAGCCAAAATAAATTGGCACCTCTAACACCTCCTATATTTGATACCGACAGCAATTCGAATTTCCGAATTTTCAATCTCAGACAATACCATGATCCAGGAAGTTCACTCTGCATTGGGCCTCCAATATTCTCCTTCGCATCCAGGTTAATTAGAATTTCTACAGAATCACATTCCACTAGGAGTGAAGTTTGAGACACAGAAGGTCCTTCCCTAGACTTGGCAGCATCAGAAGCATCAGAATCCACACATGACAATCCATTTATCATCTGATTCAACAAATTATGTAATCCATTGTACTGAGAACTGCCAAGAGTAATTGTAACAGGAGATAGACAAACATGCAGGAAGAATACAGAGCTCACAATCATCTCTTGTTGAATTCGAGAATTTAAATCTTCCAGATCTTTCACAGCAGATGCAGAAGCAAACTCATACGCGTTGCTATCCAAGGACACGTCACATGAACCTAAAGTAGCTAAGAACTTTGCCCTCTTTGCTATCAAAGGACCAGTCACACGACCATCCTGCCAAAGCATACTGATAACAGAAAGACAACCTGTTTTGTTGGTGATAGACAGAATATTCTGAGCAGAAAATTTCTGATTCAGCATGTCACAGGAGTTATTTCTGATCACACTTTTACTTGCAGATAAGACCAAGTAAATGTAAAGATCACCAACATTCAAATGCAAAGAACTCGTGACCATTGAAGATTGTTTTTTCTGTAAAGTTGCATCTAAAGTTGGACTGCGGTCTTCAATTACTCCCTTGTTGGAAGCCAATGGTGATGAAAAATCCAGAACAATAAATTGATCGTAGGAAGAATAGTCTCTACTATCTTTGCCACTTTCAAAAGGGAAACAGAGGATTAACCTTGCATTGGGGATTAATATATTTCCACGCAATCTTTCTGTTGAAGACAAGGTTGTCAGGCGGGGAGTAGAACTTTTTACGTATCCATTAGATGATTTGTGCTTCTCAGTGATGACCTCAAACGGAGATTCATTCATTTTGGTGTTCATCTCAACATATTTTACCACTTCCACTGATAGATTTAGTAATGTATTTACTAAAGGGAAGTTCACCCAGAAAACAAAAGGTGATAATTCCACTGAAAATGATGCTGGACCTGAAAAACTGCCATCTGATGAAGCAGAACTCACAGAAAATTCGCAATGAGTGATGCCTGATGTTTTAAGCAATATAACTTTTACTAAACCATCCTCACTTCCAAAGGGAAAATCTGCAGAAACTAAATCATTTACTTCATCTGAATAAGGATCTTCACTAGACAAGGCAAACGGAGGGAGAGCACCTTGAACTTCAGCTTGCAGTCGATGAATCAGAAGACTTTGACTATTTTTATTATCAGTACAACTATTCAACCGAAAGTTCAGGGCATCCTTTTCACTGCTGAAGTAATTAGCAACCGCTATAGACTTCACTATTCCTTCAAACTTCATTTCTCGAGAACATACCTGTTGACCTTATCAAATGTTTCAAGTGAGTGTAGAGGCATATAATGCCAAACAACTAGTGTTGAGCACAAAGAAAACACAAATTGGACTTATAATTCTGCAAGCACATTTATTACCTTCAAAAGAAGAACAATGTCTCTGCATTCTGCAGCCAGGCAATGAACATTAACCAGATCATCCTCAAGATCACACAAATTCTTTTGGTCTTCATCATGGAAGGAAAGCATGACAGAAATTTCAGCAAAAGCTGCTTTTACAGTTGTTTCAACATGCTGCTGTTCTGCAACAATCATTGAGAGTGGGAAAAAAAAATCAAAGGTTTGTCTACAAACAATGTATAAAACGTCTAGTATAATCCCTTTATACTTGATGTTTTTAAATCCAGTATCGGAATATAAAAGTTTTGAAGGAGACCATCAGTCCCAAAAGCTTAAATGATTAGGAAGTATGCCAACAATGTACATCAAGTGCACACAACCCCACCCCCCCCCCACCCCAAAAAAAAAAAAAAATCACTTCTCATTTTCCAAAATTGCACTTGGGCCACAGAACAAAAATATAAACAAGATCAAACACCAAGCAATTTTCGTTCATGCCCAGACACCAAAGAAAATGTACAAGCAAAGTAAGATCCAATACTGTGGGCCAAAATGCAACCTCTGCACTAATATGACATCGAGTATTCTAGATATAACATAAGAACCAAATGAAAAATAGAAAATTATTAGTACACAATTTGATGCAGGGAACCAAGATTTTATGTTTTAATTTGCAATTAATATTATTTTTGAATTTGGTTATTAATGTTGAGGGTTTTAAGGGATTCAAATTAGATGTTTTCCATATTGGTGTAATCCCCTAAACCTTATTTAACTAGTACTCCTGTAATGGTGAAAGGGAGTTGAAATTGAATAAGAATAATATTATTATGAGTTGAGAAATGCCTCCTCCCTTGTTTTCTCTGTTTGGTGGTGATGCCTAGGGCTTGCAGGGAGGTTCTAGGTGGTAAAGCCTAGGGTTTGTTCTATTGTTCCTTTTGTTACTCTTTTATTTCCTGTTTCTACTGTGTGCTGCATCACAATTGCATAAAGTTGAACTGATCCCACACAGTCCATCCAGTTATAAAATGGGGAGAAGAACAAATACCAGAGGGAATAAGCAAAGATCCAGAAGCAAGGCTCGATGCAGCAGTAATTGCACTGAAAACAGAACATGTCCAGTTCCACATCCCACTGCTTGCTAAAGCTGATTGGGAATTTCGCATTCCATCAATACATTCAAAAAACTGATCCACACTGCACACGCAACAGAATGACATGCTAGAGGCATTAGCTTTTTTTTTTTGATAGATAACGAAAAAATTTATTAAGAAAAAACAGCCAACCTGAGTACATTGGAGATGTACTGTGGGGGCAAAGATCAAGAACCAAAATTACAATGATCAAGTAAAAAAGGAAGAGAAAATCAAGAAAAATGCGACAAGTCCACACTCCAAACAAGGAGAGTGTGTAAGAAAAAGGACTTAATCTCTAGCAAGGCTAGAGGCATTAGCATTATTTGAAAAACTACGATGCCAGACTACCAATTAAGTTACAACCTAGGAAATATAGGCATGAAATAAATTCAAGAGTTTGTAACATTAAATCATCATCTACATGTGCCTAATACTTTTTTTTTGATAAGTAATAATGATATATATTCAAGAACACTACCTTATGCAAAAAATACGTAAGGCAGAGAGAAAATACAAAGGGAAAAGAAAGAGAAGAAAGAAGAAAGAAAAGAAAAGATACTAATGACACAGGAGAGAGCTAAGAAAACTAGGGAGAGAATCACTAGAGGTGAGTCCCCAAGCCCTAGACCAGTCAAACAGAGAGCCACTAAAGGAAGCCAAAAGCTGGTCATCCGAACTATCCACATCCTCAAATGTCCTCCTGTTTCGCTCCCTCCAAAGACACCACATTAAGCATAAAGGAGCTAAATTCCAAATGCTAGACGAATGCTTTCCAAGCCAATTCCACCAACCAAAAAGAGTACCCGCGACCAAACTTGGCAAGACCCAAGAGATCCCAAAAGATCTAAACACCAAACTCCACAACCGATTAGCCTTACCACAGTGAAGTAACAAATGATCCACCGTCTCCCCATTACACCGGCACATGATGCACCAGTCAACAAAATCCATCCTTCTACCCCTTAAATTGTCACCTGTAAGAATCCTATCCCATACAGCAGTCCACACAAAGAAGGAAACACGCTGGGGAACCTTAACCTTCCAAACGCCTTTCCAAGGAAAAATAATGGGCAATAGACTTCTCAACTTATTGTAAAATGATCGGATATCAAAATCCCCATTCTTTATCAACTTCCATCACATACGATCTCCATTCACAAAGGGAGGTAGATTTGAGTCCAAAGTACAGAGGAATTCATCCACCCCACCCATTTCCCAATCATTAGGTCTCCGAATAAAATGAACATCCAAGCTTCTCCGTTCCTCTATCCCCAATCGTTCAAGAGAAGAGGCCACCGATGCCTCTTTATTGGATGCAATCCCATACACACTCAGGTTAGTCAATTGAAGTGGAGAATCCCCACACCAATGATCTGTCCAAAGCTTAACTCTATCTCCCACCCCCACCTCAAAGCAAATATTTTTGCTAAAGTCCTCCCAACCCATGTGGATACTTCTCCACAAGCCACACCCATGTACCCTCTACCTAGCTTGGATGACCATCCCCCCCATTCCTCCCCAAAGCTACAACCCTTCTCCAAAGCCTTGTCTCCTCAATCCCAAACCGCCATAGCCAGTTCCCTAATAAGGCTTTATTAAAAATAGTTAATTTCCTTACTCCTAACCCACCATTTTTCAAAGGTGCACACACCTTGTCCCAACCCACCAAATGAGTCTTGGAGTCCCCCCACAAGAAATCCCTTTGCACCCTCTCAATTTTATTGGCCACATGCGTAGGGATGGTAAAAAGAGATAAATAATAAGCGGGAAGACTAGATAAAGTGCTTTTAATACTTGGCAGTATTACAAAAGATAATGTGTGAAACACCATGAAATTCAATTTGAAAGAGAGAAAGCAATGTGAGTATAGAAAATATTGACTCTCATTTGCAAACTTGTAATGCTTTTAAAAAGGAAAAATGCTACATGGTAAAGATATGGTTCCAATATTCCAAAGGGAGCTTTTAAGAAACAGGTGAGTTCAAAATACTAATTAAAAGGCATGATCCTGAATCTCTAATGTTTTGTGAGAGAGCATCGATACAGAACCTCAATGTCATTTGCAAGAACAAGAACAGTAATCAAAACTAAAAGTCCCCAGTGGGAGTGTAAACAGTAATTTCCTGCCATCACAGCTGTAATATAAACATTAATAGCACAAGCAGAAAACCAACCTTACTCCAAAATCAACTTCTTCAATACCATCTTTCTGATTTTGATTTGCAGACACCCAATCTGGTATTAAATGTGTCCCAGGTAGCATACCTTCAGTTAATGATTCTTCCAGGGTCAAAGAAGATATATCCAAAGAAGAACCACCACAAATTTGTATCATCTTGTCAGTAACATTTGCCGTAGAAAGTGGTGTCGATGAAAGACAATTGGATGCTGAATTAAAATTAATAGAATCCATTGACCTGTAATGCATATGACTACTACAATATTTGTCCAGATTCTTTACAGTTTCCCATGAAAGTAAGAGCCATTCTATTGTGCTGGGTTGAAGTCTCAATTCTACAGGATCAATAGAAACATCTGCATCCACTTTGCGAATGTCTAGGGACCCATTCTTCCAAGGTATATTTAATCTTAAATTTCCAGAAAATCCACCTCTTTTTCCTGTCACAACTGGAGTTGTAGTATTTGTGGGACAGTGTCCTGAAAAAAATTCACTAAAGCTTGCTTTATCGTCATTATCATCAATTTGAAGAAGCTCAACTACCACTTCTTGGAACTTTATGATGTTAGTCAGTTGACTTATTCCAAGAAAGCTCTCCGCACTTGCACTACCATTTGAATTTGCATTTTCAGAAATACAGGTTTGACATTCTGTTTCAAGAATTCGAAGAACTAGGGTTGTGTGACCCCCAGTATTCTTTTCATCATTCTCCAAATACGGATCAAATGCAACAATTAATCTTTTTATCTTGACATGGAAACTTGAAAGCAACCATTTGACCATCTTTGCAATTGTCTTGACACCTTCATGAACATCCCCAGAAGTAGACTTTGCAGCATCATCCACCGAGTCATATTCATGCTTTCGTAAGTCATAATGGAGACCATGATTACCATCCTGAGATGAACTACAAGTTTCATCTTTGGCTGGTGAATCAT
This sequence comes from Quercus tomentella, assembly GCA_028535165.1. Lineage (NCBI taxonomy): Eukaryota > Viridiplantae > Streptophyta > Magnoliopsida > Fagales > Fagaceae > Quercus > Quercus tomentella. The sequence goes on along the minus strand of JAPQVY010000111.1, from coordinate 18,797,838 downwards.
TCTTCATACATGGAGCAAGCACAAGCTCAAGTTCATCTACCTCAACCACACAACCTTCACCCTTCCAAGGCATTTTAACTAGCAACGAGCCAATGGACCCTTCTTTTATAATTACTGGTGTTGATGCACCAACCTGGAAAAAATGGCCATGAGAAAATTAAATAATGACAAGAAAACCATTTAAGATTCAAATTCAGAAAGCAAAAAAAAAAAAAAAAAAGACCTTAGCAACCCTCTAGATCATAAATTATTAGAAAACTCAATTACTCCGGTTGCAGTTCTATGAATTAATCTTCCCTTTGTCAACAAAGACAACTTGGTCCTCCAATTCAGTAATTAATTATCGAGTAGTAAATTACACATGCAGGTTCCATTTTAGCTAGAACTCATTCACCGACTATTAGGAGTGTTATGTCAGATATACGTTTACAAGTGTTCACAATATCAAAAGCAACCCCACCCTTCCAATTCACACCCCAAAATAATAAAAAACAGCATGCACACACTACTTGTTTATGCTAGGTAACCCGGTGTAGTGATTACAATGTTCATTTTCACACTGCACAAGTTCCACAGTTCACAAAACCATTAAATAACAGAATACATAAATTTTAAACAGCACGGGTGTTCAACAAAGCCGAACAAAAACTCCACATACCGTCAACGGAAAAGCAAACCTAAAACTAATGCAAATGTTACAAATTCTTTAAACCCCACAATCCTAAAAACCCATAATAACCCATGAATTCAAAACTACCAAGAAAAATTATGGTCCTAACATTAAGCCCAAACTCGAAGCAAACTAAGCTAAAACCACCACTCAGCTAAGCCTAATGCAACTAATTAAGCTAACCAACACAATTCTCACTCTTTTCATTATCAAAAAACCGAAAAAACCAAAAAAAAAACAAAAATTGAAGTTTTATATTTCATTATCAAGCTAATTAGAATTGAAAATTCGAAACAGAGAATCAAAAGCGAACCTTCTCGTTGAGATAATCGACATTAAGAGCGAGATCATTGAGCTGAATCGTTCCCTCAGTGAGCTGCACATCAAGCTGTTCGAGGTCGATATCCCCCAATATCAAATGCCCTAATTTCTTCTTCAACACGAACTTGCAGACCTTCTTCAGGGCCCAGCGCGAGAACACAGCCTCCGCCGACCTCCTAATATTCCACGGAAACATTTTTCCCTGTGAATTTGCCTGTTGTAGTTCACAAATTTTGGGGGTTTTGGCTTTGTCTGCGTGGAAATTAGGGTTTTGGAATTAGCGAATTGGGGTTTTCCTCCTTTCTTTCTGTTAATGCTCGCGTTGGAAGGGAAACCTCCATAAAAAGAGAGAGAGAGAGAGAGAGACAGAGAGAGGGATTGTTTGGTTTGCGTAAAAATATGAAATGGAAGGGAATGAATTGAAATTGTTTTAAAAGTTTTTGGAGGAATTTGAGTTTTGGTCCACTTGGGTTTCCGTGTCAAGTTTGTTCTCTCCTGGGAATTATATTAATTTTACTTTCAAAAGGTAAGAAAAGAAAAATCATATGATATTATATATAATAAAAGTTTTTAATTTGTTCTTTTCTTTAGTTTATTTTGTTTAAAGTAACTGCATTAAATTGTAGAAAATTTATCAAAGTTCTGGAAAAATTAAATTTAGTTATTTGGTGGCATACAACTACAATATCTAAGAGACCTAATTGGTTTGAATAGCAAAAACTAAATGAACAAGCTATATCTTTTCTAATTTAACGTAATGAACTTTTTTTTTTCCTTATCAACTTCCTGAGATGAGAAGTTCTATATCTTTTTGATTTTACGGCTTTTTTTTAGGATATATATATATATATATATAAATAATTTAATGTCATTGACGTCATGGACTTCTTCTTTTTTTTTCTTTTTTCTTTTTTTTTCCATATGAACTTCTTGATATGAGAAGTTCTATATATTTTTTGATTTTCTGGACTCTTTTTTTTATTGTTTTCATGTCAACTTCTTCAAGAAGTTTAGGATATATACACACACATGGTTATTTGACGTATTTTTTCATTCTCCTACCATTTGTACCGTTTTTTGATTTAGTCTTTCCTTCTACCTATAGCACTTACAACCTCACAAGTATGTATTTGTTTACTCTAATTTTTTTTATTATAATCAAATTGAATAGGTTTTATGTATTTGTTGCTTTTGTTTAAGCTATTTTCCTTAAATTTGATATGTTGTTTCCATCCCCTCAATTTCGATTTTGAGGACAATCTTCTTTTTGGCTTATGTATTTGTTATAATTTATTAATTATTTTCATTAAAGTTCTTTTACATACACATTATATATATTTTTTAATCTTGACATTAATTTGATGTTAGATTATTGCTAACAAAAAGAAAAGGGTTAGTACAAATTTAGAACTTCTTATTTCTGATAGTTCAATTTATATTTTCTTAAATTAGTATTTTGTGAACTAAAGAAATCTATCATGGTCTAAGATTTTAGCCTTAGAATAGCTATCTTGCTTGCCAGGCAATTGACCGTTAATTTTAAAATTAACTGATTAATATATTACAAGTAAAGGCCATTATGGAAGTGACAATTAGGTTGGAGCAAATATTTTTTAAGAAAGGACAAGAAAGAACTAAAAGTCATGATCCTATAGTACAAGGTAAAGATCTTGTCATAAAGAGAAAAGAAATGTTTGAAAGCCAAAATAATGGAAGGATACGTAGGAACAAAAGAAGAAAGAAGACAGAAGACAGAAGACAGGTCCAATCTTAAGGTCCAAATTTCAGATCACAATTTTAAGGTTCAATTCTCAGGTTCAAAGCTTAGGTCCAAGATAGCTCTCCCTCTCCCTCGAAAAGACTCTTGTAATCATTCCTCCCTTGTAACCCTTCCCTTCTAGACATATATAATCTTGTAACCCTTTTACAGATTTTACTTTATAATCTTGTAACTCTTCAGACAGTATTTATTTTCAAGCTTGTATCAAAGACAGTTTGTTTTCAAGTTTAATCAAAGACAGAAGTTTTATTCAAGTAAGATTTTACTAGTTTCAGTTTTCATATTCTATATTATGTTTTAACTTATTTTGAATATATCTATTTTGCTATTTTCTTCTTTATCATCTATTTTATCATTGTTTATGCTTCCATAATTTGGGAAAAAGACAACAAATTAGAATAACGTAACTTAATCCGAATCTATTAAATAATGTTAGATTTTGATCATATAAATTAATTAAAAAGTTTCTTTTTTATTATAAAATTGTCTTTTTAAAAAACAAATTCCAATTGAATTATTAATTAAGTTTTGATCTTCTTATCTTATCTTATATATAGTATGATTTTTTTTTAGGGAGATCTTATAGTTATAGTATGATTTAAATTAATTAAAAAGTGTCCTTTAATAAAACAAAATCCAATTGAATTAAGTTTTGATCTTCTTATCTTATCTTAGTATAAATTAATTAGAATCCATATTGATTTTGTCCAACTTCTACATGTGTTTTAGGAGTTAGTAGAGTTAGAGTATATACAAATACAAATATACAATTACTAATAGGTCACGATTGACCAATTGTTATATTTAAGTAACTACTTATCCATACGTGCAATACAAAATATTAATTTAAAAATTATATAAAAATTAAAGTTGTATCTTAATAATTACTATTACTATCTTAAGAATCAATGAGTTATATGACAAAAGTGCCTTAATTTAGGTGTGTACAATGTACTAAGTGTGTGTTTGGGTTCAGCTGATGCGTTTGCGTTTGCGTTTTTCTGTTCTTTTTTTTTTTTTTTTTTCCTGCACGTGTTTTAGAGGGGACAGATTTCACTGTTCATTATTGACTTTTCAGCCAATTTTCAGCACACCAGTGGGTCCCGTACACTGTTTACGGGACCCACAAACTTCACTTTTTAGCAAATTTTCATTAAAAATGGGTCCCACGGTATTATTTACACATTTAAAAATTATTTTACTACAGTGTTTTTCAGTTTTCAGTTTTCAATTTTCAGTTTCAACGGTATCCAAACGGACCTAATATATATTGAGCCACTTGACCTGAATACTAACCGAATGTAATGAGTTTTACTATGTTACCCCTCAAAAAAAAAAAATAGTGATTAACGTAGTAACATTGATAGAAGCGATCATCTCGAGATTTGTGCTCATAATTGGAGATGATGGGTTGTTTGAGCTTAGAATCATGCACTTCGGTTTAGGAGTTCATGCCTTTCCATTTGGGGATCTCATCCTTCAATTGTTGTCTACTCACAATTGATTCAAGCACAATTTTTTGGGCACAACTTTTATTTTATATGATGATACAAAAATACTTTTAGCGAGCCATTCGTCCAAACAATAGTTTTGAAAGACCTGTACAAAAAGATCACTCAAATAAAAGGCATCAGTATGGTGCTGACTTAAACTTCTTTGATATTTGGCGAGTTTGTGGCAAAAGTTTTTTTTGGTCCTACCAATAGCATTGTTCATGCATCTTTCTTTCTTTCTTTAATACAAAGGAACGTACTTTGTGTGGTGAGACAATTTTCTAGGCATAGTGGACGAAGATTAGATGCTGACTGTAAAAAGCACAAAATGGATCAAATGTGGCTGTCGTTGAGCTTTGCCTTAAGCCTAAGGATGTCAAAATGAAGATCCTCTCGGACCCACATGACAAGGAATCAACAACTAGGCCATGACCATGAGCAGACTGATAATGACTAAAGAATAGAAATCGAAGCTGTAATGCAACTGATTGTCATTTTTGTCTTCTTTGGTTGAAGGTTGAAAGTTGAAAGTTTGAAACTGCAAGTCGGAGAGAGAGAGAGAGAGAGAGAGAGAGAGAGAGGACATATAACACAATAGGAAGCATTTGGTTCACTGTATCGTACCTTAAGGATAATATGACATTAAAGTTTTTTTTTTTTTTTTTTTCTAACATTACTGTAAATCTAAAATTATAAAATATATCACATCACCTTAGGGTCCGTTTGGTTGAGAAGATGAAAAAGTGAGATGTTAGAAAATGGGGGTAGATAGAAAAGTGAAAGGATAGAAAAAATATTATTTTCTCTTATTTGCGATTGGTTGGGAAGGTGGAAAAGTGGAAAATTGAAAACTTTTTTGTTTGGTTAAGAGAAAAAAAGTGAGAGGATAAAAAATGTAATTTATACAAATAAACTCATATGCCCTTATTAAAAAAAATTGTCTAGTTAAAAAAAAAATAAAATAAAATAAAAAATAAAAATAAAAACTCAACCAACCTAAAAAACCAATCATGCCCAGTTAAAAAAAAAAAAGCAAAACAACCACACCAAAAAAAAAAAAAAAATCATGCCTAATTAGAAAAAGAAAAAAAAAAAAAAAAAGAGAGAGAAAGGTAGCAGTGCAGTTAGAAACAAAGGCCACGCCCACATCCAGTTAGAAAATTTTTGGCAAAAATGCAAAATTGACCCTCTAAGTTTCACATTTTGTCATTTCAATCCTCTAACTTTAGTTTCGGTCAATTCAGTCCTTTAAGTTTCAAAAGTGTTTCAATCCAAGCCTTCCACTAACTTCTGTTAATGCTCTACCGTTAAGTGCTTTTCTTTTTTTTTCTTCTTCAGTTTTTTATATTAAAAAATGCAGAAAACTAATTAAATTTTTTTTTTTAAAAGACGAAACTGGGCTCAGTGAACAACTTTGTTCCCCATCCACTCTCTCTAGGTTGGACCCAAGGAGCTCCTCTCCAAGCTTCGTTCATGGCCAACCACCAAGGTCATCCGGTCTCTGCTCTTCACCAGTCACTGCTGACTATCCTTGCTTGGCGGTGGTTGTCTTTCTCTTAACTTGGTTCAACTAGGCCAGTCTTCTTCTCTCTACATTTTCTCATCAAACCCTCATTGGAGTTCCAACCAACGGCTGGGCTATTGTGTTTGGTTGGTTTCAAAGTCTTTTGGATTTGGTGAACAACCCAGTTAAGCTCCCTCTCCAATCTGGTCTGTGTCATTGAATTCTTTCTCTCCAATCCAATATGGGTGTCCTTGGATTCTCTCTCTCTGATCTGATTTGGGTTTTCAAGTTTAGTTTTTAGTCAAATGTTTTCTTATTTCAGATTTTGTTTGTAAAATCCAAATGAACCACAAAAAAAGAAAAACCCAGAAACATTGTTTCATTGTTGAATAAATAATCATTGTTTGTGGGTAGGGAATTTGTAAATTGTCTATGTTACTGATGGTTGATGTTAGATAATTGTTTGCTGTGCTTTGTTTTGAATTTGTATATTAAAATTTTGGGTCCGTTTGGATGCCATTTTTGGTTGTGAATCTCGTGATCAATGTAAAGAAATTTTTTGTTGTTTGTGTGTTGGGTTTTTGGTGTGTTATGGGATTTCTTAAAAAAAAAAAAATTAATTAAAATTAGTTTTCTGCATTTATTAATATAAAAAATTAATAAAAAAAAAGAAAAAAAAGAAAAAAAAAACACTTAACGGTAGAGTATTAACAGAAGCTAGTGGAAGGCCTGAATTGAAACACTTTTGAAACTTAAAGGACTGAATTGATCAAAACTAAAGTTAGATGACTGAAATGACAAAAGTTAGGCATGTAAACACAAGGGCTTGAATGGGAATTTTTGTCCAAAAAGTTTTGCACAATTTTCTTTCCCATTTTCTCCCCAATTTGTGGAGATTGTGTTTTGGTGGGCCAACAGAGAAAACTCCTGGCCCCACCAAAATTCCCTCCCCCTCCCCCTCCCCCCCTCCCCCTTTCAACCAAATACCTTTTCCAACAATTTTCTCTCCTTTTTTTTCCATCCTCCCCATTTCACCTCCAACCAAACACACCCATAACCTCATTACATTCCTTTTTATTTTATTTTTTTGCTAAACAATCTCATCACATTCCTAAATAATATAATGTTGTATTCTTGTATTGAGATAACATTAATATAAAATTAAATAATATAATATTATGGTGTATTGAAACATCACGGCGAACTAAACGCCCCCTAAAGGTATTAAGTGGTTAAGTCATTACACATGGCTTAACTCCACAAAAATTACATATTTTATAAAGGGTAAATTTCTCTTAGATCAAATTATTAGAAAACAATATGATTAGAAAACACTACTATTCTTTCTCAAAAAAAGAAAAAAAGAAAACACTACTATTTATGTCATTAATTAACATTATTAATGATTGTGTCAACGAACCTAATTAATTCATACTTATATTATTTTTTTATTTCTCTCTCCTTCTTATTTTTTTACTGGCTCTCAAAAAAAAAAAAAAAATTTAAAAGACCAGGGAGATTACAGTGGATTTATAATATATTTACTTATTCTTTCCATCAAAAGGGAGGTGGGATTGTGAGATTGTCACCCTTTTTTTTATGGAAAATTCTTAAGTACTTCCGAAATAGAAAGAAATTGTGCTACATCCTACATCTTCTCACATTTAAGCATGAATTTTATTGAATAAACCCAACAATAAATACAAGAGGATGAAATACTATTTTCCATAATAAGAGAGTATTTAAGAATTACTCGTTCTTTATTCTTTCTATATGGAAGCCGCATTAGCTTATTCTTTTTTAATTATATTATTCTTTTTTTAATCATTGGTCTGATAGGAACAATTTCCTCTCCAGGCCCTCTTTCTGTCCTTCATGTGTATCTGGCTTCTCATATGGTTTAGTGCAACAAACTACGGAGTATTCTTTCCAATAGCATTGCAATGCCTAAAAATAACATCTGTACCTAAGTCGTTGAAAACAATGTACTTCAAGTCCGTGCTTTGGTTTTAACTTCCCTGTTTACTCCCAAAAAAAAAAAAAAATGTTTATCCTACATTGGTTGTGTGTGTCTAGTGTCTGCTATTTATAAACTCAGTCTACAACTACAAGGTTAAACCCCTTTTGTAGTTATACTCTGGTTAAATAATGTATTATAAATCCGGTTTAAAACACTAATATTACTATTTCGTGTGTGTTATAATAAGTATTATTGTTTACTAAAAAAAAAAAAATTCCACAATCTCATAAGTCAAACAATAATTACCTTTTGAAATTGTCCTTTTCCATTTATTTTTTTTAATGCACTCTGTCTTGAAGATTCACAATTTTGGAATCCATACGCATACATATCTTCAAATATAATAAACCCTAGGTTTATAATTAAAAAAAAAAATGCAGACCATTAGTCAATTCTTCAGTTTCAAAATTGTACCCTAAGATTTTAAAAAAAATTTTAAGATGCAACTTTTTTTTTAATGAAAAACTTGTAATTTTATTAAGAAGAAGATAAATTCAATACATCATGAATAACTTTTGGTTGTTAAAGGAAAATGAATCACTTACACAATATTAGCAAAGGGTTGCATGCATGCATTTTTTATGTCTCTCTGCTTCATAAATCTTTTTTTTTTTTTTTTGGAGGGGAAACTAGGTGAATTTATAGTAACATATGTTTCGAGAAAATGATCATTACTAAAAAAATATGAATAAATCATATAGCAATTAGTATTTATATGGATATTCTATTCTCTCCTTAAGCTGATTAATGGGTAAATTTCATCAAGCCTTGTGGAAAAATGTTTGATGATCGACACATGTCATTATAATGTGTGTATACTGTATAAATATAATGAGGTCTATGTAACTTCTTTTTTTACTGATTGTTTAAGAACATATTGGTTGAATCAATAGTATACATTTAAATCTTAAATTGATCTTAAAAAAATATTTAAATTCTAAATTAAAAAAAAAAAGTTTACATCTAAGGCAATATTGGTTGAATTAATAATGAACATTTAAAAACCTTTTTTTAATTATATTTATTATTGACATGTGTCAAGTGTATTAACATGTGACATGTACAAATAATTGTTTGACATGTAGTTTTTTATTATTATTATAGAGTTTCAATCTATGGTGTTTGTTTCTGATGATTGTGTTCTTTAACATCAAACCAAAACACAAATTGATTTTTTGTGTAGATAGGAAATTGAATCATAAATCTCTTATTCAACAATCAGATACTTTATCAGTTGAGAACATGTAGTGTTGTTTGTCCGTGTAATATCAACAAAATATAGGAAGTTGTCAATGTTACACTACTTAATAACTTTTAATTAGATTAATATTTTGAAAATCTAATTGTTGGACTATACGTTCTCCTTGTTTTTAACATGCATGCCTAATTTTGATTTTATCGATATCATTTACTATTCAATTATAAAACTCATCTTTTGTGTAATTTTTTATTAAAAAAAGAAGAAGCATGAATTAATTGTATTAATGAGATGGTTTTTAATCTTTGATAACTTGATATTTTGCAAGCATGGATAGAATGAGGAGATAATGTAATTCAACAAAAGTTTTGTAAAAAAAAAAAAAAAACATTCAATATAAAGTTATTGAGTGGTGTGTTTCAATTTTTTTATTATAAAATTTTCAAGGCTCTCACCACATGATTTTTAGTAACTAAATTACATGAACTTTTGTTAATCATAAAATGGTCAAATTAATTGTAACAATTTTAAAATTGTATTTGATGATACCGAAAAGATCACCAATAGGTTACACGGCGCTCGCGACTCAAAAGTGAACCTGCACGACAAAATAACAAAAGACCTCCGAGAGCACCGGTGTGGTGTCGGCCAAATACCCTCCGAAGGTCAAGTTAGAATTCTTCTCACAACTCTAGAGTGCTAGAGAGGGTAAAATATGCGTACCTTGATTTGTGAGGGTATTGTGGCTTTTATAGTAGTTCAAAGTTGATCTCTCTTCCTTGCCCTCGAAGTCTTTTCCTTGTAGGACTCTGTCTGAGGAGTCCCAAACGTGATGAGCAAGCATTTCCTTGTAGAGTGGGCTTTTCATCAAACGCGTATCTTCTAGAACTACACTCGAACTAGTATTCTGACTTTCTCTAGGATTCTTTCGGATTCTACAAGTATTTTGAGTTATGCCAGGCCCTAGGTTCTCCCATACTGTTGGCCCATGGGCTCGGATCCGTCAGGCCCAGTGTCCATATTTTTTCCCACATCAGTTGCCCCCTTCACCCTATGGTCTGTCATATTTTAGGGGATCGGACCATAAGGGTGACGGTTAAATTTTTAATAGGGGTGACGATCCAAGATTTACTTATGTTAACGGTTGCAGACTCTGAGGTCGATGGCCTTTCAAGGGGAGACGAATTTCGAAAATACGCTGAAGGGTTGTTAAGTATTTATGAGGTATGATACGTGTCATTGCTTGATTGGGTCTGTCTTGGATTGACACGTCGCTTCGTCTTCCGTGCATGTTTTTCTATATATACCACTCTTCTATTCTCTCATTTCTTCATTTCATTGTAAAAACGCATTGTCAATGCGCGATCGTCACCATTGTCAGAGAGCCATCCGTCGAACATCTGTATCCGCTAACTATTTCAACCGTCGACCTTCAGTAGCTGAGACTTGGTGAGTAATTGTTGTGATTTTACAAGTATTTAATTGATGCTTCCATTTAGTTAGACTTCCATATACACCCGTCGAAACTTTTAGATCCGTCAGTCTTAGATCTCGTCGTCATTTGTAGGCAATGTCTAGTGCGTCGAGTAATCAGTCAGTAGTTCGTGACGGGGCGGATTACGAGGAAGTATACTCGTCCGGTCGTAAAGACCAAGAAAGTCCGAGCGAAGAGAGAAGTCCGTCTGCATCTTCCTCGTCCTCAACGAATGAGGATATGGAGATGGCTGAGCAAGAGGATATTTCTGTTGACGGTGAGGATCAACCATCAAGATCCGTCACTGGTGCAGATGGACTTAGAGAGTTCATCATGTTACCAGAGTGGACGGTACATAAATTCACATTCGTTATAAAGGAGAAACACTTCAGCACCTTTAGGGCCATTTATCAAATTCCAGACTTCATTTCAATCCGTCTACCCTATGTGTCAGAGAAATGCTATTATGAGGGAGTAGACGGTGTTGGAGTATATGAACAGATGTTGAAGGCGGGACTTAGGTTCCCCTTAAGTACCCTGCATAGACAACTCCTACATTATTTGGGTTTGTCCGTCACCCAGATATCCCCAAACGCCTGGAGGGTTTTCATAGCAATGGAGATACTCTACGGTGCTATGTCGAACGGTGCCAGAAGACTGACGGTGCGTGAATTTCTTCATTGCTACCGTCCCGACGAAATTGATAAGTCAAAGGGGATGTATAGCTTTGCCAGTAGGAGTCCACTGTTGAAGGTCATCTATGAAACACCCGACTCAAATAGAGACTGGAAGAGTCGATACTTCTTTTTAAAGGGAGACGGATGGATGGGACTCCCAGGGGAGACGGACTATATGCCCGTCGACACAACTTGGGGAGTGTTAGATCCGGACCATATGCACCCGTCCTAATCTATTAGCTTTTATTATTTGCTAAGTAAATCGTGATCTTACCTTTAACCTTCCATTCTCTTCTCTTTTTTTTTTTCTTTTTTTTTTTTTTTACAGGTAGACGGCGTCCTCAAATTAGCGTCGAAGAATTTGGCTTTCTTGAGAAGATTTTTCAGAAGACCAAGCCGACGGAGAGGACTTGGGCCAAGTTGGTAAACCCGGAAACCATACACTGGTACTGTGACGGTCCCGAACCTACACCTGAAGCAATCAAATACAGTGAACAAATTCATAGGCGTAAGTCCGTCAACCCTTATTTGCAAAGATGTATTTAATTTAAATAATTACTTTATCCGTCTGTTCATTCTTTCAGAAATGGACGATGCTAAGAGAAGGGCTCAGATAAAACAACAGGCTGCCAAGAGAAAGGAGTCTGGCGAGCCGGTTCCTAAGGGGACGGCTCCTTTGACGAAAAGAAAGCCTTTACCCAAATCTGACCGTCCAACTAAACAACTGAAAGTCTCCCTTGAACCCATCGTGGGTTTAATGGCTGCTGGTGTGAAGGACGTCACCCCAGTAAGGCATGGGGTAGGCAAGGGATTGATGAAGGCCCCGTCCACCAGCCAGGAGAAGCCTCCACCTCTCCTTCGAGACGACTCCAAATTTGCCTTGGAGAAGATTACTTCTATTATTTCGTCAGAGGATTACGAGGATTTGGGCAATCATTCGACGGAGGCAATGGGAGAGACGGGTCTCTTTGCTGTAGCACAGGTAATATTGTCCGTCACCTTTGCCCGTCCATTCAAACTGACTCTTGGTCTAACCCTCTTAATTTGCTTGTTCCAGTCCCTGGTCATGATGAAGGGCTTAATGGATCGTTGTCTTAAACGTGAAGCGGCTCTGGAACGGGTGAGAGCCAAGGCAAAGCAGATGGAGGAAGAGCTGGGTCATCTTAACCAGTGGAAATCCACTATGGAGAAAAAGTTTGATCTGTCCGAACAAGTAAGGAAAGAGTTGGAGCAGAAGACGGATGAGGCCGGAAAAGCATTGGTGGATAAAGATAAGGAAATACAAGATTTGAAGAACAGGCTCCGTCAGGCCAACGAGACAGCGGTCCGTCAATATCGTGACTCCGACGCCTTATTGGCCGAGCTAGGGAGTCATTCCTTCAAGGATTTGACGATGCCATCCGTCAAGTCAAGAAAGCCTATCCTGACTTGGATGTGTCCATGGTAACTGTTGAAGATCAGGCTCAGACGTCTGTTTTGCCCGTTGCTTCGGAGAACACGGATGATTTATTTGAGGAGAATGCTGCTCAAGGAGACGGAGAATCAGCTCCGGAGAAAAGTCCCTAAGATGTCGACCCCAAAATTCAATTTATCCATTAATTTTTTGACAACTGTGTATGAAATGATTACCCTCCCAAGGGTTTTTTTGTATTAAACATTTACCCTTCAAGGGTTTTTATCCGTCAATGCTTATGCCCGTTACTATTTCTTTTCTATTTGAAAGTTGCATGAATGTCCGTCCATGAATTTTACGATTATATTTATATCTTACATTTGGTCCGCCTGCCTTGTTGACAGAGTATTTTTCACACTATGGGTGATCCGTCCACTTTGGGAACTGAATTTCTAACTATGTTGGATAGATATTCATACACCACGAGTGATCCGTCCATTATGAGGACTTCGATCATTTTGCATTTTGTTGATTTGTATCCGTCCATGTTGGACCACACTTTCATCCTATTGGGATGATCCGTCCACTTTGTGGATTTGTTCGTTATCCGTCCATTTTGGACTTGATATTTTCATCCCCTTGGGATTTATCCGTCCATTTTGTGGACCCGTTCGTTTTCCGTCCATTTTGGACTTCATACATTCATCCTCTTGGGATGATACGTCCATTCGGTGGACTTGTTCGTTACCCGTCCACGTTGGACTACACACTTTCATCCCCGTGGGATGATCCGTCCACTTTGTGGACTTGTTCGTTATCAGTCCATTTTTGACTTCAAACTTTCATCCTCCTGGGATGATCCGTCCACTTTGTGGACTCGTCGTTATCCGTCCATTTTGGACTTCAAACTTTCATCCTTCTGGGATGATCCGTCCACGTTGTGGACTAGTAGGTATCCGTCCATTTTGGACTTCAAATTTTCATCCTCCTGGGATGATCCGTCCACTTTGTGGACTCGTCATTATCCGTCCATTTTGGACTTCAAACTTTCATCCTTCTGGGATGATCCGTCCACATTGTGGACTAGTAGGTATCCGTCTATTTTGGACTTCAAATTTTCATTCTCCTGGGATGATCCGTCCACTTTGTGGACTCGTCGTTATTCGTCCATTTTGGACTTCGTACTTTCATCATCCTGGGATGATCCGTCCACTTTGTGGACTTGTGATATATAACAAAAAATCCATGTAGAAAAAACTGTATCTGATTATTGTTGAATGAAAATGCATTTATGGGGGAGAAGCACCTGCCCCCTTGGGCTTAAAAAGGTGCAAGAAGATTGTAGCAAAAATAGATTGGAAAAATAAAACTAATAATTGTAGTTTAATGTTTAAATAAACTGGGCAAGATTGTTGTTGTCTGCTGTGTCACGGCTACTGATAATACTTTCTTAAGTGCTCGGAGTTCAATGGATGTGGCAGCTTCTGTCCGTCTATTGTCTCCAGGTGGTAGGTGCCTTTCCTTTGCCATGAGGTGACTCGGTAAGGTCCTTCCCAATTGGGGCCGAGCTTCCCTTATGTAGGGTCTCTAGCGGCACCCATGGCCTTTCTGAGTACGAGGTCTCCAACTTGGAAGTCTCTATGTCGGATCCGAGTGTTGTAATGCTTAGCCATGCGGTCCTGGTATCTAGCGAGCCTTTGTTCTGCAGCCGTCCTTATTTCGTCTACCAGGTCCAGCTGTAGCCGCATTGCCTCGTCATTCTTGTCCTCGTCATGGTTTTGCACCCTGTAACTTGTGAGGCCAACTTCGGCGGGGATGACTGCTTCGCTCCCGTACGTTAGTCGAAATGGTGTCTCTCCTGTCGGGACCCTTGCCGTCGTCCTGTACGCCCACAGTATGTTTGGTAATTCTTCAGGCCATATGCCCTTTGCCCCCTCGAGCCGAGTCTTGATTATCTTAAGTAAGGATCGGTTCGTGACTTCAACCTGGCCATTAGCCTGAGGGTGAGCGGGGGATGAGTAGTGGTTCTTTATCCCTAGCTGTGAGCAGAAATCCCGGAAGTAGTCATTGTCGAATTGCCTCCCGTTATCTGAGACAAGGACTCCAGGTACACCAAACCTGCATATGATGTTCCTCCAGACAAAACTTCGTATGTTCTTCTCTGTAATGGTGGCTAAAGCTTCCACTTCTACCCATTTCGTGAAGTAGTCGATACCCACTACCAGGAACTTTAGCTGTCGTATCGCTGTAGGGAAAGGCCCCATAATGTCTAGACCCCACTGAGCGAACGGCCATGGAGCCGTCATCGGGGTCAGTTCTTCAGTTGGTTGCCTGATAATATTGCTGAATCTTTGGCATTTGTCACAGCTTTTAACATAGGCCTCGGCATCCTTTTGCATTGTTGGCCAGTAATACCCAGCTCGCACCAGCTTGTGTACCAACGACCTCGATCCTGAATGATTTCCGCAGATTCCCTCATGTACTTCCCTCATCACGTAGTCTGCTTCTTCGGCACCCAAGCATCTCAGATATGGACGGGAGAAGCCTCTTTTGTACAGGACGTCTTTTATCAAGACAAACCTTGCCGCCTGGAACTTTAGCTTTCTTGCTGCCTCTTTCTCGTCTGGTAAGACCCCGTTTTTCAAGTATGAAATTAACGGTGTGGTCCAGGTGTTTTCGGAGCCTATCTACTGCATGTTGCCGGAATTTATTAGTGGAGAAAGCTGAACAAAAGAGAGTACGTTACCAGGGGTTATCATATGTTCTGCTGAAGCGGTCTTGGCTAGATGGTCGGCGTGCTCATTTTCTCCTTTTGGGATTTGGATGATTTTGGCTTCTAGGTCGTCCAGTCTTGCCTTTACTTGATCAAGGTATCTCTTCATCCTTTCACCCTTGCATTCAAACTCTCCGTTTACTTGATTGGCTACGACCTGGGAATCGCAGTAAATGATCACTTTTGCGGCTCCTGCAGCTTTGGCGAGGTCGAGTCCTACTACTAATGCTTCGTACTCAGCTTCATTATTGGTGGTGGGGAAGTCAAGACGGACCATACATTCAACCTTGTCTCTTTCGGGTGATAGCAGTACGATGCCGGCTCCCCCGGCTCGTCTATTGGATGATTTGTCAGTATATATGCTCCACTGAGTGGACTCTTCTTCCCCCTTGCCTTCTTCATGTGTAAATTCTGCTATGAAATTGGCTACGACCTGTCCTTTGATGGCGGTTCGTGGGCGGTACCTGATATCAAATTCGCTCAACTCTATGGCCCACAACGTCAGTCGACCTGCAGCTTCAGGATTGCTCATCGCTCGTCGCAAGGGCTTGTCAGTCATGACGTTCACCGTGTGGGCTTGGAAGTATGGTTTTAGCTTGCGAGCCGCCGTGACTAATGCAAAAGCGAGTTTCTCCAAAGGTGGGTATCTTTCTTCAGCACCGCGTAGCGCCCGGCTGGCGTAATATACGGGCTTCTGCACCCTGTCTTCCTCTCTGATTAAGGCCGCGCTGACTGCAGCAGGGGAGACGGCTAGGTAGAGGAAGAGTTCTTCACTTGGTTGCGAAGGACTCAACAGCGGTGGGGAAGACAAGTAGGCTTTTAGTTCCTCGAATGTTTGCTGACACTCGTCCGTCCACTCGAAGGACTTCTTTAATGTGCGAAAGAAGGGCAAGCATTTGTCTGTGGCCCTCGACACGAATCTATTCAATGCCGCTATCTTGCCGTTGAGGCTTTGTACTTCCTTCACATTTCTTGGGGGAGCCATCTCCATTATGGCTTGGATTTTGTCCGGGTTGGCCTCAATTCCCCTTTGAGATACCATGAATCCTAGGAATTTTCCAGCCGTCACCCCGAAGACGCATTTTCCTGGATTGAGCTTCATGTTGTAAGAGCGAAGCGTGCTGAATGTTTCTCTAAGGTCTTCCAGGTGATCTTCCTCCCTACGGCTCTTCACTAGCATGTCGTCGACATAGACCTGGACATTCCTCCCGATTTGATGCGCGAACATCTTGTTCATCAGCCTTTGGTACGTCGCGCCCGCGTTTTTTAGGCCGAATGGCATTACTTTGTAGCAGAACAGGCCTTGACTGGTTACGAACAAAGTCTTCTCCTGATCAGCTTCGCACATTCGGATCTGGTTATAACCTGAGAAAGCGTCCATGAAGCTTAGTAGCTAGTGTTGAGCCGTCGAGTCTACTAGGACGTCGACCCTTGGGAGGGGATAGCTGTCTTTAGGACATGCTTTGTTAAGATCGGTGAAGTCCACGCATATCCGGCACTTGCCGTTCGCTTTTTTAACCATTACTACGTTTGCCAGCCAGTCGGGGTAGTAGACTTCCCTAATGAAGCTTGCCTCTTGTAGTTTGCGGACTTCTTCCGCTATTGCTTGGTCTCGTTCGGGAGCGAATACTCTCTTCTTCTGTCGGACGGGTAAAAAGGATGGCGACACATTTAACCTATGTACCATGACCGAAGGGTCTATCCCTGGCATGTCGTCATGACTCCAGGCGAACACGTCTTGATTGCTCCTAAGGAAGGTTATAAGCTCTTGTCGGATCGCGTGGTTAGCGAGCGTTCCGATTTTGGTTGTTCGGTCGGGTCTGGAGTGATTAAGTGTTATCTCCTCTAGTTTCTCTATTGGTTCTGTCATTGTTCGGTGTTCTTCTATGTTCAAGGTCTGGACCTGGTCTTCTATCTCCATCATGGCTACGTAGCATTCCCGCGCAGCCATTTGACTTCCGCGCAGCTCTCCCACTCCATAATCTGTAGGGAATTTGATCATCAAGTGGTAAGTTGAGGTTGCTGCCTTCCATGAGTTGAGCGTGGGTCGTCCGAGGATAGCGTTGTAGGCAGACGAGCAATTGACCACTAGGAATGTTACATCCTTGGTGATTTGTTGGGGGTAATCGCCTACCATTACAGATAATGTGACCGCGCCCAGAGGGAATACCCGGCTACCTCCGAAACCAACGAGCGGGGCGTTCGTTGGAATTAGTTGCTCCTTACCTATTCTCATTTGCTGGAACGCCGGATAATATAGGATATCTGCTGAGCTGCCGTTGTCGACCAGTACCCGGTGCATGTTGTAATCTCCTACCCGCACGCTGACGACGAGAGCATCGTCATGCGGATGGTGTAGGCGTCGTGCATCTTCTTCTGAGAACCCGATAACAGGTCCTTCTCTTCTTGCTATCTTTGGCACGGTGCCCGTCAGTTGAACACTCTGTACCATCCTAAGGTAAGTTTTGCGAGCCTTTTTTGAAGACCCGGATACTGCGGTTCCTCAGACTATCATCCTTATGTCCCCTATGGGGGGTTTTGGGCGCTCGTTCTCTCGTCGAGGGTGTTCTTGTGGGGGTGGATCTGTTCTTTCCTTGCTGATGAACTTTTGCAGTTTTCCTTGTCTGATAAGGGCTTCAATCTGCTGCTTCAAGTCGTAGCAATCGGCTGTGTCGTGACCATGGTCACGGTGGAATCTACAGTACTTATCCCTAGATCTTTTGTTGGGATCACTCTTCAACTTTCCAGGGAACGTCAGTGTCTCTTCGTCCTTGATCTGCATCAGGACTTGATCTATTGGGGCGCTTAATGGGGTGAAACTTGTGAATCTTCCCCCCATGGGTTTGGGGCGTCTCTCCTCCTTACGGTCTCCTACCTTTCCTTTCTTCCGGTCCTGGTCCTGGTCCTGTCTAGTGTCTTCTTGCCTTTCTCTTTTCCTGGGCCTCTCTTCTCGGGCCAACAGCGCGTCTTCCGCGTTCATGTACTTGGTGGCCCTGTAAAGCACCTCTGGCATGGTCTTTGGGTCGTTTTTGTACAGGGAGAACAAAAACTTACCCCCCTTTAGCCCATTCGTGAATGCCGCTACGAGTATCTTGTCGTCGGCTTCGTCGATCGAGAGTGCCTCTTTATTGAAGCGGGATATGTAGGCCCTTAACGTTTCCTCCTCTCGCTGCTTGATATTTATTAAGCAAGCTGTAGACTTCTTGTACCGATGTCCTCCGATAAAGTGCGTAGTAAATTGAGCGCTTAGCTCCTTGAAGGTGCCAATTGAGTTCGGCGCTAGTCGGCTGAACCAAATCCTTGCCGCACCCTTAAGCGTTGTTGGGAATGCCCTGCACATAATTGCGTCTGCCACTCCTTGAAGGTGCATCAAGGTCTTAAAGGTCTCCAGGTGGTCTAGAGGGTCCTTGACCCCGTCATAACTATCCATATGCGGCATGCGGAACTTACTCGGCAGGGGGAAGGAGTTGACGATTGTGGTAAAGGGCGAGTCGGTCCTGTTGACGAGGTCGTCGAGGTCACTGGACACTCGTCCTTTGAGAGCGTTCATCATTACTTCCATTTGTTCCTTCATCGCCTGCATCTCTGCGATGATAGGTGGCGGAACCGTATCCGCGAGAGACGGAAGGCTCATGTCCCGTTGCTCTGGTCTGCTTGGGGCGTTGCTAGCCTGTGGTCCCTCTTGGTTCCTCTTTTCAGCGCTGTTTCCTTCTTGATCCACTCCTTGGTTATTTGGTGCTGCGTTTTTCTGGTTCAGCTGCTTTTCCAGGTCGCGGTTTTGTTTGGTGAGGCGCTCCACGGCTATGGCGAGCGTCTTGACCTGTTTCTCAAGTGCGGTCGTGGGGGCTTCTTCTTCTTGAACGTCGTTAGTGGTCGCCATTGAGCGAGTGAGTACCATGTAATTCTTTTGTCCGGGAAGCGATAATGTGCTACGTTTCCCACAGACGACGCCAACTGATGATGCCGAAAAGATCACCAATAGGTTACACGGCGCTCGCGACTCAAAAGTGAACCTGCACGACAAAATAACGAAAGACCTCCGAGAGCACCGGTGTGGTGTCGGCCAAATACCCTCCGAAGGTCAAGTTAGAATTCTTCTCACAACTCTAGAGTGCTAGAGAGGGTAAAATATGCGTACCTTGATTTGTGAGGGTATTGGGGCTTTTATAGTAGTTCAAAGTTGATCTCTCTTCCTTGCCCTCGAAGTCTTTTCCTTGTAGGACTCTGTCTGAGGAGTCCCAAACGTGATGAGCAAGCATTTCCTTGTAGAGTGGGCTTTTCATCAAACGCGTATCTTCTAGAACTACACTCGAACTAGTATTCTGACTTTCTCTAGGATTCTTTCGGATTCCACAAGTATTTTGAGTTATGCCAGGCCCTAGGTTCTCCCATACTGTTGGCCCATGGGCTCGGATCCGTCAGGCCCAGTGTCCATATTTTTTCCCACATCAGTATTGTAAACATTTATGCACAAAAAACTCTAAAGTTCAACTTAATTAAAAACAATATCAGATTCTAGAGTACATTACATAACTATTTCGTCATTTTTTTGTTTCTCATACACTACATTTTAAGAAGAATAAAATTTCTTACGTAAAAAATCTTAGTTCAATATTGTGATGCTTCTTATCACATTTAAAGGTTGATAAGAATTTTGTTTCTCAAAAAAAAAAAAAAATTATAAGAATTTTATTAATATTAATTTTATTTTCAAAATTCAATTTTTTTTTCAACTCTCATTTTTCTTTTATAATTTCTGATTTTAATTAAGGTTGATATAAAAGAGATAATCTATTTATTATATTATACAAGAAATATATCAATAAAAAATGTAGAAAGAAAATATAAAATGAAAAATTCAAATTTAATCACCTTTTGACTTTGCCTTGCTTTAAAATTAGCTATTATTCATTAATTGCTGGTACGACTCAAGAGTAATAAAATAACGAACAAAATTACAATTCAAATCATAAATTTTAGAAGTGTAACAAATTAAGCTATATATTCTCAAAAAGTAAAAATATTGAATTATGAAATCTTTAAAAGTAACAAATTAAATCCAATAATGTAACAGTAACATATTAAACTTTTAGATTTATGTAAGTAACATTTATAAAATTAAAAAAAAAAAAAAG
This sequence comes from Quercus tomentella, assembly GCA_028535165.1. Lineage (NCBI taxonomy): Eukaryota > Viridiplantae > Streptophyta > Magnoliopsida > Fagales > Fagaceae > Quercus > Quercus tomentella. The sequence continues at coordinate 18,777,400 of JAPQVY010000111.1, read as the reverse complement.
ATTTTACAGTAACAAATTAAATGCCCACTTTATATTAAACTAAACATAATGTTGTTTTACTTAAATGAAATACGATTTAATTTCTTCCTCAAAAAAAAAAAAAAAAAAACTAAGATTTAATTTATCAGTTTTAAAAATCTTAGTAGTATTTAATTTATGAGTAATACTACACACTACTGTAGGGATATAAGGCCTAAGAATGTATATTGGGCCGTGGGGCCTCATCCGAGGACAGGTAGATGTTAGTGAAGGAGTACGAATTAGTGAGTTACGGAAGTACTATGACCAGAAGGGTTTGGGAAGGTATTCTAAGGAGGAATGCCTCCTCAGACTAAGCAAAGCAAAGGTCAGAAGGCCCGATCTTCCATCCAAAGCAGCACTCCGGATGATTCTACTGAAAAGGACAAATATCGGGAGGGAATAAGACAAAGAGAAGCTAAGAAATATCTAAGAGAAAACTGCTACTACTGCATTGAATGCTCTGCAGCTAACTCTCTAGCCACATTTATGTGGAGGTGATACCTGAACAGTGATTTCCAGCCTTACAGCTACTCCCAGAGATTTCAGGAAGGTGCTGATGGAACTAGTATTTAAGCCAGCAATCTGATCTACACGTGGAGGGTTGAGATGAAGTAAGGAATGAGAATATAAATAAGGAAATCTCATTGTAAAGGGATGATCAGATAATCTATAGAAAAGGCACTGCACACTTAAGAACTATAATTGCGGTTAAGTCTACTAGAAATACATAAGAACCACCTTCCTCGGACATTGTCGAGGAGAATTTTCCTTACCCAAAATTGTTTGTTTATACTTTCAAGTAACAATTAGCCTATTGTGATCATTGTTCAACTCATTGAAGTTCAGTTTCTAGCCCACCATCTACAAATTCATTGTTTTGGGCTATTTGGGCCTTTGTCCATCTCGTTTGGGCATAAGGACGAAACGCTGCCCTTATAATTGGTCTGTGGGGAATTCTTGTGCTTTAGTGAGATTAACGTATAGTTATGGTAGATTTAGGGCCTAACCAGGGGGAGTCTGTTGGTTCCCAACGTCAAGACCAGTTTCTCAATCTTGAGTGAAGAAGGGACCGGGAGGTTAGTGTGCATAGCACACATATTAGTAGGAGCCAATCTCGAAGTGGGAGTTACGTCTCTCATGAAGAGAATACTAGAAGTATGCAACTGGAGATTGACCGTTTGCGAAGGAGGTTACGCCGCGAACAATGTAGGAGAACTCCTTCAAGTTCTGGCCCTTCTTCTGATGATGATAGTGATAATAGCTACCGGCCCAGGTCGAGAACTCCCCCTAACGAATCTCTCTCGTGTGATAAGGATCACCATTATAGACGGAGAAAGGAGAGTCTGTTTCACAAAGGTCTGGGCAGTGATGCTATGGGCAAGGCTCTAAATCAGATTTCTAAGTCACCTTTTACACGTAGGGTTAAAGGAGGAAAACTTCCTCGGCGGTTTACTTAGCCAACATTCACCATGTATAATGGCAGAACAGACCCTGTGGAGCATGTTAGCCACTTCAACCAGAGAATGGTTGTTCACTCAAAGAATGAAACCTTGATGTGCAAGGTGTTCCCATCTAGTTTGGGGCATGTGGCAATGAGATGGTTTGATGGCCTACAGGAAGGTTTTATTAACTCCTTTAAAGAGCTTACTAGAGCTTTTAGTTCTCACTTCATTACTTACAGTAGAGTTCCTCAACCCTTAGACTCCCTGTTGTCTATGGCTATGCGAGAAAGGGAAACCCTGAAGACGTATTCTGATAGATACATGGAGATGTTTAATGAGATAGATGAGAACTTTAATGATGTAACTATAAGGACTTTCAAGGTCGGCCTGCCCGCCGAGCATGATTTGAGAAAATCTTTGACAAGGAAGCCTGTCAGAAGTGTGCGTCGGCTCATAGACCATATTGATGAGTATAAGCGGGTAGAGGAGGACCAATAGCAAGGGAAGGGGAAGGCTAAGGTGGTCCTCAGGATAGAAGGGATTTTAGGTCGGACAGATACAACAATACCTAGCCTCGGAGGGACTTTGCTGGACAATCTAGATCTACTGCTACTCAAGTGGTTAGCACAGTGTTCCGGGAGCTAGTACATCAAGTCTTGGAAAATATTAAGAATGAGTCATACTTTAAATGGCCAAATAAGATGGGAGGAGACCCCACGAAGCGCAACCAAAGCCTTCACTGCTAGTATCACCAAGAGCGAGGACACACCACAAAAGAGTGCAGAACTTTATGGAGTCATCTGGAGCAGCTGGTCAGAAGTGGAAAGTTAAAGCAATTTCTATATCAGCCCAATGGGCAAGAAGGCCAGGCAGACTCGGGATCTCAGAAAGATACTTCTTCAAGGCTACCTTTAGGCACAATTAATGTTATCCTTGTTGCTTCGGGAAATACCGGTTCTCATTCCTTCAGGGTAATGTCTATAGCTCAGTCACTCACAAGGGACCCGTCCCCTGAGCTGAAGAGGGGTAGGATGGAAGTCCGACCATCGTTGAGTTTTTCTGATGAAGAGAAAGTTGAAACCCTGCAGCCACATGATGATGCCCTAGTGTTCACCCTTAGGATATGAGGGTATGATGTGAAGAGGGTGTTGGTAGATTAGGGCAGCAGTGCAGAGATCATGTACCTTAATTTGTATAAGGGGCTCGGGTTAAAACCTGAGGACTTGGCAGGTTCTGGCTCACCTTTGATAGGTTTCGATGGGAAAGTTGTTATTCCAATGGGCCAGATTAGACTACCTGTGCAAATAGGTTCAGAAGTAGTGGAGGTGGACTTCATTCTGGTGGATGCTTACTCCCCTTGCACTACCATTGTAGCAAGACCCTGATTTTATGCCATGGGGGCTGTTTCTTCCACCTACACTTGAAGGTGAAGTATTCATTAAGGGACTAGGTTGAAGAGCCGATTGGGAGCCAGTCTGTGGCTAGGCAGTGCTTAGTAGTTGCAATTAGATATCAGAGTGAAGGTGAGTCTTCGGCCTCTGTTGAGCAAGGTCTATAGCAATCAAAGAAGGCAGTGTTGTCTGCAGATGTGGTGATGGAAGGGGCAAAGTGTGAGGAATTAGAAAAAGTCATCATCGGTGGTGACAAGGAGAAGTTTTTCCAGATCGAAGATCAGTTGCCTCCTTGGGAGAAGGAAGAGCTGATAGAGTTTCTTATGAAGAATGTTGATTTGTTTGCATGGAGTGCTTACGAAGCTCCGAGGTTAGATCTAAACTTCATTTGCCATCATTTAAACATCAATTCGTCTATCTTCCCCAAAAAGCAACCACCTTGGCGCTTATCTAAGGACCATTCTGATGCCGTCAAGGAGGAGGTGGTCAAGCTTAAACAGGCTTGGGCTATTAAAAAAGTGTTTTACCCTGAGTGGTTGGCCAATACAGTGGTGGTGAAGAAGAAAAGTGGGAAGTGGTGAGTATGTGTAGACTTCACAGATTTAAATAAAGCTTGCCTAAAGGACCCTTTTCCCATGCCTCGTATAGATCAATTAGTGGATATGACTATAGGCCATCCTCGAATGAGCTTTTTAGATGCCTTTCAAGGGTACCATCAAATACCGTTGGCTTTGGATGATCAGGAGAAAACAGTTTTTGTTACTCCCACTGGAAATTATCACTACAAAGTGATGCCCTTTGGGTTAAAGAATACCGGGCTACCTATCAGAGGATGATGACCAAAATGTTCGAGCCCCAACTAAGTAAGAACATTAAGGTCTATATAGATGATATGGTGGTGAAAAGTAAGGTGGTGTCCGATCACGTGGGTGACCTCGAGAATATTTTCAAAATACTAAGGAGGCACAAACTGCACCTCAATGCTTCTAAGTGTTCTTTTGGCGTTGGCTTAGGTAAATTTCTGGGCTACATGGTTACTCATCGTGGGATTGAAGTCAACCCTGATCAGATTAAGGCAATTAACAATTTACAACCTCCTCAGAATCCCAAAGAGGTCCAGGAGTTAACAAGGATGACTGTTGCTCTAAATCGATTCATCTCACGATCAGCAGACAGGTGTAGACCTTTCTTTCGATTGTTGCATAAGTGGAAGGGATTTGAATGAATCGAGGAGTGTGCTTTGGCCTTCCAGCAATTGAAGGAATACCTTTCTCGGCCGCCTATTATGTCCCGGCCCGAAAAAGAGGAAGTCCTGTTTGCTTATGTTGCTGTAACCTCCCATGCGGTAAGCTTAGTACTGATACGAGTTGATAATGGAGTGCAGAGACCAGTTTATTATATGAGCAAATCACTACATGAGTCAGAGGTTCGTTATCTACCACTGGAAAAGGCCATTTTGGCAGTGGTGCATGCTACATGTAAGCTCCCTCACTACTTCCAAACTCACACAATTGTGGTTTTAACCTAACTTCCATTTCAATCACTACTTCGGAGAGCTGATTACACGGGAAGGATTGCCAAGTGGGGTACGATCCTAGGGGTTTTTGATATCAAGTATATGTCTCGCACCTCTATTAAGGGCCAAGTCTTTGTAGATTTAGTGGCCAAGTTTGCTGAATCCCCACCGAAAGAGGAGGGGGAAAAGCAGACCATGGATGAAAAATCAGTTGGTGTAGTCTCTCTACAAGAGCCTTTATCCTGGAGAGCATACGTTGATGGCGTAGCAAATCAAAGAGGATCCGGAGTGGGGCTAGTTGTAGTATCTCCTGAAAAGATCATTATTGAGAAATCCTTAAGGTTGGGTTTCTCGGCCACAAACAATGAGGCTGAGTATGAGGCTTTGTTGATGGGAATGGCTATGGTTCGAAAAATGGGAGGAAAAACAGTGGAGGTATTTTCAGATTCGAGATTGGTTGTAGGCCAAGTAAAAGGAGAAATGGAAGCCAGGGATTTGAGAATGCAAGAGTATCTAAATCAAGTTAGGCACTTGCAATCAGGGTTTGAGTCTTTTTCCTTACAACAAATCCCCCGAAGCAGAAATACGCATGTTGACTCTCTTGCCACTCTTGCAACCTTCTCGGCGCAGAGCTTACCTCGGGTTATCCTGGTCAAGGATCTATGTTGGCCTACTAAGATGAAGGGTGACAAGGTCCATATTCACCAAATTAGGGTAGGTCCTAGTTGGATGGATCCTATTGTGCTATTCCTTAAAGGTGAAATCTTGCCTGAGGAAAGAGGGGAAGCTAACAAAGTGCGAAGAAAGGCTCCTTGATTCTGGCTGTCTGAAGATCAAAAGTTGTACAAGCGCTTTTTTTCTAAGCCATATCTGCTCTGCATCCATCTAGAAGCAGTGAAGCCACTCCTAGAAGAGTTACATGAAGGAATTTTTGGAAGTCATACAGGAGGCAGATCCTTATCTCATAAAGCCCTCACTCAGGGATATTGGTGGCCAAATATGCAAAAGAAAGCACAACATTACGTGAAAAAGTGTGGCCAATGTCAGAGGTTTGCTCCAAATATTCATCAGCCAAGGGGCGTCCTCAACCCTCTGTTTAGTCTCTGACCTTTTGCTTAATGGGGATTGGATATTGTAGGGCCTTTCCCTAAGGCAGCAGGGAATAGGAGATAGCTATTGGTCGGACTAAGTGGGTTGAAGCCGAGCCACTGACAAATATCAAAGATGTGGACGTCAAGAGATTTATGTGGAAAAATATTGTCACTTGGTTTGGGATCCCTCATAGCCTCATCTCGGACAATGGGCTTCAGTTTGATAGTAAAGTCTTCTGGAGGTACTGTTGTGAATTGGGCATTAAAAATAAGTACTCCACCCCGGCTTATCCGCAGGGGAATGGGTAGGCCAAGGCTGTCAATAAGGTCATAGTGAATGGATTTAAGAAGAGGCTGGATGATGCGAAAGGTAAATGGGTGGAAGAGCTGTCACCCATTCTTTAGACATATCGGACTAACCTCCGTAGGTCAACAGGGGAAACACCTTTTTCCATGACTTATGGGGCTGAGACTGTGATTCCTCTAGAGACAGGATTCCCAACGTTGAGGACGAGCTTGTTCACTCCGAACAGCAATGACAACCTACTGGAGAAGAGTTTGGATTTGATTGAGGAGCAAAGAGAAAATGCCGTGGTTTAGTTAGCATACTATCAATAGAAGCTCAAATAAAGGTATGACTCAAATGTGAGACTGAGACCGTTAGCGCTTGGAAACTTGGTATTAAGAAAAGTTGTGGGCACTGCAAAAAACCCAACATGGGGGAAGTTAGGGCCTAATTGGGAAGGGTCATACTACATTACTTCGGTGACTAGTATAGGTGCTTATTTCCTAGAAGACTTAAACGAAAATGCCATACCTCGTCCTTGGAATGTAAATAACCTGCGAAGGTAATATTATTAATGAAACGCAGCTCTACCATGTTTCTATTTCTGACATTATGTGCTATATTTATTATTTGGCTAAATATTAAACAAAACTTTGGTCATGCCTGACTCCTCAGATCACATACCTTGAGTAAATTAATACTCTTCATTATGTATTTAAGTATTAAACAGAACCTTGGTCATGCCTGTCTCCTCAGACAACATACCTTTGGTAAATTAATACTCTTCATTATGTATTTAAGTATTAAACAGAACCTTGGTCATGCTTGGCTCCTCGGACCACATACCTTGGGTAAATTAATACTCTTCATATGTATTTAAGTATTAAACAGAATCTTGGTCATGCCTGGCTCCTCGAACCACATACCTTGGGTAAATTAATACTCTTCATTATTTGTTTAAGTGTTAAACAGAACTTCGATTATGTTTAGTTCCTCGGACCACCTACATTGAGTAAATTAACGCTACTAAGCATCTAACTAAGTGTTAAACAGAACCTCGGCTATGTCTGGTTCCTCAAACTCCCTGCCTTGGGTAAATTAACATTTCTATGATTATGAGAATACTAAACAGAACCTCGGCCATGTTAGGTTCCTTGAACCATGTGCCTTGGATAAGTTAGTAACCAGCCTAGTTATGGTGGATAACCAAAATCCTCATTGTGGTAACTTAATTGAAAGGACATATGTGAGCATCACTTAAAGCATTTGCAAGTATATCCACGATCAATTCATAAGCTAATTGTCATCTACAACTCCTTAAATTTACTATTAAGTGGGAGGTTATGTGGAGCCCTGAAGGGATAAATGCTCCATCATTCTCTGAAATCAAAAGAGAGTCTAGTGATATGCAAGATCCTTTGACTTAGTTAAGCTTAACGTATGTTTTTGAAGTTAATGGTACACTTTGTTAAGGTTGTAAACTAGGAAGGTTTAACCTGTTGTGCTACTGATTATGTGGGATGTAGCAACTACACTATCACTTATGCAGATAATTAAATAAAGTTATATCTCATTTTTATATCGATTAAATGTGAAATAAAACAAAAGCTACATTAGGATTTGCATAAATACCACAAGCATAAAAGAGAAGCTCATAAATGCTGTTAAGTTAAGCCTTAGAAAGGGCAAATGAATTACAAGCCTTGAAAACAAAAACAACATTTACATGAAAAACAAAAAGGCTACAAGTCCTAGTCTAGGCCTTAATTAATCTTCAATGGAGGGTTGGCCTTTCCTGTTGCCTTGGTAGACTTCGCGGTTTCAGCTGGGACGGAGGTTGGACCTTTACCCTTGAGGTCCTCCTTGGTAGACACAGGAAAGGTGGCTAGGACAATCTCCATGTTGTGGGAAGCCTCTTTCTCCTTAGGGGGTCTTTGGGGGCAGCTGGAGGCTTAGTGGCATCAAGGGCTACTCCCTTTGTTGTGTCTTTTTCCTTTTCAGCAACCCCAAGCTGTTCTACCTCTTTTGGAAGACTGTCAGAAGGGGAAAGTGCCTTGGCAGGGCTATCTTCACCAATATTTGCCTCCTTGGAGGCAGTGTCAGCCTTGGAGCCCGAGGAGCTTGATGCCTGAATGGCAGGAGGATAATATACACTCTCTGCTCTCCTAAGGGCAGAGGAGGCCTCAACCCCAACTTGGTTAAGGGCCTCATTCCACACTTGGAGGCAGTAGATCCTACATACCTTTGAGACCTCAGCCTTGAGAGCCTCCTCGGTCTCTGCCACTCCCACCTTATAGCCGTCCTGTTCTGCTTTATCTATGGCCTTCTCTGCCTCCTCCAGCTTCTTCTTTAAGACCTTTATATGCTCTTTAGCTATAGCCAGCTCATCCTCGACCTAGCGAAATTGCTTGCATTGAGTCTCGGCTTGCTTCTCTGCTCCTTGCAGGGCAGCCTCAGCGCTCTTCCTTTGCCTATCAGCCTTGGTTAGTTGGGTGTTCAGCTCTTGGATCTTCTTATCTACCACCTTGAAGGATTCCACCGCAGCGATACGCCTGGCTTCTTCATCCTTCATTTGCCTGTAGGAGCTGTTTACCAACTCTTTGGCTCTATGTGCAGCTTGGACAGCCTTTCAAGGAAAGAAGTACAACGGTTAAAAAAAGATAAAAAAAAAAAGTAATAATAAAAATCTTTTTTACAAACTTACCAGAGCAAGGTCCTTCTTCAAGCTGAGGAACACCTCGTGTTTCCTCATTGACCTTAGGTCGACTATATCCCCGGGCAGCAGTAGAGCCTACTCCATAGCGTTGGCCACGTATCTAGCCCTCCCCTGCTGGAAGTCCTTGATAGAAGCATCAGCGGGCAGGGGAGCTCCATCCAGCACTATGGAAGGAGTCCAGGCAGAAGCTTCAGCTTGGGAGTCACCCCTCTTGTCCGCAATGGCCCCTTCACTAAAGGACCTTATCTGCATTACCCTAGCTTGTTTGGACCCCTTTTGGGGCTCGGCCTCCTTGGAGAGTTGGCTTTTTCCCCCTTCCACCACCTTCTTGCCCCTCTGATTTCTCTTCCTCTTGTTATCGGTAGGATCAGGTTGGAGGGCCTAGGTAGATGGAGGAGTGGTTGGCTTGGTCTGGGTTACCTTCTCTAACGCGTTGCCTATTGCTTGAGACTCTAACAAATCCTGAAGACTTGATCTTGTCTTGCGCTACAGCACCATGGCGTCTGGGATGGTGGGATCTTCCTAGGTATAGCTCACTTGGGCTGGAGAAAGATGGCTAAGGTCACCACCTGGGTCTTTTAGAGACTAGGGCTGATTAAAGACCTCAAAGTCGTCCTCAGAGTCGGAGACCTCAACCACTTCTTCTTCTTCCTCTTTGATTGTTGGTTGGGAGGGAGTTGCTTCCTCGGCTAAGAAATGGAAGGGCAACTCTATCTGTTGTACATCTTTTGGGACGGGCATGGATTTAGGAAGCCCGGAACGGCGACGTTTATAAGGTGTAGATGCTGGTCCTTGGCCTTAATCACGCACTTCGGAGACTGAAAGCTAGATGATAGTGGATCATAGCAGAGAATGAGATGAGCTGCTCTTAGTTGCCCATCCTTATGGACAAAGACCTCAGCCTTGAGCACTTTGTTCAAATCCGGCTGGTTAACAAGGTTTAGGTTCAGGACAGCAAAGTACTTATCTGCAAAACCATCAAAAAAACAAGGAGACGTTGTTAAAAAAAAAAAAAAAAAAAGTAGCATAAGTCAGAGAGAAATTCAACTACAAGTACAAATAGGAAAAAATGGCTACAAAAGATGTTAGTAAGAAAAGGGGATGATATTAGAACAACAAACCTAGACCTACGAACCCCACCTGGTATCCCATCTCTTGTCGGGCAGTGAAGGCTATCATGCCATTCCCCTGAGACAATTAAGTAGTCTTTATTCATGCCTTTGTTGGACTTAGGGAGACACAAAATGAGCCTGACCTCAGGAACCCTAGTTTTTAGGTAGTACCCCTGCCCTTTTAGGTGGTTACAGTTGTAAATCCAATTGACGTCGTGGTGGGTGAGGTTCAAGCCCATCTTCTCGTTAAAGGCGTCTACGCTACCTAGAATTCTAAACATATTAGGGGCACATTGGGTGGGGGAAAGCCTATGAGCTATTAAGTAATCCCTAGTGACTCTACCCATGGGAATTCTCATCTCCCCCTCTATAAAGGCAATCATAGGGATTACTACTTCTCCCTCTTGCCTCGTGGTATGCCACTCCCCTTGTTTGCGGTACCTAATAGAAACCCCTTGGGGGACTCGGTATTAAGCTTTAAAGCTCTCTATACCCTCTGGGGAGTCTACAAAGAAAGCGAATTTACCCATATATATATATATATATATATATATATTTTTTTTTTAAGGTACTAAGAAGATGAGATGAAATCAGACAGGCCGAGGAAGAAAGGACCCTAAATAAAAAGAAAGACAAGAGACCGAAGCGAAGGAAGAAGGAAGAAAGTGCTAGAGACAACTTACGGGAGAGAAAAAAGGCTCCTCGGACTAGCTCTTGAGTTTTGAGTGTGTAAAAAGTAAGGTAGTTGAAGCTTTTGAGCAATATATATATATGAAAGAGAAAGACAAGCAGGAAAACTCCCGCTTAAGTTCCCATAAAATCCCCAGCCATTGGATCTCCATCGTACCGCAGAATGTGGGGAACATGGAGCCGCATAAATTAATTGCAGGCGTGTCTCGAATGCCGAAACGTCAGGAGCGTGCTTCTAGGCAGTTGGAAAGACAACTACACAGACAGAAGTGATGTAAAGGAAGAACATAAGTATTATTATAATATCGAAATTCCCTTTTTTCCTAGGAGCAAAGGAAGGAAATTTTGAGGGGCTATTGTAGGGATATAAGGCCCAGGAATGTATATTGGGCTGTGAGCCTCATCCAAGGACATTTAGTAGCTCGAGGACAGGTAGATGTTAGTGAAGGAGTACGAATTAGTGAGTTACGGAAGTACTATGACCAGAAGGGTTTGGAAAGGTATTTCGAGGAGGAATGCCTCCTCGGACTAAGCAAAGTAGAGGTCAAAAGGCCTGATCTACCATCCAGAGCAGCACTCTGGACGATTCTACTAAAAAGGACAAATATCGGGAGGGAATAGGACTAGTGGCGGCGCCACATTTAGGCCAGGGTGTTCCCAGGAACACCTTAACCTGGAAAAAAAAATTATATATAATAATTAAAAAAAATTTATTTGTTTACCCTTAAAAAAAAATTAGGAACACCCTCAAAAAGAAAAAAAAAATTATTTGTTTTACTTTCAAGCAAAAAAAAAGAAGCCCAAATAAAAATTTTGAACTAAAATCTATAAAAAAAAAAAAAAAAAACAGAATAAGCCCACCAGGGAAAAAAAGCCCAACATCAATCCTAAACAATAGATTACAAACCCAATCTAAAGAAAAAAACAAAGTAAAGTAAACCCAACATGGTAGCAAACCCACGGATTTTCAAAAAAAAAAAAAAAAAAAAAAAAAACCAAGACCCAATATACGCGATTACAACCTAACCTAAAGAAACCAGAGCATGGGTTTCTCTCATATAAGAACCTCAAGTCCTCTGCAAAAGCGACTCAGCAACGCTGCAACAGCCACACCCAGAGCAATCGACGATGAGATCGGAGATTCCCTTGCCCAGATCGGAGATTGGTGATGGCGAGATTGGCATAAGAACCTCAGGCAACATCAAGGTATTTCAGTTCTCTCTCTTTTTCTTTATCTCGTCTATGCTTTGAGCCTCCAACTGAGAGCGGCGTTCTCTCTCTCTTTTTCTTTATCTCATAGTTTGCCTTGTGACTATTTTTTTGATAATGCAGTGTGTTGACTTTCTTAGACTTAGACTTATTGACTATTTTTTTTGTCTTTTGAAATCTCTCTTTTTCTTTGCTTTGACTTAGACTTAGGCTTTCCTCTAGTTCTCTTTTGGCTAAATTGGCTTTTTGTGTAAGTGTATATATGTAAATATGTAATTGTGTATTTGTGTTGACTGTTGATTGGCCATTGTCTCTTGAGTGGGGGATGGGGGTGTGGGGCCGTGGCATTAGATTGAGGTAGTGGTCGTGGTCCACTTAAAAGCAACACCCAAAACAACACATTATTAAAAGACAAAAATAAAAAAATAAAAAATAAACTATGTTAGGCAATGTGTTGAGTCAGGTGGATGATGTAGTGTATTTGTATTCTTTACATTGTGCAAAACCAACTAAATAGTGAGGTGTGTGCTAGATTGCTAGTGGTTAGTAAAGAAAAATAATGAAACAATTAAACAAAAATAATTAATAATTTTATTAATATTTCAAATGAACTTATAATTTATTGTTTATTCTTTTGCTAGTTATTATTGACAAATATTTGATAAAGAAATCACGTACCTAAGATTAATTTTTTGTGTAAGATTCATCTTCATCTTCTAAGCGGATTTGTGTTAACTTTAACTTAGAAAATCTTTGTTCAGATATGAATTTGCGTGTTTTTTGGTTGTTGTTGGCGTCAATATATGAATTTTTTTTTAATAGATTGTGTAATTTATCATTCTTAAGGAACATCCTGGAAAAAATTCCTGGAGCCGCCACTATTAGGACAAAGGGAAGTTGAGAAATATCTAAGAGAAAGCTACTACCACCGCATTGAATGCTCTGCAGCTAACTCTATAGCCGCATTTATATGGAGGTGATACCTGAACAGTGATTTTCAGCCTTACAGCTACTCCCAGAGACTTCAGGAAGATGCTGATGGGACTAGTATCTGAGCTAGCAATCTAATCTACACGTAGAGGGCTGAGATGAAGTAAGGAAGGGGAATATAAAGAAGGAAATCTCATTGTAAAGGGATGATCAGATAATCTGTAGAAAAGGCACTGTACACTTAAGAACTGTAATTGCGGTTAAGTCTAATAGAAATACATAAGAACCACCTTCCTCGGACATTGCCGAGGAGAATTTTCCTTACCCAAAATTGTTTGTTTATGCTTTCAAGCAACAATTAGCCTATTGTGATCGTTGTCCAACTCATTGAAGTTCAGTTTCTAGCTCACCCTCTACAAATTCATTGTTTTGGGCTTTTGTCCATCTCGTTTGGGCATAAGGACGAAACGCCGCCCTTACACATACCATTAATATCACCTTTTCACTTACTAGTAACTACTCACCACATAAGCTATTTGTAAAAAAGTTTGTAAAATAGCATTTTTCTTAATTTATTATATAATGAGTTTGAGGAAAATAATTCTTAATCAATTTAGAGTTAAAGCCTTTTTCTTTTAAGGCAAAACCCTATGCTAAAATTTCAAGAGAAAAAAAACCCAAAGGGAGAAATAGTAGAAACAACCAAAGAGGATATAGTGTAAGAGCACTCATTGGTGCTTGTATAATATATATATAAAAAAAAAACCACATTTTAGCTAATTAAACGCAAATTCACCCACATTATGCCATGCAAATTTGTGTATAAATATATGGTCATACTACGGTATATTTCCTGTGGCACTACTTATTTTGCACTTTTTTTTTCTTTTTTCTTTATGTATTCCAAGGAAGTCCAAATTTTCAGTCTCATTTTTTTTGCTCCACTCTATACTCCACCAATAAATACATGCAACATGTCCACATATTTAATTAAATATGACTTTTCTTATTTCTATTACCTAAAATAAAATAACGGTACATCTCCCCGCCACCGCAACCTTCAACCTTCATTGGCCAGTGGCGGCTCCAGGACTTAAGAAGCATAAATTATACAATCTAATAAAAAGAGAAATTCATATATTGACAACAACAACAATAAAATAACATGCATATACATAAAGTTTACAATTGCCTTCTACGAGTTTTCATATTTTGAAATCGTTGCATGATAGTCTCATTATCAATGCTACATAGCTACATCTCTTTCAATGTACACAACCAAACAATCATTCATTCACTGAATGTAGAACAAATTATGGAACAAAATTTAATTTTATTAGCATAAAAAAACTGAGGGTGTTCCCAAATTTTTTTTTGAAGGGTAGACAAATAAATTTTTTAAAATTATTATATATATATATATATAAATTTCAGGTCAGGGTGGTCCTGGGACCACCTTGGCCTTAAGGTGGCGTCGCCCTTGTCACCAACACCAGTTTTCGATTCCATCAACCTCTCCGGTCATGGCCAACCATCGTCTCCAATCATGGCAAAACTGCCTATTTAATTAAATCAAACTAATCCCAACCGTCACTTTCAAACTCACCAACCACCATAGCCAAAACTCATGTTTCATACCCAAGCCAAAATCATCACCATAGCTGAAACCCATGTTTCAAATCTACTCCTCCTTATTTTTATTTCTCTTCCTAGCCACTAAATTACTTTTATGTTTTTGCTCTTTCATTTTATTTTTATTTTCATTTTCGTTCTCTTTTGTTTCCTAATCTTTATACTGTGACCAAACGTATTTTGTGTTAATTCTCTTTAAATTGTTTTGTTGTCTTTGATTGATTCGATGATTCAATTTCTCTTTGGAGTTTGGTTATTAGGATTTGATGATATTGGCTTGGGTTTGAAACGTTGGTTTCATCTATGGTGGTTGGTGGGTTTGAAAAGAACAGTAGGGATTGGGTTGGATTTAATTAAATAGGTGGTTTGGCCGTTACCGGCGATGTTGATGGCATTGGAGGCCAGTGGTAGGAGGACAGTGCTGACAAAGGTTGAAGGTGGTGGTGGCGGGTGGTGGCGGGAGGTGTTGGGTTCTTGTATTTTAGGTAATTGAAATAAGAAATGTCAGATTTAATTAAATAGGTGGATATGTGATAGTTATTTATTGGTGGAGTAAAGAGTGAAGTAGAAAAAATAAGACAATTTAAAAAAATGAGTCCAAATCTTCTGTCCCACTTTTCTTGCTCCACTCTATACTCCACGAATAAAAACATGCCACATGTTTGGACTTTGAAAAAATAAGACATAAAATCTGGACTCTTAAAAAAGGGAGTGAATGATAATTGTTGTGTTAAGAAAGGTAAACAATTAAAAAAGGGTAAATTACAACTTATTCACCTGTGGTTTGATCGAAATTTAAGTTGCCTACCTGTAATTTAAAATTTGACACTTTATCCACCTGAGATTTGATCAAAATTTAAGTTGCTTATCTGTGATTTGAAATCCTATGATACAAGTGTTCTGTTAGATTTTTTTTTTAATCTTATTTGATCTTGTATTTTTATGTTTTTTGTGTTTTTGGAGGAGAGAAATATAAAAGTTAAGAAAAATTACATATTTAGCCATGTTTTTAACTGAAGTGGGTTATGGAATTCTAACTAAGCTAACCTCGGGTGGGTAAAGTGTCAAATGCAAATTACAATTTACCCACCCGTGGTTTGGCCAAAATTTAAGTTGCCTACCTGTGATTTGGAACTTGACATTTTACCCACTTGAGATTTGATTGAAATTTAAGTTGCCTATTTGTGGTTTGAAATCCCATGATGTAAGTGTTTTGCTGGATTTTTTTGATCTTATTTGATTTTGTATTTTTATGTTTTTTTATGTTTTTGAAGGAGAGAGACATAAAAATGGAGTAAAATTACATATTTAGCTATGTTTTTAACAAAGTTGGGTTACAAAACTCTAATTAAGCTAACCTTAGGTAGGTAAAGTGTCAAATTTCAAATTACAGGTAAGTAACTTTTAAATTTTTGCTAAACCACATGTGGGTAAGTTGTAATTTACCTATTAAAAAAATTAGTATTTTAATAAAACATAGGGTAAAATAATAGTAGATAAAATACAATTAATAGATTCTTATATGCTATGATGGCAATACGAATGCTGTAATGACTAAAAGTAATACTACAGTTATAAACTATTTTACAACATTTTTACAAATTATTGATGTGACAAATTCTTATTAGTTCTAATATGGGTCTACTACTAACATCACATTTATGATTACCAATAGTTATTTGAAAATTACTAAAACTACATTAGCAGTTTATAAAAATTTTGTAAAATAATTTGTATTTGTAGTATTCCTCAAACGATCAATGAACAAGGTCGCTGCCCATGCCACGAGAAATTATAAGGTCCATATGGTGGACAAGTAATGTGATCTACTATTCCACTAAAAGACTCACATTTGTTTAAAATTGTTGAATTAGAAATTCTTTTTTAAACAGAAACTGATTACTGACTAAGCAATTTTAAACAAGTGGAAGTCTTTTAATGGAATGGTGGACAAGTGACATGATCCACCAGAGGACTGTATAATTTCTCCCACGCCATGAGAAATTATAAGGTTCACATGGTAGACAAGTGATGTGGTCTACTATTCCACTAAAAGACTCACATTTGTTTAAAATTGTTGAGTTAGAATTTTTTTTTAAACAGATTACTGATTCAATAATTTTAAATAAATAGGAGTCTTTTAATAGAATGGTGAACAAGCAACGTGTAATTTCTTACACGCCACACAAGACCAATAACAAAGAGAAGCCATTTCTTAATCTTATCTGTAGTCTTCGTTTCTATAACTGAAACTTTTATATAACGACAAAACCCTCACAATCGTTTAAAAAAGGGATAATTACAGCAAACCCACCTGAGGTTTGGCCCGTTTTCGCTTTGCCTACCCGTGGTTCAAAACTTATCACTTTGCCCACCTGAACTTCAATCCGTTACCCACCTCTCCCTTTGCCGTTAGAAAAACATATTTTTAAGGAAAAACAAACATAACAAAGATCAAAAAGTTAGGGTTTTTTATTGCTTAAAAACTTCTGTGAGAATAGGATAGGATTGAGAAACAAATTCATTTCGTACAAGTAATCCATGGATTTTACGACCCATGTCGAGAAATCCAATCCTTGCACAAGCGGTGAAAGCATTGATAAGAGTAACCTCATCTGGCCTTGCATTAACATCAGACTTGAGCATTTCATCAAACACCTTCAAGGCATCCCAATAACAACCTCCTTGTATACACCCAGAAACCATACTGTTCCAAGACACCACATCACGAACAGAGAGTGGTATTTCATTGAAGACTTGGCGAGCATTATGAAGCAAGCCGCAGAAGGAGTACATGGAAAGCAAAGCGTTTTGGACGAAGACATCGTGTTGGAGACCGAGTTTGAACGTGAGGGAGTGAAGCTCTTGACCTTTGTGGGAAAGTGAGAGATGGGCACAAGCTTTGAAGAGGAAAGGGAAAGAATGGCAGTCCGGGAAAAGCCCGAAACGGCGGCGCATGAGATTGTAAAGAGAGATGCATTGTTGTGGTGAAGCAGTAGTGTTACTGTTACTGTTACTGTTACTGTGTGAGTAAGCTTTGAACATGAAATTCCAGGCGAAGATATTGGGGTTCTGAATTTGAGAGAAAAGGGTGTAAAGGAAGTGGAGATTGTTGGCATTGAAGTGTGGAGGAGAGGCTGATTGCGCCATTGAGGGTGTGGGTTGTTGGATAGGATTGGAAGGAAGTGGGGTTTGGGGAAAGTGGTGCGGATTTGAATTTGAATTTGAATTCAAGTTTGACTTCTGGTTCTGGGAGTGATGGTGAAGATTATGGGATTGAGAAACCAGGTTGGGGAAGAAACCAGGCCAGTTTTGACAATGTTGTCCTTGTCTTTGTTGTTTTTGTTGTTATTTGCTTCGATATATCTTTTGTTTAACATGGAGATTGGTTAAAATTCATTTTGCATTGAGAAAATTTGTTCTCATAGAAGTTCTTAAGCAATAAAAAATCCTAACTTTTTGATCTTTGTTATGTTTGTTTTTCCTTAAAAATATGTTTTTCTAACGGCAAAGGGAGAGGTGGGTAACAGATGGGTAACGGACTGAAATTCAGGTGGGCAAAGTGATAAGTTTTGAACCACAGGTAGGCAAAGCGAAAACGGGCCAAATCTCAGGTGGGTTTGCTGTAATTATCCCTTTAAAAAAAGAAAAGAAATCTCAGATAAATACAAAAAAACAAACTACGTAGTGCTATAACTACAGCAAATTGCAACACAGTCAAACCCCACACGTTCTCTTCTATAAAAAAAAAAAAAAAATAGTCTCTGCTAATCTCATCTCTGCCTCTCTGTTTTTCTCTCTCTCTCTATTGCTCTGCTATTGCTACCATTACCAACCACATCAACAAAAAAATGGAGCTCAAACCTGGTCTTTCAGCTCTCGTTACCGGTGGAGCCTCTGGAATTGGTAAATTAATAACCATAACTTTCCTTTCTACTCTTATCTGCGAAAATTTTGAATTCTGATTAATTTAGCCGAATTGACCTCTCAAATCATCCACATACAATAGCGATGGATACTGCATTTTTTTTTTTAAAATTATTGTTTTTTTAAATATTGATTCTACAGCGGAGAGTTGTGTTTGGCTGTGCAGAATCGGATTTGATTGTGTTACAGATATCTCTAACAGATTGGAAATTGATTTCTCGTTTTTTTTTTTGTTCGTTGATGTAGCAACCGAGATGTGATAAAAATATCAAAAAAAAAAAAAAACTTACGCCTTGTAAATGCTATTTCAGTGTGTATGAAATTTTGTTTATGCAAACTGATCAGTGATCACCGCAATTGGGTTCATAAATTCAAAATGATTGGTATCTGGCTTTATATAGTCTGCTAAAACTAATACATAAATTGAACAATTTGCGGGACATCCAAACAAGCACGGACACTTCATTTGTGGTGTCTTACTCGTGTTGTATCCCACGTGCCATGTTATAATTTTTCAAAAATTGATCGTGTTGTACCTGTACCTGTGTCTGTGCTTCCTAGAATCCTAGTGGCGATGATTGTTATATGATGTGGTCATTTGGTGGTGGTTGATATGTAGGTAAAGCGCTTAGCTTGGCTCTTGCAAAGAAGGGAATATTTGTGACAGTTGTTGATTTCTCAGAAGAAAATGGAAGGCAAGTAGCATCCCTAGCTGAAAAGGAGAGTGCCAGGTTCCACTCCAACTTAGAATTTCCATCTGCTATCTTTGTAAAATGCGATGTGAGCAACACGAGTAAGTGAAAAATATTTGTTTCTGCTATATGATCTCATTTTTTCAGAGCTGCCGTTTACACAAACACACACCCGCATGCTAGAAATTGGTGTTTGGTTCATGCTTAGCACTATAAACTAGATATTCACTCAAAATGAAAGTATAAACTGTTTGGTTTTTGGAGTATTTGTATCCAAAAGTATTGCATATTGTAATGCTGTTGGTTTGCTTGTCTTCGTTGCATCTTCATTAAACAAAGCACAAGTTTAGCATATGTTGTTATGTACTCGACGTAATGACACAAAAACATCTATTGAGAGACTAATGTATGTCACAGAATTTTGAGAGAAAGCTTTCAAGAAAAGATAGAAAAATACTTGTTCATGTGGCACGTTTTTGTCTGCATAAATTGGCAAGGCATCTGTGCACACGTACACACCCACAAAATTTGATTTAATATTTCTTTTAGTTTTTCTCACTTTTTGAATCTTTGAATTATAAAGGCAAGTAATTTCTTTGACAGGCACATTTATATAATGTGTTTGTTTACAGATAATAAATTTAATCTTTATGGTATGAACAGGAGAAACAGCTGCTGCTTTTGAGAAGCACTTAGCGACTTATGGAGGATTGGACATCTGTATTAACTGTGCTGGAATTAGTAATCCTATTCCATTTTACCAGGATAAAACTGATGGCACTCGTTCATGGAGACACGCTATTAATGTGAACCTGATTGCAGTTATTGATTGCACTCACCGTGCGGTATGCTTAGCATTTTGACTTGGTTGTCCCTTATAGTTGCCTAATTTAGTGTTTTTCTGCATGCTGCGAGAAGCAGTTTGGTTGACAATGTTGAGGACATCTTAGAACCTTCAGATGCAGAGTTGTAGAATTATATTCCTAGAACCTTCAGATGCAGAGTTATAGTTGCCTGAAATGTTTTAATAGTTTTTATTGCGTTCTTTTCTTTACAAAACGTGTTACCATTATTTCCAGTTTTCCACCAGTAAAGCTTCTTTTTACCAGCCCATCAAAGGGTCATTTAGCAATATTCTGGGGAGAGTAGCTGCCTAGAAATGAGATATGATAACAGGGCTTTTTAAAATTTATATTCAAAATAAGAAAAAATTGAAAATGGGGGGCATTGATGTTTATCCTTTGATTTATTCATTGATCACAATACAGTAATTGGTAAGCAACAATAATTACTTAAAATTCTTAAATCAGATTAAGGCCATGGAATCTGCACAAAAGCCTGGTGTAATTATAAATATGGGATCTGCTTCTGGTCTTTATCCAATGTACGCTGACCCTATCTACTCTGGTTCAAAAGGTTTGTTCTATTTGTTTCTTATTTGGTAAATATATACATTTGATTATGTATCAAAGTAAACACATAAAGAATCCTAAAATGTGTTTTAATATCTAATTAGTGCCTCTTTAACATATTATTAATAATTGGTTTTTTTTTTTTTTTGTAGGTGGTGTTGTTCTGTTTACTAGATCACTTGTACCTTACAAGCGTAAAGGGATTCGTGTCAATGTGCTTTGCCCTGAGGTAAGATTCTGGATGTTCTTGGAGCAGGCAATGCCTTTGAGCTACAAGGCTCTTGGCGTATTTGAACTGTAATTGAATAGGCATGTGATATGCAAGTGCTGAAAATTATCTTATTTTTTCCCTTTGGGGGTGACAGTAATGTTCATTTTTGTGACATCAATTTATATGTTCAATCATAGTTCTCATAGTGAAGTTCTTCTACCAATCATAGTTTCCTTCTGAATTTTATATCATGATGCAAATACAATCAGATGTGCAAATTTCAAACTTCATTTGGTATAATTGTAAATAAATTGCCTTGCAGTTTGTGCTTGATTTGTCCAACTGAAAGTTTTCACTCATATGGTCTGCATAAAGAGTGCCTTTAGAAAATTTGTGAGCAAATTTAGATGAACCTTTGAACCAACTATGCCATGCTTCTCTTTGGATCAGTGGCTACTTAACTATTTACAGATAGCTGAATACAGATTTATTGATCAACTCTTGTCAAAATGGGCAAATATCAGAATTGGCTGGCTGAATAATCATCTTAAGGAATTGCTAATGACCTTTTTCCTGTTTTCATTTTTTTAAAAAAATTTGTTTATGGGAGGATAAGTATAGCAATTGTGCTTTGTTCTGACTGTGGATTGATAATCAACAGGAGTTCTCTGTTAAGGTTTTTATAGCATATCATATTGAATGACCCGTGAATTTGAATGCAGTTTGTTCAAACTGAGATGGGCTTAAAAATTGATTCTAAATTTGTTGGCAAGATGGGGGGCTTTCTTCCAATGGAAATGGTGGTGAAAGGTATGGGCTATGTCCTTTTCTTTCAATGGAATTTGATTGGAAGTGGCCATGTGTCATTTCAAGTTTCAATAATGCTGTATTAGATGAATGCTGTATTAGATGCTTAGCAACTTTCTCAAGTCCATTGCATGTTTCCTTTTATTATAAGAAAGATGCAAGGTAATATTTCTGGTACACATTGGTAATGTTTATAGTGTTTTGTTCGTAATGCACTGAATATCTCTGTTATCTTAGCTCAGCTCTTTTTAGTGGTTTGGCCCTATAGAGAAGTTAAGGTGGGGCTTGGGACAGGGATGGATATAAGATTTTTTTTCTTTTGCTGATAATGAGAAAAATATCTTGCCTTTTTTTGCTTTGAAAGTCAGTTTTATGTAGAGTGTCAACCGTATGTAGTAAAAAGGTGCAAACTGGATTATCAAAAAAAAAAAGGTGCAAACTGAAAACCCTTGAGAAAGACTATTGGCTATGCATTTCCACATTCTTCTAGTATCTTGTATATATGTGTGTGCTAGTTTTCTAGGCAGGTACTTCAGGCATATTATTATGAAACCATGTGTTTCTTCGGCTTAATAACAACCCTGTAGAAGAAACGTTCGATGCAATTTATGATATCAGAGATTGTTTTACTTTTCAAATCAATTAATGATATTCCAAGATATTATGCCTTTTAGGTACTTTTGAGCTTATCACTGATGAAAGTAGAGCTGGTTCGTGCCTGTGGATTACCAATCGCAGAGGCATGGAATATTGGCCCAGTCCTCTGGAAGAAGCAAAGTACTTGCTGCATTCTTCAAAATCTAAGAAAAGTTTTCCACTCAAAGTTGCATCAAATTTCCAACTTCCTCATAGTTTTGAGAAAATGTGAGTAACTATGTCAAACTTATATCTTTTTTTATCTGTAAAAGAAACTAAGTACAGTTTGTGGCTAGCCCATTTTTTATGTTATTGCTTTATGTGAATCTAAAGAAGCTTCAGCTAGAAAATGTACAAGAAATGTTTTTTTTTTTTTTTTTCCCAACTCTAAATAATAGTTTACATTTCCTTTTTGGCTATCTCTAAATAAGTTCTTCGACGAAAAAGGTTAGAATTTTTACAATTTTTTTTTTTAAATTTTTAAAATTTTTTTTTTTATTGGTAAGTTACACTAGCACCATATGGATATTGAACTTGTGACCTTGCCCTCCACCTTCCTCTGACAAGGGGACGATGTACCATTTAAGATAGAGCTTATTGGCCGAATTTATTACTAAAGATATTATTGTTTTTTCACATTTCAATTTAAATGTAAAGGGTAGTATTGGAAAATTATATACTAAGGTATGTGAACTCTTTTTATACTTGTCTTTAAAACTTGTGCATATTCAAGTGGGGCTATTATTTATAGACAGAGGGAGTGATATATAAGAGTTGTCCATACTAATGTTTAATTTGGAAGTTATATACTAAGGTATGGGAAATCTTTTTATACTTGTCCTTAAACTTGTGCATTTTCAAGGGGGGCTTATTATTTATAGACAGAGGGAGTAATATATAAGAGTTGTCCGTACTAATTTTTATTTATTAGATTTTACTCCAACTTGATTATTTTTGTTGATGCGATTTATATATGAAGCTTCTTCCTTAAGCATGTGGCCATCCTAACCTTCTATTTAGGAAACTTCCGTGTACCTTAGTCCTCTTATGCTTACAGTCAAAGCTCATCAGAGGCATTGGGGTGCATTTTGAACTGCTCAGTTTATGCCAAGGATAGCCAGATTAGTTCATGTAATTTAGTCCTTCAATTTAGAGATTCTTCAAAATGATCCTTTCTTAATTCATTTGTGCAGACCTTACTCTAATTTCAGTAGTGAACTATATGTAAAAGGGAAAAAAAAAGTTGAGTGGGAAAAGAAGAGCTGATTGGGTGGGTATTAGAGATCATTTTTTTAAAATGGGTAATTACATGCGCACCTAGTGGCTCTTGAACCCATGATCTCACCCTCCCTCCTTGTTTTTTAAAAGGAGAGGAGGTACCATTTGAGCTAAAGCTCATGGGTAAGTGGGATATTAGAGACCATATAAGATGAACTTTAGCAAATTTGAATGGAGAAGTTTGTAAATAGTAGTAGCTAATTAGCTATGGGAGCTTAAAGAATTAGTGGCTCTTATGACATAAAAGCAATCTATTTTAGTGCATTCACAGCAAGGCACTTGGTGTTTGTGTGAACTTGTAAAACTCTCTATGAGGTGGGATTTTGGTTGTTTAAATGTGATTTATTTAATTTCTTAACTAATGCTTCATTTTACTACCACTTCATATCTTCCTTACATATATATATTGGCTTTTACGAATAAATGAAACATAGAAGCAATCAGCATTTATACCTTTAAATCAACTTGCTTATTGATTAATTAGTCATGAATATCTTGAAAGGCAATTGTTTATATATATATATATTTTTTTTTTTTTAATTCAAATTAATTTTTTTTACATATATTTCCTTTTATTATATAATACAGTGGTTTGCTCATTACCTTTTGAAAGTTACTTACTAATGTTTTTGTTTCTTGCTCTTCAGAGTTGTTCACACCTTAAGTCACAATTTTCGTAATGCCACCCGTATTGTGAGCATGCCATTAAGATTGCCCATCAAACCACATCATGTTCTTGTGAAAATCATTTATGCTGGTGTAAATGCTAGTGATGTAAGTTTTTTACTCCCATTGAAAGGATTATTCTGAGTTTGAAAATTTAGTTTTTTGAGACAAAATTGTTTTGTTTGTTTGTTTGTTTGTTTTTTTTTTTTTTTTTTTGCATCTCTCTCTCTCAGCATATGTCTAAACTTCATCATGCAATCAGTAAGAATAAAACTGAATTTGGTGGCTGTAGTGGTTCAACTGGATGAATAGCCACTTTTTCAGTAGCACTGTTGATATTTGCCGTGTATATATAAGTGGAAAACACGGCCAAATATTGTGCCTTGTCCTGGTGACAGATATGATTTTTTATTTTTATTTTTATAAGTTTGGCTACAGATATGATTGCCCATAATTTAGTAATTCAGCAAGCTTAGACATGATTAATAAATTGTACTTAGTGAGCAAAGGCTTCTATTTTATTGTTTTTTGATATGACACCTTGCCTACATATAACATAATTCATATTTTTTATTTTATTTTATTTTAATAATACTACATAATTCATATTCTTACTTTTGTCTCTGTCGTTAGTTTCCATTAACGATAGAGTCATTAAGCTCTATCATTAGTCACTGATATATTAAAACAAGTATAAAGCTTTGTAAAATAAGTTTCCAGTTGTAGTGTAACATATCTTAGTAGTTCATAAGAAAACGGTTTGACTGATTACAGCAACTAACTGACTAAGACATCCTGGTACCTGAGATTCTGAGCAGCTTGTTTTAGGGACCCCTTTATATTTTTCTCATTGGATTTTGGCCATGTCCCAGCACTCTTCTCAGTGCTTTATGATGCAATACAGAATATGAATTCGAGAAAATAGAGTTTAAGAAGGGAATCAAAGAGCTATCAAATTAGCAAGAACATCTTAGCTCAATCCCTAAATGGAAGGGAGATGAAAAGCCACAAATGTTGGTGGCTGAAAGTTCAATCAATTCCATCAAAAAAGCTGTTGTTACATCTTCAAAAAAATCTTTATTTTTATTTTATTTTTATAAGTAATAAAGATTTATTGATATAAAAAAAAGACACCCAAGTACACAGTGAGTA
This sequence comes from Quercus tomentella, assembly GCA_028535165.1. Lineage (NCBI taxonomy): Eukaryota > Viridiplantae > Streptophyta > Magnoliopsida > Fagales > Fagaceae > Quercus > Quercus tomentella. The sequence goes on along the minus strand of JAPQVY010000111.1, from coordinate 18,752,583 downwards.
TACAGGGGAGTACAGATCAAATTCAAAAATTACATAAATCAAGTAAATCGAAAATTGAAGAAAAGGATTGGTTTCTCCACACTGACAACCAGTCCAATAAGGTTCTAAAAAAGAATAACTTGAGATCAGGTAGAGAACTCTCACTATCTTCAACGCACCTACTATTTCTTTCCCTCCAAATACACCACATCAAACAATGTGGAACAACAATCCATATATGTTGATTACGATGGCGACCAAACCTTCAGAAATCTTGAATAAGGCAATAAGTTGCTTCTGTATCTAAGATGCAATCCCAATCACTAGGACGTCATTCACATGTCATAAAAATTAAAAGACTTAACATAACAAAATACTTGAGTTCAAGACACAACAGCAACTAAAATCAACCAAGATTGATTGCATAATCAAACTTAAATAACAATAGGTTGCTTCTGTGTCTAATAAGATGCGATCACAACCACTAGGATGTCATTCACATGCCATAAAAATTAAAAGACTTAGCACAAGAAATACTTAAGTTCAAGACACAAAACAGCAACTAAAATCAACCAAGATTGATCAGATAATCAAATTTATGGATGTCTACACTTCCTTTTAGTGTTCCTCTTTGGATGATTAAGTGTGTAAAAAGTACTATTCCATATGCTTTGCATCATTTTAGCATGGTTGTTAAGGATTGACAGGCCTCCATATCTGCACCGTGTCAAACTTTGAAGAATCAATTGGTCCATTGCCCAATATTGGTAGGTAAGTTAAAGCATTGGTCAGTCTTCTCTGTATTGAGGATACAGAGAAGAGATTCTGCTGGATGTGGAGAATTAAATGCAATGGGGGTGGGGGAAAATCTAGGAAATAGATGTCTCATGAAGTCAGGCCTTTTAAAAAAAATATATTTGTTGCCAAGTATTTTGATGTCAAGATCTTTTGCTGCCATTTTGTACAATAACTTCTACTCCTAATGTAACTCTCTCTCATTCTCATATGCACACACTGATGAGGATTATTGACAGGTAAATTTCAGCTCAGGACGTTATTTCAGTGGCTCAGATAAAGACCAAAGCTCCAATCTTCCCTTCGATGCTGGCTTTGAGGTTACGGAAAAATGATGCTATTTCTTGATATTCCAATATTCTGTGGTTCAAACAAGTATGGCTACCTATGGTGGTTAGTTGATCTTCATTTCACTTTAATGTTGCAGGCTGTGGGAATAATTGCTGCAGTTGGAGACAATGTAACTGACTTGAAAATTGGCACTCCTGCTGCAGTCATGACTTTTGGAAGTTATGCTGAATTCATAATGGTACATGATCTTGAAAGACATAGTTTTTTATGTGTAGAAAATTTTTATTTTATATGTGTTAGTTATTTGAGGGGTTTCACATCATAGGTTCCTTCAAAACACGTACTGCCAGTGGAGAGACCAGATCCAGAAGTTGTTGCCATGCTTACTTCAGGATTAACGGCATCAATTGCTCTAGAAAAGGTTACTCTTCATAAACACACTTGAAATATTGTTTTCGTTTTAGGTGGACCCTTTGTCATCACATTTGCTATCTCAATTCACTATAAGTATATAGTGTTTATTCACTAGATTCTTTGTTTTGTATCCTTCAATGTTTTCTGTTATAATTTCTTAAGACCTTTTATTCAGAGACCACATTTGCCTCTTCTGACAATATTGTTCCCATGTGGAGCTTTCAGGCTGGACAAATGGAATCTAGAAAAGTTGTTCTTGTGACGGCTGCTGCCGGAGGGACAGGTCAATTCGCAGTCCAGGTTTACTTTTGACTATGGAGATACTTTTCTATGACATGACTTTGCTGTTTCTATGAATGAGCTTGTCCGCATTCAACAGAAGCAGACAGTGACTTTGTATACTCCATCTTGGTTTTGGGAGACACCTATTGAAATCTGTTTTTAATCATGTTATTATATAGATAGTACCACAATTTTTATTACAGAAGAAATGAATACAATAGAGAACATTAATCTCATCACTAACATTTTTCTTTCTATTGTTACTGGTTCTTTTTTAGTCATTTTTTTCCCATTGATTAAAATTATCTTTCTTATATCAAAAGGCCATATGAAATTCTATATCTGCAGCTTGCAAAATTAGCTGGAAATACAGTGGTTGCAACTTGTGGAGGTGAGGAAAAGGCCATGCTATTGAAAAATTTGGGAGTTGATCGGGTGATAGACTATAGAGCAGAAGACATTAAAACTGTATGTCTCTTTTTTCCTCATTGTTCTTTTCCTTTTTTTTTTTTTTTTTGGGTACTTGGTGGGTTTGGAAGCTGAAAGTGAATTTGACTTAATTTTATGTGAGGCAGCAAGTTAACTAAATCAGCCGATTGGTTTGACTACATCAACTTCTAGTTTTATTTGACGATTTTCAGTTTTCATGGGCTTATAGAATAAACATGTGAAACTAAGCCATTCATATATGCATGTGCACAATTGTTAGCCATTAAGATAAATCACAAATTCAAAAGGCAAAACAGGCACTAGTGACAAAGCTTAGCTACTTTAGCAACTTGGCTGGTTATTTGAGATTCCCAATTATTCCATTCCCTGATGTTAGCAATTTATTGCTGTCAAATTGGATCATTTTCTTCTCGATACCCTTTACTTCTATATTTTTGAGTTTTTATAATTCATTAAACTAATGCATGCAATCTGCTATATAGTTGTTCCTCTGTGGTGAACTAATCTGTATGAGATTTACAAAATCATGTAAACTCAAGTAAAATTGATTTTGGATCTGTTTGTACATTCCCAATTTTTCAGTGTAGCTTCCGTATGAAATTTATGTCATTCTTGAAATTTTTTATAGAAAGCAGCGTGAATTTGCACGAGCCAATCATATGTCTCCCAGTTTCTGTTCATTTAGTCTTATTTAGAATTCAGTGTTTTGTAATGCACTTGGTCATCACTTGGATATGCTATATGCTTTGAATCTGATTCATCCCAATGAACATGTCATTTTTTCTACTTTTTGTCACGATTTCCCAGGTTTTGAAGAATGAATTTCCCAAAGGTCTTGACATCATCTATGAGTCTGTGGGTGGTGACATGTTCAACCTGTGCTTGAATGCTTTGGCAGTCTATGGTCGACTTATTGTAATTGGAATGATATCTCAGGTTCCGGGTTTTTTTTTTTTTTTTTTTTTTTTTTTTTTTTTTTTTTTAAGTTAGCTTCTCAGGCAACTGATGTTTCAATACATTTCTTTGTGTGCCTTAAACTCTAAAATTTTGCAATCAACAGTGTGATTTGAGAATAGTTTGCAATATCCGCCCATGACCCAAATCAGTGGTGCACACTGCAAAAGTTCTCAAAGTTTAGGATCCACATTACAAATACCTTTGTAGTTTAGAGAGCACATTACAAACACTCTCATAGTTTAGGGTGGATAGTTACCCACTAAACTGTTAGTTTTGACAATAATGTAGACGTTAGGGTAGACATTGCAAATTAACTTTGAAGATTATTATTTTATGCATTTAATATGAAATCTTCATATCTAATGTTGGCATCATTTAAGATAGAGTTTCAATTATGATCCAGTCAGCTGACAACTGTACCAATACAATAAAATATAATTAACTAATAAGACCTAAGATAAAATCCAATTGACTATTAAAATTAGAATAGATTTCCAAAACTAATATTAAAATAAATTTTCTTTTACACTCTCGCGAAAATTTTCCTTGTTAGAATACTTACTGATTTTAACTTTTAAACTTCCTCACTAATAATATGGTTTGAGTTTAAAATTATATTGGCAGCTCATATCCTGTATGCCTTTGCTTGATCTCTAAGTTAGATTTAGCTCCAACAAGACAATTCTTCAGAAGTAATAAAATTTTTACCACTTTGCTTAGAAACATGGTTAAAGATGTTGATAGTCTTACTTGAATTATGTGTCCTATCAAATTAGTCATAGATCAGAATATTGAATAGTAAGCTTAGTTAAAATCTAAGCCACAATAGGTCAAAATATATGACATGGATTCCTGTCAGTTATAGATATCAGTGCCTTCATATTTGTAACTGAATATGTTACAATGATTTAACTCTGATGCTCTTTTTCAAGTTTGATAAATTACCAATTGTTCCAAAAGTTTAAACTATTAGGAAATTGAGAATTTAAACATTTAACAATAATTCCATCACTCTCCCACTTTTGTGGGCCTAGACTCCCCCTTAACAAATCAGGTCCAACATGTGGAATTTTCAACCTTTTCAATGGGAGGGTATTATTGAAACAAGTTTTGAACTCACGACCACTTGCCTTGATACCATGATAAATTACCAATTATCCCAGAAATTTGAATTGTTTAGGAAATGATGAATTTAATCATTTAATCATAATACCTACATATTCAAAAAAATTTAACCATAATACCAACAAAGTCCTAAGCCCTGTGCCACAGATCTTATGATTGACAGGTAACTTGGAAGAGTTCTTGTGCTCAAATGTATACTGACCTTGTAGACCCTAAAATCTACTTCCCATCAATTTGTTGAGTCAACAATAGAGCAAAATGTATATGTACCATTATTTTTTGTTAGCCTTTTGTTTCTATGTTTGATGACTGTTCTTGCGCATGGCATCACTGGTTTCGGTTTTTCTCCAATAAACTGATTCATTCTGGTCTCAGTATCAAGGGGAGCATGGATGGAAGCCATCAAATTATACTGGACTATGTGAGAAGATTTTGGCTAAAAGCCAAACTGTGGTATGTAGCTGCCAAAAGATCAAACTGCTGTTGTTATACATTGTGATTACTCAATTTTGTTAGTTTTGATTTCTTCCAGATGTTCTCTCATTTAACTTCTTACATTGTTAAGGTACTAAACATATGATTTCTGGTCCAAGTTTCAAACCCTTGACCCCATCATAAAATCTTATGCAGACAATCACTCTCCAAGAAATAAGTGTTTTTCTTGGTCACCTCTAGAGAATATAACTTGCATTGTGCTCTTACTGGTGATGTTGTCACTAATTTCTTTTAGGCATTGAAATCACTTTTTTTCTTTTCATATATATATATATATATATATATTTTTTTTTTTTTTTGAGTAAAACCAAAAATCTTACTTTTAGTTTATCACATTACTGGCTAGTAGTAACTTTGTGAATTGTTACGCTCTGAATTTTATGACTGTCAGCATTTTGAGATTCTAACACCTCGTGTCAGCCTTTGCCTTTTGAGCCTTGATGCAGAGACCTGACTGTCATGCACTTATGTTTGTGTGTCTCCCAGGAAAAAAAATTAATAAAAAGAGAAGAAATTTAAACTCATGCATTTTTTATTTATTTTTAATTTAGTCATTGAGCAAAGTGTACAAAAATAAGTCTGCAAAGTTTTCATATGATAATTGTTTAGACCAATTCTTTTGTGTTTCCTAAACATTAAAAACAAGTGAGTTTCTTTTTCTGTGATTCTTAGCAACCAAAAGGAGATCTAAATAAAATATTTTGGGGTGACATGATATTGGACTTCTTTGCAATTTTGTTGTTTTAATGATACCAATGTTTTCAGGCTGGTTTTTTCCTGGTACAATACAGTCACTTGTGGCAAGAACATCTGGACAGACTATTTAATCTTTTCTCTATGGGAAAGCTGAAGGTAATGCATATATCCTGGTATATGTTTGATACTTTTTTTTTGGGGGGTGTAAGTGAGCATTTGTTTCTGTCTAGATGATTGTGACAAGGTGGAGAAACAATGTGGAGTAGCATTATTGTTCCTTTTTCATGTCATTGTGTGTATGTGGAATCACTTTTATTGCATATTGTGCTGTGCAGAAACATAACAAGAAAATTAAAGCTAATGCCTATTATGGCATTTCATGAATTTCGTCATTATACATCATTAGCAGGACATGATTTACTATTGTTCTTCTTCTCTTTATTCATCCCAACATTCAGACTAGGACATGTATCCCCCACTGCCCCTCAGCCCACCTCAACTCCCAGGCCTAGATTATCTCCAACATGTATTACTTATGGTCAATAATAGGAGTAATTTTCAGTGGGTTGGGGGAAGGGCCAACATTGGACCAGGCTGCTAATGTGTTAATACTTGTTGATTATAAAATTAAATATAGGGACAATCTATAATGGGGAGGGGCAACACCTCTAAAAGGTGATGGTGGCTTCATGATGTTCTATGAGATGTGTTTGATCTCTCTGACCATTTCAATCATTTAATTGTCTATTATACATGTGATAAGAGGAGAGAAATGAGTAGAATATTTTTATTCCTTGATAATCTAACTTAATTTTTTAGCTTTTGCATTTAGCTAAACACCCCCCCCCCCCCCCCTTCCCCAAAAAAAAGAGAGAAGGAAATATTATAAAAAAAAAAATCTCAGTTTGTGATTTTTTTTTTAACATAATATTTATTCACAAGTTACTGTGATGGGTAAAAAATAAGGATCAATAATCCTATCAACTCACTGATAGACCATGTCATTGTTAGCTTTTCCTTCAAGGGAACTTCAATAGTTAAATGAACTTAGGTATCAGATGTTCATGTTTCTTCTAATTTTTTTTTATTAGGTTGCTGTGGACCCAAAAAGATTTTTGGGCCTCCATGCTGTTGCAGATGCTGTTGAATATCTACATTCAGGCAAAAGTGTAGGCAAGGTATGCATTTCTGGGGGGAAAAAAGAGAGAGACGTTTTTCTTCTTATTCTGTCTCAGAATGGTTATAGTTGCAGAAAAAATTGCCCAAAAATGTTTATCTTAAAAATGGAAACTTTTACAGGTTGTTGTTTGCATTGATCCATCCTTCAGTCAACAAATGGCGAAATTGTAAGCAAGTGTTGTCAAAATATCTCAGATATAATTTTCATCAACTTTTGAACAATAAAATGTCAGTGTGAAAAAAGAAGATTGTGGGCTAGCAATATATACTGCTGTTATCTGATGGAGCTAGTCTCAACAGTAATGATACTTAAGAAAGCACTGGTGATAACATCTTGAGCTTGTTTCATATCATTTTGTCATTTATTGTGAGTTACTGTTGGACAAAAGCAAAATAGAATAGAAAATAATAGTACTATGAAAAGCTTTGGTGCAAGTTTTGGTCCATATAAGATCCAAATCCTTTCTGTTGTATATATACTTTCTAATAATGTTCACTACCCTATCTATTTATCAAACAATGAATAAGATGTAACAGAAATTCAAGGCTCTTGATTATGTAAGGAATTCCAAGGTTATTTAAATTAGCCCAAGCTTTATATATTGATTATGAATGGAATTGTAAGGTCATCTAGAAGCATGTTAATGTCTATTTCTATTGTTGAATGTAAAACAATTTCAAAATTCTTGATGATGGAGCTCATTTCTGTGCATTTTGGGTGATTAAGATGATGTTTCAACTTCCAAGACACTCCCAATTAAGTTGCTGTTTCAAGCACAAAAGACTTCAATTTCCAGGGGACCTAATTGTACGCTCTCCAATTTTGAGTATCTAATGCTCATCCATTGAGTTTCAGTGCAGCTAATTGAAACTGACGCGAGATGAATCTAATCATTGATGCTAAAGAGAGCAAAGAATTTGTTACAAACCCATGGGTAGAACTCACCTTTGAAAACCGACTTACAAGGGGAGGATGCTCAAGAGCAGTAATTTTAATCTAGTCTCTAGGTTGCCCATTCCGGGATCTAACCACAAAGCCGGAACTCATTTGATCCCATACTCAATGGGCTACGCCCACTTAATTAGGGTGGTGGTTGGCTCTGATATCAAATGTTACAAACCCATGAGTAGAACTCACCCTTGAAAACCGGCTTACAAGGGGAGGGTGCCCAAGAGCTTATAAACACACGGTTAAGCTTACACTTAACCAATGTGAGACACTAGGATCATAACAGAATTCAAGTACAAATGATCACTGCATAGTGCAAATGAGATTACAAAATAATAAATGGAAGATGATACAAGAAGTTGAAACAATTGAAGGTTTGAAGCAGAGATTGTCTGACTTGAAAAGAAATGCAAAACATTCAAAATGTATGGGTAAAATATCATTTTCGTCAATCAAATTTAGCTTAAAATTTGAAAGTTACAACCCCAAAAATTTAAAAGGTGTCAATTTCATCTTTCTATTATCTAAAGAGAATTTCATGTGAAGATGATATTAACATGAGAAGTGAAATTGATACATTATTAATTTTTGAAGTATTTAATTTTGGGATGCAAAAATTGAACTTAGTCAAAATCCTATAGTTGAAAAACATATTTTAAAGAGAGAAAAAAATGCGGCCTTTTGTGGAACCATAAAGTCTACAAGTATTAGCCAAAACCTCTATATTTCAATTGGTCTTTCTAGGTATTTCTAACAGAGACATTGAGAGGTCAAATCCTCCACCCTTATTGTATCTAATATCCAGCTAATTATTAAAAAATAAAAAAGAGAATGTTTATTAATCAAAAAATCTTATTACACACTTGTTATTGCACTTTATACACACTTTTTTTTGAAATCGTGTTTTAACCGTGTGTGACTATCATTAATCTTTTCCAATTATGGTAGAAAACTTGTTGTGTTTTGTGTCAAAACTGTAAAGTTTAAGTTGTGTCAAAACAACCTCCAAAATATCCCCATTGTTATGCGTCAGGCAAAACAGGTTGAAGAACGATGTCGCTTCCAAGCATACTCCGTCAGGTTGATCGGATTTTGGCTGGTTTCTCTAAGAAATAATTATTTATGGCTAAACGTATCAACAAGAGCCCCTATAGCTCAGTGGTAGAGCGTCAGTCTTGTAAACTGAAGGTCTGTAGTTCGATCCTGCATGGGGGCACTCTTTTTTCTCTTACATTTCCTTTTTATCTTTCTTTCGTATGTAATTTCCTTTTATCTTCAAGATCAACAACTTATGTGTCTAATATTTAGCAGCATTTTGTTTAGATCTATTTCTAAAAACAATGTAATAATTTAGCTCAAGTTTTGCTACTTATGCGGAGTGAGTTAGAGGACCCGTTAGTTTAGTTTGAGGATTATCTGATTCTTTCTAAATTCAAACGCTAAAAAAAAAATAGCAAGAATTAGATATAAAGTGTGTACATAAATGAAAACTCTAAAAAGAGTACACAGAAAGACCAATGAAATTGCAAGTAATAAGCCGAAGAAAAAAGTGAACCCTCAATTTAACAGGCATTAGACATTCAATTTACAATTTGGGCTTCGCTCTCATCAAACTAGCCATTTGTTGCCTAAGGTTGAAACGTGCAATTGAATATTTGGCAGAAGAGCCACATAACCTAGCAACAAAATATAAATTAAAGCTTAATTACAATATAAGCCTTTTAATTACAAAAATTAAACAAATTTCATTGCAAAATCAGATAAAATAGTCTTTCCACAAGTATCGGACAAACATAAATTGGGGTCCAGACAAGCAATTTTTTTTTTTTTTAACAGAATAAATCCATTAACATTATAAGACATAATATTACAGTCACTGCTATAGTGCTATTATATTAAAATACATTCCATTGATAAATCTGGCTAATTAAAAGAGCTGAAAAAGCATTCCTAAATCCCAAGTATACTAAATAACAATGTTAAGAAAAAGTTAACCTAGACAAAAACCTCAAGAATGATGAACCAAAATTGGTACATTGCAGAGGAAACACAAAATTCCAATTCTGTACCACAGCTTTCTTGAAGCAAAATAAGGAGGAAATTCCAGTAAGGCATCAAGTATCAAAGACTACGCTTTCTGCCTGGCAAAAACAGATATATATGGAAAGTGAAAACTGTGAACCATGTGAAATAAGTAGTTTGGTGAAATATTACGTTTATCAGTTGCCATATATATTTTAAGCAAAGGGACTTGAATAGGTTTCAGAGTGGAAAACAATTACTTGCTCTGGTTCTTTTGGCAATCCTGTCTAACTGTGAGGCATCTGAATCCTTGTCCTTGTCTTCATTGTCCAACTTTGAGGCATCTGAAACCTTGCCCGTGTCTTTGTTGTCCAACTTTGAGGCGTCTGAATCCTTGTCCTTGTCTTCATCGTACGGTAATTCAGATGCCCTAATGATGTACACCTAGGAAGGACAATTAAGGTAATTACAACAAAAAAAAGAGAGCACATTTATGTTTGAAATTCAATTTATACAAATGAGGTTTCATATGTATATAGGCAAAAAAAATTAGTTCATTAAATTGTTAAAACATATCGAGCTCCAGAACAAGATATTCTCCATTTAGTGAAGACAAATCAACATTACATTCACAGAATGGATTGAAACCTTCTACATATAAATATTCAATTAAGCAATATATCTAGTTTTGTGTATAGAAAAATGCATGAGGCAATAAATTCACATCAATATTGTGCAACATATACCCCACACCTACAACATTATCAGTTGATGTCCCAGGGGCAAAGCCAAGGAGGGGCGAGAGGGGGCAACTGCCCCCCTGACTCCACCAGAAATTTTACATGCATACTAACATTAAGCAAATTTCCTTGACATAAAAAACAAAATACTCCACAGTCCACACTAGGAACAATGACAGAAAAAACAAAACACTCCAAACTTGGGAACAGTGAAACCTAGCACCAAAAAGAAGAAAAAGTTACGATGTAGTCTTTACACTCCAAAGTCTATATCATACCAATCTTGTCCCATGCTTTTTTTGCCTTATCCCAAATTTACTCTTATAATCACTCACAGACTCATTACACTTTTTCTAGCTAATCACTAAACTTTCTTAGTAATCTTCAACTACAAGGCTTAAATTATTTGAATGAACTAAATTAGATGTTTAAAATTTATGAATTTAGATTACTATCTTACATTGATTTTTATTAACAATAAATTCATTATTTTTGTTCATTGATGATATGAAATTAAGAAATGATTAATTTCATTATTATTTATTTTGATTAACAAATTTTTTTTTTTTAATATTGATTAATATTTTTAAAGTTAATTTCGTCTTACAATCTCCCCCCGCGGACTGAAATCCTGGCTCCGCCACATTGTGTCCTATTTGAAATTATCACTCTACATTCTGCAAGAAGGCTAAAACTCAAAGGAAGAAAATATGGATATTACAGTTTAGCATCCAGAAAATTACAAATGACAATGAATTTTGAAACATGCAAAAAACTGAAGCCTGAAGGCCCTGAACAAAATTGTAGTAGCCCCAATTGCGCATATTGAACAAGGAATTTTTCAGGGTTATATACTAGCTGTTTTGTTGATATTCAACATTATTACATCATGCATACCCCAACAGGTAGCAAAGTTGGTTGGGATTGCATCTCATGAAGTTGAGGTCATTGATTCGAAATTTCCCATGCAATCTCCCCCTTAGGGCCATTCAATCCTAAACAATGCATGCAATTCAAGGAAACTCAGAAAAGTGTTGTTTCGAATGAGATTAAGCAAATAAAGTTAGTGCTGCCTTGTGAAATGCCTATTCTTCTACTCATAATCACATCTGTTATTGTAGAGGTATTTTAAGTGGCCATTTTGCAGTAGAATATTTAAGTTATAAAAAGGAATGAACTAGTACAGATTTTACAGAAATTTTTCAATATCAGAAACCTATCCACAATTGTCAAATAAATTTGTCAACACTCAACATCAGAATTGTACTGCAATTTTCAACATTGGCATATAGCACAATTTTCCATGCAACATTAATGCATCTTTTCTGCATGTGTAATTGCTTTAAAGCTCTAAAAGGTACCACTAAGGCATCAATCTGAGTCCACCTGCTCACCTTAAAAGTAGTAGGGTTAATTAACTGGAACACTAATGCATCCCCATCAACTAGTTCATGATCAATAGCAAACCCTCTCCAACCACCGCTAAGACCATTTTTTTCAGCAAGGTATTTTGTTGGGAACTCATCTTCATCCTCATCTACCAAAGTTATCATCTCATCCTCGTTGGGAAGGTGTTCCTTGCAAAAGTAGACTGGCAGACCCTATTGATAGGTTGTAGCAGAAATTATGACAGAAAGTAAGAAATTACATCCACTCGTATCAGCTATATGAAAAAAAAAAATACCAATAATTAATGTTATTATTCATTCTTCGAAAAGAACAACAAATCATGCCCAATTATTTAAAATGAAAATCAATGTAATGTCTGACATACAGTCAATTTTATATATAGGGGCAAATCTATGATTTTTGCAATTAAAGATATTTTAGTAATTTAGTTCTAGAATATTCTAGGAGATCCAAAATATCTTAGATTTTATTTTCTTTAGGTCTAAGTTAGTGTACAAGTGGAAATCCTAATACTAGAGTACAAGAAAAATTCTTTATATAAATTGTGTTCAATGTAAGGGAGATGGAAAATAGACCAGTAAAATTGAGTGTTTTGAGCATAAATTCTTCCTCATTTTCTCTTATTTCTTTCTTCAATTCTTTTTTTTCCTCCAAGTTATCATTCATGGGTACTATTCATATAGCCTTGAAGAGTTGAACACCCTAGATTTCTCTCTTATTATTCTTCTTTACACCGTAATTAAGCCCTTTCTTTTACCCTTCAAAACCCTAACATAGTTTCTTATACTAAATCGGCAACTCATCAAACCACCTTTAGTTCCTAACTCAATCCCATATCCCCTTCTTAAACAATTCTAAACCTAGATTTATAAGTTCTCCGAACCCTAAGCCAAAAAATTGGGGGATTTGTCTTCATGTGGTTGTGGTGGGTCAAAGTTTAGCAGAATTTGTAGAAATGGGATTTGGAGTTGGGGAATAAAGAGTTTTAGTGTTGTATTAGGAATTAAAGATGGTTGGATGAGTTATTTGATGGCTATTTAGTAAAGAAAGTATGTGGGGATTTCTGGTTTTGATGGGTAAAAGAAAGGGCTTGATTTAGGGTTGTAAAGAAGAAGAATAAGAGCAAAATTTAGGATGTTCATGGGGTGTATGAATCGTACTTGTGAAGCATGACTTAAGTGAAAAAAAAGAAGAAGAAGAGAAAAAAGAAAGAGAAAAAGAGAAAGAAAAGAAACCACAAAAGCCAATGTGACTCTGCTCAAAACATTCATTAATTTTATTAATACTCTCCATCTCCTTTGGACACATTGTGCACAATTTATATAGTAACTAGTAGTATTAGGACTCCTATACTGTGATCTCCTAGAAGATTCTAGAATTAACCAAATTACCAAAATACTATAAATTGATTAATTCAAAGGAATTACAAAAATTATAGATTTTCCCTCGAATATAAATTTTCCCATAACTAATCAAATAAAAAACTGTTTTAGGTTCATTCTTAGACAATTAAAACCACATGACTTTTACTTCAATTTGACTTCATATTGAATAGGTGAATTTGCTAAATAAAAGCAAATCCATCTTCATGGCTGCATCAAATATATGACCAAGTTCCATCAATAAACTACATAGGAGTCCAAGAATTATAAGTGAGTAAATACCCAATACCTATATATTACTAAATAAACAGTCTTACTCAGAATATCACTTATTTTCAAGTACAAGTCATTGACATACCAGCCAAAATCCTCCACTGACATGTGACTGGAGCATGGGCTTTAAAAATGTTGGGAAATCAGATCCCAAATCCGATTCAAGCTGTTCTGCTCTCTCAATGGCATCCTGTCTTGCACCATCTGAAGCATAAAATCGGCTCAACAAAGATCCCCGCCGATAGCTCCTACAAGTGAACCCCACGATAATCATACATAAGCAACCCTCAAAATTCTCAGTCATTTATTGATTAGTAAAGTTTTTTAACAATGAATCACATATGTCAACCTTCTGAGACTCCCCAAGGGTTCAATTGGTACCTGCCATGAACCAAGAAATTGGCATTTCAATCCAAAATAGAGACAGAAAGCATTTCAACAATATAAAGGTATGTCTAACATCCATTACCACCCAAAACATTACCTCCACCAATTTAAAGAAAGAATAAAAATACTGAATTTGTAATGGAAATCAGTCACTATAATGAGTTTACATTGACTATACAATACAACAGCTTAGACTAAAAGAAAAAATACAGAAAAAGAAGAGAATAAGACAATACTAAATGCTAGATATAATGAAACTCAAACCTAATGGTTGCTTTATGTAGAGCTGATTATAATAAATAAACCACACATGAAAATTAATAGACAACATCAAACCATCTTGGGTAAATTGCATCCTTGGTTCCTTACATTTCAATTTTGGTCCCCTAAATTAATAAAGAAGCTTTAATTTGGTGTTTAAAAAATTCGGAAAGGGAACAATTCCATTTCCATCTCTAAAAATTTTCCACCATTTTCTTGTTTGCAATTTTGGTCCCTTAAATATGGGTTACTCATACTCCTCAGTATTCCACTAGTTACGTTAAGGGGCTAAATTATAAAAATTTGAGGGACCAAAATCGAACCTTTTAAAATCAAAGAGACCAAAAATTCAATTTACCCAACTATATCTTCTTTGTAATATTTACAATACTAAACTAGTAGATGCCCAAAAGACATGCAAGTTGCAACTCAGGACTTGATAAAACAAAATCTATAACATTTAATCTGAAATCAAACTAGTAACCAGTAAGAACCTTAAATCTTCTCTAACAAAACGGTTATATTTACCAACTACTCATTAACTATATTCAGCCAACATTATTATCTTAAAAAAGAAAAAGATGGAAACTTCAGGTAAAAGCAAAGTGATGAGAGAACTGACTTCCTTGTAATTGGGAGGGGGCTTGTTGGCAGTTCGACTCGATCTTCGGACCGGGACAGAAGAGACGTCAAGTGATACTCTTGGTCGCTTCACCTGCTTTGCCTGTCCGAACAGAAAGAAAAGTAAAAACCAAAAATAGAGAGAGAGAGAGAGAGAGAGAGAGAGAGAGAGAAGTTATGAAGGATACCGGAGAGGACTTGGGAGTGGAGGAGGCCTTGAGAGCGAGAGCTAGCTTGCCAATATTGAGCTCCTCCATTCTCTTCTTGTTCTCTTCCAGCCTCTGTTTCCGGCATTCCTCGTAGCTTCGCTTCGATTCCACCATTTTTGTTCTATCCAACCAAACCAAACCAAAAACGATTGATTTTCTTTCAAAAGCTTTTAGTATGAGAAGCTCAAAAGGTGGGAAGTGAAGTAGTGATACACATACACTGTACTAGAAGTAGCTGACCGTTGGTCCGTTGGACTTGGGCCGCCCTTAAAAATAAAATAAAAAGCCTTTGTAATTAATTCCTACTACACGAGGGGGTGCTTGTGTTTTGAGCGCCAATTTGGGTAAGTTTTTGAAACTTTAAATTCAAAATGTGACAACGTCACTCAGCACTCACTCAACACTCAGAAGTACAAAAAAAGAAACAAATATCAGTGGATGTGGATTTGATCATTCTTGGAATTTTGGACATCGAGCCGAGCCGTTCCTGGGATTTGGTTACTTTCTTTTGCACTAGTGTAGTGACACTGAAGTGCTGCCATTTCCGTGGCGGCATTGGTGTGCCCAAAAGTGTCTGGTCTTTTGGGATCATGTATTAGGCTCTGTTTGGTTGTGTGGTTCAACTTTACACACATTTCAACGCCTTTTTTCATTCACACATATATCAAAATCACTCAAAAAACAATACTCAAATTCCTCTACCAAATGGGCCCAGTTCCTAGTTAAATTCCGACCTATCAATTTTATAAAAATTTTTTTTTTGGAAAAGATGTATGTGTTGTAGTCAATGTGATCATATATTTAAATTTAATTAAGGAATTTATTGCCTATTGGGATGTACTTTTAAATCAGTTTATTGCGCTTTTTTTTTTTTTTTTTTCTATTTGTAGGTCTTATATGATTCATTTTCTTATTTTATTTATAACATTCTTAACAAAAATTAGATAAACTGTTCCAAACGAAATCTTTTTTGGTTTTTGGTAAATAAGGAATTTGACAGGCTAATACATACCCTTAAAAAGAAGGTATTGTACCTAATTTTTTTCCTTCTTTTTTAGTTACACATTTGTTCTTAACTTTTGCTCAAAGTTTTTTTTTCCTTTTTTAGGATGATTATTAACCTTTCAAATCTTTTGTTTTATTTTATTTTTTGGAATAAAGTTTCATTCTTACCCTTTAAACCCTTTAAAGGTAAGACTATAAATAAGTTGACCCGAACTGTGTAACAAAAGTTTAAGAATATTCATTCACTTCTATTTGGAACTCAAGTCGATGTCAAATTTATCAACAAACTTAATTATATGTTCAAGTTTGGTTATTTGATTGTCAAACAAGTTTGAGCCTGTTCAAATGCACTTGATTATAACTTTGTAATGATTATTTAAAAAAATAAAATACCCTGCCATTCGAAATCCAAACTAACAACAAACTTGATTATATGTTCAAGTTTGATTATTTAATTATCAAACAACTTTGAGCATGTTCAAAGCACTTGATTATTATATTTTTTTTCCTTCTCATTTATAACAAACACTATAATTAATAAATAAAAAATAATTGAAATCATACTTTTGTAATGATAACCGGCTTATTCAATTATTGATCTATTTAAAAATGTGCCAAAAAGGTAAATTAGTGTAAGGAAAAAAAAAAAAAAGTAAAATATAACGTGACTAGACACTAAAATATGCTGACGTGGAGCCCATCTACCAATTAAATAAAGATAGAAGCACTGCGCACGTGAGCAGCAGAAAATGGGAAATTCACATTTATCTGAAATGAAATCAATCCCTAGCCAAGAGAGGGAAGAGGAGAAGATGCTTGCTTGGTTTCGGATGGCGGGTCGGGTACCGTTGTGGCTTGATTGGAGGATCCGGTGAGCATTTGGACCACTTCTTTGAATGAGGAAAGGTCAGCTTTGACGAAGGCTGTCGGGTACGGGTCGGCGGACTCGAATCTGATGACGGGTGGTTTTGAAGGAGGTTTGTTGCGTGAGAGATTTTTGGCGGTTCGGACTCGGGTCTTGCTGGCGATCCGACTCGATCTTCGGACCGGTAATGAAGAGATATCTGGAGTTGCTCTTGTTCGCTTCACCTGTCCGTACAAGAATCAAAATCCAAAAAGCAATTAATCTCAAAATTGGAAAAGCACAAAAAAAAAAGAAAAACACAGAGAGTGAGAGAGAGTTGTGAATGAGACCGGAGAGGATTTAGAAGTGGTGGAGGCTTTGAAAGCGAGAGCGAGTTTGCCTAAATTGAGCTCTTCCATTCTCTTCTTGTTCTCTTCTATTCTCTTTCTCCGGCATTCCTCGTAGCTTTGCTTCGATTCCACCATTTTTCCTTTTCTGAGTTCTATTCACTTTTCCTCTTTGACTTTTTGTTTCCTATGCTGGAGTACTTGGACAACAAACAACAGGGAATAGAAAGGCACTAGTAGTCATACAAATATACAATACTGTTTATTTCAACAAATCTTTTGATAATTAGATAGTTGTGGATTTCATCCTTGAATGTCTCGACACATTAAGAAATATTTGAGCTTAATTATTAGTATTGTAGCTCAACCGACATTTTTAACTAACAAATAACCGTCGTTAAATCCTATCAAAAATAAATAAATAAATAACCGTAGTTAAAGTTAATAATTTCACTTTTAATGGTTATTACTCATTAGAATTAGTGAATTACCATGTATAGTTGCAAAAAATACAAAAAAAAAGGGCTAAATTAGTCATTTGGTCGTTCAATTGTGCAATAAAGTCTTATATGGGCCCTTGATTGATATGTGTCAATTTTGACCATCAACTATTAAAATTAAAATCAAATTTATTTCATCATGGAGTTGGTTCTACTTTTAGTTAAAGTTTTAATGGAATTATCTAGTTTGAAATTAACTTTATTTTGAAAGTTAAGAGACAAATGTTACCAAAAAAAAGATAGTTGGGAGACAAAATTGACATAATTAATAATTAAAGTAGGATATATGATGGTTGGGGCAAAGATGGGTAATGATATAAAGATAAGGATAAAAAAAAAAGTTGGGTAATTACCATTTTCCTTAGAAAATAGAAGTCAATGGAAAGAATGGGGGGTGGGAGAGTACATATATTCTCTCTGGTTTCACAAAATTCTCTCCAAAGCAAAGGAGATAACTTTTCCTGGCTTGGAAAAGAAGTAAAATTTATAAGGTATAATTTTTTTAATTAATTCAGTTAACCAAAAAAAAAAAAAAAAAATCTTATAGAAAGTGGATGGATTGAGAAAATAAAGCAATAAAATATACACAATACATTCACTTTTATAGTGTCATATTTACCGATTTAACTAATTACATTTTTTATTTATGTAATACAAGGATGATAGCAATTTTATACAACCTATATTGTTTATCTTCTCAAGTAAACAAAAAAGTTAAATTTATTTATAACAGTCCACTTTTTTTATAGAGATAAAAATATTTTATTTTATATAATTTTTTTTTATCTCTCTCACATTTTTCTTCCCTCCACAGTTTTGACTTTCCTATCATTCAAATCAAACAAACCATTGATATCAACCAAAGGACTACCTAAACACCATAACTCTAAGCACTCTTACTTTTAGGTCCCGAGGAAAATGACTAAAATGGCATATCAGCAGAAATTTTAGGTCATATTAATCTATAAAATAATTTACTAATTTGAATAAACATGTGGGAGCTAGATTGTTTGGAAACTCTTAGAACACCAGGGAATGAAGCTAAGACATGATTGTGTGCTTATGTGAGAGATTGCAATAGCTCATAAAACTCTCCAATAGTTACATCTTTATCATATGTAATCCAGAGGCTTACAAAAAGAGAGAACCAATACGTACATATTCTGGCCATTACTAGCAGTTGATGACTGCATCAGGAGCATCAGTGTCTACAGTGATCACTGCTATAAATAGCCCAATTAACTTATAACTTACAAAAAGAAAGCAGCTTAAAGTTACTGTGCTGATATACAATGTTCCTTTGTGAATTGATGTGCGTGGAATTTCACAAAAAAGCTTTATACTTACAAAACATCTCTTCACCATGAAGCATTGAATATTCCTAGTCCTGGAACATACACCTCTAGTTTACAAAAAATTTGTGAATCAATGACAGAAAAGCTCCTCGTTACCAAGGGGCATTAGCCACTTCTTGGAACACAAGCTCAAGCTTGTCAGCAGCAACATCTAGATTCTCAATCTCAGCATCAAGGCTTTTTATTTTCTCCTTTACTTCCAAAAGCTTAGCCTCCAATGTTTGCACCTCCTCTTCTGCTTGAGCTCTTACAAGTGTAGCTTCTTTATACCTCTCTAATTTCAGTGAAATATTCAAAAGCTGCTCTAGCCGAGCACGCAGGAAGCCCACATTCATGCCTAACACCTCAAAGGCTTTCAAAGTCTTGTCCCAAGTGGACAAACTTTCTTGTGAAGTGGAAATCTTGCAGGCTCTAATGGCATCAGCAACATTAATAGTCTCAGAAATCATTCCAGCTGCCAATTTACAGTTAAGACCCTCAAGTAGATGTTCATGAAGAAATGATTTCTGACTGCAACAGAGCTCAAAGTACTTGGTCAGAAGGAATTTGGGGAGCTCAGAGTTTATAACCAGACCATTAACAAGAACAGCGAAATCTTCAATGCTTCTAACTTGTTTAAAATCAACCACGGAATCTGATAGTCTGATTCCATCCAAAATTTCTGAGCCAATATCACTGTCATCTTCTGAAAGATCCACTATAGGCCCAGGATCAGTAACACAGACCATAATACTATTCTTTTGAGTATTTTCTTGAGAAAGAGTCTTCAAAGCCTCATTTACTGGCTCTTCACAAACCTTAGTATCCTTATCTGCACGATTTACACAGTTGGGAATAAATGACAATATAATGGAAGAAGAGTAGCATGCTGCAGTTATTTAAAGAAGATCAAGGAAAACAAGAACAACAAAGTGAACTGCAAAGCAACTTACCGTACTTCATAAGTTTCATGCCAGCATCCAATTTCAAGAGGGCAAGAGCACCATCCACTTCATCTGAACCATTTGATCTGACAATGTATACCTAAAATTGGGCAGGAAAAAATGCACAGCTAATATGCATTGACAAGTAATAGGCTAATAGCTCCAAGCAGCAAGTAATAAATTATATCCTACAAATTGACTTGCTAAATTCCCCAAACAAAAAAGCATATAGGAGTGGACGAGACCTTTATGGGTTTTAATTTCTGTTAAGGAAAAATTCCAAAACAAGAGATTAAACCAACATTTTTGGTCCTCCTTTCAATTTTTTTTCCTAGTCTCCGCAGAATTCACTTATAAAAAGCAGGTTCTTCGATGCAAGAGTCAACACCCAATAAGATAAACAATATTTACTCATTGAGTTGAATTGGTTTTTGACTTCCCCTCTATAGACTTCTCCAACCAACAGATTCAACATCAATTCTTATACTTTCTTTATTACTATTTTTTCTCAAAAATGACCACATATATATATATATATATATATGATCTTTAATCACACCAAATCACTGTACAGGCATAGCATTGAATACAAGCATTCTAATCAAGTACTCAAGGAACATTGGGTGGAAGGTAGTGTTGGTAAGTCAGTTTATAAACCTCTTGTATTAAAATTGGTAATAGCTTTAGCATTTGTAAGGTAATGTATAAGTAGTAACAAAAAGGTTCAAATAACTACCTTAAATTTGGAAGGCTTGACTAAATGGAAGACAACAATATCTCCCTCCATTAATTTGTGAGAAATGGAAAACCCTCTCCATCCAGCACTTAGTCCCACTTTTTCCGCAAGATATTTTGTTTCAAATGCTTCCCCACTTTCATCTTCCAGAACAATTGCTGTATCTTGCATAGGCAAATGTGCACGACAAAAGTGCTTTGGGAGACCCTGTCATTTAAAAACAATTGACACATACAATAAGTCTGTTGATTCCTACCCAATTCCACAGACAAAGTGAGGTTTACCAGCCAGAATCCACCAGTAACATTTGATGGGAGCATAGTCTTGACAAGGCTAGGGAACTCAGGTTCTAGATTTGCTTGAATCTCTTTTGCTTGTTCTAATACACAAGACTGAGCTTCAGATGTATCATATAAGCTGTCTACTGTTGCTCTCTTCAACCGCTTAGGACTGTACTTAAAAAAAAGGAGGCAGCACTGTTAAAATGTCATTAAATCTCCAATATATCATAACAGATTAACCGGGAAATCAGTCATACTTACCCTTGTAACTTCTTATTATTGACTGCCTGTTCAAGAATCCACAAAAATTCCATTAGTTCAGTACTATAATACATTCAAAAGAATATTGAGATATTAGACAAACCAACAGAGCGTAATTACTGTATAATACAAAGACAATAAACCGTAAACTAATTTGAGAAATGTAGTATGAGACTAGCCAATGTGGTACTTCAGTACTTGTATCAAGCTGGCCAGCACAAGCAACTACAATATAGCCTGCATTTGGTTTAGTAACATTTTCAGAAATAAGGGGTACGTAAAGTAGGAGACTAGTGATTATGTAAACAACAAAACAGATAAATTTTCCAGGACTCCCAAAGGAAGGGCAATGCTAGAGGTACAGAATTTTTCACAACTTGTTAAGGTGATAAGTTGTAACTTGAGCAACATCATTTTCTAATGAGCCCACCACTCACACAGATTTTATAATATACCAATCACAACAGACTCCGTCAATCATTGTGCAAAAAAGTTTGAAATTTCTGTATCATTAGATTTGTTGCACACGCAGTACAGAAAGTTTGTACTTTTTTTTTTTTTTTTTTTTTTTGCACCAAAAAAAAAAAAGGGTATAATGACTCTTTATAAAACTGGTTATCACAAGAGTATAATGTCTTCAAAAATTATTTTATGTTTTCAATAGACCAAAAAAGAATGAAAAACGTGTATCTCTTTCGTTTTCTAAAAGCTGTTTTAAAACCCAGTTCCAGTTTAGGCTTAAGAATCAGTCATTTCCCCAAATTTCAAATTTCTTACTGTGTTCATTTTTCAACAATTTCAAAAAAAGAAGATGAAAGTTTCAAACAGCATCAAACAGACTGGTACACAGAACAGACTTTTCAACACTAAACAAGATGAAAGTTTCACATTTACTTTTTGTTCATAAAAACAAAACAGAGGACAGTGATTCTTACTTGCTTATCAGCCATTTGGTTAAAGCCCGGAACCTTTTTCAGCAACAGCTTTCCCATGGTCTTTGCTGGCCGCCCTCGCTTCTGAGAGTTGAAAAGAAAAGCAAAAAATCACAGTCATGAACAAACAGTCAAACAAATGGCATAATCAGATAAAGAGAGAAAGTGGGTGAACCTTGGGAGAAGAAACAGTTGGGCATTGGCTCTGCTTTTGCTCAGCTACAGCCATGGCTTTTGTTGAAGGTTGAGTTAAAACTCAGAGTTTCTTCTCTTGTGTCTATTTGACTTTGATTTTGTTTTGTTTTGGGGAATAAGCAACAGGGAAGCATTTGTGTATATAAAGTTCTAGAGGGAAAAACCAAGGATCGTTTGATTTAAAATTGTTAGCTAAATTAAAGGCTGAGTTTAAAAATTGCCTAGAAATAATAGGGGGATGGCTGACTGGCTGAGCCGGTTACGTTTGGTACTGAGCAGTGAGTTTTTTTTTTTTTTTTTTTAGGGAGTTTTAATTTATGACGTTTGCTCTTGATGGTAGTTCTTTATCATCAGACCAAAACATCAATCGGGTTTTGGTGTAGGCGGGAATTGAATCTCAGATCTCTTATTCAACCATCAAAGACTTTATTAGTTGAGCTAATTAGAACCTACAAGCAATGTGAGCCTTAAATTTTAGGATTGAGCTCTAGTGATCCTGCACGAGATGTAAAAGTTGCTAAGATTATTAAAAAATAAAAATAAAAAGGTTAAAAAATAATTTGATAAATTCTATTAACTTATCTTGAGTTTTTGGTTAATGTCAACCAGGTTCAAAACATTTTAAAATTGATTAATTTGGACGATATTCATTTTTCTCTTTCTCTTTTAAGGACCAAATTTGTCAGTTTTGAGATATTTTTGACATGTTTAGCGGTAACACAAATCTCAAGGTAGGTTAATGAAATTTACCCAATCAAATTTTACATTTCACAAGGGTGGTAATTACATGGTAGATCCAAACCCTAATCTTAAGTAGTGGTGTTTGTTGGAAAAACTAGTTTTGCATCACATATAAAACAAGCTGCAAAAGCAAAACAAAGATCTACTTTATTCATGAGAGATAACATACAATTTTGAATTCTAAAACAAAGGATAGAAAGCGTACCTTGATATAATAAAAAATTAAAAAAAAAAAGAAAAAAGAAAAAAAGAAGAAGAAGCAAGAAGTAGATAGTATCTTGAGAAGACCTTTAACCTTCATCCCAATTCCCCATGACGCCCAAGATGTGTGATTTCTCAATTGGTTCTTATGTACATTGATTTTTGTTTTTGGAAAATGTATTCAAGAGATGTTTCAGAGAAAACTGGTTCTCTTCTTTTAATCACATGTATGTTTTAACTACCTAAGTAGTTACTTTATTTAGTAACTCTTATTAAATAAATAATTGATTATCTAATTGTGTTAGTCTTTTGGGGCAGCCCAATTGGGCTTTAGTATGTGGCTTGAGATAAGACCAAATGGACAAATAAGGTTCTAACTCCAACGGGCTTTGAGCTTCCATCAACTTTTGATAAGTCCAAAGTTACCATTAATTATATAACAAATACCATTATGAAAATATAATTGCATCCTAAACCTTATTAATAAATTATATTCCAAAACTCTAATATAGTGCGCGTTTGGGAAGTAATGAAAATTATAAATTATTTCACTATTCAGCTTATTTTTGCTACTATTCATAGGTCTCACTGCAACTTTTTGGTACTATTTATAGGTCCCACTGTACTATTTCAACTAACTTTTACCTTTATCTACAGTACTTTTAACAATAAGTTTTCAGTTTCAGCAAAATAAGCGGTATCCAAACAAACTCATAATATCATTTGACCCCTCCATAAAATATCCATAATGAACAAAGTTATAATAAACTATCACTTTGTAAACAACTATTTTATTTCTTGAGTCTCCTGTTTAATCTTTTAGTTATTCATATTTATAAAATCTAATTTCATTAAATATAAACTTAAGTAACTCTTTACTAATGTGGTTGGCCTTGAATTACCAATTCTTATTAAATTTATCTCAAGGGGATATTTCGTGTCTCTATATATATAAAAAAAAAAAAAAAAAAAAATTATAGATTCCATCTTGAGAATATGTGTTCCTTCAACACTATATGCGATTACCCAATATACTGAGGTTTTGACCGTTAAATTAGATCTCATTCTTGATATATCAAAGCAACTTACATTTTATGATCGAGTTCACAATCCTCTCCGGATTGAGAGTTTAGGAAAATAGAAGCAGTGGGATTTATTATTAAGGTGACGGTTATTAATTGAATAATTAATCTCATAGTGGTCCAATTCAAGATGTCTTACACACTTAAGAAACATCAACACATCAACTAGAAGTCTACACTTCCATGATCAAGACAAACCAGGTTAACATGTTATAGTTTTCGCAGATGAAACTTTCAATTTCATCACTGACTAAGAACTACATTTTTTATTTTTCAAGAAACTTGCGATTTATATCTTTTGTAACTAAATAATATACAATGCATCTCAAGAACTATATGATAATGTCCAATTAGTTCATATACAAATAGTCTTATATAATTAAACAATTTAATATATATATATATATATATATATTAATAGGTAAAACTGAGAAAAATCCAATTAAATTTCAAATTGGAATTTAATTATTGCACCACGTGTTCTATCTAATCTAAATTTTTGTGCTAAGTGAGTTAATTTAGTGTAAAAATTGGATTTCAATTTAATTTTGCCACACACATCCCAATTAATCTAAGTTTTTTAATTTTTGTGTCAAATGAGTTAATTTAATGTAGAAAACGAAGAGTTCAATATAAATAAATCATAAAAACATAAATTTTGAATGATTTTATATTTATGAGTCTTTTTTTTTTTTGTATAACTAAAAACAATTTAAGTTTATAAGTTATTTGTGTAATATACCATGACTATGTATAGTCCAATACTAACTAGGTAATATATATTATGTATATTAAAAAAATCTTTTTAAAACCAAATTTTAAAGAAAATTTAATTAGAATCAAAATTGGATTTTGCTTTTGTTAGCTTTCCATACAAATTAAATTGTTTATATTTTTATTGTTATTTTTTCTCTGAACTAATAAGCATATTTTTTTTATACTGTTTATATTCAGATATTTTGTATGCAAAGATATTGAAATTAACAAATTGTAATTGAGCTGAACGATCTCATGCACTATCCATTTAATTTAGGAGATACTATTTGACCAATTTATTATTTTATTTTGTGTTATATTTAATGGAATTTCACAGACAATAATTGTGAATTGATATTGTATATATAATATCCAATAGTGATTTTCAAAATTATATACCTAATAACAATGTAATGAAAAACTTGGCGTAACCAATATTATGAAAATTACAAGGAAAAACTATTTTAGTACATCCAAATGTCCTAGTCAAACTATGTCCTATATTTTTAATAATTTAAACTAACATCAATAGAACCACTACAATTTATTATTCTCGTGCATAAGCACAAGTTATATACTAGTTATTTATAACATGCCAATAAATTATATTTTAGGGTACAAATCCTAACAGTGGCTTCACCCAGAGAGAGCTACTTAGTAGAGTTTTAGTTTACAAAGATACACTTCTAGATTTCAAGACCCAAATTAATATTAAGAGAATCTTAGAGGTGGTTGAAAAATTGGCGAGACATTTGTTCATTTGGATATCTCATAATTTTTGGTAGTTTATTTGCTAAATATATGATATAAAAGATATAGTTTTTAGTAGTTTTTATGCTTAATGTGTGACAAAAGCTAAAATCTATGTTTGGTAACTGTTTTTTCCCCTTATTTTCTGTTTTCAAAAACAATTTTCTATTTTTGAAACTAAAAAACTTGTTTGGCAACTCAAAATGAACAGAAAACAAAAATTGTTCTCAAAACTCAATTTGTGAAGAAAAGTGAAAACATGCAAAATGTTGTTTTCAGTTTTTAATTTTCAAAAATCAAAGAAAATACACATTTGATTTAGTGAAATTGTCTCATTTAATGAGTTAGCATTAGAATTCAAATCCTAATAACAACATATTTTAGTATTTTTATTTTTATTTTTTTCTTCAAAAAACTATTTTTATTTTTTAATTTCAACTAACCAAACATGTTTTTGATTCAAAAATACAAGAATTTTTTTTTTCTTTATATTCCCAAAAACAAGTTTTTAAAAATAGAAAATAAAAACTGTTACCAAACATAACCTAACTTTTTTTTTTTAGTTAGTTTTATTTATTATTTTTCAAAAAGATGAAACAAAAGACAAAAAGTTAAAGAGAGATGCTACGTCTACAACATTTTTATAACAAATCACAGGTGGTTAGTTGTCATTGGTTCAAATTTGAAACTAACACTAAGATTACTTTTTTGCCCTAATAATAACAACTAGTAACAACCTGCCACTTAGGATTTGTTGTAAAAATGTTGTAGACATATCATTTCTCAAAGTTAAAAGCTAAAAGTGGCATCAAACAAAGTTATTTATTTTGTACCATACTTTATCGGATCAAAAGTTTTCATACTAGTTACCAAAACTGGTATGGTTAAGCGGTTAAGCCCCTTGAAATATTTCAGCTTAAATACCTATTTCAACATGTTTGGGAAATTCCTACGGAAAACACAATTTGGGCCAACACAACTTTGCTTTCCCTTAACTTTGTTATGTCAAATGGTAGGTGTGTGATCTATTCATTGCTTTTTCTTCCGTCATGTGAATTTATTGAGATAGTTTGTAACCACAACTTTTGTGCAATAATTATTGCCACGACTTGATGTAGTTCAGTTATTGACTGCAGTTATTCATTTTTTCTTTATTTTCTTTCCAAATTGGGGAGAGAGAATTTTGGTGGGGCTGGGAAAAAAAACACCCGAGTTCTACCAATTTTCCATTCTCTCATTCTCTCCAACCAAACACTTATAAAATCAATTTTTTCTCCACTTTTCTCTCCTTCATTTTCTATTCTCACTGTTTTACCCCAACCAAACAAACTTTGAAGTCAACCACTTAACAAAATTTGGTCCCAAA
This sequence comes from Quercus tomentella, assembly GCA_028535165.1. Classification (NCBI taxonomy): domain Eukaryota; kingdom Viridiplantae; phylum Streptophyta; class Magnoliopsida; order Fagales; family Fagaceae; genus Quercus; species Quercus tomentella. The sequence continues at coordinate 18,725,391 of JAPQVY010000111.1, read as the reverse complement.
AGAATTGTGAAGTTGTTATGATACTTAGGTGTTTTCGTTCACTCTCCTCATATATATATATTGATTATGATGATGGGGAATATAATTTTGGGCTAACATATAGGACTGAGCATGGGTTTGCTTAAATATTTTAAGTGGGAGACGTACGTATGAAGCGTGATACACAATGATCATAAGAGGAACTACACAAGCCCACAGCCGTGCACAATGAAGTCTTTTATCTCTGTCATATTGAAACCACAATGCTCCTTTTTAGGTGATCAATAATAAGAATCCAAACTTAATTTCAACCCACCCAAAGATGGGTATTTAGGTGGTTGGTTTTAAGTTTTAACAAAGAAAATTACGCTCCTTTATATAAGAGAAATGAATTGAAAAAAGACAATAAAAGAAGATGACTACTAATACATCCGTTTGGATTGAACTTATTTTGCTGAAACTGAAAACTAAAAACTAAAAACACTGTAGCGAAATAATTTTTAAATATGTAAATAGTGCTGTGTGACTCATTTTTAATGAAAAAGTTGCTGAAAAATGTAATTTGTGGTACTCGAGAACAGTGCACGGGTCCCACAAATTACACTTTTCAGCAACTTTTTCATTAAAAATGGATTCCACAGCCAGGGCCGGCTCAACAACTTTTGGGGCCTTAGGCGAAAATTTTAAATGGGGTGTTTCTATCAAATATTTGAATATTATTAGGACTATTTTCATTATTCTCTTTTTGTTGTATAATTTCATTATCTTCCAACTCTTTTTAATAAGTTTCTTGTTCATTTGTAATATTTTCACCCAAACTTTCTATTGTTTTTTTTTAATACTAGTAACAAATTTATCCATAGATCCTTTTGGAGATTCAATTTGTTTTTCAATTTTTCTCTTTTTTAGAAGTTTTTCATATCCGGATAAATATTTTCTAGTAGACATTTATGATGAGAAAATGTTTATAGATAAATAAAATACAATTTATAATTAAAAATGATAATTTAACTAAAAATAAAATTTAAAGTATAGAACAATAGAACCTGATTATTGCAATTTTTCTAAAACCGTGACCACTTTAAAGTTTAAACTTGCATGAATAAAAATTAATTTAATACATGGTTTAATAAATTAGTGTCACTATAATACAAATGAGTTGAAATGAATCAAATTATTAATTGGTATAATAATTTATAATAATAGATAAAATGTCAGATTAAAAAAGAAAAAAAAAAGAAAAAGTGAGAAACCGTCGGACCAAATCGTGTAAGTTATAACTGTGGTCTGTGGGCTGTACTCCTATATAAAAAAAAAAGGTGAGAACCATCTAGCCTCTACTCCACTTCATCCTATATTCCTATGGCTAAGATATAGTAAAAAAACGTGTCCTATCAGTATCAAATATCATGGCAGAAAAAGGTCCAAAGAGGGGCAGAATTAAAAAAGCCATCATAGCAAAAAACGTGTCCCATCCCATCAAACAATTGTGCAGTGCAGTGAAAGTGTGAAACAAACTAAAAATATATATAATTTAAGTTAAAGAAATAGAAGACTTTGAGTATTTATTTTCGGAAAGACAAAGAGAAACTAAGAAAGAGGGGAAGAACTGAAGAAGAAGAATACCTCTTGTGACCGCCGACTGGTACGCTGGAATCAACAAAGAAAAATTTCAAGCTAGACTGACTGACTGAGTTGATGGAAAAAGATCAAGAATCAAGATGAAGATGAAGAAAAGAAAGGTAAGACCGTAAGAATATAGATGGAGAGGGAGAGCGACGGAGAGATGAGAGGTTTTTCTTTTGTTTTTTAAATTTATAATCTCTATTTTAACATATTTGAAGAGAATTACGTTGTATTAATGAATTTGTTTGCTATTAATTTTGATTTTAGCATATTTCAAGAATGAGATAATAAATTTGTCTCTTAAAATTTAATTTTATTAGCTGAAGTTGAAGTTTGACTATTTTTTTTCCTTTTTAATTTTTTACATTTTAGAATACAATGAGGCATTTTTAATACATTTTATTGATCAATAAAAATGCTTAATTTTTTTTTAAACTAAAATATATAAATAAATATATATTATATATATAAATTTTTTTTTACAAGCGGGGCCTTCTTTTATTTAGGGGCCTTAAGCGATTGCATTAATTGCATCACGTATTGAGCCGGCCCTGCCCACAACACTATTTACACATTTAAAAATTATTTCGCTACAGTGTTTTCAGTTTCAGCAAAATAAGTTCAATCCAAACGGACTCAAAGTAGATAACAAAGAAGATGAGGACTAATACTTGAATAGATAAAAATTAATAATAGCTGTCAGCTTTGGTAATCTTTCATGGACACTGATATTTTTATGACTTCAGAGCAACATTTTAGAATCCTGATTCCTTGTGATTTTCAAGCCTTTATTGAAGAGTTTCAAAAAACATCAACAAGCTTTTTGCTTAAAAAGCTTTCTCAGATTAAATTTTTTTTTTTTTTTTCAAATTCTGGGTTGAAATCTTCATTTTCTGGATCAAATATATTGAATTTTATTTATTTATTTATTAGGATGATATCCAATTCCTTTGTTGAGAATATTGGAATAAGAATTTTTGAATTTTTTTTTTAATAAAAAATTTCTAGCTTCACTGATTTTTCAGTCATGGATTGCTGACATGCAGCTATATCAAAACTCAAAAAGCTTAAGAAAATAACATGACAGAGTGTCAGTGATGCTACATAGCAGTAGAGACATTAGAGATACTTTTCATTGCTTGGATTCGTTAATCTCTTCCTGTGACATAAGCTAACAAGTTCCACAAAAAAATCATATATACACATATAACTTCAAAAGCACCTTCTCACCATGGAGCATTAACTACTTCTTGAAACACAATCTCATGCCTCACCACATTCACCTTCAAAGCCTCAATCTCATCGTCAAGTCTTTCTTTGGTTTTCTTTAATTTCGAGAGCTTCAATTTGAGAAAATCCATTTCTTCTTCTGCATGAGCTTGCTCTAGTCTAACTTTTGATTTCCTCTGAGGGTCCTTGACTGCCGCTGCTTCCATAGCAATGCTCATCAGCCGAGCCACTCGAGCACGTAAGAAATGAACATTCATGCCCAATAGCTCAAAGCCTTTCAAAAGTATTATCCCAATCTTCAAAATCAGCTAGAGGGGTCAAAAGTTCACAAGCTCTAATGGCATCCACAATGTTGATAGTCTCAGAAATTATTTCAGCAGCCAACTTACTATTAATATTTTTGCGCAGATTGTCATGCAGAAATGAATTCTGAGAACAGCAGAGATCATAATACTTAACCCTCTGGTAATCTGAGAACTGGGAGTCTATGGTTTCGCCATTCACAAGAATGGTGAAACTGCTGATGCTATTAACTTCTTTAAAATTAGCAATTGACCTTGTAAGTCTTAGACCACACAGAACATCTGAGGCAAGATTTTTTCTGCCATTTTCATACTGATTTGCTGCATTCCCAAAACTAGCAGTAGTATCTAAATCCTTCAGGTTGTTTATTTGAATAGTCTCTCCAAAAATGTCTTGCATAACACGGTTGAAATACGTAGTGTCTTTGTGAATTTTGATCTTCTTGTCTTCAATTGTTTTTTTGTTCCAAGTTCAACATCAAGGAGAAAAAAGAGTATGCCATCAGTTAATTACGGGGGCAGTCACAAATTCAGGAGTAGAACATAGAAACAAAATACCATACCATAATCATTTCCTCTTGCACAATCATCTAAATTTGGAGGGCCAAAAAGCCCATCTACTCCAGCTAAACCATTCAGTCTCACCGTGTATACCTATGAGAGTGAGATGGGAGGCAACAATTAACCTATATCTTTTTATTTAAAGGAAAACAGATTAAGAGTTTGCAATAGAATTTTAGTAAATAGACCCAAAAAATTAAAGGCAAAATAATAGAAGGAATCCGTATCTCTAGTACAAATCCTAGGAGCCATTGACAAATTGCTTGAAATTTGGTGATCTAAAAGGGAATCAACGTGGGGGTAAAACTCACTACAGTCATGACCTATGCTGCTTTTTAGCTAAATTCCATATTTTACACCTGTTTTATTGAATTTGCAATTTATGGTCATTTTTCTTTTTGTTACAACTTTTGAAATACAAGTCATAAACTTGTAATACAGTCCTATAAATTCTAGGACATTTCCTAGAGTCCGTAGTATTAGTTTATGTAATTTTCTCAATTTTGCCTTTTTTAGTGATTTTCCAAATTTTTAGCCTAATTTCATACCTAACACGAATTAGGGTTTTCTTTAAGGATTTTCTAGCCACCTTAGGATTTCTTTAATATCTTCCTATAAGATAGTGATCGGCCTAATAGAAAGCAAGTTATTCAATAATACAATTTGAGAGAGAGAGAGAGAGAGAAAGAGATTCTCTCTTTTTTTTTGGCGGATTCTAGAATAGTTCTCCTTGTGGATTCAAGGAACCTCTTAAGGATTTAGGGGTTTGTTCTTGAAATAGATGTGTACTTTTTCTTATGGCTATCCCGCTGTGTGAAAATGAAGTGCTTCTTCCAGGATCTTCCTTAATTTCCAAAATGTGGCAATAAAACAAGTTATAATCAAAACCGGTATAATATAGGAACAATGAACAATAAGTCATTTATATACATGGACAAAGATAAACATACACTCAACTTAAGAGACTCAAATAATTAACTTGAACTTGAAAGTCCCAACCAACTGGAAAACCAGAACATCATCTTGGCATAATTTGTGCGCAATTGAAAGCCTTCTCCATCCAGAACTCAATGCTGCATTTTCTGCAATATACTTTGTTTTGTACTCTTCCCTACTTTCATCTTCCAAAATAACTATTATATCATGCCTTGGCAAATGCATTTTGCAGAATTGTGCTGGAAGACGCTGCCATTAAATAAGTTAGCAGAAACAAATCTGTCTGGCACCCAGCTATTGTTACATTCTTGACCTTGGGATAGAGTTTTGAGCTTACCAGCCAATAGCCACCAGTAACATTTGACCTTACCAAAGTCTTGATAAAACTAGGAGATTCCGCTGGCAAACTAGCTTGAACCTCCATTGCTTGCTTCAAGGCAGGAGACTTGGCTTCCATGTGGTCGTATAAGACCTCAACCATGGCTCCATTTTCTTTAAAGCTTTAAGTAAATTACAAAGGCATCAATGCAAAAGGAGAATTTTGTTCTCTTCGGCATTGACTTTAATGACCAAAAAAAGAAAAAAAGAAAAAAAAGAAAAAGAAAAAAAAAGAAGAACAAAGAAGAAAAACCAACCTCCGGGGCTAACATGGAACAACAGATAACACCTGCTCATAATTCACAAAATAAATATTTCCCATCAATATGTCAATTGATTATATGAAATGCAGTTATTCCATATAAACCAACCAAGGAACTGGGAAATTCAGATGTTGCAGTAGAGACATTAAAGAGATCTAATAAAAGACAATCTCTATGAAATGTCTACAAGATCAATTTCTATTCCAAAGGTTATAAGGCTTATTGGCTCACACCATCAATTTTGGGGCTTTTGGTATATTAGTTAGGTACATTATGGCAGGTTGTATATCATACTCAGTTTAAAAACTTAGGCACAACTTATGGGGGTGGGCTTTCAGCGTATAGACTCCATGCTGTTATAATGACCAAGTTTATGTCTTAATTATCTGAAAATCATAAGCAAGACAAAAACAGATCTAGACCATGAAAATTAACACACGTCCCTAAAACTTAATTAAGTGAAGGGACCAAATTTGAAAATAAACCCGTACCAAAATGTATACTTAACAAATATGAGACTCTCCAACTCCCCTTCTTACTTCTATGCCACAAATACACAAACAACACGAGCATGTAGAGCCAAAAAACAAACAAATTGGTCCCTAGTAACAATTGGTATGCACATTCAAATTAGTAGTCATGTAGATTTTGTTTTGATATAAACTCAAATTCTTATTTCCAAAAGAAAGCAAGTATTAATCCAAACCAAAATCCAACCAAAGTTATAAGAGGGATTTGTGATGGGAAATTTATAAAACACAACATCAAAACACATATTAAAATTAAATAAAAAAACCATAAACCTAAATTAGAGTTATAAGAAAGAACAAAAATCCAACGAGAGAGAGAGAGAGAGAGAGAGAGAGAGAGAGAGAGAGAGAGAGAGAGAGAGAGAGAGTATTCACAGTTTTTGTGTGGAAAAAAGACGAATTGAATGGAAGAAATTATATCAAATTTATACAAAATAGGATGGGGAGAAGAATAGTCAAAATATAAGAAAGAAAAAAGAGTATTCACAGTTTTTGTGTGGAAAAAAGACGAATTGAATGGAAGAAATTATATCAAATTTATACAAAATATGATGGGGAGAAGAATAGTCAAAATATAAGAAAGAAAAAAGGATGAAGGAAGTTTAATGGTAAAGTAAAGAAGAGTAGTAGAAAGGTAATGAGGTAAAGAGGAAGGAGAAAGGTTGGAGAAGTTAAGTATAATAGTAGATGTGAAATAATAGAGAGAAAAAGAGTTTTTTTTTTTTTTAGAATAGGGAGAATAAAAGTTTAAAAAGAGAAAAAAGAGTTTCTCAAAAAAAAAAAAAAAAAAAAAAGAGAAAAAAGAAGTTGAAAATAAGTAGCGAAATTTATGGTATACATTAATTTATATATATATATATATATATATATATTCACAATTATAACTCAAAGTTGGATGCTGATATTAATTTTGTTGATTCACTGGCACTTGAAATAGTGTTAACTGTGTTGATGTCTTTGTAGTTGGGAAAATTGAATGCTTTGATATAGCTGATATTATTGTTGAAAGGTCTTTTGATAGTTCACAAGATAGTGAATATTCTAAGTGCTTCAAATGCCCTTTAAAAATTGTAATTCTTTTGTTTCTTTGGCGTAGAGCTTCTATAAGGATCTAGCAATTCCAATATGTAAATGATCTAACACTCTTACCACTATCAAGTTTGCAACTCAATGGTTTACCAATTATTATTATTATTATTGAAAAGTTCAAATATGTTAACTTAAGTAAACATATATTGTTTCCTCAGAAGATGATCTTGTATTATAACGAGTAATATTAAAAAAAATCCCGTTAATCAACACGATGAAGTCCGTCGAATATTTTTCAAAGGATGGCCTCTCTTAGAAAAATTCCTGGCTTCGTCACTGAATGTAAGTTGTAACATCAAGCAAACCAAACACCCCATATTTGAGTACTAGCAACAAGAATGCGTAAAGGCAAGCGAGAAATGCTCCTTTGCCTAGTGTTGAATATGTTGCTTTGATAACCAAGTGAAGCATTCCAGAGGTTGGTGGATGAGTGCCAAAATTTGGTGTTGACATTATTTATAAATAAACATCCATAATCAGTTTTTTTTTATAGATATTGCACTCCAACGAGAGAAATTCACAAAATCTTCTAATTGTACTACTTGTAAAAAGGTACTTGTCGCTAAAAATCTTAACGAATTATATTAAACATTTAGTAAAAGTCTCCAAGTTGTGAACTATGACATTTTATTTTTAGGAGGACACAGTACATTTGAATCCAATAAACAAGGTAGGCTAATATTTTAGTTGGTGTTGCAATGTCTTCAACTCTTCTTATGGAACCTTTTCTTTTGACCTAGAAAACAAAGATAGATGAAAACCTCCCATTAAAACACATCAAGTATAATTAAGAAAACTTCTTTAAAGATTAAATGATAATTATCTTACAAGTTTAACCAAGTAGGCGATAGGTTGGCATCGCAAGTAAGTGCTTGGCTCTTGGCATTGATAGCCCAAACTTCTCACTCATGTCCAAGTCATTAGGCAACATGCCATTAGGGAGCACCCAATCAAAACAATGCAGCAACTGAGCGAGAACATAAGTGACGGTCGTAAGCCCTAATTGTAATCCAGGGCAGCCTCTGCGACCAGATCCAAATGGGATAAGCTGGAAGTCACGTCCCTTGAGGTCTATATTACTATTTATGAACCTTTCAGGGTAAAATTCTTCCACATTATCCGACCACACATAAGGATCTCGTCCAATAGCCCAAGAATTTATCACTACTCGTGATTTCTTGGGTATGTAATATCCATTAATCTCAATGTCCTCCATTGATTCACGTGGGACTAGTAATGGTGCAACAGGATGTAGTCTGAAGCTTTCCTTAATCACCATACTCAGGTAAGTTAAATTTGCTAAATCTGTTTCCTCCACCATCCTATTCATTCCAATTACACGTTCTAGCTCATCCTGTACATGTTTCATTATCCGTGGATGCCTCAAGAGTTCAGAAATGGTCCATTCAATGCTAATAGCTGAAGTGTCATATGTAGCAGTAATCATGTCTATAATGATAGCCTTGATAACTCTTCGATCAATTTTACATGAATTCTCATCATGGGCATTCATGGGTTGATTCATCAAAGAAAGTAACATGTCTATAAAGTCCTTTTCACAACTTTGTGGACCACTAGGAATTTGTTCATGCTCCTGGATAATGTTCTCCAATACTACATCAAGAGTCTTGCCAAGTTTCTTAATGCGCGATGTCAATCCCTGAGGGCAATGAATGGTTAGAAAACTAAGTAAACAATACCATTTCTCAAAACGGAAATCGTTGAGGCAAACGCCGCAAATATCTTTGTCTAAAGGATAGAAAGTGTTATAATGTGACCAATTTTGCTAAAAACAAACCTAAGAAACTGATGTGGTAATTATTGATTTTAAACATTTTATTGATGAGATAGTTATTGATTTTCGATTATCTTAAAATTTTGCAAATATGAAGGATATAAAGACAATGTAATCCAAAAGTGAATTTATTGAAATTCGTATCCAATAAAGAAGTAACTTGAGCCATCCAATAAAAAAATTCGCATCTAAAAGTAAGTTACTGAAATCACTTTAAAATTACACATGGAGTTTCTCTCTCTCTCTCTCTCTCTCTATATATATATATATAGAGGAGAGATTTTTATTTATTTTTTTATTGAATGATACCAAAGAGTTAAAAATAATTTTTTTTTGAGAACCAAAAATAAAAAGGTTTACGCTCTGTTTGTTTTGTTAGAAAACCTTCTGTAAAGATAGTTTTCCATATTTTCTAGTGTTTGGTAGCACAAAAAAAAGTTGGTCAATGGAAAACTATCTTTAGTCAACGGAAAACCCTAATAAAAATAAGGCTTATTTTCTATAGGTTGTTTTCCAAAAATTTTTTTTGGAAAACAATCTCTCTCTCACGCATTGTATCTCCTATAAATATTATCTTCGCCTGTAGCCGTAGAAAACATAATTTTTTGGCGCCTTCTCTCTCATGGTAAGCTTTCTCATTTTTTCTCTCTTTCCTTTGCTTTTTCTCTCCTCACACTTTCACTGTCACTAACTCTGGTCTCTTCTCTTATCATAGATCTCTCTCTCTAACTGTCTCTCTTCTCTTTTTTCTCCATGTTTCTCTTCCCCTCTGTAACACAATTCTCTGATTAGATTTTTTTTCCTTCACTGATTGGTCAATAGCTCTGACTTGCAAATGAGAACAAATTTGCAGCGGTAATTATTTCATTCCTCTCTACCAAAATCCCAATTCTTTGCTTTGAATTTTAAGCTCGATTTTATTTTTTCTCTAAGAAATTTTCGGTTTGATAGATTCCAAGCAGAAGTTACTTCTTTTTCATACATAAAGTGCAAAAAAATTAAAAAATAAAATAAAAAAAGAAGAAGAAGAAAGAATGAATCAAGTAAAAGATGAAAATTTTAAACATAGTACCTATATTGCTCTAAATTGCTTTTTCATGGGACAATCTTTATTGTGGACTAATAATATTGTTATATAATGAATGATAATTATTTAGGGGAATAGCATTTGTTGGCAGATACTTTATGCAGATACTATGCAGTGATGATATATTATGCATATACATTATGTAAATACATAATTTAGAGTAATATTGAAGACTTGTGGTTGACCGTAGTAGACAATTAATATACCAACAAAAAGAGTAGACAATTAAAGGTTATTGTTATTTATACTTATTGAAAATGTATTCCCCTATCAAATATATATATATAGTCAAATGGTTGATATATATATGTATGTGTGTGTGTGTGTACATACGTTACTGTCCATATATATGAACAAGATGAGTGGTAGAGATCATGAAAAATTGACAATTAATTAATTTTGATTGTATCTATTGTCAAAATTTTAGTATGAATTCCAAATTCATTCTTGGTTTTTTATTTATAATGATTACATTAGTTAGTTTACATAATACACATGTTTTAAATTATACAAGAAATATTTTTTAAAAATTGTATACCAAACACCAGAAAACATTCTCAAGCTCATTTTCAAGATTGTTACCAAACACTAGAAAATAGGACAATTTTCTAGAAAATACTCTTTGGAAAATAAACTATTTTCCAGAAAACGTTAATGCTGAAACAAACAGAGCGTTAAAGTGAAAAGAAAAAGTTAGTTTATTTATGGGTTAAAATTAGATAAGCTTCTTTAGGTTAAAATTATATATATAGTATAAGTTGAAGTAATATTACACCACTTAATAATTTTTTATTAGATGACAATTTTGATAAATCTACCATTTGATTACATTTTTACTTATACCCTTTTTGTTAAAAAACTCCTAGATTATCAAGGATTAATAACTATGCCTTTTATCAAAGGATTAAATTTCATTTTTGTATGTTACATATACATACAATATGATTTTATAGATATATAACACTTATTGGTACGAAATAAACCACTTAATAAATTTAATATAGATACCAAATTTCATGACCATCAGATATTATTTAGGGTAAAATGAAGATGTAATTAGCATTTTTTCTTAGTTTGTTGCATTTTTTTTTTCTACCACTTACAGTCAACCACATTAAAATTGTGGCATAAAAGTTATGTCTTAAAATTTTTCTTCTATAACACCACATACCAATGTGGCCATATAGAGTGGGCAAGGGAGGGCCGAGGAACAATTTTTTTTTTTTTTTTTTTTGAGAAAGAGGAACAAAATTTTTCTCCAATAACTATTGCCATAACTTTAACATAACCGAAAAACAGTATGCTCATCTTTTAATACGATAGGGTCATTTTAGATTTTTTTTCTTCCAAGAATAATCATTTACTCCGTATACATGCATGGCACAACAGCTAAAACTTGTGGATGGACCCAAAATTATTGAACCAGATGTTGGGATGTATGCGTTGTAGAGAAAGTAAATGGTAGGACAAAAATTTAACAATAAGCTTGTTTTGAGTTGTGGTGGGCTATAGTATATAATCTTTTATTTATTTATTTTGATTTATGATATGCTAATAACTTAGTTTATTGTAAAAGTGTTATGAAATATATATATATATATATATATTGTATTTATGATAGAAATCTCATTCTAACCTAATTTATATGTATATGTCTGTGTTTTATATAAAAAAGTGTGTGTGAAACTCCCATCCCATCCATAAGAATTTTGTATTTATAAAGTAACCATTACTCCAAAGGTGTTCGATTGTTTATAAGATTTATTATGACCATAAAAAATCTCACAGCTATTAATTGCAAATATTGTCTGCCAATGAGGAGTAGGGTGTGGGAGAAGATTAGTTAATTAATTATCAATAAGGAACAAATAAAATAAATAGTAGTAAGAGAAGTGCTAAGGGAAAGATTAAAACAAGAAAATACTAGAAAGAAGAAGGAAATTATAAATAGTAGTAAAATAAGTGTTAAAACTAAGGGAGTTAATCTCATACAGCAGGCCGTACCGGTTTGGCCAAAAGAACGAGATATTTCGGTATCGGTCAATACCGATGTACCGTTTTGAATTTACTGCTATTTTATATATATATATATATATATATATATTCATAACCAAAATTCATATAATTTATTAAAAAGTTTAAATTTATAAATCTTTATCTCATTTAATATGATAATCTCTAGTTAAAATTTCAACTAGGTAATATTAATAAGGGTCCGGTTAATGTGAAGTCATCCATTTTTGAAAACATTTTCTCAGAAATTAAAAAAACTGTCAATACTTTTTTAATTCTCGAAAAAAAATTTCAAAAAATAATTAATTATTGTGTGTCCTTAAAGAATTTATATTCCTACTTCTTTAATAATAATAATATCACAATTAGTAAAGTTTGGCAGATAAGTACAAAAACTTTTTTCACTTATTAAAAGTTAAAATGCCGTTTGAAACTTCTTTGCATTAGGAAAGAAAAAAAAAAAAAATCAAATTTGAATTCTCAAAATTTTATAACAATTCACGTGGATGTGTCAGGAGGGCACACTGCCCCAAGTTACAAACAAAAAGCAAACCTTCTTTTAGATTTTTACTATTCAAAGTCACAACAAAACAAATAATTAGGGTCCGTTTGAATATAACTTATTTTGCTGAAAATTGAAAACTGAAAACACTGTAATAAAATAATTTTTAAATATGTGAATAGTATCATGGGACCCGTTTTTAATTTTTTTTAATAAAGTATTTGTGGGTCCCACGAACAGTACGTGAACAGTGCTGAACAGTGCACTCTGTCGGAAAAAATTTGAAATGCGTAAACAGTATATGGGTGGAAAAGTCAAATTTACGGCTTAAAAAAAGAAAAGAAAAGAAAAAGAAAAGAAAAGAACAAGCTAAAAACGCAAACACATACTAAAGCCTTTAGAAATAAAAACTTAAAAACTAAGAGAGGCAGACGGATGGAGGGATGGGCATGAAGAAGAAGAAGAATGGTTGGTCACTTTTGGAACAGTGCTGGCGATGGCGGTATTATGGGTTACATAGTATTTTCTTTTACCGTTAATCACTTAATTTTCATTTTTCTTGTTTTTCTTTTACCGGCCGGTATTCTTTTTCCGGTTGGTATCCGATTTTTTTTCCGGTTTTGCCGGTTCAACCCGGTAAACTCCAGTACAAAAAATGGTACGAAATAGCCGTGTTTCTGTACCGGCTAAGGTGTCGGTACGAAAAATTCCAACCGTACCAGGTATTGACTCCATGGGTTAAAACCAAGTATCTTACTATTTATTAACTAACTAAAACTAACAGTTAAAACTCTTATAAAAATTAAAGACTTGTATAAAAATAATTCGTTACATAATTATATGACTTTCATGGGCTTCCCACTTTGAGATTTGGCTTTTACTATGAAGTTTTAACCGCTACTGAGACACTTTTGGGCCAACAGCATTACTCGGTGGACGAAGAAATAGGCATGAAATTTAAAAGAAAAATCGACTGTTTTTAGATTCTCCAAACAATTAATCAAAAAAAAAAAAAAAAATTAAATCAATGGCTAAGTTTATCAAAGGGAGAATAAAGTTGAAAAGATAAAAACATTGAAATATATACCTGTAGATCAAGTGCCCCAAGGTAAGGAACATAATCTGCTAGATTGAAAGCTCCCATCAAGTTCAAGGTCTCCGCAATAAGCGCCTTCAAGTCGAATCTATCATGATGACTTCGCCCAAATACCATTCTACGTGTTGATTCCTCAATGAGTTTGCCCACCACCTCACTAAGGTCCACAACCTCATGTGCTACCGCAGTTTTTTTCAGTGACTGTACCAATGATCCTACCAGCTCCTTCCTCATAGGTGCAAATGACTCTATTTTTGAAGCACTCAGAAGCTGCGACGCAACGAGTTTCTTAAGGCTGCGCCAATATGGACCATACTCCGAGAAAGCAATACCTTTGGACATACCAATGATCTTGGAGGCTTGGAATATAGGTCGGCTGGCAAAAACGGCGTCATGGGTCCTTAAAAATAGCTCAGCGGTTTGGGAAGATGAGACCACAATAGTTGGGACATGGCCAAGCCGCAATGACATGATGGGTCCGTATTTTTTGGCTAAGTTTTCGAGGGCACGATGTGGGAGGCTACCCAACATGTGAAAATTACCAATAATGGGTAAAGACTGAGGACCCGGTGGGAGTACTAGTTTACGTCCTTTTTTGGGCATGAATGTCCAGATGATGGATCCAAGGAGTAGCAGGAAAATGGATAGTGTTAGTGGAGACATTTTGGAAATTGAGTTGGCTGAGGAAAGGCTAGAATGTTGGAGATTGGAAGGGGTTGGGGATTGCATATAAACTTTTTGAGAGTAGAAAAGCCAAACTGTGATAAGATGATACCACTTTTTAGAAAAAGTTTCCATCATAATTAATTTTGAAGAAAAACTCTTCAAACTGCGTCAATATATTTTTATTAAATGTGAATTTTGAAAATTTATTTGTTGAATTGCATCTTCTTACTATATTTTCAATGTTTACAAATTTTCAAAAAGATCAAATATCAATAGTTATGTCATTAATTAAATGTTTAAATTTTAAGTTTTGATGATCTAAAATTACATATAAAAAATAAATTTATTGATTGAATATTAATTAACATTCTATTTGGATGAAATTTGACATATATATTAAAAATATACAATTTAACAATTAAAATTTTAAAATTCAGCTAATAAAAAGGTACAAGAAAAATTTAAAGAATGTATTTTCGAACTTTTGCCTCACAATTTTTTAACACAAGATTTTGAAATGAGATTCGAATGATAAACGTGTAAAGTTTAATCAATAATGTTAAGTTCCCACCACTAGTCGCACACCGACAAATACAAACTGACTCGGATTACCACTTCTTATCGCCAAAAATTTGTGGACCTCACCTGTTGGGGAGGATCGGATACGCATCAGAAAAAAAAATAAACAGATGCAAAAAACGTGTCAATTTTGTGCACAAAAAGCACAGGGGACTCGACATTATTGGCTTTGAGTTTCGTAACTATTGTCTTTTACTTTAAGAGTTTTTTTTTTCCGGACCCTTGATTCGCGGTGGCCAATTAGTCGAGTAAAAGGAGGAAATAAAAAATCTATAAAATAATTTCAATCATTGTACTCTATTTCAATCATTTTACAGAATGGCCATACCGCGAGCATGAGAATTGAATGAATCAATGCAGATTTCAAAAGTGGGGCCGAATCTCTTTCAATTCAAATTCCAATCAGAGTTTGATATGGATTGGATCATGACAGGAGGTCCTTGGTCCTTTGACAATCAACTATTATTATTGCAACAGTGGAAGAAGGGTATGATAGTGGAAAATATTCAAATGGAATCTGCCTCGGGGCTGGCTCCTCTCCTGTTTTAGTGTCTCATGTTATCTCCTGTTTTTAAGCGGGTAAATGACATGTGGCATCTACAAAATCTAATGGTAAGATATAAGGGGATCCGGATCCTCTCCATTTCCCTTTGAAATGGAGAGGGTCCAGTACATGGACAAGATTTCTTTGAAAATTATCAACGCTCAAAAACGCGCCACGTCATTTAAAACATACTTAACTGGGGTTCAACTTCTTTAACTCAACCGGACAAAGACAAACCATAGTCTCTCTCACCAAACCCATCTGAATATTTCTAACTCTCTTTCTCAGATCAACACTCACTCTCACTCTCACAGACGCTCCTTACTTCTCTTCTCTCACGCTTCCTCTTCCTCTTCCTCTTCCGTCGCAAACCTTAACAACCCCTACACTCTCCGCCACATGTCCCACCACGACGACGATCAAGACGACAAAGAAGCTGAAGATGAATCCATGGCTTCCTCCACCTCCGCCGTCGCCTCCGCCATTCGCAGAGCTTCCACGTCCCCCGTAGACTTCGTCCAGAGAATCGAAAAGGACAACGCGAGTAGAACCCGCCGCATCGTCCTCCCTAGCCTCGATTTTCAACGCGGTGCTATGGTGGTGGGTCTATGGTGGTCTGTGGTGGTGCTGGTTTACTGGGTCTATGATTTTTTTTTGGCGGTGGGTTTACTAGTGGTGGTGGTGTGTAGTGTAGCGGTGGTGGAGTTGGGTTGCTGGGGTTTCCTTTTTTGCTTTGATTTTTTGTTGTGGGTATTGTGGCTGATTTGTGGGTAGCCGATGGTGGTTGCTTTTGATTTGTGGCTGATTTTTTGTTGTGGGATGTGTGGGTTTGATGGTGGTGGTGGGGATGGGTTCACTGTGGTGGAGGTGGCTATGGTTTTTGGTCGAATTTCTGTTGATCTGAGAGTTTGAAATATTCAGATGGGTTTGGTGAGAGAGACTCTGGTTTGTCTTTGTCCGGTTGAGTTAAAGAAGTTGAACCCCAGTTAAGTATGTTTTAACATTTTAAATGACGTGGCGCGTTTTTGAGCGTTGATAATTTTCAAAGAAATCTTGTCCGTGTACTGGACCCTCTTCATTTCAAAGGGAAATGGAGAGGATCCGGATCCGATATAAGGCCGCATCACAACATCATTTATTTCTATTTTACCAACACTCTTCAGTAATAAATCCATTGTTCACACCCCACTGCACTTGACACTGGATGATAAGGACCTGTCAGAAATCATGCCAAAAATATCACCAAATCTGAGAATCCATAAACATAAACAGAGCCTCAAGAGAGGGAGAGAACCCATAAGCACAAACAAAGAAAAAATTATATTGATTATAAAAATAAAGAAACAAAAGGGAGAAAATCCATTTCATTTCAATTCAAACCAGACCCATGACAAAAACCCACTATAGAAATGGCAAGAGAGAGCTTAGTATCAAACTACCAAGTCCGAAATCAACCAAATCCCAACAAAAAAGATGAACAAACCAACAAGTGCAGATCCGAACCAGTTAGACACACATAACCACAACTAGCAATTAGTATTTAGCAATTAGCTCATACATACAAATACACAAGAAACCTTTGTTGTTCTTCTGCAATTTCTCAGCCCATTCTTTCCCCCTCTCTTGCAGCTCTGTTTGTGATAGTTTCTCAGATTCAGTGTAGTGCTGTTTGGTGTGTGAGTAGTGGGTTACTGCTGAAGAGTGGGGTAAAAGAGAAATAAATGATAATTTGTGGCCTTGTTCTTACCATTAGATTTTATAGATGCCATGTGTCATTCATCTGTTTGAAAACATGAGAAAACATGAGACACTAAACTAGAGAGGAGCCGGACCCATCTGCCTCCCTTTGGGTCCAAATTTGGGGTGCACCGTTTGATATGATCTCACCTCAAGTAGCGAGGGAAGTGGGGAGTAGGCTAGGTAAGATTGAGGAGGTTGAATGGAGGAATAGGAAGGACGATATCAATATGTTTATGAGAGTATGAGTGGCTCTACCAATAACAAAACCTCTTCGTCGAGGAGGGTTTATTGTTGGATCAGATGGTGAGAGGTCGTGGGTGTCATTCAAATATGAGAGATTGCCTGTGTTTTGTCACTTTTGTGGAATACTAGGTCATGACTTGAAGCACTGTGCAGCCCACTATGCAATGGAGAAACAAGGAGGACGGGTTGAATATCAATATGGTGAATTTCTTAAGTAAACTGGGAGTCGTCCAATGGCTTCAACAAGTAAGAATACCAATCCTATGTCCAATACAGAGGAGGGTAATGGAAGTGAGGCAGAGCAGATCTCAGGCCAGGCGCTGCAAGGTGTGTTACTGAAGCTGACAGCGGCGAGGGAGATAAGATCAGGAAACCCTAGTAGTCTGGATAAGGATCAGTCCGAGAATCATGGGATGGACGCTGAAAATATGCATGTGAATAGCGTGAATTATAAATGTCATGCTAACGTAAAGGAGCTTAATGCTAAAATAGGGGAATTAGGTCCGGAAAATATGCTCACTGGACAGTCTACTACAGAATTAAATGTTGAGATTGATAAGGGATTGGCTCGTTTCAAACAGGATGAGGGGCAATTAGATATTATTCCTGTGGAAATCCATAATCATGCAATATCTGATAATAACACAACATTGGACATGGTTGGGCCAAGTACTTCTAAGCCCAATGGAATGTGGACTCGCATCAATAGGATGGACTTCGGGTTGGGTGGATTAACTAGGGCTATTACAATACCTGGCATGGGAAAGAGAGACTCACGTGAAGTACAGGAGGGGCAGAATGTTGACCAAGCTATCAAACGAGGGAA
Source organism: Quercus tomentella (assembly GCA_028535165.1). Lineage (NCBI taxonomy): Eukaryota > Viridiplantae > Streptophyta > Magnoliopsida > Fagales > Fagaceae > Quercus > Quercus tomentella. Next base: position 18,707,406 of record JAPQVY010000111.1, on the reverse strand, counting down.
AGTGAGTAGTGATGATGGAAGCATTGATTGTATATCAACGAGGGTGGAGAGCCACCCTTGCCGGGAGCCATGAGACTGTTAAGCTGGAACTGCCAAGGGCTTGGGAACCCTTGGACAAGTCGAAGCCTTCGCAAGATTGTGAGGGAACAAGTTCCCATTGTCTGTTTTCTTATGGAGACAAGACTGGACAAGGAAGGGTTTGAAAAATTGTATGGAAATTTGCCGTTTTAGAATAAGATTATTGTCAAACACCTTGATTTGGGTGGAGGGTTAGCATTTTTGTGGAAAAATAATATTCTTTTGGAGGTTATAAATTTCACTGTTAACCATGTTTTGGTTAAAGTCACAGAGGAGGATGGCTTTTTCTGGTATTTGATTGGATTCTATGGCTGGCCGAATGCATAGCCGAAGGAAAATTCGTGGAAATTATTGAAGTATTTACAAACTTTTGTGGGGGGACCATGGGTGGTTATAGGGGACTTTAATGCTTACCTACATGCATGGGAGAAGAAGAGTAGAAGACATCCACAAAATTCACAGATTGAAGCTTTTAGGGAAGCTTTGGATTTTTGTCACCTTCAAGACCTTGGATTTTTGGGATATCCTTATGCTTGGAGTAATAAGAGGCCGGGGGAAGCAAATACCAAGATTTGGCTTGATAGAGGAGTGGCAAACAAAGAATGGATGGAGAAATTTCAGATGAGCAAAATTATACATCTTTCCACACATGCTTTGGATCACTTACCCGTTATGCTCCACGTTCAAACTTATTCTTAGTCAAGGCAGAAACATGACAGGTGCTTCAAGTTCGAAGAATCTTGGCTACTTAGAAGTGAATGTGAAATGGTAGTGCAGGAGGCTTGGGGTAGAGCAGGTGAGGATAGGCTCGGGTTGGCATCTATTTAGGAAAAAATTAAATTGTGTGGAGCCGAGCTTATGGCTTGGGGTTCATCATCCACTGATCCAGACACTAGAGCAATTAAAGAACTCCAAAAGAAGCTGGATTTGTTAAATGAAGCTAAACCTACAAAGGCTGCAAAGGCCGAATACCTGGAATTAAGTAAAAGGATGGATGAATTATTACAAAAGCAGGAAATATTTTGGGCTCAACGGTCTAGAATAAATTGGTTAAAACATGGGGACAAAAATACGAAGTTTTTTCATGCCAAAGCCACACAAAGGAGAAATAAAAATCATATAAGGGGTATCCAAAATGCACATGGGCAGTGGGTGGAGAGTGGTTGAAGTTGCTTCAGCCTGTTTTGATAATCTTTTTCATGCTGGTGTGGGAGATCAGGTGGAGGATTGTCTGAATGCAGTTCAGAGCAAGATAATTGATGATATGCGGGAGGTTCTGTCCAGTGAATTTATTGGTGAAGAAGTGAAGGTGGCTCTATTTCAAATGGGACCAACAAAGGCTCTAGGACCTGATGGTATGAATACTCTATTTTATAAAAAATTTTGGCATGTTGTGGGTGATAATGTAGTTTTAGCTGTGTTGGATTTTTTAAATAATGGGAATATGCTACCTGAAATTAATCATACAAACATTGTGCTTATCCCTAAAGTTAAAAACCCTGTGAAAATGTCTGACTTTAGACCAATAAGCCTGTGTAATGTGATTTACAAAATTATTTCCAAAGTGTTGTCAAACAGATTGAAACAGGTACTCCCTCAAATTATTTCACCCACTCAAAGTGCGTTTGTACTGGGGAGGCTGATCACAGACAATGTATTGGTGGCCTTTGAGACACTCCATACTATGCACTCTAGAAAAAAGGGGAAGAAGGGATCCTTAGCATTGAAGTTAGACATCAGTAAGGCATATGACAGGGTTGAGTGGCATTTTCTGCAGAGCATTATGGAAAAGATGGGATTTCCAGTTACTTGGATAGAAAGGGTGATGAGTTGTGTAACGACACCATCCTTCTCTATTATGGTGAACGGGAAAGCTTATGGCATGATTCACCCATCTAGAGGAATATGCCAAGGGGATCCTTTGTTGCCATATTTATTCCTATTGTGTGCAGAGGGTTTTACTGCATTGCTGGTCCAAGCAGAATCAGAAGAGAGGATTAAAGGAGTATCCATTTGTAGAGGTGCACCAAAAGTCACTAACCTAATGTTTGCAGATGATTCTTTGCATTTTTGTCAGGCAACTCAGGCTGAGGGAGAGACTATAGCAGAGATCCTCCAAACTTATGAAAGAGCTTCAGAGCAAAGCATAAATTTGGAAAAGTCTTTATTTTATTTCAATAGTAATACTTCAAATAGCTAGAAACAACAGATCTTGGAGATTTTGGGAGTCAAGGAGGTGAATAGAATTGAAACCTATCTTGGCTTACCAACCTTGGTTGGGAGGGCTAAGTATCACACTTTTTCATACTTGAAGGACAGAATATGGAAGAAGCTTCAAGGTTGGAAGGGCTTGTTGTTGTCAAGAGCTAGCAAAGAAATTCTCATCAAGGCTGTGGCACAATTCATACCTACATATACAATGAGTGTATTTCAACTACCTTTGAAATTATGTGATGAACTGGATGCTTTGTGTGCAAAGTTTTGGTGGAGTCAAATGGGTAATGAACGAAAAATTCATTGGAAGAGTTGGGATAAATTGACGGCTTCAAAAAAAGAGGGAGGAATGGGGTTCCGAGATTTAAGAGCTTTTAATCTAGCTATGTTGGCCAAGCAAGGGTGGAGAATGGTTCAATGCAAGGATTTTTTGCTTTATAAATGTTTCAAAGTAAGGTATTTTCCTCGTTCATCGTTCCTTGATGCTAAAGAATCACCAAACTGCTCATATGTATGGAGAAGCTTGATGGCTGCACAACCTATTCTTTTATCTAGACATTGTTGGAGGGTGGGAAGTCATGGCTACTTTCCACAGGGAGGAGGCAGAAGCTATTCGTCAAATTCCATTGAGCCAAAGGGGTGTTAATGATGCTATAATTTGGCTGCATAATTTAAAGGGGTTGTTCACAGTTAAGTCGGCTTATCATGTGGCTAGGAAGCTTCTAACTGATGGCAATCGGCTAGGAACTTCAGGGGGCAGTGCTGAAAGGAAGATGTGGAATGCAATATGGAAGCTTAAACTTCCAAACAAAATAAAAATATTTGGTTGGCGGGCTTGTCATGATATATTACCAACTACAGTGAATCTGACTTGGAGGAAAGTTATTTCGGAAAAAAATTGTCCCTTATGTATGAGAGAGTTGGAATCAACGGTCCAAGCCTTGTGGGATTGTGCCGCGGTTCAGGATATTTGGGCTGGCAACATTCGAAAATTGCAGAAAATTAGTGTACACGGGCAGATAGATATGAAGTAGCTAATGGAGGATTTGTTGGAGCACCTAACGTTGGATGAAATGGATTTGTTTTGGGCTTAAGCATGGTTCATATGGAATCAGAGGAACACTGTGGTGCATGGAGGCAAATTGAAGGACCTGAGCAGCTTAAACAAGAGAGCAGTTTGTTGTTGAATTTAAACAAGCCCAAGATCATTTGATTGTTCAGACTAGGCAGCAACTCAGTGGGGATGGTTGGCAACCTCCATCACATAAAAATTAAATTTTGATGCAGCAATTTTTTCGAGCTTGGACAGATCTGGCTATGGTGCTATAATTCAAAATGACAAGGGTGAAGTTATGGCTGCTATGACTACTAGTGGACCAAAGGCGAGTACGAGTGATGAGGCTGAATTGCTTGCATGCCGAAAAGCTATTGAATTTGCCGTGGATGCTGGGTTCTCAAGATTGATAATTGAGGGAGATAATAGTAATGTAATCCAAGCCATCTCTTCTCCTTTAGAAAATTTTTAGCTATTTGGGAATCTTGTTAATGATATTAGGCATTTGATTTGGGGGTTACAGTAGACTAGAGTTTGCTGCATTAGGAGAGGAGCAAATAAGGTGGCACATGCATTAGCTCAATATGCTAAGAATACATTAAATGAGGATCTCTATTGGATGGAGGATTCTCCCCCACCAGCCTTAGAAGCCTTGTATCATGATTCTTTATCAATTTGAATGAATGAATATTTCCCTTTCAAAAAAAAAAATAATAAATAATTTTACACATGTACTCTCTCTCTCTCTACATGGAAAAAATTAATTATTGCCCAAAAAAAAAAATGAACTCAATCTACAGATAACAGATCTACCCATTAACACAAGATATATATTTTAATTCTTTGACATAAAGAAAAAAAAATTGATTATGAGAAAGGCAAAATGAAGAAATTTTGTAGTAATGCGCTACTTGGCATAATCATAGATCATGGACAATAAGTTCCTGTTTTTATATATGAGTAATGTTATACACCAAAAAAAAAATAACAATTATTTTAATAGCTATTGAATTGGTAAGTTTTCACTAGTTCTTATCTAAGTCTAAACTTACTACTAATATTACTTATTTTTAACTACCACTAATAATATATCACACTAGCAAGTATCAATTTTTTTTTTTTAACAAATAGAGCTCACAGTCATTGCAATTATGAGACTTGTAATCAGCAGATACAGTTTGACATTTATCTAGCAAGCTAATGGTTTTTGCTAAAATCTTTGTGGGGGGTGTTGTTGGAGATTCTTCAAAGTAGTAGGTGTAGAGAGGGAAAATTCCCGACCTATCACAAGCTGACACGTCACACTATCAAGTCCACAAAATACAGCCAATTACAAAGTACCACATATTGCTGCTAGGTTTTGCTATCACTATTCCGAAACCAACAGAAATTTGCCAAGTGTCATGCAAAAAACCAATCACACATCAACACGTGTAAGTGATGACACAAGCAGCCTCGCACGTGTAAGCAATGACACAAGCAGCTTCGCACGTGTAAGCGATGACTCAAGCAACCTCGCACGTGTAAGCGATGACTTAAGCAGACCAATCAGGCTGTGACATGTGTCACCAATCAAGCTCCGCCACGTGTCGCTCATCCACCCCCAAACTCCTATAAATAGAAGCCTTCCTGAGACATTCAGGGGACCAGAATTCAGAAGTGAAAAAGCTCTGCGAAGATCAAGCCTCAAAGCCTTCAAGAACTTCAAGAACTTCAACCCCAAAATCGAAGAACATTCGAAGCAGAATCATCCAGATCATCTGCCTAGATCCTAAAGTTCACGGGAATCAAGCCAAAAGTGTCCGAAAACATCAACAAATCACAAATCAGTGAAGCTCAACGGATTCAAGCCTCTAAAGCTCCGAAGAACTTCCACCACAAACCTTCGAAGACGAAGAACGCACGAAGAACGCACGAAGAACGCACGAAGAACGCGAAGAACGCGAAGAACAAAGAATTTCTAAACAAGCTCATAGCCAGAGATTCATTGTAATTCCGTTTCAGTAATCTTCGATCCATCCCTCAACCAAATTGAAGGATATTTTGTGTTCAAGTCAAAACCACATTACCACAAATCTAATTAATAAGTTTTGCAAGGAGATCGAATCAGAGGATCACTCTTTTGTAATTCCAGAGAATTGTACCACACAATCATCAATACAAATTCGCATTTGTGAAACTATTTTACTTGTTTGACTCATTTCGAACCGAGAAATTTAGTCGCTTACAAATTCTGGCACGCCCAGTGGGACCTCTCTGCCTCTCATCTCTTTCTCCTTCAAAAGAAAAGAAATTCGATTTGCTACTAGTCTCAATGGCCTCTAGCAAGAATGTCCAAAAATTAGTGGTCGATGATTCCAGTGCTGATGATTATGTTGGCCCAATCACTCGCAGTCGATCCAAAGCTCTTGATCGACTTCAACCCCAGCCAACCATCTCTCTAGACTTTCTTGCAAAAAGGAAGGCTACCGCTAATGATTCATCTGTCTCGAAAGATTTGGAGATCAATAATGAATCATCTCCAACAAAGACCTTTTCTATCAACTCTTCGCCCGTGATGAGAAACTTAAGGAATGAAATACCTTCGACTCATCCTGTTTCATCATTCTCTCCATCATATCTAGAGGTCATGCCAGTGATGATGACTAACACCTCTACCATGGAAGAAAAAATGGCTGAAATGGAACAAAGGGTCACCCTTCTCACAAAAGCACTTGAAGAGAAGGATGTCAAAATTGCAACCCTGATGAACAAACTAGAAGTACAAGATTCGGGTGAATCAAGTCTTGGCCCTAAGCACCCACCTGGCTTTACCTTCAAAGGAGAAAATGCCAGGGGTGATAAAGGGAAAGGAGGTGAAGGCACTTCTCAACACGGACATTCCACCTCAATGGCCTCAATATCTGTCCAACAACTGCAGGACATGATAACAAATACCATTCGAGCACAATATGGAGGTTCTTCTACAAGTTCTCTCATATATTCGAAACCCTACACAAAGCGCATTGACAACATGAGAATGCCAAATGGGTACCAACCTCCTAAGTTCCTACAATTTGATGGGAAGGGCAATCCAAAACAACATATTGCTCACTTCGTAGAGACTTGTGAGAATGCAGGAACTCAAGGAAGCCTCCTTGTAAAACAATTTGTCCGTTCACTCAAGGGAAATGCATTTGATTGGTACACTGATTTGGAACCTGAATCGATCGACAATTAGGAGCAACTCGAAAGGGAGTTTCTCAATCGATTTTATAGCACACGTCGCACGGTAGGCATGATGGAGCTTACTAACACCAAGCAGTGGAAGGATGAGCCTGTCGTTGACTATATCAATCGGTGGCGTTCTTTGAGTCTAGATTGCAAGGATAGACTCTCTGAAATATCTGCTGTAGAGATGTGTATCCAAGGCACACATTGGGGACTTCTTTACATCCTTCAAGGGATAAAGCCCCGGACATTTGAAGAGTTGGCAACTCGTGCGCATGACATGGAATTGAGTATCTCTAGCCATGGAAATACGAAACCTCCCGTACCTGAGGAAAGGAAAGAAAGACGGGAAATAAGGAAAAATGACAGAAATACGAAAAGTAATATCAAAGACTCAATGAATGTCGGCCCTGCTCCAGTCAAAGTTTCAACAAGAAATGTGAGGGCTAATGAGAAGAGGCCCGAGGGAGGCCAACAGCGTGAGACGCGTCGCTCATCACTTAAGGAATGGGAGCAAAGGGTGTATCCTTTCCTAGATACCGATATGCCCGAAATGCTAGAACAACTGCTCAAGTTGAAATTAATTGAATTGCCAGAATGCAAACGGCCGCAAGAGATGGGAAAAGTTAATGACCCGAACTATTGTAAGTATCATCGCATCATAAGCCATCCAATCCAAAAATGCTTTGTCCTTAAAGAACTCATCATGAAGCTGGCCAAGGAAAGGAAAATTGACTTGGATTTTAATGATGTTGCTCAGTCAAACCTTGTCACATTTTCTTGTGGGTTACCTAGTTCCCTGTCTCCGACTACTAAGCAAGGGGCAAATACCACGCTCATCCAGTTTGGTTCTCTGGAACCAGTTCAAGTTCAGCTCTCACAAAAAGCATCTCATTATAAGTCGAATGATGATAAAAGGTCAATTATGGATGAGGAAGAAGGCTGGACGATGGTTGTTCGCAAAAGATGGAAGAAGAAACGAGCATTCCCTCTTCATTTGATCACCCAAGAGTCCAAAAGAGCACAAAAGCAGATTCAGCCTTGGTCAAAAAGAATGAGTTATAAGAGGCAAGGAAGACTAGGAACAAAAGTGTATGAAGATTCAGCACAAACCCGAAAATCCCGAAGGCTCATCACCTTGGAAGAATTCTTCCCCAGAAAATTCTTTCAAAATGACTCAGCCGAGGCCGTCCACACAGTCTCTCGTTGCGAAATTCAGGACGAAAAGGAGGACGTTGACCATGGTGATCCAAAAGAGACCTCGTCGTCTTTGGAGGAACTCCAATCTCAGGCTAATGAAGTTAAACCCTTGCAATCCTCCACATCACCAAAAGAAGTGCTCACCCAAGCTCTTGAAAAACTAGAGATATACGCCCCTCATACCAATACGCTTCAACAAACACAGGAATGTTACGCATGCTCTCCAGACTTAACCTTCACGGATGAGGATCTATTGTTAGGCTCTAAACCCCACAATCGCCCACTCTATGTCTCTGGTTATGCTCGTGAACAAAGGATCGAGCGTATCCTTATTGACGGAGGTTCAGCCGTTAACATACTTCCAAAGATGACCATGAAACAACTGGGTTTTACTATGGAAGAATTATCACACAGTCGTTTGGTCATCCAAGGTTTTAACCAAAGAGGACAACGTGCAATCGGCCTGATCCACCTAGAATTAACCATTGGAGAATTGAAAAGCAACGTCTTGTTCCACGTCATTGACGCTAAGACGACCTACAACATGTTGTTAGGACGTCCTTGGATCCATGAAAATGGAATAGTGCCGTCGACCTTGCATCAATGCTTCAAATTCTTTCAAAATGGAATAAAAAAAGTCAATGCCGATTTGAAGCCTTTTGCAGAGACCGAAGCTCATTTTGCTGATGCAAAATTTTATGCAAAAGAAGACATTTCTAGTGAGGTTCTTCCAGTTGAGATCCCGTCTATGAAAAGTAAACAGGATGAAAAGGAGCATGTTAAATTCATCGCCAAAAAGGACATTTCTTCCCCGAAGAAAGGTCCAGAACCATTCCTCCGGTATATACCATTATCACACCGCAAGAATGGACAATCACCATTCACGGAATGCCTTCAACCTACAAAAGAAGTGGGAAGGCTTCCTACAAAGCTCACGATGGAGGATGTAGCCATGTTGAAAGAAAATCATGTCATGCCTTTAACTTCATCCACAAATCCTTTGCCCTCGAAGCCGTTAAATGGATTTGTAAGGTCTTCACAAAGTCCGATAGAGCATGGTATTCTACCAAGTGAGCAGACGAAAGAATGGTTCGACCCAAAGGCATATAGGCTGTTAGCCAAAGCAGGCTACGATTTCTCAAAACAAGAAGACTTAGGGAAGCTAATTCCAGAAGCCACCGGAGAAAAGATGCATGGCCTTAGCAAAACACAAAGGAAAATGCGGCTTGAAGGGCATGAAATTCCTATCCCAAAGACCGGATTAGGTTATACTCCCGAACAACCAGCTCAGATATGGATCAAGAAAAGAAGCGATCCTTCGAGTTCCCAATACATAACAGTGGAGGTCAACGAAAGTTCAAACCAAAGAAAAGACCATTCTTCACCCCGTGTCTCGGTGTTTGATCGCATCGAGGCCTCGTCATCACGAATCACAGTGTTCGACAGGTTAAATACAACTTGTTTAACACCAAATCGGGACACTCTTGCTTATAAATCAATCTTTGATCGACTGGGGGCAACGAAAAGGCCTATTGATAGTCATTCTCAAAGTTCAATAAACTTTGATGTTCAAGGGGAGAAGAAAGCTAATGATGAGATCCGCAGTAGCATTCCTTCACGCATGAAACGTAACTTTACCTTGGAGATCAACACTGAAGGATCACTCAAAGTCAAAAGACGAACAATTGTGCATACAAGTCAGTCACCCGTCCATGATGAGGAGATTGAAGAGGTATCATCCTCGTTTCATATTACAATAGAAGAGGGTACACTGTCAGATGCTGAAGCAACCAATGAAGAGGTCGATGAAGCTCCTCCAGCCTTGGAAGATGGAGGACAAGCTACAGTTGATGAACTTAAAGAGATCAATTTAGGAACTGCTGAAGAACCCCGGCCAACTTTCATCAGTGCACTTCTCACCCCTGAAGAAGAGGAAGGATACCTCAAGCTCCTAGTAGAATACAAAGATGTGTTCGCTTGGACTTACAAGGAAATGCCTGGGCTCAATCCGAGTATTGCTCTACACCATTTGGCAGTAAAGAAGGGCGTGCGCCCAGTCAAACAAGCTCAAAGACGCTTTCGGCCAGAGCTTATCCCTCAAATAGAAACCGAGGTCAATAAGCTCATTGAAGCGGGCTTCATTCGTGAAGTACAGTACCCAGAATGGATCGCTAACATTGTCCCTGTCAAAAAGAAGAATGGACAAATCCGAGTGTGCGTTGACTTCCGTGATTTGAACAATGCATGTCCCAAGGATGATTTTCCATTACCCATCACTGAGGTCATGGTCGATGCCACTACTGGTCATGAAGGTTTATCTTTCATGGATGGTTCTTCAGGTTATAACCAAATTCGAATGAATCCGAAGGATGAAGAGCTTACAGCTTTTCGTACTCCTAAAGGCATTTACTGTTACAAAGTAATGCCTTTCGGGCTAAAGAACGCTGGTGCTACTTATCAACGGGCCATGCAAAAGATCTTTGATAATGTACTTCATAAATACGTAGAGTGTTATGTCGATGATCTGGTGGTTAAAACAAAAAGAAGGGAAGACCATCTGGCAGAACTACAATCCGTGTTCAATCGCCTAAGAAAGTATCAGCTTAAAATGAACCCCCGCAAATGCGCTTTTGGCGTAACATCTGGTAAATTTCTTGGTTTCATTGTGAGGCACCGCGGTATTGAAATTGACCAGTCCAAAATTGAAGCTATCCAGAAAATGCCAGAGCCCAAGAATTTGTGAGAACTTAGAGGCTTGCAGGGAAAACTAGCCTACATACGACGATTTATCTCGAACTTGGCTGGTCGATGTCAACCTTTCAACAGGTTAATGAAGAAGGATGTGCACTTTGAATGGGATGAGGCTTGTAGCAATGCTTTTGCACGCATCAAAAGATACTTGCTTAATCCTCCAGTCTTAGGTGCTCCTATCCCAGGAAAGCCTTTGGTGCTGTACATTGCGGCACAAGAAAAGTCCCTAGGTGCTCTTATGGCGCAAGAAAATAAGGAGGGGAAAGAAAGAGCTCTTTATTATCTGAGTCGAACTCTTAATGGGGCTGAATTAAATTATTCTCCTATCGAAAAGATGTGCCTCGCTCTTTTCTTTGCCATAGACAAACTGGAGCACTACATGCAAGCATATACGATCCGTTTGATAGCAAAGGCGGATCCAATTAAATATGTCCTCTCCAGGCCAGTGGTTTCAGGTCGTATAGCTCGATGGGCAGTCCTGCTACAACAATATGACCTTGCATATGTTTCACAAAAAGCTGTCAAAGGACAAGCGTTGGCAGACTTTTTAGCTGATCACCCAGTTCCATCTGATTGGGAGTTCTCCGATGATTTCCCAGATGAAGATGTGTTTTACATTGAAGTAATGCCACCATGGATGATGTTTTTCGATGGGGCCGCACGTCGGGAAGGAGCGGGGGCAGGTGTAGTGTTTGTTTCTCCACAAAGGCAAATACTTCTATACTCGTTCTCATTGAGTGAACTTTGCTCAAACAACGTAGCCGAGTATCAAGCATTGATTATTGGTCTACAAATGGCCATTGAGATGGGCATATCGCAGCTTGAGATCTTTGGGGATTCCAAATTAATTATCAACCAAGTCTCAGAGCAGTATGATGTCAAGAAAGAAGACCTTATCCCTTATTGCAAATATGCGAAGAAGTTGGTAGCAAGTTTTGAGGCCACCACATTGGAGCATATACCAAGGAAGGAGAATAGACAGGCCGATGCTTTAGCTAATTTGGCTACCGCCTTAGCATTATCCCAAGAAGAGACAACCGAAGTTGCTATTTCCCAAAGGTGGGTGGTACCTCTCCTAGTTGAAGAAGATAAAGAAGAGCAAGCCAACATCATTTCTGTATGCCTTGTTGAAAAAGAAGATTGGCGACAAGTGATCATTGAATACCTTCAACATGGAAAACTCCCAGATGATAAACGCCACAAGACCGAAGTTCGGCGAAGGGCTGCTCGATTCATTTACTATAAAGACACTCTCTTCCGCCGTTCATTTGATGGATTGTTTCTCCGTTGCCTAGGAGAGGAGGAGGCTAAACAAGCTTTAGAGGAGGCTCATTCTGGAATATGCGGCGCACATCAGTCAGGTCCTAAGATACACTATAGGATCAAACGAATGGGTTACTATTGGCCTACAATGGTGCAAGATTCTATGGAGTGCGCTAAGAAGTGCGAAGCTTGTCAGTATCACGCAAACTTCATCCATCAGCCGCCAGAACCTCTACACCCAACTGTAGCTTCTTGGCCTTTTGATGCGTGGGGACTTGATGCAATAGGGCCATTACCAAAGTCATCCGGTGGCCATTTGTACATCTTGGCTGCAACTGACTACTTCTCGTAATGGGCAGAAGCTGTACCCCTTAGGGAAGTGAAGAAAGAAACGGTGGTCAATTTCATTCGAACTCACTTGATCTATCGGTATGGTGTCCCTCGGTATATCATAACTGATAATGGCAAACCATTCTACAATAGGCTGATGACGGAGCTATGCGAGAAGTTTGAATTTAAACAATACAACTCCTCCATGTACAATGCCCCGGCAAACGGACTAGCTGAAGCATTTAACAAAACACTTGGCAGTTTGTTGAAAAAAGTGGTATCCAAGACAAAGCGAGACTGGCATGAAAGAATCAGAGAAGCATTATGGGCGTATCGAACAACATTTCGAACGCCTACTCAAGCAACGCCGTATTCTCTTGTTTATGGAGTGGAAGCCGTTCTTCCCTTAGAACGCCAAATCCCATCATTACGGATTGCCATTCAAGAAGGATTGACTGGAGAAGAAAATGCCAAGCTCAGACTGCAAGAATTAGAGGCGCTTGATGAGAAAAGGCTCGAGGCCCAACAACGCCTTGAGTGCTATCAAGCTCGTCTTTCAAGCGCATTCAATAAAAGAGTTAAACCACGATCATTCCAAGTTGGTGACTTAGTCCTCGCCGTTCGAAGACCTATCATCACAACTCATCGTACAGGCAATAAGTTCACTTCAAAATGGGATGGACCTTATGTTGTGCAAGAAGTCTACACCAATGGAGCTTACAAGTTGATTGATAATGATGGTGTAAGGATCGGCCCCATCAATGGGAAGTTCCTCAAACGCTTCTATGCTTGAAAATCAAGGATTGCTCCTTGGTAAGAGTTTAAACTACCCACTGTAGCGCTGCAAGAGTACATGATGTCTTCCCATTACCCTTGAAAGCGTACCAATAAGGAGAAATTAATCCCTCTCCATGTCACCAATTGCGAGTGTAGCATAGCGGTTGGATGCCTATGTCACCCTTGAGGAGGTCTCGGGTTCGATCAGTGGTGTACCCACTATTATACACTGCGCCCTTTTTTTTTTTTTTGTAAAAACACATAAGAAAAAAAAATTATTAAAAAAAAACAACAAAAAAAAAAAAAAAAAAATCATTTGAACTACGTGATGACTTGATCCCTCACAAGGGTACGTAGGCAACTTAGTATCTTTTGCTAAGTTTAGTCTCGCACTAAAAAAAAAAAATGAAGGAACAGAGAATAAAGTCTTCTTTATTGATTAACGAAAGGAAAATAGTACAGAGGAAAGCATGATGACATGTATAAAGGGAATTAAAAAAAAAAAAAAAAAAGATTACGACATCCATTTCAAGTCTTTCAAGCTAGAACGATTATCTTCCAGAAGGGCTCGTATCTTCTCTAAAGCCTCCATATCCTGGTCTTCAAGAGCGGGGGCAGATTTGACTTCTTCAAGTTGTTCTTCTAATTCTTGCACAACATTGTCTTGCTCAACTTGATGAGTCTCAATTTGAGACCGTGATTTCTCTAGTTGGATGAGCTTAGTTTGTAGGTCAACCATCCTCAATCTAACAGTATCAAGTTCGGTCTTCAAAGATGCTTTCTTCCGCGACGCTTCAGAAAGGAGGAATTCAACTTCAGCCTCGCGTTGAATTAAGATAACAGGACTTGGTCGTTGGTTCAGAGATTCCTTCATCTTCAAATAGTCTGCAATACCCTCACAATATTTGTCAACATTCTCGCGCAAGTGTTGAGGATCCACTCCAAGACTTTCAATCCCACTATAGATTTCATTTATTTCAACTTGTGGGAGGGTGTTGTCCACAGAAAGATTCGAAATCTTGTTTAGAAGAACATCTCCCAACATGGAGGCCCCTTTCCTACGCACAGAAGAAACATGCGCCATGGCTTGAAACATAGAGACTTCCGGAGGGTTGGTCGGCTGTGTGGATGAGAGAAATGTCCTTCCTGTCTCAGTCAGAAGTTTGGATGACGTACCAACATCAGCAAACTTACACCTCTTAAAATCCGAACCCTTCGCAGATGGCTTTGAGATGGAAGACTCACTATTTGTAAGAAGATGCACATGATCAATAGAAGTCTCTGCATCAACACCCTTCATTGGACTCTTCAAATGCTTCCAATTATAGTCCAGGTCGTTACACACCTTCTCTTCAGAAATTTTAATGGCATCCCTAGCTGGAACAACAAGTGAACCTCTGGTTCCTTGACTTTGAGCAACTCCGGTATGTCGAGATGAGTCTTTTGAATGACGATCATCTTCAAGAGGATATTGTGCAAACTCTGACAAAGGTTGTGGAATGTATGGGTCTTGTAGCTCCCTCTTTCCCTTTTGAGATTTGTTGGGTGTCAATGATTTAACACGAAAGGAGGCAATGTCAGCTAAAAAATTTGTTCCTTTCGTAAAATCATTTCTGCAAACTCCTTCCCACCATTGCTTGTAGCTATATCTGACCCGGCTTCCAAAGTCTGTGGCAAAAGCTGAAATGAGTACCTTGGAATTCGTGTTGCAGTGAGTGAAAGATTGGTAGAATTGGTGTAAATCTTTTAAAGAACCTGTACGAATTTCTTCCTTCAAATCACTGGGAATATCTTGATGAAATCCAAAGCGCCGGCTAAATCTGTGAGGACTATATGCTTCTATAGTATGTTGGTCTTCACATCGAAGTGACAAGTACCCTGAGCGAAGGCTCATAAAGTAGCCAAATTTCTGAATGGATAAATGATCATTGTCAATAAATGTCTGGTCATAGCTTTTCTTGAAAGCAGTCCCGTGCCAAAGGAAGTTGGTGGCACTTCGTATGTGCTTTCGTGCGGAGAATTCACTGAACAGAGAGGCGTAGCCTACACCAGAATATTTTGTCATCAAAGGATCAGATAGTTTGTCCTTGGTGATGCGATTGCTTCTAAAAAAATGACCTACCCAGGCATAAACGTAATGAATGGCAAAACTAGCTCCAGACTTGCTCGGAGTAGGAGAAGAAGAAATGGTGTTGAGTCCACGATAAATGCTAGCCAATACTGGGAAAGCGAGGCCAAACAAACGACCATTGGCCATGGAACTAGCAATCTTGAAAGTACCAGGACGGATGCTATTTGGATCCTTAATAGGAAAAACAAATACACACAGCCAACAAGAAAGAAGTGCCGATAAGTAAGTCTCTTCCTTTAAGTCATCCTCAACTTGAAGATCTGCAAAGACCCCGTGTTCTTTATCAGACCATGGTCCATGCTCGTTTATTACGCCAAAAGGATTCTGACTACACTTGGGAATGGTCGTCCGTCTTGCTGGTTTTCTGGGAGCCGAATAACTGCTATTTCCTCTATACCAAAAAGTAATCCAGTCACGAACACTCACTTTCCCTTGCCTCTTCAGCCGGTTTTGAAGGTGATGATATGCCATGAAAAGGAAGCGACAGCTGTATGGCAGATAGGGTCGTCCTTGCTCATTAGTTCCATCTAGCTCTTGCGCATTGGGTACCACTTCATCATAAAATGCACCTGTGCAAGGAAGTCCACCAAGAATGGAAAGATCCCATGGTGTGATGGAAATTTCCCCAACTGAGGTATGGAGGGTATTGGTCGACGGACTCCAACACTCACAAAATGCTTTCATGAGATTCTCATCATAATCGTATGTGAATAAGGAAGCAAAGACAGCACTGTAGAGGTGGGCCGCATCGAGGAGGTGTTTACACCGACCAAGCACATCTTCTAGCCAATCCCAATAAAGGGAGAAATAGGAAAACCCTCCGTTCACATTAAAGGAAAAATCCCAATTGGCACGCTTTGCAATTATCTCTCGTCCCAAAGTGTTGTACGACTTTGATTTAGCAATATTTTTGTGATGCGAAGCAAGAAGGACAATTGTCTCCAATTTAGAGCCATCGTCGGAGGGAATGACTTGTGACCATTTTGGCAAATTAAGAGGGTAAGAGTTATGGCCCCATCTTTCCGAAAATCTTCCTATTATAGGCGGACGAACAATCAAAGTCGTAGCCTTTGCATCCTTGTCATCTTTCTCTTTACAAATGAACAGGGCCGGTTCTTGACCAATCTTCGAATCCTTAAAAAAGAGCATCATGATTGCTGTAAAAAAAAAAAATAATAATAAAAAAAAAAAAAGGGAATTAGTACAGACAAAACATTTAATAAAAAAAAAAAAAGGAAGAAGAAAGTAAAAGGGCAGAGTTTCTCTACACTGAAGATACACTACGCACTGAAGACAATGCTTGTACAAACTTAGTACATGCTCTGGACGGCTTTATATAGAGATCCTCAAAAGCTAATGGACAAAAAGAAAGAGGTGCATAAATAGTTAAAATACCATATTTTCAAAAGATACTGCACCAAACCTTGAAAAAATGGGAGAGGTGAATTAATGCTCATGAAAGGATTATGTTGTCAGAAAGAAATTGTCACACGCCTAAGAACCTATCAGTTTGCAGAAGGGGATGTGTCCTCTAAGAAAAACTATGATGCTAGACTTTGGATGCAGTGCTAGGCCGGCAATAGAAAGTATTTTCTACTATGTCACCATCCCTTGAGAACAGCAGAGACACTCAGTGGAACCACTCCTGCCTGGGTTGTCAAATATTGTCAGAAATAGCCACCGCCAGAGTGGACCAGCTATCAGTCCAACCATGCCTACAGATTTCTCTTTCAAATTGGTGAAAACCCTGACAACTGAATCCACAGAAATCTTCTAAAGACTTCGAGCAACAAAACCCAAAAAAGAAAAAAAAAAAAAGAAAAAGAAAAAAAAAAAACGTGCACAGTTGAGCCATAACGCACCGCCACGAACCACCACAAAGTCTCAACGTCCCGCGGGTTTTTCATTTAAATCTGCACAAATCTGGGACAATTTTTACAAAACTGGTGCCACCACTAGATCCATCGGCCCACGATCTACAAAGCCCAGAAATTTCAAGCCCAAAAACGGCCGCACGCGCCATCACGCGCCGCCATTGACTCGCGAAGACCCACGGCCTAGTCTTTCAAATCTGTGAAAATCTGCCGGTGATGTTGGAAAACTGACTATACCACTAGATTCTACGGCCTTCGAAGTACAAACCCCAAAAATTTCGGGATCAAAAGCGCTGCGACGCTCCTACACGCGCCGCCGGAATGTTCGGCTCAACGAACACGCGCCTCCATCAGATCTCACACGCGCCGGCAGTTCTCTCGCACGCGTGCACGCGCCACACGCGCCATGACGTCATGGATGACGTCATCATCCAACAACCGGTTGACCCGTTTGTTCAGGCCGACCCGGTTTGACCCGGAAATCCGACCCGGATCCGAAGTGCCAAAAAAAAAAAAAAAAAAAAAGTGAGAAAGAAAATATTTTGACCAAATGGACCTTTGACCTTGACCAAAAAGTCAAAAATTTCAAAACGGACCTGTCCCACTCAATTTTTTGAGTACATTCCGATTTTGGAACCCATTTCTTCATTCGAGGCTCGAAAATTGTGCAAACGTCCAATTTCCAAAAAGTTGACTTTTGTGCGAATTTTGACCAAACGTCAAAATTTTTAAGATGGACCTATTTACTCAATTTTCCACGTACATTCCGATTTTGGAGTCCGTTCCATCATTTGATACTTGAAAATTGCACAAATGACTCGATTCCAAGGTAGTTGACTTTTGTGTTGAAATCAACTTAAAGTCAAGATCTTCAAAGCCAGACTTGTCTTGCTCAATTTTTCGTGACTTGAAAACCACTAATCTGACCCACTTCTTTGAAGTACTAGCAATGTCCAAAAATTAAGCTCCTGAGATCAAAATTTGGGATTCATCTATTTAATTGGGATCCCCTTAGGGTTATTCTCCAGACTCCATCAAGACTTTCCTCTCAAAATAAAAATGAACTCTCACAAGTGTGTCTCGAACTTGAAATTACACTGGGTCATTAGTTCAACCTACCATTCCCGTTCGGTGCCTACCAGTCTCCAACTTACCATTCTCATTCGGTGCCTACCATTCCCACCTACCATTCCCATCTACCGTTCTCACCAAAAATCTACCATGCTCAACTACCTATCTACCATTCTTCGTCTCTCCACTATAAATAGAAGGGCCGGATTCATCAAGAACTCATCAAAAAAAAAAAAAACAGAAAAAAAAAAGAAAAAAGAAAAAAGAAAAAAGAAAAAAACACACTGAGTCATGAAATGGAGATTTGCTTCTTTCAGATTTTCAAGTCCTCATTTTCACAGCCATTTCTCACTATGGCCTCATCATTCTCAACACCTAGCAACCGATATTGCTTCATAATCGGTTTGAGATCAACCCTCCCATGGTTCGGTCGAAACCCTATTTACAACATCATTGCAGTTTTGAGATCCAAACAGATTTTGTTTCTCCACTTAACGACCACCTTTGTCTACAAAATTACTCGTAACAAGGTCTGTATCGGCCTCCCATGCTTCCGTGGATTTGGTTGGCCAGGAAACCCAAGTCCAGCAGAGACACCTGTTCCTAACCTCAGGTCTCCCGTAGTCTCTCTCCAATTTCTTGGTCTTCCAGCAGAAGCAGTGGTTCGGAACAAATAGCAACTTGGCTGGTTTCAAAGACCAGAATCACAAGTTAGCTCCATCTTTCATTTTTCTGTGCTTTTCCAACAAGTGGCAGTAGGTGAAGATGGTAAAAAGTGTTGGGGTATCCTACAAATTGTCTTCCATCCAACACTTGAAACAACCTTCAAGGCACCAGCTCATCAAAATTCAGCCTTTGGTGCCGGTAAATGGTCACCAATGCCTTATTCCATGTCCCCACTACCGTGTGACCCAAAGGTCATCGTTGCTGGTACCTCGAAACACATTTTCTGGAATTACTCCAACTTAAATTCAGGTTGAAGTATTTCAGAAAGTACTCTTCTGAAATTACTTCAACTTAACGTCTGTCGGCATGGTCCCATTACACAGGCACATTCAATAACTTACCGACAGACCTCATTCAGCATGCAGTCAGTCCCATATCCAAAGGTGTACTTCCCAGAGACATCTACACCAGAAGGTCCCCAACATATAGGGCCAGCGCCATGGTGGGTATGTTTCATCCATTCACTTTGCTTTATCTCCATCTTCTTCATTGCCACTACCAGCATACCCAGAATCCATAAGCTTCTGAAATTACCTCAACTTAAGCTGAGTGATACAATTACACATGCGCATTCAACCACTTTCCCACATATCCTCGCCGTAATCCAAAGCATGTTCTTCCGAGATAACTTCACCAGAAGTTCTTAAAAACACGAGGTTAGCCCCATGACTCTGCATGCTGTACCCAGCCACCATTCTCTCATCTTCCCCATCTTCTACACCCTGTGATCGCCGCCAACGATCCAAAATACTCTCCTGAAATTACCTCAACTTAACCTCTGTTGAAATGATTCAATCTTGCAAGTATATCCAATTTCTTGTAAACAACTTTCAGCCTCACCAACCCACTTCAAATACCATAGAACACTATTTTGAAATTACTTCAACTTAAACTATGCTGAGAAAGCTCGGTCATGCAAGTACATTCAAATACTGGCAGACCCCTTTTCAGTCTCATCAAAGCCTTTCATATGGGTCGGTCTACTCTTCGGAAATTATCTCATCCTGCTAAAAGCTCCACCACCTTCAACAGCTCCACCACCTTCAACTACTTCACTTAAAGAGTCAAGTACAAAAATCCATTTTTCGAAACTCATTCCCACACCACACTCCAAAACTGTGTGCGTGAACGAGTCTCGAGGGGGCATTTGTAGAGGGAAAATTCCCGACCTATCACAAGCTGACACGTCACATTATCAAGTCCACAAAATACAGCCAATTACAAAGTACCACATATTGCTGCTAGGTTTTGCTATCACTATTCCGAAACCAACAGAAATTTGCCAAGTGTCATGCAAAAAACCAATCACACATCAACACGTGTAAGCGATGACACAAGCAGCCTCGCACGTGTAAGCAATGACACAAGCAGCTTCGCACGTGTAAGCGATGACTCAAGCAACCTCGCACGTGTAAGCGATGACTTAAGCAGACCAATCAGGCTGTGACATGTGTCACCAATCAAGCTCCGCCACGTGTCGCTCATCCACCCCCACACTCCTATAAATAGAAGCCTTCCTGAGACATTCAGGGGACCAGAATTCAGAAGTGAAAAAGCTCTGCGAAGATCAAGCCTCAAAGCCTTCAAGAACTTCAAGAACTTCAACCCCAAAATCGAAGAACATTCGAAGCAGAATCATCCAGATCATCTGCCTAGATCCTAAAGTTCACGGGAATCAAGCCAAAAGTGTCCTAAAACATCAACAAATCACAAATCAGTGAAGCTCAACGGATTCAAGCCTCTAAAGCTCCGAAGAACTTCCACCACAAACCTTCGAAGACGAAGAACGCACGAAGAACACGAAGAACGCGAAGAACGCGAAGAACAAAGAATTTCTAAACAAGCTCATAGCCAGAGATTCATTGTAATTCCGTTTCAGTAATCTTCGATCCATCCCTCAACCAAATTGAAGGATATTTTGTGTTCAAGTCAAAACCACATTACCACAAATCTAATCAATAAGTTTTGCAAGGAGATCGAATCAGAGGATCACTCTTTTGTAATTCCAGAGAATTGTACCACACAATCATCAATACAAATTCGCATTTGTGAAACTATTTTACTTGTTTGACTCATTTCGAACCGAGAAATTTAGTCGCTTACAGTAGGCATTAATGGGATTCTGAAAAGGTGGGTGAAAGAGAAGGTTTTAACGGAGAAAATAAGTATGTTTTTTTAAGTTGTAACGTTGTTTGGTGATACTAATAAGTAGCCACGTTGTTTAATTTTAAAGGGCATTCTAAGATACACGATAAGCTATAGGAGCTCTCCCCCTCGTGTACCTACGAGAATTCTCCCTCCCTAAGGTTTCCTAAGGGTCTATCTTTTTCTTTTCTTTTTGCAAAATGGTAGAAGATGTGATTAATAGTCTAGAGAATATGAAGCTTACTATGGATGAAGAAGAAGTGATAGTTATTTTAGAGGAGGGTCGGAAGGAAGAAATAGAGAGTTGTGCTCAAAGTTTGATTGGGAAGTTTCTCACATGCAAGCCTTTTAATAAGAGAGCGGCTCAGAATGTGTAGAGGAAAGCATAGGGAATAAATGAAGGACTACAGATAGTTGAAGTTGGGTCAAATTTGTTCCAATTCAAGTTTAATACAGAGTTTGATATGGAGCGAGTAATAAGAGAGGGTCCATGGACGTTTGACAATCAGGCTTTGATGTTGCGTTGTTGGCAATCAGGGATGACTGCAAAAAATGTAAAGTTTGACTCGATTACTCTATGGGTGTAGATATCGGGGGCCCATTTGATATGGTCAATCCTCAAGTAGTAACGGAAGTCGGAGACCGGTTGGGTATGGTGGTAGAGGTGGAGAGGAGGCATAGACAGGATTGCAAAATTTATTCATGAGAGTCAAAATGGCTCTTCCCATTCAAAGCCCATCAAACGTGGGGGTTTTCTATTAAGTTCAGATGGACAGAAAAATTGAAAAATTGGGCTACCTTCAAGTACGAGAGATTGCCTTTGTTCTGTCATTATTGTGGATTACTAGTCCATGATCTTAAGCATTGTGTACTTACTTTGCTCTCACGAAAAATGGAAAGGAAGTCAATTGTCAGTATGAGTAGTGGTTGTGAGCTAGTGGTGGTCATCCTTGGTCACCGTCCATGCATGATTCAGATCGACCACATACTTCAAAAAGTGAGCTGGAAACGGATACAGGGCATAGACACGATGAGGATCTAAGTGAGAAGGAGGTGGCGACTTAAACCAACTTAGCAAGCCCTACAGTGCATGGTAGACGTGAGGAAGGACAGTCAGATAGGTTAGGGATTGTTTCGGGTGGTGGGGAGGATTTTTTAGAGAAGGAAGGAAGGATTGAGATAGGTGGGGAAGTTATATTCGAAATAGAGGGGAGGATAGAGACAGATATAGATTGGCTGGACTCGGGTTGGATAGGGAGCAAATCTTTTTATTCGAATTCAAAGGATGAGAGTAACGTGGATGACTCAAATTAAAAAAAAGGATGGTGTTGAGCTAAATTAAGTTGTTGAGCACACTGAGAATTTGAAATCAGTTGGGTTTTTGTCATTTAAAATTCAGCCCATTTGGAAAAGATTGGCTCGTATGGTTTGTGGGCCAAATGATAGAGCAACAATTGAGTTACCTACTCTAGGTAAACATGGAGTGCAGCAGAAGGAGATTAGCGTGGAATTGACCATTGATGGAAATCTAAGGAAATGTGAGAAGGTTGAGGAGTTTTCACAAATTACCACAACACCAGGGGGGGAGGGGGGGGGGGGGCAGAACCACCCCTGCCAATCGCAATGAGGTTCTTAAGTTGGAACTGCCAAGGGCTTGGGAACCCTTGGATAGTTCGTAGCCTTCGCAAAATGGTGAGGGAGCAAGTACCCACGGTGTGTTTTTTTAATAGAAACACGTTTGGATAAGGAAGGATTTGACAAACACTGTAGAGAACTGCCTTTTAGGAACAAGCTTATTATCAAGAAGCCAAATTCAAGGGGAGGCCTAGCTCTACTTTGGAAACCAGAGGTGAAGCTTGATGTGATAAATTACACAGAGAACCATATCCTAGCTACAATGGAGGAAGAAGATGGTTTTCAGTGGAATTTAACATGCTTCTATGGTTGGCCCGAGGCTAGCCAGAAAATGCGATCATGGGCTCTCCTTTCTCATCTGTCTATGCTGGTGAAAGGCCCTTGGTGTTGTATTGGAGATTTTAATGCAATATTGTATGCAGGAGAAAAACTAAGTGCTCATCCACCACCTTTTAAGCAGATGGAGGAGTTTGGCTTAGCACTAGATTCGTGTGGCTTACTTGATTTGGGATTTCATGGTTATCCTTTCACATGGAATAATAAAATACCGAGGAGAGCAAATAAAAGGCAGCGTTTGGATAGAGCAGTAAGTAATATTAGGTGGAGGCAAAAATTTCCAGCTACTATGATAACACATCTGGTGTCACGTGCTTCAGACTACCTCCCTTTGATTCTGCAGACCAGATCAGATAGAGGGTTTTGTGTCAATGGAGTATGGGGTTTCACATCTGAAGAGTTGTGGTTGTTATGGGATGATTGTGAGATGATAGTGGATGGTGCATGCAAGGGTGGAGCTAGAAATTTTGGTTTGGGGGGGCTGAGGTTAAACTATCTCGTAGTGAGTCACAATTCAAGAAAAACTCAAAATGCTACATATATGTTTTTGTGCATTGGTTTAATCAATGTAATTCTTATTAGAACTTAAAAAAACTAAATGACCAATTAAGTATCTTAAGTTCATTTTCCCTTCTAAGTTTCTCTTAGTCCTTTTAACAACCATAAGTTCAAACCATTCAAGAAAATATAAAATTTTTAGAATTTAAAATAACAAAATACTTATAAGCCAATATGAAATTATATATAAACAAACAAGATGACTTTGTATTTTGAATAAAGCTTATCAATTGGTTTAATTAAAAAAAAAAGGGAGAAGAATACTCTGGTACTTCTCAAGATCTTAAAGTCATTTTTGCTAGTTTCAAATAAGCTCAGCACTCTTTTTTGAGAAAAAATTATAAATTTTATACAAAGAAAAGAAAGAATACAAAGCCAAAAGAATGGCCACAGCAAGATGAGCAGAAAAAACAAAGCAGGAAAAACAGCAACAGGTATATTCAGTAACAGAAAGTAACATTTACTAGCAAGTAGCAATAGGTGCGGACAACAATCTCAGCTTACAACATAGAGCAATATAATAACAATAAAGAGCAATATCAACTCACACCAAATCAAAAAAATATATTGAAGCTTGGGAATTGAAAAAGTAAAACTTCTAATCAAGCCAATGGTCTGACTTATGAAGGAGTTTTAACAGTAAAGACTAATAATAAATGAGGGAAAATATTAAAAGATGAAAAGCAAGTTTGCAAGGAACACTAAACGTGGACAAATGGGGGGGCCAGTTCTTAGAAAAATGGTTCAAGTATTCAATTTTACCTACTCTAAATTTTTTTTTAAAACTTTTGGGGGGGCCATAGCCCCCCCAGTCACCAATGTAGCTCCGCCCTTGGGTGCACGGAGCTCAGTGAGTGGGGCAGGTTCAGCCATGCAAGCAATAAAGGAGAAAATCAAGGGTTGTGGGGAAAGTTTGTTTGCATGGGGTGCTTCGAAGACCCATCCTGATACAGAAGAGATCAAGAAGCTGCAGGAACAGGTTGAGATTTTAAATGCAAGTGCACTGACTGAGGAGAATAAGGCCAAGTTCTTGAATGTTAGCAAGAGATTAGATGATCTTCTCATCAAGCAGGAGATATACTAGCATCAACGTTCTAGAGTTTCTTGGATGAAAAATGAGTTTAAAAACACAAAGTTTTTCCATTCTAAGGCCTCCTAATGACGACGCCGAAATTTCATTCAAGGGATAAGAAATCAATAGCAGATTTAGGTAGAAGATATGGAGGATATTGTTGGGGTGGCGACAAATTATTTTGAGTCTATTTTTACTTCGGGTGGATGTGACCAAATGGAAGAATGTGTTAACACATTACCTCACAAAGTGACCTCAGACATGCTAGATGTATTGTCCAGTGAATATAGTGCAGAAGAAATTAAAGCGACACTGTTCCAAATGGGACCAACAAAGGCTCCTGGACCTGATGGTATGAACGCTCTCTTTTATCAAAAGTTTTGGCATATTGTGGGTGATGATGTGAGTGCTGCTGTATTAGATTTTCTGAATAATGGAACCATGTTGCCTGATATTAATTATACTCATATAGTTCTTATTCCTAAAGTTAAGTTGCCTGAAAGAATGACTGATTACAAACCTATCAGCCTTTGTAATGTTATATATAAAATTATTTCTAAGGTGTTGGCTAATAGATTAAAGCTCATTCTCCCTCAGTTGACATCTCTCACCCAAAGTGCTTTTGTTCATGGTCGTCTGATTACTGATAATGTGTTAATGGCATATGAGACTTTGCATACTAAGCACAATAGAAGATCAGGTAGACGGGGTTCGCTGGCACTAAAATTGGACATTAGCAAAGCATATGACTGGTTGAATGACCTTTTCTGAAGGGCATTATGGCCAGATTGGGTCTACTTGAAGAATGGATTGATAGAGTCATGAGCTGTGTGACAACCCCCACCTTCTCAGTCCGCATTAATGGAAAGGCTTATGGTAATATTCTACCCTCTAGGGGGCTCCGACAAGGAGATCCCTTATCACTTTATCTGTTTTTGTTGTGTGCAGAGGGCTTTTCATCTTTGTTAGCAAAGGTAGAAGCGGAAGGGAGGATTCATGGTGTATCTATTTGCAGGAGAGCACCTCTTTATCCCATTTGTTATTGGCATATGATTCATTGTTGTTTTGCCGGGCTAACCAGGAGGAAGTGCAAGCTACTATTGAAGTACATCAGACATATGCAGCTTCGTCGGGCCAATGCATTAATCTTGAAAAATCATCTGTCTACTTTACTACCAATATAGAGGGAGAGGATTAAGACAGCACTGGGAATCAAGGAGGTTGAATGGTTTGAGTCCCATCTCGGGCTGCCCACCCTTGTGGGTTGATCAAAATACCAAACTTTTTCTTTTTTAAAGGATAGAGTTTGGAAGAAAATTTAGGGATGGAAAGGACAATTACTGTCTAGAGCGGGCAAGGAAATACTCATCAAAGCAGTGGCATAATCTATTCCTACAAATACAATGGAAGTCTTCCTGCTACCGGCAAAGCTTTGTAATGATCTAAATGCCATGTGTGCTAGATTTTGCTGGGGACAAGTTAACAATGAAAGAAAGATTCATTGAAAAAATTGGAAGGTGCTAACTCAACCAAAAAGAGAGGTAGGCATGGGCTTTAGAGATAAACGAAGCTTTAATCTTGCTATGCTGGCAAAGCAAGGATGGAGGTTATTACATGATGATGGGTCTCTGATGTATGAGTGCTTCAAAGATAGGTATTTTCTGCGGAGTAGTTTTTTGGAAGCCACTGATGCTCCGAATAGCTCCTTTGTTTGGAAAAGCTTACTTGCAGCTTAACCAATTTTGAAAAAAAGGGTGTTGTTGGAGAGTAGGGAATGGTTCTTCAATTTGGGTTACTCAAGATCGTTGGATTCCTAATTATCCAACAAATAAGACTTTACACCCACCATTGGCTAAAGAGTAGGACTGGAGAGTTACAGATCTCATTGATTGGGAAACTCATGATTGGGACCGAGGTATCCTTGCTGCAAATTTCCATAGGGAGGACGTTGATGCAATTGTTCAAGTTCCTTTGAGCAGAAGATATATTTCTGATGTTATAATGTGGCTACTCAACAAAAGAGGGGAGTACATGGTGAAATCGAGTTACTACTCGGCAAGATTGATTTTAAAGGAGGACAGTGGAGTGGGGGAGAGCTCAAGGAGGTTTGAGGAAGGACTGATTTGGCAGAGATTATGGAAGCGTAAGCTGCCTAACAAGTTTTTGGATGGAGGGCTTGCCAAGACATTTTGCCAACAAAGGAAAACTTGACCCGCCGAAAGATAATTGAAGATAGCACATGCAGCTTGTGCAAACAAAGTTCAGAATCGGTGCTTCATGTCTTGTGGGACTGTGGAGTAGCTCAAGATGTATGGGCTGGTAGCAGAATTTGTCTGCAGAAGTGTGTGAGAGTTCAAAATGATATTATGCAGTTGGTTGAAGATCTGATCGGAAGACTCATGGCAGAGGAATTGGAGCTGTTCTTAGTGCAGTGTTGGATTATATGGAATCAAAGGAATTATGTAATGCACGGGGGTGTTATTCGGGATCCAAACCAGTTGCATAAGCAAGCAGAGGAGTACCTGTAAGAGTATAGACAAGCCCAGGAGCAGCTAGCAGCCCAGTCGAGATGCAGTCTAGTGCAGAATCGTGCTTCATGGAAGCCACCAACGGGTTTGATTTACAAACTCAACGTGGATGCAGCTGTGTTCACCGGACTCACTGCCTCAGGCATCGGAGCTATAGTTCTCAATGAAAAAGGTGAGGTTATGGCAGCGTTGTCAGCAATAGGCCCGCCAGTGGTGGATAGCGAGGAAGCGGAAGTTTTGGCTTGCTGGAAAGCGGTGGAATTTGCAATGGAAGCTGGGTTCAGGGACTTGATATTGGAGGGGGATAACATTAATGTCATGAAGTCCATAATGGTTCCAAAAGCCAACTATGCTAGGCTGGGTCATATCTATGAAGATATTCGGGGTATGGCGATGGGGTTGAGATATTTCTCAGTTAGTTGTGTTAAACGGAATGTCAACTCTGTAGCCCATTCTTTAGTTAAGTTTGCTAGACAAGTAGATCATGATCTTATTTGGTTGGAAGAATCTCCACCACCTACTTTAGATGCATAAGGTGAACATCCCTTACCTAGTCGTTCAAACAATTGAGAAGTCACAATCTGTCAAGAATTACAACCTAAGTGGGAATAATAACTCCAATTATCACGGTATACAAGGTTGGATTGCTGTTGCTGACTATGGTGTGGTCCTGAAGGGAAAATGACCAGAAAGCTATGGACTACACAGACATTGGTTGCCATCAATCAAAGTGAGTGCCTAATTATACTAGGCTTGATTTTTATAACATGCATCCGCCTGGCTCAGGGTTCATACTTCATATTAGTCCCTTAAATTCTCATAGGCTTGCAATTCTTTTCTACATAAATTAATTCTTAATCCCATAAAATTCCAAAGGTGTTTGGGGGCTGATGATAAAGAACCATCATCATACTCATAACGGCTTAAGCTCAGAATTAGAATGTGTTAGAATATTCATATGCGAGTGTGGTTAGTTAAGTATTGAAGTCACACATGAGATGCTAATAACAAGAGTGAAAGGGAAATATAACATAATTGGACTAAACTCATTAGTTTAAACTTTGAGTAGTGTTTATAATACACATCCCAAAAAAGCAACTAAATTTTACACATTTGTACGCATATCCCAAAAAGCAACTGAAATTTGTTTTTTGGGGGTGTGTGTTTACCCATAAACCTTTGGGTCAAGTGACAATAGATTAACCCCTCAATTTGGACCCAACATCGTTTGGACCGTTTTGTCAAGCCTAATAAAACAGAACAAACACTAATAAATTTACTCAAAGATAAGTTCTCACTTGTTCAGTTCCACTTCCACCCTCAGAATCCAAACGCTTCTCATGTGTCAGGGACATCTTTGAGTCAGTGGGCCAGCTTTCCTCTGCTTAATCTGATGGGGTACATAAAGATGCAAAGTGGTCAATATGCAGAACCAGACATGCAAATGCAAGGAAATGAGAGGTGGAGAGAGAAATCTTTACGAGGTAGAAAAATCATAGCAAAAGTCAAAAATAAAAGACAGAATCAAAGAATACAAATAATGAAATGGTGTTTTGCCTAAAGAGAGAAAATATGTACTACTTTTGTCATCCATGTGAGGTTGGCTCTCTCCTCTGAACTTTACTTTACTTTTTGTTGTTATGGATGAGATGCTCAAGGCCTCAGCATTGCTGACTTGCTGTTGTTCTGCTGTTTTTTCCACTTTATTGTTTGCCTGTTTGAGTTTATTTTGGTCTTCAAGGAGATATATACTCTTTTTTTTATGGTAGTTGTTTAACTGTACTTTTAAACCTTTCTTTTGAGAAATTTAACAAATAAAGTTTAAAAGTACATTTAAACTTTAATCTTCAATCTTAGCTTAGGTATTTTAAAAAATTTCAATCTAGTCTTTAGAAAAAAAAAAAAACCCAAATAGTCATAAATACATGTGTCAAAAGTTAACTCTGGCTATAATTTTGAGTTGAGTTGAGTTTAGGATCTTTTTGACACAAATTTATACGTACAAAGACTATAATAATGGGTTTTAATTGGGTCAACTAATATTTAGCAAAAAAAAAAAAAAAAAATTGGGTTAATTACGTAAAGTCTTGTCTTAGATTGATGACTTCTTTTTAAAGATATTTACAATATACTGCCAATTCTGCAATTAGAACTCTTTCTCTCTAAACTTTCAATTACTTTATGTACAGTGAGACACTAATTCAACTAGAAGGTCAGAGAGCAATAATTATAAAGTGAACATGATAAATTTAATTTTATCATATCTATAGAAAAGAAAAATTATTAAAAATAAAATATTTCAAAGGACGAGTACTAATATTTGTACTGAAACATGCGATGATGGTTGAGGATTAAATGTGTAATTAAATATTAGTTTATTGAGCTTTTAATATATATATATATATAAAGCAAGTCATAGCAAATGGGTCTGAAGGCTAAATCCACAAAACACGGTAAACATGATAGATTGTCAGTGGTGCGTGTATATTGGGACTGTAGGGTGACTTTTGAACAAGAGCAAAGCTTGGGTCCATTACCTTTAGCGCATTATCTTTAGCGCATTGATGCAATGAATGTAGTTAAAAGTAGATGCGGGGCACCATTAGAGCATATGTATCGGTATATGCATAATTTCTGTCTATTTTACAAGAAAAAATATGTTTTTTTTTTTTTTTTAAAATTTTACACACATATTTTTACCAAACATCCACATTAGTTTGTCTATTCTACACATTTATTCAATAAAATATTCATTATTGACTCAATACCCAGCCACCATCAATGATCAGAGTAGCGGTGATCATCAACCCAACCTCCATCATCAACCCACACAACCACCATCATCAAGCCAACCTCTATCATCAACCCACCCATCAAAATCCCAAAATCACTAATCAAAATCATCAAAACCTACTAATCAAAATCATCAAACCCACTAATCAAAACCATTAAAATCCACTAATCAAAATCCCAAAACCATCAAACAAAGAAAAAAGAAAGCAACAGCGGTCGGCGAGAGCAACAGTGATCGGCGAGGCAATGGCGATTGGCATGAGCAACAGTGAGATCAACCCCTCTACTAGAAAACCCACTGATCAAACAACGAGAAACAAAGGAGATCGGCAATCGGAGAGGTCTTTGTGGCAATTGTCGAGAGATCAGGTGCGACGAGAGATCAGTGAAGGTTTAATGGTGATGATTTGATCAGGCGATTGGCGAGAGATCAGGGCGGTAGCGATCGATGGCAGTGGCATGAGATGATTTGATCAGGTGATGATTTGATCAGCGGCAGTGGTTTAATGATTTGATCAAATGAGAAAAAGGTAGAGTGAGGTGAGAGTGAGAGCAACCAAAGACAAGGAGAGAGAAAAAATTACTAAACTATTAAATGCAAGTGCTACAGTAACCGTGCATATACGCATGGTTACTGTAGTAATTGTGCATTTATGCACAATTTTACACCCAATGATGTGGGTGTTTTTTTGGCCAAAATGAAGGGTTTTTTTGTATTTTGCAAGACTTTGCATCCACTGATGTGGATGCTCTTACAATGGCTTCAACGAGGGTGAGTGTGCTTTTAAAAAACAATTATTATACTTTTTGTGATTAAATTATTGTCACATGAGTAATGACTAATAAGTGCTCATTTGATATACTTTTATTTATATGACTTGAAACATAATTTGAGCAAAAGTTTAGTTATATATAGAAAAAAAATTAAATTTTAAAATTTTATATATAAATTAAATAAGCTGAAAAAAAGCCACACCGAAGAGGCTCTAAAGAGACATTTGACAGTTTATTGTATCAATTAAAATAAAAACCACTGGGGCAGGGTTATAAAAATCACTCAGCAAAAAAAAAAAAAAAAAAAAAGGCATTATGAAAATTGGTCCTCAATTTTGGGAAATTATTGTGTACTCCCTCCTCTCACATGAATGGTGGGTCCCACTAATTAAATTTATGGTAGGACCTACCATTCATGTGAGAAGGGGGACTACACATTTATGGTACTCCGGGAGTACCATAAATAACCATATTTTATATATAGAAAAAAAAAATTAAATTTTAAAATTTTATATATAAATTAAATAAGCTGAAAAAAAAGCCACACCGAAGAGGCTCTAAAGAGACATTTGACAGTTATTGTATCAATTAAAATAAAAACCACTGGGGCAAGGTTATAAAAATCACTCAGCAAAAAAAAAAAGGCATTATGAAAATTAGTCCTCAATTTTGGGAAATTATTGTGTACTCCCGGAGTACCATAAATGCATACTCCCTCCTCTCACATGAATGGTGGGTCCCACTAATTAAATTCATGGTGAGACCTACTATTCATGTGAGAAGGAGGACTACGCATTTATGGTACTCCGGGAGTACCTAATAATTTTCCCTCAATTTTTTGGTCTAATCGAGGTTGACCGATCATTGGATGTGATGTTATAAATAACCATATTAATAATTAAATTATTATAGAAATAAATAACAAAATATATATATAGTAACCCGTAATATTTATTAGAGAATAGAAAAAACTCTAACGGTATGTTTGATAACTGTTTTTTTCCTTTATTTTTTATTTTTAAAAATAATTTTTTATTTTTTAGACTAAAAAACTTGTTTGGCAACCCAAAATGGTAAGAAAACAAAAACTGTTCTCAAAATTCAATTTGTGAAGGAAACTAAAAACATGTAAAATGCTGTTTTCAATTTCTAATTTTCAAAAGTCAATGAAAACATGCATTTAATTTAATGAATTTGTCTCATTTAATGAGTTAGCATTAGAGTTTAAATCCTAGGAATAACATATTTTTAGTATTTTCTATTTTTTTCTTGAAAAACCTATCTTTTTAATTTCAACTAACCAAACATGTTTTTGATTTAAAAAAAATACAAGAAAATCGTTTTTTCTTTATATTCCCAAAAACAAGTTTTTGAAAATAGAAAACAAAAATAGTCACCATATGTTATTACATTTTATTTATTTATTTATATAAGATAGAAATTTTACTCTAGCATAATTTTAGTGTATATGTGTATGAAGTTTCTTCCTAGAGACTAGAATCTTTGCCCTTGCCCCTCACACCTCGCAAGCACTTATACTTGTGGAGTGACCATGACGCCAAGGGTGCGCGGTGGTCATATATTATTACATTAAAGGCGTAAATGCACTTTTAGTCCTTATATTTTGACGTTTTTCCATTTTAGTCCCTACATTTTATTTTTTCCACTTTTAGTCCCTAAAACCAATTTACGCTTTCCGTTTTAGTCCTTTCCATCAGTCAACCAACGGAAATAGCTGAGGTGGCAGCCGGAACAATTAAAATATTATAAAAAATGCCACATCACCCTGACAAATCAGCATATAAATTTTAAAAATTAATTTATTAATTTTAATTAAATAAAAAAAAATAAAAACATAATTAAAAATAATAAAATCAATCCTAAACCCAGAAAATCAAATCCAAGAACACGAATTCAGAATTAAAAACAATGAAATCAAATGCCTATGAACACAAGAACACAAACCCAGAAAATCAAACCAAGAACAAGAATTCAAAATTAAACCCATTGAATCAACTTCCTTTCCCACTTAAAATCAAATCAATAATGCAATAAAATTTGAGAAGAGAACAAAGACCAATGCTGAAGACCCATGCTGAAAATCCATCAGTTTTTCTCGTTCTTCCCCAAAGATTCATAGCCAAAATCATAAAATCAAAGAAAACCCAAAAATCTCAAACACTCAAAAACCCAAAAACTCAAACAAAACCCAGTTTATTTCAAACAATCAACAACAAAATCAAACAACAAGGCCAACTCGGCTCATTGAATCAAACAAACACACAAACCTAGAAAAACCCAACCAAACTCAGCTCATTGAATCAAACTCGGCTCATTGATTTTTTTTTTTTTTTTTCTGGTTTCATTTTTTGGGTTTGGGTATTTGATTTTCGGGTTTGATTTTCTGGGTTTGGGTATTCGTTTTGGGTTTCTTATACTCGGCTTCGGATCTAGCCAGCGCTTCCAGCGTTTCTTTCGACCGTGCTTGAAAATTGCCGGCGTCGGATTCTTCTTCGTTTTGGTGGGTTCGGAGCACGATTTCTAAGGATGAGAGTTGAGCTATCTCACTCGATGGCGAAGCTTGAAGGCAACGGCAGAGCTTGAAGATGACAGCGATAATGGCAGAGCTTGAAGGCGATGGCAGTGCTTGAATTCGACGGTGGCGATGGTAGATCTTGAAGGCGATGACAGAGTTTGAAGATGACCTTTTACTCGCCTGGGTTTGTTGTTGTCGGTTGTGGCTTTTGCTCACCGGGGTTCACTTGTTGTGGGTTATGGCTTTTGGTCGCCGGAGTTTGCCGCCGTGGGTTGAATCGATTTTGAGGCTTGGGTTTGAATGGGTTGTGGATCTGAATAGGTTGTGGGTTGCTGTTAGTGGGTATAAATTTCATGTTCTTGGGTTTGATTTTCTGGGTTTAGGTTTGATTTTATTGTTTTTAATTATGTTTTTAATTTTTTTATTTAGTTAAAATTAATAAATTAAATTTTCAAATTTATATGCTGATTTGTCAGGGTGATGTGGCATTTTTTATAATATTTTAATTGTTCCGGCTGCCACCTCAGTTATTTCCGTTGGTTGACTGACGGAAAGGACTAAAACGGAAAGCGTAAATTGGTTTTAGGGACTAAAAGTGGAAAAAATAAAATGTAGGGACTAAAATGGAAAAACGCCAAAATATAGGGACTAAAAGTGCATTTACGCCTACATTAAAAAGGTAGAAAAAATATAAAAAAATTAAATTAACATTATAATAATCCTTTCATGGTAATTTTTTTCTTTATAATTTTTATAACGTAATTGAGAATAAAAGGATTTGATTGAATATATAAATTTCTTTTAAAGAATCTAAAATAAAAGAGTTTGAAATTAGATGTCAGTGACCTAAACTATTCCTTGAAAAGAAAAAAACCAGTTTTTACCCCCCACGACTTAAGGGTCTATTTGAATACCACTTATTTTACTAAAAATTGAAAACTTATTACTGAAAATACTATAGCAAAATAATTTTTTAAAGGCAAAACACTATAGCAAAACCTATGGCTGCGTTTTTCAGTTTTTGGTGGTCCGTGAATAGTACCCATGGGATCCACTAAAAAAAGGCAAAATGCAGGTTCATCTGCTCGCAAACGCACACTAAGTTTGTGTTTGGGTAACGCGTTTTGCAGCGTTAAGCATTGTTCATGCGTTTTAAGCGTGGGACCCATGGAACTGTTGCAAACAAATGAAGAAAAACACATACCCACAGCACAATGTGAACAGTGTTTTGCCATTTAAAAAATATTTTGCTACGGTATTTTCAGCAATAAATTTTCAATTTTCAGCAAAATATCTAAACAGACCCTGAGTCTTAGCTACAAAACTTTAATTCATTTAAAGTTTTAAACTATTCCTCGAAAAGAAAAAAACCGGTTAAGACTTAAGACCCCCAACGACTTAACTACAAAACTTTATTTCATTAACTCAATTCTTGCGTAAGGTAGTTAATTTGACAAAGTTCAATAACAAATAAAACACAAATAATCACAATCACACTAGAGATAAGAATTTGTATACAAAGTAAAAACCATTTTAGAAAATACTACCGTGGTAAAAATACTCCGAGGATGAAACCCCAAAAGGCAAATACACTATAAAAAATTGTTGCAATACAAACTAAAATCACACTACACACCATTCAAGTATATAAAGACTATTCTCAAGTTTCCCGCTCCGACTAGCAACTGCAGACTCCTGCCATCTGTCTAATTAAGTGAATGATTGTCTTTTTTCTTTTTCTTTTTTGGTAAAAGAATGATTGTCACTTGTAGACTCTTACCCAACTTTAGAAATATATATATATATATATATATATATATTTATTATAAATAGTGGAAATCATTAATTAAAAAGAAGGTGACTATCTCTCTCTAAACTTACTCTAACATAAATTCTATTAGAGAAGTCACTCAAAGAACACCCACCAAACCCATGAAATTCTTTACCAAAAACACTCCTTCTTCCATTCAAAACACTCATTCCCACATTCATTCAATTTTTTTTTTCATATACTTGATTAATTCAGATACCAACTATCTCAGCATCTTTTGTCAACATTCAAGCACTTCAGTATATCTAACACCAACAACAACACAACTACTCCATGGAGGCCTTGGGGACAGTCTGTGGATCCAGTGATTAACAGAAGGTCTTGGCGACCATCGAGGAGTTCGTGAGCTTTATCTGATAAAACTATTAGCAAAGGAGAATTTTCCACTCATACCTATAGAGGAGGGTGTGCATGCAGGCGATTCCTAAACTCTTATCTTTCTTATGTTTAGCATGGTCTTTCCTGATTTAAATTTATTGTGATTGGATTGAATTCTTTGAAAAAAAAAAAAAAAGAAGATTTATTTTATCTTGATTTTAAGGATTTCATAGGTTATGTTGGTGTTAGTCATAGACATTATGATAATTTTGTTTTGATTTTTACAATATATTGAATTTGTTCCTTTTTCACATTCCATGCCATCATTAATTGTTGCCATACATTTTAATATGTTCATCATATAAAAATATAATAATGTGCATTATAGATCATTACAATTGGGAAATGTTAGATTAGATTACATAGGATAGGATTTAATGTTTTTGTTACTATAAATTTTCGCTACATTTGATTGGAATTTTTAATTTCGTGATTTCACTCTCTTATATCCATAAATCAAAAAAAAAAAAAAAAAAAATCCATAAATCCATGTATTTAGGATGGAGATGATATGTGTCTCATCAAAAATTTAAAAACAATCACTTGAAATGATGTCACCCATGTATCTCCCATGTATCAGTAAAAATTTTTTTAGAAAAAGAGAAATGTTATGTTCACAACGTTTTTACAACTTTTTCTACAAAAAAATTATAGGTAACATGTTGTCATTGGTTCTAATTTGAATCTACCTCTTAAATTACTTTTTTACCTACCAATAAATACCCGTAACAACTTGTCATTTAGAATTTGTTGTGGTTTCTCAACAAAAAAAAAAAAATTATTGTGAAAGTGTTGTGAAAATATTGTGAATATAACATTTCTCTAAGAAAACGTAACAATAAAACTCAAGATAAAACCTGATTTTCTTTCTTGCATATAAATCACATGTTTTGTATATTAGGTTCATGGATATTCTTTCTTCATATGAAACAAGAGAAAATTCACTGAAAAAAATAAAAGCCGCATCAAAAGAGTCAAAATTCCAGCACGTGGATAAATGGATAATTTAACAGTAAAGTCTTTCTTTTAGGTGCTACCCATGAAATGATCTCATGCATAAGGTAGAAATCTTATCTAGGATTTGTATTTCAATATTTTCACATTCTCATGCATTTTTAATATTGTTTTAAATATATAGTAATTAATTTTATGTTTTGATTTATATGTGTTCTTTGAGGTTAGATTTCTTTTGACTATCATGTTAATTTTAATTTTTGTGGTGAATGTGAACGCTGTCAATATTCTTTCAATATCATTTATCATGTGATTATATATTGATTTTTTTTTTATGAAATGTGATTAAATATTGATTGTAGTATGGATGGGAAGACTATTTATATTGGTATTTTTTTTAGGAACATTTATATTTATATTGGTCATTTAATCTTACAAGACTGGTTATTTGACCAAGCAAGGTAGGTGCCTCCACACCTTCCCAATCTATCCTCTGAACCTAGTCTAGGGGATATAGGTCTTATCTATAATACTTTTTCATTTTTTGTAATATTTTGGTAGATTGTGACTAGGAAAATGAGTTTTGTAAATGCATTTTCTTTAATTTGTACTTAGGAATCAATATCGTGTAATATTTTTTGTTCAAACATTGTGCAACTTACTTCATGTATTACTAAAGTTTGTTTTGAGTTTATCTTATTTTTTATTGTATAAATTAAATCAAGTGGCAACTCCATATGAATATGTTATGGGGACATATCCATAGTTGAACCTCTACCTTGAAATTCGTTATTCGAAGTCTTGGTCTCTTCATGTTGCGATTCTCACACACCCACATGAATTAAAAAGCCTTGTTTCTGAAACTATGACATTCATAGGTGGTTTTGTAAACTTTAGCCAAAATTTTTAAAATAAAATAAAATAAAACTTCTTTTTCTTATATATCTAATTAAAATATTCATCATGACTTTTGTTTTTATATACATAAAATAGAGAGAGGAGAGAGAAATTTAGAATAAAATAGAGAATAAAAGTTTTACAAAAAGGCTAACTTGCTTTCTAAAACTTGTTGAGCACTCTAGTATTTTGTAGAGATTTGAATAGCATGGGGGCCAGATGTGAATTTTTTTTTTTTGGTGATTCCTTACTACAGTATTCTTTAATTTGGCTAAAAAAAAATGCTTCGAAGAGCCAAATGCTAATGCTCTCTTTCTATCTGGCTGAAATGCATTAAAATTAGAAAATTTGTGCTTATATCATTTCAAATTGTAGCAAGTTCTCCTGTGATTACAAGCACTTATTATGTACAATATTTCCAATGGCTATCACCCTGTTCATGGCGAAATTATAGTTGCCTAATGGGTGTATGAAAGATGACTTGGGACCTTAACATCTACATATAAACGTTCAAAAAAATTAGTTGAAGTACTCTTGAAGCTTTTCACTTGATTGCAATCATGAATAGCTCATGAAAATCTGCTTTCTTCCCAATTGCCTGAGTTTTTCACACTGGACTTTTCCAAACGCATCCTGGCATTTGTATCATCCAATACCTTCCTGCTATTCTTTTCAAT
Source organism: Quercus tomentella (assembly GCA_028535165.1). NCBI lineage: Eukaryota > Viridiplantae > Streptophyta > Magnoliopsida > Fagales > Fagaceae > Quercus > Quercus tomentella. The sequence continues at coordinate 18,669,613 of JAPQVY010000111.1, read as the reverse complement.
TGGAGATGGTTTTGAATGCTTTTCCGCAGCAGTTACTACTCACAAATTCAAGGGAAACAAGTGCAGATATTACAGAACATACTTTTGGGGCCATTCACAAACAATATATAGATTAAAGAACATTACTCTGCATGATCATTCACAAACAATCAAGTAGCATTTAAACTTACCAAAATTTGATCCTCTTACGCGAGCTAATTTCATCAGCCCAACAGCCCCATCTACTTCAGTTAAACGAATTTCTCTAACTATGTACACCTATAGAAATAAGAGATGAGATGGCAAATAGAGGGAATTTATAGTTGAATCGAGTAGCAGCTTAACATAGCACTAATTATATTATTTAGACCAAACAATCCATTTGTGCACATGGGAATATGTAACAAGAACAATGTCTCGATATATTATCAAAGAACTTTTTAGTCTGCATCATGATAAGCAACATCAAACTTCAACAAAATTAGCGCTTCGGTCAAATAATTCAATTTGAATTATAAATCTTCCCAACTATTTATAGTATTAGAAATCATTAGCTATGTAACTAACACTAACAGACTGGCATCTTTTCCACCACAATAGGGTCTAACTTAAGCCCTAATCTGCCATTTACTAGCTTCAAAAAATCTTTCTGCAGTACAATTTCAAAGGTTTTGGAAGTGCTGACTGCCTCTTACAAGTACTTTCAAGGAAAATCAAAACAGGAGGAGGAAATTCACAGTACCACAGTGAATTTAAAGAATGCTCATAAGCATGACAAAGAAGTTTACATGGTTACCTTCAACTTGAAAGGCAGGATCAACTGAAATACTAGAACATCTCTCTCACATAATCTATGTGCAATGGAAAAACTTCGCCAGCCACCACTCAGTCCCTTCCTAGCCTCTAGATAAATTACTTCAAATTCTTTCCCTCTTTCATCCACCAGTGTAATTATCGAATCATGGCACGGCATGTAATCTTTGCAAAAATCCCTTGGTAGACCCTACGATGCAATAAGTTAGCACATACATATCAGAATTGCACTCCAAAAATTGTATAACATAAATCGAAGACATAGTTTGGGGCGTACCAGCCAAAATCCACGAGTAACATGTGAGGGAAGCATAAATTTAACAAAGCTAGGGGTGTCAGCTGCTAGATATGCTTGAACCTCTTCCGCTAGCTCCATGGCAGAGGACTTGACATCATCACGTTTGTACAAATGATCAATGATAGCCTTCTTTGGCTTATTGCTACAAGTAAAACATGGATTTAGCATTTTTACAAGCAATTTAAGCTCTTTTATATTGAACCTAATTAAGTAAAATTTTAAATATATTCTGACCTTATAGACGTCCTTGGCTTCTTGGATCCTACCTGCTCAATATCATTCCCAGTTAGTTGATGATTCCAATCCATGAAGAGAAACTACCAAGTAATTTGCTTAACAGAATTTACAAATTAAACAGTGCAATTAAAATGACAGAAGAATATCTACTCCAAAGTGTGTGTGTGTGTGCACGCACAATTACATAATACAGCCATTTGGGAAATCTGGAACCATCACAGCCAGATTCAATTAGGATTCCTTTGGACTAATACAGGTCGTACTCAGTGCACAAAATTCCTACTTTTATAGGGTCTGAAAGACGTGATTGGTAAAAAACTTGGTTATAAATCAATTGTTGCAAGAGAAGGAGAGAGGATTTGTAAATTGACTTTTCTTATAAAAGAGACCCAACAATGTCACTGAGATACAAAACTCTTGACGACCACGTAAAGATACGAGGCTGAACCCAAAGTAAATGTGCCACCATGAGATTTATGGATTGAGGAGACAAGTACATTTATAATTTTAGCAAAAGATAAGTAAACAAATGTGATAGTCATAAAGCAATTATTATCATATTCTTTGCAACCAAAGCAAGAAAACCTAACTAAGGTTTATTAAATTTTCTCTCCTTTGCTTAGTAGTATATGTATACTCAGGCCATTTCTGCAGTCCAAAACTTCTAATTCTTAGTCATTGATGGGTGTTTCTCCTAGTCACCTTGACAATGAACAAAACAGCTAATATGCAAGATCAGATCACAAAAAAAGTAAAAGGGTAAAGAGGAAATGCAGAGGGAAAGAGAAAGAAACCATGGGCTTAGAAAACCAAGCAAAAGCCTGTTGGTCTTCCATATTAGCATAACCCTCTTCTAGTTTTTCATGTTTGTGTACAGATTCATCCAATTGCACGGCCTTCATAGCTGACACACACAGATCTCTCTCTCTCTCTTTGTGAAGTTGATTCCCTCAGTGAATAGCACCCAAGTCTGAGTCTCTCTCAGTCTCTGACCTCTCTTTCACGGTATTGGAAGATAGGAAAAGAAAGTGTTATTTTGTGTCACAATACTATTTTGTGTCACAATGACTAGACCATTACTTTTTATATAGACATACCCTTTTTTCTCCACCGTTCACAGTCGAACACATTTGTCTCTTTATTTACTCAGGGGAGAAAAAAAAGGTTGAGTGTTGACTGTTTACTTGTTTTGGTATACGGTTGATCCCATTGTCATACTGACATACTCACACCATTCCGTTTTGGGAAAGAGATAAGCCAATGCAATAGACTTCTTTAGTCTTAAACACATGTTAATAGTAACTTTTTTTAAGACCTTCGTTGTTCTTTCGTTTTTATTTTTTATTTATTTTTATTTAACTACACCTGAGATGAGATCAACCAGTGTGGTTAGTCGAAGGTACTTCAATTTGGTCGAGTTAGAGACAAAACTTTGATGGAAAATTTTGACAAAGTGCATACGAAAATTTTCTTACCTCAATTGAAATCTGGTGTTGGTATAATTAAATAGGACTCTTTATAAAGGTTTAGTATGAGAATACATTCTCCTTTTGCCTTCTTTTTTTTTATTTTTTTTTTTAGGGAAATTCTAACAAATGCGCTTAGGACATTGGTTAATAATCCATTTAAAAAAAGTTTTTATGAGAAAAAAAATATATATTTTGACAGCTTTTTTCATTTCTCATAAAAGTAGTGTCAAAATTTTTCTAAAATGAATTATTAACCAATGTTCTAAAGGCACTCGTTAGCATGACCTTTTTTTTTTTTATAGGTTGTAGAGTAAAAGGCTTGTCAAATAATATTTAATGCGATTAAGTTAACATTTATAAGTGGTTCTAGTATCACTACTATTTTTATCGCAATTTTAATGTGACAGACTATGAGTGGTTGTTTATCACTTTCACGTGAACTCATTAATTTTTTTTCTTATCACTCACAGTCTGTCATATTATAATTGTGGTAGGGTTATGGTAAAAAAGTAGGTGGTCCTGGAATTTTTCAACATTAAATGTTGAGATGAATGGGGATGTAATTATGAAGACTCTTGGCTTGCTTATTGCCCCAACCTCATTAGCTGAAAGCAATGACTTCGACTGACCGTCTGACTTCCCAGTTATGGAGGGTATATCAGTCGGGTTGATATCTTTTGCCGAATAGGTGCATTGTAGTTCGATTGAAGCCAATTTGAGATGCCGAACAGAGTGGGGGAAGCACTCAATCATGATCTCTAATATTGTGTTACAACAATTAGCAAGGCACTTAAGTTGGGCTTTATGATTTGCTTATTCCTCCGTACCAGTGCGCCTCATTTCACTAAGCTCCACCCCATGTCCTCAAGGTAAATATTCTTAATTTTAATCACTTGAATTTGATTAATCAATATGTAAAACCTTGCTGGAATGCCATGTGATTTTATCAAATATTGCCAATAAGCAAGAATTATAACAAAAAGGTTATGGAAGCTCTAAAAAACATGAGGCAAAAAGCCATCCAAACACTCTGAGAAGAATAGAAGTGCTTCTATAATTTTACCAAAAAAACAAGTAAATAAATGCAATAGTCATAAAATAAAGTACTATTAACATATTGTTTGCAGCCAAAGCAAGAAAACTTAATTAAGATTTGTTAAAAAGTCACAATTATCCTATGTGACAGATTATGACTGGTTACCTATCACTTTCATATAGATCCATTACTTTTTTTTTTTACCACTCACAATTTATCACATGGATAATTATGGCAAAGTTGTGATTTTTAAGGTGATCCTATTCCTAAAAACAAAAGTGGTCCTAGAAATTTTGATTTAATTTATCTAGTTTGCATAGTATTATACCTATAATTAGAAGGCCATTTCCACTATCCAAAATATCTAAGTCTTAGTCATAGGTCTTTGCCTATGACAACGACAAACAACTAATATGCAAGACCATACAAAGAGTAAAGAGGAAGGTAGAGATAAATAAAATGAATAATTTTAAGACCACACCTTTTACCAAAACTATTTCATATGGTAAATTGTAATGATTGCTTATCACTTTTACATTAACCCATTACTTTTTCTTCATCCGTTCTTATAGCCAACATATGTGTATGTGTGAGAATGTGAAGTTGATTCCCTCAATGAATAGGACCCAAGTCTTCATCCAATTGCACTGTTCTCATAGCTGACATATGTGTATGTGTGTGAATGTGAAGTTGATTCCCTCAATGAATAGCACCCAAGTCTGTCTGCTAGTCTCTCTTACGCGGTATTGGAAGAGAGGAAAAGAAGAGTTCTTTCTTATTTTCTATTTTTATTTTGAACAAAACGAATGAGAAAAAGAAAGTTGTGTCGACCATTTTGTTTAAACTTACTTGTTTTGGTATACACTGATCCCACTCTATGACTCTGACCATTCTGTTTTGGGAAAGAGATAAGCTAAATACAACCACTTTAGTCTTAAAAAGCTTCTAAAGTCTAATCAGGAATAAAATAATAAGGGGCTATCAAATCACAAACTATTTCACAAATTTAATACAGCAAACTGTAAGTGATTGTCTATCATTTACACATGGATTCATAATTTTTTTTCACCTCTCATACTCTGCCAGTGTGCCACATCATAATTATGACAAAAAAATTGTATAATAATTTGTCATACTAGATTTTTTCAATAAACGATAACTTTGATGATCTTCCTTCTTGCTTCGATTTATCCTTTTTTTTTTTTTTCTCAAAAGAAAATTATAGGATCTTTCCCCAAAATTTGTGCCGGATTCAATTCTGGTAGGTGGATGAAAAATTAAAGTGGAAGCAAGGTCGAAGTTGCAGATGATGCCAGCTAGCCAGAGCTATTGTAGATAGAATTTGACTTGCAGGGAAGCGAAATCAAAGCCTGAGATGACTTTCGAATTCATTTATATCCATATTGTCTATATAAATACAAAATATTAAATTAATTCACTCTATTTTGTATCAGGTGTTCCAAATTAGAGTTTGAATTCACTCTATTGTGCCAAATACCTTTGTAATGTAAAACTACTACTTCAAGTTCTTCAAGTCCATTTAAGACTTGCAATCAATTTGGTGCTACTTCGAGCTTATTTAAACCTACTTCATTTGAAACAAATTAAAATTCTTTTACTAAAACTTATCATTAACTCAAGAATAACTAAAGTAGAAGCTCAATGAAGGATTAAGTTAAAATTTGTGCCAATGGGTCACAAATTAGTTATAGATCTTGCTGCGGTTCAAGAGAGAAATGCCCGAAGAAGTGGTTTGTGGTTGGACAAACTCTATGCAAAATCATATCTTAAAGATGAGATTTCACTTTCTTATGAATCTCATCTTGAGATTTCAACTATTCATAATTAGTGAAGATGATATTTTAAATGTAACTTTTAATTTCGGCAAAAAAAAAAAAAAAAAAAATGTACCTTTTAATTAAATCGCATGTTGAAGATGCGTGAGAAATGCTATCAAATGGGATTATAATTTTTAATACCTCTGATAGTGAGCCTCATATTGGAAGCCCAACTATAGAAATTTAACCCTGAGAGTGAGGGATTTACAATAGAGACACATGATTTATTTTGGATAAAAATAATCGGTAAAAACTTTAAGAAACTACATTGCCTTGAAATCATATCACATTGTTCCAACGCATAAAATAAAGATTACGAAACCCCATTTACTATTTAAAAATAATAATAAAGTACAAGATTTTGTTTCCAAGTTACATATTATAATGAATGAAAATTACATGGATAACTACTGATGTACATTCCTCTATTCAAATTCAAAGGCTAAGTAAGCAGTAGGACAGGAAATTGGTAGACACCCATCTTGCCCAGTCCAAAGACCAATCTCCTAAAAAATGATGGACAATGGTTATTTACCCGTTTACTATAGGGAATTGGGGTGGACCTAGGGATATGTACATATTGATATAGTACATAATTTAGATATATTCAAATTTCTACACTCAAAAATAATCCAAACTGTTACTTGCTGGCATAACATAAAAATAAATAAATAAATAAATAAGGGTTTGACTTACTTCCAGTACTTTTTTAACTGGACATTTCTTATTATTTTAAATATACAATGACAAGTGGTAGTGAATTTTGTTGGGGATATTAAACAAAGTAATAATGGAAGAACAAGGTTAACATAAAAGACAAACAGAAAATAGATAACTTTGAAGCACAATATCGTTTTCTTTAAACAATATTTGCCCCCTACACTATTGCTGCTAAAGGGTTATTGCAAATTTGTCCCCAAGATACAATCAAGATGTTGGATTCTACAGATAGCAATTCTGGATAATAACCACGGGATTTCAAGTGAACATAAGCTTCTATTTATACCTATAGGGTTATATTTCATCAAAAAGCACGTATGGAGAGTTAAATTGTTTCATGAAACCGTTCACAAGGCTTGAAACCTTTTCAACCTTTCTGAATAGTCACTAGAAAATTCTGCAGAAAATCTTGATTTCATGAAGAGTTATATTTCATCAAAAAGCATTTATGGAGAGTTAAATTGTTTCATGAAACCGTTCACAAGGCTTGAAACCTTTTCAACCTTTCTGAATAGTCACCAGAAAATTCTGCAGAAAATCTTGATTTTCGACTTTTGATCGGTCGAAAGTTCCTTTCAATTGATCGAGTGCTCTCTTCGATCGATCGAACAAGAATCGAACCTTGATTGAGACATCCAGAGACTCCAAGATTATTTTCTTACTATTTTCGATCGATTGAACCAAAGATTCAACCAATCGAAAATGCTGAATTTCGAATTTTTACTTAGAAAATTCCAGAATTTGAATTTTCACTTTATGAAACAATATTCTCCAAATTCAAACATCATTATTACAACCTATCCATATATACCTATATATACAACAAATTTTAATCTCCACATTTTATTTAGTTAGTGGGTGACGTGGCGGTTTCTTAATAAAACAAAAGGAAATTTCAGTTAAAAAAGTACTGGAGGTAAGCCACACCCAAAAAACAATGTATACCACAACATAGATCAAGGAAATTTCAAAATTGTATAATTTACTAACAAAATTAATCCAAAGCACTTAAAAACAGATGTAGAAAACCAGGGTCAAAATTTTGTGGTTGGACCTATATAAAATCCGTGAGCACATTGTGGTTGGATAGAAGATCATTCATTATAAGAGTCTAATTTCCTTAAAAGAAAATAATAATAAAGAAGTTGAAAGCCACCAGTGATGATAATGTATGTTAAATAATTGTTGGATAAAATTTTTTATTTTATGTAATGAAATTTCTATACCTACTTCGATGATGATGATGATGATGATAATTCTCAATATCGGTTTAGGGGTGTGGACCGTGGCAAAGCCACATGTAGACAAGGGGGCACTTTTTGAAAATTATTTATTTACCCATATGTTCTAATTATATTTACAATTAACTCCTAAGAAAATGTCACTTGTTCCCTTAAAATTTTTTTATATATTTAAATTCTTGTTTGTATAATCATATTAATATGTTTAGATTTTTGTTATTATAAATTAATTTATAATCCTCCCAAAATATATTTCAAAAGATAATAGATATAGGTTATATTTCAAATGATAGTAAAGTGTTTTTTCTTTGGTAAAATGTAATAATATCTCTTCAAATATAGTTCATTTTTTTTTTTTTTTTTTTATGTCAGTTAGTTTTTAATTGTTTTAATCATGTGCTTACAACTTATAATTGATTTGGTCACAATTTTGCTCCAATATATTATTGCAAATTGTTAAAAAAAATCAAATAATATTCCTGTTGCTTATAAATCGTGGTCATATGATATGTGATTTGAGAATATAAAATAGTTTTTATAATTGTAAAATTCAAAATAAAAACATAAAATATAAAAAGAAAATTTCAAATTATTCAACATATAAATTATAATTATACTTTAAGTTTCAAATCTTATCATATTTATTAAAAACAATCCTTGTAGTTTGTACTTTTTAGATATAGAATAATCATATACAATTTATATAAAATTATATTTCTATAAGATTAAGGGTAATCATGATTCCCATAAGAAAATTTCCTGATTTCCTCATTTGGTGTGGATGGGCTGAGTTGAGTTGAGTTGTTTTTAAGTTATATTCCACCAAAGAACAAGTAGTTTATGTCTTATGAGTTATGATTTAAAAATAAAACTGTAGTAAACATGCTCAAAACAGTTTCATTAACCCTTTACTTGGCCTAATCAATTGAGGAACCCCATAAAAAAAATTTAATTAATTAACCGAGGAACCAACCAATAACAATCAAGGCTCATAAATGCACAAAAAATTGAACATGCCTAAAGTGTACCTCAGTAAAGCCCTCACATAAAAGTGGCAGCCGAAAAAGAAGTCTTAATTTAGAACCACTTGTGCAAACACCAATATAGCAAACTGCACGCGCAGCTACTCAGCCTCCAATAAGCAAAGCCCAGAAAACCAGATACAAAAACAGAGAAAACTTCCATATTGTTCTCTAGGATTGAGATGCTTGATACAGAGAGTTGAAAAAAACAAACTTTCAATCTAAATTATTAATTTATAAAAATAAAAAAGAGGTAAAAAAGAAAAAAAGAAAAAAAAAAGGTGTAAGTTAAAAAATGAAGAGGGCAAAAATTTTCATAACTTTTTGTCACAACTGTGATATAGCCGAGTGTGATTGGTGAAGAAAAAATAGTGAATTCATGTGTATCTGATGATTAACCACTTATAGTTTATCACATCAAAGTTGTGGTAAAAAAGTTGTGAAATATTTTGTGGTCCTAGAACTACTAATGCTCTGTTTGGATGTTTAAAAAAGGAGGGGGAATAGAGTAAAGGGAGGGAGAGTAATTCAATTACTTTGTTTGGAAGTTTTTTAAGGAAGGAGGGGGAGACGTTTGGAGGGGGTTTAAGGGGTTTCAATTACCTCTAACCCCTCATTTTTAATTCCCCCAAATTGGAGAGATTTGAAGGGAGAGTAGAGTAGAGTAGATAAATTATTGACCAAATGAATTCCCCAATTTACCCTTTCTAAATTAACAAAATTACAAACTGATAAAATAAATAATCTTTGTTTTTTTCCTGAGAAAATTTAAGGTGAATGAAAAAAAAAATTTTGAATCTCACTATTTAGACGCCGCCGAGTCTTGGGTCGTCGACGACGACGTCACCAGGTCCACGTCGCTCGCGGCGATCGATCTCAAGTCGGTGGCTGTGCACGAGATTGGGCATTTGCTTGGGCTTGGACATTCATCGGTGGTGGAATCGATCATGTACCCTGCGATCATGTCAAGGACTAGGAAGGTTGAGCATCATAGCGATGATGTTATGGGGATTTAGTACTTGTACGGAACGAACCTAGCGGGTAACAATGGTTCATCTTCGCCATCATTTGGTTGTGAAACTAATGATGGTGGTGGGGCCTTAATTTCGAGCTCTCTATTGGGCATTAGAGCCTTTTTGGCTGTTGGGTTTGGATTTTTACTCTTTTTTTAGTTTTTAGCTATATACTTTATTTTGTTTTATTTTTTTAATTTTATTTATGCTTCTCCAAAAAAAAAAAAAAAAAAAAAAAAATCACTAACATATTCTAAGATTTGGATGAATGATAATCAGGTTCAAGACTTTACAAAACTGATAAATTAATCATAGACCAATGTTGCAAGTCCATTTTTAAATAGGGGTAAATTTGTCAATTTAAATCATTTCCTCTCATCTCCATCCTAATTTTTAAAACATCCAAACAAGATGAAGGGCTAATTACTCCCTTCCCCTTTACTAATTTTAAAAACATCCAAACAAGGTAGATGATAACCATTCCCCTCTACTCTTCTCCCCACTACTCTCTTCCCCTCTACTCTCCTCTACTCTTCTCCCTCTCTAAACTTTCAAACAGGCCATAAGTATTGCATTGATCTCAATATGTTTTTTAAGGGGCAATAGGGTGGAGTAGCTTTCTAAGAAATTATAGGATCCTTATGTTGGACCATATCATTTGTCCACCATTCCACTAAAAGTCTCACACTTATTTAAAATTGCCGAGTCAATTTATGATATAAAAAAAAATTAAATTTCCTTCTTAAATATATTGACTCAACAATTTAAAATAAGTAAGAGTTTTTTAGTGAAATTATGGATAAATAATATGGTCCACCATGAGTAGTATATAATTTCTCTCACTTTTGAAAATTTTAGGGTTTGGCACAATTTTCAACAGATTTAAATCAGGTGTAATACGTTGCAATTACGTGCCTAATTTCCCTCACTTTTTTTTACAACTTTCACTTTTTACATTATACAGGTTGATATAATGGGTGAGATTTAAAGTTACTTCTTTTTTTTTTTTTTTTTTTTTCCAAATTTAAATCCTAGCCATTCACAACTATTGCATGGGTGCAATACCTATATGACTGTATCAATCCGTTTTCAACCGCGCGCCTCAGGAAATAGCAAAGGCACCAAGGTCTTTTAGCGAATTAAAAAAAAAAAAAGGGTTCGGGGTCAAAGACTGGTCAAAACTCAAAATATAATACCTTCTCTTTGCAAAACTTTTTTTTTGCCATGTAGAGTTACAAATTTTTTAAATATATTTTAGCCACACGTAGCATTATACTTTTTTTTTTATATTTTTTATTGTTGTAATAAAGTTGCAGCCTTCTAGGTTCTCAATTTGGCATCAAACGTGTTGACATTGGAGATCTTTTCGAATAGGTTTAGCACTAAAGAGTAAAGAGTGTTCTATATATATGAGGATGTCCTGTACAAATATTGCGAACAAAAAATTTCAATCAACTCCGTTTTTTCTCTTTAGAGCGGCGATGTCGATGATGATAGCCCAGCAGCAGAATTTTGATATAGGTGATATATTGAACAATTTTGCAGAGCCGCCGAATTTTGCATAGGACGACAATTTTGCAGATATATTGAACAATTCTGCAGAACCACTGAATCTTGCAGAGGATGGTGATATATTCAATAATTTTGCAGAGGATGGTGATATATTCAACGATCTTCTAGATTATTGTTCATCACATTCTTTCCTTTCTCCAATTGAAGGACCATTCACGACTCAGCTGCGTATCACGAAGATGCAGAGAATTATGCATATCCACTCCATACGTGAGTTTGCACACAGGAAAATCTGGCTGAATTCGCTTCAATAACTTTGTGGATAGGTTCATGTCTCGCCGCAGTTTGCATGGAGCGAAGATACACTACTTTACCCTCCACTGGTCTTTCGGAGAAGTCCTTCAAGATGCCATGCAGTGAATTCAGGCGTAAAAAAGATTGAACTTGAACTCACTAGTATTGAACGCTTTGCCTTGCCACAATGTGTTCTTGGTTGTAAATCCATGAGTTATCTCTCCATCAAGATCAACAACAGCATTCTCAAATTACCCACTTCATCATCAGTAGGTTGTGGTATCATTACTACGATCCAGATATTAATTTTAGATTCTGTTCGAATGCTTTCACAATTCAAGTCCCTTCAGCATTTGAATCTTACAAGAATAAGCGGAATAAAGAGTTTTGAGTATCCACAACTCATCATCACTTGGCTGTGGAATTGGTGCTTCGCGCGCTCTATAAATTAGTTCTAGATTCTCTTCAAATCGAAGACGACTATATTGGAGAGTGGATTTCATGTTTCAAGTCCCTTAAGCAATTGCTTCTTAGTTCTTACAAGAATAAGTGGAATAAAGATGATGAATATCCACAACTCGTCTATTGAAAATCTCTACTCCTAATCTTGAAGAGTTTTGTTGGAGTAGACATGTCGTGGATTACTATTGCATAGGGGATTTCATGCACAACTTGAATCTCACAATTGCTCTCAGTTTGCTCTCAGTTTATCTGATCAATTATACGAATCTTCTACCAAGCACAATTTGCATAAGATTCTTCTAAGCATGCGAAGGGCCAAAGTTCTAACACTACGGGATGAGTTTGTTGATGTAAATTATACTCCCCCTCCTTTTCTAAACCACATTCATTCTTCACTTAATGTTTCATCGAGTATTAAGAAGTTGAAATTTTAAAAATTACTAGATATGTTATAGTGCAAACTTAGTACTTACACGGATTTCAATTCTAAGAATTGACACTAATGTGTTTAGAATTTGAATTTACATTATCTTTTAGAAAACATTTATATATATGAAAGTGAAAAGTAGATTGTTTAAAATAATCATATACATGATACATACTTATTTCATAGCTTATTAACTACTAATATTTTGGCCTTTGGTTTTTTTTTTTTTCTAATGAAAAAAATAACCTAGAACATTGCCGAACCTTTTTTTTTTTGGGGGGAGGGAAGGGTTGGGGGGTAAATACACAGTTTCTTTTTAAACTTAGTACTGCATATTCTCTCTTTTAATGAGAATTGATTTAAGCCTCATATTAATAATTCTAATAACAATAAGATAAACAAAAATTAGTATTTACTCTCTATAAGAGGTGAAAGTTAGGGTTCTCATAAGACTTCAAGAGAATTTGGATGCTCATCGAAAATATAATTTTCAAAATTTTCATTAAATAAATCACCAAACTTTTCACAAATTCCAAGAATTGACCAATCTCTTTTGATATATTTGTCTAAAAAATATACTCAAAAGTTTAAATCTTTATTTTTCTTCAAAATTAACTTTGTTTCTATTTAACTATAAGTGCATTCACATTCGGGTTTCTATAAAAGTTGTTATTTTATCATCTAAAAAGTTATTTTATTTATTATATCATCTTATTTTACAATACATCCAACATCTCAATTTTTATTTTAAATAATTGATTTTAAGTTTACAACTGGTGAATAGTAATGTGCATGTAAATGTAGCAAATTACTATAGCTAAGTTGTATAATTTTTTAGATATAAAAATCTGGTTGTTGCATGTTTTGGGCTTATGTGGGTGTAAAATAGCAATTTGGGGAAGGGGGGTGGGGGGGTTTACACCCAATGCTAATGCTCTAAGGTATTTTTATTTTTCCTGAATATAACATGTTTTATTTGCCTTAGAGCGATTTATTTTTGTACATGTGATATGTCATTTAGCAAATTGTTATTCGCTTATTCGGACATATTTATTTTGGAGTTAAGAATTGGCTTACAATTTTGCAGGTTTTGTTTAAGTATGGTTGCTTGCCATATTCATTTGATCATTTGGCTATAGAAAGAATGTCTTTCTTTGAAGACAAGATTCCAGCATTATCCTCCTTTCTCATAGGAACAATCAATCTGAAGAGGCTTGTTATATTAAACGCAGCGAAGGTACGTGAAAAGGTATTATGCTTTCTCAAACTATTACTTTTACAACTCAATCAATTTCACTTTTTTTTTTAATCATTCTCAAAAAAAAAAAAAAAATCTTTGACCTGTTAAAATAAAATAATAACAATTCTGATTAGATTCTCTCTTTTTGATTTTTTAATCAGGTGGCAAACTCAATGCCTTCAGAGAAGCTCTCATTTAAATTGGAATATTGGGAATCTCAAAACCTCATGTTTACTAATCAACTGAAAATTGTAATTATGGAGCTTTCCGATGGGGGGAGTGATGTAGAACTAATGAAATATTTGCTCAAGAACACAAAAGAATTGGAAGAGGCGAGCATCATATATTCCCCACCAGTGCCAACAAAACTCATTATTGAGTTAAAAAAGTACAAGACTCTCCTTGCACAAAATTGGCTTCCTTTCACAAATCATCAAAAAAATATGTTTCATTTATGCAGAGGATTTTTTTTTCTTTTAGGGATTGGAATCTCCATGATATCTAAGAGGGTGGCCATGACCAAATGTTGATTTCCACCAACATCCTAGGATTGTTGGTATTGAATATTGCAGGCAGGGAAAAGTTTTTGACTTTTTTTCTCTCTCGTTAATTAAGTGTACTTCATGTTTCTATTTAAAATAATAATAAAAAATTGTGACTCATTATATATTTTCTATTGACTTATTTTATTTTATTTTATTTTATTTTATTATGTATTAGCTAGCCTTCAAACTTAGGTTTGGGGATGTAGAATTAAATTTCTTTTTCTTATATTTTTCAATTTTTAGATTGTAATAAAGATAAAATTTAGCTACAAAATTGGTTGTACTCTAAAACTATAACTTTTAAAACATTACAACATATTTTGAAAATCTAACTGTTGAATAGCATGTTCTTTACACTTTTAACACATATGTCAAATTTTGTGCTAATCGGATATTATTTACTATATGATCTATAAGCTTATATTCTATACATAATTTTAAACTACAAAAATTTGCAATTCAAACAGTTTATTGATGACATAACTATTGATTTTTAATTTTCTAGAAATTTTGCAAGTATGGAGAATATAAAAAGAAAATGTAATACAATGGTAGATTTGTCAAAATTTAACTCCAATAAAAAAAAATTATTGAATAAGGTTGTAATTTTAAGCTACAACTAATTTTGTATGTAAACTTTGTCCTTGTAATAAGGTAAAAACGCCTTATGATTTAAATTTCTTAAATTGTATCTAGAACCAAATCCTTACATCATTTTAGTAGGTTCCAGTTAGCTCAACTGGTAAAATTTTTTATAGTTATATAAGAGATCTGGGGTTCAATCCCCGCCTACACCAAAAACTGATTGGTGTCTTGGTCTGATAATAAAGAGTTATTATCAAGAGCGGACGCCATAGGTTGAAACTCTTTTAAAAAAAAAAAAAAAAAATTCTTACATCATTTTTATTAAATTGATGTACTATTTGTAATTTAATAAAATTTCTTGATTTTTATTAATTTTTTTGTCCTAAAATAAATTAAGTGGCGAATCAATCACAAATCTCTTAATCTAGGAGGAATAAAGAGTTTGTGAAAAGTATATTTGAAAAAATAGGTGGGTAAAAGTTGAAAGTAATTATTCATACTCCTAACAGTACAAAAATTTAGAGAGACTTGGAGATGCTCTTATTAAAAAAAGGGATAAATTACATATTTGGTCCTTAGCATTTACACTAAATGTCAATTTGGTCTTTGACATTTCAAATGTGTCAATTTGGTCACTAATCTTTTGGTATTGTGTCAAAAGAGCCCCTGCCATTAAGTGCTAGATGAAAAATGCTGACGTGGTTAACGGTAAAATTAATATTGTCTTTTATGCCATGGTAATTTCCACGTAAGCTTCCATTCACTCCCTCTAACTCTCTCTGTCTATTTGATCCAACTCAGACTCACTCTCTCTCTTCTATACTCAGCCTCCCTGATGGCATGACCGAAGCTCACTCTCTGAGTTCCTTCAATGCCACTGCTATTCTCTGCCGCTTGCTACCGCCATCACACCAGTGGTTGTCAAATCCAAACCCTCTTTTGTAACCTCTTGCTCTCTCTCTCTCTCTCTCTCTCTCTCTCTCTCTCTCTCTCTCTCTCTCTCTCGTCAATCTACCAAGATCGAAGCTTTAAGCCTCTATCTGTCTTTGAACTGTGCATAAGGGGAATCTAAAGTAGACGGGTTTGGTGATTTTAGATGGGCATGTTTCGAGTGGATGAATCCCTTTGCATTTGTGGGTATTTTCATTTTTGCAAGCCATATAGATGGTATGATTTGATTTGAATTTTGGTTTGTTTTTCAAAATGGATTCATGAGTTTGGATGTTTCCGATTCTAAGTTGATTTGTAAATGGGTATGGGTATGAGTAAGTGCTCTATGTAATTTGACTAAAATTTTTTGTTTTGGTATAAAGGTCTGGGTATTTTCAGCTTAGCTTTGCAAAATCAAAAACAAATTATTTTTGCAAAGGTCTGGGTATTTTAACTTCTATTCTATTTCTATCTTCTAAAATTAAGTTTCCCAATACTATCCCTTCTTTCATTTTTTTTTCATTTGATGGAATTGAATTGGAGGGTTTTTAAAAAAAAAAAAAAATTATTTAAAGAGAATGAAGGATACAAATTACACATCTATAGCGTGAATAGATTGTATTTTATCGACTTCTTTCATGGAGTTTGATCATTGGAGCTTTGAAGGAGCCAAGAAGTTGCTTGGTATGAGACAAAAGGAGCTCCATCAAAATAAATTTGGACTTGGAATCGGTATTTTTGTATTTGCTTAGCCTTGAGTAAGCTTCGGTCATGGAGGTAGAGTAGTAAGCATAGAGAGGGATATATCAGAGACACAGAGAGAGTTAGAGTGAGATAGAAAAACTTTGATTTTTTAAATTAATTCCACATGGCAGCTTATGTGGAAATCTATGTGGCATAAAATCAATATTTTAATTTTATCATTAATCACTTTAACATTTTTCATCCAGCACTTAACAGCAGGAACCATTTTGACACAATACCAAAAGATTAGGAACCAAATTGAAACATTTAAAAGATCAATGACCAAATTGACATTTAATATAAAGCTTAGGGACCAAATATATAGTTTATCCTAAAAAACGTATGTATGGATGAACACTTCATTTTTTCAAAAAAATAATATAAAAACCCAAAAGAGATAAGACAGAAAAAAAAAAAAAAAAAGAGAGGATGATTTAATGAAAAAAAAAATAATCGGAGGAGAAGAAATCGAAAATGACAAAAACAAAAGAAGGAAAAGAATGCAGGAAAAGAAAAGAAAAAAAAAAAGAAAAAAGAAAAAGAGAAACCAAAACATATGAGAAGTAAAAACTGGTTGAAAAAAAAAACACTAAAGACAAACAATGAAAGAAGAAAAAATAACGTTGTTGCGACTTGCGAAGGTTGAGACCCGACCCATGTTGGTATGCGGTTAAGTTCAAACCCGACCTGCATACCATCCCGATTGAGATGACCCAAAACCTGCACATTCGGGTCAAGTCTCATTCTCTCTCTCTCTTAAATAATATATTTTTTAAGGGTGTATTAATCAAAATCTGTTTAATATTGACCACAGCTAAATTTAATATAATTGGTCTAAACTAATTATAGCTAAATTTAATATTGATCATGATACACTATTTCCAAAAAGTCTAAAAAAATTATAGCTAAATCTAATATTTATTATGCCATGCGGTTTCCAAATGTGACAATCTATTTATATAATGCACTGCCAATGATATACAAATTAAAAAAGTCTAAACACTTTATTTCCTTCCAAAGCAAAGTATAAATTCAAAATGGAATTCAAATTTGCAATCAAGGTCTAATGGAGGAAGACTAATTATGGAAACTTCAGTTTTGTGTCAAATGAACATTAAACCTATTTCAGCTATTCACTTTATAATAGTACATTTTTTATACAAGAAAGAAATTCTACTATAGCCTAAGTGAATATGTGGAAACTTTAGTTTTGTGTCAATTAAAAAAAAAATTATTTTAGTTATTCACTTTATAATAGTACTTTTTATTTATTTATTTATTTTTATACAAGACAAAAATTCTTCTTTAGTTTAAGTGTATGTGTATGAAACTCCCTTTTAAAGACTTGAACTCCAGCCCTTATCCTCCCACATCCCACAAGCACTTATACAGTTATACTTGTGGAGTGATAATCATGCCTCCTTATAATAATACTTTGGTTATAATAATACTTTTATTCCTTCCAGGTTTGTTATTAATTTTTTAGGAAGGATCGAGCAACCGATATGATTGGCTAGACGCCTAGACCATGCATTTGGAATATATCTTGGTTTCAAGTTTCAACCAAGACAACAGTTCAATGTCTATGCTTTTTGTGGAGCATTTCGCGTGTATCATGAGAATGTGTATCAAACCCTTGTCAATATCTACAAGGTTTTGAACCATTTTTGGTTAATGACACCAAACTAAATGAAGAAATTATTTTGGCTGGTGGCATGATTTTTGTCCTTAAGGTTTAATTTAAATTTCAATGCTGTGAAAATTAAGGGAAGGAAATTGTATTTCTAAATAGAATTAGGACCGTCATTGTTGAATTTTAAATTAGAATCTTAAAAATCAGTTTGGAAAAGGCAAAGGCTTTAATGAAGTGACTAAAGATGAGAATTTTCCATTGAAATTAAGTTTTAAAATTCAAATTTAAGTTGACATTTCTATTGGGAAAGTTTTTAATAAGTGATTGAATATTTTCTCAAATAATTTGGGTGTTTAATGTCAAGATATTTCCTTTTAAGGTTTAATTAAATTTTGAATTAGAAATAAAACATGGAAATCATAAAAGATGTTTGGGTCTTAAATGAGGAGATTAGGTTAGGTTTTAAATTGAAAAAGTAAATAAGAAGGAAATTTATAATAGGAATTGTTTTTTATTATTTATAATTGGAAACAAAAATATATAATTTCAAGAGACGATTTTTTTTATTCGGATGAATATAACATCAAACTTGCCAAAGGTGTTTTTTTTTTTTTCTAAAAAAAAAAAAAAAAAAAACTAAGATGGGTCAGGTTAAAACTTGAGTTTAACCCAAAAACCAAGAGAGGAAGACCCGAACCCGAAAGTTCACCTGACCCGCCAAAGCCCTTCGGTACATGTCGGGTCGGGCGAGTTTTCGGGTTGGGCGGTTCCATGCTCACTTCAGCCTTACCTCTTCTATTCGGTTTAGGACTAGAAGATTGTTCTATATAAGGATGTACTGCACACATATAGCGAACAAGAAATTTCAATTAAATTTAGGTTAGCGCTGAGGATGGCCCGACAGCAGAATTTTGCAGAAGATGGTGATTTATTCAAAAATCTTGCAGACTCCATTGTTCATCACATTCTTTTCTTTCTCGGCTTAAAAGACCGTTCACGACTCAGCTGCGTATCACGAAGATACAGAGAATTATGTATATCAACTCCATGGGTGACTTTGAATAACACCAATTTAACTCCTCGTCGATTTCTCTTCAATAACTTTGTGGACAGGCCCAATTTAACTCGTCAATTTCTCTTCAATAACACCAATTTAACTAGTCAATTTCTCTTCAATAACTTTAACTTTGTGAAGGACAGGCCCAATTTAACTCGTCGATTTCTCTTCAATAACTTTGTGGACAGGCTCTTGTCTCGACGCAGTTGGCATGGGGTAAAGATACGAAACTTTATTCTCCAATGGGATTTCGGAGAATTCTTTGAAGAGGAGGCGTACAGGATCGACACGTGGTTGTACCATGTAGTGAATTCAGGCGTGCAAAAAATTGCACTTCAACTAACTACTAAACGCTTTGCCTTGCCACAATGTGTTCTAAATTGTAAATCTATAGTAGTTCTCCATATCAACACCAAAGATGGCATTCTCAAATTACCCTCTACATCGTCAGCAGCTGCTGGCTTTGGTATCAATACTACGCTCCAGGCATTAGTTTTAATTTCTGTTCGAATCGAAGACGACGACTGTTTTGGAGAATGGATTTCACAATTCAAGTCCCTTGAGGAATTGAATCTTACAAGAGTAAGCGGGAAAAAGAGTTTGAGTATCCACAACTACTCATCATCACTTGGTTGTGGTGTTGATAATTCGCTCAAGAAATTAACTTTAGATTCTCTTCAAATCGAAGATGACTACTTTGGAGAATGGCTTTCACATTTCAAGTCCCTTGAGGTATTGATTCTTACAAGAGTAAGCGGAATAAAGAGTATGAGTATCCACAACTCGTCTATTGATGTGTTAGAAATTAAAGATTGTAATTACCTTGTGGATATTAGTATCTATGCAGAGAAACTCCGACGATTCCATATACTTCGGTATCCTTATAATAACTCTTCTAGTTTTGGATCATTGAAAATCTCTGCTCCTAATCTTGAAAATTTTCGTTGGGTTGGACATGTCGTGGATTACCATTGCAGTGGGGATTTCTCGCACAAGTTGAATCTCACAATTGATCTAAGTTTATCTGATCAATTATACGAATCTTCAACCAAGTATTATTTGCATAAGATTCTTCATAGCATGCAAAGGGCCAAAGTTCTGACACTACGGGATGAGTTTGTTGAGGTAAATTATACTCCCCTCCTTTTCCAAACCACATTCATTCTTTCCTCAATGTTTCTTTTTGAGTATTAAGAAGTTGAAAAATGACTAGATGTGTTATGGTGCAAACTTAGTACTTCCACGGATTTCAATTCTAAGAATTGAAACTAATGTGTTTAGAATTTGAATTTAAATTATCTTTGAGACAACATTTATATTGAAAGTGAAAAGTGAGATTGTTTAAAATAATCACATACATACTTATTTCATAGCTTATTAACTACTAATATTTTGGCCTCCGATTTTTTCCTAATGGAAAAATAATCTAGACATTGCTAAACTTTTTTTTGGGGGGGGGGGGGGGGGGGGGGTGTAAATACACAGTTTCTTTTTTAACTTAGTACTTCATATTCTCTCTTTTAATGAGAATTGAATTTAAGCCTGATATTAATAATTCTAAGAACGATAAGATATACAAAAATTAGTATTTACTCTCTAAGAGATGAGAGTTAGGGTTCTCATATGAGAATTGGATGCTCATTGAAATTATAATTTTCAAAATTTTCATTAAGTGCATGTTTGGATACCACTGAAGTTTTCAGCGTTTAGCGCTTTTAGTGGGTCTCGTGCACTGTTCACGGGACCCGCATATACTTTTTTCAGCCAAAAAAAATTTTAAAACTGGATCCCACGGTATTATTCACACATTTAAAAATTATTTTGCTACAATATTTTCAGTTATCAGCAATAAGCAGTATTTAAACAGACCCTAAATGAATCACCAAACTTTTCACAAATTCCAAGAATTGACCAATCTCATTCTATATATTTGTCTAAAAAATATACTCAAAAGTTTAAATATTTATTTTTCTACAAAATTGACTTTGTTTCTCTTTGAGTATAAGGTGTTTTTCTTTTCCCTGAATATACCTTGTTTTATTTGCTTTAGAGCAATGTATTTTTGTGCATGTTAAGAAATGTCATTTAACGAATTTTTATTTGCTTCCGACATATTTATTTTTTGAGTTAAGAATTCGCTTATAATTTTGTAGGTTTTGTTTAAGTATGGTTGCTTGCCATATTCATTTGATCATTTAGAGCATTTGGCAATAGTACGAATGTCTTCCTTTGAAGACAAGATTCCAGCATTATCCTCATTTCTCAAAGAAACAATCAATCTGAAGAGACTTGTTATATTAAACGACGCAAAGGTAAGTGAAAAAGTATGTTATACTTTCTCAAACTCTTAAATAAATTTCTGTCTTTTATAATTCAATCAATTTCATTTTTTTAAGGTAAATTCGATTAACAAATATTGAACCATTGCATACCCTTGGTGCGATTGTCACTCCACAAGTATAATTGCTTATGGGATGTGGGGTATGGGGGACAAGGGTCAGAGTTCAAGTTTTCAAGAAAGAGCTTCACACACATATACATTTAGATTAGACTATAGTAGAATTTCTATCTTGTATTAAAAATATATATATATCCTAAAGTTTGAGCTAAAATTAACCAAGTTCAAGACTTTTCAAAACTAACCAATTTGGTCACTAAAACTGACTTAGTCCCTAAGACAGTTAACAAAAAATGACTAATTTGCCTAACTGTGTTTAGGGACTAAGTTGGTTTTAGGAACCAAATTGATCAGTTTTAAAAAAACTTGGACCTACTTGGCATTAGCCCAAACCTCATGGTATATTAATAATTTTTTTTTCTTTTTTTATGATTCTCAAAAACAAAAGCAAAAAAACAAAAATCACATTCTTTTTAATATTATAGTAGTGATATTTCTATTGTTATTTATAAAGAGGTATAGCATTAATTTTTCTATTGACGGATTTAGAAGGATTAAAAAAAATTTCTTTGACCTGTTAAAATAAAATAATTACAAAACTAATTATGTTCTCTCTTTTTGATTTTTTTTTAAAGCAGGTGGCAAACTCAATGCCTTCAGCTGGGAAGCTCTCATTTAAATTGGAATATTGGGAATCTCAAAACCTCATGTTTACTAATCAACTGAAAATTGTAATTCTGGAGCTTTCCCATTGGGGAAGTGATGTAGAACTGATGAAATATTTGCTCAAGAACACGAAAGAATTGGAAGAGGCGAGCATCATAGCATCACCAGCAGTGCCAACAAATCTCATAATTGAGTTAAAAAAGTACAAGACACCTCGCACAAAATTGGTTCCCTATCACAAATCATCAAAAAATATGTTTCATTTATGCAAAGGATTTTTTTTACCTTAAGGATTGGAATCTGTATGATATCAAAGTGTGGCCATGACCTAATGTTGATTTCCACCCACATCCTAGGATTGTTGTTATTGAATATTGCAGGCAGGGAAAAGTTTGTGACTTTTTTTCTCTCTCTCGTTAAGTATACTTCATGTTGTTGAGAGTGGGTTTTACATTTCAATGATGTTATTAGATGACGTTTAGGCTCCGTTTGGGAGTTCATAAGGGAATGGAATGGAATGATCATAAAGGAATGGAAAGGAATGAATATGAATGGAATGTAAGTAATCTTGTTTGGGAGCAACATGGAGAGAATGGAATGGAATCATTATATGACAATATTACTATTAGAGCCCTATTTTAAAATAAATGGCTGAATATATAGGGGTATTTTGGGAGTTCCGCTTGGAAGTTCATAAGGGAAGGGAAGGGAATGGAATGAAATGGAATGATCATAAGGGAATAAAAATGAATGGAATTGAATGTATTTAAGTAAGGGAAATGAATGGAAAAGAATAGAATGGAATTAAGTAACATTGATTGGATGTTTTAAAATAAACGAATGGAAAGAAATGAAAATGAATGGAATGTAAGTAATCTTGTTTGGGAGCAACATGGAGAGAATGGAATGGAATTATTTTATGACAATATTACTATTAGACCCCTATTTTAAAATAAAGAATTGAATATACAGGGGTATTTTGGGAGTTTTAGTAAAAAAATCATTAAATCTAATTCTATTCCCTCCCATTCCTCCCAATTTCGAGGGGAATGAAAATTTGAGATTTTAAGGGAATAGAGAGGAATGAGTGTTCCCTCCTACCCATTTAATTCCCTCCTACTTAAACTTTCAAACAAGGGAATGAGCTTTCCATTCCCTCCATTAAAACTCTCAAACAAGGGAATGGAAGAATATTCTAAAATGATTCTTTTCATTCATTTCCATTACATTCCATTCCCTCCTCCCAAGCGGAGCCTCAGTAAAAAAATCATTAAATCTAATTTCATTCCCTCCCATTCTTCCTAATTTCGAGGGGAATAAAAATTTGAGGTTTTAAGGGAATAGAGAGGAATGAGTGTTCTCTCCTATTCATTCCATTCCCTCCCACTTAAACTCCCAAACAAAATAAGGGAAGAATATTCTAAAATTATTCTTTTCATTCCTTTCCATTCCATTCAATTCCCTCCTCCAAAAAAAGGCCTTAGTTTAAGCTTTTTCTAAGAAGGAAGTTGGGCCTAACGCTTCGCAAAATGGGCTCCAAGGTACATTTTGCCACTGCCAATTTGTGCGCAAACATTGAGTCCAAAGTGATAGGCCACAAACTGAATGACCCCTTGTGATAGTAATTAATTAATTAATTAGTCAAGTTATTAATTAATCAATTTATCATGCAAACGCGTGGTAACACATACAAATCACCAATAAACTAATAATGCAGTGGAAATTAAATAACACGGTGATTTGTTTACGAATGGGGAAAACCTAACGGCAAAAACCCCACCGGGTGATTTTTAGGTCACCACTCCCGAAACTTCACTATTATCACAACAAGCGGTTACAAGAAAGGAATCCAAGTACCTTACCAACCTATAGTTGAACCCTTACCCCAATACCTAATTAGACTTGTTCTGTAGCGACAGTTCCCTTTTCTGATGTACGACTCCCAAGTACGTGACTAACCAATTTGATGCGCGGATCCCAGTACGCGGCTTACTCCTTTGCACGAATCCAAGTACGTGACTAATTCCACAACAATCCTTTGATTGTTATAGCTGATTTGTAGCAGCTTCACATAGAAACACCAATAAGATCTTCAATGTTGGTACAAGAGACTTTGCTTGGTTACAAAACCCAAAGGCGTACAAGAAACGCAGCAAGAACTCTTTCTTCTATAAGAGGAGGCTAGGGTTTCAAAAAGAAAACCTTATGAAGCTCTCTAGGGTTAGGTTTTTCTTTTTCCCACTTCCTTTAAATAGGAGCTTAATGGGCTCTCCTATTCCAAATAAGTTTACACAAACCTTGGGTTTTCCTAGTCCAATAAGGATTATACAAACCCATAAACAAATAGTCTTTTAGAATAAAAACATTGCTGGCTATAATCTGAAAACCCGTAAGCTCGATCGATCGAGACATTTGTCGAGCTTTAATAAATCTCGACAGATCAAGCTTCTGTCGAGGAGGTATCGAGGCCTGCAGATTTGCACTTTTCTTGAGCAGTTCTTGAGTAGTCTTCATGTCTTCAATTTAATCACTTGTAATGATCATCTTGAACCTACTTAGATTTACCCAAATACAAATAAAGTGCGTTTTGTCAAAGGATATGCCAATTACATAAAAATATGTCCCCAACACAAAGTCCAAGGGAAGATGCTACAAAATGGGCTTATTCTCCGTTTTTGCCACAGAAGGAACTTTTCTCCAGTTTCTGCTATAGGACTGACTTTTCTTAACTTTCTGTTGTGCAGTAAAGTTTTATGCACTTTTCTACAGCGTGAGTGACCTTTCTTCATCTCTACCACAAAAGGAACATTTTTCCAGCTTCTGCTGCGGAACTAACTTTCCTTAACGTTTTGCTATGCAGTAAAGTTTTCTACACTTTTCTGCAACGTGAATGACTACTCTTCATTTTCTATTGTAGAAAATATTTCTCCACTTCTTACACATAAACAACCCTAAAACCCAAAGAAAATATCCATCAAGCAAACGTTAGCGTATTCTCAAATATATACATACATATATTCGTATATGTATACTTATACGTATTCACATATACATATATAAAATATACTTTGCAGAATATGAGCTACAATGTGTGTGTGTATATATATATTTATATACTTATGGCAGAATAATGATTAGTTTGTATTAAAAGAAAAACATGTAATAACAAAGAAATAGTGAAAGTTTCAACAGAAAATGTTTAGCTAACATAACAGCTAATACAACAAATATGATAAAAAGGTGCAATATTAGAATAACTAATACAGCAAATAAAGATACCATGGTAGAACAACTGATATGGCAAAAAATGATAAAAAGTTGTTGCAGCAGAACATATGTAAATACCCGTGACAAGGATAAAATTTTGCATCTTCTCGCAGGAAGTAAACCAAAAAGGAACCCGAACCCCAACTTGAACAATCTTGTTATAGGCTTTGCTATTAAAGTTGTGCATTTTGGGGAATGAGCCTAAATGACTACTTATTACTGCTTTTAGGATTCCAAAGAGTGGTTTATTGATGCATGCCCCTATTTCTGCCGTGGTTTCTCTCTTCTTTTTACCATTTTCTTTCTTTTTTTTCTTTCTCTTCATTCTTTTTTACTCTTAATTTCTTATTGCTGTCTTGTCGTGGGTTCTCCCTTCTTTTTACCACTTCTCTCCTATCTCTGTTTTCACTACTTTCTTCCCTTGGGTCCTCCCTCCCTTTTAGGTGCCTCCTCCCTTTTTTATAGTGAACTGATTTAATGGGATTTCTCCCTTTTACCCCTAAGGCTTCACCAACTGTTTTTGGTTTGTTGTGGGCATTCCTTCAGGACTGCCCACCAACCCATTGGTTGCCCAGCCATTACCATTGCTCAGTACACATTTGCTGCATCACTACTTGTTTCATGACAAAAATCCTCTTTGTTTGGTTTTGCCGTGAGTCTCTACCTCTCAGTTCCAAACGGATAAGAATTTAGGTTTTTCCTCAGCTACCTCTATGGCATGCATCAGGTGGTCTCAGCCATCTACTACCTCTTTTGGATAAGATACCATCCCGGCAAGGTATATTCCAAAGAGAAATCACAGCTAGAAACCAAATATAGACCCTTTTTCCTCCCACCACCAAACCACACCCTCTAAATCCCTTGACCCTAGGGCCACCTCCCTTGTATTGTATGGGTACAGGTTGGTGGTGCTCCGACCTTGTGTGCTTACTCCACTATCCTCTGTTTTTGTCCTCTTTTATTCCCACACTGTTTTTGCCATTGCAGATTGGTTTTGTTTAGGGATGACAATTTCTACCTGACCTGCGAGTACTTGGCCAAACCCTAATGGACCGAGTTTTACCCGGTCCGATAAGGAATAGGGTCGGGTTTAAGTTTTAAAAAAAAAAAAAAACCAAAACCGGGTCCGGGTTTTTGTAAAAACCCAACCCGAAACCGAACCCGACCCGGTTATATATATAATTTATAATTCCTGAAATACCCTCATATATATATATATATATATTGTTATAAACCCTAAAATTTATATTCCTCATCCTCATTTCATTTTAGCTCACACAACCCGCCTCTATATCTCTGAGCCGCCACCCTCCCTCTCTCAAATCTCCAACCCTCAACTCCTCAAGCCGCTGTAACCATCGAAAAACTGCCCAATATTATCAAAGCAGAGAGGATCAAACTCAGACTTAGGTTCAAAATTGAGCTCTTGCTCAAATGGAACATCAGTAAATGTCTAATCCATTAGACCCAAATCGTCAGGTATCTGAAGCTCCGTCAAACTAATCTCGGCATTAGTGACCTCAACACACTCATCAGTGATCAAGTCAGTTGCATTCCCTTTGGTGTTGGACGCAGAGGTCTCCAATTCGAGGACAGAAGCTGGAGATGTATGCGACAACACACCCTCAAAATCCTCAGAAGACATAGGTTACTGGTTATTCTGTGATGGAGATACTACAGCCGAAGATGTCGACGCATTATTGCTCTTTTCATAGGAAGTAAAAGCCATAACAGCAAGAGTCGCACTAGACATGGCCATAGCAGCTTCAAACTCGAGTCTGATCTAGGTTAATGACCATGATCTTGGCGTCTTGGGGTTTTTTTTTGGGTTTCTAATCTAGGTTTGTGGAGGTTTAGGGCTTCAGACAACTTTTTTTTTTTTATTGGGCCACGGATTGGGCCCTGAAGTGGCATGGGCTGGGCGGGGCCCGACGGGGCAGGTCTGGGGCGTAGAAAAAAACCCGTTTATTAAACGGGGCGGGTTCGGGTTTTCGGGACAGACCCACGGGTCGGGTTCGGGCATGAAGAAACCTGGCCCGAACCCGACCCGTTGCCATTCCTAGTTTTGTTTCGTCCTGCTACGTGTCGATTTTGCCCATCTATGGAAGAAGGTATAGGTTCTTGGGCTTACCTTGTTTTCTTTTGTTTTTTTTTTCTTGATTTTGCTTTCTTTCTCCTTCATGCATTTTCTGCTATTAGCTTTGTCTTATTTCTTCTTGTGTTTCCTGCTGTGTTTGTCATTCCCTTTGGTTTGGCTCTTCTTTCCTTCACGCAGTGCCTGCTGCTAACACTTTCTGTTGTTCCTTGTTTCTTTTCATCATGTTTCTTCATATTAGTTTTCACTCCTATCTTTTTATATAAAAGGATTTGGGCCTTTGTGGGTCAAATAATATTTACTGGATCAAAAGGGGTCCAAATTTGCCTTGATTTGCCAAAGCCATTATGCTAAAGAACTATATGCTGCAACAGATCTATATTCTGCTGCAGATCTGTATTCTGCTGTAGATCACTTTCCTTTACATTTATTTCTTAACCCAGGCATAAGTCTAGGCTTTTATTTCTTCTCTGTTTTCTTTAGGCCTTTCTTGCTCTTCGATTTTCTTGGCAGGCCTTTGGACCTTGCTTTTTATTGGGCTTTCTTCCTTGTGGGCTTTTGGGCCTTGCTTTTTGTTAGACGTTCCTCCTCATAGACTTTTGGGTACAAATTTGCAAAAACGAACATCAATGCAAGTTTTTTTTCAAATAATAATAAAAATCACTGACTCGTTATATATTTTCTATTGAATATTTCATTTTTTTAATGTAATAGCTAGCTTTTATTTGTTTGGATTTGACTGACGGCAAAGTATATATATAAGAAGGAAATCTATAATAGGAATTGATTTTTATTTTATTTTATAATTGGAAATAAAAATATATAATTTCAAAAGGAGTAGTTCTTAGGTACAGAGCACGGGGAATGGTGTTCCCTTCTCTCACATTCACCACGAATGTGAGAGGAGTGATGCGGGATGCGGAAACGTCATAAAGCAAAACACGTCTGCTTCTAGAAAACAAGAAACAAAACGTGTTTGCTTCCAAAAATAACATTGAAATCTACGAGGGTTCCTTGAATTAATCCACAAGGAGAAAGGGTCTAGAATTTACCAAAAAATAAAAAGACAAAAGTCTGAATTTTTATTGATTAAATAATTGTTAAAAAAACGTTTACAAACTTAGGGGCCTATTTAAGGGTTTCGTAAAACTTGACAGACAAGAAAATATAATCTAAAATAACTCCTATTAATACCTAACCTTAATAGGAACAAAATTTGACCTAAAAAGCATTATTAAAAGCACCTAAAAACAAGAAAATGATAACCCTAAACCTAAAAAATGAAAATTACAAATTAAATACCAAAATTAATAAATCAATATATATATATATATATATATATATATATATATATATATATATATATATATATATATATATATATAAGTAAGACCTCAAACGGAAGAGTATGAGGTTCTGCCATATGGCGCACTCTATCTAGAGAATTGAAATACTCTTAAGCCACATAAGAGATAAGAACAAATTAATTATAGACTTTTTGTTTTATTTGGTTCAATTTTTTAAGACTTTTCTAATTAAAAAATAAATATTATTTGTATCTTTTGGTTCAATGTTTCAAGACGTTTCATCCCTCACACATACATACAAAACTCTTTGCATTTTAATTCGCTATTTTCACCTTTTGCACTTCTACCTTTTTATATATATCTACCCATCGCCCTTCATGTCATTCCATGTCAATTACACACAGAAAAAAAATGATGTCATTTACTTTCAATCTTTTGGCGACACCTACTTAGCTATAATCCTACCCCGTTTGAGTTTGGTACAATTAAGGAAGGAGGGCTTGCATTTTGTATTGAGTGACAATGACAATTACAATTTTGATGTCAGGGTCGAACGTTGTGAATTTATGGGTTTTGTAAATGATGTCATTAACCGTGGGTGTTTGAAATGTGTATTTTGTTTTAGAATTAAGGAGAAAGAAAAAGACACATTCTATATCAAATTTTATTCTATAATTTTTCTCCAAAGTTTTTTTTTTTTTTTTTTTTCTCATTACTTCAATTGAATAATTATAATGGATATTTGTATGCAATTTATAATTGTTACTTTTTATGATCAACTCATTACTAATAAAGTTTTATAACAATTATGCTATAATACATATACAATATTCTCTAAAACCATCTTACATAAAACATTACAATATTATCCATGCATTGCATGGGTAACTTACTAGTTACAATAAATAAATAGTAAATTGTGTCCTACATAAAGGATAGAATGCTATTTCTCTATGCTTCATGAGTACTTAAGAATTTTCTTTTCAGAAGATGATATTTTTTGGATTTAAGAACACTATATTAGGGAATATAACGTCAAACCTGCCAAATGTGTAAAAACTTAAAATAAAATTTAAAAAAAAATCATGATTAGGTGGGTCAAGTTATACTCGAGACCAACCCGAAACTTGAAAATGCCTGAGAACGAGACCTGAACCCAAACCGAACGTCCACCTAACCTGTCCAAAGCCTTTCTGGTCGGTCGGATTAGATAGGTCTCTACTCACCCCTATGACCTGTTGCACAAGGATAGTTTTGTTCAAAAGGCTAGTCACTTTTGTATTTCCATTTTCTCTCCATATTTCTCCTCAATTTGGGGAGATTGTATTCTAGTGGGCCCGAAGAGAAAACCAGTGTCACCACCAATTTTTCCTTCTCTCTCTCTCTCTCTCTCTCTCTCTCTCTCTCTCTCTCTCTCTCTCTCTCTCTCTCTCTCTCTCATCGTCCCCCAAATCTCCCCAACAAAAGACAGTCTTTGCGTTTGAAATAGGGATGGTAATTTTCCCCCACGCCACTTGACCCACTCCTTCCCGCTTCGCCACACGTGGGTTTTCCCCGCCCCACAAAGGTGGCGGGGCGGGGATGGGGCGAGATTTTAGCCCCGCACCACGGGGCGGGACGGGGATGGGTTTAGACTTTTTAGACCCAATCTGCCCCGCCCCATCCCACATTGATAAGGGTTAAATTGTAAATTTTTCATACCTTAAAACCCTACTATTTAAACAAACATATCATCAGCTTATTTTATTCTACCCAACAAGGTTTTCTGCCTCTTTTTTTTCTCTCTAGCAAGGTTGGAAATAAGGTACCAATTTTAACATTTTTGTATTTCCATTTTCTCTCCATATTTCTCCTCAATTTGGGGAGATTGTATTCTAGTGGGCCCGAAGAGAAAACCCGTGTCACCACCAATTTTTCCTTCTCTTCTCTCTCTCTCTCTCTCTCTCTCTCTCTCTCTCTCTCTCTCTCTCTCTCTCTCTCTCTCTCTCTCTCTCTCTCTCTCTCTCTCTCTCTCTCTCTCTCTCTCTCATCGTCCCCCAAATCTCCCCAACAAAAGACAGTCTTTGGGTTTGAAATAGGGATGGTAATTTTCCCCCACGCCACTTGACCCACTCCTTCCCGCTTCGCCACACGTGGGTTTTCCCCGCCCCACAAAGGTGGCGGGGCGGGGATGGGGCGAGATTTTAGCCCCGCACCACGGGGCGGGACGGGGATGGGTTTAGACTTTTTAGACCCAATCTGCCCCGCCCCGTCCCACATTGATAAGGGTTAAATTGTAAATTTTTCATACCTTAAAACCCTACTATTTAAACAAACATATCATCAGCTTATTTTATTCTACCCAACAAGGTTTTCTGCCTCTTTTTTTTCTCTCTAGCAAGGTTGGAAATAAGGTACCAATTTTAACATTTTTTTTTTTTTCGTCTTTAGTATAAACAAATTTATATACTATTGAATCATTGATTTTGTATTATTAGATTTTTGTTTTTGTTGTGATATTGTGTTGTTAAACAGTTTTATAATATTATTCAATTTTTGCTAAAAATTAGTTTGATTTGATGGGATAAATTTATTTGTAATTTCAAGTATATTTTTATTAACGAAACATGTTTTATAAAAAATAATTGTAATAGTTGTGGGCAAATTAACAAAAAGTAGAGTTTTAAGGGGGTGGGGCGGGCTTCGCGGGGCCCTAAGGGGTGGGGCGGGGATAGGGTAAGAAAATTTTCCACGTCGTGTGGGACGAGGCGGGAATGAGATAAGACAAAACCTTGCGAGGCGGAGGCGGAGGCGAAGACCCCATCCTTCGGATCCGCCCTGCCCCAGCCATCCCTAGTTTGGAACAGTATTCAACAGCTAGAGGAAAAACAAAAAAGGAAAGAGATAATACGCGTGAGCCGAAAGCTATTTTTTATTATTATTATTATTATTATTATTATTATTATTTTGGGTTCTCAGTTTGGCATTGTGTTATGCGTATCATACAAACTAATTCGTGTTGGCATCGGAGATCTTTCCGAATTTTAGGACTAAAGAGTGTTCTATATAAGGATGTATAGTACACAACTTGTCAACTACACAAATATTGCGAAACAGAAAATAATCAATTAGCTCTCTTTTTTTTTCATAGCGACAATGTTGAACAAACTTCCAGACTCCATTGTTCATCACATTCTTTTCTTTCTCCACATAGAAGACCATTCACGACTCAGCTGCGTATCACGAAGATGCAGAGACTTATGCATATCCACTCCATATGTGGCTTTGAGCAACATGAATTGCACTATAACTGAAATATCTCGTCGATTTCGCTTCAATAACTTTGTCGATAGGTTCATGTCTCGCCGCAATTGGCATGGCACTAAGTTACACACCTTTGTTCTCCATTGGTGTTTCAAACTACCCCTTACAGACGAGGCATACAGAGTCGACACATGGTTGTCCCATGCGGTGAATTCAGGCGTACAAAAAATTCAACTTGAACTCTCTGGAACTGAACGCTTTCCCTTGCCACAATTTATTCTTAGTTGTAAATCCATGAGTTTTCTCTCGGTCAAGACCAACAACAGCATTCTCAAATTACCCTCTACATCATCAGCTGGCCGTGGCATCAATACTACTCTACAGATTTTAGTTTTAGATTATCTTCAAATCGAAGACGACTTTTTTGGAGAATGGCTTTCACAATTCAAGTCCCTCAAGAAATTGAATCTTACAAGAATAAGCAGAATAAAGAGAATATCATCAGTTGGTTGTGGTATTGATACTTCGCTCCAAACATTAGTTTTAGATTCTGTTCAAATTGAAGAAGAGGACTACTTTGGAGAATGGCTTTCACATTTCAAGTCCCTTAAGGTATTGAATCTTACAAGAATAAGAGGAATAAAGAGTATGAGTATCCACAACTCGTCCATTGATGTGTTAGCAATTAAATATTGTGATGACCTTGTGGATATTAGTATCTTTGCAGAGAAACTCCGAAAACTTCATATAATTTGGCATCCTCATAATAAATCTTCTAGCGTTGGATCATTGAAA
Organism: Quercus tomentella; assembly: GCA_028535165.1. Taxonomy (NCBI): domain Eukaryota; kingdom Viridiplantae; phylum Streptophyta; class Magnoliopsida; order Fagales; family Fagaceae; genus Quercus; species Quercus tomentella. Next base: position 18,636,747 of record JAPQVY010000111.1, on the reverse strand, counting down.
ATTTTGGCTCCTAATCTTGAAGATTTTCGTTGGGGTGGACATGTCGTGGATTACTATTGCATAGAGGATTTCTCAAGTAAGTTGAATCTCATAATTGCTCTCAGGTTATCTGATCAATTATACGAATCTTCAACCAAGTACTATTTGCATAAGATTCTTTGTAGCATGCAAAGGGCCAAAGTCCTAACACTACCGGATGAGTTTGTTGAGGTAAATATATTATACTCCCTTCCTTTTCCAAACCACATTCATTCTTTTCTCTTTTACCTTCCATCAATGTTAATTTCTTCGAGTATTAAGAAATTGAAATTTTAAAAATTACTAGATGTGTTATGGTGCAAACTTAGTACTTACAAGGATTTTAATGCTAAGAATTGACACTAAAGTGTTTAGAATTTGAATTTACATTATCTTTGAGACAACATTTATATGAAAGTGAAAAATAAAGTGAGATTGTTTAAAATAATCACATAAATACTTATTTCATAGGGTTTTTTTTTTTTTTTAAGTAAATAGTAATACTTATTAGAACACACATGAAAATGGTAATATTAGTGTTTTAAACCGGGTTTATAATACATTACATAACCAGAGTATAACTACAAAAGGGCTTAACCTTTGTAGTTGAAAATTAGGGTTATAAACAACGGACACTAAACACACACAACCAATGTGAAATAAACATCTTTTTTTTTTAGTAAACAGAAATACTTATTAGAACACACACGAAAATAATAATATTAGTATTTTAAACCGAGTTTATAATACATTACATAATCAGAATACAACTACAAAAAGGTCTAACCAAAAGTTAGACCCTTTTGTAATTATAGACTGGAGTTATAATATTTCATAGGTTAGTAACTAATATTTTGGCCTTTAGTATTTTTCTAATGGAAAAATAACCTAGAACATTGCTAAACACTATATATTCTCTCTTTTAATGACAATTGAGAATTGAATTTAAGCCTCATATTAATAATTCTAAGAGAGATAAGATATACAAAAATTAGTATTTACTCTCTAAGAGGTGAGAGTTAGGACTTAGGATTCTCATCAAACTTCATGAGAATTTGGATGCTCATCGAAATTATATAATTTTCAAAAATTTCATTAAATGAACCACCAAACTTTTCACAAATTTCAAGGATTGACCAATACCATTCTATATTTTTGTCTTAAGAATATACTTAAAAGTTTAAATATTTATTTTTCCTCAAAATTAACTTTGTTTCTCCTTCAAACTATAACATGTTTATTTTTTCCTGAATATAAGATGTTTTATTTGCTTTAGAGAAATTTATTTTTGTGCATGTTAAGAGAGAAGAGAGAATAAATAAAAAAAATGGTTTTAGTAGTAGCCAGAATAGTGTCTTGTTGGTTGTGGTAAGTTCAAATTGAATGTTGAATTTTTTTTTTTTTAGTTTGTTGAGACTAATACGTGATCCTTTTGTGGGTTTTTAGCTACATTTTTAACCTCAGATAAATTGGTTGAAACTTAAATGTGAATGCTTTAAGATATGCCATTTAGTAAATTTTTATTTGCCTCGGACATATTTATTTTTTATTTAAGAATTGGCTTATAATTTTGCAGGTTTTGTTTAAGTATGGTTGCTTGCCATATTCATTTGATAATTTAGAGTATTTGACTATAGTACGAATGTCTTCCTTTGAAGACAAGATTCCAGCAGTATCCTCCCTTCTTACAGAAACAAGAAGTCTAAAGTGGCTTTTCTTATTAAACGACACGAAGGTAAGTGAAAATGTATCATGCTTTCTCAAACTATTTATGTATTTATTTTTTATTTTTTTGATAAATCTCAAACTATTTAATAATTCTCCGTCTTCACAATCTAAAAATAATAATAATAATTCTCCATCTTTTAACTCAAATCAATTTCACTTTTTTTCATGATTCTCAAAAATAAATAATAATAATAATAATAATAATAAAAACACTCTTTTTAACATTATAATTTTAGTGATATTTCTATTGTTATCAAGGCCGGTTTAATGTTATAGGCAAATGAGGCGGTCACCTAAGGCTTTCAAAATTTTAACCAATAAAATTATTTTTTAAATTGTAATAAAATTAATTCAGCTCAAATATTAACCAATAAATAAAATAATATTTTTTATCAAATGAAAAAAAAAAAAAAATGAGAAATGCTACATCCATAATATTTGTTACTTATAAAGAGGTGTAGCATTAATTTTTCTATGACCTGTCAAAATAAAATAATTACAATTCTAATTTTGTTCCCTTTTTTTTTTGTTTTTTTTAAAGCAGGTGCCTTCAAAGAAGCTCTCATTTAAATTGGAATATTGGGAATCTCAAAACCTCATGTTTATTAATCAACTGAAAGGTATATTTATGGAGCTTTCCAATCGGGGGAGTGATGTAGAACTAATGAAATATTTACTCAAGAACACAAAAGAATTGGAAAGGGCGGTCATCATATATTCACAAACAGTGCCAACAAATCTCATTATTGAGTTAAGAAAGTACAAGGCACCTCCCACAGAATTGGTTTGTTATCACAAATCATCAAAATTTGTACGTCAAATACGCAACAGATATATTGACATTTAGGATTGTTGGTATTGAATATTTCAGGCAGGGAAAATTTTGTGACTCTTTTTTCTTTTTCTCTCGTTGAGTGTACTTCATGTTTCTATTTAAAATAATAATAAAAAACTGTGACTCATTATATATTTTCTATTGAATAATTCATTTCTTTTTCTTTTTCTTTTTCTTTTTCTTTTTTTATGTAATAGCTAGCTTTTATTTGTTTGGATTTGACTGACGGCAAAGTAGGTATCTAAGATCTTGAATTAAGATAAAATCATATTGCTCAATTTAATTTTTAAATCGACAAAAATTGGTTCATACATAATGATGCATTTGATAGGATTCTTCCAACACAAAAAATACTTAAATTTAATATATAAAAAATGAAAATAGAAGAGTATACACTCTATTTATTAGCCTTCAAACTTATTTCAAACACCTTCTATAAGCCTTCAAACTTAGGTTTGGGGATGTAGACTCAAGTTCCTTTTTTTTATAATTTTTAATTTTTAGATTGTAATAAGGTCAAAAAGCCTTATCATTTTAAATTTCTTAAATTGTATTTAGAACCAAATCCTTGCATCATTTTCATTGAGTTGATGTACTATTTGTAATTTAATAAAATTTTGCGACTTTTTTTTTCTTAAAATAAATTAAATGACGATTGCATCACAAATCTCTTATTCTATGAGGGACTATGACTCAGTATGTCCATACTCCATAGTTTAGCTACCATTATGAAACTCACTACCAAAACATGCTAAAAATCTCAGTGCCCTCGAATTGTGGTTCTAGTTTTGCCAACTCCCTTTAGGATGGACAAATGAATCCTTGTAGGAGTAGGACACCAATCTTGAAGTAGTGATTTTCGTTGTTCCCTTTTTGATCTTCGTACTACATTTGAGGTGATCCTCCTCCTTGAGTCGTTCATGGTTGCTCATGTTCAAAACAAGATGAGACAAATTTGAATATAAGCCCCCCAAGTTTTGATGCTGACGAGAAAGACAGAAAAACATTCTTGATAAAAAAAAAAAAAAAAAAAAAAAATTTGACACTTTCCGCGTTGAAGATAAAAGTTTGTTGATATGAGCGTTTGGCAATAAAGGTTAATTGTGTTAAAAAAAATTTTGAGATAGAGAAATTTAAATGATAGGAAAATGATTGTTTAATCAATCACTATTGAGTATTGCTATCTAAATTAAAGTCAACTTAGTGATTGATCATCAATTTTAAACCTCACTATATGAGACTCTCGCTTCTCTTATGTTCTTGGATCATAGGTTCTTGGATCATCTTATGTTAGGAACTCTCGCTTCTCTATAGTAAGGAAAATCTGGATCTCTCTCTATAGTCTATACTATAGTAAGAAAATTTGGAAAGAGGTTTCGACTCTTTTCATTAGATCTGGAAACTAAGCTTGCCCTTAGGTTCTTGAATCATCCTGTGTTAGGAACTCCTGGTTCTCTATAGTAAGTAAAATCTGGATCATTATAGCAAGGAAAATTCGGTAAGAGGCTTTGAAAATGGCATAATTGAAGGGAGATTTGAACCCTTGTTCCCGTAATAAATGAGAGTTGACCATACCACTACATAGCTCTTGAATTTCAGGATGCAATTCAATTGGTAGAAGAATTAGTCATTTCTAAAAATTTAGCAGCAAGCTTGGACGCAGATGCAGTGGAGGCATCCATGATCCATGAACACAGTTTGAGTTTTCTCTGCGTGCTTAAACTTCAGGTACCAGTCTTGAGCCAACTTATCTGCCTGAGGATTTTGTCATATCAAATTATGGAAGAACTGATTGTCATTGTCATTGGTATTGGTAATATTAAAAACCTGTGACCAAGCATACCTTACATTCTGATTTATATCTAACACTCTTCGTTAAAATTTTACAATAATTGAAAGGCACAAGCGTTTCACATTTCATCCATATTCATCAAATACATACGAAATTCAAACATCCAATCTAAAGGAAACATAAAATAAAAAATACAAACTACTATTTAACTTTTCCTCTTATTTACGAGGTACAAATTCTTCAGCCTCATGCATAATCATTCAAAGCTTGTGTATCTATCACTGATGTCTGAAGACTCTGAACCATACCCACGGTCTAATATCAAAACGGTGATCTTTGTACAGATTACTGCTATATACAATCATATACAACCAACTCCTTATTATATCAGCAACCACATATTAATGATTTACTGTTCAGAAGCCTTACCTCTTGGTGACAGTATCTATCTCCCAGCATAACCTGATCACTCGTACATTATATGGAATATTGGATGGACAAATTATATCACGCATAAACCTCACCATATGATCTTATCCTCATTTATCTCTACGCTTATCATAGCTTATCAGATGGACAGAGAGATCATAACAAACATTCACCTTCCTGTACATGAATGCTGTTATGCTTATTTAACTGTACATTTCATCAAAGGATTAATAATTAGCTTTAAGTCACAGTAACTAATTCAGTTGTTCCATAATATGTACAAAACTACCTCCACTGAAATTCCCAACGTCAATTCCTTAAGCATCTTGCACTAGTTTGATTTGCTTGTAATCTCTTAGAAGCTGCTGAACTATCGTGCAAACTTATAGGAGTTTCCCAAAAATTCTTAACCGCTATGAATGTTATAGTCTTGACCGACGATTGCATTTAATACCATTGAAAGGAGAACGTCTTCGAGCAGAAGCAAATGGCTGCCCATTTACAGTGCCTCCAAATTTAATATCCCAACCTTCCACATTCTTGGGAACACAAACATCAAAGAGGATTTGGCCAAGTACACTGTGTGCATTAATGCTTGGGGGGTTAGGCAAATAAATTGCTCTCTCTTTTTGTTCATCTTGTAAAGAAGAATCTCTATCATTGTGATACTCTGCTGAACTTGGCAAGAAGAAGTGGTCACTTGGCCCTAGTGCTACTCTTCTTAGGCTCTGGTTTGAGTCAACTGCCACTTTCTGGAGGTCCCAGATTAACTCAGATATCTCATCATGCATACCTTCTGAGCCAGTTCTTTCTCCCAGTATTCGAATTCTTTGGGAAAAAACTGAAACTGCCTTGTCAAGCAAGTTAGTCACAGCAGCCCTATATTGGATTGGATAATGATTGTAATGGCCTGAAGTAATATAAGAATCACTTAGTTCAGTTCTAATGAGCCACAATGATTGGATAAATTTTTTTATAAGAATGGAGAGATTGAAAAGGATGTGAATCATAGGAAAAGAGCATGGTGGATGAAGTGGAAAAATGTATTAGGAGCATTATGTGATCTTAGAAAACCTATTAAGTTAAAGAGAAGGTCTTATAAGATTTCCATACGACTCCCTCCTCTGCCTCCCCCTTCCACACACTTAGCCTACAACCCCTTTGTGTGTGATTATTTAGATACAGGGATGTTCATTGAATCCAAGGAGACTCAGCCAATCGGATTTAATCAGTTTCGATGACATCCATATGGTAATGGTCGTTAAAATCGGGATCCTATGCAAGATTGGTGAAATTTTTAGTGGATTTTATCAGGGATCATAAGATTTTACTTTCCATTAAGATATAAGTTCAAAATTCACCATTATTTATGATGTATGTTAAATCATTGTTGGGAAAAAAATATAATATAGACATAATGAATTTAAGGGTGTGCTGGGGTCAGGTTTGGGGTACTTTTCAACCCAACCAGACATCCTAAGGTTGAGAAATTCCCAACCCATGATTCCATGACAGATCTGAAAACCACCCAACCTAACCCACAGGGGTCAGGTTGGGTCATAAGGTTGAAGCAATTTTGTCAAGCCTGTAAAAATAAATATCAATTCCTTTACTTCACCTTCATTTTCTCAACAAAAATTAGTTCAAAAATAAAATATGAACACTAAACAGGCACACACATCCCTAGCCATGCCATCGCTAAAATACACTATAAAAACTAGAAACAAATATAAAATTAAAATCAAACAAGCATACACTTCCATAACCATCAATAAAATCCAACATGAACAATTAACAATTAAACTAACACAACACCTACCTCCAAAAGGACCAAAACCCTGAAAAAACATCACTAACAAATACACCCAAATTTAGAGAAAAATCATTGATAAGAAAACCATTCAACCATAATACCCATTCATCAAAAATTTCATATTTGCGACCCCAAAACCCTCACCCAAACCCTGAAAAATCACCAAAAACCCTCAATCAATGGCCAATCGACCCATCCATCCTCGCACACAAAAAAGTCAATCAACCCAAACAAACACAAGCTGAGACAAGACAAAGAAGCATTACTGTGATGTTAAGGGAGGTCAAAAGATTGAAATTATTCAGAACAAACTTCTGGCAGCTAAAAAGAGTGAGGATTTCAAGCACACAGAGAGAGAGAGAGAGAGAGAGATGAGAAGTGGGATAGAGGGAAGAGAAGGGGTTGTAGGCTAAGTGAGTGGAAGGGGGAGGCAAAGGAGGGTGTCGGGGATGAGTGATGAGAATGAGAATGAAAAAGGAAATTAGAGTAGGCCCTTAGCAGATTAGGCAAGGTGTTAGTGTAGGAGAAAGAGAACTAATTAAAATATACATAAAAATACATTTTCTAGCTCGACTAGAGTTGAGTTACTTGAGTTTAAAAGTTCATCAATTTTTTACCTGACTCAACCCAACCCAACCCAAAGTTCAAAAGAAAAATATAATAAAATAACACCCAACCCACCAATTCACAAAAAGCAAGCCCAAGAGGTCAGGTCGAGTTCATTGCATTGCATTGGTGGGTTAAATGCACACCCTTACATAAATTACTGAAAGTCAATAATTTATTTATAAATCACCAAAACATGAGCAAAAGAACAATATTTCCAAACTTCCAAGTTCCAACACCACAATATTTCTATCTACACACTACAATGAATTGTTATTTTCATCCCTAAGTTTAATTTTTGTCAGTTTAGTCCTTGAACTCTTAAGATTTCTATCAAATTGGTCATTTTCGTCCATTATCATCTTGAAAATTGCCACTAAGTCTAGTAAAATGATGTTGCATCACATGTGAATATTACCAGTTTCATAAAAGAAAATGGACGGAAGGACCAACTTGATAGGATTGTTAAAGTTAGGGACTAAAATGACAATGACCATTCACCTAAACTTAAAAGGTGTAATTGGATTTTAGCCTAAAAATAATACGAGATAGCTTTTAGTTCAAAACTTCAGATTACAAAGTAAGCCCCAATATATATATATATATATATATATATATATATATATATATATATATGTATATATATCACTCATATTTAATGAATCAATACCAAACCTAGTCACACATAGAATGAGTGAGTGAGAGAGAGAGATACTCGTGTACTCTTAGTCTCCTATTTGAGTTAAGAAACATAGAGAAGCATAATGAGATTACTAATTTAATCATTATTCAAAATGAATAATTGTGTTAAATGGTAAATGAAAATAGTATTTCTAGAATTTTTTTTATTTTTAAAATGGATATTGAAAAATATTCTTCTCCTTTGCTAAATATATATATATATATATATTACTTGCTCAATTACCAGGTCTAACCATATTATTAATCTAACTATTCTTTTTTTGCCATCTAAAAAACGTAAAAAAAAAAGAAAAAGAAAGAGAGAGTCACAATTGGAGACAAACTAGTTTATGCACCAAGACCAAGGTGTCCGTAACTCGAGTAAGAAAACCCCAGCCCACTAATAGAGTATCTAACAGCCAAACAGGAAAGCAGTCAGCAGATTCAATTTCTTTTTGTGATAGCTTTCAAAAGCCTGTTCCGTTCTAAAGTTCTGTCTAAAAGTGAAACCTCCAAGCTTCAAGTGGCGAGAAACCTCTTGTCAAGAGGCCAACCCTCCGGCAGGCACGTCATGATCAAGATTTAAGAGCGCCAACCTGCAGGAGGCCTTCAACACCACCATCTCTGTTAACCCCCCACATCATCTCTCTTTTGGGTTTTATTTTTTTTTGGAAATTGTAAGTTTAGTATGTGTGAATGTTTTTGTTAGGCCTTTGAGAAGGAGGATATTTATATTTTGGGCTGAAAAAAAAATGGGTATTGATTTGGGCTTGAGGTTCAATCACCCAAGATAGGCTGATCCCATGATCTGGCCTACGATTCTACTTCAATTCCACCATATAAATGATTCTATGGCGATCTAGATTGCAATTCTAACAACCTTGAATACGGTTTCCTAAGAACCAAAACATTTGCATGAGTTATGGAGGTAGCTTACTAATGTCAATATTCTAAAACTACAGCATGTTGAGGTAATAACAAACAAAGATCGGGTTTGAGACAAACCTATATGAGGGGAACCATTCAGTTTCACAAGTTTAACATCCCCCCCAAGATCTTGTAAGCGTTGAGCGAAATTGCAAATAATTTGGTACGGTGCAAGCTCATCCTTCTCTGAGCATATGATGAGAAAAGGTGCACCCAAGTTCTACAAAACAAGAGAAAGAAACGTTAGACTAACCAAAGGAAATGAGGTAAAGACAATTTTAATGGCTGAAAGTCAAGATAATAACTTACGACGGAGGAGTACAAAGCCTGCCAATACTCAACACGTTGGGATTCAAACCTTGTAAGATATAGTGCATCCAGACCAGAAGCAATGCCTTTTGCCACCCAAGAAACAAGTTTTGATGATCCAGGCATTTTCAGGATGGAGGGGTGTAAAGCAAATCGTGCACCCAAATCACTTGTAAAATCTAGTGGACTAGAATCATATATGTGTCCAGAAACACAATTTCTGACCAACTGATAGCGGCCCTTCAACAACAAAAAGGGGAAAAAAAAACGCAGAGAATTAAGTGAATGAAATAATAATAATCTAATTAAGTAAACATTGTCAACAAAAAACGCAACACATGGCCCTAAAATTTTAACCATTACAAAGAAAAAATTCATACCGCATACATCTGACCCTCACATGTTCCATTAATAACCTGCACAGTGAATGGTAAATCATTTTTGTTTGGCAGTAAAAGAAGAAATTCATTGATAAAAGAAACAGGGGGAGGGCACATTTGAAATAAAAGTAATAAACAAGTTAACATCATTGGAGATTCATATATATATATATATATATATATATATAGCCAAAGCTGAGCAAAACATCCAATTAGAATCCAAATTGGATTTCAATTGGAGTTTAATTTTGTGCCATGTGTCCATCTAAACTTTTAGTTTCTGTGTCAAGTGAGTTAATTTAATGAAAAATACGAGGAGTCCAATAAACCATAAGAAACTCAATCTTATATCTAAAATTAGAAGAAGAGAGAGTTTGAAAGATTATGCTATCCAATGCCATTTGTTTGTCTAAAATAATACTATGAACCGTCATTATATATTAGGTAGAAACTTATACAAATGGTGAGTGTGTGTGTGTGTCTGTGTGTCTGTGTTTTTTAAATTGTACCTATGCACGGGGTTCTAAACTAGTATAATCTATAAGGAAAGCTTGGGTTACAGTTCTTTGCATCCAAAACATAAAATTTGATGTCTATGATTTCACAAAGTTTACCTGAAAAAGCTTGTACATGCAAGCTTTAGGACCACCAGAAAAGGCTACAAACACTAATGGGCATGGCTTAATCCTTAGCTCCTGCACATCCAAAACCAAAGAAGTAATTTCGTATGCGCCTCCAAATGTAAGCAAAATTGAAAACTATTAAAATTTCCCAATTCCTCAATAAATTACAGAATGGATCAGATTAAAGCTCGGCCACGTTTCATCGAAATTGAAAGTGTGGCAAAACGTTTTAACTAAACTAACCTCAACAAGCTCATTGAGAACAACAAACGCTAATGACATAGCTCTCTCAGGATAGAATCTGCATATATAATTAACCATTAACAAAAAGAACAACACATTCCTGACCAAAACGCAGAGAATAGCTTGAATTGAAACTCATTGAAGCCATGAAAATGAAGGAACATACGCATTGAGAAAATCGGCATGGCAAACGAGGGAATTCCATCGGAGAGAGGCGTACAAATCGACGTAGGTCCTCAAATGGCGATCCTGGATCGAAGCCCAAGCGAAGATCACAGCGATTCCTCTGGATTCAGATTTCTCCTTCCTACCCCAATAGATATCACCACCACCACCACCGCCACCGCCACCGCCACCGTTCCACATATTTTCAAGAATGGAGATTTATTGAAGAGGCTTGGTTCTGGTGGGGAATTTCAAAAAGTTTGGGAAATTAGGGTTTGGGAAATTGAGGGAGTGTGGTTGAATTGAATGGTTGGTGGTGTTGGTTTGAGCCACTCGTGTCGTGTGGTGAGGTGAGGTGAGAGAGTGTGAAAGATTTTGCTTTTGATAGTTAGGGTGGTGGTGGCTATAGATCGCTGTGTAGGAGGATCGTAAAAATGAGTTTTGGGGGCACCACGTCAGATTCTACGTACCTCGATCATCTTCGTATTGGGATAAGCTTTTTTTTGTTTTGTTTTTCTACCTGGTGGTACAGGATACCTTTTAAGTACATATGGTAAGAGCATCCACAGTAGTGAAGTTAAATTTTTAGTAATTTAGCTTCATCAAAAGTTACTTTATCTATTTTACCTACACATATGCTGCAGCAGTGGATCTATTTTAGCTTTCAACACAATAAAATAATATATTCATCACAATAAAATAATATTTCTACTACAATAAAATAATAATATTTCTACTACAATAAAATAATAATATTTCTACTACAATAAAATAATATATCACCACCACCACCACCACACAGCACAAACATCCTCCACCACCACCACCACCACCACCGGACACTAGTCCACAGCAGGAAAGAAGGAAAAAAAAAAAAAAAAACACCAACCCAAATCGAACCCACAAATCCACAACCACCACCGGCCACCAGTCCACAGCAGAAAAAAAAAAAAAAAAAAAAAAAAACCAACCCAAATCGAACCCACAGCCACAAATCACAAATCGAACCCAGCCATCACAAATTGAACCCACGCCGGTACGACCCATCACCAGCAAAACGACCCACCACCACCACCATTTCCACCGTGACCCCTGAAATCCAGCAACCTAAACGCCGAAATCCACCGAACCCAAATCCAACTACCCAAACGTCGAAACCACACACCGATCTCAACCTCGATACCAACACACACCGAAGCACAACCACGACCCAGTGGCAGAGTGGAGGTGAGGGAAGCCACTTCGATCCACGAGGCCGGAGCACAACCACGACCCAGCGGCCGGAGCACAATGTTGAGAGAGTGAGGTTGAGAGAGATACCGGAGTTGAGAGAGTTGAGATTGAGAGAGATGAGATGAGAGTGAATGAGAGAGAGAGGGGCACGGTGAGAGAGAGAGAGAGAGAGAGAGAGAGAGAGAGAGAGAGAGAGAGAGAGAGAGAGGCATTTTTTTAATAAAAAGCTGGAATAAAATAATGTTTTTTTTTTTTAACTCTAATGAACAGTGCACATCTATAGCTAAAAAAAATGGATATAGCTCCACTGCTGGAGCACCATTTTAGCAGCAGTGTAGCTATATTATAGCAATATAGCTACACTGCTGCAAATGCTCTAATCGATATAGAGTGCTAAAATCCCATCAAGACTTTGAAACACAAGTGGACGTGAGAATGGATGTGTCCTTCAGCATTACTTAGGCCCAATTAAGAGATGGGAGGATAAGTGGCTTCCCACCCCCAACAACTTATAAGGTAATTTCCCCACCTCAACCCTTGGATGATTTTTCTATGGTTTTTGCCCTTATTGATGAGGAAACAAAGAGATGGAAAGTGGATATGGTAACGTCATTGTTCCTTCCATTTGAAGCGGAAACGATTTTAAATATTCCACTCAACTACAACTTACCAGAGGATAAAATTATTTGGGTGGGAAATAAGAAAGGGGAATTCACAGTTAAGAGAGCTTACTATATTACTCTTACTGTGTTAAGTTCTTCCACGGGGGAGGGGGAATGCTCCCATGTTGATCCTAGAACCCCCTTGTGGAAGAAGATGTGGCATCTCAAAATCCCACCAAAAATTAGAATCTTCACATAGAAAGCATGTGAAAATGCTCTTCCCACTATGCTAAATCTAAGGAAGAGGGGAGTGGGCACTGATGGAATATGTCCCATTTGTGGGAAGGAAGCTGAGTCCATTTGTCATGCTTTGTTCAAATGTAATTTTGCAAAGGATGTTTGGAGTAGATGGAAGGAGTGCCCTATAAAAATATGTGTAGAGAACCAAGATTTTGCTAATGTTTCTCTGGGGCTGTTTTATGCTGGAACAAATAGAGACATGGAGATAATGGATGTGACTACGTGGGCAATATGGTATAACAGAAACCAATGTGTACATGAGGGTGAAAAACTTGCTGCTGGTCAGGTGTGGGATTTTGCCTCGAACCTTCTTTTGAATTATAATGAAGCTTCAAAAATTTTCAAACTTGGCCCGGACTATTGTGAGATTAGCTGGATGAAGCCTCCAATGGGGGTCTATAAGATAAATGTGGATGGAGCGACAGCTGAAAGAGGACGGAATTCAAGTATTGGAGTAATCATAAGAGATTACAAGGGGGAGGCGGCAGCTAGCATGTGTAGGTTGCTAAATGGAAATTTTTTTATGTTGGAGATTGAATTGTTAGCAATGGAAGCTGGTATATTGTTAGCAAAGGATTAAGTCTCCAACAGATTATTATTGAATCCGACTCTCCATTAGCAGCTCAAAGCATATCAGCGAAGATAATCAGTGGTGAAACAGGGCATATTGTTCAAGGAATTTTGTGTAATCTGGATTGTTTTGGCAGCTAGAAAGTTCAGCATGTTAAGAGGGAGTTCAATAGGGTGGCGCATGAACTTGCACACTATGCAAAGTGTAAAGAAGTGAATCAGGTCTGGGAGGGGTTTTCCCCGCCCATTGTGAGTCACTTGATCCTTCAGGATCGGTTATGATGTGTCTGTTCCGTTATTCTCTGTTTTCAGTGTTGGTTTAATGGAAGTTGTTCTTATCAAAAATAAATAAATAAAGATCCGATGCAATAGTTTTTGAATGGTTTAGATCAAAAGGTTAGTTTTAAAAAAAATATATATATCAACCATTGGATCAAAAAAGTTATTAAAAAAAAAATTTGAAAGTTTGAAAAAATTATAATTTTGTATGGGGATTGCACGGTAAGGATATTACACCAAATCTCAATTTGTGGGGGATCAAATCTTACAAAGTTGGATTGTCATTTTTTGCAGCCTTCTTATTAACGAAAAAAAAAATAGTAATTTTGAGAACTTCATCTTACATCAATTTTTTTTTAAAAAAAATTTTTTAATGAAGGTTCATATTAAAGAGTAATAAATATTCAATTAATGTAAGAGTCATTATCAAGGACTCTCTCATCAACGGCTCACAATAATTGTCCAAAGTCAGATGTTACTTAATTAAATGTGATTTCAAAAGAGGCGGTGGAGGCTAGGGTTTCCTCACATGGCAATCACTTGTGTGTCCTTCCTAAGTGGACTCGTCTATTCAAACCTGTCATTAGAGAACCCATCCAAAATCCAAGCACTACCTGATGCTGTGGGAAGAGAAGTCTGGAGCAGGTTGAATTCCTTTTAGATTTACCTGGAAAACGTCGACAAGTTTTGAAGATTGGAGATGGTACACCTTTGGGTTTGGTGGAGGTTGAGGTTCAGCCCCGCCAATTACAATGAATTGCTAGTTTGGAACTATCGTGGGCTTGGGAACCTACGTACAGGAAAAGAGCTCGTAGAAATTATACAGGCAAAGGATCCATCTGTCATGTTTATAGTTGAAACATGGGCAGATGAAGCAAGGCTTGATCAAGTACAACAAGAAATAGAATTTGAAAATAAATGGGTGGTGACGAGCAATAGTAGGGGAAGGGGTTTGGTTCTTTTCTGGAAATCATCAATCAACCTTACAGTGGAAGGTTCGTCAAAGTATTTCACTGATTCCTATATTGATAAAAACACTGAGAATGCTTGGCGTTTTATGGGGTTTTATGGTGAACCGGAAATAGCAAAACGATGGGAAGTCTGGAATGATATATGCTATCTCATCCATCCTCCAGATATTCCTTGGATTTGTGCATGAGATTTTAATGAGATTACAAAACAAAGCGAAAAGATGGGTGGAGCTCTCCGAAATCATATTCAGATGCAGCAATTCAGGGAAGTAATAGATAAGTGTGAATTCATGGATCTGGGTTTCATAGGTCCTTAGAATAAGACAATTAAATGAGTTGTAAAGTGTAAACACTAAAAGAAAATTAAGTGTGAGGCAGTAGAAGTGGGGCATGAGACAGTGGAGAATGAAGACATTTTTTTTTTAATAATTGTATTGTTGCGTTGAATTCTTAATAGAGTAATGTAAAAAACACAACAAAATTTTTCTTAATGAATTACAAAGACCTGTAAGTTGTCACAATTGAGTTAAATTGTTAAATAAAAGAATTGAAAAGAGTAAAAACAAAAACTAATAAATAATGAATTAGAGTATTCTAAGTAATAATAATTAAAATTCACTTAACAGCAATAATTAATAACTTTATTGTAGTAATAGAGAATAGATAATTTACAAGATTTAATCTTAGCAATAATAATTAATATCTTCATTATACTAATAAAACATTGTGGTGGGCCTTTTTGTGTCTTGGGCTGGATTACCCCTGCTGTACCATGGCCCTGTGATTCTAGGGTAGGAGAGTTAGGATTGGCCTAACTGAAACACACCTTAGGCCAGCTTGTGCGTAAGTTGGGCCTTTCTTGTGCTGACGCACCCTGGCAGGAGTCTTGAGCGTGTCACGTGCTCATGGTAGGAAAGATTGTTACAAAATGTTATAGCAAGAAAAACAATGCAGCAAGATAACTAAAATATTCTTAACTACAACATCTTTTACTAAGAACAATAATACGTGAACTGCTTCACGAAGAAAGATATTACAACGTGATTACAGCAAATAAAGATTAATAGCAAGATGTTAGGTTAGTCATTAATCAACCAAGACAAGAGAAAAATGAAGATTAGTCTGCTAAAAGAATGGGCTTGGCTCTTTAGCAGATTCAAGTCCAAAAGGGAACCAATCTCCAATGTGGGTAACTTCAGAGGAGAATTATGCTGTAGAAGTTACACACTTTGGAAAAATGACCTAAATGGCTATTCTTGATTCATTAGAGAGTGGGCTATTGAGAGGGAGAGAAGTGGGTAGCCTATTGATGCATGCTTTTACTTCTATCACTCATAATTTTCCATTATTTTGAGTTTTTTTTTTTTTGGTATTCTTTCTTTCTTTCTTTTACTTTGTTTTCTTTCTTTTTTTCTATTTTTCTAGATCTCTTGTTTACCGTTTTTCTCTTCCTTTTCTTTTTCCTCCTCCTTTTTCACTGTGCATGTCTATAGCCTTTTATACTGTTTGTCGTGACAAGATTTTCCATTTTTACCTCTTAACCGCTTTTGTCCTGTTGTGGGTGTTCTTCCAGGATTGTCCATTGGTCTGTCGGCTGCTCAGCCACCACCACTACACTGTGTTGGCTGTGCCACACCTCATCCCCAAACAAAAGTGGTTTTGTTTTGTCTCTTACTCCCCTTGACACTCACATCCAGATAAGGGTTAAACCTATCCCTTACCAATCTTTATAACATGCACCTAGTGATTCCAGCTCATGTTTACTTATTTTGGATGAGATGTTATCCCAGCAGAACATTTCCCCCAAAAGAGCTTGAGCGGAAACCCTAAAATAGGCTCCCCCTTCTCCCCACCGCCAGACTACACCCTCTCTTACCTCTAACCCATGGCCCACCTCCCCTGTATTGGCTGGGTACAAGTAGGTGGTGCTTGAGCCTTGTGTGCATGCTCCACTTCCATATGAGTCCATAGCTTTTCTGACTCTCACGCGTTTGCCATTGCCTCCAGACTTATCTGATTCTGCTGCATGTTCTAGCGTTTGTTTAACTTTTGCGACATGAATGAGCCTTTAAGCTTTCATTCTCTGCATCTTGTTTCTTCTTTGAGTTGTGCATTGCTTGGGTATGGGCTTTCCTTTCTTTAACTTGGCCCACGTTCCTTTTTTGTCCTGCGTCCGTGGGCTGGTTGGTGCTCCTGCCACGTCATTGCATTGTTCCCGCTATGATATCACTTACTTTTCTGCCTTGTTGTTACCTCTGGGTTTACGGGTTGAAGTGCTTGCCATGCCAATTTCTTACATTATTCCTTCTTTTGGTCTTTACTACCCAACATTCCTACTGGGCCAATCCATTCAATACCTCGGGCTTCCTTGGCCCATTTCATTTTGTGGGCGTCCTTAGCCCATTTCATCCTTCGAGAATCCTCGGCCAATTTCATTCTTTTTTAAAGTACAGTTTGCATATTGTTTTGAAACATATTTGTTTAGTAAAATAAATTAATAAAATAATTCATCTCAAACATATACTTGGTGTATAAACTTACAGCGTATTAAAAGGTAAAACAAATTGTAAGCACAATTATTATGTATATAAACATTAAGATGTGTAGGTTGAGTTATTAACCTCTTTTTTATTAATTTATCATTTTCCTCCCTTTTAACAAAGAGCTAAAAGAGAAAGAAAAAATAAAATAAAGAATAAGATTAAAAATTGTAAATCAAGCTAAGGACGAACTCGCATGGATGCAATGTCAAAAGGAATTAAGAAAAGAAGAATATTTAATGTGTCAATGGATCCAACACCCCAGGGTTCTACTTAAAATCAACCAGGTGTTTCATAGGATTTTGCTCAAGGAGAGTGACGAATACAGACAAAACCAGTGATGTAATTGAGGTTTGAGGATAGTGATGAAGATTATACCAAGGAAGAGATGGATGGGTCTAGACTCTAGACGATTCCTGAATCACCCAACAATATATGATTTAGTGTCCATTTGGAAACAACTTAATTATTTTTTTGTTGAAAATTTTTTGTTTAATGTATATTAAAGTATACTTATACTTTAAAAAAGTGGAAAAAAAAAAGTAAGAGAAAATGAAATTTTAAAAAAATATACATAAATTTTTTTTTTTTTTAGAAAGAACTGTACATAAAAGTTAAAAAATTAATTGTATAACACAATGCGAATCAGACATTTAGTATTGTGTGACAGAATAATTGAATCTAACTGTTTGCAAATAGTTTGAATATCTTTTAAAGTTCGTAGCCTAAAAAAAATAAAAAATAAAAAACTTGTAATTCTAAGAACAAAGGTAGTATTCAACATAGAGTGTACGTTTGGTATGGATAAAATTTGCCAGCTTATGTTACTATTTAGCTTATTTTTGCTATTATTTATAGGCCTTACTGTATTTTTTAGTACTATTCATGGGTCCCACTGTACTATTTCAGTTAACTTTTACCTTTATCTACAGGACGCAACTTATGTCCAGTGCTCCAGTGCACTGGATGCGTTGCGATTGTGACACATGTCCAAAAATGGATACATGTCACAATCGATGCGGCTCCAGTGCATTGGAGCACTGGACATAAGCCGCATCTTTATCTACAATACTTTCAGTAAAAAGTTTTCAGTTTCAATAAAATAAGTAGATCTCAAACAGACCCAGAGTCCGACTAGTGTTTGCATGTCTTCTCTTGTTTTAAAGTTCTTGTTTAGTAATATAAGTTTAGCCTTGTTTGTCTTCTGCTTATAAATATATATTAATCTGTTATGAAACTGCTGAAGTGAGCCAAAATGTAGCTTGAGATTCTATTACGCAACCAGCAGAGTAAACTTCAAACAATTCTAAAAGTCAAGATCATCTTGGTATTTTGCGACGGCATCTTTTTTCTGCATTGACTATTTTACCCTTTTTTTGGTCGGGCCTTCAATTAAATTCTTGATCCATCCCATTCCATGTTTGGGCCCAAGGGTCATCTGGATTAATGTTGGAGCTAAAGCCTGTAGGGCTTTTCGGCCCTAATTTCATGCTTATAGCGGAGCTTAGTCTGGGTATACAAACAGATAACAAGGTAAGCCCATACGCCCTCATTCCAACCCTTTTTGGAAGAATGCCCTTTCTTGTAACCCAAATTGTAGTAATATGGCTTTCAATTATCTTGATTTTCCCCCTCACTAATTACTATTTGAAGGGTGTCCCTTCTTGGCTTTCAATGATTGTTAAAACTCTTCAATTTTTTGAAATGCTAACTGAATAATTATCTTTCTTTTTGGGATTTGGGGGTGTGTTGAGAGTGAATTATCTTTTTTTTTTTTCTTTTTTTTTTGAATATAAAACTTATGGACCTATAGTCTAGTGGATTGAACCTAAAATTTCTAAGAGTAATGAACACGCAACTCGAGAAAAAAGTTGTAGGCTTTGTAAACTAAAAGAAAAGCACATTATGTTAACAACCCAACAAATTAAAGTGTCAATCATATCGTCATCTATACCCTCAAAAGGATTAGTCAAATTATAATTAGAGTTTCTCGTAATCACTTATAAATAAATAAAAACACATCTGATAAACACTTATGTGTGGATTCAACACATGTCCATACCATTCACACTAAAATAACTAATCCATATAATTTGGAGTATCATGCATATGGTTCCTAATTATAACTACTTACAGAAAATTGACATTTTCATTCATAATTTTTTTTTAGTATTTTCACTTTCTACGTGAATCCAGAAGTTGTTATATATTATAGAAGTAAAGTAAACAAAAATTGATACAAAGATAGTGTCTTCCTATTTATATCTATAGTTGGCATTTTGCTTACAACAAAATCTTATGGTTAAGTGGGTTTTAATTTGCTCAACTGGTAAAATCTCTAATGGTTAAATAAGAAATCTGAACTTCAATCCTTACTTACATACAAAACCGATTGGTATCTTGGTCTTTTTTTTTTTTTCATAATTCGTGTGTTTAGCCTTGGCAAAGAGATTAGTTGTACGGAAAGTCGAAAATCAAAATCATAAAGGAGAGAGAGAGAGCATTAAATTGGTCATGAAACATTATTACCCAAAGTGGTATATCAAAAGCTTTGCATGGTTCTCAACTATGCGTAAATTTAACCAAAATTTACATAGAAGGCAACAAACAATCTTGAAGTAACAAATAATGCACCTTTAGGCACAATAAACCATTTTCGTGATAGAAAACGGTAATAAACACCAAAATCGAAACCAATCTCCGTCATTATCAAGCAACATTCTATTATACTCTTCCCCACCAACTCTCTTCTCACCTATCTGTCTCTGTACCCATTAAAATATAACAAAGCCTCAGATCCAAAGCAAAGCCTTAGTTAGGCGAGGCGACCACTACTCCACCACTGCACGTGCAGACCTTCCCTCTTTTCTCATTATCTTTAATCTTTTATGCTTTTTATAAAAAAAAACTTTCATAAAAGGCTTTTTTCTTTTTAATATTTCTTTCTTTTCTGTACTTTTAAAAGTGTTTAGAACCGAGAAGGCTGGAAACCCCACATGCAAATGAGACTGCTTTTGCTTGCATTGTATTTGACACGTGCGACAATGTGCAAGTACCTGTTTTCTTTTGTTTCAGACATATAGTACAATACCCTCGCTCTGCCACTGATTCTAGCGGATGACAGAATTTATTTTGTCCACCCATGTTTTTTTTTTTTTTTTGAGAAACTTTGTCCACCCATGTTTAATGCTTCATAAGGGTGATCTAGGTTTGTAGCTCCGTGAGAGCCACCAAAACGCATTAAATACACAAAGCATATAGTACAATGCCCTCTCTCTGCCACTGATTCTAGCGGATGACAGAATTTATTTTGTCCACCCATGTTTGATGCTTCATAAGGGTGATCTAGGTTTGTAGCTCTGTGAGAGCCACCAAAACGCATTAAATACACAAAGCATAAAAAAATAAAGAAATAAAGCAAACAAGACCAAGAAAAATTAAATTAAATTTTGATTCTTTTGTCTATTTGCTCCAAAGGTACAACTTTTCAAGCACTTCATATCCATATAGTGAATATGACCCCCCGCACTTTGTGTGCTCTAAAAAGAACCCACGACGGCCGACCTCATGCATGTCAACTTCAAAACTCAAATAATTAAGAATTGCATCAAATTCACAAATATGATTTTAATAAAATCCTAAATTTTTTTGAGTTTTACTGACTAATGTACTTAGTACATGTATTAGTAAACTATTTTTAAAAAATTTTTATTGAAAAATAAAAAAATTATTAATTTTTTTGAGGACTTGGTTTTGGTTCGATGCATCTAAAAGATTGTGATACGTGTCTAAAAGTAGACATATATTATCATCTCAGCAGATCTAGTGTTACTGGACACTAGACTTAAGCTTGATTATTTTTTTGACAGATTTTTCAATTCTCCATAATATTAACTGGACCTTTTTTTAATTACTATTTCACTGATTATTATAATTTAAAAAATCAATTTTTTGATAGCTTTTTTTATTTCTCCATAAAATATTTTAAAAAATGGATAATTAATGTATGCGCATACATTAACCGAACCTTTTTTTATTTTTTATTATTGTTATTACTATTTCACTAATTATTATAATTAACAAACTCAGTTTACTTTTTGACAGTTGGTTCCAAGACCAAGTAAAAATTGTGATTAAAGGTACAAACAATAATTAGTGGAAATTAAACATCAAATTATTCTGTAGGGTAAAGCATTACAATTTTTTGGCTAGTTTAAACGACTATTCGCCTCGTTTCCTTGTGTGGTTTGTCTCATGCATATACAGTGTGTGCTGAAGTGAAAGCTTCAATGATAGAGAGTGGAATGTGGTAGGCCTTATTTGCAGACTCACAATATACCCCTTATAATTCTAGGGTTTGTTAACATTTCATTTTTTTGGTCTCACTTAAAAAAAAAGGAAAAAAATTGTTAAAAAAATTACCAAAAAAAATAAAAAAAAATTGTCAAAATCTATCAAAAAGTTGCCCAAAAATCTGAAAAGCCGCCAAGAATTGTGTTGTTAACGGGTACTTTACGGTGCCTGTTAACACGACCCATAATTCTAAGCTTGTTTTATTCAGAGCAGAGAATTGGAGCTTTTTATTCGTGGTCCCAACAATCAAAAGAATCAAAATCCCGTTATTGAGAGAATATTACAAAACAGGCTCAAATCAGTGTGGGGAAAAAGAAAGCGAAGGATAAGAAAATCAGGTACGAAGGCAAAAAAGCAAAACTGAAAAGGAAATCTGTCTAAAAACAGCCAAAACATAAAATTCTATCAATTGTACGAAATCAAATCAAACCCATCAATGCACAAAGTATATGAATCCAAAAATAAGATTAAAATTCACTGACTATTATTACTGTACTAAGAAATAGATTCAAGTAGAAATAGAAGCTTCTATTTTTTTTTACTGTTGTAGGACAAAGCTTCGTTTTTTTTTTTTCTTACATAGTACTCTAGTGGAAAAAGAGAAAGCTGTACAATAATAATAAATCTAAAACCACCTTCCACTACCACCTAAACCCAATTGCATGCAACTCTCTGTGCTAACCAGTGACTTTAGCAAATCTCTCTTTCTCTTACTCTCACAGTCTCACTCACTCATGGCTTCAAAGGAATCCACTGGTAACGACCCTCCAATGGCACATCCTTCACAATGTCATAGTTGTAGCTGCAATTTTAAAAAATTATTAAAAAAAAAAAAGTTGTTAGTTAGTTAGAATTTGATTCCTCTCTCAGCTAAAATGTGCTTCTATAGTGAATCCTCTTATCCTGCGCACCCTCTCTTCTTTTTCTAAAAAGCACAGAAAATGAGAGAGAGCTAGAGAGACTCACTTCTCTGCGAATCGCTTTTGCTCGCGCTTTTCTGCAAATGCGAAGAAATCGTCGATCTCTTCTTTCGGTGGCATGTTCGCCGGAGGATGATTCTTCGTCGCCGCCGGCGAGTCCATTTCGTCTGAGTGTACACAGAGCGAGCTCGACGGTGTTGCTTCTCTGCTAAATAGGAAGTAGAAGAAGAAGAAGCTTAAAGAAGTAAGAATCGAACGGTTACGAAACGTTTGGTTTGGTTTTGAATTTGAACAATTTGAGAGAGTGAGAGAGAGAGATAAATGAACCTGAATTTGTTGTTGTTGTTTATGTACGTTGTTGAGTCAACGGTTTCGAAACTCTTGGCCTGAAATGCACATTCAAGAAGCGTAAATAAATACGAATTAAAAAAGCATTAAGTGATAGTATAAGCAATTAAAATTGAGTACTGGAATTTCAGCTCAAGTAAGCCTAAATTGACAATTTCGAATTCTTAATTAAAAAAAAAAAAAATCATTGCTTTTACTTTTTTTTTTTTTTTTTTTCTCAGCAACCAAACGGAGAGTAACAGAGACAAAATCTCTCAGAAATTCACCAGATCTATGAGGCTGAAGCCATCCCTGACGACCTCGCTCGACTCATTGCTAGAGCAACAAGAAACCGGAAACTGGTCCATACAGAAGCTCGTGCACAAATCACCGGCGTTCATTACTCCGCCGGAATTCACAGTCTTCTCCGGCGAATCAAAGCAAAAACGAGCGTCGTGGAGTTCCACATCCGAAGAAGTCAAGCCAATGATTCTCCTTTTCTTCGAGACCGCCATGGTTGTGCTTGAGCCAGAGCCAGAACCATCCACCACCGCAATTCTCTTAAAATTTCTCACACAATCGCCCATCTCTCTCTCTCTCTCACTGTACGCACTCTCAAATCTCAATTCTCTCTCTTACTTTTTTATATAAAAAAAAATTTAATTAATTTTTTTTTTTCTCGTTTTGTTCGTGGGTTTGCTATATTTGTGTTCTTGAAAAAGATGAAAGGGAAAGATTGTGAGTGCGTCTGTGAGTGAGTGAGAATGGGAGATCCAAGAGTAAAGAGAAGATGTTGATGTTGAGGTTGAGAAAGGTGACTTTTTTATGAGATTAAATTGACGGTTGAGATTTGATGCTAAAAGTGCGGGTGGGTTTGTTACTACGAGTTTGTTACCGTTTTGGTATATAGGTTAGGTGTGGTCCTGAGTGAAAAAAGAAAAGAAAAGAAAAGAGAGAATCGGAAGGAACGGTGGGTGCTGTGCTGTGCTGTGCTGCTGTTTTGGGAGTGAAGAAGCTGTCACCAAAGATCTGGCTGTTGAAGGATCCCAGGTTCATACCTTCATTCTCGTAGTAGTCGTGGCTTAATCTTATAATATACTGCTCACACGTTGAAACGCTTCGTTTTTCCACTATTTATTTCTTTTCAATGCTTTGTCCCCTTTTCTTAAATTTTTTGTTCTTAATAAATAGATAAGAGTAAATAGTAGCAACTACCAAGTTTAAAAACACACAAATAGACTTATTAAATTCGATATAAGGTTTTAAAATTCAAACCAATTAAAACAATTCTTTTTGATAGACTGGAAAAACATTTTATTCCCAATGCAAAAAAAAATTATAAATAGGAAACACAAAGTCTCCACCCTTAGAGCATTTGCATCTGAAATTCTAAGACTCCAAATTTGCTATCTAGCAACACAAACACGAAAAAACACATTATATTCAAGTTGTCAAAACTAAAAATTCTGGCTACTTCTTTTTATTCTCTCTCATAGTTTTTTTTTTTTTTTTGAGAAACCTCTCTCATAGTTAAATGGATTCTTATTGGGGTTTTTAATATTATATAATGAGTTATATGTTAAAATAAGTTGTGGTGTGCTTTTGTGTTAGAACTCATTTCCCCCTCCCTTGTGTGTGTGTGTGTTTGTTTCTCAAAAAAAAAAAATGATAATTGTCCCACATTACTTAAGAGAGTGTGTTGTGTGTAGTATACTACCCCACCCTCCCTTAAAAGTTACCATGACTTTTGAGTGGAGTTATGGTGTGCTTTTGTGTTAGAACTCATTTCCCTCTCCCCTTTGTGTGTGTGTGTTTGTTTCTTAAAAAAAAAAAAAAAATTAAAATAGATAAAAATAACTTTTTGAAGTGTTGAATGCTAAATTTTTTAGCAAACCGAATGTTAATGCTTGACGAAAAAAAAAAAAGGGGGCATCCTAAACCAGTTAAAAGAATTTGTAATTTATAAAACTATTTATGTGTATAATATAAATAAGAGTCACATGATTAATTAAAAATGTCATATAACTAAAAAAAATGGTAGGTGGTCTTTTCACCCACCACATTGAAGGTTGGAGTTTCCTCCTCATTGGTTTAGAGATAAACTTTTTTTTTTTTAATTCAATTAAATCAGGTATTTGAATTCAATTGGAAAAATTAATATATTGCAATTAAAGTATTGTACTTAGGTTTTATCATTTACTAAATCGCCAGTATGTGTAAATGTAACATATAAATCCAAACTTTGTACTAAACCATAACTTCTTTAATAGAATATTTCTTTTTTTCTATTAAAAAAAATTATACTCAAACTATGTACGAAATGATGCATTCTCCTTTGAGATTGTATAAATGAATACAAATATTTTTAAATATGGAATATTTCATTAGGCTTCATGAGATGAGAAGACGCACGTATTTGGGAGTGTGTTATTTCATGAGATTTTAAGAGATATTACTGTTTTTTTCCCAAATAGAAAAACTTGGATTTTTTTTTTGAAACAAAATAGAAATTCTACTTTAGCCTAAATGTATATGTGTGTGAACCTCCCTTCTAGAAACTTGAATCCTGAACCTTACCCCCACACTCTACAAGCACTTATACTTGTGAAGCTTCATCCTGGATTATTTATAGATATCCATATGAATGAAAAAAAAAAAAAAAATTAAACTCAAACCATCTAAATATTTTACATAGCTAACCTATTAAATTTAAGAAATCATCCCAAGCCCGTCTCATTTATATTTGAAAAATCCAAACTAGTAATAGACCTGTTGGTTTACCTTATCATGAGTCAGATCAAATGGTTCAAATCAAATTGTTTAGTCTAAGATTAAAGATGCGTTTAGATATCGCTTATTTTGCTGAAAACAATAAAAAAATATTTTTAGGTTACTATCCAAACGCCTTCTAAACGTCTAAAATACCATTTAATAAATTTTACCATTAGTATGCATTTCTACACTAGATTAAAGAATTAAACAATAACTTAAGAGAGAAAAGAGAGTCATAACTTTTAGTATAAAACAAATAGCTAATTGTTTTTAGGGCATTTACTCAAAAAAAAAAAAAAAAGAGTTTTTGGGGCAATAGCTAACTTATTTGTTTTTAAGCATAGCCCTCATCTATACTCTGATAGTTCTTACCTCAAAAAGGAATCCAAAGCTAGTATACCGTGAATCTAGTACAAGTAGTGCAACATCGGAGATGTACATACAGCGAAAATTAAGGAATACACCGACTGGGAGTACCTTCCAAGTTCCAATAATTTGTTCCGTCTTTAGTTTGCCCAACATGTAAAAGA
This sequence comes from Quercus tomentella, assembly GCA_028535165.1. Taxonomy (NCBI): domain Eukaryota; kingdom Viridiplantae; phylum Streptophyta; class Magnoliopsida; order Fagales; family Fagaceae; genus Quercus; species Quercus tomentella. The sequence goes on along the minus strand of JAPQVY010000111.1, from coordinate 18,610,801 downwards.
AGAAAAATATATGGCCTTTTTAAATAAAAAAAAGACTCAAAGAGGCCCAAAAAAAAGATAGCTTAAGTGGTTAAAGCTATAATTAATGAGTTCCGTTAATGGGTGTTGTAGTTGCACGATTTTCCTGGCCCAAATCTTATTGATTTGGCCTTGGCCCAAAGCGCAACCCACAATAAAAATTTGTAGAGGATGGGTCAAAGAACTTCGCCTCAGTGAGCATGTTCGGTCTTGTACATGGACAATATAGTTGCAGAGAATAAAAACACAAGAATGGATCTCCACGTGTGATTCTATTTCTCCCGTTCTTAATACAGTTTTTTCCCTCCCTTCTTTGGGGGATTCCACTACATTATATAGTTCCCCTCCTCTCATCTCAACCTTACACTTGTCGATCATCTAAGCATCTACTTGAGCACCTGTCCCATCAGACGCCCCCATCTCTCCCTTTGTGAGTTGCAGAGGCCAAGGTGGTACTGTTCAGGGGTCTTTTCCTCATTAATGCGGCCAAGAGGATGGTTGGGGCGCAATTAATGTGGTGGTGGCAGCTTTCCGTGAGATATTTTGGATTTTATTCATTTTATATGCTGGGAGGATGAACTGAAATGGATGGGGAGAGTTCCTCGTCTGGACTTCGTGATGTCCGAGGAGGAGTTACTCCTCGGACAGGTTTCCTTGGCGTTATTGGGGTTGAGTAATGCTTCATATGTGGTTTCTCTTTGGCAAGGACGCTCCTCGGACGGGCCTGGATTTGGAATAGCCCATTATTTTTGGGTCGGGCCCCACAATAGCCCCTCAAAACTCCGGTTTTTATCTCCTTCCGAGGAGAAAAGTGGGGTTTTGATGTTAGTGAGAGGGTGGAAATAAGGAGAGCTTGGGGCGCGTGTGCGGACCGTTACTTTTGACGCGTTACAATTTACGAGGCGTGGTCATTAACTTCTGGAGGCGTTATGTTCCCTCCATCCAACGGTGTGGCGTGGATCGAACGGCCATCGTTTCTTCTCGTATTTTTAGGCAGGAATGATCTTTTCTCTCTCCTCCCGGCTATATAAGACGTCAGAGGGGTTCAGTTCTTTTTATTTGCATTTCATAAACCTCAGAGGCTTCCAGAGAACTCCATCGAACCCCAGAGACATACGAATACTTGCGCCCGTTACGCCTCCGTAGCCGTCTTTCGTGAAGCGTTCCTTCCAGGAGAGATTTCCAGGCGTCCCATTGAGCGTTTTGCGAAGGTACCAGTACATTTCGTTCATCTCGCCGTTTCAATTCCCTCCTCGGACTCTACTTTTATTCTCAGTCCTTACTTTTGTTTCCCCAGTTCAGTTCAGATGGGTAGATTTGAGAAATTAGTAAACACTCCAGCCGCTATGGAGGCCTTTAGGGCTAAATACCACATTCCCCCGGGGGTTGGGTTGCAGTACTGTCCTCTTGAAGGAGTATTGACAGAGAGAGGTATGGGAGAAGTTGTTATCCCTATGATTGCTTTTATAAAGGGAGGGATGACACTTCCCATGCGTAGGATTACAAGGGAATACCTGTTCAACCATAGGTTGACGCCGTATCAGTGTGCCCCGAATATGTTCAAGATACTAGGCTGTGTAGATGTCTTAGACGAGCGGATGAATCTAGGCCTTACTTGGCACGATGTGGCTTATCTGTACGAATGTCACCGCCTCGGGGATGATGGGTATTATCTTAAATCCCGGAACGAGGACGTTAGGTTGATCTCTTGTCTCCCAGTATCCAATAAAACCGTGAAGAATGACTTCCTTATTGCTTCTGGGGAGTGGTCCGACGGTATTCATTGTCCAACTCGGGCAGGAACCCCAGGTGCGACGTTTTTAGGATCGGTCCTTTTTGGGAAAGGATTTAGTATTGAGGGTTTATTTTTCTTGCTTTCTTTGTAATTGGAAAATTTCATGAACTAACCCCACTTTTCTTGGTTGCTTGCAGATAAAGTTCACGTCGCTCCTTGGCTAAACTTTGTGAACGTGCCAGCGTTGAACTACCTTCTTAGGTCGGAGATTTACGTTTCCGAGGACGGACAGTTGCGTGCGGCCCATCTGGTTCTGGGCTATCAACCTCTGAGCAGCTCTTTCCAGGCTATCGGCCACGCTATAAGGGCTGGCAGTCCGAGGTTGGCTAGGATTGACTTGTCCAAGGACGGGTTCCTAGCTGAACACGATCTGCCACCAGTTGTGTTGCCTGGTGTTAGAAATCCCTACTTAGCAGAGCAGCTACCTCCGCCAAACGAGCCTGGTGTTGCCGTTCAGGTTGAAGAGGAAACTGAATCATCTCGTCTTTCCCTTAAGGAAGAGATAGACGAGTTTTATTTTGAGGAGGAAGTTCAGCAAACCCCTTTGGTGGAACTTTCCGGTCCTGAAGGAGAGCGGGACCGACATTCTGCAGTTGGCGCTCCTTCCATTATTATCTGCTCGGTAGATACTTCGGACGAAGAGACACAGCCCATGGCAGGAAAGGGAAAGTCTCTGAAGGAGCTGATGGCCTTCCGAGGGAAAGGCCAGTCATCGAAGGGACCACCTCCATCACAAGTCAAAACCCTTCCTCCTGTTGTCCCTCAGGGCATTTCGGAACCTGGCCTTAAGGCTAATCCGGACCTGAAGAAGAAGAGGCCGGTTGACACCCCTGAGGAGGGTGAGGTGGCTGCTCAGCCGACCAAGCAGCAAAAGACCGCTCGGGCACCAAGGAGCAGAAGGGGCAACTCCTCGGAGAATCGGGACGAGGAGAGCCTTGCGGAGGTACGAGCTGCCCCGCGTGTATGGAGCCCCAAGTTGGAGCTGGATGGGGTTGCCATCCCCTACAATGCTTCGGTCCGAGAGTACAACCGAGGCCGGGCAGGGTATGTGGCCGAGGCTTTAGAGCAGCCCCTACTCCTTCCTCGGGATATGGAGGCTTATAGGCGGTTCTCTCAGCCCGAGATCTTCCTATCCCTTAAAAGGGACCTCGCGATGGTAAGTAACCCTTCTACTGTTTCATTAAAAATGACTCCCCCTTTTTTTTTTAAAGCAATCTTGTTTCGTTCGTAGATCACTCAGCAGGTATTTGTGGCTGAGGAATTCTGCCGAGGTAATCGTAGTCGGGCTGAGGCTGAGACCCAGGCTCGGACGGAGATGGAGAAGGCCTTGGGGTCCCTTAAGCACGATCACCTTAAACTCACGGACGAGTTCAAGGAGTCGGAGAAACAGCGCAAAAGTGCAGAGGCTGGTCTGAAGAGTGCCGAGACCCAGGCGGAGGACTAGCGCAAAGAGCTGTACTCGACACAGATTAACCTCGCCACAGAGAGGCAGGCAGTGCAGGATCTCAAGACTGCCCTGCAAAAAGTCGAAGATGAACTGAGGCGGGTCAAAGAGGAAGCCCAGCTGATCCGAGAGGCTGCAGAGGCTGAGAAGAATGCTGCTCGCCAGCTCGGGGCCGCAGAAACGGAGGCGAGGCTATCCGAGGAGATCCCCGAGGTGTGCAGGGATTACTGCAGTATTTCATGGGCTCATGCTCTCGATGCTACAGGAGTTCCTGCGGATTCGGCACTAAGACTGCCCGAGAACATCTTCTATCCTCCGGAGATCCGAGAGAATCCTGATGACGCCCAAGCGGCCTCAGAGCCTGATATGGCGAAGGACCCCGCCGCAGACTCTACCATCGAGGTTCCTCCCCCTCAGCCCGAGCAGAAAGAAGATCCTCCTGTTAAGGCTTAGCCCTTTAGGCTTTTGATCTTTGTACCCTTTTTTTTTTTTGAATGTGAGTCGTCCTATTTTTCCATTCTTCTGTAAGGACATCTCTTTCTAATGTACTCGGAATATTAATATAAAATGTTCGTTTTGCTTACTATGGATGTATGTCAATAGCGCTCTCTTTTTTTTTTTTAAGCATTTGCAACGATGTAGATATAGGCAAATAGCCAAAATAAAATGGCTTTTCGGGCTGCGCATTTGAGGGTTGCGATGGTGCCAAACTGCGCGCACGTATTAAAACGATTTCCTTTAAGTAATAATCTCCCAATCTATCATAAGTAATAATTTCCCCTAAATCTGTGGTCCGAGGAGCCATGCAGGACTTGGGTTCTGTTTAAAACTATGAATAGTTGCCTTAAGTATTAATTTCCCCTAAGTCTGTGGTCCGAGGATCCATGCAGGACTTAGGTTCTGTTTAAAACTTATAAAAATTGTCATGAGTAATAATTTCCCCTAAGTCTGTGGTCCGAGGAGCCATGCAGGACTTAGGTTCTGTTTAAAACTATGAATAGTTGCCTTAAGTATTAATTTCCCCAAAGTCTGTGGTCCGAGGATCCATGCAGGACTTAGGTTCTGTTTAAGACTTATAAAAATTGTCATGAGTAATAATTTCCCCTAAGTCTGTGGTCTGAGGAGCCATGCAGGACTTAGGTTCTGTTTAAAACTATGAATAGTCGCCTTAAGTATTAATTTCCCCTAAGTCTGTGGTCCGAGGATCCATGCAGGACTTAGGTTCTGTTTAAGACTTATGAAAATTGTCATGAGTAATAATTTCCCCTAAGTCTGTGGTCCGAGGAGCCATGCAGGACTTAGGTTCTGTTTAAAACTATGAATATTGTCATGAGTAATAATTTCCCCTAAGTCTGTGGTCCGAGGAGCCATGCAGGACTTAGGTTCTGTTTAAAACTATGAATAGTCGCCTTAAGTATTAATTTCCCCTAAGTCTGTGGTCCGAGGATCCATGCAGGACTTAGGTTCTGTTTAAGACTTATGAAAATTGTCATGAGTAATAATTTCCCCTAAGTCTGTGGTCCGAGGAGCCATGCAGGACTTAGGTTCTGTTTAAAACTATGAATAGTCGTCAGTGGACCAGCAAGCAACGGATAGTCATGAAAGAAAACATATGCTAAGCCATTCTTATTAATAATAATATCTTCTGAGGTTATTTACATTCCATGGTCGAGGTACAGGCTTTTCATCCAAATCTTCTAGGTAGTAGGCGCCTATTCCGGCCACGGATGTGACACGGTATGGTCCCTCCCAATTGGGCCCCAACTTGCCCCAAGAGGGGTTCTTCGCGCTGCCAAGAATCTTCCTCATCACGAGGTCACCTGGACCCAGAGGCCGCAGTTTGACGTTAGCATCATACCCTTGTCTCAGTTTCTGGTGATAATAGGCCATATGAATCATCGCTTTTTCTCTTCTTTCTTCGGCTAGGTCCAGACTCCGTTCCAATAAACCGTCGTTATCGTTTGGGGTAAACGATCTAGACCTCAGTGTGGGAAAGTTGTTCTCGATCGGGAGCACGGCCTCAGCCCCATAAGTCATCGAGAAGGGGGTCTCACCGGTCGATCGTCGCGGCGTCGTCCGATAAGTCCATAAGACGTGGGGGAGTTCCTCTACCCATCTCCCCTTTGCCTCGTCCAGTCTCTTCTTCAGTCCGTTCACTATGACCTTGTTCACGGCCTCGACCTGCCCATTTCCCTGAGGGTAGGCGGGGGTGGAATATCGGTTAATGATTTCGAACTCGCGGCAATACTCCCTAAAGTTCTTACTGTCGAACTGCAGACCATTGTCGGAAATGAGTGTCCGCGGAGTTCCGAAGCGGGTGATGATGTTCCTCCAGATGAATTTCTGGGCGTCCACGTCCCTAATGTTGGCTAAGGGTTCAGCTTCCACCCATTTAGTGAAGTAATCAGTTCCGACTATTATGTATCGCTTGTTCCCCGCAGCTTTGGGGAAAGGTCCGACTATATCAAGGCCCCATTGTGCGAACGGCCATGGGCTAGAGAGGGGGTTGAGAACCCCTCCGGGTTGGTGGATATTCGGGGCGAATCTTTGGCACTGGTCGCACTTCTTAGCGTATTCTTGGGCCTCTCTTTGCATGTTCGGCCACCAGTACCCTTGGGAGAGTGCCCTGTGCACCAGCGACCTTCCTCCGGTGTGGCTCCCGCAAATCCCCTCGTGCAACTCCTCGAGTAAAGATACGGACTCTTCCGGATGCACGCAGAGTAGGTACGGTCCAGAGTAAGAGCGTCGATATAGTTTGTGGTCCTCTGATAGCCAGAACCGAGGAGCATTCCTGCGTATCTTCTCGGCTTCCAGTTTTTCCTCCGGTAAGAGGTCGTTTTGGAGGAAGCTCTTTATGGGGTCCATCCAGCTGGGACTTTTTCTGATCTGATGGACCTGAGCCGGGTTTCTGCCGACGGGACTTGCCTGTGCCAGATCTTCAACAAGGATCATTCGCGGCAGATTATGCGCCGAGGACGTGGCGAGAGTGGCCAGCAAATCTGCATGGGTGTTTACGCTCCTGGAAATGTGCGTCAGACTGAAGGATTCAAAACTCGTCTGTAGCCGTTTGACTTGTCCCAGATACTCTTGCATCCTAGTATCTCGAGCTTCCAGCTCACCCATCACTTGTCCGACAACCAGTTTGGAGTCCGAGAACGCTTCTATTATTCTTCCGCCCAATCTTTGAACCATCGTCATCCCTTGAAGTAAGGCTTCGTATTCGGCTTCATTGTTCGTAGCCGAGAATCCGAGCCTCAATGATTTTTCAATGGCGGCCCCGTCCGGGGATATTAAAACTATCCCAACTCCTGACCCCCTCTGGTTAGCTGCGCCATCTACATAGACCTTCCAATGCGTGCTCCTCCCTGTTGAAATCGCACCAACCGACTTTCCATCCATGTCTTTCTTCTCGGTTATTGTTTCTATAGAGGGCTCAGCAAACTCCGCTACCAAGTCTGCGAGGACCTATCCTTTGATAGAGGATCTGGGCATATATTTAATATCAAAGGCCCCCAAAAGCGCACTCCACATGGCGATCCTTCCGGTGTAGTCAGCGCTTCGAAGCACTGCTCGGAGGGGAAGCTGAGTTAGAACGATGACCGTGTGCGCCTGAAAGTAATGAGGAAGTTTTCGAGTTGCATGCACTATCGCCAGAATTGCCTTTTCTAAAGGTAGGTATCGCACCTCGGCCTCATGTAGTGATTTGCTCACATAGTACACCGGTCGCTGCACCCCATTATCATCCCGTATCAGTACCAGGCTTACAGCGTGGGGGGCTACGGCGATGTAGGCAAACAGCACCTCATCTGCCTCAGGGCTGGACATGATGGGTGGTCGGGACAGGTAGTCTTTAAGCTGTTGGAAAGCCTGAACGCAATCCTCCGACCATTCGAACTCTTTCCACTTGTTTATCAGGAGATAGAAAGGCCGACATCGATCCGCCGATCGCGATATGAACCGGTTCAACGCCGCAATCATGCCAGTGAGCTTCTGTACTTCCTTCGGATTCCGAGGAGCCTGTAGGCTATTAATGGCTTTGATTTGGTCGGGACTTACTTCTATTCCCCTGTGGGTGACCATATACCCCAGGAATTTCCCAGACCCGACCCCGAATGAGCATTTGGAGGCATTCAGCCGCAACCGGTGCTCCCTTAATATAGCGAAGATTGTTCCGAGGTCCTTCACGTGCTCGGACACCCTTTTACTCTTCATGACCATATCGTCTATATAAACCTCAATGATCTTGCCCAGTTGTGGTTCAAACATCCGAGTCATCATCCTTTGGTAGGTTGAGCCTGCGTTCTTTAGCCCAAACGGCATCACCTTATAATGATAATTTCCGATGGGCGTCATGAAAGCCGTTTTCTCTTGGTCCTCTAGCGCTAGGGGTATCTGATGATAGCCCTGGAAGGCGTCCAGGAAGCTCATTCGAGGGTGCCCCACGGTTGCATCCACCAATCGATCAATTCGGGGTAGGGGGAATGGGTCCTTTGGGCACGCCTTGTTCAAGTCCGTGAAGTCCACGCAGACCCTCCATTTCCCTGTCTTCTTCTTTACCACCACAGTGTTTGCCAACCATTCCGGGTAAAAGACCTCTTTAATAGCCCCTGCTCTTTTTAGTTTTGCCACTTCGTCTTTTACGGCACCAGCATGTTCCTTTGAAGGGCGTCGGGGTGGCTGCTTCTTCGGAGTGGAAGAGGGGTTGACGTTCAGGTGGTGACAAATAAGGCTGGGATCAACGCCCGGGGCGTCGTAGGCGTCCCATGCGAACACGTCGACATTTTCTCTGAGAAATCTGACCAGTTCCTCCTTTTCTTGAGAGGGCAATTCAGAGCCGACCAGAAAGAACTTCTCCGGGTCGTCGTTGACAGCGATTTTATCTAAACTTTCACACCTGATCTCCTCGGCTAGTCCATCGTCTTGTTCTGCCGAGGCGGCTGATTGCTATAAACTTTCAGGGGCCGAGGGCTCGGCATGGGTCCGATGTAAGACGGCGGCCACCATACACTGCCTGGATATGGCCTGATCTCCTCGGATCTCATCTACTTGTCCTCTGGATGGGTATTTTACTTTTTGGTGAAGTGTGGAGGCCACGGCCTCTAGGGCATGGATCCACGGCCTTGCAACTATTGCGGTGTAAAGTGAATAAGCGTCGACCACAATAAAATTTACCTCCACTATCTCCGCCCCAGTCTGTACGGGTAGTCGGATTTGCCCTTTTGGCGTAACAGTCCTTCCCTCGAAACTGAGGAGGGGAGAGTCGTAAGCTGTCAAATCTTCCGGCTTCAGGTTCAGCCCCTTGTATAGATCGGGGTACATTATCTCTACTGCACTTCCCGAATCCACCAACACCCTTTTCACGTCGAAGCCCCCAATCCTCAGCGTGACCACCAAGGCATCATCGTGAGGTTGAATAGTTCCTCTCTTATCCTCATCCGAGAATCCCAGTATCAAAGAGCTTCCCTTTTTTGACCTCTTGGGTTCCCTTTGCCTGCCCTCGGAGAGGAGCCGATCCACAGCTAACACCCTGGGGATGGGTGGCCCCGTTCTTCCTGGTGCAGCGAGAATGACATGTATCGTCCCGGTGGGGGGTCTTAAGGACACGTCCCTTCGAGGCTCTTGTGTTGCTTGGCCGGGATGGCCACTCGATGGGTGCAGCAGGTGGCGCAATTTTCCTTCTCGGACCAACTGATCTAGGTGATTCCATAGACTCCTGCAGTCCTCAGTAGTATGCCCGTTGTCCTGATGATAGTGGCAGTACAGGTTCTGGTTACGTTTGGAAGGGTCTCCAGCCATCTTCCCCGGCCACCTGAAATAGGGCTCATTCCTTACTTTCTCCAGCACCTGTTGTACTGGTTCTCTGAATACGGCATTCACTGTTTGCGGGATGCTCTGCCCAGCCTGTCGCGAAAAATCTCTCCTCGGCTGACCAGGGTTGTGTCGTTCTGACCTGAGATCAGTCGCTTTGGGGGGGATAACCTTCTCCTTTCCCCTCCCTTGCAGCTGATCTTCCTCCACCCTTTTGTATTTGTCGATCCTATCCCTCAACTGATCAACATTGGCAATCGGTTTACCAGTGAGGGACTTCCTTAAGCCATGGTCGGTGGGGAGCCCGCTTTTGAATGTGCTGATAGCGACAGCATCATGGTTGTCATCCAGGTCGTTATACACTTCCCAGTATCTATCTGAATATGCTTTCAGAGTCTCTCCCTCGTACATGGATAAGGACAATAGCGAACCGAGGGGCCTGGGGACTCTGGTGTTGGTGATATAGCGGGAGCAGAAATCCTGAGTGAGCTGCTTGTATGAGCTTACGGAATTTGTCTTCAGGCCGTTGAACCACCTCATCGGCATTGATCCCAAGCTGGACGGGAAGATTTTACACATAAGGGCTTCATTTTGCGAGTAGATCGCCATCTTTTGGTTAAATTGGCTCACATGCTCTACCGGGTCTGTTCGACCGTTATAGATGGCGAACGCCGGTTGGTTGACCGTCGAGGCAGCTTAGCCCCTTCAATTCTGTTCGTGAAGGGGGACCTTGAAACCTGGTCCAACGCCTTCTTCATGGCATCGTTTCCCGAACCCTTGCTGGATGTGCTTTCGTATTTCCGCACAGGGCGTGGTTCCTCTTCGTAGGAAAAGGTTTCACTTGGGGGGGTCCTTGATCTCCGTCGGTAACTCGCATCCTCCGTATTAGAAGACTCATCTGAGTCTGAAGGAGATCGCTTTCGCTGTACCCGTCGTAGCTTCCTCTTCAGATCGTCTATCTCTCGCTGCATGGCCTGGTGACTATTTCGCCTTTGGGACACGTGACTACCTATTTGAGTGTGACTCTGGCTTGTCCGGGTAGTATGCACACTTTCCTCATGATTCCCCTTGTGGCCTGGGTTGACGGGGTTATTTTGCCTCTAGGACTCGGCGGGTTGTGCCTGTTGGGGGTTAGCCTGGTGAGGATTCTCCTGGTGCGGACCTAGCTCTGCCATGCTCGACCGTTGTGCTAGCTGATGCCCTAGTTCTTCCCACAGACGGCGCCAATTGTAGTTGCACGATTTTCCTGGCCCAAATCTTATTGATCTGGCCTTGGCCTAAAGCGCAACCCACAATAAAAATTTGTAGAGGATGGGTCAAAGAACTTCGCCTCAGTGAGCCTGTTCGGTCTTGTACATGGACAATATAGTTGCAGAGAATAAAAACACAAGAATGGATCTCCACGTGTGATTCTATTTCTCCCGTTCTTAATACAGTTTTTTCCCTCCCTTCTTTGGGGGATTCCACTACATTATATAGTTCCCCTCCTCTCATCTCAACCTTACACTTGTCGATCATCTAAGCATCTACTTGAGCACCTGTCCCATCAGACGCCCCCATCTCTCCCTTTGTGAGTTGCAGAGGCCAAGGTGGTACTGTTCAGGGGTCTTTTCCTCATTAATGCGGCCAAGAGGATGGTTGGGGCGCAATTAATGTGGTGGTGGCAGCTTTCAGTGAGATATTTTGGATTTTATTCATTTTATATGCTGGGAGGATGAACTGAAATGGATGGGGAGAGCTCCTCGTCTGGACTTCGTGATGTCCGAGGAGGAGTTACTCCTCGGACAGGTTTCCTTGGCGTTATTGGGGTTGAGTAATGCTTCATATGTGGTTTCTCTTTGGCAAGGACGCTCCTCGGACGGGCCTGGATTTGGAATAGCCCATTATTTTTGGGCCGGGCCCCACAGGTGTATTGGAGTATTTATGAATTGATTATTTTAGAAAAAATTTAATACTAATTTTATAAGAAATATAAAAAATTATCAAAAAAATTGGTTACTTTTTTTTTTGCTTATGAAAAGTTTTTAGAATTATTTTTAAAATTAATGTATTTATGGTATCCGTTAACTCTTTTTTTATCTTATATTTAATGAGTAGGAATAATGGTAATGCATTTGATGAAATTTTTGCCAAAATAATTATCCCATCTTAAGGGTAGCTTCCTAGCTAACTAGTGAGAAACCATCAGAGATTTTATATTTCTAGGATGAAATGAGAGATTTTACGCTTGACTCGACGGTGCTCAACAAAGTCCAGCGAATTGTAAGCTTGAGGCATGTCCTTTGTGCATTGTCCAGCCCAGATGGCACAGAGAAGATAAACAAAAATGATGGGTCATGGCTTATGATTACGAGTACTTTCTTTCAAGAGTGACAACGAATTACGTACTTTCTTTCAGTTCTGGCTCTGAGACTGTCACTAATTACTAATTATTAACACTGGGGATGATTTGATGGTATATGAAACATTTTTATTACCCTAGCACAAAGGACCATAGGGTAACGATTATTTATTTATTTTATTTAATTTGTGATTTTAAAAAAAGCATAAACATATTATCTCGGACCAAAAAAAAAAAAAAAAAAAATCACAAACGAATTACTACTATTCATCTTAAAATATGGGAATTTAATTTCAACTATAAAATTCCAATTAATATATTAATTCAAGATTAACTTGTAATGTTTATCTTACCATAAATTAATTGATTAGTGAATTTCATAATTTTTTTTTTTTTTTTTGATTAGAGGATATCAACCACCAAAAAATATAGGGTCAATGGCATGTTTTCATCCTTTAACTATGGTACAGTTGCAATGTTTTATTAAACTTTAAAATTAAGCAATGTTCTCTATTAACTATTAGTGATAAGAACCTTCGCTCACGTCATTAGGATTTTCATCAAAAATAAAAAATGTTTGATAGAAATTTAGGGTATGTTTGGTAACTGTTTTTTCTTCTTATTTTCTGTTTCCAAAAACAATTTTCTATTTTTAAGACTAAAAAACATGTTTAGCAACTCAAAATGAACATAAAATAAAAACAGTTCTCAAAACTCAATTTGTGAATGAAACTGAAAACATGCAAAAGATTATTTTCAGTTTCTAATTTTCAAAAGTTAATGAAAAAACGTATTTAATTTAATGAATCTGTCTCATTTAATGAGTTAGCATTAGAGTCCAAATCCTAATAACAACATATTTTAGTATTTTATATTTTTTTATTCAAAAAACTATCTTTTCTAATTCAGCTAACCAAACATGTTTTTGATTTCAAAAATAAAAGAATTTTTTTTTCTTTATATTCCTAAAAACAAGTTTTTGAAAATAAAAAACAAAAACTATTACTAAACATAATATTATTTTTTTGGTGAAATTTAACAATAATATTAACAGCTGGGGCAAAACGTTTATTATCAATAGTTAAAGTGTAACATTAATTTTTTTTTTTTTTTTTTTTTTTTTTGGAGAAACAAAGCTTAACATTACTTAAGTTTGAAGATTATAAAGACATTATGATTACACTATAGTTAAGGGTGGAAAATATAATTTGACCGAAATATTTTCAATGTGCACCATAATTAACACTATAATTTGAAATCCGAAAATCAACACTGTAATTTGAAATTATTGTCTCAACTAATTCGTTAATTTGGACACTAATTTAAATGGTGTGGTTTTAATTACAAAATTTTATAATGTGTGATAGACATTGCAAATATCCGGCCAAAGGCCTTGTAACTGAATTGACACCTCCCCATGCACAAAGTGTTTGGAGGTCTAGGAGAAAAGGGTTCGAACTGCGGGATTAGCAGCATGTTGTAATTATTTCTCAAAAAAAAAAAAAAAAAACATTGCAAATACCCGTAGTTTTAAATGGACAATTGCAATTAATTCTAGTAACGTTTTAAATGTCTTGACTTGGTTAAAGAAAGCAGTTGACTTAAATGAATTAATAAAGTCCAAATAAAATAAATTAAGAGAAATGATATGTTTATAACATTTTCACAACATTTTCATAACAAATCTTAAATTGCAGGTTGTTATTGGTTGTTACTAGTGGACAAAAAAATAATTTCAATTGTGAGTTCAAATTAGAACCAATATCAACTTATTACTTATAATTTATTGTCAAAATGTGTAAAAATATTCTAAACATAGCACTTTTTATAAATTAAATAAGAAGTCATACCCAATCCACAGAGCTCTCATTTTTGCGGATCTAGAAAAGGTCAAGGTAAGCAACTTAAGTCCAATTAAGCATGAATAAAGCAAATTCTTAATCAATGATCCAGTATTTTTTTTTTTTTTTTTTTTTGGATTTTGTTATGGACATTTGTCTATGAAATAACTTTTTATGAAAAAATGAAAAAATAACGGATTTTTTTTTTTTTTTACTTTTTTATATTTTCCATAAATATTGTTGTATCAAGACTTTTTAAAAATGATTAATTAATTAATATTCTAAGCATATCATTAATAGACCTTTATCTAAATGAACATTAATTCAATATTAAGCATTGCCCTTACTTAGGAGACGGTATAAGGCCTACATACCTGTGAGAGGCGTACTCCTTTGGATGGGTGTATAAAATAATTTTTCTTACTTATATATATATATATATATATATATATATATTTTGAGAAACATAATTTTCTCTTACCTAGGTCTTAGGCAAGACTCAAATTCTAGTTCTTATTTATTTCCTCAGAGAGCATAAAAAAGCTAGTCCATCGTAGAACGTCGGAGATGGATAATTTCTCCCATCGTGGAACGTCGGAGATGGATAAATATACAACAAATATTACGGAGCACTTAACGACAATTATTACACCTACTTTTTTTTTTTTTTTGGAAAGGATTATTATTATTATTATTACACCTACTGCCACTGACTGTATCTTTCCAATAAATTGCTTGATCTTTCTTTAACCCTTTGGTTTAAATGTAGGGCTCCATCGTGCGAAATAATAGAGTTTATACTTTATATCTCAACAACCGTAACCAAAAGCCAATACAGGGAGCACTTAATAAGGTTTCACGAATGGAAGGAGTGAAAGTCTAGGGAGTGAAAGGATGAAAATAACGTTTTGCAAAGTTTAGGAATGAAAATATAATTTTTAAAATTTCAGGAATGAAAAACAAACTTTTGTGATAATTTAAGGATGAAAATGATATTTTATCCAAAATTTTAACAAAAGAAAAAATAGATGAATTTTTTTAGGGAAAATAATAAATAAATAAATAAATAATCGATGACTTAAGGAGGTATTTGGTTTGTTGTGATGTGTCATTAATATGATGCACATTACGATGATGTGACATTAAAATTTTTAATTTATTTTATTTTTTCTAATATTACCATAATTTAAAATTACAAAATATATCACATTTTCTACTAAAGTAATATCTTTTAAGTTTTAACATCACTATTAGAATGGCCACGATCAGGGTATGTATAATTAGTAGGCATTTTTCTTATTGCCTAAGATTATTCATTGGTGTTCATATGATCGTATAGAGATTTCAAGGGAGTTAAATAGCGAAAAATTCCATTTGTTAAAAAAAAAAAAAAAAAAAAACCGAAAAACCTACCTACCCTCAGTTTGCCAAATTTTCTACTGAAAGTAATATCTCTTGACTTTGTCATGGGAGTATTCCGTTAGTAGGCATTTTATTTTTTGTCATAGGTTAGATCATAGAGATTTGAAGGAACTTGGGAATCGATCTTACGTTAGCTAAATTATTTTATATGAACTTATAATGAATCACATCATGAAATTATGTCATACAACCGTGAGTATATATATATGAGTTAGGTTCAAGTTATATCTAGTGTAACTCTAATTAATGTTACATCGTCCAATAATTTTTTATAGAATTCATATTTTGAAAATCTCACCGTTAAATTACATGTTCTATATGTTCTTAACATTCATACCAATTTTCATGTCAATTGGTTGTTATTTACCATTCGATCCATAAACTCATTTTTTATGCATTATTTTAAACTGCAAAAATTTGAATTTAAATAATTGATGTCATGACTATTAATATTTGATTACCTTGAAAATTTGCAAACGTAGAGAATATATGAATATAATGTAATCTAATGGTGAATTTTTAAAAATTCACATTCAATTAAAAAATATTGAGTGGTGTAACATTACTTAAAATTACACCAAGTGTAACTTGAACCTCTCTCTCTCTCTCTCTCTCTCTCTCTCTCTCTCTCTCTCTCTCTATATATATATATATATATATATATATATATATATATAGACACACACATTGAACCACATAGTTAAAACATGACGTGAACGACCCAATTTGTTATTAAAAAAAAAGTTATGTTTGACTACTAAAATAACATACAATTAATTATAAACTTCTCTTTCTTTTTTTTAAAAAATAAAATCTTGGTAGTAGAATTTTAATCGAGTAGAAGAAAAAAAAAAAAAAAAAAAAAAAAAGGAAGAAAGAAGGGAAAAGGGGGTGTTTGGTTCGCTGTAATATGATGTGCCCTTGATGTGATATATATTATGATGATGTAACATTAAGGTTTTTGGTTTATTTTATTTTTTCTAACATTAACATAATTTAAAATTACAAAATATATCACATTATCTTAATCTCATCACATTCTTAAACAATGTAATATTGTATTCTTGTATTGAGATTACATTAATGTAAGATTACAATAACGTAATATTATGATATAATATAACGTCACAGCAAACCAAACGTCTCCTAAGTATTATATGTTACACTACTCCCTTGTCCAAATTTTCTACTGAAGTAATATCTTTTAACATTATAATTAGAATGTCCTGTCCTTGATCGGGGTATATATAATTAGTAGGCATTTTTTCTTATTGCCTAAGATTATTTACTGGTGTTCATATGATCGTATAGAGATTTCAAGGGAGTTAAATAGCAAAAAATTCCATTTGTAATGGAATAAAAAAATAAAAACGAAAAACCTACCTACCTTCAGTTTGCCAGATTTTCTACTGATAGTAATATCTCTTGACTTTGTCATGGGAGTATTCCATTAGTGGGCAATTTTCTTTTTGTCATAGGGTTAGATCATGATTTCAAGGAACTTGGGAATCGATCTTACGTTAGCTAAATTATTTTTTATGAACTTATAATGAATCACATCGTGAAATTATGTCATACAAACGTACGTATTTAATTATATACTTACATTGAACCACATAGTTAAAACATGACGTGAACGACCAAATTTGTTATTAAAAAAAAAGTTATGGTTGACTACTAAAATAACATAAAATAAATTATAAACTACTCTTAATTTTTTAATAAAATCTTGGTAGTAGAATTTTAATCGAGTAGTAGAAAAAAAAAAGGGAAAAAAATAGAGAATATTCACTTAATGCAACCATAGCATGTAGAACACCATTTTATCATATAGTAGTAATATATAATATACACTTCTCTCATTTATTTTCTAAATATGAATTTGAATAAATTATTAATAAGTATTTCTTATGATTGTATTATTATTTATTCTACCATTTAAAGAAATTATTATATGATGACAATAGAATATGTGAATATAGAAGGTTTTATAAGGAACCCTTATAGAATTTAAAGTCAATTATCACACACACATACACACATTAGAATAATGATGTGAAAAATTGTAATGCCTATATTAGAACTATTTATTCTAGTCGTAATCTGGGCTATGCAATATGAATGAAAATTTAACAAATTATAACTTTTTGTTCTCTATTTTTTTAGAGTAATGCTACAACTAAAAGTTATTTTACAATATTTTACAAACCGTTGATGTGGCCAACTTCTTATTGGTTTTTATTTAGGCCCACTATTAATATCATTTTTATTATTTACTAATAACTACTCATCACACTAGCAGTTTGTAAAAATTTTTGTAAAAAAGTTTGTATTTCTAGCATTACTCTTTTTTTAAAATCTAAATATAAAGAGTAATGTTACAGTCACAAACTATTTTTCAAACTATTTTATAATATTTTTACAAACTATTGATTGATGTAGCCAATTCTTATTGATTCTCATTTGAACTCACCACAAATATCACTTTTTCACTTACCAATAATCACTCATCATATCAGCAGTTTGTAAAAAATATTGTAAAACAGTTTGTATCTCTGGCATTTTCCAAATATGAAATATGATAATTATTAATAGAAATTTATTATGATTTTGTTTGTATATGGAATAATCTATTCTATCAATTAAAGAAAATATTATGTGACAAGACTCAAGGAAGGTTTAAATATAGCATTGAATTTTAATTAGATAAAAAATATATTATGTTTGTATATGGAAGTTTTAAATACATAATAAAATCTAAACTCAATTAAAGAAAATATGATGATGTGGATAATTGTAATGGAAATTTTAAATCATATACTATATAATAAAAGTTGAGTTTAGAAGTCGCGATTGCGCCAAGTAGCTTCACCAAATTGCAGAAATTTTTTTAGATTTTTAAATTTTAATATTTTTCTTCTCCTATAATTTCTAAGTTGATAAAATTCTTAATTTGATTACAATTTAAATTCTTCATCTAATCCATTTAATTATTATATTTTACATGTAGTGTATTATAATCCAAATTCTTTATCTAATCCATCTAATCATTATTTTTTAAGTGTTGTTTAATTACTACACAACACGTATTTATTTGGTTTTTTTTTTTCTTTGAGCCATACAACTATTGAAATTCAAATCTAGCCACATGTCAACACATTAGGGGATAAAGCAGGTTTGGCATGCCAAGTCTCAAAGAATTTCACTATGTAACGTAATAGAAGTGTATGCTTTGGCATACGGTTTTGATATGAATAAACATAAAACGAATCATAGTAAATATATGCGTACCATCCCCCTAGAATTTTGAGATGAATAAAAAAGCTACAGATTTCGTTAAACCTACCTTAAAATTCGACTTTAGTTGGTTAAGGAAATAAACAAAACCATTGTAAATCAGGACTCTTCCTAATCTATATATATATACAGAATCTGACTAAAAAAAAAAAAAAAAAACAACCTAAGGCCTTAACTCCACAAATTTGCAAAGCCACGAGCGACGAGTACTCTACAGTTTGCTTCAAAACTCTACCGGTGCCGGCTCCCTACAGATTTGCGGTGGTATCTCTCTCTGTTTGTGTTTTAATTTAGATGTAAGTGTGCTATTTGTTTTGTTTTTTAATCTTAATTTGATTATAATCCAATTTCTTTATTTAATCCTTATTTTTTTATGTGTACTGTATCATAAAAATAAAATAAAAAAACTTTTTTTTAATTACTACACTACACGTTCTAATGCATATTTAATTGCAGAATTTTTTTTAGATTTTTATATATTTTTTTAAAATATATATATATCATTTTTCTTCTCCCATAATTTCTAAGTTAATAAGAATTTTAATTTGATTATAATCCAAATTCTTCATCTAATCCATTTAACAAATAAGTTTAAGTTTAAGTAAGACTCTAATTCTATTTGTTCTTATCGACTTATTCGGATAAAGTAACAATAAGTATTGTACCATTTTTTTTTAATAAAGTAACAAATTTACTTTTAGCCTAATTTAAACATTAATTGTTGTTTTATTGTGTATAAAGTATCAAATGATAGCTAATATGTATTAACATTAACGTAAACTTAATTTAAAAAATCTAATTTAGATAACCTAAAAAAAATTAGGATAAAGTAACCAAAAAAACCAATATATATATATATATATATATATTAAAATAATGACAAATAGATGCCGTGGTTGCACCAAGTAGTTTTACCAAATTGCTGAATTTTTAAGTTTAAGTTTAAGTAAAACTCTAATTCTTTTTGTTCTTTTGGACTTATTCAGATAAAGTAACAATAAGTATTGTATCATTTTTTTTTTTATAAAGTAACAATTTTACTTTTAGCCTAATTTACACGTTAACTGTTGTTTTTTTTTTGTGTGTATAAAGTATCAAATAATAGTTAATATGTATTAACATTAACGTAACAATAAGTATTATATCATTTTTTTTTATAAAGTAACAATTTTACTTTTAGCCTAATTTAAACGTTAACTGTGTTTTTTTTTTTTTTTTGGTGTGTGTATAAAGTATCAAATAATAGCTAATATGTATTAACATAAACGTAAACTTAATTAAAAAAATTATAATTTAGGATAAAGTAACCCAAAAAAAACTAATATATATTGTGGAGACCATTTATTCAGGAGGTATTATTAAAACTGTACGAATTGGGCCTATGGCCCAATCCGAGGACATCAACCAATCCGAGGATGGTTAAATAAGATTATAATGGGAATGATATATGAAGAAGAAATGAGGATAGTAGGTGATGGTGCAAAATACGTCCGAGGAGATAATTCATCTTGGAAATGTAGATCCGAGGTCAGTAAAAATGTCTTATCATCCCAGGCATCCCTCAAGGGTGCATCACAACTAAGGGTCGGGCATTGGATAAGGGATGAGTGAAGGGTGGCAACAAATATCTTCAAAGGCTGCTGCCTCCACATTAAATGCCTCTCAACCAACTCTCTGGCAGCATTAATGTGGAGGTGATACCTGAACAGTGATTAAGCAGCCTTATAGCTACTAGATGATGGCACTGGGAGGTGTTGGATGGGACAAGAAGGAGTTCCTAGAATCCAATCTACACGTATATGGTAGGGATGATACCAAAATTGTGGTATATAACATGGGAAGGTGGCCTAAAGAAAAGGATCGGGAAAAAATCAAGAAATCTTTATAGTAAGATTGTGTACTTTTATAACTTTGTAAAAAAGAGAAGGCATTATAATATAAACTCTTCAGGCCATGCCGAGGAGAGATTTTCTGACTTCTTGTGTTTAACGATCCTGGATCAGCAGTTTTTGTTGTCTTTCTTCTAGAGTAAAACTAGTTCTTTCGTCCACGCTCTACAAATTTATTGTTTGGGCTTGTTGGACTAAGATCCGATCCTATATTGGGTCCAATCCAAATCCAGTCCCTACATATATATATATATAAATATATATATATATATATATATATATTTAAATAATGACAAATTTTACAAAAACCTAAATGACAAATTCAAATCCACGTAAGATTGAAGAAAATATTCATTTATTTTTATAATCTATTCTATTATCTAATTTTAAGTAAATTAATAAAAAAAATCTATTTACATATGAATTTTGAATAAGCCGTGCATCGCACAGGCATAATGCTAGTATAGAAAATAATTTAAACTTAATATATATATATATATATATATATTATAGAATAATGACGTGTAAAATTGTGAGGCCTCCAAAAATTTATGTGGCACAATAAAAAGAGGTCAAGTGAAAATAAAATATCTAATAAAGTTAACAAAAAAGACACGTACGGAAAGTTCATTAAAATGAGGCAACACCTCATTTTCCTTAAAATTAGCCTATTTTCACTGTTAGTATTTAGGAGTGTAATTACTTTGTGGTTATAAGTGGTATTTTCTTGCATGGCTCTCTCTCTCTCTCTCTCTCTCTCTCTCTATATATATATATATATATATATATATATATATATATATATATATATATATATTTTTTTTTTTTTTGTGTGTGCTTATTTTGGTGTAGTTAACTAGTTATCATCTCCTTCTAGGCTTCAACTATCTTCTCAAAAATTTAATAAAAAACGAAAGAAAAGAGAGTGCTATGTACATAATATTTTTACAATATTTCACAATAAATTATAAGTGGTAAGTTGTTATTGAACATACTATTGAAATTACTTTTTTGACTATCAATAAAAGCCTGTAACAACTTGTTACTAGCATTTTTCAATGAAAAATCCTTGAGCATGAACATAATAGTAAGGCTAGTATAATATTAATTTAATCAGGAATGACTTGGAGACATTAGTCAATTACTAAACAACTTATTATTATATAATTTCATAACTCTCATATATACTATCAAAGATCTTATAAAAAATGAAAAAAAAAAATGGCAAAAAAGATGGCATCCACTTGGCACAATCATAACATGTAGGACACAATATTTATTTTGTAGAATATGATATGAACATAAATTTATATAATATTGTGAATTTTTTGCTGACAATAACTAATGACTAATTATTGTACAATTTCACAGTTCTCATTTATATATTGTACCACATATTTTTATAATTTCTCATCAAAAAAACTTTTTATGTTTAGACATATTTTAGTCATTGTTGTGCATTTCTATTACTGTTAGTATAGTGACTCATTAAGAGCATGATTTTTTTTTTTTTACAAATGAGGGTATTCAGACCTCTTCGAGTATCTGACTATTTTTTTGAGTGTATGTAGTCTCCCCGCCCCATACACATCCGGGTTATTAAGAGTATGAATTGAAACAATTGAAAATTAATGATTTTGATGACTTAAAAAATTTTAGATTTTCTACCTTTTTCTGTCAAAAAAAAAAAAAACAAATAGATTTAATTTGAAGCTACACCCAAATGTAAGGAAACTTTGTAATTTAATAAAATCTTTAATAAAGGTAATCACTTAATTCATTTGATGGATTTTTATATTAGTTTCACTATGTATAGTTGCAAGACCCCTTAAAATAAATAAATAAATAAAATAAGAAAAACTATACGAGCAGATTTGCACAATTGATACTATTGGATAAGACAAAATTTATGTACACACCTTAATTTTTTTAATTTTTAAGTTGTTAAAATAACAGATTGTGATTAGTATGTGACAGTGGTAGGTTCATGTCTCTATCCACAACTTAACAACTCAACAAATTACAAAATATTACAAAATAAGTTGTTGAATAGAATCTTTTTATTGGAGGTGAATTTTAACAAATCTAGTATTAGATTACATTTTCTTCTTATATCTTCCATACTTGCAAAATTTTTAGAAAATTAAAGATCAATAACTATGTCATTAATAAATTATTTAAATTGCAAGTTTTTGTAGTTTAAAATAATGCATAAAATATAAGTTTATAGATTATATAATAAATAATATCTGATTGGCACAAAATTTGACATGTGTATTAAGAGTGTAAAGAATATGCAGTTTAATAGTTAGATTTTTAAAATATATAGTAATGTTAATTTTTTTAAAAGAATTTTGTAACTAAATTTTGTCATTTTCAAAAAACATTAGATACGGAGAATAAATAAAAAAGAAAAAAGAAAAAAAAGATGGGTTATGACTCCTCTAAGGTATTGTCCTAACTTCAAGAGTAACATTAATTTACAATCAGTGCTCAATTCTGGTTCTGAGACTGCCACTAAAAGTTAATTAACAATGGAGATGATACCATATATAGCATAGCAGTGGAAAGTCACGGTAGATGAAATTTAAATACATACCATAAACAATTTTCTGGCTCTAATAGAAAGCAAGTCAGGAGAGTAAGTTAGAATGGTGTAGCTATTTCATACCACTGGCTTGATTAGGTTAACAAATGCCTGCTTATCAACAGAGGAAGCATTTGAATGCCCTGAGCATTGTACAAAAAGAAAATGGAAAAAGGAAAACAGTGACTTTGCTTTGAATATGTATATATATAAAACAGTTAATTACTTTTACAGTGTTTTATAAAAAGTTTCTTAGAATGGTTTACTAATATATGTTCTTTTATATATATATATATATATATATATATATGTAAATGCTACACTGTTCTTCCTTTGGACTGTCATGGAGGTCGAGCTACCCTTTTCAGAAGATACCAAATTTGGCCAAGAAATTAGTTAGTTAAAATAGGACCACATTGTGTGTGTCCTTAATTTGGTCAGATCACTCTCTGTGTCCCAGTGTGTAAGTACTCAGCTGTTAAGTGATATTTTTTTCTTGCTATACATGTACTAACAACTGGGCCACCATGGTTCTAGCTTTATCGTCATATACTCATATATCAGCATGGTTAAAAAACACCTGCCCCGATAACGACACAATTTTTTGCGGACTAATATTTAGTACATAAATGGGTTCGTATTAAAATGGATCAATTGTATCGCCATGTTCAGATTTAGCATAATATACTGGTTTGTAAAGCTTTGAATTGTTAAGAGTTCAACATCAAATGTGTATCTGGCCCATATGAAAGATTATTTGCACGATACAAAGCTTAAACTATTTAGAAAGGATTTTTTAGGACCCGTTTGGTAAAGAAGTATGAATAATGTTATTTGTAATTTTTTGAAATACGTGTGGATGAAAAAATGTGTGAAAAAGTGTGTAATGTTGTTTAAAAACTAAAAATAAGTTGTTTAATAACTCTACCAAACACACCCTAGGGCCCATTTGTTTTATGAGTTCTAAGAGCAATTACATCAGATGGTAGAAAGTCTTGCAAAATAGAAAAATGTAGGCATTTTACATATTTTGGCCCAAAAAACACCCCACATCAGTGGGTGTAAAATTGTGCATTTATGCACAATTGCTACAATAACCGTGCATATATGCACGGTTACTATAGCACTAGCATAAATATTTTAGTAAATTTTTCTCTCTCTTTGTCTCTGTTGCTCTCACCTCACTCTCCCTCTCGCCTCACTCTCTGTGATCAACATCATACCACTGTCGCACAAAGAACTCGCCTGATCAACATCACACCACTGCTGCCGATCAACATAACACCACTGCCACTGATCAACATCAAACCACACGCTACCTGATCAAATCGCCACCGATCAACATCAAACCACACGCCGCCTGATCAAATCGCCACCGATCACTCTCCCCTCACTCTTCATTTTTCTCATTTGATCAAGATCAAACCATTACCGCCGATCAACTCGCTGATCAAGATCAAACCACTGCTGCACGAAGCTTGATCAAACCGTCGCCGGTCAACTCATTGATTTCTCGTTGTTTGATCAGTGGGTTTCGAGTTGGGTGGGTTTCTGATCTTGGGTTGGTTTGATCTTGAGTGGTTCGCCAATCGGGTAGTGATGATGGTGGTGGTTGTGATGGGTTGACGAAGAAGAGGAAGGAAAAAGATTCTCAAAAAAAAAAGAAAAAAAAGGAGAAGATAGAGAGGCGGAGATAGAGATAAGGATTGTGCGAAGAAGAAAGGGGTGTATTCAGAGGAAAAAGGAGGGATAGGTGGGAAATAATAAAAAAAGTGAGGGAAAATATTATTTTAATAAAAAAGTGTGTATAATAGATAAACTGATGTGGGTGTTTTGTAAAAGTGATAGTGTAAAATAGAAAAAGTAGGTTTTTTGTGTAAAATAGACGAAATATTTTGCACCGATGTAATTGCTCTAACTCATTATTTCACATTTCAAACACACTTACACATATTTCAACACACTTTTTTACCCACACATATATCAAAAACACCCAAAATACCTTACTTAAACTTAGATACCAAACGGGCTCAATCTTTTAAACTTGTTTTCATTAGCTTTTTTTTTTTTTTACTTAAAAATAAAGTTGAACAAAATTACAGCTTTTTATTTTTTATTTTTAAACTACAGTAAAATGACAGCAACCAAACAGCTTTTTCTGGCCAGGGGGGCCCTTTTTTCTATTTTAAATTGGTTTTTTTATAAATATTCTGGGTTTAGTACACACTGCATGTTTTAGAAACATGCGTGTTTCTAGAACAAAGCTCACAGTGACACTGGTCTTGTTCCTCTCAATTTCAAAAGCATCTCTGCTTTGTCTAAAACTTTTAGTGCCACTGAAAAGTGTTCCAAAGCTAGGCTTTCAGGCTCTCACTCACATGAACTTCAACAAATTCCTTTGAATTCAGGCTGGTGCCATTGGTTCTTACATAAACAAGATATATATAAAATCATATAAACTTGGATCTACTAGAGGCACATAGAAAAGCTCAGTGTATTTCATTTTTCTATGATCTGTATTCACATGCAGCGTTTAGTCATAAACAACCTTTGCATAACAACTGTAGCATCTTTTGGACTAATGAGCTTTAACAATGCCAACTACCCAGTTCTGAAAGCATTTATATATTAAAAAAATAGTCAACTATTTGTTTTAGGAACACAGTTGTTCAAACTCTCAATTCCTTTGGATACCAAAACCCATAAATTTTCCATTATGATAAGATTTTCCTGTTTTTTTGTTTAAGGAACTTTTTCTTAATACCTATTCATGATTGAAGCCACTTCTTTTATTCACCCAAAATTTACTCCTACTTGTTTGTAGGTGGTAAAGCTAGGAAGAGATTACTACTAGTTTAGTTTAGAGATAGTTAAAAAGGTACACCATTTTGGTCCTGATGCTATGATACATCCATAAATGCACCAAGTGCTAAAGGCTTAAAGAACCAATTGAGCATTCACAATTCACAAGCACATGTTGGACTTAAATTGTGTAGTTTGATAGGGTTATTCAGTATCAAGATGCCTTGAGAGTGTCAAGATTGTTAGGTCTCTGCATAATTGTAGCAGATCATAATAAGAGTTTCAACTTTCAAGCTATACACGGGTAAATTAAGGCCGGGTCTAGCAGTACATTGGGTGGTGAGGCATACAGTTGGTACATCATGGACTACTTATTGTGCTACAGAAAATTCTTGAAATGTATATTGATTTGCATATAATGGTAGTGGATGGTTTTGCAGAATTACTCTGATTGTACTTTGGAACTACTCTCTCTTTCTCTCTCTGCATAATGGAAAATACCAAAACTAGTTACTACTGCCAATTAATTTTACTATAAATGCTAATAAATTGGTCCCAATTTAATACCATAATAAATTCAATTGTTTAAATTACTTTTTTTATAAGGTTTTTGGAGTAAAATCTGTAATTTTTTTTTTTTAGAAAAAAACTGTAATATGAATGGCGATAATTACACATTATGTGGGCGATAATTACACATTATGTGTGCGAAACACATATATAGCTGAAATCATGTTTTCACAATTTCATAATTAGTTAAAGTTTGTACGGCAGTGGTATAATTCAACATGTATAGCAACAATTAGCGTTGCAATATTACCAATAGTTGCTCTTACATAATTATTGACTCTTGCAAAACATTGTGAACTAACTCTTACCATATTCTGAAACAGGAACAACTATAAGATGCCATTACATATTAAACCCACAAGAATCCAGTGGAAGAAAAATGGCCAATTCGAAGCCTTTCAAAAATTTTCCTTGTAGAAATGTCGGAAGAAAATGCAGGTTTCTTAAATAATTTAATCACAATCTCTACTTAAGAAAGATAAGACAATGGTAATGCTGTAAGCATTAGCTGGGATTTTGCCAAAAGGGAATCATGGAGCAAAGGCTCAAAACTAACATGAATGGGGTACCATATCAGAGGACACCTTTTTTATTATTTCCTGTTGTTTGTCGTGGTACTGAAAATTCGGCTTAATTCAGAGGTTAGAGGACCACTAATTTATAGGACTCACCTACTTTCATGGAGGGACATAGCAGCCAGTAGGAAGAACAGAGTCACAACAACAACCATTTTATGATGTACGTACATGAAATTAAGACCCATTCGGCATACCATTAAAACATATTCACCAGAAATTTTGATTCTACCTATACTGTACTATTGAACGTGAATGAGAGATGGGGGATATCATATCGCAGATGCGGCATTCCATTATAATATATTGTAGGGTAATAATAGTTCAGTAAAACTAGTATGAATGCCAAAAACTACTTCTTCGGTTATCCAGTCTTACGTCTCTTTCTCAAATAAAGAAGTTTTATGTTTCATTGCCCAAAAAGAAAAAAAAGAAAAAGGGTTTGTTGTTTCCTTATCCAAAAAAAAGGACGTATCATGTCTCAATGTTCTCCTTTGGTTTGAATCCCCCTTCCCCTATAAAAAGAAGAGAAGCTTTTAAACCCTAATAAGAATAGAAGCTTTTTAAGGTAAGTTAATTATGGAATTTTTTTATAAAAAAAAATTTAAGGGAAGTTAATTATAGTTATCCATTCTAAACTATGAGAATTACTGAATTTACAACCTAAATGACAATTTTAATCAAAATTGTAATTCAAAATTTGCAATCCAAACTAACGGACTAATAGAAGTTTGGCCTTTTAAGCTAAATTATGTGACGCCTCGTTATTTGTCCTAGATTATGGGATCATTCACAAGAATAGTATAAATTAAAAAAAAAAATTGCAATCAATACCCTAATTTCAAGATTAATTTTCCCAATAATCCATTAGTTTAAACATTAATTTGAATGGTGGTAGTGAACATTATAAAATTCATTTCAAACTAGGGTATCGATTAAAAATTTTTCAAGAAAGGCAAAGAGGTTCTTCAATTTAAAAAAGCTAACTACCAACTGGTGTTTAAATCCTTTGAGCCCAAGGATGCAGGATAAATTCATTCCTCTTCCCTAAACACCTTCATAGAATTGTTTTAAACTCACAGAACATGGATATAACCATAAATTCATTCCTCTTCGTTGAAATTAAACTCACAGAACATGGATATAACCATAAATTCATTCCTCTTCGTTGAAATTAAACTCACAGAACATGGATATAACCAAAAGAACAGGAAAGCTACAGAAGGTTGCTTTGTGAACTGTTTTAATAGAAGCAACATTCATCATGGGAGATGGCATTCAGAATAGTTTAAATTTTATACATGGGTGAAGAGAGAGAAGGATAACACCACTGTTGTAACCTTACATTTTTAAGGCATGAATAAATTGATGGGAATTATATAATGTAACGAATGTGAAATGTCTTTTAGCACCGCTGATATGGTACAAGTTTCATGTTACAAAAAGTTCTTCCTGTAATCTACTATCACTGAATTTTGCTTCTACATAAAAATTTGGAACTCTTTGAGATATAAAACAGTGAAGAAAAAATTGTATCTGAGAATTACCCATCCTCAGCAGCATTTTTATTGCTATGGTCTTAGAGGGCTTTCTTTATTTGAAAGAAGTTAGAACATTCCTTGTGAGCAGCTTCAACATCATCTGGAGATGCCACCGCAACCACAACACCTTTATCTTTAACTGCCTCAACTGCATCCGCAAATTCCTTGAAGTCTTTCAAACTATAAGGAAAAGAGGATAAACTTAATATATTGAACTAAGATTCATGGGTCATATACCAAAAACAGAAAACTTTGAATTAATATGCCATGAACAGACTCTAAGGCATCACCCAACCATTACTTCAACACTAAACTAAAATTATATTACTTGATCAGCTTAAAAGAATCTATATGCAATATGAACATTTTAGGCCTTTAATTTATAAACCAGGCAAAGTCAATAAAGCTGTCTGCAGCAAAAAAAGCATTATTTTAGTGGAAGTGGGTACATACAGAAAACCTCAGATAACAGTAACTTTCGGGTTCAATGAAAACAATGTCAATTAGAAGGAAAACTCAAATTCTCCCTCTATTTACAGATCATTTTGCATCAATTTAGTCCAGTTTTCTTAAAAGTGCCAACCATTTAAAATTGCTCAATCCATTTTTGTCATAATTTCCTCAATGGGAGCAAAATAATCACCCCCCCCCCCCCCCCCCCCCCGGCATCCCTTTTTCATTTCATAGCCTCTAGCCTAGCTTTGGCATGCTTTACAACACGAGTCCATGCATCAATTAAGAAAACATCCTCTTTTACCTGGTTGATAATATCTCTCCCCGTCTTCTTTGCCTTTCTTCATCTGTGATGCCCAACAAATGCCGCAACAAACTAGAGAAAGAAGAAAAGGAAAGAAAAGTAAATTTGAGTTTTACTCATGCTAAAAATAATAACAGTATGTTTAGAGTCCAATTAGTATCTAACATTAGCAGTGACCTCCCCTAGAAGGTATTGTGCCTTTGAACCATGATGTGAAGTTACATCTTCAGGCTTATACAGTTAATATTTTTCAAAGTAACTGTTAACTTCAAGTGCAGAAGCCACCTTTTAAAGACTGCCGTCCACATACCTGCTATAACCTTTGGCATCAGGAAGCTGATATGAATCCACATCTCCGATGGTCCCAATAATAGCTTTTGTAAGAGTATCATCATCCATTTCTAACCCACGGAGAAAGTCTCCAGTTCCATTGTATACATCAAGTGTCTTTAACAAGTTGGGGTCACGATAAGATAAGAAGGAGAATACTCCTAAACAACAGAACCCAAATTGTAAGATTCTTGAACAACTTATAACCCCTTCACAAATAGGTGAGGACATGAAATTTTACCCGAGTGAGTATCAAAGTCGCAGAAGCCTCCATAAGCCCCACCACTAACACGCACACGATCCCATAACCAAGTATTACTAATGTATTTTGAAATTACATATGCACTCCCATCAAGTTGATAACCAGTTTCATAAAGGTTAGCTGCTTTTCCAACATAATTAACCTGCAGAACGTAAATAATATGTTATAAAGAAAGCTAAAAGGAAAAACAAGCAGCAGGAGGCAGGGGAAAAAAATCACCTGAGTTGGTATCACAATGGCCTCATTTTCTGTAGGGAGTCGAGCATTCCAAGTAGCTGCTCCAACAAGAGGGTTGCTGGGAAGTGAATCAAGAAACTTCCTAACAAACTTTCCTGAGTCTGAAAGGATTCTTCCATCAGCAGTCATATTTATCAAGCAATCATTCCTCGAAAGTAAGGACTTGCGAATCTCCTCAAGAGATGAAGAAATTTCATCCCAATCTTTATCAACTTTCTCTTCAAGAGTTTGTAAGAATTCCAGGTAACTACAAGACCAGAAATATAAACTATATCAGGACCATCCAATTTGTAATTCTGAGCTAGTGGATCTCGAAAACATATATACCATAGAACTTGAAACTTTTGATATGTGTACCAAAGCATAACATCTATAGCTATAAGAAACATTCAAGTCCTACGAAGCACAGACACGGGTACAGGTACAAATATGCCATGGTGACACAAGCAATTTCTGAAAAATGACAACATGACATGGTGAATACAACACAGGTATGACACTAGTACTGCACCCCAAATGAAGTTTCTGTACTTCCTAGTTCAAGTCATCTTGTGTAATTTTATGCATTCACAAAGTCCTGGAAATGAGCCTAGTTTTTTTTTGTGAGACCTATAATCAAGAAAAGACATTTCTATAGTTCATTATATAATATAAATGTTAAGTCCTAGATAATCCTCTCACTGGAAGGATAAATGCTTAAACAGAGTAAGGAGTAAGACAGACGTCATTGTAGCCTACATAGATTAGTCCAAAAGAAAGATCACTTGTAAATATTTAAATAGTCCAACCTGACACCACCCATCTGTTCAGAAATCCACCCAGCAACATTCAACTTAGCATCCATCCTTGCAGCAGCAACTCCATGACCACCACCTCTTAACCGGTTCTGAAAACAAATATAAATTGAGATTTAATGACGAAATATTAAGGTCCAGTTGGGTTGTCTATTTTTTCCAGAAAATTCTGTACATACCTCCATTCTAGCTTTGCTTTGTGCGACAAACTGCTTAAACCGCTGCTGATCCGTAAACTGGACTTCTTGAAGAACACGGGTAACCTATATATGCATGAATCCCTCAGTCACTCATTATCCACGGAAGTAAACTAAATTAATGACACTGTGTAGCAAAAAGCTAAGGGAAGTATGAAGTAGAACTGGCTGGTTGTATGGTTACTGTAGTATACTATAGTCAGAAGTGGTCTCTATAGACATCCATTTTTATAATAATTGAGGGGGCCTCATCAATGAAGAAAACATTTGCAAACAGATGATAGTCAATTGGTAATAGATATGTACAAATTTAATAGGACCCAGTAGCTAGACGAACAAATGTTGATTTATAGCTGTCTACAAAAAGAATAATCAGGCTTGCAGCCCTCAACTACTTAAGCATGGAAACTCTATTCTTTGCACAATGTTTTGTTCCTTTCCATTAGGTGTTAGGCATCAATAAATCAACAAAAGGTAACAGAAAGCAGTTAGAAGACTTGAGAATAGGCAGAGGTTCTAAATAAGCCATACAAAGATCCAAATTTCATGAGCAGTGAAAGCTATGTAAACTTTACGTGTATATATATATATATATAAATAATAATAATAAGTTTTGGCTCCAAGGGGAGGGAGAGGAAGAGATTCGAACTAGTGACTTCCAGGCCAAAAGGCATGGTCACTAATTACCACAATATTTAAAATGATCCAAGTGGTTCAAATTATGTCATTGTCAATCTTGATGATTACATGTGAAGTCTGAAAAGAATAGATACCAGGTTGAATAGGTCTTCAGCACATCCTGCCATGGCTTTGCCTCTAACAATTATATGGCAACATGGATCCTCCCTGCCCCGTACAGATGATGTGAACGGAAAAACTGATATTCCTCCGGTTTTTCTTCCTATTAACTGATTAAGTTGCACAAAAGTCAAGTCTTTTGTACCCATCTCCAGCAATGATTGGCTGTTAAGAACAATATTAAATAGTCAAAATATGTGATCTAAATCATCCTAGAAGAAGAAACATATACATAATCATCAGTATTAACACTGCTGTTACATCGGCATTAACATCCTTTCCTTTGCTTTTGGTGTCAATATACATTAACCCTATAGAATTAACATTCTAGAGGTTGCTCTTCCTTTTTATGAGGTTTGGTAGAGCAAATAGGCTATAGCAATAGAAGAGACATCAGGCTAAAAGATTGGACAAAAGAAGCCCTCACACTCAGGCACCACAATAAGGAAAAGGAAAATGGAAACCTCAATGTAATACACATTTGGCAGGTCCTTGAAGGATATTGTAGCATAGTTAACGAAAAAACACCGGCCTTCTAGGCAGTACATATAATCTTTCTTTTCAGAACTTAATGTGGTGAAACATCTTGTTCTGTTCAGATACAAATAAAATGGAAGTATGGAACATGACATATCAATACCAAGTTTAGCAACAAAATAAACAGCGGTTCTTTAAGGCAACAACAACTCACCAAAAAAGTGGTACCAAGGGGAGAAGCTCTTGCTTCAGTGAACCCATATTGAAGACAACCTCAGTGTAAAGGACATCATTTGTGAAGAGGTCATGCTGCAAAACTTTTACTCCATCTATATCCCCAACCTACAGTGAACAAAATGCTCAGTATGCTCTATAACAGAAAAGCAAAAGAAGAGGTAGGACATTCAAACAGGAGTTACTAAAGGTAATGATAACCTCTGTAGGAATGTGAATAGGTTCTTTTGGAATGTCTAGTAGAGAGAGGCTTGGGACACTTTTTAGAGCTTCTGGTGGGTCAGGAGTTTCCTGCTTCAGTCGCAACTCCTGTGTAGCACGTGCTAGCTCAGCAAGATCTTCCTCAGTCA
The DNA here is from genome assembly GCA_028535165.1 of Quercus tomentella. Lineage (NCBI taxonomy): Eukaryota > Viridiplantae > Streptophyta > Magnoliopsida > Fagales > Fagaceae > Quercus > Quercus tomentella. The sequence continues at coordinate 18,578,435 of JAPQVY010000111.1, read as the reverse complement.
TACTTGCTTTAAGTTTCTTCAAGATTTCTTTCTCAGCTTCTTCTTCACGAGAAGCTTTATCAGGATCAGGCTGATGCAGAAAATACCCCCAACATATAATTAATACAAAAGCATCACATACACACAGCAACTGAAAACATTTAGGCTAACAAGATTTGGTGACTACCTGCATTTCTACTGTAACTCGATGAGGATTGTTCAAGATGAATTTCTCTATTAGAGGAGAAAAAACAGCTTTAGAGCCTTCCTGTGCTATTCTGGCTTTTAGGGCCACTAAGGGTTTCTCATACTTTAATGGCTCAAAGGGGTCCATATCATATATCCATTTCCCCTGAGAAAAAAAAAAAAAAGAAAACGGAACAAAGAACACATGTGAATAGAAATAAATTATGATAAGGATGCTGGGCTTGTAAAACAACAGAGACAGGCATATCATATCTTACAATGGATCGAAGCATCAGTGACAAACCACGAGGAAATGATCCAGTGTTGTTTTCCCTGAGAGAAAACTCAATTGTATTCATGGATGCCTCTACAGCATCTGCATCAAAACCTTCATCTGCTAATTTTTTAAGGGTACTCACGACTAATTCTTCTACCTTTTGAATGTCATCTTCAGAGACGCCCTTCAACCCAATACTAAACTGAGGCTGGAGGAGCTCATCTTCAACCCCACCACCAACAATGGCATCTCCTAATCCACTTTCCAGCAAGATTTTCCTTAATGGAGAAGCAGGAGTTCCCAACATAAGATGGTCCAAGAACCCAAGGGTAAGCTCAGTTTCCAGATCTAGGGGCTTATCAGAGAGCAACCAATTAAGGCATACCATATTCTTCTTCTTCATATCCCCACCCTCACCAGCAGGATATTTCTCAACAATCCTTACTGGCTCTGAAAATAGTTTTTGTGTTCCAACCTTTGATTCATTGGGAGCAGTACTTGCATCAAACATATCTAGATACTCTGAGAGAAAGAGAGTAACGTGTTACATTTTAAATGAAATAATGAATTTCACAGAATCCTAAAATTATCATTGAACTAAACAAAAAATAAAAATAAAAACTTGACATCAATGTAGATTGTAAATACTTGGCAGTGATTGGTTTGACAACCATTCAAAATTGAAAAAATGAACTTTTTTATCATTAGTTTGACTGTCATTTTTTGTGAAAGAGAGACAGTGAGAGAGAGAGAAAAAACGTAATGTCTTTAATATAAGAAACAGATAATGTAGTATGCTTAAACACCAAAAATTACAATTTTGTATTTTTTCTTTTATATGTAAAGAAGTTATGCACAAGCCACCAAAGAACTGTTATTTGTTTTAGCAGGTTTCCATGGTTTAATGGCTACACAAGTCTAGTTTTGCATCAAATTTCTTTTGGGACGAATCACTCATGTACATCAGGGGCAGGACCGGGGATACAAGACATTAGACGAAAGTTATTGGGGCCATATATTCATAAAAGTAGATGTCATTTGTTACCACTCAAGATCCGAAGGCGCTCAATTGGATCATCATCTCCATAAAACCATATTCTGGCATTGCTGGGGTGATAATATTTACAGTGAAATTCCTGTAAATTTTTTTCAGAAGAATAGCACCAATCGTGTCAAACAAAAAGAAAGAATATTCATAACTTCACTTGAGGTCACATGCATAATAACATGTGCCAATAAAATTCATGTATGCTACTGGAAAGAAGCCTAAAAATTTTCTAAGACATGCTAGAGAAACCTTGAATGGTAAAACACCAAAAGGTTTTCACAAACTCCAAAATAAGGTAGTTAATAACTTGTAACCCAATCCTAAATATTAAATCTATATATCAATGACATTGAAAGAGTCCTTGCAGATGTCACAAAAATCAATCAACTATCTCCATGTAAAGCCAAAATCCTTAAAACTTCGGCACAATTCCATATAAAAAAAATGCATCACTTAAAAAAAGCCGCAATAGTAATAGTATTATAATAAATACAATGTTTGTAAAAGTGTGAGGTGCATTTAAGCACAAAGGCCTCTAGGAGCCTAGGTGCAAAGCACAAGCGCTTGCTTCATTGGAATAAAGCGCACATTCATAAAATATGATCTAGTACATTTGAAAACACTTATTATTGTACAATATGACAATTAAGTGATCAACTAATCATAATATCAAATAAATTTGAAATCAACTAAACTATGAATTACAAGGAGAGAAAATTTATGAAATTAACAAAAGACATTGATGGGATGCCACCCATGTCATGCATCCAATCATACAAGGATCACAAGATAGCCTTTGATTACAAAATTAGGATGTTCAACTCTATCAAAGACCCTCTTGTTTATATGACTTAACAAGTCATGAAATTAATATATGTGGATGGTCATTTAAATTGCCACATACTAGGTTGGAGTAGATTCCTCTAAACCAGTTTAACGGAAAACTTGTACTAAATAAAAAATAGATTTTGAGCTATTGAATAGCCCCCCCAAAAAAAAACCGATTGATATCTACCAACAATGGTGTGAAAATTAAAAACAAAATTATTGCATGGGCATATACCAGAATTTCATTCCATCTTTATAAATAAATAACTATATAACTATCATGATAGAACATTTAGGTTAAGGTAATAAGTTAGTCACCACAAAGATACATCAGCTAAACTACCGCTATTTGAAAGTTACACAATCTTAATACTAACATAGTTAAACAAGAATCTCAACATGGTGCATGTATCAAACCTTGAATTCCTCATATGTCAGTTTGGGAATAACTCGTGGATCACCCCCACTATCAACACCATAAGTATTGTCTGGGAAAAGAGCCTGTGCCAAAATTTACAAGTAAGAGCTATCAATAGAATAAAAATAGAAACAAGTTTTTTTAAAAAAAATAATAATAATAACAAAAAGCTTTTGGAGAACAATGGACATTTGGCAAAAATAGAGATCACACTAGTAACACTGAATTCAGAAGTTCCTTCCAGCACAAGTCAAGCCTTATGGTTTTACTGGTCAACTCCAAGTAACATCAACATTGCGACAAATAAATGTGTGCCTTAGTAGGAGTACTATTTAAAACTGCACCTTTCCAAAGTATAGCCTTTTAATACCACACTTTTTCAAAAGTACAACTTTTTCAAAAGCCCCTTTTCAAAAAACGGAAAAACAAGCTATACCAAATGGGCATAAATTAACCAAGAGCATGTCCATAAACTTTAAAATGTCTGAAACTAGACCAGAAGATGGAGAATGAGCTTACTACCACCAAGAAAGTGCCCCCGCTAGCTGCAATTTAAGTTGAACAAAAATGGTCTTTCATTTCAAAGGTACGCAGACTTCTCTCTCTAAATAGTCCACATCACACAAGACAGAATAGCCCCCCCGATACTTGAATACGACCTTTTACCACATAGACCACAGCAGATTTCTCTCCTCAAATAGTTTACATAAAAAAAATGTTGCTCTAAACCATGTAGTTTATGATTTTGTATTATGTATGAGTTTCTAAGTATGATTCATTTCAATCTACTTATAAAATCTGCCATATCATTAAGAACTACTAGAGTATGATACACAATAACACAGTACCAGAGAGAGAGAGAGAGAGAGAAACCATCACACAAATGATTGATTAATGATCAATGCATAATAAAAATGAAAAAAAAAATTTTTTTTAAAAAAAAAAAAAAAAAAAAAAGAGAGAGAAGTGAAACCAGTCCAGATGGGAGCAAAAAAAAAATTTACAGTCAAATTATCAGCACATGGTATAAGAAGATCCTTTGGCTGGATTGATCAATAAACTTCCGACAGATCAAATTTAATTGAGAATGCACCACTTGTTCTGCAAAGGTATCAAAGCCTAAGAAATTAAAAAAAAAAAAATATATATATATATATATACAAGAGACTTGCCTGTTGAGCTGCCCGCCCTAATATATTATCAGGCTGAGAATAGACACCTTTCATCTCATTGAAAACAACACCTACAAATATGAACAAAATCATTTAGGAAGGAAAGTAAATGCATTATATGATTAGGAGTCAGATGGATTCCATAAACAGGAAGCTTGAAACTCATCCCAAAGGTATAAAAACACTCCAGAACAATCTGCAACAGAACTAATGACCTTTATAAGATATATCTTCTGAAGGATTGTTGAGCTCATAATGCCAACCCTCCTGTTGGAAAGTCTGATAATCCTCCAAACATTTAGGGAAGAAGACAGCATCCAGGTATACATCTACCAGATTATAGAAATCCTGTTTGGAGAAAATAAACGACCATGCATTAAAATCCAAACTAGACCCAAGATTTAAAACATCTAAATTCCCAAATTACATTCTAGCTCGCTTTTACCTTTGTGTTTGTTGAAGCAACTGGATAACAAGTCCTATCAGGATATGTGAAAGCATTCAGAAAAGTGTGCAAGCTCCCTTTCAATAATTCAACAAATGGCTCTTTCAAGGGATACTTTCTTGACCCACACAATACACTGTGTTCCAGTATGTGTGGAATCCCAGTGGAATCATTTCTACATTAAAATTTGGATACAAGAGGATGATTAGATCTTGAGCAACTATCACTCAAACATTAATGAGAGTAATTTCCACAAGAGTTCAAAACAGTGTAATTGTTCTTCCATAAAACTGCTTGTAGCTCCAAAAAAAAAAAAAAAAAATCCCAACATCCAGCCATAAATTTGCCCTACACTCAATCCTTTATTTTATTTACTTTTAAATATTTCCAAATAAATAAGAAAGCACTAGCTTGATCCAATGGTTTTTTTTTTAATTGTTAAGTTACGCGTGCATTCAGTGAGTATTTTTGCCTGAAAACAGGTTTCAGAATCAGAATTACAATCGTACTTTTTGGCCCAAAAACGCTGAACCAAAACGGGCACTTGAACTTGTAAGTTGTAACCTCACCCTCCATCCCATTATTATGGGAGGAGGAACTGCCAGTTGAGCTATATAGCTCATTGGTGGCAGTGGCTTGATCCAATGCTAAACCTAATTTAAACTCTGTCGCGTCTCACATTCATGCAGACCGAATTCCCTCTATTCCAAAAAAACAGCAGAAGCCTTAGAAATGACTAATTGACAATAAATCACATTCTTTACTGCTAATACAATTCCATTTCTAATAAAAAATCGTAGTCAGCATATATTTAATTTATACTCCTATTGAAATGTTTCTAAATTAGAACATGCCTGAATCAAATTCACCATTACATCAAAACACAAAAAACCGAAAACCGCAACTCGTAGATTAAATTCGCACAATGAGAATACTTACGGTGGAGTGCGAAAGACAATGCCGAAGACCTTGTTCTCGTCGTCGTTCAGCACCGACATGACCTCGGCGCCGGTCTTCTTGTGCTTGAAAAGCACGGCTTTCGACTTGCACTCTCCGATGACCTCTTCGGAAACTTTCTCGAACCCGAGCTTCTCCGCAGCCTCATTGTCAACCCCTGCAAACTCTGCAAAACGCTGCGTTTCAGCTCAATGAAATTCCAAAAACATATATCATAGTTCTTAGGGTTTAAAAATGAGAATTTACCTGAAGGAGAGTGAGTGTGGGGAGTGGCGACGGCGCGTGGGGAGAGAGAGGAGAAGTGTTTTCTGAGGTTGAGGGAAGCGGCGGCGGCGGGGGAGGAGGATGAAGTGGCGCGGAGCAATCGGTGGCGGAGCGAGGATTTTCGAGTGGCGGGATTGGGGATTGTACGGTGGCGTTTTGGGGCGAGAGAAGAGGAAAAGCGAGAGAGTCTGTGAGAAGAGCGGAAGAGTAATCTGTTGGAAGAGAGAGAACGAACTAGTAGAGCTGTTCTGTCCATTTTGGATAACAGAACAGAATAGAATAGAAGAACCCTAAGCTATGAGAATTTGTTGAAGACAGAGTTGGGGTTGTTTTTATATACTGGGAGTGGAGGGAAATATCTAGAAAGTATAGTGTAGCGTGGATGGGTGGTTTTGAAAGTGACAAAATGGTGAATTCTTGCCCAGAGAATGGTCTTTTCTTGCTGTGTGGTGCAAGAGATAGACAAGAATGATTAAGAAAATAAAATAATTACCAAAATTAGATTATTCTCTAATTCCTAAAAAAAAAAAAAAAACTTCAATGAATCAAGAAGAGATAATTATTAGAGAAATTTCGTAAATTATAAACAAATTGAAAATTGAATTTGTTCTTCAAATTTTTATTACAATTTAAAAAAAAAAATAAAAGAAGCCTTAATATTCTTATAATTCCATTTTATTACACATGCATTACCTTAAAATTCATATCCATCTTATTACACGTGCAGAACCTTAATATCCATTACATTGACATCAAACAAGAGTTCATCTTGATTCAATATTAGAATTATATTGTTTAAAAAAAATAAAGACTTATATTGATTATTACCCAATAATTGAATAATTGTGTCGGCAAATATTTTATTCCTAAACTAGTGTATAATCCGTGCATATATACGTTACAATTAAAAGAAATTACAATTACACACATATATTAATTCAAATTATACTTTCTCTTTCTCTCTTTTATTTTATTTTTTTATTTTTATTTTTTTTTGGATATACACATGAGTTTACTCTTTTTTTTTTTATTCAATGAGTTTTTGATAATTTATTTATATTATACCCTTCGTCTTTTGCACCTCATTAACTCACCTAGAACAAAAATTAAAAAAAAAAAAACTTAAATAGGATACGTAGCGCAAAATTAGACAACAATTGGAATCCAATTTAAAATCTAATTAGATGTTCTCTCAACTTTACCTATATATATATATATATATATATGGTTTCTTCCTTATCAGATTTAGGCCCTAGAAAAATGCTATTTTTTTTTGTTTGAGAAAGCAGAAAAATGCTAGTTGTTACTTGTTATTGTTTGTATGTTATGATATTAATATACCCACTCTAATTTTTTTAAAGGAAATTTTACCCACTCTAATTATTTGTGTCTTTAGAGTAATGCAAGAGATACAAACTTTTTTACAACAAATTTTATAAACTGCTGATGTGATGAGTGGTTATTAGTAAATGTAAAAGTGGTGTTAATGATAGGCCTTGATAAAAACCAATAAGAAGTTGGCCACATCAACAGTTTGTAAAAATATTGTAAAATAGTTTGTGTCTCTAGCATTACTCTTCTAATAATCTTTACAATGTTTCATAAGAATGTATTTAATATGATTTTTTTTTTTTTTAATAAAAAATACTAAGTATTTTAACACACACATGGGAAAGGGGAGAATGTCTTAAAAAAAACTAACAGTTGTGTATATTCAAAAGGGCATAACTCTTAGATACACGAAACAGGTTTTAAACCTATGAATTAAATTTGAATTGAACCTATGAATTCTTTAATTATGAGTTGAGCCCATTAAACATTCAACAATAGATGTTTAGCAGGATCCTCATACATTGTGCATCACCAACTTCCAATTGAAATTAAATCTTTAGAATAAATCAATGCAATTAAGAAAGACTCAGAAATTTTGAATTTTTGAATGTATAAAGCTATTGAGAGAGATGGATAATTCTCATTGTTCCTTAAATTAATGAACTTGATTTAATTTAGTGGGATCTTTTATCCGCATTTTTTTTCTATTAATAATGTTTTATAAACTTTTCACTTTTGGACTCCTGAATTTGGAATAACTTACTTTCATGCAATTTATTGTCTTCAATAAAAGATAAATATTTTCATTAGTGGCAGCTCCACTTGTATGTGAGGGTGGTCCTAGGACCACACTCACTTTTTTTTTTTTTTTTTTTTTTTTTTTTTTTTTTTTTTTTTTTTACGCTTAGCAAAAAAATTATATAAATAATTAGTTTAAACAAATATGTTATGTGACCACCCTGACTTAAAAAAAAAAAGTATATATATATACTTATAAAAAAATATATATATTATATACTAAATTAACCTATTTTGACCACCCTAATAAAAATGTTAAACACCCTAACTTGAAAATCACAAGAATTTGAGTCCAATAAAAATAAGAGTAATGCTACATTAATAATATTTTCACAATAAATATTATGTGATAAGCTGTTATTAATTCTAATTTGGACTTAACATTGACATGTTTTACCCACCAATAACAGTTTGTTGCGTAAGATTTGTTATGAAATTGTTGTGGTCACTTTATTATACTCATTTCTTCATTTTCATTTTTCAATTTCCACTTTTTTTCTTACTAGTCTTTTTTTTTTTTTCTTTCACTTTGTTAGTACAAAAAAATTGTAATATTTAACGTATTTGTGTGTGTGTGTGTGTGTGTGTTTTTTTTTTTTTTTTTTTTGTGACATTGATATATTCAAGTTTCCTCTTTATTAGATTTGGTATAATTTAAATTTCTTAGTGATCACCCTAAAAAAAATTCCTAGAGCTGCCACTGATTTTCATGACCAAGAGTATAGTATCTTTTTTTTTTTTTTTTGAGAGATAATTACAACATGCTGCTAAACTCGCAACTCGAACCCTTTTCCCCCTAGACCCCTAAGCACTTTGTGCATGGGAAGATGCCAATTCAGCTACAAGGCCTTGGGCATGAGTATAGTATCTATTATTTGTAGTAGTTATCCTTATATATCATATTAACAATCAAAAGATTGTTAAATGAAAAAAAGAAAACTTGATTAAGAATACCGTACTTTCATGCAATTTATTGTGTTCAATAAACAATCGATATTTTCATGATCAAGGGTATAGTAATATTTGTAGTAGTTGTCTTTATATATCATATTGGCAGTCAAAAGATTGTTAAATGAAAAAAAGAAAAATTGATTAAGCATGATTTCTTTCCAAGTCCATGAATTTACATTAAATATATATATATATATATATATATATGTATATATATTTTTTTTCTCCTAGCTTTTCTAATATCATTAGGTTGATTATTTTGCTCACATATCATGAATAAAAATCTATAAGAACCATTTCTCGAAAAGAATACTTAAAGCTCTCCTAAATTCCTAAGAACTAATTTAATTGGGGTTTGTGGTAAGTGGAGCCGTGGAGGAGGGACAAGATACATACGTACGTACGTGTATATATATATATAAAAGATTTCTAATGAAATTGTTATTGGCTTGAAATCTCTTTTAAAGAGAAATATATCAAATATCTGGAGTTCCTTTTTGTTCAAATATTCAAGAAAAATTAAACACATAATCAACTTGAATTCATGACAACTACTTGAAATCATAGTAAATGCTAGATTTGTTGTCTCATTTTTGCTTTTCATGAACAAAATATCAATTTAAAGATGAGGGTTTCTTCATATAAGAAATAACAGTGCTAACTATTCAATCAAATAATATTGAGCATGATTCCTATTGAAAAGCAAATAGGCTTTTTTTTTTTTTTTTTGCAAAATAGTGCTCAACTTTATAGGTGACAATTTTGATTAGTTATATATGTACTAACTAATATATAATTGGCTCTATTACTATGAATTTAGATGGGGATTCCAACAGAAGCCCTTCCATTTTGTTTATAGTTGTGATTTTTCCCCCCTGGATAACCACCTTTATTCTACAAAAGCACCCAAAGGGCCAGGATCGTCTCTTCTTGCTAGAGCCGCAAGGCCCACAATTGAGGCAGTGAGAAAAGAGATGGACACTGGCCCAAAGATACAAGAAGTAAGGATCCCAAACAACCACACTATGGGCCAAAACATTTTCATTCTACCAACATGGATAAAGTCCCATGTAACAAAATTAGAGAGAACTTGACGGTCTGGTCTGGATTTTCAAATCATGCATAGAAGTTATAAGTCACCACAAAAGTGTTTTGAGTTTTTTTTTTGGGGAGAATACACAAAAGTGGTGAATTGATGTTAAATTGTTGATTGGAGGCATAAATATAGCTTGATAGCAGCATGGTTTTTCTAAAAATAATAATAATACTAGTACCACTTATTTTCACATATTTTACTAAAAATCACTTATAGTATGTCACGTCGGATAATTGTATAATACTAGCATTTTTATTATTAAAATCACATTCTTGGTGCCCAAAAGAAATGATATGATAATGGTACACATTCTTTTAAGACAAGGCTCCACTATTTTTTTTTTTTTTGAAATATTTACCTATGATAGTTTTTAGTCAAGCTTTATTTTATAACAAAAAAAAGTTCTACCTAACTTTTTTTTTATTTTTTATATCAAGTTCTACCTAACTTTAGTTTACCTTAATTTTTTCTTTCCATAAAAAATAAAACAGCTTTTTTTCTACCAACTTTTTTTTTTGAGAAATTTTTTTTCTACCAACCTAACAGTATGTGGTGGAGAATATGGGCCTATTTGATAAGATATTTCTAGTAATGTTGTTTATATTTTTTGAAAATACATGTGTGTGAAAATACGAGTAATATTGTTTAAACACTGAAAACTATTATTTAAACAATGGTAACAAACGACCCCTATATTATTGGTTCAACAAAACTTAAGCAACAATGCAATTATTGGTATGACTCATATGAGAACACGATCTAGCTAGGAACCATAGGCTCCTTTGTTCTTTTGTTTTTTAGTGAACATGTGTTTTAGCTTTAGCAAAATAAAAAAAATAAGAAGGGCATGCTTAACGTGAGAAATAGAAGCAACAATACAATAATTGGTATGACTCATATGAGAACATGATCTAGCTAGGAACCATAGGCTCCTTTGTTCTTTTGTTTTTTAGTGAACATGTGTTTTAGTTTTAGCAAAAAATAAAATAAAATAAGAAGGGCATGCTTAACGTGAGAAATAGAAAACGTAGACTAAAAGGAGCATTATTATTAGTCACCACTCCTAATCCATCTTTAGAGGATCATATTATATTTCATAATATCAAGGTGCATAGATAAGAAGGGCATAAATATAGCTTAATTGCAGCATGGGTTTTTTTTTTTTTTTAAATAATAATAATACTAGTACCACTTGCTTTCACACACATTTTATTATAAGTCACTTATAATCTGTTACGTATAACAATTGTGATAAAGTGTATAATACTAGCATTTTTATTAAAATCGCATTCTTTGTGCCCAAAAGAAATGATATGATAATGGTACACATTCTTTTAAGACAAGGCTCCACTTTTTTTTTTTTTGTTTTGAAATATTTACCGAAGATAGGTTTTAGTCAAGCCATATTTTATAATAAAAAAAATTCTACCTAACTTTAGTTTGCCTTAATTTTTTCTTTCCATAAAAAATAAAACAGCATTTTTTCTACCAACTTTTTAAATTTTTTTGAGGAAAATTTTTTCTACCAACCTAACCGTACATGGTGGAGAATATATTATTGGTTCAATAAAATTAAGCAACAGTACAATTATTGGTATGACTCATATAAGAAATGATCTAGGAACTATAGGCTCCTTTGTTTCTTTAGAGGATCATATTATATATCAAGGTGCATTCATATCCTCCTTGCTTCAACGATGGATTCAGGGACAAGTGAAGTAGTACACGAATTCCTCCCATATTTCCGAGCATACAAAGATGGGCGAGTGGAGAGAAACTTTGGCACCGATATAGTCCCTCCATCAATCAATTCCCAAAGTGGCATTTCCACCAAAGATGTTGAAATTGTTAAAGAAACTGGCCTATCAGCCAGAGTTTACATTCCAAGTACCATTAGTCCAGGCCAGAAGTTGCCTATTCTAGTGTACTATCATGGTGGGGGCTTCTTTATGGGTTCACCATTTTGTCCAACATATCATAACCATGTTGCTGCTCTTGTAGCTGAGGCTAATATAGTTGCAGTTTCTGTTGATTACAGATTAGCCCCAGAACACCCTGTGCCAATAGGCTATGAAGATTCATGGATTGCACTTCGATGGGTTGCTTCTCACTATAATGGTCAAGGCCCTGAGGCCTGGCTGAGACAACATGGCGATTTTCAGCGTTTTTTTCTGGCTGGGGACAGTATTGGAGGCAATATTGTGCACAACATGTTAGCACAAGCTGGGGTTGAAGGTCTCCAAGGAGTGAAATTATTAGGAGCTTGTTTGGTTCAACCTTACGTTAGTAAAACAGAAAGTGTTCATACCGGTGTGGAGGACAGATCATGGCTTTTTTCATGTCCAACAACAAGTGGTTTCGATGATCCAAGGATAAACCCGGCTGAGGATTCGAGGCTTTCGAGGCTAGGGTGCTCCAAGGTGCTAATTTTTATTGCTGAGAAGGATGATATGAGAGAGAGGGGTTTGTTCTATTATGAGACATTGAGGAAGAGTGGGTGGGAGGGAGAGGTGGAGATTGTGGAGACAGAAGGAGAGGATCATGTGTTTCATTTGTTCAACCCAAATTGTGAGAAGGCTCTGGCCTTGTTGAAAATGTTGGCTTCTTTCATAAACCAAGACAAGGCTTCTTAGTACTTAATTAGCCTATGTTTTTTTCATAAACCAAGAAAAGGCTCTTAGTACTTGCCAATGTCTTAGTTCCTAATGAACTTGTATTAGCAATAATTACCTAATAGTAGGTTGTTTAGCTATATTTCTGAGTTTGTGATGAGCTTAATTGCATTATAATAAAGGTGACAAGAACAAATGTCAACTCGCGGTGTTGATGGTTGATGAAACGCATTACACTTAGAGCATGCTAAGCCAATTCGTATGAAATTGTGTTATCCCTGATTAAAGTCATTAAATTCATATGATTTTTTTTTTCTTATGGTATGTTTGGATGACAAGAATTGGGCACATAAATTTGGATTTGAGTTATTAAAATCCAAACACTTTGTTTGAAAGTATTTTGATAGTTTACTAAGGGTCAAAATTTTGGATTTAACAAATCTTTCAAAGATTTTAAACCTTTAGGTCTGTTTGGTTAGGGAGATAGAAAAGCGAGAAGATAGAAAATTGTGGAAAAATGGAAAAGTGAGATAATAAAAAATATTTAGTTTTTCTTCATGTGTGTTTAGTTAGAGGGATGGAAAAGTAGAGGGATGAAAAAATTCTTTGTTTGGTTAAAAAAAAAAATGAGAAGATGTAGTCTATACAAATATACTCTCATGCCTTTATTAAATTAAAATAAAATAAAAGTAACAAATTAGAGGTGGCAAAATGGATGAACCAAAAAAATAAAACCAAAACAAATGAACAACAACATCAACAAAAATTGAATGAGAAGTACCAGAAAAAGTAAAAAAAGAAAAAGAAAAGCAGAAAACCAAAAGAAAAGAAAAAGAAAAAGAAAAAGAAACACATGAGTAACATAAAAGACAAAAAAAAAAAAAAAAAAAAAAGGGGGAAGAAATGGCCAAAGAAGAAAACACAAATACAGAATACCCTTGAGCTATGCACAAGAGGTCACATGGCCTTTTTGGTCATTCTCTTTTGTTTCGGGTTTTCTCTTCTATTTTCTCCCTAATTTGGAGAGATAGTATTTTGGTGGTCGAAGAAAACACTCGGACCCCACTAGTTTTATCTTCTTAAAATTCACCTAACCAAACACCTCAAAAATCATTTCATTTCCTCTCTTTTCCATCATTCCTAAAATCTACCAAACCAAAATGGACCATTATGAATGAAAACAAGGAAGATAAAAAATGGGGAAGAGACGAGTTTAGTTGGGAGGGAAAAACTGAGAATAAAAAAGTGAGATCATTAAACAAATGCTCATCCGTGGGACCCACACGATTTGGATGATGGAAACAAAAAATTGAGTGATATCACTCAAAACTCATCTCATCCAAACAAGCTCTAATTTTCTCCTTGAACCCATCAAAACTCTACCTTCCCAAATTTGAGAGAAAATATGATAAAAAAAAGTTTTGCTTTTTTGGAAAAACTATCCCCAGCCCCGCATTCAAATTTTGAACACTTTTCCTTCTTTCCTTTTTTGTCTTTTTTCTTATCTTGTCTCATTCTTTCTTAATTCTCACTTTTTTTCTTTTTCTTTTTTTTTTTGGTTCTTGAACTTCTTGTGTATGTGTTTTATTTATTTAATTATTTATTTTTATTTTTTAATGAAGTGCTCATTTATACAAAAATTTTTAATAAAAATATAAAATGTTACCTTTTGTTTTATATAATAAGACATAATGGTAAATTTATATTAACTCTTTTTTCTATTTTTTTTTTCAACCAAACAAATTAGTTTTTCATCTCTTCAATTTTCCACTCTCTCAACCAAACATATATGAGAGAAAACTAAGCTTATGTTTGGTAACAGTTTTTGTTTTTGGGAATATAAAGAAAAAACAATTTTCATGTATTTTTGAAATTAAAAACATGTTTGGTTAGTTGAAATTAAAAAAGACAGTTTTTTGAAGAAAAAAATAGAAAATACTAAAATATGTTATTATTAGGATTTGAACTTTAATGTTAACTCATTAAATGAGATAGATTCATTAAATTAAATAAGTGTTTTCATTGACTTTTAAAAATTAGAAATTGAAAACAGTTTTTTGCATGTTTTTAGTTTTCCTTCATAAATTGAGTTTTGAAAACAATTTTTGTTTTCAGCCCATTTTGAGTTGCCAAACAAGTTTTTTAGTCTCAAAAATAGAAATTTTTTTTTGAAAACAGAAAATAAGGGGAAAAAACAATTATCAAACATACCCTAAATATCTTCTATCCTCCAACTAAACTTTCACCCATCCAACCAAGCGGACCCTTAATCCTTTAATTTGAAATAATTTCTAAACCCATAATATTTTAAAAATCCATATGACATACTTAAATATTTATGGATTTGGAATTAAGGCATTTTAAATCCATCATTTTAAAATTCAAAACCAAATTCTAGTATTTAATTGCAAACTGAAGGAGGAAATAGTAGGAAAGTGGTCAAATCACTTTTAACTATGAGTTAATATGGGAAAAGATAGCAGGGGATCTGATTATTGTCTCTTTTTTCATGAATAATATTATCTGGATTTAGAAGTGAACTACTTATTGCAGTTACACTGATTTTAATTACAAGTCATTTAGAACATTATGTAGAATAGTCAGCATAGGTCTTCTTGGAGTAGCAAAGGCGTCAGAAGTCACCGCTCAAGATCAGGGGGGTTGCCAATAGAGGCTATCAGGGTGATGATGTCGGAATTATATGAAATTTGGTAGGTTGAAGGGAAATGATATTCTAATTCAAACTCGAGTTTGTTGCCTTGAGCGTGGCCTAAATTTAGGCAAATTCCTTCATTAAGGCCTTGAAAATAACTGCACCCCACTTGATTCTTCTTGCATAGATTGTATTATAGTCTATGATACAAGGACTCGACTTTGAGAAACTTCGAGGTCCAAAACAAATTCTTCCCAAAATGCGAGGAGTAATCACATTGCGTTAGTGATCTAGACCAAATTGGTCATGTACTCGGTAATAATTGTGAGATATATCTTTTTTTTTTTTTTTTGGCGCTCTCGCACAGTATACTCTCAAAACTTTCAACAAGAAACTAATTACTGTTCGCGCGTAAATGGGCTCAAGAACAGGTAAACCGCTGGCCCAGAAAATTGTGAGATATATCATTACCTAAAAGTTGCGTCAAATCCCAGTCCTAGGGGTGTGCAAAAAACCGACGAACTGAAAAAACGCTTCAAACCGACCGAACCGATGCAAATATTTTGGTTCGGTTTCGGTTTTATTATATAAAAAACTGAAAATTTCGGTTCGGTTTTCGGTAGCAAATTCTAATACACTGAACCGACCGAATCGAATCGAAATATATTAAATAATAATTTGTACAAATCATTTCAACAAAGTTCCTAGTATCCTAGTGACAAGGACACGCGCTTGTCTCCAATTAGCCAAGGTTCGATCCTTAGTAATAGCCTTTTTATTTTTCCTCTCCTTATTACCAAAACTACGTCGTTTTGGGGTTTGCTTTATAACCCTAATCCTATTTTCAGCATTTGTCTTTCTTTCACTTCAGTCTTCAACAACAGCCGTCTCTTCTCCCCTTTCCCTCTCCAGTCATTCTCTTCCTCCCCATCTCTCTCTTTCTGTCGTAGTGTCATGCCTCCGTTTCTCTCTCCCTCCATCACGCCGTTGTTTCTCTCTCTCTATCACACTGCTTCAGTACATTCTTCGCCGGTATGCTACTTCTTCGTTCTCTCTCTTTTTTTTTGGTTTTGTGTTTGCTACTTTGCTTGGTGCTTGGTGTTTGGGTGGTGAGAAAACGTGGGAAAGCAAAGGGATTTTCTGGGTTTGTTAATATTTTCTGGGTTTTTGGGTTTGTTAATTTTTTTTCTTTGTTTGGTTTCTTAGAAAATAAATGATAAGGAAACCGAAAAAACCCACTGGTACGTTGCTTCGCCGTTATTTTCTGGGTTTGTTTGCTTTCTTCGCCGGTACGCTGCTTCGCCATTCTCTCTCTCTCTCTCTCTCTCTCTCTTTTTGGTTTTGTGTTTGCTACAGCTTGGTGTTTGGGTGGTGAGAAAACGTGGGAAAGCAAAGGGATTTTCTGGGTTTGTTAATTTTTTCTGGGTTTGTTATTTTTTTGTTGGGTTTGTTAATTTTTTTTCTTTGTTTACTTTCTTAGAAAATAAATGATAAGGAACCCGAAAAAACCCACCGAGAATGAAATCCAACCAAAACCGATGGTTTTCCAATTACTTCGGTCGGTTTTGGTTGAGAATTTCACAAACCGAAAATTTCGGTTTCGGTTGGCCAACACTTAGAAAACCGACCAAAACCGAACCGACACACCCCTATGGACCCATTGTGCTCCTATCTTGTCGCAAAGTAATTTGAAAGCATAATTCCAATATGACCAAGACCAACCCCACTGCCTCAGCAAAAAAAAAGAAAAAAGAAGAAGAAAAAGAGGACTGACCCCACTGCTTTTCGTCGCTCAGGGCTGGCCCTAAGCCTAGGCCATTTAGGCCATGGCCTAAGGTCCCTAGCATGAAAAGGCCCCCAAATGGGGGCAGTAAGTTATTTATTATTTATTTATTTTTATTAAAGAAAAAAAGTGAGTTAGGTCTACATTTTTTTTTTCAAAGCCTAAAATATTAGAGTTATAGTAATATATAACAAGTTTATTACATAAGTCCTATAAATTGATAAGTCACTAATCACATAAAGTAATTAAATACTTATTTATGCTTTTGTTGAAGTGTTACCTTATTGCCACATCAGTTTGTAAACTTTTGTAATAAAATTTATAGTAAGTTTAACATTTTCTCCAAAAAAAAAAAAACAATATGAATTAATAGAAATGCAACCTAATCTCCATTAAGTGAATGAAAAATGCTAAAGTTAATATAAATTTTACAATAAAAAACTTATAAACTGATGTGACAGTAATATTATTGGTGTCATTTAAACAGTATAATAAATGAATGTTTGAATAAATTTTTTTGAATTGGTGATATGTTAGTTTATAAAACCTATATAGTAAATATCATTAGCTCACTTTGGGTGAATTAATCATATTAATAAGTATGAATTAATAATAGATTTGAAATAAAAAATATATAATAAAAAAATAAATATTATTTAAGTGATATTTAGATGTAAAAGGTTCCTTTAAAATTTCCGCCTTAGGCCTCAAACTATCTTGGACGGGCCTGGAACTCACTCTCTCCTTTTCTTTCTACCCATATGGGTTGTGACTGACTGACTGTGAGTCATGCTTTATTTCCTTTCAGCAAGAGCGAAAATAAAAAAACTGTACAAAAGTTTGATCTTAGCTGAAAGGCTTGTAAAACAGAATACAAGTGTATCACGGGTATCACGGGTATGTTATGCTAGGACTACCGAAATTGGCATAGTGCCACAAAGTTGTGCCAATTTCGGTGATCCTAGCATTACTCATGATAAATTCATGTTATGTTATACACTTACCTCCTGCTATGTTACTGTAAACTTTACTAAATAAAAAAATTTTTAGGGACACATCCATTTTTATACCCAAATTCATCACCTGTTTATACGTTAACTTTTGATTGGATTTCGAAACTTTCACATATTTTACCACATGTACTTAAAAAAAACTGAAATTCAATCAAGAGCGGAGACATAATAAGAAGGATGTGGATTTGAGCGTCGGCATAGGTGTAATACTTACATATATATAATCACAAAGAATAATTGGTAAGCTTTACCATTTTCCTTGTTCATTACCTTCGCACACACAGTCCTTGAATCAAAGAAGCTTTTATCATTGCGTTCTACGTTTTGAAACAATTATTTATCAAGGGTGCATTGAACTGCTTCCGCAGCTTCAAACCTTCAAGAATGGATTCAACACCAACTGAAGTTGTGTTCGAGTTTGGTCCATATTTACGGGCATACAAAAATGGAAGAGTAGAGAGATTCTTTGGCACCGACAAGGTTCCTTCACCAATCAATTCTGATCATGTTGTTTCCTCCAAAGACGTTTTAATCGATCAAAAAACCGGCTTATCAGCACGTGTTTTCATTCCTAGCACCATTAAACCAGGCCAAAAGCTTCCTCTCTTAGTGTACTATCATGGCGGGGCCTTTCTAGTTGGATCACCATTCTATCCCACAAATCACAATTATATGACTTCTCTTGTAGCCGAAGCTAATATAATCACAGTCTCTGTTGATTATAGACTATCCCCTGAGCACCATATCCCCATAGCTTATGAAGATTCATGGGCTGCACTTCAGTGGGTATAGCAAAACACTATAACAATGAAGGCCCAGAAGGCTGGCTGAGTGACCATGCAGATTTCCAGCGAGTTTTTCTGGCTGGAGATAGTGCTGGAGGCAATATAGTGTATAACATGGTAGCTCGAGCTGGAATTGAAGACTTGGCTGGCATAGAAATATTAGGGGTTTGTTTAGTCCATACCTATTCTGGCAGGAAAGATTTTGAAGTGGACAATTATTGGCTTTTTGTGTGTCCCAATACAAGTGGAATCAATAATCCAAGGATAAAACCCAGCAATGGATTCAAGGTTGTCGAGCCTCGGGTGCACCAGGGTGCTAATTTGTGTTGCAGAGAAGGATGTGTTGAAAGAGAGGGGGTTGCTCTTTTGTGAGACATTAAGGAAGAGTGGTTGGGATGGAGAGGTGCAGATTGTTGAGACAGAAGGAGAAGAGCATGTGTTTTGATGATGCCGAAAATACCACCAGTAAGTCACACGGTTCTCGTGCGCTACAAACAGCACCTGCACAACAAGGAAGAACCTAGCAGAGAGTACCGGTGTGGTACCGGCCAAATACCCTCCGAAGGTTAAGTTAGAATTATTCTCACAACTCTAGAGTGCTAGAGAGGGTAAATTATGCGTACCTCCGTTTGTGAGGGTATTGGGGCTTTTATAGTAGAAGAAAGGCTGACCTCTCTTTCTTGGTGTAGAAGTCTTTTCCTTATAGGAGTCTCCTTGGGCGTATTTTGCGGGATTCTTTCCATATAGGAGTTCTTAGGCTTCAGGAAGTGTGGGGAGCAAGTTATTTACTTATACACGCTAACGTGGTGATCAAGTATTAAGGACTGACGCCGTCAGCCTATGTTATTCCGTCCAATATAGCGCCGTCAGATCAGGCACCGTCAACTTCAGGATGTTTATCTCTGTGGTACCCTATCCAAGGAGTCCCTTTTCGTCAAGTCGTCGTCGGCCGTCAGCTCTCATAGAAATGCTGACGGCAAAATGTGTCCGTCACCTTCTCAATTTATTTTATCCTTATCAGTTGCCCCCTACTCCATTACTCCGTCAGTTTTTATACTGACGGGTTATGGAGTTGGTTATGTTATATTTTTTTAAAGAAGCGAGGTTAATGCTCTCGTGGGTATCCTCGAGCCACTGTGTTATTAATGCTCTGGACAGGTGGCTCATTTTTATTGGCTTTGCTTCTGACGAGGCGACGCTTCGTCTTCCGCGCCCTTTTATTCCATATATAAACAGCATCTCTCCCTCATTTTCCTCTATTTCAACCCGGCTGATCTTGGAGAGAGAGAGACCGTCGCACATTTTTTGTCAGTTTTACTCCCGTCAGCTATTCCGTCGCTGTCCTCAGAGCCATCCGCAAGGCCACCATACAGTAAGTTTTCATCTTCTCCCTTCTTCCTCTTTCTCTTTTTATTTTCGCCTCACTAGTGAGGTCGTCAGTTTAGGTTCTTAGATTGAATCCGTCACTTGTAGGTAGTCAGATGTCAAGTGACGCATCTTGTGAGGAATCGTCAGCCCGCGAAGGAGCGGGCTACGACGAGGCCTTTGGTTCTGGAAATGAGTCAGGGGACTCTTCAATTCCGTCAGAGAGAGAGACGTCGGCCCAATCTCCTGACGGCGATGAGAGTTTTGCTGAGGGAGATAAGGACGAAGAAAGGGGGGATGAAATGGTTGTTGATGGAGAGGATAGTGACGGGGATGAGGGATCTACTGAAGGAACCTCGGAGGGTCCTGGAGATAACCGTCCCTTCATTCTTCCTGAGGATTGGGCCGTTAACAAATTTTTGCCTAGAATGAGTGGTAAGGTTTTTAGGGAGTTGCGTATTCGTTATCAAATCCCAGACCACATTCCAATCCGTCTCCCTAGAGAGGATGAGAGGTGTTATTCCGGGCGGACCGCTGACGTTGGCATGTATGACGCCATGTTTGCCGCGGGCCTGAGGTTACCTTTGACGGCTCTACACCGTCAACTTGTTGACTTTCTGGGCATATCCGTCACCCAAATTGCCCCAAACGCCTGGAGGACTTTTATAGGAGCTGAAATCCTGTGGGGTAGCTTTAGTGGAAGACACCGTCAGCTTACGCTCGACGAATTTTTTTATTGTTATAGGCCCCATCATATCGCCTCGTCTAAGGGGACATATCATTTCAACGCCAGGGAAAAAGGGTTGCGGCTTGTGTCGGATATGCCGGATTCCAATAGGAACTGGAAAAGTAGGTATTTTTTCGTTGAGAGGACGGATTGGGTTTGCCGTCAGGAGGAGTGGGCGACGATGCCCCGTGGCTATTTTGACAACACTTGGGCCTTTGTCAGGGATTCAGGTTGATCCCGTCAACTATGTTCCTGCCTTTTTTTAAAGTGACGTTACTAACACTTGTGTTTCTTTCAGCCTATACCCGTCCGCACATATCTGACGAGCAAGAGGAGTTCATCCAACGGATTCTGGAAATCCCTTTGGAAGACCGTAAGTGCCGGGAATTGATCACCCTTGACACCCTTCACTTATATTGTGGGGGTCCAGTACCGTCAGCGGCAGCTCGAAGGTTGGAAGAGTTTGCACGACGACGTGAGTAAACTTTTTTCATTCCCGTCAGTTTCATTCCTCCGTTCATGCCCTAACAGTCTTTTTCGTGTTTGTAGAGATGGAATCCGCGAAGCAAAGGATAAGGGCTGCCGCAGCCCGTCAGAAGGAGGAGAGGAAGGCTAAGGAGGCTGGGGGGGAGGCCTCGTCTACCCCCAAGGCCGTCGCTAAGGTGACGAAGAGGAATCCCGACGGGAGCAACAGCCGTCCCGCAAAAAAGGCTGCCGTCTCTCCTGGAGATGAACCATCGAAGGAAAAATCCCCTCCGAAGCCTAGTCATGGTGCGGGCAAAGGAGTGATGACTTCTGTTGGTCCCGTCAGTGAGGGTCCCTGTCGCCTCCTGACCCATAAGGACTATGCCGTCGGGGAGATTGAATCCTTGATAAAACCGACGGACATAGAGCCTTGTGACCAGGTGGGGACGGAGGATTTAGGGGCGTCGGCCCTCTTCGATCTCACCAGGGTAGGCTTCTTGTGTTTTTGGTTGAACAAGCTTTATTTTGTTCTTCCAGTTCATTTTTGGTTGAACTGACGGATATATTTTTTAGGCCTTGGTGCGTGTCAAGGCCCTTCACGACCGTTGTGTGGCGAAGGAGGGGGTCGTCACCCAAGTTCGCAAACATAACGCGAACTTAATGAATCAGCAGGCTCAGTACAAGGACGCCGTCCGTATCCTCAACCAGGAGCTGCAGGACGTTAAGGAGAAGCTGACGGAGGTCACTCATCAGAATGACAAGCTCCAGGTGGAGGTGACGGATCTGGGCGAAAAGCTGCAGACGGCGGAAGCTGACGCGATCAGGGACTTTAAAACGTCGCAGTCTTTTATTGACTCATGTGCCGGATATTATGGCACTGGGTTCGATGATTGCCTTTGGCAGGTTGCATCAACCTTCCCGGAGTTGGACTTGTCTGGGATTACCATGGATGATGAAGATGACGGCTCTCATCAACCTACTCCTACTCCGGAGCATGATGATAGTGTAGTCCTAGCCCAGCCTGCTACTAACCCTGCTGCATCCGATTCTCCAGCCGTGATTGTGGATATCGAAGACCATCAAGCTGACGGCAATCCTGCGGACGCTCCTGCTGCTTAGTTTTTATTTTGTATTTTCGCCATGTATTTATTTTGTAGACAATCGTTGTTCTTTAAACGTTTGGCAAACAGTTGTAGTTTTACACAATGTTTAAGGGCCTTTTTTTTTATATACAGTTGTGTGTGCAATTGCTTCCATTGCTCTTATATATTTTATTGTTGATGGCCCTAGACGAAATCTCGATAAAAATTTCCGTCTGTTTAGTAACCCGTTAGTTCTTTGTTGGAAGACTCCGTCGGCGTGACTTTGTGCCTAGTCTTCTTACCTCATTTGATTTATGGGTTTCCTGTCGGATTTTTCGGCCTTGTCCATTGTTTTCCAAGCCCCGTCAGCTTGGTAAAATTTTCCGTCTGTTAGACAGCCCGTCAGTTTCCCCTTAGCTTTGGCCTTGATGACCGTCATCTTTGTAGATCTTTTTGGTTGGAGGTCTTTGCCCGTATGATAGTGGTTTAATCTACGGAACCGTCAGCTTTTTGGCCTTGGCCTTTGCTGATCTTTTCTTGGTGGGTCCGTTGGTTTTAGGATCCTTCCCGTATGGTGATGGTTTAATTTATGGGGCCGTCAGCTTTTTAGCTTTGGCTTTGATGATCTTTTCATCTTTGTAGGTCCGTTAGATTTCAGACCTCATCCGTACAGTGACGGATTAATTTATGGGGCCGTCAGCTTTTTAGCTTTGGCTTTGATGATCTTTTCATCTTTGTAGGTCCGTTAGATTTCAGACCTCATCCGTACAGTGACGGATTAATTTATGGGGCCGTCAGCTTTTTAGCTTTGGCTTTGATGATCTTGTCATCTTTGTAGGTCCGTTAGATTTCAGACCTCATCCGTACAGTGACGGATTAATTTATGGGGCCGTCAGCTTTTTAGCTTTGGCTTTGATGATCTTGTCATCTTTGTAGGTCCGTTAGTTTTCAGACTTCATCCATACAATGACGGCTTCATTTATGGGGCCGTCAGCTTTTTAGCCTTTGTGTTATGGACATGGTTGTTTTTGGTCGCTCACTTTTGTGAACCTAGTTGCCCACTTATGTGGACTTTTGAACTGTAGATTTCTAAACATAGATCAGCAATTTCTGAATAAACTCCTCTTATTGCCATGCATTCAAATAAAAGTAATTAAAACCAAATCCTGCCCTTTGGGCTAAAAAGTATTGTTGCAAAAAAACTAAAGTAAACGATAAATTTGAGGAGTAAAACTAAAATTTGCTGGAACAAAAAGGAGGTTGGTCTCCATGTTGCCGCTCCTATTGGTAATACTTTCGTAGGTGCTCGGCGTTCCATGGGTGCGGTAGTTTCTGTCCTTCCAACGTTTCCAGGTGGTAAGTACCTTTTCTCTGCCACGACGTGACTCGGTAAGGTCCTTCCCAATTGGGCCGAGTTTCCCTTGGGTAGGGTCTCTAGCGGCGCCCATGACCTTCCTAAGAACAAGGTCTCCAACTTGGAAGTCTCTATGTCGGACCCGAGAGTTGTAGTGTTTGGCCATGCGGTCCTGGTACCTAGCGAGCCTTTGTTCTGCTGCTGCTCTGATCTCGTCCACTAGGTCGAGCTGTAGTCGCATAGCCTCGTCGTTTTTGTTCTCGTCATAGTTGTGCACCCTGTAGCTTGTGAGTCCAATTTCGGCCGGGATGACTGCTTCGCCTCCGTACGTCAGTCGGAACGGTGTCTCTCCTGTGGGTGTTCTTGCAGTCGTCCTGTATGCCCATAATATACTTGGCAATTCTTCGGGCCATATACCCTTTGCCCCCTCGAGCCGAGTCTTGATAATCTTGAGCAAGGATCGGTTCGTGACTTCAACCTGGCCATTAGCTTGAGGGTGGGCGGGGGAGGAGTAGTGGTTCTTTATTCCTAACTGTGAGCAAAAATCCCGGAAGGAGTTGTTGTCGAATTGCCTCCCATTGTCCGAGATAAAGACTCTAGGAATGCCGAACCTGCATATGATGCATCTCCAGACGAAGCTCCGCACGTTCTTCTCTGTAATCGTGGCCAAAGCTTCAGCTTCTACCCATTTTGTGAAATAGTCGATGCCCACTACTAGGAATTTCAGCTGTCGTACGGCTGTAGGGAATGGTCCCATAATATCTAATCCCCATTGTGCGAATGGCCATGGGGCCGTCATCGGGGTCAGCTCTTCGGTTGGTTGTCTAATAATATTGCTGAACCTTTGGTATTTGTCGCAGGCCCTGACATAGGCTTCGGCGTCCTTTTGCATGGTGGGCCAATAGTACCCTGCTCGCACAAGTTTGTGTACCAACGACCTGGACCCTGAGTGGTTTCCGCATACTCCTTCATGCACCTCTCTCATGACGTAGTCTGCTTCTTCCATACCCAAGCATCTCAAATATGGTCGGGAGAAACCCCTTTTGTAGAGGACGTCTTTTATCAGGACGAACCTCGCCGCCTGGACCTTAAGTTTCCTTGCGGCTTCCTTTTCCTCTGGCAAGACCCCATCTTTTAGGTATGAGACTAACGGCGTTGTCCAACTATTATCGGGGCATATTTCCTGCATGTTGCTGAGATCTATTAGCGGAGAAAGCTGCACGAAAGAGAGTACATTACCAGGGATGACCATTTGTTCTGCTGAAGCTGCTTTCGCGAGGCGGTCGGCTCGCTCGTTTTCTCCCCTGGGAATTTGGACGACTTTGGCTTTTAGGTCGTCCACTCTCGCCTTCACTTCGTCAAGGTACTTCTTCATCTTTTCGCCCTTGCACTCGTAGTCTCCATTTATTTGGTTAGTGATAACCTGGGAATCGCAGTAGATGACTACCCTCACGGCTCCTGCCGCTTTGGCGAGGTCGAGCCCTGCTATCAGAGCTTCGTACTCTGATTCATTGTTGGTAGCAGGGAAGTCGAGACGGATCATACATTCAATGGTGTCTCCTTCGGGTGATAGTAGCACAACTTCCAGTCGGGATAGTATACTTCCCTAATGAAGCTTGCTTCCTGTAGTTTTCTGACTTCTTCTGCTACGGCTCGGTCTCGCTCGGGGGCAAATACTCTCTTCTTTTGTCGGATAGGTGGAAAGGTGGGCGATACATTCAGTCTGTGCACCATGACCGAAGGATCTATTCCCGGCATATCTTCATGACCCCACGCGAATACGTCTCGATTACATCTGAGGAAGGTTATGAGCTCCTGGCGGATCGTGGGGTTAGCGAGCGTTCCAATTTTGGTCATTCGGCCAGGATTGGAACTGTCAAGGGGTATCTCCTCTAACCTCTCAACCGGCTCCGTTACCGTCCGGTGTTCTTCTATGCTTAGAGCCTGAACCTGATCCTCCATTTCCATCATGGCTATGTAGCATTCGCGCGCGGCCATCTGACTTCCGCGCAATTCCCCTACTCCGTAGTCAGTCGGGAACTTTATCATCAGATGGTAGGTGGAAGTTACCGCCTTCCATGAATTGAGCGTTGGTCGCCCGAGGATAGCGTTGTAGGCAGACGAGCAATCGACTACCAAGAATGTTATGTCCCTGATTATCTGTTGAGGGTAGTCGCCCACTATTACGGATAATGTGACCGCGCCCAGTGGGAATACCCGACTTCCCCCGAAGCCAACAAGCGGGGCGTTCGTCGGGATCAATCGCTTCCTGTCGATCCTCATCTGCTGGAACGCTGGGTAGTATAAAATATCTGCTGAGCTGCCATTGTCGACTAGCACCCGGTGCATGTTGTAGTCTCCTACTCTTAGGCTGACGACGAGTGCATCGTCATGTGGATGGTGAAGGCGTCGCGCGTCTTCTTCTGAGAATCCGATTATGGGACCTTCTCTCCGTGCTATCTTTGGCACGACTCCCGTCAGCTGAACATTTTGTACCATCCGAAGATAGGTCTTGCGGGCCTTCTTAGTTGACCCGACGACAGTCGTTCCTCCTACGATCATCCTTATGTCCCCGATCGGGGGCCTCGGTCGCTCATTATCCCGCCGGGGGTGTTGGTCTTGTGCAGGGTTTTCTGTTTTCTCTTTGCTAACGAATCTCTGCAGTTTTCCTTGTCTGATAAGGGCCTCAATTTGTTGCTTGAGATCATAGCAGTCGGCTGTGTCGTGGCCATGGTCGCGGTGGAAACGGCAATACTTATCTCTGGAACGTTTGTTGGGGTCACTCTTCAGCTTTCCTGGGAATGTCAGAGCCTCCTCGTCCTTGATTTGCATAAGGACTTGATCTATCGGGGCCGTCAACGGGGTGAAGCTCGTGAATTTTCCCCCCAGGGGCTTTGGGCGCCTTTCGTCCCTTCGGTCTCCTGTTCTTGCCTTCTTTCGGCCCTGATCTTGTCGAGCGTCTTCCTGCCTTTCTCTTTTCCTGGGCCTCTCTTCTCGAGCTATCAGCGCGTCTTCAGCATTCATATACTTTGTGGCACGATAAAGTACTTCCGACATGGTCTTTGGGTCGTTTTTGTATAGAGAGAACAAAAACTTACCCTTCTTCAAGCCGTTCGTGAATGCCGCAACCAGTATCTTATCGTCGGCTTCGTCGATCGTGAGTGCCTCTTTGTTGAAGCGGGAGATGTAGGCTCTTAAAGTTTCATCTTCTCGCTGCTTCATACTCATCAAGCAAGCCGTAGACTTTTTGTACCGGTGGCCTTCGATGAAATGTGCGGTAAATTGAGCACTGAGTTCTTTGAAGGTGCTGATGGAATTCGGTATCAGTCGGCTGAACCAAATTCTTGCTGCGCCCTTCAGCGTTGTAGGGAAGGCCCTACACATGATTGCGTCTGCTACTCCCTGAAGGTGCATTAGGGTCTTGAAGGTCTCCAGGTGGTCCAGAGGGTCCTTGACCCCGTCATAACTGTCTATCTGTGGCATGCGGAACTTATTCGGTAGGGGGTAGGCGTTGACAGTGGCGGTAAATGGCGAGTCGGTTCTGTTTACCAAGTCGTCGAGATCAGAAGATACCCGTCCCTTGAGGGCATTCATCATGACCTCCATTTGCTCCTTCATCGCCTGCATCTCCGCGACGATAGGTGGTGGGGCGAGGTCTATGAGAGACGGAAGGCTTATGTTTTGCCGCTCCGGTCGACTTGGGGCGTTGCTGCCTTCAGGCTTCTCCTGCTCTCTTTGCTCGGCACTGTTACCCTCCTGGTTTTGCTCCTGAAGGATAGGTCTTGCGTCCCCTTGGCGTAGCTGTTCCTCTAGGTCCTGGTTCTATCGCGTGAGACGTTCCACAGCCGCTGCGAGAGTCTTGACTTGCTTCTCGAGGGCGGTCGTGGGTGGCTCTTCTTCTTGAATGTCGTTAGTGGTTGCCATTGAGCGGGTAAGCACCATGCGACTTTTTGTCCGGGAAGCTGTAATATGGCTTTACAAGTTTCCCACAGACGGCGCCAACTGATGATGCCGAAAATACCACCAGTAAGTCACACGGTTCTCGTGCGCTACAAACAGCACCTGCACAACAAGGAAGAACCTAGCAGAGAGTACCGGTGTGGTACCGGCCAAATACCCTCCGAAGGTTAAGTTAGAATTATTCTCACAACTCTAGAGTGCTAGAGAGGGTAAATTATGCGTACCTCCGTTTGTGAGGGTATTGGGGCTTTTATAGTAGAAGAAAGGCTGACCTCTCTTTCTTGGTGTAGAAGTCTTTTCCTTATAGGAGTCTCCTTGGGCGTATTTTGCGGGATTCTTTCCATATAGGAGTTCTTAGGCTTCAGGAAGTGTGGGGAGCAAGTTATTTACTTATACACGCTAACGTGGTGATCAAGTATTAAGGACTGACGCCGTCAGCCTATGTTATTCCGTCCAATATAGCGTCGTCAGATCAGGCACCGTCAACTTCAGGATGTTTATCTCTGTGGTACCCTATCCAAGGAGTCCCTTTTCGTCAAGTCGCCGTCGGCCGTCAGCTCTCATAGAAATGCTGACGGCAAAATGTGTCCGTCACCTTCTCAATTTATTTTATCCTCATCATGTTTCATTTGTTCAACCCAGATTGTGAGAAGGCAGTGATCTTGTTGAAAAGGTTGGCTTCTTTCTTTAACCAAGACAGGGCTAATTAACTAAGCTATAGCTAGCTAATTGTGATGGTTTTTACAATAGGAATTATGTGTTGGGTTATTGATTCTCTTTGCTGTGAAACATTTTAATCTGAGTCATTAATGTGATTAGAGAAATGAGAAGTATGTAGAGTTTGATGACGCCATTAATGTGTGTTGATGTTTTGTTCTAAGTATTTAGGTTCAATTAGTAGGGTGTAAGAGTACCATCATGGCTGGATTAATAAAATACTGTTGTTTAAGCTAGCAGAGTCTATATATAGTACCAAAAAATCTATCTTTCTTCATCTCTTCCCCTTTGCCTTCTTTTCATAATAAATGCATGATGTAAAGATGGATATCTTTTCCAAACACTTCTTTTAAAGTAGACGAAAGTCATTTTTTATCTTTGTCTTTGATATCATATTAAATTACTAACTGTTCCAAAAACTTAAATTATTAAGATATAGTAAATTTATTAATTTAATCATACACTTCCAATAGATTTTTTCAATTAGGTAGGTTTGATGCAGCGGTGAATTGGTTGTTTAGTAGTTTGTACTTTGTGTCTTTGTGTGTAATTACACACAAAGTACACACAAGTTTGGTATGAACTAAAAATGGTGACTTGAACGTTCTGATTAGGGACTCAAGTTCGGGGTCTTGTTTTGAATGAAAGACACTGTGATCAATAAAAGGCCCCATTGGTCAGTTGATAGTTGTAGTCTAGAATCTCTCTATTAGGACTTGATCAAAGAGGTTGGGTCAAACAAGGCTAGGCTTACTTGGACCGAACCCCTTTGACCAATCCTTGGGCCCACCTATTTTAGGCCTAAACAATTTTTCCCTCCAATGGTAATTGAAAGTGTGTGGACTCAATTATGATAGGGGCGAATGATAAATGGTATATTTTTTTGTTTGTTTGTTTTTGTTTTTGTTTTTAGAGTCTTATAAGACTGTTTGGTAAGAGTATTTAAATATAATTTTTTGTTTTGCAATCCATAATATGGTGAGTCCCACACTTGAATTTATCGTTTGACTAATATTTTTTAAATATAATTTTCAAAAAACTATATCCTATTTTCCTGATTTAGAACAGGATTTTAAAAATGGCTAAAGGATTTTGAAAACATTTTCAGATATAGAAAATGTTTTTAATGGCATAGTTGTAAATAAATTGAAAACAATAGACCCTACATATTTGTCCAAACTTTTTTATTTCTTAAATTAAGGAGCTTATCTTTATCATAAAAAGAATTTTCACATTTCAAATTTGAAAAATATCATTAAAAAGGTACATGATGAGCTCTATTCCCTTATATCAACAAAAAAAAAAAAAAAAAAAAAATGTAATCTACAGATTCTACATGTTACTTTTTGTATTTTTTTTTTTAAATCTCAAAATAGAAATGGTCTCCAAAACAATTATTTTTTGTTTTTAGTATTTTGAAAATTGTTCTTAAAAGTGGGAGCCAAACAATATAATATAAAAATTATTATCTGAAAACTAGTTTCAAGTTCAATTTTTTGAAAATTGTTTTTAAACTGTTTTGAAAACAAAAACAAAAATCCTCCTACCAATCAGGTCCATATGATGACTTTAGATATGTATTAAACTTTCTATACTCTTGCAAGTATAAGTCATTGTAATGCACTTCTCCACCCAACTACAAGATGCTATCCTGTTTAGAAAATTCAAACGTTTCGATAATATATTTTAATACATTATTTTTTAAATAAAAATGTACAAATTTTCAAAAATATTTGCATTAGTTTAAACTCTAGCAAAAAGAAGAATACTGACTTATAATATAAAATAGAAAATAGTAAGTGTAGGGTCACGGTTTGAGGCCCAAGCCCAAAAGTATATGAGTCTTGGTCCAATGAGCCCAACACAATGAATTTGCAGAGAATGGGTCAAAGAACTAGATCTTAGTCGATTGAACAACGGCTAGTCTTGGACTAAAATGACAATCAAGCGCAAATAATAGGTATTGATATCAATGGGCTTTCAGTCCGAGGAGGCTACAATTATGGTATATTGATCACAGTAAGATACTGAAATAGTTTAGATTGCAACCGTCTTCTCCTTCTCCTTTTTTGATCCCGCTTTTATGAAGAGTCCTCCACCTTATATATCTTCCTTTGAATCATCTGCACCTTATACTTGTTGATTATCCTAACCCCCACTTGAGTACTTGTCCCATCAGCCACCTTCCCTGTCTTTTTGTGAGTTGCGGTAGCCAAGGTAGCACTGTTCAAAGGTCTTCTCCACATAAATGTGGCCAGTAAAGTAGTTGTTGTGCATTTAATGCGGTGGTGTCAGCCTTCTCTTAGATATTTTTAGGTTCTCTTTCTTCCTATATGTCCATGAAGCCCACCCCTATCATTGAACCTTCTCGGTAGGTCACTTTAATTGCTGGGTTACATATTTTCGACCATATTCATTAAATCCGAGGAGTATGCACTCCTCGGACAATCATTCATTTGCTCTCCACTTATGAAGCTTGGTCTGGGAATATCTCATAGTTATCTGCTTCTCCTCAAACCTATTCATCCCCTCGGGTAAATCCCAAGGCCCAATATACAATCTTGGGCCCTTGCCCCTACAATAGCCCCTCAAAACCTCGGGTTTCTTTTATCCGAGAAGAAGAGCGAGGTTTTGATTTTTTAAGAACTAATAACATTTGATTTTGTTGCTTACACGTGTGGAAATTCAGTTTTCTATGCATTATGGTTGTCTCTGACATTTCGCTGCCCACGAAGCATCATTAATTGCTCCAGGCGGCGTGTTGTCCCCCAGATCCAATAGCGAAGCTCAGATCCAACGGTTGGGGCTCTTCTTGGAAATTTAAGCAGGATAACTCCCTTTCATTTCCATCCCCTATATAAAGCCTTGAGGGTTCGCATTCCCTTTTTACTTTACTAATCTTTGTGCTCCCTAGTGGTCTCCAGCGCTTTAACTCACAGAACTCTCTAAACTGCAAAACCTTTGAAATTTTTCTTCGAGATCTCTCCGTAAGTCTTTTAAAAACAACAGAGATAAACATAATTATTCCCGTAAGTTCTTGTTCTTTTATATTCTCACTTTTAATCTTGGCCATCCTCCTCGGCCTTCTTTTTTAGAAACTTCTTTCTGAGGTATTTTCGTTCATTCAAATGGGTAGGTTCAAGTATTTGGTAGATTCTCCGGCTAGCATGGAGAGCTTTAGGGCTAGGTACCACATCCCCCCAGGAGTAGGTCTACAGTACTATTCCCCAGAAGGTGTACTTTTGGATAGAAAAGGGGGCGAAGTTGTTATTCCAATGATTGCCTTTATAGAGGGAGGAATGACGCTTCTTATGGGTAGAATAACTAGGGACTATCTGTTCAATCATAAATTATGTCTACATCAATGTGCTCCCAATGTGTTTAGGGTCTTAGGCTGTGTAGATGCACTAAACGACCAAATGAACCTCGGTCTCACATGGCACAATGTTGCCCATCTGTACGAGTGTCACTCCCTTTCAGGAGGGTATTACCTCAAATCTCGGTCCGATGAGGTGAGATTGATATCCTGCCTCCCAAAGTCCAACAAAGGCATGAAGGACGATTACCTAGTTGTCTTGGGGGAATGGCATGACGGTCTTCACTGCCCAGTTAAGGCAGGAATACTAGGTGGGGTACCTTAGGACCAGGTCTCTTGGCCGAGACCTTAGCTTTTTAAGCTTTCTTTCTATTCATTTTTGATAGTCTGCCTTTTCGGATAATGTTCATTGTTGGTTTAACGATGTTTGCCTTCTCGGATGATTTGCAGATAAGGAGCACGTCTCTCCAAAGCTCAGCTATGTCAACGTCCCCGGGCTCAACTTTTTGTTGAGATTGGAGATATACGTGAGCGAGGACAGACAGCTGCGGGCTGCTCACCTTATTTTAGGTTACGAGCCTTTGTCGCGCATCTACCAGGATGCAGGCCAAGCGCTTAGAGCAGGTAACCCCCATCTTGCCCGGATAGACGTTTCCAAGCCAGGGTTTCTTGCCAAGCAAGATCTACCTCCCGTGGTATTGCTTGCTCAACCGAACCCTCCGCCATTTGCAATACTGCTTCAACAAGTTCCGCTTGCAGCCATACCAATAAGGGAAGGGATAGCCTCGTTCTCACACTTGTCACTTGAGGAGGAGATAGATAAATTTCATTTTACTGAGGAGGAGAGAACTCCTGAGAGGCTTGTGGAGATTTTGGACTCTGAGACAAAGTCCGACAAACTTTCTACAGCTCATCAGCCAGGGCAGACTGATACTTTCGCTGAAACAAGCTCCGAGGAGGTGATGGATCTTAAGAAGAGGCCGAGCTTAAGGGGTCTGATGGCTAACTGGGATAAGGGGGCAACACCGCCTGAAGCTCCTAAGACCCAAACCTCTGCCAACCTTCCTCCTCCCCCTCCTCTTCCCCCTGTTGACCAAGGACCGCGCGGTAATCCCGACCCAAAGAAGAAGAGACCTGTCCAGGCGTTGGAAGAGGGGGAGATGCCTCCACAGAAGGGTATTAAACAAGAAAAAACAAAAGACCCTCGAGACAAAAGGTCGAAGTCTGTGGAGAGCTGAGACGACGTTAAGATACGTCGTCAGCAGCGTACGTGGGCTCCTGTGATAAAGATGGACGGGGCCCCTATTCCTTATGAGTCCACGATAAGGGAATCCAGCAGGGGGCACTCCATGTATTTGGCCCAAGCCTTAGAGCTGCCCCTCCTCCACCCAAAGGACATGAATGTCCTTAGGCGGATGAGGCAGCCAAACTTGTTTATGTCTCTAAAAAGAGACCTTGTGATGGTGAATACAGCCTCATCTGCATGTCAACTCATTTCCCTTTCCATTCATGTGCACTCTTTATGTGTAATCCTCTTGTTGTTTTGTGCGTATTGTGCAGGTCACTCAACAAGTCTTCATGTCCGAAGAATGTGTCAGAAGCGCCCACAATAAATTCGAGGTTGAGTCTAACTTCCAGCACGAGGTGGAGAGGACGCTTGGGTCTGTCAAGGAAGAGAAGACTTAGCTGGCCGAGAAGCTCAAAACCTTCGAGCATGAACGTCAAAGCGCCTTGGTAGGGCTTAAGACCGCTGAGACTCAGGCTGAGGACTAGCGCAAGCTTCTCTTCAACACAGAGCTGAATCTGGCTACAGAGAAGGCTACGGTTCTAAGCCTGAAGGCCGAGTTGGAAAAAGCTAAGGCAGAGGCTCAGGCGGTTAAGGACGCTACTCAGGCTGCAGAGATAGTAGCCTATGAGCGAGGGATGCTCGAGACAGAGCAGAGGTTGGCTGAAGAGGTGGCTGAGGTGTGCAGGGACTACTGCACTGTGACCTGGAATGAAGCTCTTAACAGTGCAGGGGTCCCGACAGACTCTGAGCTGAGGAGGGCGGGGATAGTGTATTTTCCAGTGCCCATAAGAGAGATCTCGACTGACCCTTCCTCAGTTGCTTTGCACTTACATTCTCTCGAGCAGGTTCCCAGCGCTCAGGATCTTACCGTTGACGTTGGGATCTTTACTGGAGCAGGTATGGGTAAAAAGGGCCTTCCTCCGGCAAGTGATGCTCCGTCCGAGGATACCCTCACTATTAGGGACGTGATCTCTTAGGCTAAGGTAGCCAAGAAGCCTAAAGATGGGGATGCCCGGTCCAAGGCTGCCACTACCAAGGAGGACCCCCATCCGAAGAAGAAATAGTTGTAGGGTTTTGCTTTTCTTATTTTTCTTTTTGGTGAGATCTTGTAGCTTGTAATATATTTCAAAGTTAATGAATGAACATTTCCTTTTATTCTCAAAATCATTATTTTGTGCTCTTAGAATTCATCATTATTATCGCAGACGAGTTTAATAATGTATTTAGCAATAAAGAGCTGTCATCCACTTACACTATGGATAAATCCTTATGCGATGAGTATCGAATTTAGAGGAGGTAAGTAGTATACCTCGTATCTCAAGATAAGAGTGCTCTCGTGTGTCAAAAGTAGTTGATACAAGAAAAGATGTCCGAAGTAATTAATTTCCCTTAAGCCTGTGATCCGAGGGGTCATCCAGGACTTAGGTTCTGTTTAAATACTTGAAAGATGTCAAAGTAATTAATTTCCGCTAAGCCTATGGTCTGAGGGGCCATTCAAGACTTAGGTTCTATTTAAGTACTTGAAAAGAATGTCTGAGTAATTAATTTCCCCTAAGCCTGTGGTCTGAGGAGCCATCCAGGACTTAGGTTCTATTTAAATACTTTTAAGGATGACTAAGTAATTAATTTCCCAAAAGCCTGTGGTCCGAGGAGCCATCCAAGACTTAAGTTCTATTTAAATACTTTTAAGAATGACTGAGTAATTAATTTCCCCAAAGCTTGTGGTCCGAGGAGCCATCCAGGACTTAGGTTCTGTTTAAATACTTTTAAGGATGACTAAGTAATAAATTTCCCCAAAGCCTGTGGTCCAAGGAGCCATCCAAGACTTAGGTTCTGTTTAAATACTTTTAAGAATGACAGAGTAATTAATTTCCCCAAAACCTATGGTCTGAGAAGCCATCTAGGACTTAGGTTCTATTTAAATACTTTTAAGAATGACTGAGTAATTAATTCCCCCAAAGCCTGTGGTCCGAGGAGCCATTCGGGACTTAAGTTCTGTTTAAATACTTTTAAGGATGACTGAGTAATTAATTTCCCTTAAGCCTGTGGTTCGAAGAGCCATCCAAGACTTAGGTTCTGTTTAAATACTTGGCTGGATTAAGGGACAAGGAGCATGAGGCTTTCACATAACAGAAGAATTTATTGTGAAAGGAGATTTTCATTAATAATAGTACCTTTTCAGGTTGTTTACATTCCAAAGGCGTGGTATAATATGCTCATCTAAATCTTCTAGAAAATATGCCCCAATACCAGCCACTGAGGTGATGCGATATGACCCTTCCCCATTTAGTCCTAACTTCCCCCACGCTGGGTTTTTAGCATTGCCCAGAACTTTCCTCAACACTAAGTCCCAGGCATTAGTGGTCTCAGCTTTACTTTGTCATCATAGCCTTGCTTGAGTTTGTGTTGGTAGTACACCAGTTGGACCATTGTTTTCTCCCTTCTTTCTTCAATAAGGTCTAAGCTTTTTTCTAGCAGCCCATCATTGCTGCTCGGACAGAATGAGCTGGTTTTTAGTGTTGGAAAACACGTTTCTAGAGGAATAATAGCCTCGGCTCCGTATGTCATCGAGAAGGGGGTCTCTCCAGTTGACCTGCGAGGCGTGGTTCGATACGTCCATAAAACATGTGGTAGTTCTTCCACCCACCTTCCCTTCGCATCATCTAATCTCTTCTTAAGTCCGTTTACTATGACTTTGTTGACAACCTCGGCTTGCCCATTCCCCTGGGGGTAGGCTGGGGTAGAATATCTATTCGTAATCCCCAATTCGCAGCAGTACCGCCTGAAGGTCTTACTATCAAACTAGAGACCATTGTCCGAGATGAAGGAGTAAGGGACCCCGAACCAAGTGACAATGTTTTTCCAGACAAACTTTTTGACGTCCATATCTCTGATATTTGCTAAAGGCTTAGCTTCGACCCATTTAGTGAAGTAGTCAGTGCCAACGAACAGATATCTTTTGTTCCTTGCTGCCTTGGGAAATGGCCCGACGATATCCAAGCCTCACTAAGCAAACGGCCAAGGGCTGGATAGTGGATTGAGGATCCCTCCTGGTTGATGTATGTTTGGCGCAAACCTTTGACACTGGTCGCACTTCTTCACGTACTCGTGCACTTCTTTCTGCATGTTTGGCCACCAGTAGCCTTAGGTGATGGCCCAATGGGATAAGGACCTTCCTCCTGTATGACTTTCGCAAATCCCTTCGTGCAATTCCTCCAGGATGAGTTCTGAGGCCCCAGGGTGTATGCAGAGCAGGTATGGTCCAGAAAAGGAGCGTTTATACAGCTTCTGGTCCTCGGACAGCCAGAACCGAGATGCTTTTCTTCGTATCTTGTCGGCTTCACTCTTCTCTTCGGGTAAGATGTCCTCTTTCAGAAACAGTACCAAAGGGTCCATCCAGCTAGGTCCCATTCTGACGTGGTGGATTTGGACCATTTCTCTTTTCGTCACCGAAGGTTTGTATAAATCTTCCACAAGGATGACTCGAGGTAAGCATTGAGCCAAGGAGGTGGCCAGTGTG
Source organism: Quercus tomentella (assembly GCA_028535165.1). Classification (NCBI taxonomy): domain Eukaryota; kingdom Viridiplantae; phylum Streptophyta; class Magnoliopsida; order Fagales; family Fagaceae; genus Quercus; species Quercus tomentella. The sequence goes on along the minus strand of JAPQVY010000111.1, from coordinate 18,542,044 downwards.
GCCAAAGAGTCGGCATGTGTGTTTCCACTTCTAGGGACGTGCAGTAAACTAAAAGAATCGAAATCGTAGGCGTTTAGCTTGGTCTAAGTACTCTTGCATTCTTTCATCTCTTGCTTCTAACTCCCCATTCACTTGGCCCACAACAAGTCTTGAGTTCGAAAACATGTTTACAGCTTTTCCGCACAATTTCTGGACCATGGACATTCCTTCTAGCAGGGCTTCATATCCAGCCTCATTATTTGTGTCCAAGAAGCCCAGTCTTAGTGATTTTTCGATGGTAATCCTTTCAGGAGAAACCAGGACTAGCCCCACGCTAGAGTCCCTTTGGTTTGCCGCGCCATCCACATATACCTTCCAGCAAGAGGGCCCTGGTAGAGAGATTGCGCCAACTGATTTTTCATCCATGCCTGGCGAGCATACTTCTTCCTCTAGCGAGGGTTCAGCAAATTCGGCCACCAGATCTGTAAGGACCTGACCCTTAACGGAAGTACGAGGCATGTACTTAATGTCAAAAGCCCTTAGAATCGTCCCCCACTTAGCAATTCTCCCAGTATAATCAGCACTCCAGAGTATGGACCTGAGCGGGAGTTGGGTTAGAACAATGACTATGTGTGCCCGGAAGTAATGGGGAAGCTTCCGTGTAGCTTGAACCACCGCAAGGATGGCTTTTTCTAATGGAAGGTAGCGAGTCTCAGCCTCATGCAATGATTTGCTCACGTAATAGACTGGTCGTTGTACGTCGTTGTCCGTTCATATCAGCACTAGGCTTACTGCGTGAGGGGCCACAGTAATGTAGGCGAACAAGACTTCATCGGCCTCGGGGCTAGACATGATTGGTGGCCGAGACAGATACTCTTTGAGTTGTTGGAAGGCGAAAGCACATTCTTCGGTCCATTCAAATCCCTTCCATTTATTCAACAAGAGGAAGAAAGGCCTACACCTATTTGCTGACCGGGAAATAAAGCGGTTTAAAGCAGCAATCATGCCGGTAAGCTTCTAGACCTCCTTGGGATTCCGAGGTGGCTGCATGCTGTGGACAGCCTTGATTTGATTGGGACTGACCTCGATCCCCTTGTGGGTCACCATATAGCCCAAGAATTTTCCTGATCCCACCCCAAATGAACATTTGGACGCGTTGAGACGTAGCTTGTGCCTCCTCAGAATTTCAAAGATGTCGTCGAGGTCTCTCACGTGTTCAGACACCACTTTACTCTTTATCACCATGTCATCTATATAAACTTCAATGTTCTTACCCAGCTGCGGCTCAAACATTCTGGTCATCATTCTCTGGTAGATGGATCCTGCGTTTTTCAAACCAAAAGGCATCACCTTGTAATGGTAGTTTTCAATGGGAGTGACAAAAACTGTCTTTTCTTGGTCGTCTATGGCCAGGGGTATCTGATGGTATCCTTGAAAGGCATTTAAGAAACTCATTCGAGGGTGCCCAGCGGTCGCGTCTACCAACTGGTCTATTCGGGGCATAGGGAATGGATCTTTTGGGCAGGCTTTATTCAAATCCGTGAAGTCTACACAGACTCGCCATTTTTCGCTTTTCTTTTTCACCACTACAGTATTGGCCAGCCATTCAGGGTAAAAAACTTCTTTGATAGCCCCTTGTTGACACCCTGTTTTGCAACCTGTATTTAACCTCACATGGAGGGTAAAAAGGTAATTTCACATTGAAAATATGTATCTTGATTCTGGTCATTAGATCCTTAATCTCATTTCACCAAAATGATCTTGATGTTGTAACGATTAAATCGACTGGTCATGAGCCCTAATCGGACCATTAGATTGAAAGTTATCATCAAATCAAGTTTTAATGGCTGAGATGCACTATTACAAATTGAGTCCGACTATATGTGATTATGAATAATTGATTTCAATTGGTTATAAATATAATCAATTTGAGATCGATGATGTGTCATAATTTGATTGGTTAGGACTACATTTTATGGTAGAGTCGCACACACCTAATTAACTAGATAGTTAAACATTAATTATTCAATGAGTAATTTGTGCAATTATCTTTTAATTAGAGTAAATTTAGAACCAATTAAGTCTGAAATGGGAGTGATTGGAGCCATTTAGTGTTAATTGGGAGCTAATTTGGGGACCTATTAATGTTAATTGTGCTGAAACCATTTTCTAACGAATGACATCTGCTCACCATTTCATCGATATCTCTTAGAATATTTTGAATCTGTGAATGAAGTTAATTTTTCAGAAACTAGACATCCGAGGCTTCAATTTGAGCACAAGAATGAGACAATTCCGATCAGAATTGAGGCAGATATGATTTTTCAAAATTGGCTCTACAAGCTGTTACAGCAGCTACGGGAAAACCGAACTTTGCTTGCTCTTCACTCTCATCAATCTCCACATTTAATGCACCAGATTTCCTCAAAGGCTAAAATGAGGTCTAGGTTCATGATTCCTTGTCAACCCTCATTAAATGGCCTTCCATTCATATTTCCTCCACCACTACTATATAAACTCCCCCTCTCCTTCATTCCGAGACACAAAAAAAAAATCCCCCTCTCTTCTCTTCTCTTGAGTTCTAGTGAAGTTGAGTAGTCTTGTCATAGCTTGGTCTTCCTGAGACTCAAGGTATTGAGTGAGACTTACTCTCCCTCTCCTAGCTCTTCTTTTCCTCCACCCTTAGGACCTCCATCAAGAGTCCTTTCCTCCACCATATGGATCTTGCATGAAGGTATAATCCTCTTCCCTAACTATTTGTTTATATTGCCATGATGAGAATCTAAGATTAAAGCATGATAATTTTATTGAATATGTTTGAATGTTCTTAATTGTTCTTATGTGTTCTTCACATGTTCTTCGTTGTTCATCACATGTTCATGCATATCACTAGATTTAATCTTAAATCCACATCAAAAATATGAAAAACATGTTTGTTTAGTAATTCTTTCAAATCCTTGAATCTAGGTTATCACTATCCACACACATTCACTAGAGTTTATTTGTCAATCCAAATGTCATGCTTAATAAATTGAATTAGGGTTTATCACATGCACACACATTAAATTCAACATATAAATTGATTGACGTATTGGATGATGTGATATGAATGTTGGCCACCATAATCTAGAAGACCGGTTTCACCGGGCAAGGCGGGTGCCTGACACCTTCCCACCTTGTAACATAGCCTCCGAGCTTAGATCAAGGGTTAGTAGATCAAATGCTTATCCATGTAATTTTTGATTTTTAGATTGTAACTGGGAAACAAAGCCATGTACTTTATCTTAGATTGTATCTAGGACCAAAGCCATGTAATTTTCCTATGATCAATGTAAACTCAATTTCAAATTAATAAAATGAGGAATTTTTCATTCATGGTTTTCTTATTTTTCCAATAATTAAATAAGTGGCGACTCCATTGTAAAACCCTTAATCTAAAGGGAAAAAAATATAATCAGTCGAACCTCTATTTTGAGAGGCAATAACACGACTTCACCCATTCACATGGGTTTGGCCCAACATCCTATAAAAACGGGCCGGGGGCGCGGTCTCTCACACCCCTACTTTCTTAAGCTTTAATACCTCTTCCCTAACAGCGTTCGCATGCTCCTTCGACGGACGCCGGGGGGGTTGCTTCTTGGGAGTAACGGATGGATTAACGTTTAGGTGGTGGCAGATGAAGCCCGGATCAACCCCTGGGGCCTCATAGGCATCCCACGCAAACACGTCTACGTTTTCTCTGAAAAAATCGATCAGTTCTTCTTTCTCTTGGGGAAGTAGTTTCGAGCCAATCTGAAGGAACTTTTCCGGATCAATGCCCACAAAGACCTTTTCTAGATCCTCGCATTTTGCCTCCTCGGCTGATTCACCAGCGGGCAATGCTGGGGTGGTTGACTGCTATAAGCCACTTTCAGTAGAGGCCGAGGGTTCAGCATTGTGCTGGCGTGAGATGGCGACCACCATGCATTGTCTGGCCATGGTCTGGTCCCCCGTGATCTCTTTAACCTAGCCCTCCGACGGGTACTTCACCTTTTGGTGCAGGGTAGAAGAGACAGCTCCTAGGGCATGAAGCCAAGGCCTAGCTACAATGGCCGTGTAGGGTGAATAAGCGTCAACCACAATGAAGTCCACCTCCATCACGTCCGAACCTATTTGTATGGGTAATCTGATCTAGCCCCTTGGAGTAACAGTCTTCTCTTCGAAGCTTACTAGAGTGGAATCGTATGCCGTTAAGTCCTTGGGTTTTAAATTCAACCCCTTGTATAGCTCGGGGTACATCACTTCCACAATGCTGCCTTGATCTACTAGCACTCACCTCACATCATATCCTCTAATCCTAAGCGTAACAACCAAAGCATCATCGTGGGGCTGGATGGTTTCGACCTTATCTTCGTCCAAGAAGCCCATCACGGGTGATGCTATCTTCTTGGCCTTTTTGGATTCCCGATCGTCATGTTCGGTGGGAAGCCGAGCTACAGACATTACTCTGGAAGGACAAGAGCCGGTCCTTCCCGGGGCGGCAAGAAAGACATTTATCGTGCCTATAGGCGGTCTCAAGTAGGTGTCCCTGCGTGTCTCAACATTCGCCTGTCCTTGTCGACCACTGGAATGATGTAGGAGGTTACTTAATTTTCCTTCTCGGACCAGCTGGTCCAAATGGTTCTTCAAATTCTTGCAGTCCTCGGTGGTATGCCCTAGTTCTTAGTGGTGTTGGCAGTACAGGCTTTGGTTGCCCTTCATGGGGTCTCCTGCCATCTTATTTGGCCATCTGAAGAACGGCTCATTCTTGATTTTCTCCATAACTTGTTGTATCGGATCTCGGAACATAGCGTGAAATGCCTGCGCGTTGGCAGGTCCGGATTGCTCTGCATAGTCTCTCCTCGGTCGGCTGTTGTTGTTAAATCGATCCAACCTAAAGTCCCTCCTCTCTTGAGGGACGACCTTCGCTTTACCCTTATCCAACTGCTGGGTCCTCTTCAACCCTTTTGTACTTGTCGATTCTATCCATAAGTTGGCGTAGGCTGGTGACGGGCTTCCCTGTTAGGGATTTTCTTAAACCGTGCTCAGTTGGGACGCCGCTCTTAAAAGTACTGATGGCGACATCATCATAATTGCCCTCTATCTCGTTGTACATCCCCAATACCTATCCGAGTAGGCTTTTAGGGTCTCCCCTTCTCGCATGGACAAAGACAGAAGGGAAATCAAGGGCCGAGGGGCCCTGCTACTCGTGATGAAGCGAGAGCTAAAGGCCTGGGTCAACTGCTTAAAGGAATCTATGGAGTTTGGCCAGAGGCCATTAAACCATCTCATTGCCATTAGCCCCAAGTTGGACGGGAACACTTTGCACATCAAAGCCTCATCTTTGGAATGGACGGCCATCCTCTGGTTAAACTGGCTTACGTGCTCTACGGGGTCCGTTCGACCGTTGTACATAGTGAAAGTAGGTTGATGGAATCGCCGAGGAAGCTCAGCCCCTTCTATCTTCTGTGTGAAAGGTGATTTGGAGATTCGATCTAGGGCTTTGCTCATGGCATCGTTCACTAGGCCTCTATGGGGCGGGCTTCTATGACTGCGCTTATGATGGTGTTCTTCCTCGTAGAAAAAGGTCTCACTTGGTGGAGTTCTTGACCTTTGCTTATAATTGCTGTCTTCTTCATCACTAGTGTCTAAGTTGGAAGGGGGACGCTTCCGTTGCGCACGACACAGTTTCCTTTTCAAGTCGTCGATCTCCTGCTGTAGGGCTTTGTTATCGTCCTGCTTTTGGGATACGTGACTTCTTACTTTAGAATGGCTTTTGCTTGTATGGGTAGTACATACGCTTTCTTTCAATGTTTGTCCTGATCTTTTTCCCGTTCAAGGTTGAGAAAGTTGTCCTGCCGTTGAGAACCTGTAGGTTTCGTTCGGTGTGGACCTGCCTGGTGTGGACCTGATCCCATCATGTTTAACCGTTGCACTTGTTGAGGCACAAGTTCTTCCCACAGACGGCGCCAATTGTAGGGTCACGGTTTGAGGCCCAAGCCTAAAAGTATATGAGTCTTAGTCCAATGAGCCCAACATAATGAATTTGTAGAGAATGGGTCAAAGAACTAGATCCTAGTCGATTGAATAACAGCTAGTCTTGGACTAAAATGACAATCAAGCACAAATAATAGGTATTGATATCAATGAGCTTTCAGTCCGAGGAGGCTACAATTATGGTATATTGATCACAGTAAGATACTGAAATAGTTTAGATTACAACTGTCTTCTCCTTCTCCTTTTTCTATCCCACTTTCATGAAGAGTCCTCCACCTTATATATCTTCCTTTGAATCATCTGCACCTTACACTTGTTGATTATCCTAACCCCCACTTGAGTACTTGTCCCATTAGCCACCTTCCCTGTCTTTTTATGAGTTGCGGTAGCCAAGGTAGCACTGTTCAGAAGTCTTCTCCACATAAATGCGGCCAGTAAAGTAGCCGTTGTGCATTTAATGCGGTGGTGTCAGCTTTCTCTTAGATATTTTTAGGTTCTCTTTCTTCCTATATGTCCATGAAGCCCACCCCTATCATTGAACCTTCTCGGTAGGTCACTTTAATTGCTGGGTTACATATTTTTGACCATATTCATTAAGTCCGAGGAGTATGCACTCCTCGGACAATCATTTATTTGCTCTCCACTTATGAAGCTTGGTCTGGGAATATCTCATAGTTATCTTCTTCTCCTCGGACCTATTCATCCCCTCGGGTAAATCCCAAGGCCCAATATACGATCTTGGGCCCTTCCGCCTACAGTAAGTAGGGATGGCAATTTCGGCCCGACCCGCGGGTACCCAGTCCGGCCCGACCCTAGGGTACCCGGTCCGACCCGACCCTAATGGGCCGGATTTTACCCGGTCCGATTAAGGATAGGGTCGGGTATGGATTTAAAAAAAAAAACCCGAAGCGGGTCCGGGTCGGGTCCGGGTTTTATTGAAAAAACCCGAAACCCGACCCGAAACCCGCCCCGTTTGAAACCCGGTACCCTAAATTACTAAAATGCCCTTTATATATATATAAACCTATAATTCTAACCTAAATCCCTAACCCGGTAATCCCCAAATCTGAAATCACTCAGCCTCCCTCACGCAGCTCTCCCTCAGGTCTCCCTCAGCTCTCCCTCACTCCCTCACGCAGCTCTCCCTCACTCCCTCACGCAGCACGCAGCTCTCCCTCACTCCCTCACGCAGCTCTCCCTCACTCCCTCACTCAGCTCTCCCTCACTCCGACTAGCTCTCTTTTACTCCGCAGCCCATCTCCAGTCACCGGCTCTCCCAGTCTCCCTCACTCCGCAGCTCATCTCCAGGTTTGTGTCACCGGTTCTTTTTTTTTTTTTTTTGGTTGTTGTAATGTGGCTGACCGTCGACCCACAGGTCCGGCTCTCCCTCACTCGGCAGCTCATCTCCAGTCACCGGCTCTCCCTCACTCCGCAGCTCATCTCCAGGTTTGTGTCACCGGTTCTTTTTTTTTTTTGTTGTAATGTTGTTGAGCTTCATTGTTTTTGTATTTTTAATTTTAAGTTTATGGGAGTTCAAAATAAATAATAATATGAACTGGGTTTTATTATTATTATTTTTAATCAGCTTGGAGTTCAATAGGGTTTGGATTTTTTAAAAATGGGGTTTTGATGATTTGAAATTGTAGACATGTTGGCTAACCGTTTCTTGTCTCTGTTGTTTTCTCTGTACAGATTTGTGTTGGTTAGTGTGGACTGAGGCTGCTTGTGGTTTTGGGATTCCAATTAAATCCATTCTTTCTTCACATAAGGTAAGGAAGCTGAATCAAAATTTTGTTTTATTTTGTTCTTTCTATTTTGATTAATATTGTTATTATCCTAACATTTATATCTAGTTCAGCTTCATTGTTTTTGTATTTTTAATTTTAAGTTTATGGGAGTTCAAAATAAATAATAATATGAACTGGGTTTTTTTTTTTAATTTATTAATCAGCTTGGAGTTCAATAGGGTTTGGATTTTTTAAAAATGGGGTTTTGATGATTTGAAATTGTAGACATGTTGTCTAACCGGTTCTTGTCTCCGTTGTTTTCTCTGTACAGATTTGTGTTGGTTAGTGTGGACTGAGGCTGCTTGTGGTTTTGGGATTCCAATTAAATCCATTCTTTCTTCGCATAAGGTAAGGAAGCCGAATCAAATTTTTGTTCTATTTTGTTCTTTCTGTTTTGATTAATATTGTTATTAACATAGAAATGTCAATGCTCTGAATATGCATCCCCACTTGTGTGGGTTTGGATTAATATTTTTTGCTGAACGTTGGTAAAGTATTAGGGCAAAATACTGCCTTAGGTTCCCTTCTCAAATTTTTTCCATCTGTTTAGTTAAATAACCATTCAAATGGCGTTAAAACACTATATAGAATTACTTGAAGGCCATCTTGATGCTATTTGGAAATACATGGTGAATTCCTAAACTTTTTTGCTTGGAGAGAACAATGAGGTGAGGAGATTACTGAGGTGGTTGCAGTGAGTAGGGGATTGGGATTGGGTTTGGATTGGGTTTGGTTGCTTTTTGGTAATTGTCTAATTTCTATTTATAAAATTAAAATTGTAGTTTTATATTTGCTAGTTACAATTTGATATTTCATTCTTTAATTCATTGTTATTGTAGGTTCTTCAACTATGTCCGGAGATTGTACCCTTCAAACAATTCTTGATGATGGGGAGCCTAATGAAGAGGATGGGAGTTGTGTCACAATTATGGATGATTAGACATTTTGTATTAATTTAGTAGCCTTTTTAATTTCTTAAACTTGTTGGATTAATTTGTTGGTTTGTAATTATTTTAAGCCTTTTTAGCATTTTGTAATTTTTTAGCCTTTTTAATTTGTTGGTTTGTGGAGGATAAGACATTTTGTAATTTCTTACACTTGTAGGATTTGTTTTGTAACTTTTTATTTTTGAATTTCTTGAACTTGTTGGACTTTTGATACTTAGTTCTTGGACTTATTGAATTTATTTTATTGTTATGTTTAGTTGGTGATTTTAGTTATGATTTATTGATTTATAGATGTATTGATGTTTGGTGATTTATTGATTTATAGTTATGATTTATTGGCTGCCCAATGAATGGGCTTGAATTGGCTGCCTAATAATGCCTTGAATGGGCTTAAATTGGCTGCCCAATGAATGGGCTTGAATGGGCTGCCTTATAATGTCTTGAATGGGCTTGAATTGGCTGCCTAATAATGCCTTGAATGGGCTTAAATTGGCTGCCCAATGAATGAGCTTCAATCTGGAAAAAAACAACTCAATGGGCTTTAAAAAAAAAAAAAATTAGTTGGGCTAGATTTGGGCCCAACAGGTTAAACGGGGCCCGCGGGGCCCGTGGGGCCCGGTGGGGCGGGTCTGGGCCCCGTAAAAAAAACCTGATTAATATTCGGGCCGGGTCCGGGTTTAGGGTCTTGGCCCGCGGGTCGGGCCCGTGTATGCAAAAACCCGGCCCGAACCCGACCCGTTGCCATCCCTAACAGTAAGTAAGATAATTTATTTATTAATTTTTTTAAGAGTATTTGGGATATCTCAAAATAAAATAGAGAACTAATAATTTGGGATTGAGGGAGCAGGGATCAATCTAAGATTTCATGTTAGGGGGCCCGACTAGAAGCGAAAAAGAAATTTAAAACTTCAAATAAGCATCCATATAGTATTAACAAACTATAAACCAAGACAAATATACAAAATTATTGTTTCTTAATATATTAAGATGCAATTATCTACCAACAAAAACAAAAGACTATTTTTCTATTGCATCTCTATTTGTCGCCTATTACTTACTGTTGCCCCACTATGTACAAACAGTCAAAGTGTCAATCACTAAACAATATTATATTTTCTCTATGGACTCCTCTCTCTATATATTATAGCTTTATTCTAAGGTTTTGAATTTCGTTCTGGACATCATTCCACAAAATATTTTGGTACTAGTGTATACTGGTGCATTGCTTCAAAATAACGCACATGATATATATAGATTTTTATTTATTTATTTATTCAAACACCAAACAATCAAAGTGTCAAACACTAAACAATATTACCACCGGGCCTGCTGGCCCAAGTGGTACCAGGTCTTACCAATGACCTTCAGCTCAGGGGTTCTAGCCCCTGCATAACCAATTACCAAGCAAAAAAAAAAAAAAAAAAAACACTAAACAATATTATATTTTCTTTACAGACTCTTCTCTCTTTATATGTTATAGCTTTATTTTAAGGTTTTGAATTTCGTTCCGGAGATTATTTCACATAATATATTACTAGTGTATTCTGATGCACTTTTCCAAAATATATATAAGTTTTTATTTATTTAAATCTTAATAAAATAAAATAGATTGGTTATAAAATATTATATATAAATTTTGGTACTTTTATAAATAAGCAAACATCTTTAGGGTATTTCTAAAGTAGATACTTTCCAAAAAGTTTCCAAACTCACCTTTTCACTCCTACCGACGTTACTGTACTCCACTCTCCTTTTATATTAATTTCCTATCTCACCTAACACTGCCATCATCTTCTTCTTTCTTTCTGACAGTTTTTGTATGTTTCTTTTCACTGTCTCTTTGTCTGGCTCCATTATCTTCATTTTTTTTTTTTTTTTTTCACATCCTTGGTTTCACACTGTGCTCTCTCCAGCCTCTATCTTCCAGTCTCTAGCTCTCTCTCGACTTTCCCTAATTTTTATTTTCCTGAATTTCGTTTGTATGTAACTGTAGGTTTAATGGGTTTTTAGGTTTTTAGGTTTTTTTTTTTGGAAGAAGCTGGGCTCTGGGCTGGCTGGAGAGGGCTGGTTAATGGGGTCAGCTATTAAAAAGACAAAATAAACATAATAATTTTTTTTGAGCTCATGGGGCCCGGCCCCCCCTACTGAGTCTGTCTGTGAGGGAGTATTAAATTTTTTATGGATTCGGGGTTTTCTATAAATGGATTTAACTACAAAAAATAAAAATAAAAAAATAAAAAAAGATAAATAAAATATTACAAGTTACACGCAACGTAGAAGTCCTCTAACCAATATTGGTCCTACTTAAAGGAAAATGCCCTGGACGTCCTTTCACATGATATTTCTTTGACATCAATGTGTGGACTATTTCTGCTTGAGTGGTTCTTTGCTAATCGAAAAAGAAAGATTTTTAAAGTCTCTCTAAAGCATATTCCAATCAATAATAAAATACATTGTGTCGTTTTCATTGATCAAGTATAGCAATGAATTTGTGATGTGACTGTATTAGAACTGTTTTTCCTCTCTCTTGTATGTGTGTTTGTTTCTGAAAAAAAAAAAAATGCTAGTAACCTTTAATCAGTTTTATTATATTATTATTATTTGATAGTTACAATAAGAGAATAAAATTTGAATCATGAACATCTCTATTAAAAATACAAGGAGGTATTTCTCAAAAAAAAAAAAAAAAATACAAGGAGGTATCAGCTAAGTTACAAGGCTCTTAACATTACTACTTATTAATACTAGTTTTAAAAATTGTGACCTTTGATTAGATGTTCTTAATAGGAATTTGACCCCTCATCTCCTTTAAACTTTATGTAGCAAAGAAAAGAAAAAAGCATAGCAACTAGCCTTAAGTAAGTAGGATTATAAATTAATAAACCAAACTGTTTATGAGCACTACAGTTTAAGTTTGAGAAGAATTTGTTTATATTTGTTTATTTAGTAAGTGAGCCAAGTTCAAGTTCATGTTTAGGTTCAATTATTAAATGAGTCAAGTTCAAATATAATAATGTGTTTGTAAATACATGGGTAAACATAAGGTTCAATTTAAGTATATATCAAATTATATAATTATATGTATAAATGTATAAATATGTGAGTTTGTAAATAAGTTATCAAATTATTATTTGTAATTTATTGATAATATGAACGGTCTGTTTTGTAGTAAAAATTGTGTATATTTTTTAGCAATACAATGTTGGTGAATCCAATTTTTATAATTTCATAAAATAAAATTCTTCCATCAAGTAACTCAAATAATATAATTTAGATTATAATTTTTCTATTAGTTATTAGCATAGATTTGTGAAGTGATTACAAATTTTATTAATGATATTTACTATATATGGGAATAATAATTAAGTTTATAAACAAACTCAAACTTATTCGACAATAAATGAATAAAGGTTAAACATATAATCTAGATTGTTGTTGAGTTTGAACTCGAGTCATATTAGAAATAAAATCAAATGAACAATCTTGAATTTCTAATACTCAACTCCACTCAACCCTATAAACAAATAGGTGCCATATTATTAAGTTTCCTCAAACATGGGCAGTACTATATTAAATCATCCTCCTTCCAAATTTTGTGAAATGTTTTATTTTTCCTTAGAAGATCATTTTTAGTATAATATACAACTAATCTCCCAAAAAATTCTCTATTACACATGCCCATATAACATTAAATTATAAATAAGTTTTTTCTTGTTTGGTTTGGTCCTTGTTTTATATATATATATATAATTTGATAGTTAAAATGGGCAAAAAGGATTTGAATCTGAACAACTTCGTTGAAAACACTAAAGTTGACAGTATAGTTATAATATTCTTGACAATTTGCCCCCAATCTCACCCACTTACATTTAGGTGGGGGAGGGGGAACTAAATCATAACTTTCCTTCCTTTCCTTCCCTCTAATTTTCCTCCACCCAACAAAACAATTCAAGGACAAGAAAAGCAAGGGAAAGGAAAAAAAGAACAGAATACCTAGCAATTGTGTGGTTGAGAATAGCTCAAGCACATGAGAAAGTAAATCAATCTTGGCTTGATTATGAGAAAACAGAGATGCATGTTTTTTAGTTGAAAATTTAGCGCGTGTTCCATGTGATATCAGTACAAGGCAATCTGATATTGCAGATTCCTTGCAAGGATAAAGTGTATGAGGTTATGCACGCTGGACCACGAATGTTTGAGAGTTTTTTATTTTTATCTTTTTGAATGACCATTTTTGAGAGTTTTTGAATGACCATTTTTATTTTTTTTACAGGCATCATACACACCAAAATGGATGTTGAGGATAACGTGGATTCTCCCATACCAAATACTCCCTCGATATAATCATAAAAACTTTACCATCAAATTAGAAAATATATATGTGGAGTTCTACGAGCTGTTTGTGGCACTATTCTAGGACTTCGTCAATCCGTGGCTAATCTTTTTCTAAAATTTCTAAAATTTCTGGGTATACTTAATAACACATTAAATTTGAAGATCATGCAAGCAAAATTAGCTAGAAGGATAAAACTTAAGTACAATATTTAGGTACTGTTTTTTAAGTTCTACTTTTAAGATTCAGCTATGTGGTTTTTTTCTCATGAGATGTATGTGTATTTTTAGTTTAGTACAGCCATATGGCTGAATCTGGAATTTAATCAACATCACCTAAGTATTGGACCCCAAACCAGAATGGATGGGAGTTCCTGAAACCGCAACTTCTATATATATCTGCTATCAACAATTTTCATAATGGTCGCAATAAGCAATTAATTAATACAACCTCATAGTAAAAACGATGAATTTTGGAAATCAGCACAGTGGATTTGGTATTTGTTAGTCCGAAGTCATCATATTGTTTATATAAAAGCATTATGATTTAACAACAAAAAACTGTAATAGATCTAAAAAGCTCATTCAATCATGCTAAATAGAGATCTTATCTTCATTGATCAAATCAAACAACGACCTCTTTAGTAGATTTGTTCACCACTTTTCTGAATTATCTGTCTCTTTCTTTTATTGAACAAACCTCAATCAGAGTAACCATAACCAAATAGAAACTAATTATTTTTCAATTGAAATACTACCCCTAATGAGACTATTGAAAAAGAGACAGATATAGAATAGAACCATTTCAAGCCTGACCCTGATTGATGAAAGAAACAATCCTTTTGAGCAAGGCAACACTATTTTCACAAGTTGAGTTCATCAAATGGAACACGTGGTCCTCTCCTTTTGCTTCCATGACCTCCACAACCCCTCTGTATCCACTTTTACCCAATAACTCACTGTAATACCAACCCCTATCCTTCAACATGTCCTTCTCAGCAATACAAATTAGCACTCTCTTACACCCCAAACTCCCTAGTTTTGGATCCGTACCTGGGTTTATATACGGGTCATCAGCGCCACTCGTTGCTGGACATGTAAATCGCCACAAAGCTTCAACCTTTCCTCTCTTCTCAGCGTCAGTATCTTCCCCACCAATTGGTTCTTTGCCCCAAAAATATGGATGCACTAAAACAATCCCATCAAGCTTAACACCAGCAAGTCCTTCTAATCCAACCCTCAACCCCATGTGATGAGCAATATTAGCCCCAGCACTGTCCCCGGCAAAAAACACACTTTCAAAATCTGCATGGTTTTTCAACCATTCATCAGGACCTTTTCCATCAGTATGAGACGCAACCCATTTAAGCGCAGCCCATGAATCATCGTATGCAATAGGAAGAGGGTGCTCTGGGGCTCTCCTATATTCAACAGAGACCGCAACAACATTGGCTTCAGCCACAAACGAGTTCAAGTAGTTGTGGTACTGTGGAGAGAAAGCGGTTTCGATGCAAAACCCTCCACCATGAAAGTAAACAAGGAGAGGAAGCTTTTTTTGTGATTCCTTTGTGGTTTTTGGAATGTAAAGCCTAGCAGATACGCCTGTTTCGGGTGAGATAACCACGTCTTTGGATTCAACACCGGTTTTGGAATCCAGAGATGGGGGTACGATCTCTATGCCTGCAATTCGCTCTATTCGACCGTCTTTATAGATCTTAAGAAAAGGAGAGTGGTCATGGGCTATTTCAGTACTGTCGCTTGAATCCATAGTAAGAGAAGAAGAAGCAGCAGCTACAATTTGGAGAGTGGGTTTTCTATGATTTATGGAAGACAAAAGGGGAAAGTTTTTATGTAGGGGAGAAAATTGTGCGACAGCGTGTGGCTGGGGCACAGCAAGCAACCGAGGGATTAAAAATTTGCCGAGAGAGAGAGATGGGGCAGAGAAAGATAAGGTGATCATTGGTTGATTCATTTTCCACCCTTCAAATTTCTAATAATAAGACTTTTTGTTTTTAGTATTATAAATAGTGGAGGTGTAATTTAAAAAATTATTGAAAATAGATTTTTAGTTGGAATAGAAATTAAATTTCTTTAAACTTTAGATGGTAAAAGATTATTTAAGTTAAACTATTTTTAAATCTTATTTTTTGTTTGGAGAAAATATATCTTAATAATTATTATTATAAAGATAAAATATAAATATAAATTAATTAAATAATTAACGATAGTGTAGCTTTGAAAAAGAGGAGATAATCACTTGGTATAATCACTTTTTTTTTTTTTTTTTTTTTATCAAGATCAACTATTCTATTACATGATATATAATATTAATATAAGCCCCTTCCTTTAGAACTACCAGTTTCACAATTGACAAAAGTTACAGTAATAAGTATCTTTCAACTTTTTGTATGTATGTGTGTGTGTTTTCTTTTTGGTTGGCTAGTGTCTAATCTATGGTATGCGTTACATGTAGCTATCTTTACTGGTTTTTTTTCCCCTCTTTTGCTTTTGTCGCCAAGTGTTAATTTGTTTTATTATTATTTTTGAGAGAGGCAAGTGTTAATTTTGTGATATGTCTTACATGCAGATTTATGTAATAATTATTTCGTGAGTTCCAATTAGCTTAACTGATGAAACTTTTTATAGTCGAATAAGAGGTTTGGGGTTTGATCTCCACCTATACCAAACACTAAGTTTTGGTCTAATTATAAAGAGTCATCACCAAAAACAGACTTCATAAGTTAAAAATATCTTTAAGAAAAAAAAAAGGTAATGTATAATTTTTTTTAATCTCTTATTTAAGAAAACCTTTATTATCATGATTGTGTTTGTATATGTAATATATTATTCTATAAAAGAAAATATCATGTACCAAAATTCTATTGGAAGGTTTAAATATAGAATAAAGTTTAAATTCTATTATATATGTATATATATATATATATATATATATATATATATATATATATATAAAACCATAGCTTAGTAAAAATAAATAAATAAATTTGTATCCGTTTCACTTTTAGTTGACCTTCTAGTATTGTGTCATATAATCTTTTGAAAACCTACAATTTTACACATTATTATTCTAATATATATATATATATATATATATAAAATATAGATTATAGATAAGATATCTTTTTCAACCAAGGAAGAGAATGATGGATTTTTTTTTTTAAGTAGCTAGAATAAGATAAAAATGAATTATATGATTCACTTGGATTTTATCCATGTTGGCGAGAATCACAAACTTTTATATAGTAGATTTTATATCCGTAAGTAAATATATCAAAGCTTGTTTTGATTGGATTATGTTACCACTTATGTAAAGATGCACATAACACATTAGTCATGACATATGGGCGTGGTTTGCTAAGTTGTTAATATTTGTTAACTAAACAAACCTTTTATTAAATGTTCGAAAAAATGTCTATTACTCACAATCACACAAATTAATATGTGCAATATTTTTTTAATTGAAATATGTTGTGAAATTGAATGTGCAGTATCCTTAAAAAGTTAAAAATTACTCTAAACCCTAAAACCAAAATTATAAGTAAAAACAAATACAAAAGCAAAAGCCAAAGAAAGAAATTTTAAGAAAAAAAAAAGTTTATTTCTTTCTTTAGAGCATTCACAATAAAACATCTAAAAAATATAGCTTTTAACAACTTAAAAAGCCACCTTATCTATTTTAACAACTCATTTTACAATACACCCAATATCAAATGTTATATTTTAGCATACAATACAATAAAATAATATAAATAACACAATAAAATAATATAAACAATACAATAAAATAATATAAACAATACAATAAAATAATATATCCTACAAAATAAATACTACAAAAAACTAAAAAAAGAAAAAAGAAGGACATCAATGTTGGGGATATTTGTAGTGTGATGCTGATAAACCAAATTTTTAGTTATTTTGACTACTTTATTGTGAATGCTCTTAGTGGGGCACTCGGTCTTATATTTTTCTCTCTCTTCTTTTCCTTGTTATGGGCTAAACTTATGAGAGATAAAAAAAAAAAAAAGTTAAAGAAAAAAATTACAGGGACAAAAGGAAACTTTTTTTATTATTTATTTTGGAAAATCGAAAGAAAGAAACTAAGGATAGAAGTGTGGTTTTGAAATTAGGTTAAAAGTTGGCTTAACTCTTGAGCAGCTTTTTTTTTTTTTTACTATTTACAGATCCCACAAAAAGAAGCTTTTTTTTTGGCATAGGTAGCTGAGCCCATGCAGGTCCTCATTTTTATGGTTTGGTGAAAAAGTAAAATCTAACTAACTATTTGTGAGTCCTACTATGATTTTTGCTTAAAATGTCAAGTTCCTTTTACTATAGTATTTTTAGCAAAAAAAAAAAAAAAAAAATCAATTAGTTAATTTTATTTAGTTTAAGAAAAAAAATTAGATAAATTGTTCTCAAATAAACACTAAAAAAGATCTACCTAAACAAAGTCAAACAATTTCAATTTTATTATATGTCATATATTATAGATAATATATGTTAGGGTCATATTTTATGTAATTGAATAATCCTTAGACAAAATACATTTTACTTGTAATTAGGTAGATCTAAGATAAGTTTAATACATCAAGAAATATGTTGTTCAAAACATATTAAGTGTTCGTATTAAAGTCATGAAGATTGGTCCAAGAAATAAGTGAAGAAAAATTGTTCATTAAGGGTCTGTTTGGATACAGCTTATTTTGCTGAAAACTGAAAACACTGTAGCAAAATAATTTTTAAATGTGTGAATAGTTTTGTGGGACCCATTTTTAATATTTTTTTTTTTCTGAATAAAGTGGTTGTGGGTCCCATGAACAGTGTGTGAACAGTGCACTTTGTCTCCTGCACAATGAATCCATGTGCAAGAACAGTGCGGTTAGCATTCATACGTGCTAAAAAAAAAAAGAAAAAAAAAGGAAACGTGAAACTCAAAACGCAGATGCGCAATAAGCCTAATCTAAACAAGCACTAAGTCTCGACAGATAACTTGACAGATGCCTGCTATCGAGACTTAATGTGAAGCTCGATAGCAGTTCGATCTATTGAGAATTACGATTTCAGTTTTCCAGATCTGAAATTCGGCCCAGGTTTATGTATTTGTTTAGGGCTTCTTTTCTCATAACCTTAGACATATATAAGGTTTATTTTAAGAGCCATCACACACAGATACAGAGACCAAGGGATTTATTTTCTCTAAGAGAAGCTATTGCATTTGTACGCCATATGATTTTGTAACCAAATGCTTCCTGATCTTCATTGTTGATGAAGTGAAAAACTTTGCAGCCAACAACATCATTCAAGTTGCTGGAGTTAGTCACGTACTGGGATCCGTGTAAATGGTTAGTCATAGATTGGAGATTTGTGCATCAAAGGAAGGAAGGCTATTACAAGATCAAGTCCAATTGGGTATTGGAGCGAAGGTTCAATTGTAGGTTGGTATTTTGGGATAGGCCAAGGTACTTGGTAAGATTCCTTATACTTGTAACCACTTGATTGTTGATTTATGGATTTTTTAAGAGGGTGACCTTAAAATCACCCGGTGGGGTTTTTGCCCTGTGAGAGGTTTTCTCCATTTGTCAACAAATTACTGTGTCAATTTAATTTTCACTGCATTTAGTTTAATTGGTGATTTGTTGGTGCCTTCATGATTTGCATGCAATTTAACCTAATTAATCAACTTGGGTAATTGAATTAATTAACCGAGGTCAAGCTATCTCAACCCAACAATATACATTTTCAACTAAGGAAGGGAAATATGAATTTTTTTTAACAACTAGAATAAGTTAAAAAGGATTATATTATTTACTTGGATTCTATATGTATTGGTGAGGACGAACCTTGATATAATAGATTTTATATCCATAAGAGCATTCAAATCAACTTAAGCATAAATTTTTGTCTATTTTAGCTAATCATTTTTCAAAACACCCACATTTGATTATCTATTTTATACTCTATTTCATTGAAATATTATTTTTTTTCGCAAATTTTTATTATTTCTCCCAAATCTACTCTCTCTCTCTTGTCTCTACCAATCCCTAACCTCCTTAGTCCTCCATCTTCGTAGCTTGAGCTTGAGCTTGAGCTTGAGCATTAGCGGGTGGCAGGATTAGCTGGTGAAGCCATTGCCTGTTCTTCTTGCAACACTACCTGTCTTGACCCTTGAGCAGGGATGGAGTTAGAGCTTCAAGTTAGGGAAGGCAAAATTCTTCTAAGATTGAATCTCACAAAATGAATAATTTTTGTTTTTTTTATTTATTTTTATAAGAACAAAAGGACTAATTGTTATTACTAAATAAAGACAAGTATAAGAATGTGGACAGTATGCATAAGAAATTAATTATAAATTTATTACTTATCAATTCATAATTTAGTTTTCAATTTATAAATTTATTAGCTTGTTATAGGTAATGCATTTCCCTCAACAACCCATTAGCCAACCAAATGTTTTTATTAATTGTACAATTATTTTCTTTCTTTAACTTTACTAAGTAACTTTTTAGTAATTACTCACTCTATCTATTCTCTTTATAAGTTATAATAGGTCACGCTCACGCTCACACACACTCAACACTTCACAATTTTGCAACATATTTCACAAAGAAAAAAAAAAAAAAAAAAACAACAATACAGTCACAAACAGAGACACAAATAACATAAATGGGTATGGAGGAAGAGAGAAGAAATGCCTGCTATTCATGTACATTAAATTGTTTGGGCTGATTTGTCTTTTTATTTGGGTTGGTTTGTGGTGTTATTTAGGCTTTTTTTTTTTTGTTAAAGGGGCCAAGAGTTTGGAGACCGGGGGGGGGGGGGGTAGGTTTAATTTTTCTTGGGCCTAAATTGTAACTCAAGCCTATTGCATATATATATATATATATATATATATGCAATAGGCTTGGTTTTTCAAAATCTCAGGGGGTGGCCACGGGGCGGGGGGGAGGAATGGCCCCCCAATGCCAAACTGTAGGCTCTGTCCTGCCCTTGAGCTTAACCAAATCCACTAGATTGAAAATGTTTTACTGTTGCTGGCAGAACTGGTGGTATTGGAGCCATCCTTGTTGGTTGATTGGTGTAGCAAGAAGAAAATGATATAGTGAGGGAGAGAGAGCATATCGTGGTCGGGAAAAAAAGATATGTTAAAATATTGATTTTCCTAAGCTACAGTGCCTCTTAAATTTGGACTAGAACTATAGCAAAATCTCATCTTGCCTCACTAGTTAATTAATTGACGTGAATAATTTTTTGAGTTGTATTGGCTAAATTTTAGTATTTACGATATTTTACACGAGTTGACGTGAATGTTCTAAATAAATATATCAAAACTTATTTTGATTGGATTATGTTACCACTTATGTAATTAAAGAAGCACATGGTATGCATAAAACAAGAAGTTTGATATTCATCTATATATATCAAAAAGTTGAAGCGTAGCGTTTAATATTGCTGCGCTCCTATTAAGCCACATCAATGCCACATCATCAATGCCACTTTACAATTACACATTCTCCAACATTTACTTACTTTTACCTTTTTATCTATCCACTACTCTATACCTTAACCTTACAATTTCTCCATCTCTTCATTTTCCTTTTATTTTGACTCTTTTTCTCCCCATTTTTTTTACTGTAAAAATTTGTTATTTTCTCTTCCATTCAATCCATATTTTGCTTACACAAAAAGGTGAATATTCTCTCTCTCTCTCTCTCTCTCTCTCTATATATATATATATATATATATTCTTTCTTTTGGTGGATGTTTAATTATTTAGATTGATGAATTTTTATATTTAACTGTACTTTAGGTTGATATGATTTGGTTATATTCTAATTTTTTATATTTTATATTTTATTTTCTTTGTTTGTTATATGTTATCCTATGAAATTACAAAATGATTTAATGTTATTTTATTATATAGCACGACTTGGATAATTGGGTATTTACAACTTTATATTTTCTTTTAAATATTCTTCTACTCATCTTCTTTTATATAATTTTGTTATTTGTCTCACACTCTCTTCCGAAAAGGGTAATTGTTCTCTCTCTCTCTCTCTCTCTCTCTCTCTCTTATTAATTCTTTCTTGCAACTCTATTTTAGATTGGTGATTTTTTTTTTGGTCTCTAACTTTGGATGATACACTTTGGTGGTGTGTTTTTTGAGTTATTTATCACATGTACTCTCTATCCCTCTTATAGTTTGGGTTTGAGTTAATTTTTAGATATTTTAGAAGTGAGTTGATTATGTATTTGAATGTCTCTATAAATTATTTGAGTAATATCAATTGTAAATTTGTGATGAGGTTTGGTTATCATGATAATCAATTAATTTTGGAACTTAAAAATTTTAGTTGTAGAAAAAAAAAACCATAACACACTATACAAAAGTTTGAATAATATAGATCGCTGGAAAAAAGAATAGTATTTCTATCCTTTATCTCAAAACAAATAATGGAATAAGATCAATCAAATGCACCTAAGTTTTTCAAAAAAAAAAACTCAAAATAATAAAATGGTATATTTGTAGAGATGGAGAACAAAGTGACGATGCAAGATGATAATGCATTGACAATTTTTTCAATAAAAAAAATAGTATGGATTTTGTTGAAATTTTTTTTATTACTTAGAGAATGGTTATGTTTGATTTCCTTTGCAAAACCACCAGGGCCACGGTGGTGATTTCTTTCCATTAATATTTTCCTCATAATTTTGGTAAGGTGAATAAATTTGAATTTTTTTATAGCATTAAATAATGGTTATGGTAGTGGATTAATGATATGGTAGAATCTTAGTCTTTTATTTTAAAAGGAATGTGAGGATATAAAGAACTCTATATGGTAGACTATCCCAGGGTTTAGGATAGTCTATTTAAATTATGGTTTTTCAAAACTCGATCAATTGGTAACCATTCTTTTCTTAGAAACTTTTGAAGGAAGGGGAATAAATATTTTGTTTTTCTTGAGTGGTGCTTGATAATTTGCTTTTTATGGTTCAATACACATCAGTTATATTAGATTTCCTTTTCCTTATATTAATAATTTGTTGTTTACTGTTTAATTGGACTATTTGGTAACCTAGAAATTGTGAAAATGGAAGAGAAAAGAGAGTAGAGTTTGAATCTTAAAATTTTGTTGTTGTATGGAATTTGGGGTCTAATAGTTTTTTATTTTTTATTTTTTTTATCTTAATTTTTTAAATGAAACTTAAATTTTTCAAAGTACATTAGTTTAAGTAGACTGTTGTCTTGTGGCTGGAATTTTTGTGTTTTGGTTAGTTGGCTTGTTTGGTTGACGAATAACTTTGTGGATTTTTTAGCTTTTGAGAAATTGTTTGGGATTTTATGAGTGATAAAATTCAAAGAACTAAATTCCTTTTAAATTCCATTAGTATCTAGTTTTCATCTAATTGTTGTGTGGATGGAGACATTAATTGATTCTTGATTATTGAATATCTATCTATAATATTTTGTACATGAACAATAGTTGGGTTTATAGTTTTAGATTTTGGATTATGTAATTTTTTTAACAACTTGATTTTCTTTTAGAATTTTCTCCTCTTGAATATCTAGAATACTATGTACATGAGTATTAGACAAAACTTCACAAGGTATTGAATATCTAATGTCAATGCGGGATCAACTAGGACATAAATAAAGTATTGGTCGAACGCTTTTTTGGTCTCAAGGTAATAACTATGAACAGTCATTGGCTCTTGGGAAAGGGTAGAAGAATGGGACCTATTATGGGATAAACAATGCATTACAGACGTATGATCATTGCGCTTTTTTTAAACATAATATTTAGTTATTTTGGAAGTGAGATTTTGAATTTATAGCAAAATACAATCATGGTTATGTATTTGAATGTGTTTATCAACTATTAAAACTACCCAAGATGAATATGTATAGACAATATTTTTGTTTTAATTTTTCATTGTTTAATTTTTGGAAAATAAAGTCTTCTCAAGAAAAATGGAAAATAAAGAAGTGGTCAAGAGGAGTAAAAAACTAAAATAAAGATGACTATATAGAGGACATTAAAAACTTTACAGTGCAATAAAATCAACCATTACATTCACTTAATTAAATAAATAATCAACAATTAAACATAACAATACAAAATTTAAACTTAAAACTAATCAAACTCTAATTAGGGAAATTATATTTCCTATCATAACTAAAAGCCCAATACTATTTTGGCAACTTTTACAAAAAGCCCAATATCACTTTGGCAATATTTTATCAAAATTTAAACTTAAAACTAATCAAACTCTAACTAGGGAAATTATACTTCCAATCATAAAAAAATGCCCATTACTATTTTGGCAACTTTTACAAAAAGCCCAATATTACTTTGGCAACATTTTATCAAAAACCCCCAAACTGTTGGGCAAACAATTACTCTATCAAATCCCAAATATTATTTGGCAAAAGTAATATATTATGCTCAAAGCCCAAAATTAACCTTTGGCAACAACATATTTGATATACTAAATTTCCTAGCAAATATGCTAACTCATGGGAAACATAAATTATTTATGAGATATTACCCATCTCTTAAAACTATTTCTTCTACAAAATTTATGAGGACTATGCTTATTTTTTCCATGAGAAATTGTAACTACAAAAGCCCATGTATACTGCAAATCCATGGCAAGACTATTTATTTTGTAGGGATGTGCCAGCCCAAGAAGCCCAATAACAAGGCTTAGCTCTCAGTAACTAAAGCCCATGTGGTTGACTAAAATGGTTAGGCTGGTCACAATTCAAGTTTCAGGACAACTAGATTGACAGCTAGGACCTACTGCAATCACCTTTAACTTGTCAAATCAAGTTAGAAGGACACATGTCAAGCTGAGCTTAAACCCGTCCTTGGTAAGCTGATTTCTAATGATGATTGCCAAGACATAAAGCTTTGTTGGTGCATAAAGGCTGAAGTCGGCCACTCTCCTTTTCTTCTCCAACAAATTCGGTCAAGGAGCAAAGGAAAGCCGTAACCAGACCTTGGAAGCTTCTGGAATCACTACTGTACACCTCACTACCTTGTCAAAAATATGTATTTTCTAGTTCATGAACCAAGCACATGAACCCTAATGGGGAAACTTAGGGAAATGTGGTTTGGAGGCCACCAAGGAAATCTCCAACAGAGTTTCCAGCAAAGGGCTCCAAGATTGACGGCCTGGTCTAGATTTTTAAATCACGCGTAGAACTTATAAGTCACCACAAAAGTGGTGAGTTTTTTTTTTTTTTTTTTTTTTTTTTTTGTTGAGAATACACAAAAGTGGTGAGTTGATATTAAATTGTTGATTGAGGCATAAATATAGCTTGATAGTAACATGGTTTTTTTTTTTTTTTTTTTTTTTTAATTTTTTTTTTAAGACAATAATAATACTAGTACCACTTGCTTTCACACACATTTTACCACAAGTCACTTGTAGTCTATCACGTAGGACAATTGTGACAAAGTGTGTAATACTAGCATTTTTGATATTAAAATCACATTCTTGGTGCCCAAAATAAATGATATGATAATGGTACACATTCTTTTAAGACAAGGCTCCACTATTTTTTTTTTATTATTTTTTTTTTGTTGAGATATTTACCTATGATAGTTTTTAGTCAAGCCTTATTTTATAACAAAAAAAAGTTCTACCTAAATTTAGTTTACCTTAATTTTTTTCTTTCCATAAAAAATAAAACAACATTTTTTCTACCAACTTTTTTTTTTTGAGGAATTTTTTTCTACCAACCTAACCATACGTGGTGGAGAATATATTATTGGTTCAACAAAACTTAAGCAACAATGCAATTATTGGTATGACTCATATGAGACCATGATCTAGGAACCATAGGCTCCTTTGTTCTTTTTTTTTATAGTGAACATCTGTTTTAGTTTTAGCAAAAAAAAAAAAAAGAAAAAAGAAAAAAGAAAAAAGAAAAAAGAAGGGTATGATTAACGTGAAAAATAGAAAACGTAGACTAAAGGTCTATTTCGGATTCGCTTATTTTACTAAAACTGAAAACTTTTTGCTGAAAGTATCGTAGATAAAGGCAAACGTTAGTTGAAATAGTACAGTGAGATCTATGAATAGTATTAAAAAGTGCAGTGAGATTCATGAATAGTAGCAAAAATAAACTGAATAGTAAAATAAGTTAGCAAAAAATAAGCTAGCCAAACAAACACTAAAAGGAGCATTATTATTAGTCACCACTTCTAATCCATCTTTAGAGGAACATATTATATATCAAGGTGCATAAATAATAAGGGCATAAATATAGCTTGATAGTAGCATGGTTTAAAAAAAAAAAAAATACAAATACCACTTGCTTTCACACAAATTTTACCACAAGTCACTTATAGTCTGTCACGTAGGACAATTGTGACAAATTGTGTAATACTAGCATTTTTGTTATTTTTTGATACAAGATAGAAATTTTAGTTTAGCCTAATCTAAATGTATATGTGTGTGAAACTCCTTTCAAGAGACTTGAACCCCAGCCCTTTCCTCCTCCCACACCCCATAAGTACTTATACTTGTGGAGTGACCATCGCACCAAAGCATTTTTGTTATTAAAATCACATTCTTGGTGCCCAAAAGAAATGATATGATAATGGTACACATTCTTTTAAGACAAGGCTCCACTATTTTTTTTTTTTTAAATATTTACCTATGATAGTTTTTAGTCTTGCCTTATTTTTTAACAAAAAAAAGTTCTACCTAACTTTAGTTTACTTTAATTTTTTCTGTCCATTAAAAATAAAAGAGCATTTTTCTACCAACTTTTTTTTTTGAGGAAAATTTTTTCTACCAACCTAACCGTACGCGGTGGAGAATATATTATTGGTTCAACAAAACTTAAGCAATAGTACAATTATTGGTATGACTCATATGAGAACATGATCTAGGAACCATAGTGGAAGACCCCTTTGAAATAGATCTAGGAACCATAGTGGAAGACCCCTTTGAACTAGTGGAAGAAGAAATGGCCAAAGAAGAAAAAACAAATACGGAATAGTGGAAGACCCCTTTGAACTATGCGCAGGAGGTCACGTGGGCTTTTTGGTCCTTCTCTTTTGTTCTGGTTTTCTTTTCTATTTTCTCCCCAATTTGGTGAGAGAACATTTTGGTGGGCTTGAGGAGAACACCAACCAAACACCTCAAAAAGCATTTCCTCTCATCTCTTTTCTATCATCCCTAAAATCCACCAAACCAAACGGACCTTTATGAGTGAAAATAAGGAGGATAGAAAATGGGGGAGATGTGTGTTTGGTTGTGAGGGAAAAATGGGGAATAAAATAGTAGGTTTGGCAGTTTTCTCTGTGGCCCACCAAAACTCATAAAGGTGGGCCATAGAAATGGCCAAAGAAGAAAACGCAAATACGAAATAGTGGAAGACCCTTTGAACTATGCCTAGGAGTTCAAGTGGGCTTTTTGGTTCTTCTCTTTTATTCCGGTTTTCTCTTCTATTTTCTCCCCAATTTTGGGAGATAGCATTTTGGTGGGCACACCCGAGCCCCACCAATTTTTCCTTTTTAAAATTCACCTAACCAAACACCCCAAAAAGCATTTCATCTCCTCTCTTTTCCATCATCCCTAAAATCCACCAAACCAAACGGACCCTTATGACTGAAAATGGTGAGGATAAAAAATGGGGGAGAGGTATGTTTGGTTGGGAGGGAAAAATAGGGAATAAAATAATGGGGCCCGACAATTTTCTCCTTAGGCCCACCAAAACTCTATCTTCCGAAATTGGGAAGAAACTATAAACAAGTTTTGCTTTTTTGGAAAAAATTACCCCTAGCCCCACAATCATTTTTGAAAATTTTTTCTTTTTTTCTTCTTTCCTTTTTTGTATTTTTTTTTAATCTTGTCTCATTCATTTCTTTATCACTTTATTATATATATATATATATATATATATATATATATATATATATATATATTAAATGAAGAGCCCATTTGTACACAAATTTTCAATAAAAATTAGGATGTGTTACTTTTTGTTTTATATAATAAGACATAATGGTAAATTTATACCAACTCTATTTTCTATTCTCACTTTTCTTCTCAACAAAACAAATGAGTTTTTTTTATCTTTCCACTTTTTCATCCTCCCAACCAAACACATATAGGAGAAAACTAAATTTCTTCTATCTTCTCACTTTTCCACCCCTCCAACCAAACAGACCATTAATCCTTAAATTTGAAATAATTTCTAAACTCATAAAAATTTAAAAATCTATATGACATACTTAAATATTTACGGATTTGGAATTAAGGCATTTAAAATCCATCACCTTAAAATTCAAATCCAAATTCAAGTATCCAAACACAACCTTAAGGAGGAAATAGGTAGTGAGGTGGGCAAATTACTTTTAACTATGAGTAAATATGGGAAAAGAAAGTAGGGGCAAATTTCTTTTAACTATGAGTGAATATGGGAAAAGAAAGTAGGGGATCTGATTATTGTCTCTTTTTTCATGAGTAATATTATCTAGATGAAGCATCTATTTAGAAGTGAACTACCTATGGCAATTACACTGATTTTGGTTACTAGTCATTTAGACTATGTATGTATTGCATGATCTAAACAATCTATGCAACAAAAATAACAAAGCTATTACTAATTTCACTACAAAAGATTTTATATTTGAGATAATCAATTATGCCATTTCATTTTTAAAATAGAGATTCTCATAAAAAAAATTGCAGATTGCTAATCTCTCTTCTCAGTCTCTGTGGTAACTGCACTAATTGATTCTTCTTGCAGAGATTGTATTATAGACTTCATAGTCTATGATACGAGGACTCGGCTTT
The DNA here is from genome assembly GCA_028535165.1 of Quercus tomentella. Lineage (NCBI taxonomy): Eukaryota > Viridiplantae > Streptophyta > Magnoliopsida > Fagales > Fagaceae > Quercus > Quercus tomentella. The sequence continues at coordinate 18,514,146 of JAPQVY010000111.1, read as the reverse complement.
AAGAAGCTTTGAGGTCCAAAACAAATTCTTCCCAAAATGCGAGAAGTAATCTTATTGCATTATTGCTCTAGACCAAATTGGTCATGTACTCAGTTATAATTGTGAGATATATCATTACCAGAAAGTTGCGTCAAATCCAAGTTCCCATCGTGCTCCTATCTTGTCGCAAAGTACTTTGAAAGCATAATTGCAATATGACCAAGACCAACCCCACTGCTTTTCGTCACTCTCACCTTTTCTTTCTTTCTATCCATAGGGGCTGTGACTCTGAGTCATGCTTTATTTACTTTTCAGCAAGAGTGATAAAAATCTGTACAAAAGTTTTATCTTAGCTGAAGGCTTGTAAAATAGTATACAAGTGTATCACGTGTATGGTAAATTCACGTTCTGCTGCACAATTACTTTATGCTATGTTACAGTAAACTTTACTAAATAAAAAAATGTTAGGGGCTCTAATTCTTATACCCAAATCCACGTCTTGTTAATGCGTAAATTTTTGATTGGATTTCAAAACTTTCACAAGAGTCTACTGTCTACTACATGAAAAAACTGAAATCTAATCAAGAGTTGATACGTAAGAAGGACGTGAATTTGAGTGTCGGAAAAGGGGTAATACTCAGACTAATATATATATATATATATAGAGTCCTTGAATCAAAGAAGCTTTTATCATTGCGCACTCCTCTTTGAAACAATTATTTATCAAGGGTGCATTGAACTTCTTCCGCAGCTTCAAGCCTTCAAGAATGGATTCAACACCAACTGAAGTAGTTGTGTTCGAGTTTGGTCCATATTTCCGGGCATACAAAAATGGAAGAGTAGAGAGATTCTTTGGCACCGACAAGGTTCCTTCATCAAATAATTCTGATCATGCTGTTTCCTCCAAAGACGTTCTAATCGATCAAGAAACCGGCTTATCAGCACGTATTTTCGTTCCTAGCACCATCAAACCGGGCCAAAAGCTTCCTCTCTTAGTGTATTATCATGGAGGGGCCTTTCTAGTTGGATCACCATTCTGTCCCACATATCATAATTATATGACTTCACTTGTAGCTGAAGCTAATATAATCACAGTCTCTGTTGATTATAGACTAGCCCCTGAGCACCATATCCCCATAGCTTATGAAGATTCATGGGCTGCACTTCAGTGGGTAGCAAAACATCATAACAATGAAGGCCCAGAAGGCTGGCTGAATGACCATGCTGATTTCCAGCGAGTTTTTCTGGCTGGAGATAGTGCTGGAGGCAATATAGTGTATAACATGGTAGCTCGAGCTGGAATTGAAGACTTGGCTGGCATGAAAATATTAGGGGCTTGTTTAGTCCATACCTATTTTGGCAGGAAAGATTGTGAAGTGGACAATTATTGGCTTTTTGTGTGTCCTAATACAAGTGGAATCAATGATCCAAGAATAAACCCAGCTATGGATTCAAGGTTGCCGAGCCTCGGGTGCACCAGGGTGCTAATTTGTGTTGCAGAGAAGGATGTGTTGAAAGAGAGGGGGTTGCTCTTTTGTGAGACATTAAGGAAGAGTGGTTGGGATGGAGAGGTGCAGATTGTAGAGACAGAAGGAGAAGAGCATGTGTTCCATTTGTTCAACCCAGATTGTGAGAAGGCAGTGATCTTGTTGAAAAGGTTGGCTTCTTTCTTTAACCAAGACAGGGCTAATTAACTAAGCTATAGCTAGCTAATTGTGATGGTTTTTACAATAGGAATTATGTGTTGGGTTATCGATTCTCTTTGCCATGAAACATTTTAATCTGAGTCATTATGTGATTAGAGAAATGAGAAGTATGTAGAGTTTAATGACACCATTAATGTGTGTTGATGTTTTGTTCCAAGTATTTATATTCAAGTAGCAGGGTGTAAGAGTACCATCATGTCTGGATTAATAAAATACTGTTGTTTAAGCTAGCAGAGTGTATATATAGTCCCAAAAAATGTATATTTCTTCTTCTCTTCCCCTTTGCCTTCTTTTCATAATAAATGCATGATGTGAAGATGGATATCTTTTCCAAACACTTCTTTTAAAGCAGATGAGACTTATTCTTGATCTTTAGTTTTGATATCATGTTAAATTACTAATTGTTCTAAAAACTTAAAACTATTAAGATATAGTAAATTTATTCATTTAATCACATACTTTCAACAGATTTTTCCAATTAGGTTTGATGTAAGGGGGAATTGGTTGTTTAGTGGTTTGTACTTTGTGTGTAATTACACACAAGTTTGGTATGAACTAAAAATGGCGACTTGAACGTTATGATATTATGGAGTCAAGTTCGGGGTCTTGTTTTGAATGAAAGACACTGATCAATAAAATGCCCCATTGGTCAGTTGAAAGTTGTAGTCTAGAATCTCTCTATTAAGGACTTGATCAAAGAGGTTGGGTCAAACAAGGCTTGGTTTACTTGGACCAAACCCCTTTGACCAATCCTTGGGCCTACCTATCTTAGGCCTAAACAATTTTTCCCCTCCAATGGTAATTGAAATTGTGTGGACTCAATTATGATAGGGCCGAATGATAAATGGTATTTTTTTTTGTTTTTAAAGTCTTATATGGTGACTTTAGATATGTATTAAACTTTCTATACACTTGCAAGTAGAAATCATTGTAATGCACTTCTCCACCCAACTACAAGATGCTATCCTGTTTAGAAAATTCAAACGTTTCGATAAAATATTTTAATACATTATTTTTTTAAAATAAAAATGTACAAAATTTCAAAAATATCTGCATTAGTTTAAACTCTAGCAAAAAGAAGAATATTGACTTATAATATAAAATAGAAAATAGTAAGTATGAGAATTTATTTATTAATTTTTTAAAGAGTAATATATTTGGGATATCCCGAAATAAAATAGAGAACTAATAATTTGGGATTGAGGGAATAGGGATTGACCTAGGATTTCATGTTATGGGGCCCGACTATGAGCAAAAAAAAAAAAAAAAAAATTCAAATAAGCATTCATATAGTATTACAAACTATAAATCAAGACAAATATACAAAATTATTGTTTCTTAATATATTAAGATGCAATTATCTACCAACAAAAACAAAAGACTATTTTTTTTTTTTTTTTTGCATCTCTATTTGTTGCCCATTCCTTACTGTTGCCCCCACTACTAACAAACAGTCAAAGTATCAATTACCAAACAATATTATATTTTCTCTACGGACTCTTCTCTTTCTATATATTATAGCTTTATTCTAAGGATTTGAATTTTGTTCCCGAGATCATTTCACGAAATATTTTGGTACTAGTGTATACTAGAACATTGCTTCGAAATAACGCACATGATATATATAGGTTTTTATTAATTTATTTATTTATTCAGACACCAAACAGTCAAAGTGTAAAACACTAAACAATATTATATTTTCTCTATAGCCTCTTCTCTCTCTATATATGCTTTATTCTAAGGTTTTAAATTTCGTTCGGGAGATCATTCCATAAAATATTTCGTTACTAGTGTATATCGGTGCACTATTCCGAAATAACGCACAGGATATATATAGGTATTTATTTATTTAAATCTTAATAAAATAAAGTAGATTGGTCATAAAATATTATATATATTTTTGGTATTTTTGTAAATAAGCAAAGACCTTTAGGGTATTTGTAAAGTAGATACTTTCCAAGAAGTTTCCAAACTGACCATTTCACTCCTACCCACGTGACTCTACTTCCCTTTTCTCTTATATTCATTTCTTATCTCACCAACACTCCCATCATCTTCTTCTTTCTTTTTGTATGTTTCTTTTCACCGTGCTTTTGTCTAGCTTCATTTTCTTCATTATTTTTTCTTTTCACATCCTTGGTTTCACACTCTGCTCTCTCCAGCCTTTATCTTTCAGTCTGTAGCTCTCTCTCGACTTTCTCAAATTTTTATTTTCCTGAATTTGATTTTTATGCAGAGCAACCACATTAGCTTGTGTAAAGTTTTACAAAATAGAAAAAACTAATCTTTTTACACATTTTGACCAAAAAAATACCCACATCAATGGGTGTAAAATTGTGTATTTATACACAATTGCTACAGTAACCGTACATAAATGCACGATTACTGTAGCATGTGCATTTAATATTTTAATACTTTTTTCTCTCTCCTTGTCTCTACTTTCACTCTCACTCTCACTCTCACCTGACTCTCTCCTTGTCTCTGCTCTCACCTCACCTCACTCTCCCACCATATTAGCCAAATTGAAATCCCAAAAAATTATAGAGCATGAACATGCGAGAAGGTAATAAAAGAAAATTTTCCAAAACAAAGATTAAAGACTGATAATCAGAGATGAAGTTGCAGATTTGTTTGGAGAGAGAGAGAGAGAGAGAGAGAGAGAGAGGCCATGAGTGAGAAAATAATAATAAATGGTAAAAGAATGAATATTTTGTTGAATAAATGTGTAGAATAGATAGACTGATGTGGTTGTTTTGTAAAAATGGATGTATAAAATAGAAAAAGTAGTTTTAAATGTACAAATTTACAAAATTTTTCCATCCACTGATGTTGATGCTTTGTGGGTTTAATGGGTTTTTAGTTTTTTATTTTTTTGGATTGAGCTGAGCTCTGGGTTGGCTGGAGGGGGTTGGCTAATGGGGTTAACTCTTTGAAAGAGAGAGTTAGCTATTAAAAAGACAAAATAAACATAATAAATTTTTTCTTTTGGGCCCCCTACTGGGTCCGTCCCTATGAGGGAGTATTAAATTTTTATGGATTCAGAGTTTAGGGTTTTCTATAAATGGATTTAACTATTAAAAAAAAACCAGGCTACAAAATCTCTAAATTCTAAAGTGCATTGCATCTGTTTCTCAAAAAAAAAAAAAAAAAAAAAAAAATCAATGCATCTAACATGAGTTAGAGTCTAGGGCAGAGCTATGTTGAAGGGTGGGGGGGCGATGGCCCCCCCAAAATTTTGAAAATTTTTTAAAATATATAATTTTTTTTTAATGTTTTCAAAATTTAGTCTACAAAAATAAGAGTTCCACCCCCCCCCCCCCCCCAAGTATTTTAATTAGTCCAATGATTCTCTTAAAAAAAATAATTGGCCTAATAGTTATAGAGACAACTTTATTTTTTGCAATTCTATTTTTTATTGCAAAATGTGCTCTTATATTTATTAAATATTTGATAAAATTTGGCACTAAACATGTTTGAATTTATCTTTTTCAACCCGTTATATGGTGATTAACAAGTCATTGACTTATTAAAAAAATCTTGTCATTAAAACTACATATGAAATGTCTCTTTAGTTGCCATATAATGGGTTAAAGGAAGATAGCTTCAAATATGTTTGGAGCCTAACTTGTTCTTCCAAGTTTTGGATCACTTATGTTTTTGAATATTTGATTAGTTCAATTGAATGATTTTTTACTTATATTAGTATAAAATTTGATAATTTGTATAGAAAATGAACATTTTTAAGAATTTCACTATGAAAATGGTAAAAATGAATTTTATTAATTTTATAAAAGATCGCCATCAAACATAATTTTGATTGAAAATACTAAGCTTTTTTTTTTTTTTTTGGGTGTGTCTATATATATATAACTTATCAAATAAAAAAGTGTGTGTATATATGTGTATGTATATAACAAAAAAAAAAATGTGTACATATGTGTGGGTGGGGGGTTGTCTTGATAAATATATTAGTGCTGCAACTTGGCCCCCCAAACAAAAATTCCTAGCTCCGCACCTAGTTAGAGTTACACACAACGCAAAAGTCCTCTAACCAATATTGGTCCTACTCAAAGGAAAATGCCATGAACGTCCTTCCATGTGATATTTCTTTGACATCAATGTTTGGACTGTTTCTGCTTGAGTGGTTCTTTGCTAATCGAAAATGAAAATTTTTTAAAATCTCTCTAAAGTATATTCCAATGAATAATAAAATACATTGTGTTGTTTTCATTGATCAAGTATAATAATGAACTTGTGGTGTGACTGTGTTAGAACCGTTTTCCCTCTCTCTTATATGCGTGTTTGTTTTTGTAAAAACAAAAGTATAATAACGACTTGCTACTGAACTTTGATCAGTTTTATTATATTATTATTATTATTATTATTATTATTTGATAATTATAATGGGGGGACAAAATTTGAATCATGAATATCTCTATTAGAAATACAGAAAGGTGTAAGCTAAGCTATAAAGCTCTTAACATTACTATTTATTAATACTACTTTTAAAAATTTTGACCTTGTTGGAAGGATTTTTTTTTTTTTTTTTTTTTTTTTTTTTTTTTTTTTTTTTTTTTGTCGTCCATATGGTGTTAGGGCAGTCAAGACCAAGACTTGACTTTAGGCTTGGAATATGGCCCAAAGGCTATCAGTGAAGTGTAAAGGTCCATTTTGCTCAAGGTCTAGGTTGCATCCAACAAATATTATAATTAGGCCCCAAAATACCCCTTGCAAAGATAAGCTAGCACAAATGATGGCCAACCACAACAAGTGCTTAAATAATAGTCTAGCGGTAAGCAAGAGAAACGTCCAACGGTAGATGTTTGGAAAATCAATAAATGTATTTCCATAGTAAAAATTATGCATTTCCTCCATAGTTGTTTAATATAGAAGTTGGCCCATTATAACAAGTACACAAGAGAAAAAATGATCCAGCAGTGAATATGACAGACCTCTAGCGGTGATGTCTGATTAGTCAATAAATGTGTTTACATGATAAAAATCATATAGTTTCTTTATTATTATCAAGTTATTATGAGAGAAAACTTCCATAGTATCCAAAACATTATGGTTTTCATCATAATAATAATAAACAAGGATTAAAGGCTTCATAATTACAAGTAAAAGAGGAAAAAATAGAATGGAATGAAGGGAGAGAGAGATTCCAGCTCAGTGCAACTCATATTGAACTAAGATTTTTGGAATATATATATGTGGGTCATGAATGGTGTAGTGTAGGCTATTTTTGAGTGAGTGGGTATTTAAGCTTGTGGTGGTGTGTTGGAGTTAATGTTGAGGCTAAGGCTTTTATGGGTAAAAGTTGTTTATGACTGATTAGGAAACATTTATGGGATGTGAATATGCAGAAAAAGAAAGGGAATGTCTAAGGCTAAGTGAGTGTGGGCTAAGGAGAATGATTTATGAGCTTGGGGAGAGTTGAACCACAAGCAAGGTGACAAGAAGATCAGAAATTTCAAAGGGGTTGGTTTGTCTTGTGGGCTGGTATGCTTAGGCTTTTATAGGGCAGTTTAAGGGAGCATTAATTAGCAAAAGGGCAAAAACCACATTTTCGTCCCTACATTTTCATGCGATTCCCACTTTGGTTACTATCTTTTATTTTCACTGCTTTTACTTCGTATTTAGAAAAACGCCTTCCATTTTAGTCCTTTCCGTCAGTGCCCTAATGGCAAAGTCCTACATGGCAGACGAAATTATTAAAATAATAATAAAAAATTTTATTTTGGCAATAAAAAATTTTATTTTGGCATTAAAAAATGCCACATCAGCATCTAAATTAAAAAAATTAATTTATTAATTTTAACTAAATAAAAAAAAATTAAAAACAGAATTAAAAACCAAAAATCACATGAATTGAGATCTAAGTGTGTCTTGAACAAGAACAACAAGAACACAAACCCAAATCTAAGAACACAAACCCAAAAATTAAAATCCAAAAATTAAAAATCTCAAAATCACCATTTTCTCAAACCCAGCAAAATCATCAAATCCTAAAGCTCCAAAGTACCAAATCAATCCAAAAATACAACACAACCAATCCAAACAAAAAAATCTCAAACTCAGAAAAACCCATCTCAAGCAAGTTAAACCCAGCAAACCCACCTCAAGCAACGTTCAACGTTCGTTGTTGTTGTGGGTTTCGGCGCGCCTTCGAAGGTACTACCCACAAAGAACGAAAACGGCATCGGAAATAGGTTCCTCCTCAAGTCCTGGACCTCCTTCTTCGACTTCCCGTCGAGCTGGTTCGAAAGTCGAATCACATCCTTCATATACTTCTCGATCTCGCTCCGTCGCCGAACGGCCAGTCCTCCAACCACATCACCTCGGCGACGAGGTAGGGTTTAGTGCGGACCAAGTTGGTGAATCAAAACTGTTCTTGCCCTTTGCAGATTAGGAAGAACCGGTCATCGACGAGTCGCTCGTGTTTGAATACCTCGCTGATGCAGCCTACTTCGACAACGCCGATGATAGAGTCGAAGAAAATGACGCCGAAGCGAAGATCGGTCTGGAGGAGAGTGTGCATCATGATGTGATAGCAGAACTCGAAGATCTGTAGAGAAATCAATTGCCTGAGGTGGTCTTGAGGTGGATTTGCTAGGTTCAACTTGCTTGAAATGGGTTTTTCTGAGTTTGAGATTTTTTTTGTTTGGATTGGCTGTGTTGTATTTTTGGATTGATTTGGTACTTTGGGGCTTTAGGATTTGATGATTTTGCTGGGTTTGAGAAAATGGTGATTTTGAGATTTTTAATTTTTAGATTTTAATTTCTGGGTTTGTGTTTTTAGATCTGAGTTTGTGTTCTTGTTCAAGACACACTTAGATCTCAATTCATGTGATTTTTGGTTTTTAATTCTATTTTTAATTTTTTTTTATTTAGTTAAAATTAATAAATTAATTTTTTTTTTAATTTAGATGCTAATGTGGCATTTTTAATTCAAAAATAAAATTTATTATTATTATTTTAATAGTTATGTCTGCCACGTAGGACTTTGCCGTTAGAGCACTGATGGAAATGACTAAAATGGAAGGTGTTTTTCTAAATAGGAAGTAAAAGCGGTGAAAATAAAAGATAGGGATCAAAGTGGGAATCGCGTGAAAGTGTAGGGAGGAAAATGTGATTTTCACCTTAGCAAAAGTCCAAAACGTAGGACTGATTTAGGGGCAGAATAGCTGATATAATTATATTGGGATTTGGCCTAAAATGAGAGATTTGCTTTTGGGGCTATTTTGCTTCTTTGGGCAATGTCACACATGGTAAAAATCAGCATAATCTTGCATTAAATGCTAAGAATTCTGAGATTGTGTTTAGCGAATGGGATTAAGGCAGGTATTAAGTAGGAATCCTAATGCCACAACTGAGATTTGGACCCTAGGAAGTAGGATTCAACACCCCAAGCTAGGTGTCAAAGTTTAAGTCCACTTCAGAGGGTTTGGCTGTAGATTTCTTTATGCCCTCCAAACCACATGTTCCCAACCACAACTTCTGTATATATCTGCTATCATAGTAAAAGCGATGAATTTAATTATGATTTAACAACAAAAAGCTGTAATATATCTAAAAAGCTCATTCAATCATGCTAAATAGAGATCTTATCTTCATTGATAAAATCAAACAATTAACGACCACTTTAATAGATTTGTTCACCACTTTCCGAATTATCTGTCTTTCTTTCTTTTATTGAACAAACCTCAATCAGAGTAACCATAACCAAATAGAAACTAATTATTTTTCAATTGAAATACCCATAATGAGACTATTGAAACAGAGACAGATATAGAAGAGAACCATTTCAAGCCTGACCCTGATTGATGAAAGAAACAATCCTTTTGAGCAAGGCAACACTATTTTCACAAGTTGAGTTCATCAAATGGAAGTCATGGTCCTCTCCTTGTGCTTCCATGACCTCCACAACCCCTCTGTATCCACTTTTACCCAATAACTCACTGTAATACCAACCCCTATCCCTCAACATGTCCTTCTCAGCAATACAAATTAGCACTCTCTTACCCCCCAAACTCCCTAGTTTTGAATCCGTACCTGGGTTTATATACGGGTCATCAACGCCGCTCGTTGCTGGACATGTAAATCGCCACAAAGCATCAATCTTTCCTCTCTTCTCAGTGTCAGTATCTTCCCCACCCATTGGTTCTTTGCCCCAAAAATAGGGATGCACTAAAACAATCCCATCAAGCTTAACACCAGCAAGTCCTTCTATTCCAACCCTTAACCCCATGTGATGAGCAATATTAGCCCCAGCACTGTCCCCAGCAAAAAACACACTTTCAAAATCTGCATGGTTTTTCAACCATTCATCAGGACTTTTTCCATCAGTATGAGACGCAACCCATTTAAGTGCAGCCCATGAATCATCGTAAGCAATAGGAACAGGGTGTTCTGGGGCTCTCCTATATTCAACAGATACCGCAACAACATTGGCTTCAGCCACAAACGAGTTCAAGTAGTTGTGGAACAGTGGAGAGAAAGCGGTTTCGACGCAAAACCCTCCACCATGAAAGTAAACAAGGAGAGGAAGCTTTTTTTGTGATTCCTTTGTGGTTTTTGGAATGTAAAGCCTAGCAGATACGCCTGTTTCGGGTGAGATAACTACGTCTTTGGATTCAACACCGGTTTTGGAATCCAGAAATGGGGGTACGATCTCTATGCCTGCAAATCGCTCTATTCGACCATCTTTGTAGATCTTAAAAAAAGGAGGGTAGTCATGGGCTATTTCAGTACTGTTGCTTGAATCCATAGCAAGAAAAGGAGAAGAAGAAGAAGCTACAATTTGGAGAGTGGGTTTTCTATGATTTATGGAAGACGAATGGGAAAAGTTTTTATGTAGGGGAGAAAATTGTGCGACAGTGTGTGGGTGGAGCATAGCAGACAACAGAGGGATTAATGGTCTATTTGGATATAACTTATTTTTGTTGAAACTGAAAACACTGTAACAAAATAATTTTTAAATGTGTGAATAGTACCGTGAGACCTATTTTTAATATTTTTAAATACATGAATACTGTTGCTACAGTGCGTGAACAGTGCTGCTACAGTGCGTGAGCAGTGATAATTGTCTTATGCACAGTAAATCCATGTGATTTTACTGTTCATGCGCTGAAAAAAAAAAAAAAAAAAAGGAAGGAAACGTGAAATAGAAAACGTAGACGCACAATAATCTCTATCCAAACCGGCAAACAGTATCTGTTTGGATCCAACTTCTCACGTCTGCGTTTTTGCCGTTGCGTGTTTTCCTCTTTTTTTTTTTTTTTTTTTTTTTTTCAGCGGCAACTTTTGACCAATTCTCCTGTAAACAGTGCACCCGTGCACTGTTTACGGGTCCACAAACTCCATTTTTCAGCAACTTTTTTATTAAAAATGGGTTCTAGGCACTATTCACACATTTAAAAATTATTTTGCTACAGTGTTTTCAGTTTTCAGGAAAAATAAGTTGTATCCAAACGGACCCTAAAAATTTGCCAAGACAGAGTTATGGTGAGAGTTATGATTCATATATTACCCTTCAAATTTTCAATGATAAATTGATAAGACTTTTTGTTTTTAACATTATAAAGAGTGGATATGTAATTTAAGAAATTACATAACCACTTTTTTCTAAATCTAAACTCAACTATTCTATTACATGATATATGATAAGTATCTTTTCAGCTCTTTTTTTTTTTTTTTTTTTTTTGAGATAATTACAACATGCTGCTAATCTCGCAGTTCGAACCCTTTTCCCCCAGACCCCTAAGCACTTTATGTATAAGGAGGTATCAATTCAACTACAAGGCCTTTGGCTATCTTTTCAGCTTTTTGTATGTATGTGTGTGTATATTTTTTTTTGGTTGGCTAGTGTCTAATTTATGATATGCGTTACATGTAGCTATCTTTACTGGTTTTTTTCCCTTCTTTCGCTTTTGTTGCCAAGTGTTGATTTGTTTTAATAGTATTATTTTTGAGAGAGACAAGTGTTAATTGTGATATGCCTTACATGCAAAGTAGTGTAATAATTGCTGTGGTGGGCCTTTTTGTGAAAAAATTATTAGGTACTCCCGGAGTACCATAAATGTGTAGTCCCCCCTTTCACATGAATAGTAGGTCCTACCATGAATTTAATTAGTAGGATCTACCATTCATGTGAAAGGAGGGAGTACGCATTTATAGTACTCCAAGAGTACACAATAATTTCCCCTTTTTGTGATGTTGGGCTAGGCTGCCTCCTGCTGTACTGGGCCCAAGTGTTTTGGATAAGAGAGTTGGGATCGGTCTAACTGTAACTCACTTTAATCTGGCTTGTGCACAAACTATGCCTTGTTTGCCAAAGTTTTGGTCACATGCCCATGGCAGGCAGAGCTACTATGGAAGAGTCATGACAAGCAGATGTAATAATAGTAATAAAAGAAAGTACTTTTGCCATTAGACAGTATAAATAAAGGATCCCCAATTAAAAATGATGACCACATGATAAGAAATGCCTTGTAAAGAAAAATGGAAGAAGTGAAATAGGGGAGGAATGAGTGATAACGCCTTAAAATGTATACTTGTTATATATTTATGTGGGCGTTATCTCCTTATTACTATGCTTAATTTGTATAATTAAGCCATGATTTGCATTAGTCCCTATTATTTATCTTTACATAATTTCTTGAATAAGATGCTATTCATTGTGTGTAATTTTCTACTTTCAGGAAATCATGTGAGAAAGATGAGTTTACAGGAATTTGTGAGAGAATGGAGGTCAAACTAGAATTAAAGTGGAGCTAAAGGACCATACTTAAATGTTTAAGGAGGTGCAGCTGGAGTGCTTGGATTGTCTACCATGATTGGAAGCTTTAAATAAGGAAAGAAATCAAAGAGGCAGAATCTGAAAAGGAAAAATCTAATTTGAGCACTGATCAGTATTTTGGACATATCTCTCTCCTCAAAAATCCAATTAACACAACACCGAATGGGTTGGAACCATGACTTAAATATCTACAACTTTCCGGTTTTGAGTTTTTCGAAATTCTCAATTTTTGAAGGCTGAAATTAACTCACAAATTACTGCTGTAAACCTGGACGGAAATTAAAATAGAAAAAGTTTTATTTTCTTTGGACACTTTTTACATTAGGGTTTGGAAGGGAGGCTGTGAGAACGAATTTTGGGGGAGCAAACCTTGTATTTTTCTTTCTCTAATGGCAGCCTAAACTCTTTGCTAGGGCTAGGGGTTATGTTTCTTCTATACGGTATGAATATTTAATGTGATTCTTTCTAGGATTTTATCAACGACATATTTGATTGTTCAATTAGATTTCTTTTGATGTATTAGTTCTTCCATGCTTTCAATAAGTTCAATCATGTTTTTCTTATTGTTTAGATGAATTTCTAATAGTTTCAAATAGAAATCAAGATTTAAAGTGAATGGGTTTTTCTGAAAACTTTTCTAACCGCATTATTAATCGAGGTTATCATGCGTTCTTGAATTGTCTCAGTTCAAACGAATCATAAGTTTTTAATTGTATAAGAACAATCAATTATGAAATAGATATTTTCTTAGATTACAAAGAATTTCATATCGATATAGGGAAACACCCCGATGCCCTACTATTTACATTATTGATTTAAATCAGTTTTTATCATTATTCTTGTTAACACTCACCAAGCAAAAATATTTTTCTTCTTCATCCAAATTGTTATTTAATTATATTGTCTTTCAATTTACCATGCTCCTTGTGGTTCGACCTTGGTACTCTGAGAATTATATTACTACGATCTCCTGCACTTGGGAGTGAGCAAGCAATGAGTCATCAAAGGAAGAAAAGATCAATTCGTTGTGCCAAGTTGCATTGCAGGACCAAGACCAAGGAGGGAACCATTTTTTTCAATGTGAATAATCTCTCAAGAAGATCCTGCCATAGAAATTAATCACTTTGAGGGAAACAAGCCTGAAAGGCTTGTGCCCAAAAGAATCTTTTGTCTCTGGTAGAGAGTATGTCTTTAGAGGGAGAGAATGGATCAACCTATTGGTGCATGCCTGCCATTCTACACTCTCTGTTTTCTCTAACTGATTCTCTCTTTTCTCACTGCTTTTCTTATTTCTAATTCTTTCTCCCCTCTTTTCTTTTCTCAGTGCTTCCCCCTCTAGCAAGGTTATGATTCCCTTTTTTTTAGTTACTATTCCCCCTTCTGCCAATCCCCCCGGGTCCCTTATATACTGCCTGCCGTGACTGGCTTTTACAATTTTAGTCTTTAACGACCTTTGTCTAGTCTGGGTGTCCTTGTCGACCACCATTGGTTTGTCAGCTATCCAGCCACCACCACTTACCTATGTTGGTTGCACCACTCCCCATTACCAGACAAAGAAGATTATTTTGTTTGCTTGCTTACCATGGCATTCCTACCTACTACGGTGTGGGTACTCTCTCTCTCTCTACTCTATCCCTCATGGCATGCACCTAGTGATTCCAATTCATCCTTATTTCTTTTGGATGGTATGTCATCCCAGCAAGACATTTCCCCCAAAAGAGCCTAAGTGGAAACCCCAGAATAGGTTTTCCCCTCTCCCTACCGCCAGACCATACCCTCTTACCTCTGACCAATGACCCATCACTTCCTATATTGGCTGGGTACAGGTTGGTGATGTCTGGGTCTTGCGCGTGCTCTACTTCTGCGTATGTCCAAAACTTGCCCGCCGCTCATGCGTTTGCTGTGGTCTGGAGGCTCGTCTGCACATTCTGCCGCCCTCTCTTTGGCTTCTTATGGCGTGAGCTATTTTCTGATTTCCCGTTTTTTATGGCCCGCTCCCTTTAGGGGTTAGGCTTTGCTGGATTGTGAGACTTTCTTCCTTCAGCCTACTCTTTTACTCCTTTCTGCAGTCTTGCTACCATTTCCTGTCGTACCACTCTGCCATTCCTGCTGTGATGTTATTTGACCCAAGCCTGCTGGGCCTCTTTGGGCTTACTGCTTATTCTTCTCTCAATGACTCAATATGATCATTGGGCTTAATGGGTTTGTGAGTTTTTAATTATTTGCAGATTTTTTCTTATATATATAGTATCTTTTTATTATTTTTTTCTATCACATCTATTTATGTTGTTGCTTATATTTAGATCTGTATGTTGTTCATTTTGCTTTATCAAAAAAGTAAATTGTTGAAATATATATATATATATATATATTATTTATTTGGTTTAAGAATCAAGACCTCTAGATCACCCAGTGAAGGGATAGGGATATGTTTGGGGTTAAATTGAAATAAAAGAAAAAGTTATTGGTTTTCTGTTGTAATTTTAAGTTGTCATCAATGCATTTAACTTACATAATATGGAAGCTTCAGTAGCAACAGAATATTTGCCCACTAGGCTACAAAATCACTAATCATGACTTGCTATACTTTCATAACGAAACACCGAACCACTGATAAGTAATAACCCAATTACAAAATGGAAATTCCGAGCACTAGCATTGGGGTGTAAACACCCTCCAATTGCTATTTTAGAATTTAATATAACAAAAACCCACTCCATTCGGGTTTGTATACTTAAAAAAATTTGCAACCTATGAATAGTAAGGTAGCATATATGCAACCTTAGAGCAACTGCACCAGACGTTGCAAAATTTTGCAAAATACAAAAAGTGGTTAGTTTTACACATTTTAACAAAAAAAAAAACACCTATATCAATGCTTGCAAAATTGTGTATATATACAAAAGTGCTATAGTAACCGTGCATATATGCACGGTTACTATAGTTTTGCATTTAATATTTTACTATTTGTTTCTCTCTCCTTCACCTCACTCTCTCTTTTGCATCATTGAAGGAAATAATAAAAAAATATAAGAGAAATGTTTAGAATAGATAAACTGATGTGAGTGTTTTGTAAAAGTGAGTGTGTAAAATAGAAAAAGTATGTTTTTTTTTTTTTTTTTTGTAAAATAGACAGAAATTTTACACCCTTGATGCGGTTGCTCTTACTATTCATAGGTTGTAAAGAAAATAATAATATTTAATCTTGTGGTTGTGTGTGAAGAGAAAACGATAGTAGGATGAAAGAGAGAGAAGAATACTTTTTATTATTTTATTAGGTAGTTTATATTATTTTATTGGGTTGTATGTAAAACTAAAACTGTAATGCAGGGTAAGTTGTAAGATGAGTTGGTAAAATAGATAAAGTAGTGTTTGATAATGCAATTTTTTTTATTTTTGCATCCCAGATGCTAGTGCTTGAACCATGCACAACAAATCCAAAGTACATGATTCTCACATGGAAAAGTACTAAAATCATTCTTGCTGGTTGATAAAGGAAACAAACTTGTTGACCAAATCAATAGCCTTCTCACAATCTGGCTTCATCAAATGGAATATATGACCCTCTCCTTCATGCTTCACAACCTCCACAGTTCCAAGCCACCCACTCTTCTTTAATTCTTTATAGTAACACTCACCCACACCTCTTAAATGGTCCTTCTGAGCAAAAATTATCAAAACCCTCTCACACCCAAGCTTGGCCAAATCCTCCTGTGGAGGCTTCAACCTAGGATCCCCCAACCCACCATTTGTTGGACACATGTACAACCACATTTGATCATCCTTCATTCCACCAAAAAATGGATGTACCAAAATCAACCCAACAACCTTAATACCCGGTAAACCAATTGACCCAACCCAAACTGCCAAAGTATGAGCAACATTCCCTCCACCACTATCCCCACCAATGAAGACCCGATTAAAATCAGCGTACTCATTCAACCATGACTCTGTCCCATTCTCATTAACATGAGATGCAGCCCATTGGAGCGCTGCCCATGAGTCCTCGTAACAAGCGGGTATGGGTCACTCCGGAAAAAGCCCATATTCAATTGAGACTGCTATGGCATTGGCTTTAGAAGCCAATGAGATGAGGTGGTTATGGTAAAGTGGAGAGAAGGCAGACTCAAAGCAAAAGCCACCACCATGGATGTAGAAGAGTAAAGGGAGTTTCTGGGTCGGGTCATGGATCTTGGTTAAGAAAATTCGGGCAGAGATGGAGGGTTCAGTTGAAATAACTACATCTTTGGATTGGACCCCAGTGATTGGATCATCGGAAGGTGGGATCTTTTGGTTTTGAGTCCATTCAAAATTTTCAACCCGGCCATCTTTGTAGACCTAGAAGAAGCGGAATTCATGGGCTATTTCATTGTTGGTTGACTCCATTTGAAAAACCAAAAGAAGAAGATGATGAAGAAGAAGAGTGCAGAAACTTAAAAGTGAGAGTTTGGTAAGAGAAGTAAGAGTCAAGTGATGTGATGATGCCGAAAATCACCAATAAGTCACACGATCCTCGCGTGCTTGAAACGACACCTGCGCAACAAAAAAAAAAAGAGAAGACCTTATAAAAAGTATCAGTGTGGTACCGGCCAAATACCCTTCGAAGGTCAAGTTAGAGAACTTTCGCAACTCTTGAATGCCAGAGCTGGGATAAAATTATGCGTACCTTAGTTTGTGAGTGTTTTGGGGGTTTTTATAGTAGCATAGGGTTGACACTAGTTCCTTGGCTAAGAAGATGTTTCCTTGTGGGAGAGATTCTCTTTGATTCGCGTATTTTGCGGAATCCTTTCCTTATAGGAGTCTTCTTGATTAGGGTTTATCGTGGGGTGCAAGGTATATTCATACGTGGAGCCCAAGTAAAAGACATGCTGGACCCGTCAAAAATTCTTTTCACCCCCTCAGCTTCATCCAGTCAATTACTTATTCCATTTATGCTTTCTGGTCGTCTAGTCCATGCATAGATGATCTTGAGGCGCACTCATCAGCCTTCAGATGGACTGTCAGCTTTGTGGAGTCATTTATGGGTGCGTTAAAGTCGTTAGATACAATAGGTCCGTCCCCTTTGTTTAGACTTCAAGAATTACCCTTATCATGATGAACAAATAGGAGTAGCTGCAATGTTATATTGTGTGGTTATAACGGCATGGGTAATAGTAAATTCCATTATTGCATTCTGAGAACGTTAGAGTTGTTAGGAAAAGTGGTCTTATGCGTAGCTATAGTGGTTCTTTTTTCTGTATATTGCATGAAAAGCATGTCTTTTTGTTTTTGCTTTTGCTTTTTTGTGGGGCAAAGTACATGAAAGCTTTTTTGTGGGGCGAAGTCCATGAGAATTGAGAAGCATGAATTTGTAGGATTCATGTGATGTCATGCGTTACTAATCCTAGCTATGACGTCCACAAGCGAATCGATCATGGCATCACAGACCAGAAAGGTGAAAGAATCTTGTGCATGGTGGCCACCTTCTGCATTAGTTTAAACTCTAGCAAAAAGAAGAATATTGACTTATAATATAAAATAGAAAATAGTAAGTAAGAGAATTTATTTATTAATTTCTTAAAGAGTAATATATTTGGGATATCCCAAAATAAAATAGAAAACTAATAATTTGAGATTGAGGGAGCAGGGATCGATCTAGGATTTCATGTCATAGAGCATCCATATACTATTAACAAATTATAAACCAAGACAAATATACAAAATTATTGTTTCTTAATATATTAAAATACAATTATCTACCAACAAAAACAAAAGATAATTTTTTTTTTTTTTTTTTTGCGTCTCTATTTGTCGCCTATTCCTTACTGTTGCTCCACTACCTACAAATAGTCAAAGTGTCAATCACCCAACAATATTATATTTTCTCTACGAACTTTTCTCTCTCTATATATTTATTATAGATTTATTCTAAGGTTTTGAATTTTGTTCCGAAGATCATTCCACATAATATTTTGATACTAGTATATATCGGTACACTTCTTCAAAATAACGCACTTGATATATATATATATATATAGGTTTTTATTTATTTATTTATTTATTCAAATCTTCATAAAATAAAATAGACTGGTTATAAAATATTATATATATAAATTTTGGTATTTTTGTAAATAAGCAAAGACATTTAGGGTATTTGTAAAGTAGATACTTTCCAAGAAGTTTCCAAACCCGCATTTTCACTCCTACCCACGTGACTCTACTCCTCTTTTCTTTTATATTCATTTCTTATCTCACCTAAGACACCCATTCCCATCATCTTCTTCTTTCTTTTTGTATGTTTCTTTTCACCGTGCCTTTTTGTCTAGCTTCATTTTCTTCATTATTTTTTCTTTCACATCCTTGGTTTCACACTCTGCTCTCTCTAGCCTTTATCTTTCAGTCTCTAGCTCTCTCTCGACTTTCTCAAATTTTTATTTGCCTGAATTTGATTTCTATGTAACTGTGGGTTTAATGGGTTTTTAGTTTTTTATTTTTTTGGATTGAGCTAGGCTCTGGGCTGGCTGGAGGGGGCTGGCTAATGGAGTTAACGCTTTAAAAGAGAGGGGTCAGCTATTAAAAAGACAATATAAACATATTAAATTTTTTTCTTTTGGGCCATAGGGCCCAGGTCGCCTTGGGCCCCCTACTGGGTCTGTCCTTGTGAGGGAGTATTAAATTTTTATGGATTCGGAGTTTAGAGTTTTCTATAAATGGATTTAACTATAAAAAAAATTAAAAAAAAAAACCAAGGAAAAATAAAGCTACAAAATACTCTAAAGTTTAAAGTGCATTGCATCTGTTTCTCAAAAAAAAAAAAAAAAAAAATCATTGCATCTAACATGAGTTAGAGTTACACGCAACGCAGAAGTCCTCTAACCAATATTGGTCCTACTCAAAGAAAAATGCCATGAACGTCCTACCACGTGATATTTCTTTGACATCAATGTTTGGAATGTTTCTGCTTGAGTGGTCCTTTGCTTATCGAAAAAGAAAGATTTTTAAAGTCTCTCTAAAGTATATTCCAATGAATAATAAAATACATTGTGTTATTTTCATTGATCAAGTATAACAATGAACTTGTGGTGTGACTGTGTTAGAACCGTTTTCCCTCTCTTTTATATACGTATTTGTTTTTGTAAAAACAAAAGTATAAAAACGACTTGCTAGTGACTTTTGATCAGTTTTATGATGATATTATTACTATTTGATAGTTACAATTGGGGAACAAAATTTGAATCATGCACATCTCTATTAGAAATATAAGAAGATATCAGCTAAGTTATAAGGCTCTTAACATTACTATTTATTAATACTACTTTTAAAAATTGTGACCTTTGATTAGATATTCTTAATAGGAATTTGACCCCTCAGCTCCTTTAAACTTAATGTAGCAAAGAAAAGAAAAAAGTATAGCAACTACCCTTAAGTAAGTAGGATTATAAATTAATGAACCAAACCGTTTGTGAGCACTATAGTTTAAGTTTGAGAAGAATTTGTTTATATTCGTTTATTTAGTAAGTGAGCCAAGTTCAAGTTCATGTTTAGGTTCAATTATTAAATGAGTCAAGTTCAAATATAATAATGTGTTTGTGAATACATGGGTAGGTTCAATTTAAGTATATGTCAAATTATATAATTAAATGTATAAATATATAATTATATAGACTTGAATATATTGGATTATGTGAGTTTGTAAATAAGGCTAGGCTTACTTGGACCAAACCCCTTTGACCAATCCTTGGGCCTACCTATCTTAGGCCTACACAATTTTCGCCCTCCTATAGTAATTGAAAGTGTGCGGACTCAATTATGATACGGCCGAATGATAAATGATATTTTTTTGTTTTTGTTTTTGTTTTTGTTTTTAAAGTCTTATATGGTGACTTTAGATATGTATTAAACTTTCTATACTCTTTCAAGTAGAAGTCATTGTAATGCACTTCTCCACCCAACTACAAGATGCTATCCTGTTTAGAAAATTCAAACGTTTCGATAAAATATTTTAATACATTATTTTTTAAATAAAAATGTACAAAATTTCAAAAGTATCTGCATTAGTTTGAACTCTAGCAAAGGAAAATGCCATGAACATCCTTCCACCTGGTATTTCTTTGACATCAATGTTTGGACTGTTTCTACTTGAGTGGTTCTTTGCTAATGGGAAAAGAAAGATTTTTAAACTCTCTCTAAAACATATTTCAATCAATAATAAAATACATTGTGTCGTTTTCATTGATCCAGTATAACAGTATAATAATGAACTTGCGGTGTGACTGTGTTAAAACCGTTTTCCTTCACTCTTGTATGCGTGTTTGTTTTTGAAAAAACAAAAATATAACGACGACTTGCTAGTAACCTTTGATCAATTTTATTATTATTATTTGACAGTTAAAATGGGGGAACAAAATTTGAATCATGAACATCTTTATTAGAAATACAAGGAGATATCAGCTAAGCTATAAGGAGCTTTTCTAGCAAATTCATCAAATTTTTGTACTGTTTGAAGAATGAACAGTAACTTTTACCTATATCTACCCACTTTTTCAAATATACTTTCCAACAGATTCTCTATCCCATTCTCTATCTCATTTAAATATTATTTCTTTATTCATTATTTATTCTTTTTTTAACAACTACACATCTTCCAACATTTTTTTATTCAACACCTGATAATTATAATAGAAAAAAAATTTTGAAGAATGAACAATAGCCCATCAGACCTTGATGAGCTACTGTTCATGAGCCAAAAATTTTTTTGGGTATAGAAAATCCATTGGAGTGGCTTTTTTTGGTCTCATTCTCTATTATAGAGAATATTTTGCTTTTGCATAGACCATTGGAGATGCTCTTAACATTACTATTTATTAATACTACTTTTAAAAATTGTGACCTTTGATTAGATGTTCATAATTTTCCTTCCCTCTAATTTTCCTCTACCCAACAAAACAATTCAAGGACAAAATAGACAACGAAAAGGAAAAAAAAGAACAGAAAACCTAACAATTTTGTGGTTGAGACTTGAGAATAGCTCAAGCACACGAGAAGGTAAACCAATCTTGGCTTGATTATGAGAAACAGAAATGCATGTTTTTTAGTTGAAAATTTAGCGTGTGTTCCATGTGATATGAGTACAAGGTCATTGGAAATGCTCTTAACATTACTATTTATTAATACTACTTTTAAAAATTGTGACCTTTGATTAGATGTTCATAATTTTCCTTCCCTCTAATTTTCCTCTACCCAACAAAACAATTCAAGGAAAAAATAGACAACGAAAAGGAAAAAAAAAAACAGAAAATCTAACAATTTTGTGGTTGAGACTTGAGAATAGCTCAAGCACACGAGAAGGTAAACCAATCTTTGCTTGATTATGAGAAAATAGAAATGCATGTTTTTTAGTTGAAAATTTAGCGCGTGTTCCATGTGATATGAGTACAAGGCCATTGGAGATGCTCTTAACATTACTATTTATTAATACTTCTTTTAAAAATTGTGACCTTTGATTAGATGTTCATAATTTTCCTTCCCTCTAATTTTCCTCTACCCAACAAAACAATTCAAGGACAAAATAGACAACGAAAAGGAAAAAAAAGAACAGAAAACCTAACAATTTTGTGGTTGAGACTTGAGAATAGCTCAAGCACACGAGAAGGTAAACCAATCTTGGCTTGATTATGAGAAAACAGAAATGCATGTTTTTTAGTTGAAAATTTAGCGCGTGTTCCATGTGATATGAGTACAAGGCAATATGATATTGCAGATTCCTCGCAAGATTAAAGTGTATGAAGCTATGTACACTGCACCATGAATGTTTGAGAGTTTTTTTTTTTTTTTTTGAATAAACATTTTTGAGAGAGTTGTTAGTGATATTTTTACAGGCATCATATACACCAAAATGGATGTCGAGGGTAACGTGAATTCTCTCATACCAAATACTCCTAGGATATAATCATAAAAACATTACCATTAAATTAGAAAATATATATGTGGAATTCTACGAGCTATTTGTGGCACTATTCTAGGGCAACTTCGCCAATCCGTGACTAATCTTTTTCTTCTTCTTTTTTTGAAATTTCTGGGTATACTTAATAACACATTAAATTTGAAGATCATGCAAGCACAATTAACCAAAAGGACAAAACTTAGGTACAATACTTAGGTGCTATTCCTTAGATTCTCATTTTAAAATTAAGCCATATGACTTTTTTCTCATAGGATGAAAGTATATTTTTAATTTAGTATAGTCACATTGTTGAATCTTAAAATGAAAGTGTATTTTTAATTTAGTACAGTCACATTGCTGAATCTTAAAATAGGAACTTAAGAAACAACACATAAGTATTATACTCCAAACCAGAAAGGATGAGAGTTCCTAAAACCACAACTTTTGTACATATCTGCTATCAACAATTTTCATAATGGTCGCAATAAGCAATTAATTAATACAACCTCATAGTAAAAACGATGAATTTAACTGGAAATCAGCAAAGTGGATTTGGAATTTGTTACGTCTAAAGTCATCAAATTGTTTATATAAAAGCATTATGATTTAACAACAAAAAGCTGTAATAGATCTAAAAAGCTCATTCAATCATGCTAAATAGAGATCTTATCTTCATTGATCAAATCAAACAACGACCACTTTGATAGATTTGTTCACCACTATCTGAATTATCTGTCTTTCTTTTATTGAACAAACCTCAATCAGAGTGACCATAACCAAATAGAAACTAATTATTTTTCAATTGAAATACCCATAATGAGACTATTGAAAGAGAGACATATAGAATTAGAACCATTTCAAGCCTGACCCTGTTTGATGAAAGACACAATCCTTTTGAGCAAGGCAACACTATTTTCACAAGTTGAGTTCATCAAATGGAACACATGGTCCTCTCCTTTTGCTTCCATGACCTCCACAACCCCTCTGTATCCACTTTTACCCAATAACTCACTGTAATACCAACCCCTATCCTTCAACATGTCCTTCTCAGCAATACAAATTAGCACTCTCTTACACCCCAAACTCCCTAGTTTTGAATCCGTAGCTGGGTTTATATACGGGTCATCAATGCCACTCGTTGCTGGACATGAAAATCGCCACAAAGCTTCAACCTTTCCTCTCTTCTCAGCGTCAGTATCTTCCCCACCAATTGGTTCTTTGCCCCAAAAATATGGATGCACTAAAACAATCCCATCAAGCTTAACACCAGCAAGTCCTTCTAATCCAACCCTCAACCCCATGTGATGAGCAATATTAGCCCCAGCACTGTCCCCAGCAAAAAACACACTTTCAAAATCTGCATGGTTTTTCAACCATTCATCAGGACCTTTTCCATCAGTATGAGACGCAGCCCATTTAAGCGCAGCCCATGAATCATCGAAAGCAATAGGAAGAGGGTGTTCTGGGGCTCTCCTATATTCAACAGAGACCGCAACAACATTGGCTTCAGCCACAAACGAGTTCAAGTAGTTGTGGTACTGTGGAGAGAAAGCGGTTTCGATGCAAAACCCTCCACCGTGAAAGTAAACAAGGAGAGGAAGCTTTTTTTGTGATTCTTTTGTGGTTTTTGGAATGTAAAGCCTAGCAGATACGCCTGTTTCGGGTGAGATAACCACGTCTTTGGATTCAACACCGGTTTTGGAATCCAGGGATGGGGATACGATCTCTATGCCTGCAAATCGCTCTATTCGACCATCTTTGTAGATCTTAAAAAAAGGAGGGTAGTCATGGGCTATTTCAGTACTGTTGCTTGAATCCATAGCAAGAGAAGAAGGAGAAGAAGAAGAAGCTACAATTTGGAGAGTGGGTTTTCTATGATTTATGGAAGACAAATGGGAAAAGTTTTTATGTAGGGGAGAAAATTGTGCGAACGTGTGTGGGTGGAGAACAGCAGACAACCGAGGGATTAAAAATTTGCCGAAACAGAGTTATGGTGAGAGTTACGGTGAAATGAACTACCGGTCACTTTCACAATTGACAAAAGTTAAAATGATAAGTATTTTTTTTTTTTTTTAAGAGATAATTACAACATGCTGCCTCGAACTCTTTCCCCCTAGACCCCCAAACACTTTGTGCATAGGGAGGTGTCAATTCAACTACAAGACCTTTGACTATCTTTTCAACTTTTTGTATGTATGTGTGTGTATTTTTTTTTTTTTTGGTTGACTAGTGTCTAATTTATGATACGCGTTACATGTAGCTGTCTTTACTGGGTTTTTTTTTTTTTTTTTGCCAAGTGTAGATTTGTTTTAATAGTATTATTTTTGAGAGAGACAAGTGTTAATTTGTGATATGCCTTACATGCAAAGTTATGTAATAATTGCTATGGTGGGTCTTTTTGTGGGAAAATTATTAAGTACTTCCGGAGTATCATAAATGTGTAGTCTTCCCTTTCACATGAATAGTAGGTCCTACCATGAATTTAATTAGTGGGACCCACCATTCATGTAAGAGTTTATGGTACTCTAGGAGTACACAATAATTTTCCCTTTTTGTGATGTTGGGCTGGGCTGCCTCCTGCTGTACTGGGCCCAAGTGTTCTGGATAAGAGAGTTGAGATCGGTCCAATTGTAACTCACTTTAGTTCGACTTGTGCATAAACTATGCCCCGTTTGGCAAAGTTTTGGTCACATGCCCATGGCAGGCGGAGCTGCTATGGAAGAGTCATGGCAAGCAAATGTAATAATAGTAATAAAAGAAAGTACTTTTGCCATTAGACAAAATAAATAAAGGATCCCCAATTAAAAATGATGACCACACAATAAGAAATGCCTTGTAAAGAAAAATGGCGGAAGTGAAATAGGGAAGGAATGAGTCATCAAAGGAAGAAAAGATCAATTCGTTGTGCCAAGTTGCATTGTAGGACCAAGACCAAGGAGGGAGCCATTTTTTTCAATGTGAATAATCTCTCAGGAAGATCCTACCATAGAAATTAATCACTTTGAGGGAAACGGGTCTGAAAGGCTTGTGCCCAAAAGAATCTTTTGTCTCGGGTAGAAAGTATGTCTTTAGAGGGAGAGAATGGATCAACCTATTGGTGCATGCCTGTCATTCTACACTCTTCATTTTCTTTTATTGATTCTCTCTTTTCTCACTGTTTTTCTAATTTCTAATTCTTTCTCCCTTCTTTTCTTTTCTCAGTGCTTCCCCCTTTAGCAAGGTTATGATTCCCTTTTTTTTAGTTACTATTCCCCTTTCTGTCGATCCCCCCGAGTCCCTTATATATTGTCTGCCGTGACTGGTTTTTACAATTTTAGCCTTTAACGACCTTTGTCTGGTATGGGTGTCCTTGCCGACCATCATTGGTTTGTCAGCTATCCAATCAACACCATTTACCTGTGTTGGTTGCACCACTCCCCATTATCAGACAAATAAGATTATTTTGTTTGCTTGCTCACCGTGACACTCGTACCTGCTATGGTGTGGGTACTCTCTCTTTCTACTCTATCCCTCATGTCATGAACCTAGTGGTTCCAGTTCATCCTTACTTCTTTTGGGTGATATGTCATCCCAGTAGGACATTTTCCTTAAAAGAGCCTGAGCGGAAACCCCAGAATAGGTTTTCTCCTCTCCCTACTACCAGATCATACCCTCTCACCTCTGACCTATGACCTACCACTTGCTGTATTGATTGGGTACAGGCTGGTGATGTCTGGGCCTTGCGCGTGCTCTACTTTTGCGTATGTCCAAAACTTGCCCGCCGCTCATGCGTTTGCCGTGGTCTGGAGGCTCGTCTGCATATTCTGCCACCCCCTCTTTGGCTTCTTATGGCGTGAGCTATTTTTTGATTTCTCGTTCTTTATGGCCCGCTCCCTTTAGGGGCTAGGCTTTGCTGGATTGTGAGCCTTTCTTCCTTCAGCCTACTCTTTTACTCCTTTCGGTAGTCTTGCTACCATTTCCTGCCATACCACTCTGCCATTCTTGCTGTGATGTTATTTGACCCAAGCCTGCTGGGCCTCTTTGGGCCTGCAACTTATTCTTCTCTCAATGACT
Source organism: Quercus tomentella (assembly GCA_028535165.1). Lineage (NCBI taxonomy): Eukaryota > Viridiplantae > Streptophyta > Magnoliopsida > Fagales > Fagaceae > Quercus > Quercus tomentella. Next base: position 18,487,685 of record JAPQVY010000111.1, on the reverse strand, counting down.
CAATATGATCATTGGGCTTAATGGGTTTATGAATTTTTAATTATTTGCAGATTTTTTCTTATATATACAGTATCTTTTTTATTATTTTTGTCTATCACATCTATTTGTGTTGTTGCTTATATTTAGATCTGTATGTTGTTCATTTTGCATTATCAAAAAAGTAAATTGTTGAAATATACATATATATATATTTATTTATTTATTTGGTTTAAGAATCAAGACCTTTAGATCACCCAGTGAAGGGATAGGGATATGTTTGGGGTTGAATTGAAATAAAAGAAAAAGTTATTGGTTTTCCGTTGTAATTTTAAGTTGTCATCAATGCATTTAACTTACATAATACGGAAGCTTCAGTAGCAACAGAATATTTACCCACTAGGTTAAGGAATCTTAAAAAATGTATTCAGGCCACTAGCCGGAGATAGAATGCAACAATGCTTGTTAATTTTTGCTACAAAATCACTAATCATGACCTGGTATACTCACCAAACCACTAATAAGTAATAACCCAATTACAAAATGGAAATTTCGAGCACTAGCATTGGGGTGTAAACACCCTCCAATTGCTATTTTACAACTTAACATAACAAAAACCCACTCCATTCGGGTTTGTATACTTAAAAAAATATGCAACCTATGAATAGTAAGGTAGCATATATGCAACCTTAGAGCAACCGCATCAGAGGTTGTAAAATTGTGCAAAATACAAAAAGTGGTTAGTTTTACACATTTTAACAAAAAAACACCTATATCAATGCTTGCAAAATTGTGTATATATACAAAAGTGCTAAAGTAACCGTGCATATATGCACGGTTACTGTAGTTTTGCAATTAATATTTTACTATTTGTTTCTCTCTCCTTCACCTCACTCTCTCTTTTGCATCATTGAAGGAAATAATAAAAAAATAGAAGAGAAATGTTTAGAATAGATAAACTGATGTGCGTGTTTTGTAAAAGTGAGTGTGAAAAATAGAAAAAGTATTTTTTTTTTGTGTAAAATAGACAAAAATTTTACACCCTTGATGCGGTTGCTCTTACTATTCATAGGTTATAAAGAAAATAATAATATTTAATCTTGTGGTTGTGTGTGAAGAGAAAACGATAGTAGGAGGAAAGAGAGAGAAGAATACTTTTTATTATTTTATTAGGTAGTTTATATTATTTTATTGGGTTGTATGTAAAACTAAAACTGTAATGCATGGTAAGTTGTAAAATGAGTTAGTAAAATAGATAAAGTAGTGTTTGAGAATGCAAAATAGTTTTTTTTTTTTTGCATCCCAAATGCTAGTGCTCGAACCATGCACAACAAATCCAAAGTACATAATTCTCACATGGAAAAGTACTAAAATCATTCTTGCTGGTTGATAAAGGAAACAAATTTGTTGACCAAATCAACAGCCTTCTCACAATCTGGCTTCATCAAATGGAATATATGACCCTCTCCTTCATGCTCCACAACCTCCACAGTTCCAAGCCACCCACTCTTCTTTAATTCCTTATAGTAACACTCACCCACACCTTTTAAATGGTCCTCCTGAGCAAAAATTATCAAAACCCTCTCACACCCAAGCTTGGCCAAATCCTCCTGTGGAGGCTTCAACTTAGGATCCTCCAACCTACCATTTGTTGGACACATGTACAACCACATTTGATTATCCTCCATTCCACCAAAAAATGGATGTACCAAAATCAACCCAACAACCTTAATACCCACTAACCCAATTGACCCAACCCAAACTGCCAAAGTATGAGCAACATTCCCTCCACTACTATCCCCACCAATGAAGACCCGATTAAAATCAGCGTATTTGTTCAACCATGACTCTGTCCCATTTCCATTAACATGAGATGCAACCCATTGGAGCCCCGCCCATGAGTCCTCGAAACAAGCGGGTATGGATCGCTCCAGAAAAAGCTCATATTTAATTGAGATTGCTATGGCATTAGCCTTAGAAGCCAATGAGATGAGGTGGTTATGGTAAAGTGGAGAGAAGGCAAACTTGAAGCAAAATTCACCACCCTGGATGTAGAAGAGTAAAGGGAGTTTCTGGGTCGGGTCATGGATCTTGGTTAAGAAAATTCGGGCAAAGATGGAAGGTTCAGTTGAAATAACTACGTCTTTGGATTGGACCCCAATGATTGGATCATCGGAAGGTGGGATCTTTTGGTTTTGAGTCCATTCAAAATTTTCAACCCGACCATCTTTGTAGACTCGGAAGAAGCGGAATTCATGGGCTATTTCATTGTTGGTTGACTCCATTTGAAAAAGCAAAAGAAGAAGATGATGATGAAGAAGAGTGCAGAAACTTAAAAGTGAGAGTTTGGTAAGAGAAGTAAGTCAAGTGATGTGATGATGCCGAAAATCACCAGTAAGTCACACAATCTTTGCGTGCTCAAAACAACACTTGCGCAACACAGAAAAAGGAGAAGACCTTATAGAGAGCACCAGTGTGGTACCGGCCAAATACCCTCAGAAGGTCAAGTTAGAGAACTTTCACAACTCTAGAATGCCAGAGCTGGGGTAAAATTATGCGTACCTTAGTTTGTGAGGGTTTTGGGGTTTTTATAGTAGCATAGGGATGACACTAGTTCCTTGGCTAAGAAGATGTTTCCTTGTGGGAGAGATTCTCTTTAATTCGCGTATTTTGCGGAATCCTTTCCTTATAGGAGTCTTCTTGATTAGGGTTTATCATGGGGTGCAAGGTATATTCATACGTGGAGCCCAAGTAAAAGACATGCTGGACCCGTCAAAAATTCCTTTCACCCTGTCAGCTTCATCCCGTCAATTACTTATTCCATCTATACTATTTGGTCTCTAGTCCATGCATAGATGATCTTGAGGCGCACTCGTCAGCCTTGAGATGGACCGTCAGTTTTGTGGAGTCATTTATGGGTGCATTAAAGTCGTTAGATACAATAGGTCCGTCCCTTTGCTTAGACTTCAATAATTACCCTTATCATGATGAATAAATAGGAGTAGCTGCAATGTTACATTGTGTGCTTATAACGGCATGGGTAACAGTAAATTCCATTATTGCATTCTGAGCTATGTTAGAGTTGTTAGGAAAAGTGGTCTTATGCGTAGCTTCAGTGGTTCTTTTTTCTGTATATTACATGAAAAGCATGTCTTTTTGTTTTTGCTTTTGCTTTTTTGTGGGGCGAAGTACATGAGAATTGAGAAGCATGAATTTGTAGGATTCATGTGATGTCATGCGTTACTAATCCTAGCTATGACGTCCACAAGCGAATCGATCATGGCATCACAGACCAGAAAGGTTAAAGAATCTTGTGCATGATGGCCACCTTCTGCATTAGTTTAAACTCTAGCAAAAAGAAGAATATTGACTTATAATATAAAATAGAAAATAGTGAGTAAGAGAATTTATTTATATTTATTAATTTCTTAAAGAGTAATATATTTGGAATATCCCAAAAAAAATAGAAAACTAATAATTTGGGATTGAGGGAGTAGGGATCGATCTAGGATTTCATGTTATAGAGCATCCATATAGTATTAATAAATTATAAATCAAGACAAATATACAAAATTATTGTTTCTTAATATATTAAAATGTTATTATCTATCAACAAAAACAAAAGACAATTTTTTTTTTTTTTTTTTGCGTCTCTATTTGTCGCCTATTCCTTACTGTTGCCCCACTACCTACCAACAGTCAAAGTGTCAATCACCCAACAATATTATATTTTCTTTACAAACTTTTCTCTCTCAATATATTTATTATAGCTTTATTCTAAGGTTTTGAATTTTGTTCCGAAGATCATTCAACGGAATATTTTGGTACTAGTATATATCAATACACTACTTCAAAACAACGCACATGATATATATATATATATGGGTTTTTATTTATTTATTCAAATCTTCATAAAATAAAATAGATTGGTCATAAAATATTATATATATATATATTTTGGTATTTTTGTAAATAAGCAAAGACATTTAGGGTATTTGCAAAGTAGATACTTTCCAAGAAGTTTCCAAACTCGCATTTTCACTCCTACCCACGTGACTCTACTCCTCTTGATAGCAGACATGAGTTAGAGTTATACGCAACGCAGAAGTCCTCTAACCAATATTGGTCCTACTCAAAGAAAAATGCCATGAACGTCCTTCCACGTGATATTTCTTTGACATCAATGTTTGGAATGTTTCTGCTTGAGTGGTCCTTTGCTAATTGAAAAAGAAAGATTTTTAAAGTCTCTCTAAAGTATATTCCAATGAATAATAAAATACATTGTGTCATTTTCATTGATCAAGTACAACAATGAACTTGTGGTATGATTGTGTTAGAACCGTTTTTCCTATCTCTCTCTTGTATACGTATTTGTTTTTGTAAAAACAAAAGTATAACAACAACTTGCTAGTGACTTTTAATCAATTTTATGATGATATTATTACTATTTGATAGTTACAATCAGGGAACAAAATTTGAATCATGCACATCTCTATTAGAAATACAAGAAGATATCAGCTAAGTTATAAGGCTCTTAACATTACTATTTATTAATACTACTTTTAAAAATTGTGACCTTTGATTAGATGTTCTTAATAGGAATTTGACCCCTCAGCTCCTTTAAACTTAATGTAGCAAAGAAAAGAAAAAAGTATAGCAACTACCCTTAAGTAAGTAGGATTATAAATTAATGAACCAAACCGTTTGTGAGCACTATAGTTTAAGTTTGAGAAGAATTTGTTTATATTTGTTTATTTAGTAAGTGAGCCAAGTTCAAGTTCATGTTTGGGTTCAATTATTAAATGAGTCAAGTTCAAATATAATAATGTGTTTGTAAACACATGGGTATAAACATAAGGTTCAATTTAAGTATATATCAAATTATATAATTATATGTATAAATGTATAAATATATAATTATATAGACTTGAATATATTGGACTATGTGAGTTTGTACATAAGGCTAGGCTTACTTGGACCAAACCTCTTTGACCAATCCTTGGGCCTACCTATCTTGGGCCTACCTATCTTAGGCCTACACAATTTTCGCCCTCCTATAGTAATTGAAAGTGTGCGGACTCAATTATGATACGGCCGAATGATAAATGATATATTTTTTTTTTTGTTTTTGTTTTTGTTTTTGTTTTTAGAGTCTTATATGGTGACTTTAGATATGTATTAAACTTTCTATACTCTTTCAAGTAGAAGTCATTGTAATGCACTTCTCCACCCAACTACAAAATGCTATCCTGTTTAGAAATTTCAAACGTTTCGATAAAATATTTTAATACATTATTTTTTAAATAAAAATGTACAAATTTTCAAAAATATCTTCATTAGTTTAAACTCTAGCAAAGGAAAATGCCATGAACATCCTCCCACGTGATATTTCTTTGACATCAATGTTTGGACTATTTCTACTTGAGTGGTTCTTTGCCAAAGGGAAAAGAAAGATTTTTAAACTCTTTCTAAAGCATATTTCAATCAATAATAAAATACAATGTGTCATTTTCATTGATTAAATATAACAATGAACTTGTGGTGTCATTATGTTAAAGCCGTTTTCCCTCGCTCTTGTATGCATGTTTGTTTTTGAAAAAACAAAAGTATAATGACGACTTGCTAGTGACCTTTGAACAATTTTATTATATTATTATTATTATTGTTGTCGTTATTATTTGATAGTTAAAATGGGGGGACAAAATTTGAATAATGAATGTCTCTATTAGAAATACAATGAGGTATCAGCTAAGCTATAAGGCTCTTAACATTACTATTTATTAAAACTACTTTTAAAAATTGTGACCTTTGATTAGATGTTCATAATTTTCCTTCCGTCTAATTTTCCTCTACCCAACAAAACAATTCAAGGACAAAATAGACAACGAAAAGGAAAGAAAGAACAGAAAACCTAACAATTTTGTTGATGAGAATCAAGGAAGTCAATTCCGTACTGTACAGGCCGGTATATACTATACCGGTATAAATACCCTCCTTGTTTCGTACCAGAAAAAATACTGGCCGTATCGGCGAAATCTGGTTGTTTCGGCCGGTAAATGGATACTGGGCCGAAACACGAAATGGTTTTTTTTTTTTTTTTTTTTTTTTTTTTTTTTTTTTTTTTTGCGTGTGGTAATTTTGGTAGTTTTTTAAGGGCAGGATGGTGCAAATCTGAGTAAGCTAAGAAAACCCAGTAGAAAGAAAAAGAAAAATGAAAGAAAAATGCACAATAGCTTTGCAAAATGAAGTTAGAATCACCTCTTCTTCAAGACTTCGACTTCATTATTCTTCACATTTTTCTTTTACCATCTTCTTCTTTAAGGACTCAACGATGACCGATTTGCTTCTTCCGTTCTGTAACTTCTTTCTCTACACTTACTCTTCCCTGGACTTCCCTTTTGCTTTTTCAATGTAAATGCTAAGTAAACTTGGTCAAAAGAGTACACTTGCTTTTGATTTTCTCAAAGCATCGGATGATATTTTGAATTGGTGTCACCAATCTTTTGACACGTGGGCTAGCATTTATTGAGTTTGGTGGGTGTTGGATTATTTAATAGTTTTCACTTTTATATATTTATGTTGATAACTCCATCAAAAAATATAAAAAGTTACCAAAGTGATATATTGAGTTATTAGAAATATAACTTTGTATATTGTATAAAATAGTAAAAAATAGCGGTAAATCCGAAACGGTATACCGGTATTGACCGGCATCCGAAATATATAGTACCGCTGGTCAAACTGATATAGTCTCCAATACGGTATTGACTCCTTGACGAGAATAGCTCAAGCACACGAGAAAGTAAACCAATCTTGGCTTGATTATGAGAAAAAAGAAATGCATGTTTTTTAGTTGAAAATTTAGCGCGTGTTCCATGTGATATGAGTACAAGGCAATATGATATTACAAATTCCTCGCAAGATTAAAGTGTATGAATTGAAGCTATGTACACTGGACCATGAATGTTTGAGAGTTTTTTTTTTTTTTTTTTTTTGAATGAACATTTTTGAGAGAGTTGTTAGTGATATTTTTACAGGCATCATATACACCAAAATAGATGTCGAGGGTTACGTGAATTCTCTCATACCAAATACTCCCAGGATAAAATCATAAAAACATTACCATTAAATTAGAAAATATATATGTGGAATTCCACGAGCTATTTGTGGCGCTATTCTAGGGCAACTTCGCCAATCCGTGGCTAATTTTTTTTTTTTTTTTTTTTTTTTTGAAATTTCTAGGTATACTTAATAACACATTAAATTTGAAAATCATGCAAGCACAGTTAACCAGAATGACAAAACTTAGGTATAATACTTAGGTGCTATTCCTTAGATTCTCATTTTAAAATTCAGCCATATGGCTTTTTTCTCATAGGATGAAAGTGTAATTTTAGTTTAGTATAGTCACATAGCTGAATTTTAAGATGAGAACTTAAGAAACAGTACATAAGTATTTTACCCCAAACCAGAAAGGATGAGAGTTCTTGAAACCACAACTTCTTTATATATCTGCTATCAACAATTTTCATAATGATCGCAATAAGCAATTAATTAATACAACCTCATAGTAAAAACGATGAATTTAACTGGAAATCAGCAAAGTGGATTTGGTATTTGGGAGTGAGGGAGTAGGGATCGATCTAGGATTTCATGTTATAGAGCATCCATATAGTATTAATAAATTATAAATCAAGAAAAATATACAAAATTATTGTTTCTTAATATATTAAAATGCTATTATCTACCAACAAAAACAAAAGACAATTTTTTTTTTTTTTTTTTTTTTTTTTGCGTCTCTATTTATCGCCTATTCCTTACTGTTGCCCCACTACCTACCAACAGTCAAAGTGTCAATCACCCAACAATATTATATTTTCTCTACAAACTTTTCTCTCTCTATATATATATTTATTATAGCTTTATTCTAAGGTTTTGAATTTTGTTCCGAAGATCATTCCACAGAATATTTTGGTACTAGTATATATCAATACACTACTTCAAAACAACGCACATGATTTATATATATATATATATATATATATATATGGGTTTTTATTTATTTATTCAAATCTTCATAAAATAAAATAGATTGGTCATAAAATATTATATATATATTTTGGTATTTTTGTAAATAAGCAAAGACATTTAGGGTATTTGCAAAGTAGATACTTTCCAAGAAGTTTCCAAACTCGCATTTTCACTCCTACCCACGTGACTCTACTCCTCTTTTCTTTTATATTCATTTCTTATCTCACCTAACACTTCCATTCCCATCATCTTCTTCTCTCTTTTTTTATGTTTCTTTTTACCGTGCCTTTTTGTCTAGCTTCATTTTCTTCATTATTTTTTCTTTCACATCCTTGGTTTCACACTCTGCTCTCTCTAGCCTTTATCTTTCAGTCTCTAACTCTCTCTCGACTTTCTCAAATTTTTATTTGCCTGAATTTGATTTCTATGTAACTGTGGGTTTAATGGGTTTTTAGTTTTCTTTTTTCTTTTTGGATTGAGCTAGGCTCTGGGCTGGCTGGAGGGGGATGGCTAATGGGGTTAACGCTTTAAAAGAGGGGGGGGGGGTCAGCTATTAAAAAGACAAATAAACATATTAAATTTTTTTTCTTTTGGGCCATGGGGCCCAGGTCTCCTTGGGCCCCTACTGGGTCTGTCCTTGTGAGGGAGTATTAAATTTTTATGGATTTGGAGTTTAGAGTTTTCTATAAATGGATTTAACTATAAAAAAAATTAAAAAAAAAAAAAACCAAGGAAAAATAAAGCTACAAAATACTCTAAAGTCTAAAGTGCATTGCATCTGTTTCTCAAAAAAAAAAAAAAAAAAAAAAAAAAAAAAATCATTGCATCTAACATGAGTTAGAGTTATACGCAACGCAGAAGTCCTCTAACCAATATTGGTCCTACTCAAAGAAAAATGCCATGAACGTCCTTCCACGTGATATTTCTTTGACATCAATGTTTGGAATGTTTCTGCTTGAGTGGTCCTTTGCTAATCGAAAAAGAAAGATTTTTAAAGTCTCTCTAAAGTATATTCCAATGAATAATAAAATACATTGTGTCATTTTCATTGATCAAGTACAACAATGAACTTGCGGTGTGATTGTGTTAGAACCGTTTTTCCTATCTCTCTCTTGTATACGTATTTGTTTTTGTAAAAACAAAAGTATAACAACGACTTGCTAGTGACTTTTAATCAATTTTATGATGATATTATTACTATTTGATAGTTACAATCAGGGAACAAAATTTGAATCATGCACATCTCTATTAGAAATTCAAGAAGATATCAGCTAAGTTATAAGGCTCATAACATTACTATTTATTAATACTACTTTTAAAAATTGTGACCTTTGATTAGATATTCTTAATAGGAATTTGACCCCTCAGCTCCTTTAAACTTAATGTAGCAAAGAAAAGAAAAAAGTATAGCAACTACCCTTAAGTAAGTAGGATTATAAATTAATGAACCAAACCGTTTGTGAGCACTATAGTTTAAGTTTGGGAAGAATTTGTTTATATTTGTTTATTTAGTAAGTGAGCCAAGTTCAAGTTCATGTTTGGGTTCAATTATTAAATGAGTCAAGTTCAAATATAATAATGTGTTTGTAAACACATGGGTATAAACATAAGGTTCAATTTAAGTATATATCAAATTATATAATTATATGTATAAATGTATGAATATATAATTATATAGACTTGAATATATTGGACTATGTGAGTTTGTAAATAAGGCTAGGCTTACTTGGACCAAACCTCTTTGACCAATCCTTGGGCCTACCTATCTTGGGCCTACCTATCTTAGGCCTACACAATTTTCGCCCTCCTATAGTAATTGAAAGTGTGCGGACTCAATTATGATACGGCCGAATGATAAATGATATTTTTTTTTGTTTTTGTTTTTGTTTTTAAAGTCTTATATGGTGACTTTAGATATGTATTAAACTTTCTATACTCTTTCAAGTAGAAGTCATTGTAATGCACTTCTCCACCCAACTACAAAATGCTATCCTGTTTAGAAATTTCAAACGTTTCGATAAAATATTTTAATACATTATTTTTTAAATAAAAATGTACAAATTTTCAAAAATATCTTCATTAGTTTAAACTTTAGCAAAGGAAAATGCCATGAACATCCTCCCACGTGATATTTCTTTGACATCAATGTTTGGATTGTTTCTACTTGAGTGGTTCTTTGCCAAAGGGAAAAGAAAGATTTTTAAACTCTTTCTAAAGCATATTTCAATCAATAATAAAATACATTGTGTCATTTTCATTGATTAAATATAACAATGAACTTGTGGTGTCATTGTGTTAAAACCGTTTTCCCTCGCTCTTGTATGCATGTTTGTTTTTGAAAAAACAAAAGTATAATGACGACTTGCTAGTGACCTTTGAAAAATTTTATTATATTATTATTATTATTGTTGTTGTTATTATTTGATAGTTAAAATGGGGGGACAAAATTTGAATCATGAACGTCTCTATTAGAAATACAATGAGGTATCAGCTAAGCTATAAGGCTCTTAACATTACTATTTATTAATACTACTTTTAAAAATTGTGTCCTTTGATTAGATGTTCATAATTTTCCTTCCGTCTAATTTTCCTCTACCCAACAAAACAATTCAAGGACAAAATAGACAACGAAAAGGAAAGAAAGAACAGAAAACCTAACAATTTTGTGGATGAGAATTAAGGAAGTCAATTCCGTACCGTACAGGCCGGTATATACTATACCGGTTAGTAAACCGGTACAAATACCCCCCTTGTTTCCTACCGGAAAAAATACTGGTCGTATCGGCGAAATCCGACTGTTTCGGCTGGTAAATGGATACTGCACCGAAACACGAAATGGTTTTTTTTTTTTTTTTTTTTTTTTTTTTTTTTGCGTGTGGTAATTTTGGCAGTTTTTTAAGGGCAGGATGGTGCAAATCTGAGTAGGCTAAGAAAACCCAGTAGAAAGAAAAAGAAAAATGAAAGAAAAATGCACAATAGCTTTGCAAAATGAAGTTAGAATCACCTCTTCTTCAAGACTTCGACTTCATTATTCTTCACATTTTTCTTTTACCATCTTCTTCTTTAAGGACTCAATGATGATCGATTTGCTTCTTCTGTTCTGTAACTTCTTTCTCTACACTTACTCTTCCCTGGACTTTCCTTTTGCTTTTTCATTGTAAATGCTAAGTAAACTTGATCAAAAGAGTACACTTGCTTTTGATTTTCTCAAAGCATCGGATAATATTTTGAATTGGTGTCACCAATCTTTTGACACGTGGGCTAGCATTTATTGAGTTTGGTGGGTGTTGGATTATTTAATAGTTTTCACTTTTATATATTTATGTTGATAACTCCATCAAAAAATATAAAAAGTTACCAAAGTGATATATTGAGTTATTAGAAATATAACTTTGTATATTGTATAAAATAGTAAAAAATAGCGATAAATCCGAAACGGTATACCGGTATTGACTGGTATCCGAAATATATCGCACTGCTGGTCAAACTGGTACAGCCTCCAATACGATATTGACTCCTTGACGAGAATAGCTCAAGCACACGAGAAAGTAAACCAATCTTGGCTTGATTATGAGAAAAAAGAAATGCATGTTTTTTAGTTGAAAATTTAGCGCGTGTTCCATGTGATATGAGTACAAGGCAATATGATATTGCAAATTCCTCGCAAGTTTAAAGTGTATGAATTGAAGCTATGTACACTGGACAATGAATGTTTGAGAGTTTATTTTTTTATTTATTTTTTTGAATGAACATTTTTGAGAGAGTTGTTAGTGATATTTTTACAGGCATCATATACACCAAAATAGATGTTGAGGGTTACGTGAATTCTCTTATACCAAATACTCCCAGGATAAAATCATAAAAACATTACCATTAAATTAGAAAATATATATTTGGAATTCTACGAGCTATTTGTGGCACTATTCTAGGGCAACTTCGCCAATCCGTGGCTAATTTTTTTTTTTTTTTTTTTTTTTTGAAATTTCTGGGTATACTTAATAACACATTAAATTTGAAAATCATGCAAGCACAGTTAGCCATAATGACAAAACTTAGGTATAATACTTTGGTTCTATTCTTTAGGTTCTCATTTTAAAATTCAGCCATATGGCTTTTTTCTCATAGGATGAAAGTGTAATTTTAGTTTAGTATAGTCACATAGCTGAATTTTAAGATAAGAACTTAAGAAACAGTGCATAAGTATTTTACCCCAAACCAGAAAGGATGAGAGTTCTTGAAACCACAACTTCTTTATATATCTGCTATCAACAATTTTCATAATGATCGCAATAAGCAATTAATTAATACAACCTCATAGTAAAAACGATGAATTTAACTGGAAATCAGCAAAGTGGATTTGGTATTTGTTACGTCTAAAGTCATCAAATTGTTTATATAAAAGCATTATGATTTAACAATAAAAAGCTGTAATAGATCTAAAAAGCTCATTAAATCATGCTAAATAGAGATCTTATCTTCATTGATCAAATCAAACAACGACCTCTTTAATAGATTTGTTCACCACTTTCTGAACTATCTGTCTTTCTTTCTTCTATTGAACAAACCTCAATCAGAGTAACCATAACCAAATAGAAACTAATTATTTTTCAATTGAAATACCCATAATGAGACTATTGAAAGAGAGACAGATATAGAATAGAACCATTTCAAGCCTAACCCTGATTGATGAAAGAAACAATCCTTTTGAGCAAGGCAACACTATTTTCACAAGTTGAGTTCATCAAATGGAAGTCATGGTCCTCTCCTTGTGCTTCCATGACCTCCACAACCCCTCTGTATCCACTTTTACCCAATAACTCACTGTAATACCAATCCCTATCCTTCAACATGTCCTTCTCAGCAATACAAATTAGCACTCTCTTACACCCCAAACTCCCTAGTTTTGGATCCGTACCTGGGTTTATATACGGGTCATCAACGCCACTCGTTGCTGGACATGTAAATCGCCACAAAGCTTCAACCTTTCCTCTCTTCTCAGCGTCAGTATCTTCCCCACCAATTGGTTCTTTGCCCCAAAAAAAGGGATGCACTAAAACAATCCCATCAAGCTTAACACCAGCAAGTCATTCTAATCCAACCCTCAACCCCATGTGATGAGCAATATTAGCCCCAGAACTGTCCCCAGAAAAAAACACACTTTCAAGATCTGCACGGTTTTTCAACCATTCATCAGGACCTTTTCCATCAGTATGAGACGCAACCCATTTAAGCGCAGCCCATGAATCATCGTAAGCAATAGGAATAGGGTGTTCTGGGGCTCTCCTATATTCAACAGAGACCGCAACAACATTGGCTTCAGCCACAAACGAGTTCAAGTAGTTGTGGAACAGTGGAGAGAAAGCTGTTTCGACGCAAAACCCTCCACCATGAAAGTAAACAAGGAGAGGAAGCTTTTTTTGTGATTGCTTTGTGGTTTTTGGAATGTAAAGCCTAGCAGATACTCCTGTTTCGGGTGAGATAACCACGTCTTTGGATTCAACACCGGTTTTGGAATCCAGAGATGGTGGTACGATCTCTAAGCCTGCGATTCGCTCTATTCGACCATCTTTGTAGATCTTAAAAAAAGGAGAGTAGTCATGGGCTATTTCAGTACTGTTGCTTGAATCCATAGCAAGAGAAGAAGAAGAAGCAGCAGCTACAATTTGGAGAGTGGGTTTTCTATGATTTATGGAAGACAAAGGGGAAATTTTTTTTTTTTTTTTTTGAGAATCAGGGGAAAAGTTTTTATGTAGGGGATAAAATTATGCAACAGTGGATTAAAAATTTGCCGAGAGAGAGAGTCATGGTGAGAGAAAGATAAAATATAAATATAAATTAATTTAATGATTAACGATAGTGTAGCTTTGAAAAGAGGAGATAATCACTTGACATAACCACTTTTTTCTAAATTTAAACTCAACCGTTTTATTACATTAGTCATTAACCTGTGCGATGCATGAGATAATTTAAAACAAATTGTTGACAATTATTTTTATTGAAAGTAATTAATTAACCTACCGAAAGAAATAAGTTTTTGTTGACATTGTTCCTTCAGAATAATTTTCATAAACTTAGAAGAGTAGGTGTTTATTCGTTTGTACATTTATTGTAGGAACACTTTGTGGCATATCTGTCATTGTGCTAGCGACCCTCAAGTATTAAAAATAGCACCTTTTCATCTATGGTCAATTGTTTTGTCATTGTGCCAGCCAACATTGACGCCGATATGTAATGAAACTAATAGTAACCAACTGAACCAAAAAAAAAAAAAAAAAAAATCAGTACTGTATGTTGTTTTCTTAGCACAGAGATAGCCAACAAATTAATTTATTTGAAATTCTAATTCAAAGTCTCACTTTAGTACTGCATTCCGTCAATGATCAATAGAATCTTTTTTTTTTTTTAAAAATCATACCTAAGAGCATCTACAGCCCAAATGCCAAATGCCAAATGTAAGCATGTTTTAGCATTAAGGCCCAAAATCCCCACTCCATCAAAACTTGTAAAATCTAACTATTGCAAAAAAAATTACAATTGTGCTACAGTGCGATTCTAAATGTAGAATCGCACTGTAGCTCAATGGTAAAAGATATATTAATATTTTATGTGTAAATATCAGGTTTTCTCTTTCCACAGTCTCTTATCTCTCTCTCTCTCACTCTCTCTCCATAGCTGAAACTCTTTCACACCAAGTCTCTCTCTTCTCTCTCATCCCCTCTCTCTCTCGCCATCGTTGTCGATTCACCCTCACCCATCTCCAAATCCCTTTAATCGGGTTTTCTCTCTCCACGGTCTCTCATCTCTCTCTCTTTCCATCGCTGAAACTCTTTCACACCAAGTCTCTCTCTCTCGCCATTGCTGCCGATTCACCCTCACCCATCTCCAAATCCCTTTAATCAGGCTTTCCTCTCTCCACAGTCTCTCATCTCTCTCTCTCTCCATCGCTAAAATCGTTTCACACCAAGCCTCTCTCTTCTCTCTCATCCCCTCTCTCTCTCGCCATCGCTGCCGATTCACCCTCACCCATCTCCAAATCCCTGTACCGATTTACTCATCTCATAAACCCAACACTCTAGATAGCTCTACCCATTTAACTCTTCACTCTATCACTCTCTCTTTAAACCGAGATTTTCAAGGGTTTTTGGGTTTGGGTTAAGATTTTGTTTGCAAAATCTCAAAACGAAGCTCCGTCGGTGTTGGGGGTTTTGTGCCCTCTCGGTGATTAATCAGTCTCTCATTGGATTAGTGGAGGACGATAGGCTATCCCGAGAGCAAGCTTGGCGTTGAATCAAAATCAAAATCAAAGCAATATACTATGTGGGTTTTGATCAATGTATTCGAGTTTTTGTGTTTGTGTTTCTTTTCTCTCTCTGCAAGAAAAAGGGGGATTCAGCTTGTGTTTGTGTTTGGGTTTTGATCAAAGAATTGTTGTTGATGTTTGCAGAGGTGGGATTCAACTTCATCACAAGGAATTTTCGCTCTCTGTCACAGGATTAGCATCTTCAGAAAGTTTGCTCAGGTTCAACTTCAATTACCAATAAGTTTCACTCTCTATCTATTTCTCTCCCTTCTCTCTTTTCTCTTTGTTTCTATACCCCTTTGTAAAATCTTTCTTTGATTTTCTACCAAAATCCCAATTTTATTAGATAATCGGTGTTCTTGTTTAGTGATTTTTTCTTCAACAAATTAATATGCTGTATGCAAAGGTTCTATCAGTGGTTTTTGTTGTGTTCAACTCTATGGTGTTTATTTAATTTCTATTTGTACATGTTAGCTATGTATGGGCTGTGTTTGTAGATATATTATGCAGAGTATATTTTGAGTTATATTTGCTGCTGTATTTAATTAATATTTGGCTGTGTAGGGCTAGTATTTTTGTAACAAAAAATTACTATAGTATATATAGTCGAAATATATATTTCGACTATATATCTATTGAAGAATCTGCTTGCTAGGACTTTGTTTGAGTGGTCTCATATTTGGGGTCTTACGCATTGTAGTTCCTTGTCTAATTTCCTTATCCCTATTAGACTTTCCTTATGATTTGATTGTATTTGTTTCAAGAGTAGTGAGTTTACAATCGTAAAAACATTGTTCTTTTATCATCAATAAAACTTTTATTACCGATCAAAAAAAATATATAGTCGAAATATATTGATTAGGAGCTGTTAACATATATTGTTTTGATTAGGAGCTGTCAACATATATTGTAGGATGTTGTTATATACTAACTGTTTTAAGTTCCCTATTTCAAAGGGACGGATACTTACAGAGACATATCACGATATGCTAATATCTTACAAAGGGATTTCAATTTTGTGGCACCATTTTTAAGTGGGTCTCAAAATACTTCAATGCCCATCCAAGAGTCTTTACAGGAAGTTGAAATTGTCGCCTCTAATCCAACAAAATGTGGTGGCAACTTCAGTGCAGATGAGGACAACCTCCTCGTCTCTGCATGGCTTAACATTTGCATGGATGCCGTGCATGGTACTGACCAAAAGGCTGACAAATTTTGGGAGAAAATTTGGCAATACTTTTGTGAGAACAATACTTACGAAACCACACGTTTTGCTTCCTCCCTATCAAGTTGATGGGGAACAATTAATAGGGAGACAAGTAAGTTTGCTGGGTTCATGGCTAAAGTTGAAGCCCGAAATCAAAGTGGTGTGACTGACCAAATGAAGGTATAAATTATATTGCAATGGTGTCACAATATTAATTTTCGAATAGTTTCAAGACACTAATTATTTTATTTATAAAAAAAAATTAGTTGGAAGATGCAATGGCTCTATATAATGCTTCATCACAGAGCAAAAAAACAACTTTTGCATTTGAACATTGTTGGGTTGTGTTGAAGAACCAACCAAAGTGGAGTGTGCCTAAGGAAAGATCAAAAGGGCTCCCTCAAACTCCAAGTTCAATTGATCAAGTTGGTAGTATGATGATGACACAATGGTGCTAGAGAGACCAATTGGTAGAAAAGCCGAAAAAGATTAAGCGAAAGAGAACAGATGGTGATAAGGGTTTTGAGGATTATTTGGTCAAAAAATTGCAATATATTCAGGAATCACATAAACAAGACAAAGAGGCTCTTCGCATCAAAGTGGATAGGGTTTGAGTGGATGCGCAAAGAGCTAATATTGAAAAGGAAAAACTTCGTCTTGAAATTATTAGGGAGGAGGGAAGAATAATGACCATGGATACAAGTGGCATGAATGAAAAAGAAAGACTTTATTTTGAAAATCTCAAGGATCAAATCCTTGCAAGACAAAAATTAGAGTAGATAGTTGGGTTTGACCCAAGGAGATGATGTCTTGTCGTAATCTTATTTTGGTAGTAAATTATTTTAGGGTTGGGGTTCGACATATGTAGGTGATATTTTGTTTCAACCTTATTTTGGTAGTGGCTTATTTTAAGCGTAGGTTTGGAACATGTAGATGATGTATTGTTCCAACTTGATCAATTGGTAGTAGGTTGTGCCACTTATGTAATCACATCATTTATGCTTATATGAAAAACTTATGTATTTTCTATGTTTGATATCATATCTTCTACACTTGTGTATTTTCTATGTGGCTGTTCACTGCTGTTTATGTGGCTGTTTTGGTTGTTTTATGTTTGTTTCAATGGCAAAATTTGTCAAATCTCTTTTGGGGCTGTTTTAAGCTATTTAAGTGTGTTTAATTTTTCTGGTAGCTGTCTATGTGGCTATTTACTGATGTTTATGTGGCTGTTTTAAGTCTTAACATCAACCTTTTATAAAGACTGTATTGTATATAGGAACATAGACTGTATATTTTACGAGTTGCTATATTGTCAGTTTTATGTTCTCTAAACCCTTAAGCCTTTTATAAAGAGGTCACTTATCACTTATCACTTATTAGTGAGACAACTTTTCACATCCACACAATTGCTTTATGGAAGACCATGACCTTATTATTTGGAATAATCATATTTGCTTTAATTCATCTCACACTTTAATCATTTCTCACTAGTGCTATCTTGTCCTACAAACAGGAAAAAATGATGGTCTGTACTTCATAAATATTTGGTTCCATTTATTGTCTTTCCCTTGTAGCATAAAGAGTAGCATACACATGCATGGCATTGGCATTCATATACAGAAATTTACATGAAAGACTACAAATTGAGAAAATCATTTTTTAAAGAATATTTAGAGATGAATTCTTTGAACATAATAATTCTGACATGTATAACAATTGTCAACAAGTTTTGAACTTTTTAGCAATGTAACACTAAAGTCTAACTAGATGACTATGAAATAGTGGAGATTCTAGCCTTTTGCCCCTATTGAGCAAAATATTTGGCAATATGTCCTTGTTTCCAAACTATATAGGGGCGTGTCCCTGTTTCAATACTTGATCTCTACAAAATCGAGTTACTTAAGTAACTCGACTATAATGATGCCGAGTTTTGGGCAAGTTCTTGCCACGGTGGCTATCTAGCGTGGCTTTTTTGGGCAATAAAATATTACAGGGTACTGTTCATAACTCCACAATAGGGAAACCGAGTTACTTAGAACTCGATTACTCTGAAATCGAGTCACTGACGGAATCCAAATTACCTGTTTGCACGTGAAGCTTAACTCGATTAATGAAAAATCAAGTTATTAACCTATACTCGACTAAGGGATAATCGAGTTGTTCTGCTATTTACTTCATATATACACATATCAGCTTCTCATGCAGCATTACATTAGATTCTCCTCATCAATACCAATCTCCTCATTTTTAGAATTTTCTCTCAGAAGTTGGTGTTATCTCTCTATCATCTCAGGTGAGAAACGCATTTTCTTCTTTGAAGTACATAGAGAATTTTATTGTGTAGGTAAAAATAGTTGTAGATATTACAAAAGTTTACCAACCATAATGTATGTTTTTTGTTAGAGAAGAATTTTCATTTGATAGGTTGTATTACTTGTGCTTTGGTATTTTCTTGAATGAGTGTTATGTGAGTACATTAGAGTTATATTAGTTGTTTAGTGTTGTTTGGTGCTACAAGAAATGTACAATAATCTAATTTGGGTGATAAGTGTTATGTGTGTACATTGGGTTATATTGGGTCTTTGGTGGTGTAAATTTTATTGACAAAAAATAAAAATCTTTAGATTTGTTAAAACTAATGAACAGTTAATCTTTAGATTTGCAAAAGTTGAATGTGCATAATCATCATTGGTCAGACATTAACAACAACATTTTGTATTGTACACAACGTGTAGACATTAACAACAACGTCTAATGTTTATGGCGAAATGTGAGTGTTAATATTTCATTTTAGCATGTAATAGTACACAAATTTATGAATGTCTTTGTCGTGTACCATCTTATGCAGCATTACATTATTTACCAACAGTTGATGCACACTGTTAACTTGATCATTTGATGTTATTTTATTCAGCGTCAATGTCTAGTTTTGGCAACCCTTTCATCTATAGGCCTTGTGATGTGTTCACTGCTATGGGTCATTACTGGGTATTGGAAGATGAGTTCAGCTATCCAATCGATCCAAATCTGTGAAATAGTGCAAAGGTTCACAATACCATGAGATAGGAATGGGCTTGGTTACTCCGTGAGCAAGAAATGTTTTATTATGAGTTGGTTGGTTATAAGTTGCCAATGCCTCGGCGACTCGCATCGCAGATGCCAAGAGACACGATCGACGAACTTCGTAAAGCATTGAACTGCATATGAGAAGAAAATAATCGAATGAAGATACGTCTTAATCG
The DNA here is from genome assembly GCA_028535165.1 of Quercus tomentella. Lineage (NCBI taxonomy): Eukaryota > Viridiplantae > Streptophyta > Magnoliopsida > Fagales > Fagaceae > Quercus > Quercus tomentella. The sequence goes on along the minus strand of JAPQVY010000111.1, from coordinate 18,467,929 downwards.
ATATCGGACCCAATTCAAGATTCGAGAGTCAATGGAGTGTAAGTTGTACGAGTACGCATAATACATGCAATCACTTCTTACTGATCCCATTTATCAGTCAAATGTGGAGATGTCAGATAAAGAGTAATGGTGTCGTGGTGTAATTGGACTTTGTTGGAGTACTATTTTCCTTAACTATGTTTTTTGGACTCATTCACGCAGAAATCCCACTCTTGTCGCAATCCGGCATAGTATTCCCTCTCATCGGAATCTCTCTCCATTTCTATAGTTATCTGGAAAACGAGGTAGTATCCAATTGCGTATTGACATTGGAAATTGTGACTTTGTTGGAGAACTATTTTCCTTAACTATGTTTTAGATGTATGTGTGTCACTGTTGTTGCATTTGTACTATGTAAACCTTATTATTGATTGTGAGGAGCATGCATGTTATTTGCAATCTTGATTATTCCCACATAACACATAAAAGTTAAATATTCCCACACATGATGTTTTTCAATATGCACCTATGGCAAAACATAGAAAACTTAAATATTCTTACACGATGCCACCAATATGCATGCATTGCATATCGAACACTAACGCTAGTAACATTATTAACTTAACCCTAGACATAACACACACACCACATAGGCATTCATTCTGACAGGTAATCCTCGTAGTTGAGGACATTGTTATGTTTCGCCAGAGTGAGTTGCCTGTTGGTTGTGGCAGCTGCACCTACGGCATAACACATAAAACTTAAATATTCTTACACGATGCCACCAATATGCATGCATTGCATATCGAACACTAACACTACTAACATTATTAACTTAACCCGTAGACATAATACACACACTATATAGGCATTCATTCTGATAGGTAGTCCTTGTAGTTGAGGACATTGTTATTTCTGTTAGAATGAGTTGCTTGTTGGTTGCGGTGGCCAGCTCTTCCGCAAGTTATAGCATGTGATACCTACACCTACGGAGTATTATAAGATTGTTCTCTTTTTATTTTATTTTTTTATTTTTTTATTTTATTTTATTTTATTATTTTAGTCACTGCACGCTCATATTGGTGCATGTTTCGCCGTGGCAGTGCGAGCGAGATACGGTTGACAAGAGGCGCTCCGAGTCGCACGAGATCATCGTGCAGAGTGTTGGACTCGTTCACGCGGAACTCCCACTCCTGCCGCAATTTGGCATAGTATCCCCTCTCGTCGGAATCTCTCTCCTTTCTATAATTATCTGGAAAATGAGGTAACATCCAATTGCGCGTTGACATTGGAAAATGTGACTTCAGATCGGTATGTGTAGATGTTTTGCAAGGGTTGATGTAAATGAGACTTTATATAGGAGTTTTGCAAGGGCAAATATTCACGTGGATGTGACTATATGTAAGGGTTAACTTTTAAACAAATTTAATACAAAGCACCACCCAAAAAGGGTTATAAGTTTAATAGGTGATTCTAGCCTTTTGCCCCTATTGAGCAAAATATTTGGCAATATGTCCCTGTTTCCAAACTATATAGGGGTGTGATGCAATTTAATAACTGTGAAGGTAACTAATTTTGTCAAGCCTCCCCCTACCCCCACAAGGCTCTTGTATGATTCTTAGACACGTAGGTCTATGTTTAATAGTGAAGAAAACCTTGGCTTTTGCAAGTAAACACAAGCAAGTAATTGAATGTTCTAGAACAAACCCACAGAAACAATTAGAGAGAGAGAGAGAGAGAGAGAGAGAGAGTGAGTGAGTGAGAGAGAGAAACAGAGTGAGAGAGAGATTTGACTGAAAATTGAAAACATATAATTGCTCAACTGAATTATACATCATGCATCTATATATACACTGATTTTCAATCCATTTAATCATATCAAGGAAGAGTTAAAGTAAAACACTAAAATATAAAACAGCTAGCCTAAGCATATATGCCTAACTTGATCCTAACGTTCATGGCTGCAAGGCATAAACAAAAAGGACACATAGTTGCAGAATGTATAAGCAACCTAACCAACCAACCAACGTGAGAATCAATGTCTAAATCAAACTAAGTAAACCAACAAATGAACACAGCAAAATGCAAACCAAAGAATCAATTAAGCACCACAAAAAACACCATTGTAAAACACTAAAACACCATTGTAAAACACTAAAACATAGCTCTAAAATTAAAATGTACTTAATTAGGACCAGTACCTCTATGGCCTTGAATGGCATTAATCAAATTACCCCTAAACAAGCCTTTCCACTCATCAGTAGTAGAATGTCCATTCTTTAAACAAAGTGTATAGTTCTTTCCTTTTACTTTTTCCCCTAATCTTTAAGTACCTCCATACTTGACATCACATTCTAAAAGAAATTTTATTTCATAAAGCAAGAAGTGAAAAGGGTTCATAGTAAGTTAGTGGCTAGTGAGGTGTGTTTTCAACAAAAAAGGGGGAGACAAACATGGAAGCAAGTAAAGCTACCATTAGAGACTCTAGTGCAATGGACATCTCACTCACAAGCATAGCTTTGGAGGCAACTAATAATAATCAAATTAATATTGAGCTTAATTAAATGGATTAAACAATTGTGAGACCTATACCATCAAATGATGGTGTGTGCATAGTTATGTGTCAAATGAACATTGAATTGGAGACCATAACAGTCCAAGAGCTTTGCTTTCTTTTCTTTTGGGTTTTTTTAATTTTTAATTTTTTTAAAAATTATTTTTATGAATACAGTCCAAGAGTTAACAATTTTGAGATTATGGATAATGAATCTTTTCTATTTCTCTTATTCTTCAAATTAGTTAGAAAACAAAAAATCATGACATAAGTTAATAGAACTAAAACAATACCAAAGGTTGAAATGAGATACTCCTAAATTTGTATAAAGCAGGCTACTAATAAGTGGGAAGCCTAAACAACATCAATCAAAGTACAGTTCAATATTAATATTAAACATTATGCAAACTGTAGTTCAATATTAATATTTGAGGGAAATATTAATAATATAACATTATCCAAAGTACAACTTAATACTAATATTTACAGTGCCTTACCTATGCCTCACCTAAACTATTACTTAACAGAAATCCTGCTTTAAAATAACAACCTGTCAGAAGTTCTTTCCTAAGATAATTACCAATTCTAGTCTCTTAAGACAATAAATTATGCATCTGTAAACAAAATGTAACAGACTTTCAACTAATGTGGTAAGATTATATGTTCCCATATGATATTACAAGGATAATGACATGAAACCAAAAAAAAAAAAAAAACTAAGATGTTGAATAAAAACAATATGGCACAGTTAGAGCCCTAAGTAGAGTAAATGGCAGAAAAGGTTTTAGGAACCAAAACAATAGATATACAAGGCATTTATGAGTTCAATTTAGTTCAGTGATAATGGATGTCCATGATGTGCATTTTATGGTCTGTGTGTAGATATATGCGTGCATATCCATTACACACACATTATATCTATTATAATAATAACTTAACAGAGTGGAAGCTTGTAAAAGCCAGTAAGTTTGAAGTTCATTCTCATTATGAAGCTTTGATGGGTAGGAGCAAGTTTTCCATACAAAAGCATCTGGCAAGTCAAGGTTCCTACAGGTGTTGCTTTCTTTGCATGGATAGCAGCACTAGATAGAATTTTAATAGTGAATAATTTGTGGAAGCGTGATATGCACTTTCAAACTATATGAATTAAAAAGAAATTTTCCCTAATAATGAACACCATTGTCATGCCAACTGTATTTTACATGAATTTGTGCCCTAGATATGCATCAAAACCCAGTTCAAAACCAAACCCAACAAAGCTAAAACAACAACAATAATAATGAATAGAGAAAAATCTAACAGAGAAAAACTTAAGAAGCCACACTCAAATCAGAGTACATGCACAAGCAACACTTAATTCAGATTAAATGCAAAGGGAAAAAAATTGAACTCCACATTTAGAAATTACCTTAATATGTTTCTAATCCTTTAACTCTGAAGATGGATTGGGTTCAGCTTCGGCTATGGTGAGGGTTATGGTGAGAGTGAAAAGGTATGGGTTTGGGTGTGGGTTTGGGTTGAGCTTCGGAAAGGTTCTACTGAACGGTTTGGTTTGGGTACGGGTAGAAATAACAGAACTTGAAGATGCGTTGAACTTGGAAAGGGTCTATTGAACGGATTGAGGGTGGCTACTGATCGGACTGAGGAAGAAGGGAGACAAATTTTTTTGGAGACGTTACATTCAAAATTCTATTTTATTTTGCATATAACTCAGTTTCCCAATTGCCGAGTTCTGAACAGTAACGCGGGAATATTTTATTACGCAAAAGCCACGGTGGCGATCCAGCGTGGCACCAACTTGCCTAAAACTCGGCTTTCTAATAGTCGAGTTCCTTAAGTAACTCGGCTATACGGTGATTGAGTATCGAAACAAGGGCACGCCCCTATATAGTTTGCAAACAGGGACATATTGCCAAATATTTTGCTCAATAGGGGCAAAAGCCTAGAATCTCCATGAAATAGTATTGAATTTTCAAAATGTGTATAAAACACTATGAACGTTTAGACCCCCAATTTTCAAATTATCAATTCAAGCTTATTATCAAACAATTAATGTGCAGAATATGAACATAAGCATATAACAGAATTGATAAACAATTTAAACCAAATAAAATCACATCTACAGCAGAAATTAAATGCAAAAGATTAAGGGAAGAGAGATGCAAACACAAGGACAACACAACAATGTGTTATCGAAGAGGAAACCGAAGCCCTCGGCATAAAACCTCTCTGCCGCCCTCCAAGCGGTAAATAATCCATTAAAGAATGTAGTTGGGATACATTAACAGCAGAAGACCCTCCAAGCCTAATCTACCCAATGTACCTAAGCCCTCCAAGCTCCTACTCCAATGAGGTTACACCGAACCTATTTCTTCTTTAGCTTATCGGATTCCGCTATAACCCATAACATCAACCAATATGAATTGGTTCCTTCTAAACTGCTTCCCAAAGCACCAAAAAGCCTTCTCACAGATATGAGTAAGGTGAGAAAAGGATTTGGTTAAAGAACCTCTCAAGGATGTAACAATGGAGAGGGTGAGAGTTGAGGAATTTGAAAAGTCACTATGTAAAGATTGTGGATGAGTCAATCTTGTTTTTCTCTAGGGTTTCTCTCTCAAAATTCTCTCTGGAAGCTCTCAATATTTCGTGGATATAAGGGATATTTATACTGGAGTGAGAAAGGAATGTGAAGAGTTAGTTTTTCCATAATAGAGTGAACTGGCAACTTGGCCTCGCGACTTGACTGAGTCACGAGTCCAAGCCGCGAGCTAACTAAATGGCCAGTCTGGATTTTTTGTCCTGTAGTGCTACAGCTGGCATGACAGTTCAGCTTCTCTGCATGCTTCACTCGTGTGCATCTTCTGGCGGCTTGCAAGCCGCGAGCCACCTGCGAGATCCAGCTGCGAGTCCCTGCTTCACTGCACAGTCTTGAACATTTCTTCACACTCTCTCACACACTACCCTTACATGATTCCCATCTAAACACAGGGTTACTGATTGCTAAATTACAAGCAAATTTAGCACGAAATAAAGTCAACAAGATGGTTGATTAAATTCAACTTTACAAGTATATGCCCAATTTAGACAGCTTTTTCTCTTTCTATTTTCCTTCTTTTGAAGTTGATAAGATGTGAAATAATTTTAGGTACAGCTTAAATTCCAGATATACTACTACGTATATAGAGAAACAAAACATAACCTGTTGATGTATATGACATCATTGATCCTTAAAACTTCCAAATTAGAACATTCTAATTTGCCATGAATCCTACATGGAATCGATTGGTTAGAGTCCATAACTATAAGCAAAAGCCACATATTTGCTTACCTCATTATCAAATGTTTGTGTGGCCAGACACATGCCAAGCAGGCCAACACCATTTAATATTGTTACAACTTAAGGACACCTGGTTGATAAAAATTAAAGAAAAAAAAAAAACCCAAATTTGATTCACATTTGGATAGAAAGAAAAATTGATTCTGGTAAGATATTGGATTAGGTTAACCAATGATTGGCTCTGGTCCAAGAGACTTTTTGTTACAAAACAAAGTCTTACTAGTGGGAAAGCATGTTGTTATGTGCTCGCCTTTAACTACTTAGGAAAACAAAGTCTTCCTAGTGGCAAAGCATGCACGGGCATGTTTATGCTTAATTAATTATTTTCTCGTTCAATAATAGTGATAATTTCCTAACACTGTTGTCTTCAAGGTTGTCTCTATGGGTCGCTCTCTTTTTCGTAAATTGCTTTTTGATGACTCAGATGAGGATGAGATAATGAGGCAAGTTCTTAAGGGCTCAACATCACAACGTAAACGTCGTCGGTATATCGAACGTGATCATTTGGCAGGCCATATAAGACTTTATCTTGACTACTTTGCCGACACACCAGTATATCCTCCTAATTTATTTCGGAGGAGATTTTGGATGAGTCAGTCTCTTTTCCTTTGTATTCAATCTAAGGTAGAAACCTATGAACCTTACTTTATAGTGCCCAAAGACTCAATTTATCTTCTCTTCAAAAGATAACAGTTGCACTTAGGATGCTTGCATATGGAGTTGCAGTTGATTTTATGGATGAGTATGTGCGGATTGGAGAATCCATTGCAATAGAAAGTGTAAAAAAATTTGTTAAAGCGGTGGTTGATATTTTCTCCAAGGAATACTTGAGGTCCCCAAACAACGAAGACATTGCTAGAATTTTAGCCAATGGGGAAAGATGTGGATTTCCAGGGATGCTAGGGAGTATTGATTGCATGCATTGGAAATGGAAAAATTGTCCGGCTGCATGGAAAGGTCAGTACTCTGGTCACATTCGTGAGCCAACTATTGTTTTGGAAGCAGTGGCATTAATTTATTAGAACGGTCTCTTATATTTTATGAGCTCAAACAATGACGTGCTCCTGCAGTTAATTACTTAATCAATGGCCATGAGTATACAATGGGATACTACCTTGCCGATGGCATATATTCGAAGTGGTCAACATTTATTAAAACAATTTCATCTCCATGAGGAGAAAAAAGAAAATTATTTGCAAAAGCCCAAGAGATGAATAGGAAGGATGTAGAGCATGCATTTGGAGTGCTTCAACCAAGATTTGCAATTGTGTGTGGACTTGCAAGATTTTTCTATAGTAAAACGCTTCAAGAAATCATGAAAGCATGCATAATTCTTCATAACATGATCGTTGAGGATGAGTGAGATGTAAATGAAGCGGTGAAATTAGATTATGAGCAAATTGATGACAATCCTAGTATACAACTGTCACGGGAGCACACAAATGAATTTACGAAGTTCATTGAAACCCATCAATGTATTCGACACCATGAAATTCATTCTCAACTCCAATCAGACCTCGTTGAGCATTTATGGCAATTACAAGGGGAGTTGTAGGAACTTAAGTGTGTGAGTTATGCATGTGGGGTTTTATTGTAATTTGATATATGTACGAGTCTTCTAAAGACAACATTGATAGTTATGATGTGGATTGCATCTATATATATATGTGGATTTTTAAAGTTGGCAAGTTGAGTACATTGATATTTGGCAGGTTGCATGTATATATATGTATGTGGATTTTAAAAATTGGTAGGTTAAGTACATTGATATTTGGTAGGTTGCATGTATATATATGTATGTGGATTTTTTAAGTTGGCAGGTTAAGTATATTGATATTTGGTAGGTTGCGTATATATGTATGTATGTAGATTTTTAAAGTTAGCAAGTTTGAGTAAATTGATATTTGGCAGATTCTTTCTCAAAAAAAAAGGAAAATTGGTAGGTTCTATATATATATGTGTGTGTGTGTGTGTGGATCATTAAAGTTGGCAGGTTGAATACATTGATATTTGGCAGGATGCATCTATAAATACGTATGTAGATTTTACATTGATATATGGCATGTTTGATAGAATATATATGTATGTGGATTTTTAAAGCTGGCAAGTTTGAGTACATTGATATTTGGCAAGTTCTTTGTCAAAAAATAAAAATAAAAATGGCAGGTGGTTGAAAATATATATGACTGTTGGAAAGAAAATTATATGATTGTTAGAAAGAAAATGTGACTGTTGGAATAGTGCTTGAATTTGAAAAAAGAATAGTGCTTGAATTTGAAAAAAAAATTATTGTTGGAAAGAAATAATAAAGAAAGATTAAAAAATAATATTTTAATAAAATGGTAAAATAATAGAGTTTTGGGATGTTGGAGGTATTGTTAAATGGTATGGTATAATTGATAAAGTAGTTTTTTAGAATGGTAAAATAGGATAGGATAGCATAAACCATTGTGGATGCTCTAACAGCTATATAAAGATGGCCAAATCCCAATAACACTACCAAAAATAACCTATAATTATATATATATTACATTCCCACTTTTTTTGACTGATCACATAGAAGTCATTATTAAAAAAAATAATAAAATAACGCAATGATACAGAAAGAGAGAGAGGAGGGGGGGTGGATGAAACATAAATTTGACATAGACTCCAGAAATTAACATCGAAAATTGAAAGCATACTCAGAAACTTCAAAGAGTCTCTCAAGTATATAGAGACCCTAAAACAACTGGGGTAAAAAACCATTTTGAGAGCGGAATATATTCTTAAATCCCTTCATAAATTAAATAATAAACGAAATAAGCCTTTCACAATCATCATTATTAAATTTCTGTAGAAACTACACATTATAATCACAATAACAAACTACAAAATTTGTACTAAAATTATAAACTTTGACACTTTCAATGACAATAACTATCAAATTGATAGTAGGAAAAATTAAATTTGAAATCATAATGGAGATTAAATTATAAGCTTACTATTTCAATCAAATTCAATAGAAGATTGGAATAAATAAAAAATTAAAAAACCAAAATGTACCTCTTAAAATATGATTTTGAATAAAATTTAGCACCAACTTAACAATAAATTAAGGATAATTAACATATAAAATTTAAATAATAAAGTCATTTTGGAAACATCATATAGCCAAGTTTCAACCAATATAATCAAATCCAACGGCACCAACACATATTAGAAAGTTCATATAAGGTTAGCACAAAATGTTGCTTAGATAAGCATATTAAAGCACTCTGCAAAATAGAAGTTTTAGCAAAGATGTGAAAAAGAATGGCTTATTAAATGGGTAGATAATGTCACCTACTTAGGATTATTAAGTTGCAGCCAATTTGATCAACAGAACATTGTAGAATATAAAACATTGCAGAATAAAGTTGAAAGTAGCAATCCTTTTAAGCAGAATTTTTTAATGTTACGATGTGCTCATGCTCATTATCTTGAGCATATATTAATCGTTTCCATTAATAAAATACCACAACTTATCAAACAAAAAAGTAATAATTTTTATGTAATTCTTCAGACTATCTTGTGTGTGCTTATTATGAACAAAAAAGACTGATTGAAATGGTGAAAATTTCAACTGGGTTTCACACTACAAACAATGATGCATGCTTAAAAGCATAGAAACAAACACAATATACACTCATATTAGACATGTATTGTGCATATTTTGATAAAGGAAATTTATCAAATAGCTGAACTGCATTCAACTGAGAAGCAAACCTTTTAAAGTCATATAAAATTTAAATAGTCAAGTCATTCTAAAAACATCATATAGCCAAGTTTCAACCAATATAATCAAATTGAATAACACCAATACATATTAGAAATTTCATATAATTCATACACCAAGTTTCAGCCTGTGTGTTTTTTCAAAATAATTGAGAGCTAGAAGGCAGAGAAGCAATTGGGAGGGGAATACTAGAGGCAAGGAAACGTGACCAATACCCAAATAGTGGATAAGATACATGACTGGAGTGGAGACATGTAAGGCTGGCATTTTAGGGTTTGAGAGAGGAGCAGAGTGAAGCGTGACTAAAAGATAGACAAAAGAAGCAAATGAGAGAGGGGTTGCATGAGAGACTGAGAGTTGGCCTTTTAAAATAAAACGTAAAATAAAAAGAAAAAGAAAAAGAAAATAGTGGTGACATGAAAAATTGTGTGAGGTTCAGAGCCTTTGGTTTTATATATATATATATATATATATATATATATATATATATATATCACTAAAATAAAAACGTAAAAGAAAAAGAAAAATAAAAATAAAACATAAAACATAAATAAATAATATCAGTGATGATGTGGAAAATTGTGGAGCAGGCCAACAAATGGTCAAAGCTTCGGTTATATATATATACTAGTCGCTAACCCGTGCAATGTCGGGATAATTTAAAGCAAGTTGTTGATAATTGTTTTTGTTGAAAGTAAGTAATTGACCTAGTGAAAGAAATAAGTTTTTGTTGACATTTTTCCTTCAGAATAATTTTCATAAACTTAGAAGAGAAGGTGTTTATTCGTTGGCACATTTCTTGTAGGAACACTTTGTGGCATATCTGTCATTGTGCTAGCCACCCTCAAGTATTATATATAGCACCTTTTCATCTATGGTCAATTGTTTTGTCATTGTGCCAGCCAACATTGACGCCTATATATAATGAAACCAATAGTAACCAACTAAAAAAAAAAAAAAAAAAAAAGCAATGTATGTTGTTTTCTTAGCACAGAGATAGCCGTCAATGATCAATAGAATCTTTAAAAAAAAAAAAAAATCATACCCAATAGCTATATAAAGACGGCCGAATCCTAATAACACCACCATAAATAACCTATAATTATATATATATTACATTCCCACTTTTTTTGACTGACCACATAGAAGTCACTATTAAAAAAAAATAATAATAATAACACAGTGATACAAAAAGAGAGAAAGGGGGGATGAAACATAAATTTGACATAGACCCCATAAATTAATATTGAAAACTGAAAGCATACTCAGAAACTTCAAACTTCAAAGAGTCTCTCATATATATAGAACCCCTAAAACAATTGGGGCAAAAACCATTTTGAGAGCGGAATATATTCTTAGATCCCTTCATAAATTAAAATAATAAACGAAATAAGCCTTTCACAGTCATCATTATTATAGTTCTGCAGAAACTAAACATGATAATCACAATAACAAACTACAAAATATGTACTAAAAGTATAGACTTTGACACTTTCAATGACGATAACTATCAAACTGGTAGCAGGAAAAATTAAATTTGAAATCGTAATGGGGATTAAATTATAAGCTTACTATTTCAATCAAATTTAATAGAAGATTGGAATAATAAATAATAAAACAACAAAAAACAAAAAGTACCTATCAAAATATGATTTTGAATAAAATTTAGCACCAACTTAACAATAAATTAAGGATAATTAACATATAAAATTTAAATAGTAAAGTCATTTTGGAAACATCATATAGCCAAGTTTCAACCAATATAAGCAAATCCAACGACACCAACACATATTAGAAAATTCATATAAGGTTAGCACAAAATGTTGCTTAAATAAGCATATCAAAGCACTCTACAAAATAGAAGTTTTAGCAAAGATGTGAAAAAGATGGCTTACTAAATGGGCAGATAATGTCACCTACTTAGGATTATTAGGTTGCAGCGAATTTGATCAACAGAACATTGTAGAATATAAAACATTGCAGAATAAAGCTGAAAGAAGCAATCTTTTTAAGCAGAATTTCTTAATGTTACAATGTGCTCATGCTCATTATCTTGAGCATATATTAATCGTTTCCATTAATAAAATACCACTACTTATCAAACAAAAAAGTAATAATTTTTATGTAATTCTTCAGACTATCTTGTGTGTTTATTATGAACAAAAAAGACTGATTGAAATGGTGAAAATTTCAACTGGGTTTCACACTACAAACAATGATGCATGCTTAAAAGCATAGAAACAAACACAACATACACACTCATATTAGACATGTATTGTGCATATTTTGAAAGAAGAATTTTATCAAACAGTTGAACTGCATTCAACTGAGAAGCAAACCTTTTACAGTCATATAAAATTTAAGTAGTCAAGTCATTCTAAAAACATCATATAGCCAAGTTTCAACCAATATAATCAAATTGAATAACACCAATACATATTAGAAATTTCATATAATTCATACACCAAGTTTCAGCCTATGTGTTTTTTCAAAATAATTGAAAGCCAAAAGGCAGAGAAGCAACTGGGAGGAAAATACCGGAGGCAGGGAAACATGACCAATACCCAAATAGTGGAGAAGATACATGACTGGAATGGAGACATATAAGGCTGGCGTTTTAGGGTTTAAGAGAGGAGCAGAGTGAAGCATGACTAAAAGATAGAAGAAAGAAGCAAATGAGAGAGAGGCTGCGTGAGAGACTGAGAGTTGGCCATTTAAAATAAAACGTAAAATAAAAAGAAAAAAAAATAGTGGTGACGTGGAAAATTGTGGGAGTTTCAAAGGTTTTGGTTTTATATATATAGATGACATTATTATAACCCCTTCCTTTAGGACTACCAGCAAGGAAGCTAATCTTGAATCGTACCGGTCGGTACGGTCGGTATATACTGTACTGGCCAATATATCGGTACAGGAACACATCAGTTTCATACCAGAAAAAATACCAACTGAACTGGTGAAATCTGGCTATTTCCCTTTGTCTCTTGCCTCACTCTCTCGGCTTCTCTGTATCTCGGCCACTCTGTCTCTCGGCTGCTCTATCTCTCACTCTCAGGTAAAATTTTGTCTTAATATTTTCTGTGTGGAATTATATTTCATGTGGAATGGTGATTCAAATGATGTGATAAATAACAAATTGATTATTGTGTTCATGAATTGATAGCAAAATTGATTACTGTGTTGATATTTATTGTTGTTTCAGCCATATTATTTTTGTTGTTGGGTTACTGTGTTTCATTATATATATTGTTGTTTCATTCTTGATTTTGGTTAGCTTGAAATATTGGGTTAGTAATTTACAACTTAGTATTATTATTAATGAAAAGGTAAATTAGAATTATTAACAAATAATTGATGGTATATATGTAGTGTGAATTATGACTGAAAATCAGTCAAGTGCAGCAACTATCCCAACTGTAAGATCCGAGGATCCAGCATAAGCTTATGGCCGTGCTGTGCTGGATGTGAGAAATAACACGCAATGTATTTTTTGTTGTAAAATGATGAGGGGGGGAGGAATTACTAGGATTAAGTATCATTTAGCTGGGATTCTGGGTGATGTTGAAGCATGTAAAAAAGTATCTGAAGATGTAAAATGGCAAATGAAACAGTTGGTTGAAGATTTTAAGAAAAAAAAAAAGAATGAATAAAGAAATTGCAAATCTCTATGGTTTAGAGGAGGATGATGATGATCATCATGATGATGAAGGTAATAATGATAATGAGAGAGTGGGTTTAAAGAGTCATTCATCAGTTAGTAATTATAACACCAAAGGGAAAGAAAAAGTTGGAGAAAGGTCAAACATTAAATCCTTTTTTGCTCCAAGAACAACTCCTGGTTCTCAACCATCCATAAAATCTTCTTTGGCCTCAGAGCAAATGGTTGAGAGGAAAAGAATGAATTTTGCAAGATGGTGGTACCATGCTAATATACCTTTCTATGCAGCTCGCTCTGTGTATTATCAAGAAGCTTTAGATAGTGTAGCATCTATTGGGCCTGGTTTTAAGGGACCTTCTTATCATGACTTGAGGGGGCCTTTATTATAAAAACATATGGGTGAAATGAATGATTATCTCTTAGATGTGAAAAATGATTGGAAAGTTTATGGGTGTTCAATAATGTCAGATGGGTGGACAAATCAAAAGAAAGCTCCAATCATTAATTTTTTAGTGTATTGTCCAAGAGGTACCATGTTTCTTAAATCCCTTGATGTGCCAGGCCTAACAAAGGATACAAATACATTGTTTAGGTTGTTTGATAAAGTTGTTGAAGAAGTTGGGGTTGAGCACATTATGCAGTTCATTACAGATAATGATGCTTCTTACAAGTCTGCAGGAAAGAAGCTAATGCAGAAATATGGGTCATTCTTTTGGTCTCCTTGTGCAGCTCATTGAATTGATATAATGTTGGAAAATTTTTCAGATAGTAGATATTTTCCTATCATTGATGAAACCATTCAAAAGGCTAAAAAGATTACCAAATTCATATACAACCATGGCAAGGTTTTATCTTTGATGAGAAGCGACTTCACTAATGGTAGGGATTTGATTCGTCCAACCATCACAAGGTTTGCAACTGAGTTTTTAAGTCTTCAATGCTTGACTAAGTTCAAGGCAAATGTTTACTTGTGATCAATGGGTTGAATCTCGATATGCTAGAGATATCATGGGAAAGGAGGTGGTTGCAATTGTTTTGGAAGATAAAGAGTTTTGGTTACAATGTCAACAAATAGTGAAGATTAGTGAGCCTTTGGTTAGAGTACTATGTCATGTAGATGGGGATGAAAAACCAACAATGGGATACTTGTATGAGGCAATGGAGAGAGCAAGGGAGAATATAAAAGCAAGGTTGAAGAATAAAATTTCTGTATATATACCATTTACTAGTGTCATTGATGCTAGGTGGCATAAACAACTCCATAGTCCATTACATGCAATAGGTTGTTATCTCAACCCTAGAATCTTCTTTAGGCCTTCATTTAAGAAGAAAAAAGATGTTACAAAGGCCTAATTAGTACCTTTATAAGGTTGGTTTTTCATCTTGATGAGCAAGACATTCTTTGTTCTCAAATTAAAGCATACAAAAAGTCTTTAGGTGACTTTGGAATGCCTATGGCAATCCGCCAACGTGAAAAACTAAGTCCAGGTATACTATATGTATCTATACATATATACATGTGTGTATATATATATATATATATTTCATTTGAAATTTTGTTATTTGCTTTGTACTAAATTAATTCTTTCTTTTATTTTTGGAAGTTGCTTGGTGGGAGCAATTTGGAAATGACACTCCAGAATTACAAAAGTTTGCAATTCGAATGCTAAGTCAGTGTTGTAGTGCAACTGGTTGTGAAAGATCTTGGAGCACATTTAAGTTTGTCCATTCCAAGAGGAGAAATAGGCTCGAGCATAAACGTTTAAATGACTTGGTATATGTTCATTATAATCTATTGTTATGAGAAAGGTATGTTTTTAAATATATTCAATTTTTATTTTGAATGATTAGAAAATGTCACAATGTGATATTGATTTTTGTAGGAACATTAGAAGGACAAAGGATTACTTGGATCCTATAAGCCTTGATAATATTGATTTAATGGAGGATTGGGTAGCTAAGCAATCTGAATTTGTGTTACTAACTGAGGAAGATGTGAATTGGGCTAGCATTGAAGAACCATTAGCAACAATGACTTTGGACGATGATGATGATGATGATGTTGTTGTTCTTAAGATGATGGTGATAATGATGTTGTGTTGACAAATGCTAATACTCATGTATTTTATGGTCCTGATGTAGATCCTTTTGAAGGATGGGAGTAGATAATCCTATGTAACTTGTGTTAACTTAATTATTTGTATGCAATGAACAATTAAGCTTTCTGTTTTTTATAGTGTTTTTTTTTTTCTTTTTCTTTTTTTTCTTTTAAGTTGATGCTAAAGTTTAAAACTATGAATAATTTGTTTTGAATTGAGGTAATGTTTTATGGTAAACAAGGATTTTTGAGGTAATGTTTTATGGTAAATAGAGAGTTTGTGTGTGTGTGTGTGTGTGTGTGTGTGTATATACACACATAAAATAGTGGTAAACTCGAAACGGTATATCGGTATTGACCGGTACCGAAATATATCGTTCCGCTGACCAAACCGAAACAACCTCTGGTACGAGATTGACTCCCTTGAGTATTAGTGAGTTTCAAAATTGACAAAAGTTACAATGATAAGTATCTTTCAGCTTTTTGTATGTATGTGTGTGTATTTTATTTTATTTTATTTTTGTGTTGGCTAGTGTCTAATTTATGATATGCGTTACATGTACCTATCTTTACTGGTTTTTTTTTTTTTTTTTTGGATCCAAGTGTTGATTTGTTTTATTAGTATTATTTTTGAGAGAGACAAGTGTTAATTTGTGATATGCCTTACATGCAGAGTTATGTAATAATTGTTTCAAGAGTTTCAGTTAGTTTAATTGATGAAGTCTCTTATAGTCGAATAAGAGGTTTGGATTTGATCTCCACCTATACCAAACACCAAGTTTTGGTCTAATGATAAAAAGCAATCACCTACCTACACCAAACACTAAGTTATGGTCTAATGATAAAGAACAATCACCAAAAGCAAACTTCATAATATGAAACTATCTCTAAGAAAAAAAATGTAATATATAATTTTTTTTATCTCTTTTTTTTTTTTTTTTTGGGTGTAAAAATGAAATTTAATGATAATGGTTGATATTAAGAAAATCTTTATTATGATGATTGTGTTTGTATATGGAATATATTATTATATTAAAAAAATATGATGTACCAAAATTCTAATGGAAGGTTTAAATCATGGTTTTAAAAACCGGATTGGAATTGGCCACTAATCTGTTCTAGTTATGACTAAAAACCAAAAAACACCAAAAAACAAGAAATAATTGAGAATCGGCCGATTCAACCATAAAACTGGGAACTGGTATGGTTGAACCGGTTATTGACCGGTTGTGTTGAAAACTAAAACTACACATTTTTTTCAAAAAGTTGCATTTTTTTTTTTCCGTTCAAATCTAGCCTAAAACCCATAAGACTAATGATCCAAAACTGTGGGAAGGAAGAAAAACTCAATGAAAAGAGAGGTAAAGAACTAAAGATTAAAATGTGATTCTTGATTTTTTTTTTTTTTTTTTTTTAAGGTAAATATGAATTACCTTGGCGGCATCAAATTTCTGAAATTTTTTATTTTGCAACAAAAATACTTTGAGACCGAGAGAGTGAGAGTATGAGACTGTAATGTAAGAGACTTCAAAATTAAAACAAAAGAGAAGAATGGCTTTAGCTTTCGGATGGGACAAGTTTGAAAGGAGAAATGAAAGTTTGAAAGAATGGGTAGGTGAATCACTTTTATTGTTTTTGTTTATTTCTATGTCTTGTCTGACTCACACCTCCTAGAGCCACATTACAAGTTCTTAAAAGGAGCAAACTTTTACAGGACAACTCAATAAAGGTAAGGGAAGGGTAAAAAAGAAAAAAGAAAAGAAAAAAAGAAAAATGCCATGTCATGTTAGTACTTAGTGTGTATATATATATATATAAGTATTAAATATATAATAATAATAATAAATATATTATATATTGTTAATTTGATTCTTCATAGTTATAAAATTTTATGTATGGGTTGTGGGTTTTGTTATTTTTATTTCCTAAATTTAATACACGAAAACTAAACTAACATTATTTTTTAAATTTTATATATATGTTTAACTTGAATATTCTTAGTTAAAAAACTTAATATATATTTTTTAATTTTTATTATTTTAAAATTATTAATTAAATTATTTATTACGTCATTGGTTCGACCATCGGTTGGACTCAGTCCGACAAGAAAACCGGCCGGTAACCAGTTCCTTTTTCGGTTCTTTCACCGTACTAGTTTTTAAAACCTTGGTTTAAATATAGAATAAAGTTTAAATTCAATTTATATATATATATATATATATATATATATATATATATATATATATATATATAAAATCGAAGCCTTTGACTTTTTATTGACCTCTCTAGAGCTTGCCACATTATTATCTTTTTTTTTTTAAATAAAATTATTTTTGTTTAGTCCAAACTTAACAAGGAGTGAAACTCTATCTCTCTAACAAGTCCAACTTAAACTCAAACTCAAACTCATCATTATCATTTTTTTTAAACAAAATTATTTTTGTTTAGTCCAAACTTAACAAGGAGTGAAACTCTATCTCTCTAACAAGTCCAACTTAAACTCAAACTCAAACTCAAACGTTGATAATTTATCTCCAAATTTGCGAGGTTAATCATGAACACTATAAAAGCAGTGCAAGCCCCAATTTTTTTTTTTAAAGCTGAGTAGAGGTATGAACTATTCTTCTGTTATTTTCTTCTCTTATACTTTGTTAATATATATATATATATATATATATTATGGTTTTTCATATTTTTTTTAAAAGTAATTTTCGTTCATGAACCACCAAACTCTCTTTAGCCGTTTTTTACAAGATAAAAAAGCTTGCAATAATTGAAATTTTAGGTTGCTACTATTGCATCTGTCTTTGCTTCACCTCACGATATAAAAGTATGTTAATTTTTTGGGCAAAAAGCTTATATACGATATATTAAAAGGAGGTATGGCATTTATGGGAGGGCCGAGGACCGAGGAACCCAGCCCAAGGATAACTTTTCCTAACCCAAGCAAAGAAAGGTAGGCAGACTCCAAGGACTATGCCCACCTGAGGAGAATTAAAGAGCCAAAGGGCAACTGGCACCCCCGAAAAACCAAGAATAAGGGAATGGATGGCAAAGGAATTGTACAAGACGTGCAAGGGTGGAGGAATGAAGTTTCTTGAAGAAGACACCTCCCACCTTCGCATTCAATGCTCTGCACCAACCTAACTAGCTACATTAATGAGGAAATGACCCCTGAACAGTGACTTCACAGCTCACAACTCTTTCTACCACCTCCAAAAGGATCCTGATAGGATAAGCATCCAAAAAGTTCCCCTGAAACGTACAGATGGAAGGTTGAGATGCAAGGAACGGGATTATATAAGGAAAGGAATCCCCTAGAAAGAAGGGATGAACGATTTCTAAGAAAAAAGAAACAAGTGTGAGAATAGAGAATTACCCTGTAAAGAAATATCAACGTTACTTATCAATACAAGATCTATCCTCGGACCTACCCGAGGAAGAGTTTACATTGAATTATTGGCCTATTCACTCCTATTTGTTACTTAGGCTCTATTAGTCTTAGACTTGTGATTGTCTCAGCATTGCACCTGACTTAGAAGCCCACTCTCTTAAAAATTCATTGTTTGGGCTCGGTTTGAAGATCTAGGCATCACTATTCTAAGTGGGTCTGGGCTTTTATTTTTTTTTAAGTCCTTACAATTGGCATCGTCTGTGGAAATCATCTGCAATCTTTCGTATCCAAGCTATGGCTAACCCCAGACAAGAAAACGAGGAATCCGTTGGCTCGCAATGTGTAGATCACTTTGTTAGCCTGGAGCAGACAAGAGATCGAGAGCATAATCGAACTCTTAGCATCAGGGTGGAAACGGAATATACAAACCACCCAAATAGAAGCCAATCAAGGACTGGAAGTCATGTGTCCCATGAGCAGGAGACGCGAAATCTCAGGTTGGAGATTGATCACCTGTGTAAAAAGCTGCGTCGTAGGGCACATGTTAGATGAGATAAAACGCCTCCATCAAGCTCGGGATTTGATCCAAAAGAAGACCGCACCTACAGATCGAGGTCAAGGACTCCTCCTAATGAATCCTTCACTACATCTTCACGCTTAGATAAGGTGGAGAGGCAAAGTAGAAGGCGAAGTAAGAGCTCATCCCCTAGGAACATGGGAAATGATGCGATGAGTAGAGCTTTGCGTCAAATCTCCAAATCACCCTTCATGCGAAGAATTGATAGGGCTAAGCTTCCCCATCGCTTCACCCAACCTACATTTAATATCTATAATGGAAGGACTGACCTTGTGTAGCATGTAAGTCACTTCAATCAAAGAATGGCCATTCACTCGAGAAATGAGGCCCTTATATGCAAAGTGTTTCCTTCCAGCCTCAGGCCTATTGCCATAAGGTGGTTCGACGGGCTGGAGGAGGGTTCGATAAGCTCTTATGAGGAGTTGACTAGAGTTTTAGGGGCGAGATTTGTGACATGCAGTAGAGTTCCTGCCTTTGGATTCCCTACTATCCATGGCGATGAGACAAGGGGGAACGTTGAAAACCTATTCTGGTAGGTATTAGGAAACATTTAATGAAATAGATGGGGATTTCGAGGACATGGCCATAAGAACCTTCAAAGTGGGACTACCCATGAACCATGAACTAAGAATCATTGACCATGAGGTGGTTCAACGGGTTTGAGGAGGGTTCAATAAGCTCTTATGAGGAGTTGACCAGATTTTTTGGGGCAAGATTGGTGACATGCAGCAGAGTTCCCAGGCCTTTGGATTCCCTACTATCCATGGCAATGAGAAAAGGGGAAACTTTGAAAACCTATTCTGATAGGTATTGGGAAACATTTCATGAAATAGATGGGGATTTCGAGGACATGGCAATAAGAACCTTCAAGGTGGGACTACCTATGAACCACGACTTTAGAAAATTGTTGACCATGAAACCCGCCCGAAGTATGCGCTAGCTCATGGATCGTATTGATAAGCATAAGCGTGTTAAGGAGGATCAAGTCCAAGGAAAGGGAAAGACCAAAGTCTTCCCCCCAAAGAGGAGAGATCCTCGACCAGACGGGTGCGGCCATAGTCGACCTAGAAGAGATTTGTTTAACCAAACTCCAAGAGCTAATGCCCAGGTGGTCAGCTCGATGTTAAAGGGGACGGTGTATCAGATCCTTGAGAAGATAAAGAACGAGCCTTATTTTAAATGGCCAAATAAGATGGGAGGGG
Source organism: Quercus tomentella (assembly GCA_028535165.1). NCBI lineage: Eukaryota > Viridiplantae > Streptophyta > Magnoliopsida > Fagales > Fagaceae > Quercus > Quercus tomentella. The sequence goes on along the minus strand of JAPQVY010000111.1, from coordinate 18,447,373 downwards.
ACCCATTTAAGCGCAATCAGAGTCTTTATTGCCAATACCACTAAGATCGGGGACACAACACTAAGAACTGCATAACCTTGTGTGACCATCTGGAGCAATTGGTCAAAGCAGGGAAGTGTAGACACTCAATTTTGCACCCATGATTTAATCAAGGAGAATGACTTGAATGACTATCCATGTACCCCAAAAACCATGATTGCATTTCATGCATCAATTCATTCGTTGCATATCATAAAAATGATCTTGAGATTCTAACAGTCACAATGGTATGTCCGGTTTCTAAATTGGACCATCAGATTGAAAGATATCGCATCATTAAGTTTGCACGATCAACATGCATTGTGTCTGGGTAGAGTTGACCACACACGATTAATTTAAATTAATTCTGATTGGTTAAACAATTAAAATTAATTGAATAATTCTATGATTGGTTGATAATTAGTGTCTAAAATAGGGATGCATGCATAGGAATAAAAAGGATGATTGGATAACAATAAAATTGTGGATAATCTGAACTTTATTAAGATTTATTTTAGGCTATTTATCTACAAGATAATTGTTCTTAAAAAGCATGAATTATCCAAAAAAGAGATAAAAATCATAGACTAAGGATGAAAACATGTCTAGGTGCAAGGACCGGATAAAAGAATCCTAGAAGGAGAGTCCAAAATGCACTCAAACACGGAAGAACGTTTGGCATCCAAGAGCACAATTCCACAGTTTTGGAGTGTCGAACTGCACTTTAAAAGGGCCAAATTTCCCCCTTTTGGGCTTTGGCCCAACTCCCTTCGGGTGACGATAAGGCACACCCTTTTCGATCTTGTCGCAAAAGGATGAGTCGTGATTCCCATTCTACACTTCGGGGCTATTTTTTAAAGTTTTCTATCCTCTATAAATAGAGACTGGATCTCATAATTTAGCACCTTTTTTTTTTTTATACTCCGTGAGGCATACGTTTTGAGACTCTCAAATTGCTGATATTTGCTGATCTTCTCTGATATTTGCTGCTTAAATTAGGGTTTTTAGATTTCAAAGATAATTGAATAAGTTTCTTTAAACCCTAAAACATCCTCTTAAGAATAAGGAGTGCTCATGCAAGAGGTTGTTTTCAATCACCCTATCCTTTTTTATGCTTCTCTTTATGTTGATGAATGTTTTTATCCATAACATGAATGGTTCATCATTGTTTTGTTTAAAGCATGATTGTTTTTTATGTAATTGTTAAAATCTCTTTCTTAAATGTCAATAATCTGCATGTGAACAATTCTTTTTCTTAATTAAAAACAGATCTGCATCTTTATTAGATGTAGATCTGAATTTTTCTTAATAAAAAATATATATGCATCTTTATTAAATGCAGTTTGAGTTTTTCTCAATTAAAAAACTGATTTGTATCTTTCTTAGATACATATCTAATTTTTTAACATATGCAGATTTGTGAAATAAAGAAAAAGATTAAACGTGATTATGTTTGTGTTTGTTTTATTTAATTCATGTTACATAAATTTATGTTATGAGTGAAACTCTCTCCATAAAAAATCTTTTCCATATTTTTAAAACATATAAAAACAGATCTGGTTTTTTTTGTCATAAAAAAACCTTTTTTTTTATTTATCATAAAAACAAATTTGATTTTTTTACAAACCAAGAACCAATGTTTTTAGTTCTTAAAAACAAATCTGATATTTTTCAAATTAAAAGACTTTATTTTATGTAATAAACACGGATATGATTTTTTATCTCCAAAAATCACTTTTTTCTACATACTGCAAAACAGATCTGGTATTTTTAACAAACCAAAATCAAATTTCTTTTTAATAACTAAAACAGATCTGAACTTTTTAAAAAAAAAAAAAAAAACCAAGAAGAGGATTCATTCATAAATAAATTTACGTGATTTAATTTTTGTTTCACATGTTCAACATATCATTCACAGCATGCATAAAAAAAGGTACATTGGTCATAAGAGTCTAGAAGACCAGACTCTGTCTGGACTGAATGGGTGCCTAACACCTTCCCATTCCGTAATCTAACCTCCGAATCTAGTTCTTTTGGATAGGTAGATTTAAGCCTTGTCTTTATTTTTATTTTGGGTAGAATGTAACTAGGACAAAAAGCCATGTATTTTTGGTAGATTATAACTAGGATCTAAAGCCATGTAATTTCTAATTTTTCAAACATGTATTATTTTATTCAATTAATGAGAATGGAACAATTTAGTCATGTATTTGTATATATTTACTTTTTCTTATTTTTTTTGTATAAAAAAATAAGTGGCGACTCCACACCACTTACCCAAAAAGAGAGGTGCCCTAAAAAGCACTAAAAAAATCTCTCTTTTTTGAGAGGCAACTTTCGAGGTCTCTCACAGTGGCAACTCCACTGGAGATGTCGAGGGCTAAACTTCGTATTCGACTTAAGTGACCAAATATGTACCCTTGTTTTGCATGGTCTTGCATGATATAGTTGTTTGTTTGTTTATTTATGATTGTTAAGATGCGTATGGTATTTGTTGTTTGTATTGTTTGTTAAAATCTTTCCTTTACTGTCATATTGTGTGTCATACAAACCACAATGTATGCACCCCTTTTCAACAACTTGTGGTGGTAGTAACCATGGATCACCGGTCTTCATTAGATTCAGGTACCCAGTGGTGAACTCACCAACTCATAGCCTAAAGTCACTGGATCATTTCCTGTAGACTGTAAAGGACAAACCATGCCGTTCGGACCAAAGTAATGTTCATCACATTACAAGTTGGGAGGTGTAACGTCCTAGCTATGGGAAACAATGAAACAACAAACCCACCCTATAACATAATGACTTAGAACCTACCCTTAGGTCGGTCCCGGTTAAAATTGCATTGCATGTTGTGTGTGTTTGTTTTGGTTGATTGATGGATGTGGTTGGGGTCTTAGTTTTGATTAACCCAACCAAGCCTGTCATTAGGGGAGAATTTGGTCAAGATTTGAAGGAAGGCTGCAAAAAGAACCTAAGCCCGACACTCAAGCCAATAGCTCCAGTTCCTAGCCTATCACTCCCATCACAATACTAAAGCCTTCAAGCATAGAAGAGACTCCACTGTTGCAACATCACAACCCCATCTTTGACCTCCAAGACAATTCAAGCCACAAGAAGTTTAAAGCTCCTAGCAGTATGGTGGAAGAGGGAGAACATCCAAACATAGAGGAATCCATGAACACCCAAGAGCTACTCAACACCATGGTAGCTAGTCAGATTCAGCTGAGGGAAGACATGAACCGTATGATGCAACAATTTTAGAATTCGAAGAATAATCAAGTGGAGGACAAGACTAATCATGATCCACCAGCCGTAGAGAATGAGAAGAAGATCAACGAGAGGATGAATAAAATGGAGGAGATGATTAGAAGAGCCCGTAAGATGGAGGAACTTATGGACTACGATTCTCTCTCCCTGCTCCCTAATGCAAGGTTGCCACCTAAGTTCAAGATGCCAACCCTAGACAAGTTTGATGGGACCGACTGACCAAAGTCCCATCTGAAGATGTATATGAGGGCTATGCAGCCCTTAAGCGTGACCAAGGAAATACTTGCTCAGATGTTCCAAAACGCACTGACTAGAGCCGCTCTTAGGTGGTTCCTCAACCTGGATGATGCAAGAGCAAGAAGTTGGGAGGACATCTGCCGAGAGTTTCATAAGCAATACAAGTACAATATGGAAGTGAATATCACAAGAACAGACCTTGAAACTACCAAGCAAGAGCTGAAAGAATCCTTCTCTACTTTCATTACTAAGTGGAGAGCCAAGGTAGCACAGATGATGAGTAGGCCGAGTGAGGAAGAACAGTTAGCCATGGTTGTAAAGAATTTATTACCTATATACCACAAGTATTTGTTTGCACAATATTTTCCCAATTTTAAAGCTTTAATTGCTGCTGGGACCCAAATTGAGGATGCTATAAACAATGGTACTATAAAGACTAATGACCTTCCAAGGTTCAAAAAGAATGTAGGATCTAATTCTAAGGCTGCAGAAATTTCCAACATCCATAAAAATGATCCTTATCAATTGATTGCACCCATTGCACCTGTGCAAGTACCACAAGGGCCTAGACCTAAAAGAGAATTTCATGAGTTATACATGCACATGAGCCAAGTATATGACAAGCTAAAAGCAAAAGGGTTACTGATAGACAACAAGGTGATTGCGCTGCTTACAAGGCCTAGTATCACTAACAATCCCTTAATTCTGGGAAAGGACCAAGGATTAATTGTTTGATGACTGAAGAAGAAAATAAGGAAGACCCATTTGACTTGATCTATGACCTACCCGAATGCTTCATGATGACATGAGAAGAATTAATGGATAGGACATCTACTACCACCATAGGATATGACATATGGAATGAAATACCAGAACCTAAGAATAACCAAACATCCACAAATGGGGGGGAGATACTTCGAACCCCAATTCAACTCAATACCCATAAACGGGGGGAGACACTTCAAACCCCAAGAATCCAATTCAATACCCACAAATGGGGGAGACACTTCAAACCCCAAGAGGATAGCCAAACACCTACAAATGGGGGAAGACACTTCAAACCCCAAGACACCAATCCCCATGATCCAACCAAAATTGCCCACATCACAAGGGGGGAGACACTTCAAACCCCTGCATTTAGAGACTGACAACCCAGTGGAAGCCCTGAACAGATCTACCTAACAAACACTTGCCGAAGAAGATGAAGTCCTCAAGCAATTACAGAAGACACAAGCCAGCATATCCTTATGGGGTTTACTCATTGCCTCATACAAACACTGACAAAATCTAGTAGACCTTCTCAACCAAATTCAAGTCCCTACAACCACAACCTCCCAGGTTCTGAATGCTATGATTAGGTCCCTAAATAAGGAACTCACCATTTCCTATTCTGACAAGGATCTAACCAAGAAGGGCAAGCACCACAACGACCCATTGCATATCACTGTAGATTCCATGGGGAAAAGGATATTTATGGTTTTGATAGATGATGGAAGTGCTTTAAATGTCTGTCCTTTGAAGACTGCTAGTTGCTTAGGTCTAAGCATTGAAGACTTTGTGCCTACTGATCAACATGTGAGGGCATACAACAACAATAGAAGAGAAGTTTTGGGAACCATAACATTAGAGCTTACCATCGGACCGATGGTTAAGAAGGTGGATTTTAAGTCCTTAATATAGCTTTATGCTTCAATATGCTCCTTGGGTGACCATGGATCCATGACACAGAAGTCGTACCTTCTTCTCTATATTAAAAGGTTCGATTTCCACATGAAGGGGCTATTGTGACCATATATGGGGACATTTTAACTGTGCCTAAGCCTATTTACGGTATTGATTCTGAGAAAGTGTCGTTGACCTTGGATGACTTTGAGATTGAAAGGCCTAGCTTTGAAAAGAGAGAAGAAGAAGTTGAGAAGATTCCAATGGACTTTGCTCCTTATGGTAACAACAATGTGGTAGCAATGATGAGGAGAATGAACTACCTTCTGGGGATGAATTTAGGGAGACCTATGAAGAAGCCAACTATTCAGGGCCCGATGATTCCTACTGCCACACCACCTTTTGGGCTAGGCTACAAGCCCACTGATGATGATTTGTTAGAGATGGAAGTAAGAAAGATGGTTCGAGTCAAAGCCAAAGCAAAAGGACTTCCTTGTCCTCCAGAAGCTCTGAAACCCTACACTCCTACATTAAATGGGAAGTTTGTAAAAGCTGGAGAAAGTCAATGTTATTAGGGATTCCCTGAACCGAGATTTGATCCCATAACAAAGACAATGGTGCCCGGTTTTGAGATACTAATTGATTGCAACAATAATGTTCCAGAATTGAAGAAGGAAGATACAACCTAGTTTCCTACTTATTAGGCTGATCACATGGATCTTGATGCCATGACTACACTCCTTGGAGATCATATTTGCAACATAGAAGAAGAGGAATATTGGGAAGCCTGCCAGCATACATTGAAGAGCTTGTATGAACTAAGGGCCAATGATGAAGATGAGAAAGAGGGAACAACCCCTAGTGATGATGAAGATGGAAGTGAAGACAAGAGTGATAGTAGTAGTGACAACAACAGCAGTAATAGTGGACATGATAATGATGATAGTAGCACCAATAGTGACGACAACAGCAGAAGTTATGATGGCCCGTACAGTGTAGGTGATTGGGGTGAACCCCCTAGTGATAGAGAAGATGAAGATGTAGACCTATTCTATAAGGAATATGATAGTGATGTGGACTATTATAATGAAGACATTGAAGACGATACAAAAACTAACAGGTGGAGCGATACTAATAGTGATTAATACAGACTGATAAATGTGTTGGAGAATGCAAAGGAGGAGAATGCACAAGCCAATCAAATGTACCATGATGAATATCCCTATGAGCACCTTTCAAATTGGAGTGACATCACTAATGTTAGTTCAAAGTCTGGCCAAAGGTATGACAAGCATGGAAGAAAGGTTCCAGAATTGGGGTCATATTATGATTCAGAACCAAGTTCACCAACCCTACATACTGAAGAGGAGGATGACATAGATGCCAAGTTGGCCGCTTTAGACCAAAAGTTGATGGTCCATAGTCTCAGAATCATGACACTTAAGAATGCTGAACGTAATGAGGAGAGAATGGAAGGAGGCGAGTTAGAGCATCTTCCTCAATCCATTGATGTGAGTAACAGAGGCAAGCACGACCTATTTGATGAATGGATGGATAGCATAGAGCGCCTGGATGCTTTTGTGACCGACAATCCTACAGACATGGAGGTTGAAGAAGAAGCTACGGATTATATGGATATAGATCCCATAGTACTGATGCTGAGGAAAGAAATAGCTAATTGGAAGCTACCTACCTTTGTGGAAGCCATGATCGAGTTAAAGAACTGGGCATGGGAGGGAGCCGCCTACCCCATGGAGGACTCTATGAGGAAGATCAAGACTGTTAAGTCAGTCACTTTTTCCAAGAAGATCAAGATCGCCGAGCCAGTCACTCCTGCCAAGAACATTGTTTCCGTTCCTATTGAGTCTAATTCTGCTAGTGTTTCTATTCCTGTTAAATCTATTTGTGATCATTTTCCAGTTAAGTCTGTAAAGTCTGTTAAAAACTCTTTCCCTTTTAATATGATTTATGATTCTGCTTATTTGTTGGCTTTGAATGTTTTTATTTCTAAAATTGGTAAAGAAACTCTTAATAATAAGGAATCAAAACATAAATACCTAGAACCTATAAAAGAAGAAACCCAACCTATTAACCTGGGAACTGATGATGATCCCAAAATGATACAAGTGGGCAATACCCTAACCGCCTCAGAGAAAGATGCATTAGTGGCACTACTGACAGAGTTCAAAGAGGTCTTTGCCTAGTCATATGAAGACATACCTAGGATTGATACAGATATAGTACAACACTGCATTCCAACAGATCCACCATGAAGCCAGTCAAGCAGAAGTTGAGAAGAATGAAGCTAGAGTGGACTCTCAAGATCAAGGAAGAAGTAGAGAAACAGTACAATGCTGGATTCCTGAGAGTGGTCAACTATCCAGAATGGTTAGCTAATGTGGTTCCGGTATCAAAGAAGAAAAGGAAGGTTAGAATGTGTCTAGATTTTTAAGATCTGAATAAGGCCAATCCAAGAAATGACTTTCCATTGCCTCACATTGACGTTTTGGTCGACAACACAGCAGGTCACGCTTTGCTATCGTTTATGTATGGATTTTCAGGATACAATCAGATTAAGATGGCTCCAGAAGATATGGAGAAGACTTCCTTTATCACACCATGAGGGACATACTGCTACAAGGTCATGCCATTTGGCCTTAAAAATGCTGGTGCAACTTAGCAACGTGCAACCACTACTTTGCTATATGATTTGATCCACAAAGAAGTAGAAGTTTATGTCAATGATATGATAGTGAAGTCCAAAGACCATGAAGAGAACATACCAGTCTTTGAAAGAATCCGGTTCTACAAGTTACAGTTGAATCCAAAGAAGTGCACTTTTGGTGTAACATCCGGAAAACTGTTAGGGTTTATGGTAAGCCAGAGGGGACTAGAAGTTGATCCTGACAAAATCAAGGCAATTATAGAGATGAAGCCTCCAAGAACTAAAAAGGAGATCCGAGGATTTTTGGGGAGGATACAGTACATCAGCAGGTTCATAGCCTAACTCACTATGACATGTGAACCAATCTTTCGACTGCTCAAGAAGGAGGTCTCAACAGTGTGGAATGAACAATGCCAAGAAGCTTTTGAGAAGATCAAGAATTATTTGAAGAAACGACCAATCCCACCAGTTCTTGAAAAGCCATTGTTGTTGTATCTTACTACCACAGATACAGAAATGGGGGCTTTACTTGCTCAATACCTAGAGGAGACTAGAAAGGAGAATGCAATTTACTACATCAGCGCAAGAAGATGTTGCCTTACGAAGAGAAGTATTCACCATTAGAAAAGACACATGTAGCATTTGTATGGCAACCCGTAAACTCAGACATTATATGCTTGCTTACAAGATTTTGTTGATTGTAAGAATGGATCCTTTGAAGTACTTAATGGAAAAACCTGTGCAAGATGGGAAGACTGCTAAATGGGTTTTGCTTTTTTCATAATTTGATATTAAGTATGTGACTCAGAAATCTGTGAAGGGGAAAGCAATTACCGATCACTTAGCCTATTGTTCACCAAAAGAAGCTGAAGAGATCCAGTGAGAATTTCCGGATGAAGATATCATGGGGATTGAAGTAGAATCATGGAAGATGTATTTTGATGGAGCAACAAATCAAAATGGAATTGGAATTGGAGTTATCTTAATTACAGACACACTAATTGTTCAATTTGCTTATTTGTGCGATTGTGAATGGTTAAAAAAAAATTATAAGTCTATATAATTAGTACTTGACAAAAAGTGTCTATTACTCACAATCACACAAATTAATATGTGCAATTTTTTTATTATTGAAACATGTTGTGAAATTGAATGTGCAATATCCTTAAAAAGTTAAAACTATTCTAAACCCTAAAACCAAAATTATAAGTAAAAACAAAAACAAAAGCCAAAGAAATTTTAAGAAAAAAAAAGTTTCTTTCTATATAATTAGTACTTGACAAAAAGTGTCTATTACTCACAATCACACAAATTAATATGTGCAATTTTTTTATTATTGAAACATGTAGTGAAATTGAACGTGCAATATCCTTAAAAAGTTAAAACTATTCTAAACCTAAAACCAAAATTATAAGTAAAAACAAAAACAAAAGCCAAAGAAATTTTAAGGAAAAAAAAAAAGTTTATTTCTTTCTTTCTTTAGAGCATTCACAACAAACTTCTAAAAAATATAGTTTTTAACAACTCAAAATACCACTTTATCTATTTTAACAACTCACTTTACAATACACTCAACATTAAATGTTCTATTTTAGCATACAATATATTAAAATAATATAAATAACACAATAAAATAACATATCCTACAAAATAAACACTACAAAAATACTAAAAAGAGAAAAAAGGACAGCAAAGTTGGGATATTTTTAGTGTGTTGGTGCTCAGAAATCTGTGAAGGGGAAAGCAATTACCGATCACTTAGCCTATTGTTCACCAAAAGAAGCTGAAGAGATCCAATGAGAATTTCCGAATGAAGATATCATGGGGATTGAAGTAGAATCATGGAAGATGTATTTTGATGGAGCAACAAATAAAAATGGAATTGGAATTGGAGTTATCTTAATTACAGACACACTAATTGTTCAATTTGCTTATTTGTGCGATTGTGAATGGTTAAAAAAAAATTATAAGTCTATATAATTAGTACTTGACAAAAAGTGTCTATTACTCACAATCACACAAATTAATATGTGCAATTTTTTTATTATTGAAACATGTTGTGAAATTGAATGTGCAATATCCTTAAAAAGTTAAAACTATTCTAAACCCTAAAACCAAAATTATAAGTAAAAACAAAAACAAAAGCCAAAGAAATTTTAAGAAAAAGAAAAGTTTCTTTCTATATAATTAGTACTTGACAAAAAGTGTCTATTACTCACAATCACACAAATTAATATGTGCAATTTTTTTATTATTGAAACATGTAGTGAAATTGAACGTGCAATATCCTTAAAAAGTTAAAACTATTCTAAACCTAAAACCAAAATTATAAGTAAAAACAAAAACAAAAGCCAAAGAAATTTTAAGGAAAAAAAAAAGTTTATTTCTTTCTTTCTTTAGAGCATTCACAACAAACTTCTAAAAAATATAGTTTTTAACAACTCAAAATACCACTTTATCTATTTTAACAACTCACTTTACAACACTCTCAACATTAAATGTTCTATTTTAGCATACAATATATTAAAATAATATAAATAACACAATAAAATAACATATCCTACAAAATAAACACTACAAAAATACTAAAAAGAGAAAAAAGGACAGCAAAGTTGGGATATTTTTAGTGTGTTGGTGCTAAACTAAATTTTTAGTTATTTTGACTACTTTATTGTGAATGCTCTTAATGGGCAAAATTTGCCAAACAGTATGATTCTGAAAAAAATTTTGGCGAATGGCATGCGTTCAAAGTTTATTAGTAAGTTAGACTGTTTTTTGGAAATCGAGTATAGCAAAATCGACTTCCAGCCAAAATCGCCAAAATCGAGTTTAATATACTTGACTTCCTACCGAGAATTTGCTCTGAGATGGATAAAAAAGGAAGTCGAGTATAGTAAACTCAATTTTGGTTGGAAGTCGATTTTGCCGTACTCGATTTCCAAAAAACAGTTCAACTAACTAATAAACTTTGAACACATGCTATCCGCCTAAAAATTTTCCAATATTATACTGTTTGGCAAATTTTACCCTCTTAATGGGGGCGTCACTCGGTCTTATATCTTTCTGTCTTTTCTTTTCTTTTCCTTGTCATGGGCTCAACTTACGAGAGGTTAAAAAAAAAGGTTGAAGAAAAAAAATTACATGGAAAGATGGAAACTTTTTTTATTATTTATTTTGGAAAATTGAAAGAAAGAAACTAAGGTTTTCTTTTGAAATAAGGTTAAAGTTGACTTAACCCTTAAGCAGCTTTTTACCCTTTTTTTTTTAATTACTATTCTTGCACAGATCCCACAAAGAGAAGCTTCTTTTTTTTTTTTGCATAAGGTTGGGTTTGTTTTGGCGTAAAAGGCGTAAAAGCATTTCAGGAATTGGTTTTCCAGGTCACCGTGTGTTTGGTTGCGCATGGAAAATAAAATTTTCCGGAAAACCATTTCATTTGACCGTGTGTTTTTACGCTTTGACCCGGAAAATATTTTACATTTTCATTTTCACTTCAAACCATTTCCGGACTCATCAGACGCGCAGAGAGAGAGAGAGAGAGAGAGAGAGAGAAAGAAAGAAGAAAGAAACTAACTCACTCACAGTCACACCGATCCACCCACACCGATCTCCACCCACAGTCCGAGCTCCACCCACAGTCACTCCAAGCCCCACCGACGATCCACCCACAGTCCGAGCACCACCCACAGTCCAATCCACCTAAGACCGATCCACCCAAGACCGATCTCATCGGCACCGACGTTACCGATCTCGTTCTCGTTCTCGACCCAAAGCTCATCGACGCCGCCGATCTCGTCGTCTCGATCTCATCGCACCAATGATCTCGTCGCCCATGACCAATCTCGTCGCCCATGACCGATCTCGTCGCCCATGACCCATGACCGATCTCTCCCTTTCCCTCAATTTTTGATCACTCTCTCTTCCTCCCTCTCTCAGTTTGACCGAATTGTGGAGTTTAAGGAATTGTGTTGTTCTGATTTTTGTTTTTTTAAGTTTATATATTGAAATTTTCTATTATAAAATTTTTTTGGTAGCTGAGAAAATAGATGAGAAAATGTGAGAAACTAGTAGGAAAATAGCATTTTCAGAATGCAACCAAACACATGAAAACATTTTCTAGAACAATTTTCATAATGCAGCCAAACACTTGAAAATATTTTCCTTTTCCAAAAATATTTTACACCTAAAGATATTTTACACCCGGAAAATATTTTACATCGAAACAAACACAGCCTAAGTAGTTGAGTAGCCTGAGCCCATGCCGATCCCCATTTTGATGGTTTGGTGAAAAAGTAAAATTAAATTAATTGTTTGTGGGTCTTATTATGATTTTTTGTTTAAAATGTCAAGTTGTTTTTGCTATAGTACTCTTAGCAAAAATATAAATTAGTTAATTTTATTTAATTTAAGACAAATAAATAAATTATTCTCAGACAAACACTAAAAAATATTTACCTAAATAAAGTCAAACAATTTCAATTTTACTATATGTCATATATTATAGATAATATACATTTTCAATTAAGGAAGAAAAAGATGAAATTTTTTAACAACTAGAATAAGCTAAAAAAGGATTTATATGATTTACTTGGATTCTATTTGTATTGGTGAGGACAAACTTTGATATGATAGATTTTATATCCATAAGAGCATTCACATCAACTTATGCATAATTTTTTTGTCTATTTTAGCTAATTATTTTTCAAAACACCCACATCTTATTTTCTATTTTATATTCTATTTCATTGAAATATCCTCAGTCCTCCGTCTTCGCGGCTTGAGCTTGAGCATGAGCAGGTGGCAGGACTAGCTGGTGAAGCCACTATCTGTTCTTCTTGCAACACCACATGTTTTGATCCTTGAGCTTAACCAAATCCACTTGATTGAAAATTTTTTACTGTTACTGGTAGAACCGGTGGTATTGGACCCATCCTTGTTGGTTGATTGGTGTAGCAAGAAGAAAGTGAGAGAGAGAGAGAGAGAGAGAGAGAGAGATATGTTAAAATATTGATTTTCCTAAGCTAGTGCCTCTTAAATTTGGACTAGAAATATAGCAAAATCTCTTTTTGCCTCACTAGTTAATATGACGTCGGTATTTTTTGAGTTGTATTGGCTAAATTTTAGTATTTATGTTACTTTAAATCTAAACGAGTTGATGTGAATGCTCTAAATAAATATACCAAAACTTATTTTGATTGGATTATGTTACCAGTTATGTAATTAAAGATGCATATGGTATGCATAAAACAAGAAGTTTGATATTCATATATGATACATATAACTCACGTATCAGTCCATGCTCATTCAAATTTATGCTTATCCTCTCGTGTAATCAGATATGCAAATTGCTTACCCTATGTCCTTGCAGCTTGGGACCCTTTTTGTCATAGTTTTGGGACCCTTGTCATTTCCAGTCTCTCAACCCAACTTTTTGAGGTAGAGATATTTCTATTTATTCGTAATATATAACTTACATATATATTATTAGGTGAATATGTGCTTTGTGTCAATATGACTATAATAAAATGGAGACAAACATTCAGCAAAAAAAAAAAAAATGGAGACAAACAATGCAATCTTTCATAATTATAGAAGTTCTTCTATGGACAACAAGTTTAGGTGTCAACTCATTATAAGTCAAAATAAAATAAAAGTAATAATGCAAAACTGACCCTTTAACTTTCAGTCTTTTTCATTTCAGTCCTCCAACTTTCAGTTTTGTCATTTCAATTCTCTAACTTTCAATTGTTGTCAATTTAGTACTCCATTAAACTCTAGTTATGTCCTGCCGTTAATTGAGCCAAAACGACGTCGTTTTGGCTCTTTTTTTTATAACAAATTTCGGAATTTAAAGAAAAAAACTGATATTAAAAAAAAAAATCAAAACCGAGGAATCATTCCACACCCAAATCACTCACTAAAAAAGCTTGTAAATTTCCTACACACTTCTCAAACCAAATCCTCCACATTGTAAATCCAAAACACAGCAACAACAAAACTCCCACTACCACTTTCAAGAAACTAGCTACTCATCAATCTCTCACAAAAAAGTTTCAGCTTTCTTTCCATCATTTCATGCCAAGATTCAATCTTTCAACATCCAATCTCTTCCAAGTCCAAGAACACTCCTAAAACTGAAGAAGACAATGGATCTGACCCCGACCTAACAAAAATCAAACTGTACACGTGGCCGTCTTTAGCAAAACCCATGAAACTGCCACACCCACAAAAACGCTCAGTTCGCCCTCTATTTAGCATTCTCCTCCTCATAGTCTTCACCGCCACTGTTAGCTTCCGCGTCGTGCTCTACCGCGTTGACGTCAACCTCAACCTCAATGCGTGGTCCCCGTAGAAGAAAACCCATGTCCTCAACGTCAACTCCAAGCTCCTCAAATATGCGTCTGTCGACATCTCCGAGCCACGCGCCAAGCAAGAGATAGAGCAATTGCTAGAGGGCAACTTCGCGAGCCAAGGCCGGTATCGAACCTTCGTCGCCGACCAACTTAATCGTTTCCCCAAATTCTCTAAGTTAGGGATTTGGGTGTGGAATGATTCCTCGATTTTGATTTCAGGTAAGGGGAACGACGTCCCCCTAAATGTTTTTTTTTTTTTTTCTTTTTTTTAATATCAATTTTTTTTTTTAATTTTCTTCAAATTCTAAAATTTATTATAATAATAAAAAAAAAGAGCCAAAAAGACGTCGTTTTGGCTCAATTAACGGCGGGACATAACTGGAGTTTAACAGAGTACCAAATTGACAACAATTAAAAGTTAGAGAACTAAAATGACAAAACTGAAAGTTAGAAGACTGAAAGTTAGAAGGTCAGTTCTGTATTTTTGCCTAAAATAAAATAAGAATTTACTCAAATTCATCACAACTCAAAACAAGAGTATTACAAAAATTTTGTGAGATTTTACTATGTCCTTAAACTTTCTCTATTTACAGGGGGATCAAGTTCAAACTTGTTTCTCCCCATTATTTTAAAAAGTAATTATTTTTTATGTTCATTTCCCATAAAGAGCCGTAGACAATTCTATATTATTATAAGATTGTGAAACATTTATTTGATTTAAATAAAGTAATATCATCACTTAAGATTATTTTGAAACAACAGATGGAACCTTTCAAATCGGAAAAAGTGAAGCAAGCACCAAATAGATGCACCCACCCAAAGCATTAAGCCCAAATGGCTTTTTTCCAGGTTTTTTCAATTAAAATTATTGGCACATCATTGGAGGCAACAGATGTGGTTCTCTCCTTCCTATGGTTTAGATATTTACTTATAATGAACATAACCATATGCATATTGCCTTGATGCCCAAAGTTGTGAGGCTGTAAGCCCTTAGTTTGATTGGCTTGAACTAATAGTACTGTATAAGCTTATATCTAAAATAATTGAGCAAGTTGAAAAGTCCTCACTAAGGTGATCAGTGACGATAGATCTTAAACCACATATTGAGTGGTACTTGAACTACTCCACTCAATGATAAATAAAAAATGAAGGGGAAAGTGGAGTCTATGGTAGCGAAGCTAGTCATGACAAAGTCTTTTTTTTTTCGAGGGGCAAATGGAAATACATGGTGAGAATTATGAAAAAATTGGGGTTTCACCATAATAGATAACTCTGATAATGACTTGCGTGAGTATCCCTACATATTCAGTTCTTACCAATGGTGAAGTGAGTGGGTATATTCATCCATCTAGAGGGTTACACCAAGGAGACACCCTATTTCCATACCTTTTCATTATTTGTGTGGAGGGGCTCTTGGTGCATTGCTCTTTAGGGAATAGGGAGGCCGTATATATTTTCCCTGAAAGTAATAGCTAGTAATATCATAAAACATTTCTTTGCTTGTTACTAGTTATTAGGGACTGAAAATCCTTAATTTTTCTCGTTTTTCTATTGAATTTTGCAGAATTTACTGTAATTTTCTCACTCAAGTGAGTATTGATGCATGTTGGTATAGCCGATGGTAGGAGTTTTTATTTATTTATTGTTGGTGGCAGGCATGGGTACGTTGTTATTTGGTGGATTTGAGTAGGGCAGTATATATAGTGTAGTGCAATGTTAGTCATCATTTTTCAGACAAAGTTTCTCTTAATCAGGTTGGAGGGTTCTCTATTATTATCGAGTAATAAAACCATTTATATGAATAATTAAATTATTTAAATCAAGTCAAATATGACAAAATCAAGTAGGTCTTATGACTAAAATTACATATGAATACTCATTTTACTAACCATATGACAAATTAGAGAACTTTCTTAAAAACTAGTTTTGATTAAAATTCTATTGCTTTTTCCCTTCAAACAATCACAATAATGTTGTAATCCCCCAATGTAAAATTCCCCTCCATCATTTTTTTTTTTTGAGATACAAATACACACACATACAAGTAAAAGGAAATGAAGTTCTAACTTCTAACACAAAAGTACACTACAAACTCCATTAAAAAAGCCATGGTAATTTATAAGAGAAAGTGGAGCAAGTTATATTACTTACAACACACTTTCTTTCTTTCTTCTTCTTTTCCTTTTTTTTTTAGTTAATGTTCAACAACCTTTCTATTTTTCTATTTCTTTTTTATTTCCCTTTTCCCTCCCAACAACCATAAATTAATGATATTGCAATGTTTTAATGAAAAAGACCTCTTTGTTCTCTTCTTAAATGACAAAGAGAGGCTGTTGAAATCCCCCAAATGACAAACACCTGTTATCTTCTTCTTTCCTTGTTCTTCTAAAGTTTATATATATTTAGTTTAAGAATTAAGACCTTTTTAGATCACCCAGTGAAGGCATGTGTTGGAGGGTTGAATTGAAGTAAAAGAAAAAGTTGTTGGTTTTCCATTGTAATGTTTAAGCTGTCACATTTAATGAACAAAATATGGAAGCTTCAGTAGCAACAAAATATTTGTCCACTAGGTTAACGAATCTTCTAAAATGTATTCAGGCTACAATAGCAGAAGATAGCATGCAACAATACTTGTGAGTTTTTGCTACAAAATCACTTGTCATGCCTTGCCATACTTCCAAAATGAAACACTGAAACACTAATAAGTAATAACCCGATTATAAAATGGAAATTCCTAATATACCATACACAAGTAACACAACAAATCCAAAGTACACAATTCTCACATGGAAAAAGTACTAAAATCACTCTTTCTGGTTGATAAAGGAAGCAAACTTGTTGACCAAATCAACGGCCTTCTCACAATCTGGCTTCATCAAATGGAATATGTGACCCTCTCCTTCATGCTCCACAGCCTCCACAGTTCCAACCCACCCACTCTTCTTTAACTCCTTATAGTAACACTCAATCACACCTCTTAAATGGTCCTTCTCAGCAAAAATTATCAAAACCCTCTCACACCCAAGCTTGGCTAAATCCTCCTGTGGAGGCTTCAACCTAGGATCCTCCAACCCACCATTTGTTGGACACATGTACAACCACATTTGATCATCCTCCATACCACCAAAGAATGGATGCACCAAAATCACCCCGACAACCTTAATACCCGGTAACCCAATTGACCCGACCCGAACTGCCAAAGTATGAGAAACATTCCCTCCACCACTATCCCCACCAATGAAGACCCGGTTAAAATCTGCGTACTTGTTCAACCATGACTCCGACCCATTTCTATTAACATGAGATGCGACCCATTGGAGCCCTGCCATGAGTCCTCGTAACAAGCGGGTATGGGTCGCTCCGGGAAAAGCCCATATTCAATTGAGACTGCTATGGCATTGGCTTTAGAAGCCAATGAGATGAGGTGGTTATGGTAAAGTGGAGAGAAGGCAGACTCAAAGCAAAAGCCACCACCATGGATGTAGAAGAGTAAAGGGAGTTTCTGGGTCGGGTCATGGATCTTGGGTAAGAAAATTCGGGCAGAGATGGAGGGCTCAGTTGAAATAACTACGTCTTTGGATTGGACCCCAGTGATTGGATCATCGGAAGGTGGGATCTTTTGGTTTTGAGTCCATTCAAATTTTTCAACCCGGCCATCTTTGTAGACCCGGAAGAAGCGGAATTCATGGGCTATTTCATTGTTGGTTGACTCCATTTGAAAAAGCAAAAAGAAGAAGATGATGATGAAGAAGAGTGCAGAAACTTAAAAGTGAGAGTTTGGTAAGAGAAGTAAGAAACAAGTGATGAATAAATTAATAGGAGTAGCTGCAATGTTACATTCTGTGGTTATAACGGCATTAGTAACAGTAAATTCCATTATTGTATTCTGACTGTGTTAGAGTTGTTAGGAAAAGTGGTCTATGCGTAGCTACAGTGGTTCTCTTTTTTGTACATTACATGAAAAGCATGTCTTTATGTTTTTGCTTTTTTGTGGGGCGAAGTACATGAGAATTGAGAAGCATGAATATGAATTTGTAGGATTCATGTGATGTCATGCGTTACTAATCCTAGCTATGACGTCTACAAGCGAATCGATCATGGCATCACAGACCAGCAAGGTGAAAGAATCTCGTGCATAATGGCCACCTTCTGCGCAATTTGTCGAGAATACGTTCACGACGAGTTTCACAAACATTTTTTTTTTTTTAATTATAGATTTTCATTGGTTTTGTACGGCCATTTCACTTATAGAAAAATCTATCAGGAATTTGCCTCTCTCGAATGGATAGATCCAAAGAGTGTCGGTAGATACATGTAGAAGGTGTTTGGAAAGTGATGAAATGCACGGTTTATTATAGTTTTAATTTTATTTTTGTTATTATTTATGGATCTCATTGCACTTTTTTGATACTATTTATGGGTCCTAATGTATTATTCAACTAATTTTTAACTTTTTTTCAACAAAAAAAATTTAGTTTCAGCTAAATAAGCTGTTTCCAAGCGGATCCGTAATATCACCTCCACTTAAAGCACTTGCATCATAGGACTCACATGACTTAATGTATAAATTGTATAAGAGGTAAGTTTTTGCACATCTAACATTAAAAATCACTCGTATCAATCTATGTAAACTTGTATAGATTTAGATTGTCATGGTTACAATTTACATGCAAATCTATTTTTTAATATTGCTTTACTCATATACACAAAGATAGAGAAAAATGGATGATTTGAAAAAGAAAATTTTTTAAAAAAAATTATATAGATAAAAATAATATTTTAATAAAATGTAATGTATAATAGATGATGTGATATAAATATTTTTTAAAAATGATTATGTAAAATAGAAAAAGTAAGTTTTTATATTAAAATAAAAAGAAATTTTGCACGAACTAATGCAAATGCTCGTTACCCTTAACAAATTATTTATAATTTCATTATTTTTAGAAATATATCCCACACGTGGCAGAGATTAAAATGCAAAACTTGAAAACAGACACAAAACACAAAAACAAGGGTGCACTAGAGCCAAAGGTGTTAATAGTGAGGGACACTAGCGAGATTTGAGTGTTAATATAAATTGTAATGGTAGGTTGGAAGTACCTGTAAGTTGTAAGATTGAAGATAGTGTTGTGCTACACTTGGAAGAAAAGCCCGACAAAAAAAAGCCCATCCCAAAGCTCGGAGGATCGTCTAAATATTCAAGTGGGTTCAACAGCCATGACCCATGGGCCAAACAAAGTGGACCTAAACCTTCTTCACGAAGTTAATCTTCAACAATCTTTAGGGGTTGTTCGTTGGGATATGCTTTTAATGTGATGCACATTACAATAATGTAATATTAATAATTTTAATATATTTTATTTTTCTATCATTACTATAGTTTAAAATTATAAAATATATCACATCATCTTAATTTCATTATCTTCCTAAACAATTTAATGTTGTATTCTTATATTGAGATTACATTAATGTAAAAGTTCAAACAACATAATTGAGATTACATTAATATTACAATAACGTAATATTACAACATAATGTAATATTACGGCGAACCAAATGCCTCTTATTATTTCTATTTCCTTTTTATTTAATTTTTCCCTACAAAGTTCAAACAACCGTAATAATGTTGAAATCCCCTAAATGACAAAGACTCGTCATATTTTTTCCTTTTATTTTAAAGTTGGGTCCTATTAATAGGTGCTCTTAGAGCATTTTTTAATAGAATATTTAAAAAAAAATTATATCACTTTCATAAAATAAAATAAAAAATTGCCATAAAAATAATAAATAAATAAATTCTCATAAAAGGTTTCTAAAAATATTTCTTAAATCAATATCTTTAGGATATCCTTTAACTTTTCCCTTTAAAGTTTATGTATACATTTGACCGTTAGATCATCCCATGAAGGGATATCTTGAGAGTTGAATTGAAATAAAAAGAAAAAAGTTGTTGGTTTTCCATTATAATTTTAAGTTGTCATCAATGCATTTAGGCATGGTTTGGATCCACGTTTATGATCCACGTTTTGCGTTTACGTTTGGAAATTGCTAGGGCCCACGCTACAAAACGTGGAAACACAAGCTCAGGAAACGCAAAGCTAAAACAGAGCTGAAACGCGCAAGCTCTCTTCTTCTCTACGCATCGTTTCATTAATCCAACACGTATTTTATACTGTTCATGGATCAGGCTCTTGCGTGTTTCATTAACCTCATAAGGAGCTGCTTCATTCTCATAGATACGCACCGTTTCATTAAGCTCCAAGCTCTTGCACGTACTATTCATTCGTGTGCGCGTACTGTGAACAAATCTGATGAACAGTGCGTGTACTGTGAATAAAACCACACAACTTGGAGACCCATCTGATCAAAACGGTGCGCTGCCTCTCAACGGCTATTTTCACGAAGCTTCAGCTTTCTTTTCTTCTATCCAAACAGACCCTTAATAAACATAATATGGAAGCTTAGCGTAGCAACAAAATATTGGTCCACTAGGTTAAGGAATCTTCAAAAATGTTTTCAGGCCACTAGTCAAATATAGCATGCAATAATACTTGGAATTTTGGTACAAAATCACTAATCATGCTTTAACATACTTTCAAAATGAAACACTGAAACACTAATGACCCAATTACAAAATCAAAATTCCTAATATCCCATACACAACAAATCCAAAGCACATAATTCTCATAAGGAAAAGTACCAAAATCACTCTTGCTGGTTGATAAAAGAAGCAAACTTCTTGTTCAGATCAACAGCCTTCTTACAATCTAGCTTCAAATCTATTTTTGTACTTTTGATATGCTGGTACTACTTTGCATTTAGCAGTTTTTTGAATATATATCTTTCTTACCTATCAAAAAAAAAATATTACTGCATCACTTCATGAAAAAAAATTTAGTAAAATTTTGTAGTTTAACTTTTTTCAAATTTTAGTGGTTCTAGTCTTCTAGAGTTATTTATTTGTCAAGCCTAACTTTGACGCCGCAATCACACACCATGCAAAGCATTACAACTGTAACATTATTCAAAAAAAAAAAAAAAAAAAATTATTATGTAGAGCATAATTACTAAAAAATAATTATTTATAATTTCATTATTTTTAAAAATACATCCTACAAGTGGCAGAGATTTCAAATGCAAAACTTTAAAACAGACACAAACACACAATAGGGAGGGAAACACTATGGAGAGTAGGATGAATTTGGAAGAATGCAGAGAGCCTTGTACTAGGAACAAAAGCCCATTAAAAAACAAGCCCATCCCAAAGCTCTAACGATCACCTATATCTAAGTTGGGCTCAATAGCCGAAACCCTCAAGCCGAACAAAGTGGACCTAACCCTCCTTCAAGAAAGAAACAAAACGTTTAATCAAAGCTTGTGCCTTCACATAACTTAGATCCTCAATATGAAAGCAATGCTCTTCTCCTTCGTTCTCTATAATCTCTACATTTCCACACCATCCACTCTTCTTCAATTCCTCATAGTAACTCCAACCCACCTCTCTCAAATGGTCCTTTTGAGCCACAAAAACCAACACTCTCTCACACCCAAGCCTAGCCAGATCCTCTACTGCCGGTTTCAGCTTGGGATCCTGCAACCCACCATTTCCAGGATACATGTACAGCCACATTTTGTCATCATCCGTACCACCAAAATACGGGTGCACCAAAACCGCCCCAACTAGCTTCACACCCGGTAACCCGTCCGACCCGACCCGAGAAGCCAAATAGTGAGAAATATTGCCTCCAGCACTGTCCCCAGCGACAAAAACTCTGTCCAAATCAGCATGTTCGTTTAGCCACGCCTCGGGTCCATTTCTCTTAGCGTGGGACGCGACCCACTGGAGCGCAGCCCACGAATCCTCGTAACAAGCTGGGATCGGGTGCTCCGGAGCTAGCCTGTACTCGACCGAGACAGCGATGACGTCAGCCTCGGATGACAACGTTGTTACGTAGTTGTGTAACTTCGGAGAAAACGCAGATTCGAAGCAGAAGCCGCCACCGTGGACATAGAAAAGGACGGGGAGTTTCCGGGTCGGGTCTTGGATCTTGGGTAAGAAAATGCGGGCGGAGATAGCGGGTTCGGATGAAACGACGACGTCCTTGGATTGGACCCCGGTGACTCTGTCGTCAAACGGTGGCGTTTTTTCTGTGGATTGGAATTTTTCAATGTGACCGTTTTTGTGTACCCTGAAGAAGCGGAATTCATGGAGTATTTGGTTTTGGGTGGTTTGAGAGCCCATGTTTTGAGATGGATAATTAGCGTAGAAACGGGTTTTGAATCTGGGTCTTGGGTATGATGAGGGTCTAAGAAAGAGACATTGGAAGTGAGGAAAAGAAGGTCGAAGAAGAAGGAGATTTAAAGAGTTGGCCATAAAGGAAACTTTCATGATTGATAGGTTAATTATTAAAGAGAGAGAGAGAGGCACTTTAAGAAAGAGGGTAATGTAGATGGAGTATGACTTTGGGCAATAATGTGGATGCTGGTTGGATTTTGATTCTGTGATATGATATCAAGTTTGGTTTACGCAAAGGTGGAGGGGTAGGTTAATATTTTTATATTTGGTTATTGCAAAGGAGAGAGAGAGAGAGGGGATTGCGGCTAGGGTATAAGAGCATCTCTAACAGGTGCTCTATATTTATTTTTTGGAGCAAAAATACCACCGTGCACACTCCAACAAGTTCTTCATCTCTATTTTTTAGATTAGTTTTGCTACTATGTTTCTCTACAAACAAAGAACATTGTAGTTTTTACTATTTATTCTTCAAATGTTTTTTTTTTATTATAATAATCAGTATTGAATAAAAAAAATGTTAGAAGATGTGTAGTTGTTAAAAAAAGAATAAAGAATGAATGAAAAAATAATATTTAAATGAGATGGAGAAAATGATAGAGAATTTGTTGGAAAGTGTATTTGAAAAAGTAGGTAAATGAAAACTAAATGTCACTGTTCATTGTCCAAACAATATAAAAATTTGGCTAATTTGCTGGAGATGCTCTAAGAAGTGAGAATAGACAATCAATTCAGGAAAGAGAGGGACTGGGTTTTAGAATTTAGAAGAGGACAAATTTGGCAACTCTAACAGGTGGTTTGTGTGTGTATTTTTTTTTTTTTTTTATAATTTCATTTCAATAACATAGGATATTCTTTCTCAAAAAAATTTTTTAAAAAAAAAAGGATATTTGAAATTATGAAACACATTGAAATTTGAAGCACTTTTTTTTTTTTTTTTTTTGGAGATAGTATCATCACCAATATATCAATTAGTTTTAGTATAAGTGGGAATTGAATCTCAAATCTCTTATTTGACAACAAAAACCTTTATCAATTGAGTTAATTGAAACTTACTAAAATTTGAAGCACTTAAATAAGCAATTAAATGATTTTGATTAGATAACAAAAGTCACTTCACATGCCAAAACATATAAAAGTCAATATAAGAAAAGAAAATAACAATAATAAAAACTAAGGGAAAGCTTTTTTCCCCCTTAGATGACAAATACAATAAGAATTTTAACTCCTAACAGCAAAAACCACAACGGCCCTTTCTTCTAAAAATAAATAATAAAAACATAGTGTCTCTATCTATAATTTGTTAGATGCAAAAATAAGAACAAGGTTCTATTTTTGGAAGGAAAAAAAATGAAAGAAGGCTTGTTTTAAAGAGATGTAAAATTTATTTCTAGAAATATATATCTTTTGTTTTTTTTGACTGAAGAAATATATATCTTGAATATGCTTTGGTTTAATGAGATTTATAGGTGTGGCGGTCTTTTCCTGATAACCTTGGGTTGGTTGGGCCCAGACCCCCAATTTATTTGCATCCTGATTAGGCCTATCCCACAATGGGAGGCCCAAAGAAGTGGTTGGTGGTGTCATTTATGGTCTTACGGCAGTGCTTTAGCACTGAACTACCTCAAGTTTAGCTCGGCCATGAAGGTGACCACGCAGCTAAGTCTCCTTTTTTTTTCTTTGAGAAACAAACACGCACATATAATTCTCTTTTGCTTTTTAAAAAATTATCTATTTTTTAGATCGTATGCGTAGAATATGTTTTGGTTAATGAGTTACATATGGCATTAGAGAAATCCTCAAGTTAAGGTGAACACCTCTTGCTTGAGTTGGAATTAGAGAAATCCTAAAACTAGAGTTAGGTTTTGAGATTGATTAAGAGAATTATAATTTTCATTTATCTCTTTCAATTGATCAAGAGATCATGAAATTGAGACCCAAATTAAAGATTTAATCCACCATTTTATCAAATCAATGTGTGGTTAAAAAATTATTAGAGATTTTGCATATTAGGATTGGGGTTTTATGCTCAAATTGGAGATTTTGGGTTCCAACTATTAATACATTAAATTAATAGCTAAAGAATGTAATAAAATATCTCAATTAAAGGTGTAAAGTGTAAACTCTCAATTTGGTTAGAGCTTGACCAAAGTAAAGAGATTTAACAGAAGAGGAGTTTTATGCATTAAGTTTATTATGAAAATTATGGGTTTTTCAACCCAGTAAGGGTTTAACTAAATTGGATGAAATAATGTTTAACTATGACATCTAATTAGGGTTTGGTATCACCAATTGAGAGTAGACATTATAGATTTGGGATTAATCAAAGAATTAAAAAGTTAGGTAATGATTTAAATTTGGAGGTTTTGATGTTCTTAAGGTTTTCATGTAAAATTGAAGGTACAAGTATCAAATTAAGATACCTAATTATAAGTTCCAACATCTAAATAGGTAAGAAGATCACAAGTTATGATTAATTTTAATTTATCTTATATTAATTTAAGAATCTTACTAGTTAATGGATAAATTAAATATTTAGGATTTTAGATTTAAGGTAAGTGGGATTTGCACACTACTCCACATATTTTCCTCATATTTCATGAGTATCCTTAACTTATTGATATCCTCTTTGAATGATATATCATTAATGCTTGTGACCTCTTTTCATATTGTTATTCATAAAACGTGTGGTTACAAATCCTTCCCCTTTAATATATATATATTAAACAAAAGTCATCTTCCACTAAACAGAAGACTTTGTTTTTGAGGAAAGTGAAATTTTGAACTATATAGCCAAACAACCCCCTTTTCAAACTATGTAGCAAAATATTATTGTTTTGGAACTCGATATTGTTGATGTCAAATTCTAACTGAAACACGACATTAGCAATGTCAAGTTCCAAAACAAGGATATTTTGTTACATAGTTTGAAAAGTAGGCTATTTGGCTACATGATTCAAAAATTAAGGCAATATATCCATTTTTCCCCTTTGTTAATTTTTTTCTTAATTCACTAATGCGATCTTTCTTAAGAAAAAATAATTCACTAATGTGAGGGTTGTATTTGTTTCTTTCTTAATTCATCAATGCAATCTTTCTAGAACTAAATTATTCACTAATGCAATCTTTCAATAAATAAAAAATAAAAATAAAAAAACTAATGCGAAGGGTTGCATACATTATCCAACTATTGTGAACTCCAAAGATTTTCTAAATGCTTTGTGTGGGGGCCAGTTAATCAAGAGGTACTGTTAAGGTTGTACTAACTGGGCTTATGGCCCAATCCGAGGACATTAGACCATCCGAGGATGTCCAAATGAGATTATAAGGGGAACGGAGTAAAAAGAAGAGTAGAGATAATAAGAGATAAGTCCAACGAATGTCCAAGGAGAAAAGCCATCTCGGCAACAAGGGTTCGAGGTCAGTAAGAGTGCCATATCATCATGGACTTTCTTCGAAGTTACATCATAACTAAGGGTTGGACGTTGGACAAGGGCTAAGAAAGGAGAAGGGCAACAAATATCTTCAAAAAGATGCTACCTCCGCATTAAATGCCTCCCAACCAACTCTCTGGCCACATTAATGTGGAGGTGATGCCTGAGCAGTGGTCAAGCAGCCTTACAGCTATTAGTTGATGGTTCTGGGAGGTGTTGGATGAGACAGGAAGGAGTTCCCCGAATCTAAACTACACGTGTGTGATAGGATGATACCAAAATTGTAGTATATAGCATGGGAAGATGTACTAGAAAAGGGGATTGGAGAAGAAATCAAGCAACTTTTACGATAAGACTGTGAACTCTTGTAAAACTTTGTTAATCAACAAGACAATATAATATAAGCTCCTCAGGCCACTCCGATGACAGATTTTCTTATCTTACTTGTGTTTAGTAGCCTTAAATTAGCAAATTTTATCATTTTTCTTCTAGAGTAGATCTAGTTCTTTCATCCAAACTCTATAAATTTATTATTTGGGCTTCTTGGGCTAAAACCCAATCCTATATTGGATCCAATCCAATTTCAGTCCTTACGATTTACGCCGTTTGTAGGGAGGCTCGATCTATTCTAAAGGAGATTCAGTTACAACGTTCACGATGGAGGAGGCAGGTCCACACTAGGCAGCAGTAGAACCACACCAGGTAGAGGTTAATCTACATCAAGCAGAATCAAGGGGTTCTCAACATGGCAATCCGCGTAGAAGCCTTGAACAAAGAGGAGGCCATAAAGGAAGTGTGCACACAACTCATACCAGTAAAAATCAATCTCGAGGGAAGAGTCATGTTTCCCATGCAAAGAATGACAGAGACATGCAACGTAAAATCGACGAGTTGAGGAAGGAATTGCATCATGCTCGGCGAATACGTTCATCGCCTAGCTCCAAACCGTCCTCCGAAGAGACAGATGGTGCTAGTTATAGGCGAAGATCCAGAACTCCGCCCAGCGAGACCTTTTCCTATGAAGAGGAGCACCACCATAGACGTAGATTCAAAAGCTCGCCTTGCAAAGGCTTGGGGAACGATGCCATGAACAAGGCGCTGAGTCAAGTTTTAAGTCACCCTTCACACGGAACATAGAAGATGCGAGCCTTCCTCGACAATTTCATCAACCCACATTCACCATTTATAATGATCGGACAGACCCGGTATGTTAGGACATATGTGTTTCACATGTTAAGAACATATGTCATGATTTTATATAATTGGCTTATCTTTTGACAAAACGCACTTTACTTGTATTTAGGTAGATTTAGGATGTCTTTAAATACTTCAAGAAACCTTGTTTCAAGATCAAGTATTGAAACTTTCAAGTCTGTTCAAGAAAACAAGTTCAGAGTGCAAAATCATTAAAGCTCGACAGCTGCATCTATCGAGCTTAAAGAAGCTGTTCTTCATTCGATGTGCTCGACACCTGCTTGACAGCTACTCGACACCTGCTATCTGTCGAGATTTAAGATTGTCAGAATTCCAATCTGATTTTCTTGGGATCCGTGAATGTGTCTTTGGGCTTTCTTTTCTCCTAACCCTAAACATATAAAATGATCAATTTAAGGGCCGTCAAAGTGTTCACAAGTTGCACAAGTTTTGAGCAAACTCTGTCCAAGCAAATTGTGACCAGAGACAAAGTTCTTGCCCTAGTTCATCTCTTTCTCTTGAAGAAGTTGCTGTGTATGTGCACCGTAGGATTTTGTGACCAAGCATCTTCTTGATCTTCATCGTGTGGATGAACTAAAAAACTTTGCAAACCAACAACCTTCTTAGTTGGTGATTGAAGTCGTGTACTGGGATCTGCGCAATTGGTTAGTCACGTACTGGGAATCGTGCATTTAAAAGGGGAACTGTCACTACAGAATAAGTCCAATTGGGTATTGGAGTAAGGGTTCAACTGTAGGTTGGTAAGGTACTTGGATTCCTTTACTTGTAACCGCTTGTTGTGATAATAGTGGAGTTTCGGGAGTGGTGACCTGAAAATCACCCGGTGGGGTTTTTGCCGTTAGATTTTCCCCATTCGTAAACAAATCACCGTGTTATTTATTTTCCGCTGCATATTTAGTTTGTTGGTGATTTTTTGTGCTACCACGCGTTTGCATGATAAATTGATTAATTAATAACTTGGATAATTAATTTCTATCACAAGGGGTCATTCAGTTTGTGGCCTATCAAGTGGTATCAGAGCGGGCACACTCTGATTAGGGTTTAATCTTTGCTGTGTTGATCCATTGACCCCTGTTTGTCATGGATAGAGGACAGTCATTAATCATACCTCCTTTATTTGATGGCACTAACTATGCATACTGGAAAGTACGTATGAGAGCTTTCTTGCAGTCTTTAGATGAAAAAGTGTGGCAAGCTGTGGAGATAGGCTGGACTAAGCCTACAGAAACACCAGCCGACTGGGATGATGCCAAGATTAAGGCAGAAAACTTCAACAGGAGAGCATTGAATGCATTATTCAATGCTGTCACCAATGAGGAGTTCAAGAAGATATCCTCAACTGAAACTGCTAAGGTGGCTTAGACCATTCTCCAGACAACCTATAAGGGTACTAAGGCTGTCAAGGACTCAAAGTTTCAAAGGCTCACTACAAGCTTTGAAAAGATAAAGATGGAGAAGGATGAGTCTTTCGATGAGTTCTATGCCAAGCTAAAGGACATAGTGAACTCAACCTTCAATCTTGGGGATACCATTCCTGAACCCAAGATTGTGAGAAAAGTGCTCAAATCTCTGCCCGAGAGATTTCATGCCAAGATTACAGCAATAGAGGAATCAAAGGATATTGACAAGATTTCTCTGACTGAGCTAGTTGGAAACTTGTAGACCTACGAGTTAAGGTTGACAAGAATAGGCAAGTCGGGTAAAAGCAAAAGTATGGTACTAAAGGCCAAGAGCAATGAAACAGATGAATCTTCTGATGATGAAGATTCCAAGATGAAGTCCTACATTACCAGGGAGTTCAAGAAGTTTATGAAGAACGCCAATGGAAAGGGTTTCGACAAGGACCGCAAGCAATCCAGTTCTCCTCAGTTTAAAGGCCAAGACAAAGGGAAAAAGGATGCTAAGGAAGGTGGTCAGTACACTGTTCCCTCAGGACCTAAGTGTTTTGGGTGTCAAGGCTTCGATCACATGAAGCATGAGTGTCCTACATACCTCAAGAGCATTAGGAAGAGCAAGGCACTTGCTGTTACCTTGAGCGACACTAAGCCTGAGGATGATTCCGACAATGAGGATGACGGAATCTTAAAAGCCTTCACGGCCACGATCAATTCTATTGATGGGATTGTTGAAGATGTGGTTGAAGAAGAGGAACTGGTGGATTCCAAATTTGAGAAGAAGGATGATCAAGATGACATCCATATAGCCTATGAGAAACTGTACAAGCTTTCTGAGAAGTATGAGAAACTATATAGACTAACTACCAAGAAGCTCAGTGATGTGGAACTTGATCGTGAGGAGCTTTCCACAAAGTTTGATGAGGCTAATCAAACTATTGGGGCACTGAGGTTTGAGAACAATTTCTTGGCTGAGAAGACCAAGAAACTTAAAGCAAAACTATGTCAAGTCAGAACTCAACTGGAAAGGACTTCAAGCGTAAAGCTGGGTAAGATACGAAGCATTCAGAAATCTGCTTCAGATCGAACAGGTTTAGGGTATGGTCTTTCTTCCTCTAATACTGCTTCTTCTAGTACTACTGTTTTTGTTCCTCCTGCTAATAATGTTAAAACTGAGAATAATAAGATTAAAACTGAATTAGCTAGTGAGAACTTAGACAAGGGTAAATCTATCTTAGGAGCACCCCCTAAGTTTGAGAAGAAAGATGTTAAAAACCTTAGGGCTAAGAAGGCTAACTCTTAAAAGCCTAAACAAAAGAAGCAGCATCTCTGTCATCATTGTGGAGCTGCCGGTCATACTCGACCAAATTACTACAAGTGGCTTGCCACTCAACAGAGCAACTGCATGATAGCATTTGGAAACCAGAATTAGCTTCAATCCTCTCTCCCTCCCCTTGGTGCTCTTCTCAAAGCCCTCATGTTCATTTCGAACTTGAACGGTTTTAATTCTTCCCCTTCACCACCGATTCAAGGGTTTGCTAGACGGAAAGGTTCTTCCAAAGTATGGAAGGAAAAGGGCTCCAAGTGATCCTGTCACTTTTCTCTCTCTCTTCTTGTTTTTGTGTGTGCATTACTTATGTGTTTTGCTTTCACATTTTGAGTCAGTCTAGTTTTTATGTTTTGTTTGTTTAACATGTTTTTGTTTGGTTATTTTTCAGTTTTTGCTTTGTTTTGTTTTTCTTTATAAAAATTAAAAAAAAAATTGAAAAATCAGAAAAATACAAAAATAGTGTGTGTTTTGTGTACTTTAGTACTTGTGTACCTTGGATGGCCATTGAAACAAAATTTTCTAAACTTTGTATCATTTGTAACTTAGATGAGCATCTCTATGCACAACTAAGCAAGTGAGCTTTGTGGCTCGTGTTTGTGATGAGTACGATTAAGTTGTCTTTTAAACTTAACACTCAAATCACTCTTTTTGACGGGAAGGACTAAAAAATCCTGAGAGAAAGACATAAATAACCATCTCACCACTGTTGCCTGTCAATCATAATATGACACATGTATGCTTCGGCATAGCAAAAGTGCAGTGTCATTGACATTTGTGTGCTTAGGCATAGCAAAATTTGAATGTCAAATATCATTGGGTAATTCTTTTCTCTCTCTAATAAGCCCATGCATGATATGTTTAAAAGAAAAATATGCAAAGAAAAATCAAAAGCAAAAAGATCAAAAATGCTTTAAAAGTGATTGCAAGCGTGTATTCTAGGGGATGTGGGAGTTATAGGATGTACCTCAAAGGTGATAGTCCCCATCAAGCAGTTATGATTATGTGTGAGTTAAAGATTTTCTCATATCTCAAATCGTCATAACATGCATACACTTATGCAATCTTGTGATGTTTTTTTCACGCACAACATGCAATATTCTTTGCTACTCTTGATACATGTGCAAGTAACAATGTGATTTGGCCATCACGAGGTTTTACATGTATTAATGTATGCTCACTAAACTGTCTAGACTTGTTTTTGAAATATAAAATTGGTTAGACTTTTTTAGTGTGTGTGTGTGTGTTTTTGAAGATCCATGTGCTTAAATTTTCATTTGAGAGATGATTTTGAGAGCTTAATATGTTGTTTGGATCGTTGGTTGAGTTGCATGTTGGATTGCATTCATGTCTGTGTTTTTCACATCTTGAAAAACTGTTTTTAAAAGCTAGCTCAACACCTCCTCGATACCTCCTTGATAGCTGGCTATCTGTCGAGCTTCCTAAAGCTTTTTCTTATCGCAATCTCGCCTGCACCTCGATACCTGGTGGATCGATCGAAATTGGGTTTGTATGCTCTATAGCTTCTCGACACCTGGTGGATCGATCGAGCTTCTATTCTTGATTCTGATGAGTTGATCCTCGATACCTCCTTGACACCTCAACTGTCGACGAGTATTTCCTCGACACCTCCTCAACAGATCGCTCGATACCTCTCGATACCTGCATCTGTCGAGACTTACTAGTTTTCCTATATAAAGCCTCTGCGCGATCTGGCTCTTATTTGCATCGATCTCTCTCTCAATACTTCTTTGTTTCTCTCCCAAAAACACTCCAATCTCACTCCTATCTTGGTTCTCAAGGATTTTACAAGGTTTTTCAAGTTTTTCTTCACTTGGTAAGCTTCTAATCCTTTCTCATTCATGCATTTCATGTTTTGAAACCTAGGATTTGGGATTTTTGAAAATTTTTGGGGTTTTTCAAAATTGATGAGATTTCATTGAAATTTTGGGTTGGATTTTCACTTAAATGTGTTTAAAACCTCATACATTGCATCACATTCGCATTATAATGGTATTGCCATGCATTTAGATGTGTGCTATATGTTTATGTGCTAATAGGTTTGGATTGGGCTAAGCCCATGATGCAATTTCCTTTGCATGTCACATGTTAATGCATTTCCCATGCATACGTACTTCTTTTCAATATATTTGATATATTTGAAACTATTTGGGACTTTTCTGATTGTCATTCTTTCTCTCCCTCTCTGTTAGTTTACGTTAGTCGTGTCTATGGCACCTAAGCGTAAATCCACTCCAGCCCGGAACCCTCTTCGTTCCGGTGCTTCTTTGTCGTCTGATCCTACTCTATCTCATATTCGGTTTCGTGATGATGATGCTTTTAAGGCATTTTCGGAGAACTTTTCTAGACGAGGCATTCATTCGGAACGCCAAGTCATCTTGACGGATTTTGCTGACACCGACCTTCCTTCTGTCATTCACAGTAGGGGATGGGAGTCACTGTGTGACATCCCGGTCACCTGTCCTCTCGTGCTTATCTAGGAGTTTTACTCCAACATGCACGGGATTGATCGGTCAGTACCTCTTTTCTTCACTCGCGTTCGAGGTACGCGCATTCCTATCACACCGAGTTGGTTGCGGATGTGCTTCGGGTCCCTAGGATAGAGTTTCCTGACTATCCTAGGTGTAAGCATCTGAGGACTATGTCCAGGGATGAGCTCATGTCTGCTTTCTGTGAGCACCCTTCTTCTTGGGGTGAGCGTCTGTTTACACCATGTCGACCTTTTGCCAAAGGTCCTAGATTCATGAATATGGTGATGACTTTTGTTTTGCATCCCCTCTCTCACTAGAACTCCATAACAGAGCCTTGTGCTCGATTTTTGTTGTCTCTTCTTGAGTATTTTACCATAGACTTCCCTTCTCATTTCATTTTTTCTATTATAGATGTTCATCTAGATTCGGCGTCCCGTGGTAAGCTCATCCTTCCTTCCGCTAGCACGAGGATTCTACACCATTTTTCCGTTCCTTTTCCCTCTTCCGATCATTTCACTACCATGTGTGCCATAGATTACGCTACAGTTAAACGTAGCGAGGCCCAGCTTCGGTCGCGACAGTCAGATTTAGCAACTCCTTCCTCCCGTTCTGCTCCATCCACATCGGCTCCTCCTTCTTCTTTGGGCGATGTGTCTCTAGGAGATATCATGGCGTAGCTGCAGCGCATAGATACTAGCCTCGATACACTCTCTACGGAGTTGTATCAAGTGAACGTTCGTGTCGGTCATATTGCACGACAACGGGCGTCTATGGGTGGCTTTACTCCTGAGGCTACTCCTTCACCACCTTCTCCCGTGGCTTCTGCTTCTGAGGATGAGGATGATGATGATGGTGATGACGATGATGCTGATAGAGATGCTAGCTCTGCCGATGAGATGTCTACGTGACACTTTTACCATTTGTCATTCGTGATAAAAAGGGAGAGTACTTTTGGTATAAGAGTAATCCATCTTAGGGGGAGAGTTAGTATAGGACCATTTTGTTAGGGGGAGTGTTGATACTTTTTGAGGGATATAGTGAGGATAGTATGTATCTTTTCTTTTTTTTTCTTTTTAGATACATTATTCTTGTACATGAGGTCTTGTGACCATTTATAGACATACATTGTACTTATCTCTTTCTTTATATTGATGTATGTTTTTCTTTCACCTACCCCTTCATATGTTGTTTCTTTTCTCCTTTTATACACATGTTTCTTATACATGTATGCAATCTATTATTTCTGTTTCACACAAAGATACCTTGATGAGTTTTGTTTAAAGTGTTTCAGAAATACAAGTTATCAAAGTCTACTTGCCATAAACTCTCTTCTTGCAAAGTTTTTCAAGAGTTTGTGTTAGGATAGATTTTATTGTATTCAACAAGTGAATATGAGTTGAGTGATTTATGACTTCTCTCATATGTTCATTTGTTTGTTGTGGTTTTGTCACGAATTGCCAAAGGGGGAGATTGTTAGGACATATGTGTTTCACATGTTAAGAACATATGTCATGATTTTATGTAATTGGCTTATCCTTTGACAAAACGCACTTTACTTGTATTTGGGTAGATTTAGGATGTCTTTAAATACTTCAAGAAACCTTGTTTCAAGATCAAGTATTAAAGCTTTCAAGTTTGTTCAAGAAAACAAGTTCAGAGTGCAAAATCATTAAAGCTCGACAACTGCATCTATCGAGCTTAAGGAAGCTGTTCTTCATTCGGTGTGCTCGACACCTGCTCGACACCCGCTATCTGTCGAGATTTAAGATTGTTAGAATTCCAATCTGATTTTCTTGGGATCCGTGAATGTGTCTTTGGGTTTCCTTTTCTCCTAACCCTAGACATATAAAATGATCAGTTTAAGGGCCATCAAAGTGTTCACAAGTTGCACAAGTTTTGAGCAAACTCTGTTCAAGCAAATTGTGAACGGAGACGAAATTCTTGCCCTAGTTCATCTCTTTCTCTTGAAGAAGTTGTAATGTATGTGCACCATAGGATTTTGTGACCAAGCATCTTCTTGATCTTCATCGTGTGGATGAACTGAAAAACTTTGCAAACCAACAACCTTCTTAGTTGGTGATTGAAGTCGTGTACTAGGATCCGCATAATTGGTTAGTCACGTACTGGGAATCGTGTATTTGAAAGGGGAACTGTCACTACAGAACAAGTCCAATTGGGTATTGGGGTAAGGGTTCAACTGTAGGTTGGTAAGGTACTTGGATTCCTTTACTTGTAACCACTTGTTATGATAATAGTGGAGTTTTAGGAGTGGTGACCTGAAAATCACCTGGTGGGATTTTTGCATTAGATTTTTCCCATTCGTAAACAAATCACCGTATTATTTATTTTTCGTTGCATATTTAGTTAGTTGATGATTTGTTTGTGCTATCACGCGTTTGCATGATAAATTGATTAATTAATAACTTGGCTAATTAATTAATTAATTTCTATCACAAGGGGTCATTCAGTTTGTGGCCTATCACGGTAGAACACATTAGCCATTTCAGTCAAAGGATGGCCATTCACTCCAAAGATGAGGCCTTGATGTGTAAGATCTTTCTATCTAGCTTGGGCCCGATGGCGATGAGGTGGTTCAACGGTTTAAGGGCGAACTCTATTGACTCCTTTAAGAAACTCACCCGGGCTTTTGGTGCTCGCTTTATTACTTGTAGCAGGGTTCCTCGGCCTTTAGGATCTTTATTGTCTATGTCCATACGGGAGGGTGAGACTCTGAAGGCTTATTTAGATAGATACTGGGAGATGTTTAACAAAATAGAAGGAGAGTACGATGATGTGGCCATTAGCACTTTTAAGGCTAGTCTTCCAGCCGAGCATGATTTGAGAAAATCTCTAATTGGTAAACCTGTTATTAGTGTACGCCAACTGATGGATTGGATTGACAAGTACAGAAGAGTAGAAGAATACCAACTGTAGGGGAAAGGAAAGGCTAAGGTGATCCCTCAGGAAAGGAGGGATTTCAGGTCGGACCGGTACAATAATAACCGAACTCGGAAAGACTTTGTTGGGCAATCAGGATCCGCCAATACCCAGGTGGTTAACGTTGTGTTTCGAGAGCCAGTGCAACAGGTATAGGAGAAGATTAAGAATGAGTCGTTCTTTAAATGGCCAAACAAGATGGCAGGAGATCCTATGAGACGCAACTAGAGCCTTTATTGCCACTATCATTAGGATCATGGACACATAACTGAGGATTGCAGAAATTTATGGGACCATTTAGACCAGTTAGTCCGAGAAGGGAAGTTGAAGCAACTCTTGCATCATTCTAGTGGTCGGGTAAGCCAAACGGGCTCAGAGTTTCGGGGAGATGCTTCTTCAAGACTCCCCCTTGGCACAATAAACGTTATTTTTGCTACCCCGAGGAGAATTGGATCTTGTCCTTCCAGGGTAATGTCGGTATCCCGTTATCCAGCCGAAGAGTCTAGTTCAATGCCTAAGAGAGCCAAAATGGGTATCCCATTAGTGTTAGGTTTTTCAGATGAGGACAAAGTTGAAACCATACAGCCCCATGATGATGCCCTAGTGGTTACATTGAGAATTGGTGGGTATGATGTGAAAAGGGTGATGATTGACCAAGGTAGCGCTGCTGACATAATGTACCCTGACTTGTATAGGGGGCTAAATTTGAAACCTGAGAACTTAACAGCGTACAATTCTCCTCTGGTGAGTTTTAAGGGTAAAATGGTCATCCAAAAAGGTCAGATCAGATTACCTATGCAAACTGGTACGGATGTGGTAGAGGTGGACTTCATCGTCGTAGATGTTTTCTCTCCCTACACAGCCATTATGGGCAGACCCTGGCTTCATACCCTGGGGGCCGTCTTCTCTACTCTTCACCAGAAGATGAAGTACCTATCCGGAGACCAGGTTTTGGAGATAGTAGGAAATCAAACTGCAACCCGACAATGCTTGGTAGCAACTATCCAACATCTGCCTGAGGCGGAGACCTCGGCCACCGCTGATAATGGTTTATAGCAATCAAAAACTCCAGCGTTACCCTTCAATGGACCAGCCGATGAGGCGAAATGTGAAGATCTAGAGAGGGTAATCATTGGCGATGATCTGGAGAAATTTGTTCAGGTTGGAGCTAAACTGCCTTTACAGGAGAGGGAGCAATTGGTTGAATTTCTCAGAGAAAATGTTGATGTTTTCGCATGGAGCATGTATGAAGCCCTGAGTGTAGACCCAAGTTTCATTTATCATCATCTAAATGTTAACCCTTTCATCACCCCGAAGAGGCAGCCACCTCGGCGTCCGTCAAAAAAGCACACTGAGGCTGTCAGAAATGAAATAACCAAGCTCAAGCAGGCAAGGGCTATCAAGGAAGTTTTTTATCCTTAATGGTTAGCCAACATGGTGGTGGTGAAAAAGAAGACTGAGAAATGGTGTGTGTACGTGGACTTCACGGATCTTAATAAAGCCTGTCCCAAGGACCCTTTCCCTATACCTAGGATAGATCAGTTGGTGGATGCAACAGTCAGTCATCCTCGGATGAGTTTTTTGGATGTCTTCCAAGGATATCACCAAATACCGTTAACATTAGACGATCAAGAAAAGACAATTTTTTTCACTCCCATTGGAAACTATCACTATAAAGTGATGCCTTTTGGTTTGAAAAATGTGGGGCCTACTTATCAACAGATGATGACCAAAATGTTCAAACCACAATTGAGCAGGAACATTGAAGTCTATATTAATGATATGGTTGTAAAGAGCAAAGTGGTGTCTGAGCATGTGGGAGATCTTACGAGCATTTTTGGAATTCTAAGAAAACACAAGCTACATCTGAATGCTTCATAGTGTTCATTTGGTGTAGGCTCCGGAAAGTTCTTGGGATACATAGTGACTCACAGGGGAATTGAGGTGAACCCAGATCAGATTAAGGCCATCAATGACTTGCAAGCACCTCAGAACCCTAAGAAGGTCCAGAAACTGACAGGGATGACTGCTGCTTTGAACCGATTTATCTCTAGGTCAGCTGATAAGTGTAGACCCTTTTTCCTTTTACTGCATAAATGAAAAGGATTTGAATGGACTGAGGAATGTGATGTAGCATTTTAGCAGCTGAAATAGTACCTATCTCAGCCGCCTATCATGTCCAGTCCTGAGGTGGACGAGGTCTTGTTTGCCTACCTAGTGGTGGCCTCTCATACAGTAAGTTTTTTTTCTTTACGAGAAGACAGTGGCATCCAAAGACCAGTCTATTACGTAAGTAAGTCATTTCATGAAGCCGAGGTGCAGTACTTATCACTGGAAAAGACCATCTTGGCAATAGTGCATGCTACACGAAAACTCCCCCATTATTTCCAAGCGCACACCGTGGTGGTTCTAACTCAATTACCGCTCAAGTCCATACTTTGAAGTATAGATTATACTGGGAGGATTGCTAAATGAGGCACAATTCTAGGGGCTTTCGACATCAAATATATGCCTCGTGCCTCTGTGAAAGGCCAGGTCCTCGCCAATCTAGTAGTCGAGTTTACTGAACTTCTAGAAGAAGCAGAGGTGAGGCAACATGGCATGGATAAAAAATCGGTTGGCCTAATCTCCACACAAGACTCCTCATCCTGGAAAGTATATGTGGATGGAGCAGCAAACCCGCAGGGAGCAGGAGTGGGGCTAGTTCTGGTATCCCTTGAAAAGATCACTATTGAAAAGTCCTTGAGGTTGGGATTCTCGGTTACAAACAACGAAGCGGAATATGAAGCTTTGCTGATGGGAATGGCTATGATCCAGAAAATGGGTGGAAAGGCAGTGGAAATGTTCTCAGATTCAAGACTGATCGTAGGCTAGGTAAAAGGGGAACTGGAAGGCCGAGATACAAGAATGCAAAAATATTTGGGTCAAGTTAGGCGTATGCAAACAAAATTTGAATCCTTTGACTTATCACATATCCCCAGAGGTGAAAATACCCATGCAAATTCCTTGGCTACCCTTGCCACTTCCTCGGCACGGAATTTGCCTCAAGTGATAATTGTCGAGGATTTATGCATCCCCACCCCAACGAGGAAAGATTTGCTCCAGGTCCATCAAGTCAATTTGAGGCCGAGCTGGAAGGACCCTATACTGCTATTCCTCGAAAGGGATATATTGCCTGAGAAGAAACCAGAAGCTGAGAAAATACGAAGGAAAGCTCCTCGGTTTTGGTTGTTCGAGGACAAAAAGTTGTATAAACGTTCTTTTTCTGGGCCATATTTGCTCTGTGTACATCCCAAGATATCGGAGTCACTCCTAGAGGAACTACATGAAGGAATTTGCGGAAGTCACAGGGGGGGAAGATTCCTATCTCATCGGGCCATTACTCAAGAATACTGGTGGCCAGATATGCAAAAAGAAGCACAAGAATATGTTAGAAAATGTGACCAGTGTTAAAGATTCGCTCCAAACATCCACCAGCCTGGAGGAGTTCTTAATCCTCTTTCCAGCCCTTGGCCTTTTGCTCAATGGGGTTTAGATATTGTAGGTCCTTTCCCTAAAGCACTAGGAAACAAAAAGTATCTGCTGGTCGACACGGATTATTTTACTAAGTGGGTCGACGCTGAACCTTTGGCTAATATCAGAGATATAGATGTCAAAAGATTTATCTGGAAGAATATCGTTACTCAATTCGGGGTTCCCCATACCCTTATTTCGGATAATGGCCTTCAGTTCGATAGCAAAGCCTTCAGGCAATACTGTTCTGACCTGGGGATAAAGAATAGATATTCCACTCTGGCCTATCCTCAAGGAAATGGGCAAGCTGAAGCTGTCAACAAGGTTATAGTGAACGGACTTAAAAAGAGGTTGGACGAGACAAAGGGAAAATGGGTGGAGGAATTACCACATGTCCTTTGGACGTATTGAACAACGCCTCGACAGTCAACAGGAGAGACCCCCTTCTCAATGACATATGGAGCCAAGGCCGTAATCCCTCTGAAAACAGGTTTCCCAACATTGAGAACTAATGCATTTACCCCGGATGGTAATAATGGGTTGTTAGAAAAAAGTCTGGACTTGACCGAAGAGCAAAGGGAGAGTGCAATGGTCTAACTGGCTTACTACCAGCATAAACTCAAGCAAGGTTACGATACCAATGTAAAGCTGAGGCCATTGGCCATAGGAGATCTGGTACTAAGGAAAGTTTTGGGAACCACCAAGAATCCAGCTTGGGAAAAATTGGGGCCTAATTGGGAAGGACCGTATCGGATCACTTCAGTGGTAGGAATAGGTGCATACTATTTGGAGGATCTAGATGAAAAAACTATACTCCACCCTTGGAATGTAAACAATCTAAAGATGTATTATTATTAATAAAAATAATCCTGTTTAGTTTCCTTTTAATTTATTCTGATCATATATCATGTGTTTCCACATCTATTGAAGTATTAAATAGAAGCTAAGTTATGTCAGGTTCCTCGAACCACAAACTTAGTGGAAATTAATACCCTATGACATCTGTTGAAATATTAAACAGAAGCTAAGTTATGTTAGGTTCCTCGGACGACAAACTTAGTAGAAATTAATATCCTATGATCTGTTGAAGTATTAAACAGAAGCTAAGTTATGTCAGGTTCCTCAGACCACAAACTTAGTGGAAATTAATACCCTATGACATCTGTTAAAGTATTAAACAGAAGTTAAGTTATGTCAGGTTCCTTAGACCACAAACTTAGTTGAAATTAATACCCTATGACATCTGTTGAAGTATTAAATAGAAGCTAAGTTATGTCAGGTTCCTCGAACCACAAACTTAGTGGAAATTAATACCCTATGACATCTATTGAAGTATTAAATAGAAATTAAGTTATGTCAAGTACCTCGGATCATAAATTTAATGGAAATTAATACCCCTCGCACAGGATTATGTTCAGATTTGTAAGCCAAATTAAAATCCATAAGCATCACAAGAAGCATTTTGAAGTGTCCTAGACTTGTCTATTATTTAAACGTTTTGATATTTTCTCAAAATTGGAAACTTATTAGAATTGATAAATTAAGAGCATGTCTTGATAGTACTATGGATTCAGCAGTCATGATTTACTCGGATTCTTAGTTGAATTATATATAAAATTGTGTTTTCTCTCATATCAGTAAACTTCATTCTTTTATGGCCTATGGTTATGTATGAACATAGAGTAGACAAAGTGACAATTGCATAAATAAAAGATAAACTAGTGATAACACATGTAAATTTGGAAAGATGAAATCTACATCTCATTGAAACTTGTCCTAAACAAAACAAAAAAAAAAAAAAAAATCATTACATTAACAGCAACTACCCTATGTAAAAATAAAAAGTTATGATTTTAACTTTATTTGGAGCTTGCCCTTGGAGGCTTTATCAGCTACCTCAGGAGGAACAACTTTCTCTTTCTCTTTGGGGACTTCTCCAACGGGTATGGTGGTTGAAGCTAGATCTTGCTCAAAACTTTGAGAAGCTGCCCTGTCCTGAGGAACCTCTACAGCCTTGTCCGAAGAGGTATCTTTAGGAACTTCAGGCTCTTTGGACTGCTCCAGCTGATTAGGAGGAAAAGGATCTTAAGTCTGGGCTTCCTCGGCGATGGCAGCAACTGTAGAGACTGCCTCCCCCTGGTTGAGAGGGAGGTTTGAAGCTCGTATGGCTTGGGGGAAAAAGATGTTCTCTAGCCTTCTCAACTCAGAAGAAGCCTCAACCCCAACTCGGTTGAGAGCTTCCTCCCAAGTGTTTGCACAGCTGTTTTCCGTCTTTTTCTTTCGTCTTCCAATTGCCGGTAGCATGAATTGGTTATTTCCTCCAGCCTGAAAGTGGCTTGGACAGCCTAAAAGAAAAGCATTAATACCATAGCCATTAAAAAGTATACATCTATATATAATAATTAAAAAAAAAAAAAGAAGGAAAAGAAAAGAAGGATTAACATTTTACTATGCCCAAATATCTTTTACAATTGAGGAAGACCTCATTCTTCCTGATATTCCGCAATTCTGACATATCTTTTGGAAGCAACAAGGCCTCCTCCACAGCCGAAGCAACGTGGCACCCAATGCCCTCGTTGAAGTTCCTGAGTGATGCATCATCTCTCAAGGGCTCACCGCCGAGCATGGGTGCTGGGAGCCAGGCTTGTGACTCTGAAAGCTGAGTATCCGCTCTCTCCATGCCTCGTTGGGATGTGTGGCTGACTTTTTGCTGTTTCACAGCTCGCTAAGCCTCGTCTTCACGAGTTGGATGAGATCTCCTGGGTTCCACCACGTCTTTGCCTTTCTGCTCTCTTTTCCTCTTTGGATCAGCAAGTTCAAGTCTGGAGGGCAGAGATGGCTGTGGAGGAGGGAAAGGAGATTTGGGAGGAGGAGGAGGAAGTTTAGTTGGAGTAGACCTCCCCGATGCACCTCTCTCGGGCTGATCCTCTATTAGCTCCATCAAACTTTTCTGAGGCTTCCTCTGGATGCCCATTTTTTCTGATACACTCTCGGGAGATAGTGGCTGGTTGAATACTTCAAATTTGTCCGAGGAGTCCGCTAGGTCCACAATACCCTCCGAACCTTTTTCTTTTTCTTCATCTTCTTCTTCTTCTTCTTTTCTTTCTTCCCTTTCCTTAAGAATGAGTTGGGATGAGGATGCTCCTATTAAAGGGGTGGCCACAAAAAGTGGTTGGGTATGGGAAGTACCTTCAGGAATTAGGACACCCTCTAGAACAACGAACCCTTGGTAGGCAACACTGATACGGTGGAGCCGAGGGTCGCGGGCTTTGATTACGTACTTAGGGGCTTGGAATGCCAGCGAGAGGGGTGTGTACCCAAGGATTAAGTGGGCTACTCGGAGTTGACCGTCACCTTCGTTCACGTACACCTCGGCTTGCAAGATCCAATCTAAGCTCTCTTTGTTGACTAAGCTGAGCTTGGGTTTAGTAGCACGCTTATCTGCAAAATCATTGAATTAGAATAAAGTTTCGTTAAAGACAAGGATGTTGGGACACGAAAGAGAAATGTAAACCAAAATTCATAAATCTACGGCTATACCCCCACTTGGTTCTCCCTCCTCAGTCGGATAGGGTAGGCCATCGTGCCATTCCCTAGAAAAGATTAGGAAATCCTCCTTTAAATTTTTGTTTGAAGTGGGGAGGCACTGGATTAGCCTTACTTCAGGATGCCTCAACTTGAGGTAATATCTCTGCCCCTTTAAATGGTGCAGATTGTATACCCAATTCACATCGTGGTGGGTCAGGTTTAGGTTCATTCTCTCGTTTAAAGCTTCTATACTCCCTAAGACCCTAAACATATTTGGGGCACACTGTGTGGGAGATAACCTAAAAAACCTAAAGTAATTCC
The DNA here is from genome assembly GCA_028535165.1 of Quercus tomentella. Classification (NCBI taxonomy): domain Eukaryota; kingdom Viridiplantae; phylum Streptophyta; class Magnoliopsida; order Fagales; family Fagaceae; genus Quercus; species Quercus tomentella. The sequence continues at coordinate 18,404,711 of JAPQVY010000111.1, read as the reverse complement.
TAGTAATGGTACCCATGGGAATGGTCATCCCTCCTTCTATGAAGGCAATCATGGGAATGACCACCTCTCCTGTTTTCCTAGCACTGACCCACTCCCCCTGGGCAGCGTACCTCATGCCTACTGTTGGTGGGATCCTATACTTAGCCCTAAAACTTTCCATACCCTCCTCAGACTCAACCAAACATTTGAACTTACCCATTTTCCTAAGAGGCTTTGAAGAAAAATTAACAAGTTTAAAATGAAAGCTAAAAGGGTTTAAGAAGACTTACAGGTTTGAAAAAGGGTCCTCGGACAAATTTCTAGTATTTCTAGACGCACAAGGAGATGAAAGAGAGAGACAGGTTCAGTGTATGAGCTCTAGGACTGTGTGATTGCTGAAAGTAAGAAAAAGAATTGATTTGAAAAGATATTTACAGTGGCGCAGAAGTTACAAGCGGGAAAGTTCCCGCTCGTAAAACGAGAAAAATCTTCTGACGTACGATTTACATCCTATTGTTGAACGTGGAGGACAAGGGCACCGCCAAAATTTAATGATGGCATGCTCTAGATGCCGAAGCGTCAGGAGCGTGCCTTGAGCAAGTAAAAAGACATATAGGAGGTCAGGAATACAAAATAGGACCATAAACAAGATGGGCTGAGGACGTCAAAATCATCCTTTCCTCCCGAGGAGTCGAAAAGCAAGATTTTTAGGAGCTATTGTGGGGGCCAGTTAATCAGGAGGTACTGTTAAGGCTGTACTAACTGGGCCTATGGCCCAATCCGAGGACATTAGACCATCCGAAGATGTCCAAATGAGATTATAAGGGGAACGGAGTAAATAGAAGAGTAGAGATAATAAGAGATAAGTCTAACGAATGTCCGAGGAGAAAAGCCATCTCGGCAACAAGGGTCCGAGGTCAGTAAGAGTGCCATATCATCATGGACTTTTTTTGAAGCTACATCACAACTAAGGGTTGGACGTTGGACAAGGGGTAAGAAAGGAGAAGAGCAACAAATATATTCAAAAAGCTGCTACCTCCGCATTAAATGCCTCCCAACCAACTCTCTGGCCACATTAATGTGGAGGTGATGCCTTAGTAGTGGTCAAGCAGTCTTACAGCTACTAATTAATGGTTCTGGGAGGTATTGGATGGGACAGGAAGGAGTTTCTCGAATCTAACCTACACGTGTGTGGTTGGGATGATACCAAGATTGTAGTATATAGCATGGGAAGATGTACTTGAAAAGGGGATCGGAGAAGAAATCAAGCAACTTTTACGATAAGATTGTGAACTCTTGTAAAACTTCGTTGATCAACAAGACAATATAATATAAGCTCCTCAGGCCACTCCGAGGACAGATTTTCTTATCTTACTTGTGTTTAGTAGCCTTAAATTAGCAAATTTTATCGTTTTTCTTCTGAAGTAGATCTAATTCTTTCATCCACGCTCTATAAATTTATTGTTTGGGCTTCTTGGGCTAAAACCCAATCCTATATTGGGTCCAATCCAATTTCAGTCCTTACACTTTGCATGGTGTTGTAATGCAACTTTTTTCCTTGAACAGTCATCCATCTAATCTCAACTGTATGATGTGTTATTATCCCATCCAAAATCCCTCCACCATTTGCAAATGAAGCTATCCATCCATCTACCCTCTTGTTATGGACAAACAAGCACACAAGATACATAACTTGAGTTGTATTTCTAGTAGGGGTGGCAAAATAAGCCCAAACCCATTTGTCCACCTAAACCCATCCACTCTAATTAAACCCAAACTCACCCAATTATTAATTGGGTTAAATGGGCATCAACCCAATTAGACCCAATGATTATTAGGTTTTAACTAAAAACCCATTAAACCCCATTTAACCCAAAAATAATATATCCCAAATTCAACCCAGCCCTTCCCACAAAAAAAAAAAAAACCCAGCCCTCAGGTTTCACGAGATGTTTCATTTTCCTTCATTTTCTCGGCTTCCAATCACATTAGCCGCTTCTATTTTCGCGCCAACGCGGTAGCCATGGTGTTGCGCCTCCGAGCCCTCAGGGATTCACAAAGTTCCAAGTACCACCAAAGAGAAGCGCAACAACCCCTTCTTCCTAACCCTAACCGGCGATGACGACCATCGTTTCAGCCTAACTCTCATTGAAACTCTCATCTTCGCTCTCTCCCAAGTCAAATCCCAAGCTGTCCATGGCTCTGCACTCATCACCATTGCCCATGGCAAATTCTTCTCCAACGGCTTCGGCCTCGCATGGGCCCAATCCGCTGGTTCCTGCTCCGGCGCCGTAGATCGACGCTGAGTATTGTAAGTGGAAAGATAAAGAGGACGAGATTCTCAATGATATTGAGCCCATCTCTTCTCTTACCAAAGAGATTCTTCACTCTAACAGGTTTGTCTTAGTCACTCAATCTATGCCCTAATTTTTTGTTATTACTGCGTTTGGCTGCTGAGAAAATGTAGGAAAAGAAAGTGAGACTTGCTTCAAGTGAAAACGATACTGCCATTTTTTTTTTTTTTTTTGGATAGAAAATGATACTGCCATTTGATAATTGATATAATTGAGAAAAATAAATTATAGTTGTTAAAATAAATTAAATGAACAAATTTTTAATTTTCTAATGGTTAAAATAAATTAAATGAATAAATTATCATGGTCATTTTCACTTTAATGGCATTTTTGGTAATTTTGATAATTGTGTAATTAGGTGGGTTGGGGTTTACCCATAATAATTGGGTTGTGTTAGATTTGGGTTAGACACAATTAGTTAAATGAGTTTTAATGGGTAAATGGATTTTATATACCCAACCCAATTATGCCCACCCCAAACCCACCCATTTTCCACCCCTAATTTCTAGGTCACCTTAATTTATGTCTATGCCAAATCCATTCAATTAAATCCCAAATAAACATTCATTAAATGTAGGTAACAAGAACTTACACCACATAAATATACTAAGAGATACTAATAGATTAGCAAAACGGAAGATCTTTCTATTTTCTTCTGAAATGTTCTTTTTTTTTTCTTTTTCTTTTTCCTTTTTTTTTTTTTTTTTTTGAGAGAAAGGTAGAAATATATATTGCATGAATAAATTATAGGTGTGCTCAAACAAAAGATGTGCTTAGTGCCACCTCGGCTTAGAGTAGCCAGCCCGAGTATATTCTAGTGTTAAGCATAATACAGTGCCATACGTAAAAAATAAAACCTGCAATATAAGTGGTGAAAAACTTAAAAACTATAACCCTTTTGGGCTTTGGCGCACTCTCAGGTGCTAGTGGACGTTTTGCAGAGTTCCTGGTACTCCTGCAGCAGGGTCATCGCTCCATGCAGGATATCGCTGGGCATGCTTTGAATTTCTTCAAAATGGAACTGGTTTCTTGCATTCCAGATGGACCACGACACTATCGCCCATACCTCTAGGTCCTTTTTCGGTAGCTTTTCCTCCATTTGTCGCGCAAGAGTGTAGAAATTCGGAGCTTCGAAGTTACATTTCTACATCCTTCCCAGTACCATAGCCCACACATTCCTCGCTAATGGACATTCCCATAACACATGAGCCACTGTTTCATCATGTTGTTTGCAGATAGTGCAAGTAGAGTCCACCGGTACTCTCCTTCAGCATAGATTTGCAGATGTTGGGAGTATATCAAAGCACGCTCGCCACATGAAATTTTGAACCTTAGGGAGTATAAGGAGTTTCCACATCTATTCCATAATTTTTTTTCTTCTCTAGCAGTGGAGTGTTCAACATTCTCTTGTTGTTTAAGTTGGAGTGCTATTGATCTGTAGGCTGTCCTCACAGAGAAACACTCGTTCTTATTCTCCTTCCAGCGAAGCTTGTCTCGATCACCCTCCTTGCCAATCTTGATACTTTGGATATCCTTCGTGGTGGATTGTAGGAATCTAGCACTACTAAAATCGCTAATTTAAGCTGCGTTTTTTAGCTACGTTTTATAAAAACGCAGCTCCAGGGTCGTATTTTCTAAAAACGCAGCTTCAGGATGCTGTTTGAGCTGTGTTTATTAAATCCGGCTATAGATCGACTTTGAAGTTGCGTTTTTTGATGTTCGAGCTGCGTTTAGCCAGGTAGGATTGAAGCCGCGTTTTCAAAAACGCAGCTTTAGTTCCAACCTGGGATTTTTTTTTTTTTTTTTTCAATATATCTCAGAGCTGCGTTTAACAAACGCAGCTTCAAAACTTATAGAGCTGCGTTGTTCTAAACGCAGCTCCAGACATGTCAAAGCTGCGTTTAGAAGAACGCAGCTCTAATATGTGGTAGAGCTGCGTTTAACTCTCCAGACTCATTTATGCCGCAGCTCTAGGTTTGCTATAAATTCAAAAAACCCCTAAAATTTCAACCCAATGAATCCCTAAATTGAAAAACACTCAGCTTCTCAACCTAGCTCCCGGTAATCTCACCGTTGTGCTCTGAACCTCTCGCCGCCGTGCTCGATCTCAACCCACAGTCCGCAATCTCAACAATGCAGGGTGACCCAGTTGGCCTCTGACTCTATTGCTTGGACCCACGCTCAGAGAGCTTGATTGCGAAGAACCTACTGTGCAGAGTTTGGGTTGTTGAACTGGTTCTCGGGGCTCCGAGTGGCCAAGATTTCAGAGATTCGAGGTTTTGGGTTTGATTGGAAATTTGATTTGGGTTTAGGGTTCCGAATGGTTGTTGCTGTGAGTTTTTGATTTGGGGTTTAATCTGGGGTTTTGAGGGGCTTGGGGTTAACTGTTGTTTTGTGTGTGTGTGTATGAATGTACGTTTGTGTAAGACCATTGGCTCAGTTGTTTGCTGTAATGAAACTATGTGTTTGATGATTCTTTCTTTAATGAAACTATTTGTTTTGTTTGCAGGCTGATTTGGTTGCTTAGTGGATTGCTAAAAATTGTTTTCAAGATTGCCGTGTTTGTTTTTTCTCAACATCGTATGTGTCTAAGTTTTTGTGATAATTTTGGTCCTCAGAGATAGTTGAATGCATTTGTATATTCACATAATCACATGCTTGATATTCTATAGGTTTCCCCGAATCCTAATGCTGAGAAAGCAGTAGTGCCAAAGGAAGAGATCTTGGATTTTGAGTTGTCACCTGAGCCCTCGAACACAAGGCATGTTGAGGTATTGCCTTTTCTTTTTTAAATTGTTGATGATTTTGATGGGTATTGCGTTTGTTGAATTTTTCTGCATTTTTTATTTTATCTAATAGTTGCAAATTTGTTTTGTTTTTTGCAAATGAAACCCTTGTGAATTTACCATAATAGAAGTTACCATAATAGAAATGAACCTTTTCCTTTCTTTTGATAACCCTTTTATTAAGGGTATAGGATTAAAAGGCAAAAATAGCTTACTGTTTTAGTCAAGCTGAGCTGAATTGCTCTTTTAGCTTTTGTATTAATTTGTGAACAATTCTGATAAAGCTATCTTGACCAAAAAAGGAAAATGAAAGATTTCTCTTTCACTCAATAAAAAGGAAAATGAAAGATGTCCATAAGGTGACTTGGCAAAATTTACTGGTCCAGGACCCCTTGGTCCCGAAAAGATTGGTCTAATCAATCTTTGTTGTCCTTGCCATCTTAGATTATCTCATGCCTAATTATAAAGTTACTTTCTTTTGCTGCATATTAACCACCCAAAAAAAAAAAAATGATAAATTTCACAACTTTCTTAATAATTTGTTGACATCGTAAATTATGATTTCTCATCACTTAGTATGGAATCAACTATAAATTTGTTCATTTCTACTCTCTTTTCATTAGTGAAGATTGGTAATTGTATTCCTTGGGAATATTTTGTATTAGGTCTGTGTGCATAAAGTATCTTCTTCCTTTCAATAAAACTATTGTCACTCATAAAACAAGTAAAATAAAATTGAAAAGAAGAAGAAGAAGAATATTTTCTTCTAGTTTGGGAGTTCTAATTGCTTTATTTTCCTTAATGGCATGTATTGATATCTGCTCGAAAGCTCAGCCTGTTACACGTTTATCCTATTAAGCTGCACATGTGTTTTTTCTTTTTATATACAGAAACCAGCTCGAGCATGTTGACATATCTGCAGATGAAATTTGAACCTTAAAGCATTTAGCAAACTACACCACCACAAATGCAGCCTAGTGGTCCCAGCAGTGTGACTCTTGATCCCGCCCACCTTTGCACCACCACCACCGTCGTCGTCAGCCCTTCCTTTGACCAGGACCGCATGTGGCTCAATGGCAAGGTTCTATTCCTCACTCTCTCTCTCTCTCTCTCTCTGAATTCTGTGTTTGTTTCCTGGGAAAAAAGTTAAAAGAGATTTGAATTGACTTCATGTTTATTATTGATTAATTAATTAGCTTTTTAAGGATTACTTTTCTAATTAATTTGTGGTGATTTTTGCTCTTCTTGGTTAGTGTAGGAGATTTCCCTTGCTGGAGGCAGTTCCAAAGCTATCTGAAGGAACAATGCAGTCGTGCTTGTGATGTTGACGATGAGGAAAAGGGTATCAAAATTGCAAAGAAGGATTGGGAAAATTTGCATTTGCATATTGCTTCCTACAACAATTTCCCTACTGCTGCTGGGTTTGCTTGTCTTGGTAGATGATCTATTTACCCCTACTTAGGTGCAGTTTGGATAGGGCGTTTTGCCCTCTACGTTTCCTCTTTTGCGTTTTTTTTTTTTTTTTTATTCTCCCCAGCCGCAACTGTTGACCCGGTCTGCTGTGAACAGTGCATTTATGTACTGTTTACGGATCCTACAAACTCCATTTTTTATCAATTTTTTCATTAAAAATGGGTCCCACAGCACTATTCACACATTTAAAAATTATTTTGCTACCGTGTTTTCAGTTTTCAGTTTTCAATTTCAGCAAAATAAGTTCTATCCAAACAAACCCTAGTTTTTTTCTTGTCAGTTATTATTTTCTTGCAGTATGTTAGTAGGTCAGGTTCCATTAATTTGATTAGTCAGCTTGCTTATTCCTGCAATATGAATAATGATTGAGTTGGTTTTCACTTTTTAAAAAATTAGTAACATCAGATGGTTTTGGTGTTGAGCTGCTTTATTGTTATATTGATCAAAAATAAAAAAAGAATCAGAAGGACAATATGGGCTTATTCCTTAAGTCTAGCCTCATTATAAATTATTGATTATACACATTTTAATGGATCTGTTCTATTGATTGTATCTCCAGCTGATGTGTAGTCTGAAAAATGCATGACCATTCTTCTTCTCTTTTAAAAAACCAAACTATCCAATCACGACTGTCCAATATAAAGATTCATCATTTATTTTCTTCTTATTTTTTGGCAGTGGGAAGATTTTTCACCCACCTCCAAATTTTACCTATGTGTTTCTTGTTGTTTTGCATGGACTTCTTGAAAGCTATGTCCAAAGAAATATTACAAAGGGATATAAGAAAAAACATGTATCTGAAGAAAAAAGCTTAGTATTAAATCATTAAATAGTTGTTGGAGCAAACACAATAATAATGGAAATAACACACAAAGAGAAACTGAATAATATTTTTGAATATTATTGATGTAAAGAAAAGAAATACACAACACTATTTGGACTGAAGCGCGACACTCGCTCTCTTTAAGGAGATTCAAGCCCTTAGTTGGCTAATTCTTGTAACCGGTGCAGACCTTCTCTGACTTGTCTCCCCCAGGATACAACAGCCCAACAAGTGTCGTATGGCTAGAACAACCTCTGCACAAAGTGTTCAAGCCCAAAGCTCCACCAGAAAGAACACCCTTCCTTGCCAATAATCTCTCTAATTTTTTTTTTAGTGTGTATTGTAAATTGCAGTAACATGGATTGGATCTGAATGAGTCTATTTATAGGATCAATGGGCCTTACGAAATTACTACCCAATTTATTCTGATTAATTAGGTCCAATTATTCTGATGTAGTGGGTGTTACAAGATTAATTGTTGGATATTAATCTGATGGGCTGGAGTTACACAATTAATGGTGAGATAAGGAGTTTCTGAAGAATGAATAGGCCCAAACGGATAGTCCATTAAGTGGGTTAATGGCTCTTTATTGTCCATAATAAAAATGGAGTATTAATTCGGGCCATTTACTCACCAACGGATATGGTAATTATTCTGAATGGGCTGTCAAGTAGGAGGATCCAAGGGGCTGATTCATTTCCATTTTTGATACCTCCACTCTTCACCTCTCCCTTGCGCACATATCTAGCCCAATATCTGAGACAATACATTTTAGCCCATTAATCACCACAATTAAAAAGAATAAAAAAGTCTCTCTCCTTTTCAATGTGGGATTAAACATTTTTACAACTCTTCATCTTCCATATTCACTCCCACATCTTTACATTTATGTTATAACATTTACTCATTTTAATTATTTAATATTAAAATGTTCCAACATTCCCCCACTCATTTTAATATAAAATTTTATTTAAAGAGAGATTATCAAGCAAGGATGGGTCACTATGCATCATGAAGGTGTGCTCTGCATTGAACCTTCACTTAGTAAAACAGCGATCTCAACTCCAGAGTCGTAGTGGTCTTCGACTTGAACTAGGACTGCTTTAGGGAAATTAAGCATCACTGCTTACACATAACAACCCAGGTGTTGACATGAGCTTTTATAGCTAGCACTTTACGGCCATGTGCTGATCCCAGTTTCATGAGTGTATTTGAGATTAAGTCCAAATCTCATAGGGAGCGTCCCCACCCCCACACTCACATAGGTGAAATTTGTCAAGGGTGTTCCTGTAATTCTAACACCCCACTCATTCGAGCTACAAATTTCATTAAGAGTTTTTTACTCAACCTCTCCACATTATAGGATAAATGCACTTACATCATAGGGATGAACAGTTAAAAAATTATTTACAGAATAAATAATTTAAAAAATAAATAAATAGTGCATTTCTTACGACCATCATATGATTCGTTTTTCCCATTGAACCCAATTCTCAGGATCTCTGGTCCTTGGGTTGGGTATCCTCATACATGGCTCATGATTCTATGGACTTTAGTCCCATCCCCCTCGATGTATTCCAGACTCTATCTTTTGCCAAGGCCTTGGTAAATGGATCCGCAAGATTATCATTAGATTTAATATAATCCACAGTTATGATGCCACTACTCAAATAAGATCGCATGGTACTGTGGTTTCTTCATATAGGTCTGGATTTACTGTTGTAGTAACGGTTTTTAACTCTACCAATTGCGGCAGTGCTATCACAATGAATTAATATAGGTGGAATTGGCTTTTCCCAAAGTAGAATTTCATATAAGAAATCTCTAAGCCAATTTGCCTCTTCACTAGCTGAAGCTAATGCTATTAATTCAGCTTCCATTGTTGAATTAGCAATTATCGTTTGCTTTTTAGATTTCCAACAAATAGCACCACTACCTAAAGTAAAAATATAACCAGTGGTAGAGAGAGAATCACCTGACAAAGTATTCCAATCGGCATCACTAAAAGCTTCAATCATAGCAGGGTACTTTTTATAAAATAAGCCATAGTTTTTGGTACCAATTAAATATCTCATAACTCGCTCAATAGCTAGCCAATGATCTTTACTAGGTTTGCTAGTAAATCTGTTAAGCACTCCTACTGCATATGCAATGTCAGGTCTAGTACAATCAGTAGCATAACGCAAACTACCAATGATACTAGCATAATCATTTTGATTAAAAATTTCATCATTATTATTCACAGGAAATAAATGAACACTAGAATCAAAAGGAGTAGCTACACTTTTGTGATCATGAAAATTATATTTTCTCAATATTTTCTCAACGTAATGTGATTGATCAAGATATATTCCATCACATGTTTTTGTAATTTTCATGCCCAAAATAAAATTAGCCTCACCAAGATCTTTCATATCAAAATGGCTTTTAAGCATATTTTTTGTTTCATTTATAACATGCATATTTTAGCCAAAAATCAACATATCATCCACATAGAGGCTAATAATAACATGTAAATTATTCCATGATTTAGAATAAATACATTTATCACATTCATTTGATTTATAATCATTCTCAATCATGCAGGAATCAAACTTTTCATGCCACTGCTTAGGTGCTTGTTTTAAGCCATATAGGGATTTAGTTAGCTTACATACATTGCTTTCTTGTCCAGGCTCTACAAAGCCTTCGGGTTGGTCTATATAAATCTCTTCCTCTAGGTCCCCATTTAGAAAAGCAGTTTTTACATCCATTTGATGAATTTTCAAATCAAAAATTGCAGCAATGGCAATTAACAATCTAATAGAAGTAATTCTTGTTACCGGAGAAAATGTATCAAAGAAATCAAGATCAGCTTTTTGTTTAAAACCTTTTGCAACAAGTCTAGCTTTAAACTTATCTATTGACCCATCCGGTTTCAACTTTTTTCTAAGGACCCATTTACAACCTATGGTCTTACAACCCAGTGGAAGATCTACTAATTTCCAAGTTCTATTAGAAATTAGAGATTCCATCTCATCATTTACAGCTTCTTTCCAAAATATAGCATCAGGTGATGTTAAAGCCTCTTTTAAATTTTGGGGATTTTCCTCAATGTTAAAAACATAATAATCAGGACCAAAATCCTTTTCAACTCTAGCTCTTTTACTCCTTCAAGGTTCCATTTCAAAATTTTCTTGATTTTGTAAATGTGAAGTAAAAGAACTAGGTTGTGACAAAATATTTTCTTCACCCCCACTATTTTTCAATTTAAAAGGAAATTTTTCTTCATGAAAAATTGCATCACCAGATTCAAAAATTATTTTGTTTTCAAGATCAAAAAATCTATAGGCTGCACTATTAATCGCATAACCAAGAGAAGCACAGGTAGTAGCTCTTATACCTAATTTAGGCATTTTAGGGTCAGTAAGCCTTATATAAGCAAGACAACCCCATACTCTCAAATATCCCAAATTTGGCTTATGTCCTTTCCACATCTCAAAAGGTGTGGTGTGTGACTTTTTATGTGGCACCCTATTCAAAACATGATATGCAGTTAAAATAGCTTCACCCCAAAAATGTAAAGGTGCACCAGATTCAATTAACATGGCATTTGTTAACTCAATTAAAGTTCTATTTTTTCTTTCAGCCACACCATTAGAAGTAGGTGAATATGGTGCGGTAGTTTCATGGATAATTCCCAAAGACTGAGCAAATGAGTTGAATGCACTTGATTCATACTCACGGCCTCTATCACTTCTTATTCTTTTTATTTTTCTACCGAATTGATTTTCAACTTCTTTTAAAAAATCTTGAAATCTTTCAAAAGCATCACTTTTATTTTTCAACAAATAAATAGTTGTATATTTTGAGAAATCATCAATAAAAGTGATAATATATCTATGTCCTCCACGAGTTAAAATTTCCTCAAATTCACACATATCGGAATGAATTAACTCAAGCAATTCGGTATTTCTTACGACATTTTTATGAGGCCTTTTTGTAATCTTAGCTTGACTACAAGTTTCACATTTTTCAAAATCTTTTGACAGTCTTGGAATTAATCCTAAACTACTCATGATTCCCACATATCTACTATTTATATGACACAAACGAGCATGTCAAAAATTAATAGAAGAAAGCATATAAACTGAACTGGTAGATGCTTTATTATTCTCAACATTCAATTTAAACATTCCATCACAAGCATAACCCTTGCCCACAAATAATCCCTTTTTTGTGATTACATAATTATCAGATTCCATAGTTTGCTTGAAACCAGCCTTGTTAAGCAAAAAACTTGACATCAAATTCTTCCTCATGGACGGAGTGTAAAGTACATCTTTCAATGTTAGCACACGTCCAGAAGTGAATTTCAATTCAACCTCACCACTCCCAAAGACCTTGGTTTTACTAGAGTCACCAAGCATAACAGTTTTTTCTTCTTCAAAAGGAGTGTACAATTTGAACCAATTCTTGTCATAGCAGACGTGCCTATTAGCACCGGAATCTGCCCACCACCCTTCAACATATTGCACCATATTGATGTCTGTAATCATAGCCACTAAAGGCTTTTCGGTTACGTTAGCCTGCGGGACAAATTCACGTTTCCGAAATTTGCAAAATCGAGCAATATGCCCTCTCTTGCCACAGACAAAACAGGATCTATTAAATTGATCTTGTGAAGGGGGTCCTTGGTTCTTATTGTAATTTTTATTTGGGTTTCCCCTTCCTTGAGGTCTATTATTATTTTTAAAGGCTCTTTTTTTAGACTTCAATTGAACATTTCTAGGAAAATGATTTTTGGGCATATTATTATTGGATGAAATAAGGTTTACCTTTGTGGTGGAATTACCATTGCTCTCTTGTGTCATGAGTGCATCTTGTCCTCTAGCCTCCTCCTCCACACGGATGCGTGTGATCAAAGTCTCCAAGGATGTCTCCTTTTGTTTGTGCCGCAAAGTCTTTTGGAACTCCCTCCAAGATTGTGGTAGTTTATCAATTATGCCAGCTACCACCAAATTGTCTCCAATCTTTATGCCTTCGAATCTCAATTCTGCCACAATCATTTGGAAGTCTTGTGCTTGATCCACCACCGATTTTCCATCCACATTTGGTAACGGAAAAATCTACTAGCAGCATACTGCTTTGCACCTGCCTCCTCGGTATCATACTTGCTTTGTAAAGCTTTCCAAATTTTCTTAGCAGAATTGTAAGTTGTATCATAATAATCATAGAAATGATCGGCAAGACAATTCAATAGATAAGAGCGACAATTATATTCATCTTTTGTATACTTATCTATTTTTTCTTGATGGAGAATATATTCTTCCTCACTCATCTCATCGGTAGGAACTTTTGACGGATTCTTGTCAGTAAGGATGTAGGAGACTTTGAGAAGACTCAAGTAGAAGAGGACTTTTCCTTTCCACCTCTTGAAATGGGCTCCCTTAAAGCGAAAGGGCTTGTTGAGATCTCCAACAGACTCATTTGGTTTCTCTTGTGTAGGCTCCATGTTTTGAATCTCCTTAAAATTGTTGGAGCAAACACAATAATAATGGAAATAACACACAAAGAGAAACTGAATAATACTTTTGAATATTATTGATATAAAGAAAAGAAATACACAACACTATTTGGACTGAGGCGCGGCACTCGCTCTCTTTAAGGAGATTCAAGCCCTTGGTTGGCTAATTCTTGTAACCGGTGCAGACCTTCTCTGACTTGTCTTCCCCAGGATACAACAGCCCAACAAGTGTCGTATGGCTAGAACAACCTCTGCACAAAGTGTTCAAGCCCAAAACTCCACCAGAAAGAACACCCTTCCTTGCCAATAATCTCTCTAATTTTTTTTTTGTGTGTATTGTAAATTGCAGTAACATGGATTGGGTCTGAATGAGTCTATTTATAGGCTCAATGGGCCTTACGAAATTACTACCCAATTTATTTTGATTAATTAGGTCCAATTATTCTGATGTAGTGGGTGTTACAAGATTAATTGTTGGATATTAATCTGATGGGCTGGAGTTACACAATTAATGGTGAGGATCCAAGGGGCTGATTCATTTCCATTTTTGATACCTCCACTCTTCACCTCTCCCTTGCGCACGTATCTAGCCCAATATCTGAGACAATACATTTTATCCCATTAATCACCACAATTAAAAAGAATAAAAAAGTCTCTCTCCTTTTCAATGTGGGATTAAACATTTTCACAACTCTTCATCTTCCATATTCACTCCCACATCTTTACATTTATGTTATAACATTTACTCATTTTAATTATATAATATTAAAATGTTCCAACAACAGTGAATCACAGTATCTTGTAGAAATTGAAGAACTATCAATTAATTAATTATCCTATAGTTGAATTCACATATTTGTTCCTGCAACTTATTTTTGGAGACTACCAAGTTAAAGGAAAATTTTTATAAGACTGCTATAAGGCCAGTTATGCTCTATGGTACTGTATGTTGGTTTGTTATATTCATAAAATGATTGTAGTTGAAATGAGAATATTATGATTGATAAGTGGAAATACAGGGAAATATGAGATTTGAAATGAAGAAATTAGCTTAAAGATAGGGGTGTCCCTTATTGAGGAAAAAAAATGAGGGAAAGTCACTTGAGATTGTTTGGTCATATTTAGAAAAGAGTGATTTAAGGCTTGGTTGGGATTAAGGCTTGGTTGATGTTGTTTTTCAAAATTTGGAGACTGCCAAATTTCTTTACTGCCTGAAATTTCTCACTTCATTGCCTGAAATTTCTTTACTGCTTCTTCAACACAGGAGCATGGTTCCATTCCTGCGTGAAGAAATGTAAGTTGCTGAGATCCAATTTTGTTTTCCCTTTCATATGGTAATTGTTGGATAATGATCATGAGTCTTCTCTAACTGTTGCATGCTTCTGTTGTTGTGCACTTGACGCACTGTTACTCATACTTGTGCATTATAAAAATGCTCATTTAGATGCTTGTACTTGCTTGTTGGAATTTTTTCCTTCTAACTTTGCTGTATTGTTTTGTTGCTTCTTAGTCTTTAACTGTAGAGAAATTTGTCTGTGGCTTATGAACCTGTCAATAGTTCACAATATACATGTGCTGATAGTGATGCTTGTCTTTTATTTTGGGAACTTTTTACACCATTTTTTTCCTCTTGGTATTGTTTTATGCCACTGTAATAAACAAGCTCTTTTTGTTGGCTACATTGCTACAGAAGCTTGTTGCCTTTACTAACCTCTAGTTTCGCTTATCTAGAGTCTCAGCTATAACTTAGAAACTTTGCTCTTTTTGCTAACTTTTGACTTCATCAAGTTGCTATGCTCTAGTTCCTATCAAGTTACCACATCTTTTTATGTATAGACATTGTCTGGGCTGCGTTTCAAACGCAGCTCTATGTTGCACCTATAGCCGCGTTTTCATAGAAAACGCAGCTATAGGTCCCGCATCTGGGGGTGTAAAAAAACGCGGCTCTAGAGTGTCTAAAAGGCAGCTACAGACGCCGATTTGGGCTGCGTTTTTAAAAACGCAGCTCTAGGTCCCCGCAGGGGGCTATAGCCTCGCTACATAGGCTGTGTTTGGAAACGCGGCTATAAAAATGCAACTATAGCCTATAGCTGCGTTTTTTATAGGCTATAGCTGCGTTTTGCAAATGCGGCTATAGCCTTCTTTTTTTGTAGTGTAGTGTGGAGTAATGGACTATTCCATTGTCTAGTGCAGTGGTCAATAAGATCAACCACTTTCATGTTTATATTAGCATCAGGTCTGAACTGAGGTGGGTGGGTTAACCACCTATGATCCGTAACTCTAATGCTCTGCCCATCACCCACTATCCATGATGTGCCTGCCCTAATCAATTCCCTAGCTTCCAACAAGCTACGCCAAACAAAGGAAGGGTTGGCCCCTAGATCAGCATCCATAAATGAGCTATTAAAGAAGGCTCACCTTCGATCAGCCTCCATTCTTGCTTAGCTAGCATGGCTAGGTTAAAGGCATGAATATCCCTAAAACCCATTCCCCCTTTGTCTTTAGGCTTGCATAATTTTCCCCAATTGATCCAATGGATCTTTCTTTCATTTCGAGTCTGCCCCCACCAATACTTTGCTAGGGCCAAATTGATGTCATCACAAATTTTTTTAGGGAACTTGAAAATGCTCATGGAGTAAGTTGGAATTGCTTGTGCTACGGTTTTTATCAACACCTCTCTTCCGGGCTTTGAGATGTGCTTCTCTTTCCATCTCATCACCCTTTTTGTTACTCGCTCTTGTATCTCCCTAAAGGTGCTCACCTTTGATTTGCCCCCCACCATTGGTAATCCAAAGTATCTTTCACAGTTTGTCATAATTTGTGCCCCCAACATATTCTGAATTGCGAGCTTCACTCCTTGGTTAGTATTAGGGTTGAAAAAGAGTGTTTTTTTTTTTTTTTTTTCCTGCCTATTGATAGCTTATCCGAAGGTACCCTCATACAATGCCAGAATATCCAGCAGGTTTTTACATTCCCTTGTTATTGCCTCACAAAATAGTAGGTTGTCATCCGTAAATAAGAGGTGTGAGATCTTGACCCCTCCATTGCAGGATATCACGCCCTTCAAATGATGATTTTCTATGGCTTTTCTGATAAAGGAGGAGAAACCCTCTACACATAGTAGGAACATATAGGGAGACAAGGGGTCTCCTTGCTCAATGCCTCGGGATGGGGTAATGAAGCCAGTAGGTTCACCATTGATGAGAATGGAGTAGGAGTGCACACTATTTCCATGGCTAGATGGACCCATTGATTCGAGATACCAATTTTAAGCATAATCCTTCGGAGAAACTCCCACTCTACTCTGTCATGTGCCTTGCTAATGTCGAGTTTCACTGCCATGTGGCCTGTTCTTTCTTTTCTCTTATTCCTCATACAGTGCAACATTTTGAAGGCAACTATTGTATTATCTATTATACTTCTATCAGGCACAAAAGCACTTTGAGAGTCAGATATTACATTGGGTAAAATACATTTTATCCTACTTACGAGGACCTTAGAAATGATCCTAGATACTATATTACCCAAGCTAATGGGGCGAAAATCCATAATATATTTTGGGTCTTTTTTCTTTTCATTTTTTTTGGGATGAGTACAATATGTGTAAAATTCATTTTTCGTAAATATCTTCTTGAGCGTAAAAAGGATAAGACAGCACTAGTGACATCATGCCCTACAATATGCCAAATTTTTTGAAAAAAGAAAGGCGATATATCATTAGGTCCCTTTGGATGGGTGCATCTGAAAGAGGGTTGTCCTTATTTCTTCTTCGGTGTAAGGCCAAACCAATGATTGTGCCATTTCCTCCGTCACCACATGGTCCACTAACTTTATCACCCTTTCCATCTCCAACCTGTTTGAGGAAGTGAACAAGTTTTGATGATACCCCTCCGTAATGTTGCCCACTTCATCCCCTCCTGTTTGCCATACCCCATCATTATTATACAGCCCTTCTATATTGTTCTTCCTTCATCTTTGGCTTGCTCTTTGGAAGAAAAATTTTATGTTTTTATCCCCTGCTAGTAGCCAAAGCTACCTTGATCTTTGTCACCAAAATACTTCCTCATGATGTAGTAGTTCCTTTATCTCCTTCTTTACCCCATTTATTCTTTCCATATTCTACCCAAAACCTCCACATATCAAGTCAACCAACTCTCCCTGCTTGGCATCCAACATGGCTCTAGTATTACCAAAGGTCTGCCTACTCCATGCTATAAGATCCATCCGACACTTTTTTATTTTTTTCAAAGAGGCAATACATTGGGCTGCCACGTGGTTGAGCTTGACTCCATGATTCCCGGATTATGTTTTCGCAATCGACGACATCGGCGTTGATGGTAGGCTGCTAGGACCAGGTTTACCAGTATTGGGTCATGATTGGAATAAGCCACGACAAGGTGGTGCACTGTGGCCTTAGGAAACAACTCCCTCCACTCTAGTGTGGTAACAAACCTATCCAATCTCTCCTCCATAAACGCTGCCCCATACCGACCATTCCTCCAAGTGAACCGATAGCCCCTAAAACCAAGATCAGCTAGCCCACATTGAAGAAGAGTGTGCCAAAATGCTACCATAGGTGTTAGCTGTCTAGGATTGCCTCCCTTTTTCTCATCTGAGGACAAAATCTCGTTAAAGTCTCCTAGGCATAACCATGGTAATGTCCCACGTGCATGGAGGTGTCGCATAAGCCTCTAAGTTTTAGCCTTTCACTCCTCCTCTTGATGTCCATAAACCCCAGTTAACCTCCATGAAGGTGAATTTTGCGTACATATATTAGCATCTATGTGGTTCGAAGAATAGGTTTGTGTATCGACAACCACCTCGGCAGCCCACAACAAAGCTAAACCTCCTTTTCTTCCTTCACTTGATATAGCTAGCATGGAAGGGTAGCCTAACTCAGTCTTTATAGGTTCCATCTCATGAACAGACAACTTTGTTTCCATGAGGAAGTTGTATGGCAGCTTTCTGCCTCACCAATTCGACGAGAACCTCAACTGCCCAGCGGTTCTCAAGCCCCTGGCATTTCCAACTTAGGACTATCATTGTGATCGGTGGGGCTGAGCAACAACCTCCACCGTTGATAATTTAGTTTGAAATTTGCTTTCCTCGAACTTGCACTACTTGGCTTCATCACTCCCATGGTTGCTGTCATGCTGTCTTTTGGTGCTCGCTTTCACTAGGCTAGACTGTAAGGACTCAGTTTGTGTTTTGGCTGGGATGGGTGAGATTTTTTTCTGCATGGGTTTTTTGGTTGGCTTTTTAAGTCGGTCACATGGGGGGTCATGTGAGGGTGGTGTGTCTAGGCTTTGAGGTTTATTTTGGTTTGCGCCGGAGGTGATTAGGACTGGGAATAGGTTAGTGGCAAGATTTTCGATGGCATTTAATGGGTGCTTTAATTGTTGTTGGTCCAAGGTTGTCTGTTTCGGGCTATCCAACTGTGACTGTGCTGTTGCGGCGTTATGGGATATGGTCTTTATTTTATTTAAATTCTGTAGGTGTGAAACGGGTACATTAATTGTGACCAGTTGTGATGACATGGTGGGAGTATTATGGGAATTCATGGGACGTGATTGGGCCATTATGGGACGTGAATGGGTTTGTGGAAATTCTGGAGTTGCTGAAACGTTCCCCTATTTCGGAAGAAAATCGGTTTCGGGCTCCCTGTGCATATCGGGTTCAGTTGAAGCTGTTGTGGTTTGTTCATTGGTTGCAGTTGGTGTGTACCGTCCCCCGTCGATGTCAGCTTGTCTTCCCCTCGTTCCTACTTTGAGCCATTCCCTATTGGGTCGGCCTCCATCTTCGGTGTTAATCAATGACTGGCATTCTTTTAGCTCATGGCTGATCTGTCCATAGTTGAAACACCACCCCACCAGACGTTCGTATCTAAATGCCACTCGTGTCATCTCACCTTCCAGGCTAATCACCGGTCCTCCCCGCTTGAGTGGTTTATCAAGTGGGACCTCCAATCGGATCCGCAAGAAACGGGATTGGTCTGAGTTGAAGGCTTTACAATCCACTTCCACCAACTCGCCTATGCTCCTACCAATGTCACTCCTTGCTTCTTCGTTAATGAGATCAAACAGCAAACCCCACACTTGAATCCAAAAAGGTTGCTTCAAGAATGTTACCGACCTAACAAACACCCCTTTTTCCCATCTTCGCAAGGCCAAAAGATGGTTGTCAAAACACCACGGTCCATTGTTCCATACCCACATCAGTTGGCTCTCCATCGAGAATTTGAACTGTAACAGCCCCTCACCCACTTCAATTATCTTCATATCATCACCAAGCTTCCACATGGATCGCAGCACATTTTTTGCAGCCCGTAGGTTGATTTGTTTCAGTGTGAGAACTCGCCCTACAAGGTTTAGGAAAAACTCCTCTGAAATTTCATCTCTCTTCTCTGATCGAGTTGTCATAGCCTCATCTTCATCCATAGTGAGCTTTCTGTATACGGTCGAGAACCTCGGCTTCCATGGTAAAGACCCGTGTCTGCCTTCTTAGTATCTAGACAAACTGACTTCTAGTGGACACACTCTTAGACTTCCCACGTTTGAGGAAGAAAGAGAGGAGGAAGTAGAGCTCACACTATGTGAGAAGTAAAACTCACCCTACGTGAGAAGCCTTGAAATGTTCTAGTATTAGCTTGTGTTTTACATGTCTCACACGAAGCAATAGCAATCAGTTACCATAAAAGCAAATACTCAACAATTTCTATTATCCTTACGATGATCACCAAGATCCTGTTACAAGGTTTTACAATGAGAAGTTGCAACATATGAATTTGAAGTACAAAACGTTAGATAGGCCAAAGAACCAACTCAATTAGACTACTTCCAACTGTTTAACATTTTCATTGTTTTTACTTAGTCATTGCAGAACAACCAGAGATGAAACTATATAATCAAGACCTAAATTATTTCTCATCCTTTTATGCTATCAGCTAATATTCTCCAAGCTGATGCCTGATATTTCTCTCATCTACTATCCTTATATTCCTATTGGAATTAGATGACTTTATGGGCTATATAATCAGAGTTTGGATTAATTCAGAAGGATTTTAGTAATTGTGAGATATTGCCTAGCTACAAATAGTCATATGATTAGTTGATGAAATGAACTTACAGGAGAAAGATGATCTCTACTTCTCCTTAAATGTAATTACATCAAAAAAGTGAATTGCAGAATTGAAACTCATAATCAGAAGTCAAAATACGTCTAACTTAGTTGCTTTTGGCTGTTGGATATTTTTCTCCACAGTTGTCCTAGAGAGCTTGCCCTTAGCTTGGTAACTTGTAAGAGGATTTTAGCGAAGGATATTGAAACCTGCAACAACAAAGTAAAAAAGACCAATCACATTTATTTGACATTAAGAAATTTAAGATGGTAGAAATCTAATAACTTGGAAATTCCAGCAAAGAAAATTATAAAGAGAACCATATTCAACTCACATAAGCAAATATCTATATATTAATTTCCCATCATTATGAGAATGATATGACAAATTCAACAAACAATTGTCAAAAAATAAAAACCACCTATAGGAAACACAACCAACTAGCAAATGATATAGCTTTAAATCCAATTAACCACTTAAATTTACACTATGCAAACCATCAATAAACCAATTTAAGTTGCATTTTTCAAACATACAAAATTGTAAACAGAAAAAGAGAAGTTATGCTCTAACATAGACCTAATCCAATCCCAAAGCAGAGACAGCCAATTAGTCTATTTTGCTTAAGCCCAATAGCTATTATAAGACTAGTTCATTATTATTATTTGCGCTAGGTATATAAGAGTAGTCTTTTATTAGTCTGTTATGTTTTGTTTATTATTTTGTATTTAGCATTTTATTATGTTAAAACATTTGAACCCATATGACTACATGGTGAAGAAAAGGAACTTTCATGTCTTTTGTCTCTATTGGATTCTATCTCATCATACATACTGGATGATTGGTTGATGAGGAAAATTAACCCCTTTCAGAAAACTTGTAAGAAAAAGTTAAATAATGTTTTGGATGGAAGTGCAAGTGAAAATACTAATAAAAATGTGCATGCATATTCTCAAAACTAATTGAATTTGGTAAAATACATCTCTGAACTATTCACAAGTTCAAAAACTTAGCACCAAATCTTCAAACACATAAATAAAGAAAAATTATTCCCTTAGGAAAATTTGAGTGTAAGGTGCATGCAAATAAACATGAAACAGAGTATACATGTTTCTTAATGCATATATATATATATATATATATATATATATATGTGTGTGTGTGTGTGTGTGTGTATAACAAAATCATTTGGCATGACAATGATTTTGTGTTTTTGGATACCGGTTTGACCAGCGGTACGATATATTTCGATTCTTCGAATACCGGTCAATATCGGTGTACCGTTTCGGGTTTACTACTATTTTTTATATTTATAAATATATATATATATGTATGTATGTATGTATGTATGTATGTATGTGTGTATGTATGTATGTGTGTGTATATATATTATAATAAATATAAAAGTTTACCGTAAAACATTTCCTCAATTCAGAACTAATTATTCATGGTTTTAAACTTTAGTATCAATTAAAAGAAAAATAAATAAATAGAAAGCGTAAAAGTTATCATTGCATACTAAGAAAATAAATAATACTAATAAGATACCATTCTGCCCTAACAAAAATTCAAAAATTACAAAACTTAAAAAAAAAAAAAAAAAAACTTTTTTATGTACCGACCGGTATTGCCCGAAATTGACCAATACATGGCTGGTACAGCCAATATTTAAACCAATACGAAACGTTGATATTTTGATATCGGTATACATACCGGCCAGTACCAGTATGGTGACTACCTTGCAAATTAGGCCTCTTCTAAATCCCAAAACCTAGTCCCTCACTCTTATGATTGTCCATTCTCACTTCTAAAATCCCAACTCTCTCTCTCTCTCTCTCTCTCTCTCTCTCTCTCTCTCTCTCTCTCTCTCTCTCTCTCTCTCTCTCTCTCTCTCTCTCTCTCTCTCTCTCTCTCTCTCTCTCTCTCTCTCTCTCTCATATTAACCCCCTCCACTGATATCACATATTCAAAATCGAAAAAAAAAAGTGTTTTTTTTTTTTTTTTTTTTTGAGACCTGATAAATTCATTTAGTCTATGGTCTATTATACTCCCCAAAAAGCAGCATTGAAACACATTGTGGGCTTTAGTTTATGCCCGAATGCGCCTGTGCATAATTAATGGTAGACATGGCAAAACGGGCAGGTCGGGTCGGGTTCGGGTCAGGTCAATCGGGTTTGCGGGTCAATCGGGTCGTGGGTTGAGTTGAGTCGAGTTGACCCGTATTTTTCAAACAATTTTTTTTTTTTTGAAATAGATGCAATCTATCAATTGTTTATGAGTTCCTTAATTGTGATTAGATTCTCACTAGTGATATTGTTACCAATTACCACTAAACACTTGAATTGATACCCAAATTTGGTGCAACTCTTATTCCAGCTTTCTAAAAACTAATCTTGGTATAATCTTCGATCTATTTAAAGTAGGAAGAGAAAATGAAAGTAGCAAGTAAAGAATGACAAACTATAATGGAGTACATAACATATTAAGTAAAAAAGAATAAGTAAATATTTTATAAAAATTACACCTCAATCTCAATCTACTCAACGTTTGTAGACGTGGCAAAACGGGCGGGTCCGGTTCGGGTTCGGATTGGGTCAATCGGGTCACGGGTCAAAACAGGTCGTTTTTAAACGGATCAAACGGGTTACGGGTCAAACGGGTCTAACCCGTTTTGCCATGTCTAAATGGACAGTAAATAGCGTATAGCCCATTGATGATTTTTTTTTTTTTTTTTTTGAATATTTAAAGTATTGGAGACACAAGCAAACGGAACCCTAACCCTAAACCCCAAATCGTAATCGATTTGAGCCTCCACACACACACTCTGTCTCAAAATTGAAAATTGTCATCTTTATTTTCTGAATCTTCAAAACACAAAACACATGGAGGAGAAAGGGAAAGGTTTGGCGATGCAATTCGAGATCGCTTTATTTGCTTCAACGTCAAGTTCGAAGGATGGAATACAGGCAGAGTGGTATACCATTAAGGTCCCAGATCCAGAGTGTCCTCCTCCTTCTGGATCTGGGACCTTAATGGTATACCACTCTGGCTTGGGCAGACAGAGAACCGCTCCGTCCGTTTTCGAAGTCAAGTTGGCTTGGGCAGACAGAGAACATGCAGTCATAGGGTCCCTTAACCCCCGAATTCGATCGTTTTCTTAAAGTGCGCAGCTTTGACCTTAGCACTCCTGATGATGGTTGGAAACCTGTCGCTACCATGACTTTTCCTAAGAGGTTCGAACCTCCCTGCCTCGTCCTCGACGATAAGTTATATGTGTTAGGTGGCTTTGCATCAGACAGATATTCAACAGAAGTAGAAGCAAAAGGGTATGGCTGGATGGAGGTTTATGATCCCGTTTTAAATACATGGGAACCCTTGCCCAATCCTCCTCCTGAGTTTGGGTTTCCACTATGTGTTCCTCTTCCTGTTTATTTCGCTGCTCTCGATTCCAACAAAAAACAGATTCTTGTTGCTCAAAATGATGGTGCCAGGTATAAAGCTACATTCTATGTTTATCATGTGATCGATCGATGTTGGACAATACTTGAGCCTCGCGGGCGCGAGCTACGTCCTCATTATCCTGACCCGGTTTTCGGAAAACGAAGTGTTGTTGTTGATAACACTATCTATTGGGGTTTCGTTCTAGATGGGTATGTCTTCGTACAATCTTTCAATATAGATACGGATCTGTACTTCCACGGAAGTTTGGACACTCAGCTATTTCTTCGGGATAGTGAATTTGAATATCCGAGTTGTCCAATATTACCTTTGCTCAATTTAGCTGATCAGACATTCTGCCTTTTCCTGTTCACCTTGGTTGATAAAATGGAATACGCTGGTATGGTATATCTTAATTGTATTGTACTTGATATCTCTCTAAATCCATTTAAAGATGAGGGCAAGCAACAGTCTAAAGTAGAGTTCGATGAATGTTATAAATATAATTTTATCGGGGATTCCAGTAAACAGCTTAATGTTTCCCTTGTGTCCGTCCAAAGGTATCCCTTGCGTAATATCTTCTGGCTCCATGATGCTTTGTTGCTGTAAGTTTATTTCTCTCTCTTTCTCTATTGTTACCCTTTCCTCCTTCCTCAGTCATTCCAAATGATTTTTGTTTTATATATATATATATATATATATATATATATATATATATATATATATCTGTGTGTGTGTGTGTGTGTGTGTGTGTGTGTAAATTAAAGTGGTTTGTTCGATTTAAAGCTATATCAGTTGCTAGTTGGTTTCTATTTACCTTTATTGTATTATACTTGATTAACAATGACTCCATACATGAAGAGACAGATGAAAGACAAATCTTATGATATGGCTAACAAGCTCAACCAAATAGACAATGGACTAATTAGGTATTCTCTGTTTTGGCTTTTTGATGTACCGATATCATTTTTCCCCCATGTTTAATTTGGTTGGTTATTAATTGATATAATAAATTGCTTGATGTTGCTTTTTTTTTTCTTTTTTTCTTTTTTTCAATTTTAAATTGAATAAACATGTTTCTGGTATAAACTGTGGTTGATTCATTGTATTGACGCATTGGACTAGCTAGTTATCATGGTATAACATGTTTGAATAGTCCTTTTTATTGATTTTCCTTCCATTTGATTTTGTAGTACTTATTTTAATAATGTTTTTTGATCAACAGGGATGATAATGTAGTTCATGTATATGTGGCAAGGGTTGCAATTTCCAGCATTGTCTCGTATAAGCATGTGAGACAAAGGTTTAGCTTCTATTAAATGTGATTTTGTGTCAACCCTCGTGAATGACTTTAACCTTCTCCTGTATATAGAATCATTATGGATAATCTATACTGTGGACTCGGTTATAATTTATGCATATGTATGACTAATTTTTAGGTTTATGTTGACTTGTCTATTATATTCTATCTTTGTTAAAAGCTTTATCTATCAAATTAAATGCCAAAACTCAAATCAAATTACACACACCTACACATATACAAACCCACCCAAATTTATTGTTTCTCTCTCAATCATACCCAAGTGTGTGTGACAGGGACTCTCAATGATAAGCCTCCAAACTAAGTAAATGTTAGTCTCATATTGTGAATAAGAGCAACCAAAGCTAAGCACCAAGCTACATAAGTTAGCCCAAATGTGCTGGTGGTGCATTGTCTCTTACATGTAGGAATTTGATGGAGTACAGTGCAGACCGTAACCCCTCTCTTTTCTTCTCATCTTGCATGTCTTCCTACTACCATTTATTGGAATCTCATAAAAGACTCATTTTCAGGCACAAATCTTTCGGTTTCCACTTGGTTTTGGAGGGTTGTAAATTGGGTTTCCTGCTTTCCTTAGATTTATTTTTGGGATTCAAGATTTGAACTCAAATGGTTTTCTTCTCAAACCTTGAATGGGTTTCCAACCTTCCTTAGATTAAAGGTTTGAGAAACAAAATCTAATAATTGACTTATTATATATCCCTTAGACTATTTAGCCTTAATTTTTGAACTATATAGCCAAACAACCCCCTTTTCAAACTATGTAGCAAAATATCATTGTTTTGAAACTCGATATTGCTGATGTCAAATTCTGACTGAAACACGACATTAGCAATGTCGAGTTCCAAAACATGGATATTTTGTTACATAGTTTGAAAAGTATGTTATTTGGCTTCATGGTTCAAAAATTAAGGCAATATATCCATTTTTCCCCTTTGTTTATTTCTTTCTTAATTCACTAATGCGATCTTTCTTAAGAAAGAATAATTCACTAATGTGAGGGTTGTATTTGTTTCTTTCTTAATTCATCAATGCAATCTTTCTAAAACTAAATTATTCACTAATGCGATCTTTCTAAAAAAAAAAAAAAACACTAATACGAGGATTGCATACATTATCCAACTACTGTGAGCTCCAAAGATTTCTAAATGCTTTGCATGGTGTTGTAATGCAACTTTTTTCCTTGAACAGTACATCCATCTAATCTCGACTGTATGATGTGTTATTATCCCATCTAGAATCCCTCCACCATTTGCAAATGAAGCTATCCATCCATCTACCCTCTTGTTATGGACAAATCAAGCACACAAGATACATAAGTTGAGTTGTATTACCAGGTCACCTTAATTTTTGTCTATGCCAAATCCATTCAATTAAATCCCAAATAAACATTCATTAAATGTAGGTAACAAAAACTTACACCACATAAATATACTAAGAGATACTAATAGATTAGCAAAACTGAAGATCTTTCTATTTTCTTCTGAAATGTTCTAGTATTAGCTTGTATTTTACATGTCTCACAGGAAGCAATAGCAATCAATTACCATAGAAGCAAATACTCAACAATTTCTATTATCCTTACGATGATCACCAAGATCCTGTTACAAGGTTTTACAGTGAGAAGTTGCAACATATCAATTTGAAGTACAAAACGTTAGATAGGCCAAAGAACCAACTCAATTAGACTACTTCCAACTGTTTAACATTTTCATTGTTTTTACCTAGTCATTGCAGAACAACCAGAGATGAAACTATATAATCAAGACCTAAATTATTTCTCATCCTTTTATGCTGTCAGCTAATATTCTCCAAGCTGATGCCTGATATTTCTCTTATCTACTATCCTTATATTCCTACTGGAATTAGATGACTTTATGGGCTATATAATCAGAGTTTGGATTAATTCAGTAGAATTTTAGTAATTGTGAGATATTGCCTAGCTACAAATAGTCATATGATTAGTTGATGAAATGAACTTACAAGAGAAATATGATCTCTACCTCTCCTTGAATGTAATTACATCAAAAAAGTGAATTGCAGAATTGAAACCCATAATCAGATGCCAAAATACCTCTAACTTAGTTGCTTTTGGCTGTTGGATATTTTTCTCCACAGTTGGCCTAGAGAGCTTGCCCTTAGCTTGGTAACTTGTAAGAGGATTTTAGCGAAGGATATTGAAACCTGCAACAACAAAGTAAAAAAGACCAATCACATTTATTTGACATTAAGAAATTTAAGATGGTAGAAATCTAATAACTTAGAAATTCCAGCAAAGAAAATTATAAAGAGAACCATATTCAACTCACATAAGCAAATATCTATATATTAATTTCCCATCATAATGAGAATGATATGACAAATTCAACAAACAATTGTCAAAAAATAAAAACCACCTATAGCAAAGACAACCAAATAGCAAATGATATAGCTTTAAATCCAATAAACCACTTAAATTTACACTATTCAGACCATCAATAAACCAATTTAAGTTGCATTTTTCAAACATCTCATACACAAAATTGTAAACAGAAAAAGAGAAGTTATGCTCTAACATAGACCTAATCCAATCCCAAAGCAAAGACAGCCAATTAGTCTATTTTGCTTGAGCCCAATAGCTATTATAAGACTAGTTCATTATTATTATTTGCGCTAGGTATATAAGAGTAGTCTTTTATTAGTCTGTGTTATGTTTTGTTTATTATTTTGTATTTAGCATTTTATTATGTTAAAGCATTTGAACCCATATGACTACATGGTGAAGAAAAGGAACTTTCATGTCTTTTGTCTCTATTGGATTCTATCTCATCATACATACTGGATGATTGGTTGATGAGGAAAATGAACCCCTTTCAGAAAACTTGTAAGAAAAAGTTAAATAATGTTTTGGATGGAAGTGCAAGTGAAAATACTGATAAAAATGTGCATGCATATTCTCAAAACTAATTGAATTTGGTAAAATACATCTCTGAACTATTCACAAGTTCAAAAACTTAGCACCAAATCTTCAAATAAATAAATAAAGAAAAATTATTCTCTTAGGAAAATTTGAGTGTAAGGTGCATGCGAATAAACATGGAACAGAGTATACCTGTTTCTTAATGCATCATCTTCAAGGAAACAACCTACAACCTTATATATATAAAACAAAATCATTTGGCATGACCATGGAAAGATGAAAGAGCAATATTGTAATAATAGAGAGAGCAATAAACTTACAGCAACAAAGCATCAGAGAGCCACAAGCTCTTATGTAACAAGGTATACTTTTAGATGGACACAATAGAAATTAGCATATTTTCAACCTAAAATTAGTTTATTTTCAGCTAACTCTACTCTACTCTCTTCCACTCACCTCCTTCCCCCCCTCCATCCAAATGGGCCCTAGGTGTAGTAAAATGATACTCAACTTTCGGGAAGGCAAAATTTAAATTAGAATGGAGTCACTTCTTGAAAGTTCTATTCCTGCAAATGCTTGTTTATTGAAAGAATGTATATAATTATTTTTGAATATTTGAATATAAGAGTGCAATTTGTTTTAAAGGAATAATTGATTTTGGAGGATGAAAGCATAGAAACAGAATTTTAATTATATATAAAATGAAGCAATCAGCTAAGTGATGGGAAAGTGAGAGTGAAAAAGAGAGGGCGATGAAAATTTAAAATAATATGTGAAAGACATTTTAGATTCTAGACCTCAAAAATTATTAGTATCTTTTTAAATATTTTTTCAAACACACAACTTTAACTAAAAGTTGCGTAAACTAATGCATGGTTAGATAGAAAAATCTTCTTATGAGTCTCTCACATGAGTCGCGTGATTGACTCATATGTAAAATCTCTAATAATTTGTTAACCACCCACTATTTTGATAAAGTAGTGGATTGAATCTTCAATTTGGGTACTAAATTTTATATTTAATTGAGAGAGGTAAATCCTTCAAAAAAAAAAAAAAAAAAACTCACACATGAAAACACAAAAACTAGTTGTTGGAGTTGCCAAATTAGACCTCTTCTAAATCCCAAAACCTAGTCCCTCACTCTTATGATTGTCCAATCTCACTTCTAAAATCCCAACAGCAACCTCTCTCTCTCTCTCATATTAACCCATCCACTGATTTCACATATTCAAAATCGGACCAAAAATGTTTTTTTTTTTTTTTTTTTTTTTTTTTTTGAGACCTTATAAATTTATTTAGTCTATGGTCTCAAAAAAAAAATTTTATTTAGTCTATGGTCTATTATATTTCCCAAAAAGCAGCATTGAGACGCATTGTGGGCTTTATGCCCGAATGCGCCCGTGCGTAATTAATGGACAGTAAATAGCGTATAGCCCATTGATTTATTTATTTATTTTTAATTTACAGGATTGGGGACCCTAACCCTAAACCCCAAATTGTAATAGATTTGACCCTCCACACACTCTCTGTCTCTCTCGAAGTTGAAAATTGTCGTCTTTATTTTCTGAATCTTCAAAACACAAAACACATGGAGGAGAAAGGGAAAGGTTTGGCGATGCAATTCGAGATCGCTTTATTTGCTACAACGTCAAGTTCGAAGGATGGAATAGAGGCAGAGTGGCATACCATTAAGGTCCCGGATCCAGAGGGT
The DNA here is from genome assembly GCA_028535165.1 of Quercus tomentella. Taxonomy (NCBI): domain Eukaryota; kingdom Viridiplantae; phylum Streptophyta; class Magnoliopsida; order Fagales; family Fagaceae; genus Quercus; species Quercus tomentella. The sequence goes on along the minus strand of JAPQVY010000111.1, from coordinate 18,375,303 downwards.
CCTCCTCCTTCTTCTTCGCCAAATGTAGTAACTACCATCGAGAAACCGCTCCGTCCGTTTTCTGAAGTCAGGTTGGCTTGGCCATACAGAGAACATGCAGTCATAGGGTCCCGTCTGTATTCTCTTGGCGGCATGAATCCTGATTCTGAACCTCACGCCGCCGATGTAAGTACCCCCGAATTCGATCGATTTCTTAAAGTGCGCAGCTTTGACTTTAGCTCTCCTGATGATGGTTGGAAACCTGTCGCTACCATGACTTTTCCTAAGAGGTTCGAACCTCCCTGCCTCGTCCTCGACGATAAGTTATATGTGTTAGGTGGCTTTGCATCAGACAGATATTCATCAGAAGTAGAAGCAAAAGGGCATGGCTGGATGGAGGTTTATGATCCCGATTTAAATACATGGGAACCCTTGCCCAATCCTCCTCCTGAGTTTGGGTTTCCACTATGTGTTCCTCTAGATGGGTATGTCCTCATTATCCTGACCCGGTTTTCGGAAAACGAAGTGTTGTTGTTGATAACACTATCTATTGGGGTTTCGTTCTAGATGGGTATGTCTTCGTACAATCTTTCAATATAGATACGGATCTGTACTTCCACGGAAGTTTGGACACTCAGCTATTTCTTCGGGATAGTGAATTTGAATATCCGAGTTGTCCAATATTACCTTTGCTCCATTTAGCTGATCAGACATTCTGCCTTTTCCTGTTCACCTTGGTTGATAAAATTGAATACGCTGGTATGGTATATCTTAATTGTATTGTACTTGATATCTCTCTAAATCCATATCCATTTAAAGATGAGGGCAAGCAACAGTCTAAAGTAGAGTTCGATGAATGTTATAAATATAATTTTATGGGGGATTCCAGTAAACAGCTTAATATTTCCCTTGTGTCCGTCCAAAGGTATCCCTTGCATAATATCTTCTGGCTCCATGATGCTTTGTTGCTGTAAGTTTATTTCTCGCTCTTTCTCTATTGTTACCCTTTCCTCCTTCCTCAGTCATTCCAAATGATTTTTGTTTTATATATATAAGTGCTCAAACAAATTGGGTCTCTGACTTGCAGGGATCGCCCAACTTATATGCCAATGAAGAAGAAACCAAAGCTATCACATGAAACAAGCGTAGTGATCAAAGATAATTAAGGTTGTAGGTTGTTTCCTTGAAGTTTTGCATTAAGAAACAGGTATACTCTGTTCATTAGCATGCACCTTACACTCAAATTTTCCTAAAGGAATAATTTTTCTTTATTTATTTATTTGATGATTGGTGCTAAGTTTTTGAATTTGTGAATAGTTCGGAGATGTATTTTACCAAATTCTATTAGGTTTGAGATTATGCATGCACATTTTTTATCAGTATTTTCACTTGCACTTTCACCCAAAACATCATTTAACTTCTTCTTACATGTTTTCTGAAAGGGGTTAATTTACTCCCATCAACCAATCATCCAGTATGTATGATGAGATAGAATCCAATAGAGACAAAAGACACTAAACTTCATTTTCTTCACTTTGTAGTCATATGGGTTCAAACTCTTTAACAGAGTAGACATTATAAAATGCTAGGTACACAATAATAAACAAAACGTAACGTAGACTATTTAAAGACTACTCTTAAATAGACTAATTGGCTGTCTTTGCTTTTGAGATTGGATGAGGTCTATGTGAGAGCATAACTTCTCTTTTTCTATTTACAATTTTGCGTATGATGTGTTTGAAAAATGCAACTTAAATTGGTTTATGGATGTTCACCATGGTTGATAAAATGGAAGGTATAGTATATCTTAATTGTATTGTACATGATATCTCTCTAAATCCATTTAAAGATGAGGGTAAGCAAGAGTCTAAAGAAGAGGTCAAGCAACGTTTTAAATATCATTTTATGGGGGATTCCAGTAAACAGCTTAATATTTCCCTTGTGTCCGTCCAAAAGTATCACTCGCGTAATAGCTTCTGGCTCCATGATGCTTTGTTGCTGTAAGTTTATTGCTCTCTCTCTCTCTCCCTCTCTCTCTCTCTCTCTCTCTATTGTTACCCTTTCCTCTTTCCTCAGTCATTAAATGATTTTTGTTTTGAATATATATGAATAACTGTCTGATACAACTCTTGATTTTTTTGGGGATTAATTACTGAATTTTAATAAAGAAACCAGAACCTACAACAGAGAACATAAGCAACTAAGTAGCTGCCCACCGGTTACAGAGCTCAAGACCAGCAACGGCAAGAAACTGCATAACACAACACACCAGACCAAGTAACACCTATCACCTCTTACACAATCATTTCCGAAGACAGAAAAGTTGATGCTCCAATTACAATAGAGAACTCTATTAACTAAGAGTTCTTAACTCTCATTCCAAACTCAATCTGGGCCTTGAGGTCTCTGTTTAGAGTTAGGATAGTCTCATGGGATTTGATATCTTGGCAAAACACGAGCATCCCTTTGGAGCCAGAGGTGGTACACAGCAGCAGCCAGAGCCAACCTTTTGGTTGAACCCTTAAACTTTTTCCTTTCCAATTATCAATCCCCGATTGAACAAGTTTTTCCCAACATTAGTCCAGATTCTTCACTAGACATCTCTTCTTGACTTGCCAAATCCTCTTAGCAAAAGGGCTCTAGAAGAAATGATCTCTACTAATAAAAATACCAGGTTTAGTATGAACCAGCATTTAATCTATGCAAGGATCACAATGGAAATGGGAGGCTGGTGCAACTTCTCCCTTGTTGCCGCAAGCTGGCAACACATGCCATGATCTTTTCTCTTTTGATTTTCTATCAAACATTGTATTGTATTGATGAGTTCTAGTTCAAATGGCATTTCCTTTCCTTGTAAGAGCAAGGAATAGAATGAGAGTGCACGAATAACTTATCCCAAAACAATCAAAGACAGAGGAACAAAAATTACCTCATTGTGTTCTTTTGGAAAAACATACTGGAAGGAGCGGTGCATACCATGACCAAAGAACTTCAGAAGATTTGAGCCATAAGAAAGCAATTTTTGTATTCCTTAATATAGTGATTGACCTTGATTAAATAATCTCTAATTAATAGTTTATCCCAAAATTTTGGGACTAAACTATTACTATTTGGTAGAACTCTATCTAGCATATTTACTTTGTAATCTTATTATCTTTTTTTTTTTTTTTGAAACAATAATCTTATTATCTTAAGATGCGGCTTTCTTAAAAAGTTAGAAAAAAGATTCATAAGATTAAGGAATGTATTATTAGTGTGCGTTTGGCTCCAAATTAAGAAGCCAGTTTATTTTACTATTTAGTTTATTTTTGCTACTATTTATGGGTTTCACGGTGCTTTTTGATACTATTTATGGATCTCACTGTATTATTTTAGCTAGCTTTTATTTTTATCTACAGTACTTCTTGCAAAAAGTTTTCAGTTTTAGTAAAATAAGCAGATTTCAAACAGACGCTTAATGTGTTAATTGCAACTATTTACCTTAGAAAAATATTAATGATTTGAATATCCAACCTGGAAAACAAAAATTATATATATATATATATTTGTATATTAATTCAAGATTTATTAGTATCTAAAATTCGTATCATAGTTATCAAATTAAAAGACTGGTTGGATGATGCAACGTATTGGCAAAGTAAAGGAGTTCAGCAAATTTTTTTAGAGAATTATCTCTTTTATGGGGGGGTCTGAAAAGCTCTTTTTTTTTTTTGAAAATTTTGTCCTAAAACTCTTTAAAGATCCATTTAGGTTAATAGGGTTTTACACTAAAAAAGACACATGATGCTTAACGACAACATTAAAACATTAACAATAAATTGGATTATTTGAATTCAAGTATGAAAAAATATATTTATAAAAGAAAATATCAATAATTAGTAGTTATATTGTAATGTCTTCTTCTCTATATTTCTCACATGGAAAGCTTTTTATTGGTTTGGTTACCAATTGAATATGAAATTATTAAAGAGCTTTATAACAGTAGTTTACCCAGTGATAACATCATTCGTAATAAATTTTTTTCACAAAAACTTTACAATTAAAATTACTTTACCTTTAGTGCGATGGTTATTTCATAAGTATAAGTATTTGTGGAGTGTGAGGGATAAGGGTCGAGGTTTTAGTCTCCAAGAGGAAACTTTACACATATACACAAACTAAGATAGAGTAGAATTTCTATTTGGTATAAAAAAAATTGAGAAATGCTATGTCTATAACATTTTCACAATAAATTTTAAATGACAGACTGGCTGTTATCGGTTGATAAAAAAGTAATTTTAGTGATTGGCCACTTGTGATTTATTGTCAAAATTTTGTGAATGTAGCACTTCTCAAAACTTTTTATAGTTTATCTTTCATCTCAAAAAAAATAATAAATAAATAAAATAAAATAACTTTTTACAGTCAAAACTCAACTTCCTAGTTCCTACTACAATCTCAAATGGATAGTAAATATCCAACAAAAAATTGAACAGCTCAATCTAATATTTGATTCTACAATTTACTGAGGTATCTAGTTAATTAGAGGAAAATTTGAGAATTTTTCTAAAATTCATGAAAAATTTCAATTCACTTAATAATTAAAGGGATCTCAGATATTTGTAGTAAAATTTGAGAATTTTTTCAAATCAATTAATAATGAAAGGGATCTTGGCTAGATATGCTTTGTTTAGGGGGCCTTAGGCAATGACCTAGGTGGCCTAGGCCTAGGGCCAGCCATAGGTTCTATTCCTGCATATGCTTATTTATTGAAAGAATGTATATAATTATTTATGAATATTTGAATCTAAGAGTGCAATTTGTTCTACCACGATACCGATGGAATTTAAAGCTTCCAGTATATTTCCAGTAGATGCAAAATTCCTGATATGATACCCCAGAATAGTATCTCTGCAAAGATGACATAGAGTAGAATGCCTACTCTGCTGGAATGCCAAACCTCCAAAAAAATGTGCTTCTGAATCCAATATACCTATCACAGTTTAACAGCAAAATATTAACATCACTAACAAATTAAAAGATTATTATAAAAAAAATGACAAGGAGTAAGACGATGATTCTTTTGGTAGAGGTTTCTTTTTTCTTTTTTTTTTCTTTTTTTTTTAATTATAAATTGTATAGGTTGATTGCTCAGATTTGCCAAAAGCAAGGTGCAGACCTTGTAGACAATAATCCATGTGTCTATAAGCAAGACCAATAAGATACATTAGGTTGAATCCACCAATATGAAGATTAAATGCTTGTGCAGGGAAGTAAGATATAATTTGATGGCATTGAATATTAAACAGAAAAGGAAGACACAAATACATGGATGCGAGAAAGGGAAATGAAAAGTGCCTCCTCAGTCCTCAGTGGAGATTAAACAAGTTTTGGCAAGTTGTCTTACCTAGAAGATATGGTCTTGTTATGTAGGTCTAAATTAATGTGGACCACTTTGATACACACAGTTGGGTCAAATAAGATATAAAAAGTAAAAGACAGTGATGATGTGTTAAGGCTTACACAGGGCGTGACACAATATTATGTTTTAGGACTCATTGTTGAATTCATGAATCTTGATGTCCTTCATTGAGGGAACTAGTCGCTAACCCGTGTAATGTACGGGAAAATTCATAAAAAAATATTTATACATGATATATATAAATTGATATTAGAGAAATTGTAGAAAAGAGTATCATAATTAAATTAAATTTTGTTTAGAAAAAGTAGAATGTAATTCAATAACAGACTACACTTCACAACGCTCACCCCACACTCCTCTCACCAATTCAAATTGGATCACTCACTCCCAACAATCTCACCATTAACTCAACCACAAATCTACCGTTCCTTGGTATACCAACCCAGCATCCAGGAATCCCTTTGAGCCTAGCAGAAATAACTAAAAAAATAACCCATTGGGAATTTTTTATTTTTGTATCAGTGCAAGTCCAAAGAAATTACAAAATAACAAACAAACAAAAAAAAAATTCTCCACGAAATAGGATCAAATTCACAAAACTAAATCAAGATTATTATCTATTAAACACAACTAAATTTTGAAACTTCCTTCTAACTATGATTATTTTAAAGTTTAGTCACTTATGGAGGCTCAGGGCTACCAAGCTTTGGAATGATTGTTGGGGCTTGTGATTGTTACAGGTCCTTAGATTTTGGGGATGTTTAGAAAACTATAAACATCAAACAGAGTAAGGAAGATAATGTCCCAAGGTAAGTCTTCAACCCAAACCTGAAGTTCTAGCCCAACCCGAGATTTCTTTGCCAAAGCATCGACAACCTTATTACAATTTCATTTCACATGGCAGTAGTGATCCAGGCAATCAATGGTGGACTATCAAGCCCTTCGGTGTAAAGATTAATTTGTCAAATATATAAGAACCGAAACTCAAACAAAACAATAATAGCATAAACCCACAAAGTTTAGAGAAATAATATAAACACATATCAACGTTAATCATATGTAAAGAGAGAACCTGAAGATTATGGGTGGCGCCACCGATTTAGAATGTAAGAGAAGAAGCGTCGCCAAGTCATATGGGAAGAGATGAAGCGCCGCCGAGTTGGATTGGATATGAGTGCGCTGCTAATTTGAGGATGGATTGGAAGAGACCAAGCTAGAGAGCTGCGTCGACGATTTGGATTGGATGAGAAGAAGCGCCACCAATTTAAGGTTGTGGGTGTGCGGCTGTCTGGTTCTTGAATGGTTTTAGCTATCTAATTTGAGGGTTTTGTTTAGAAAGGCAAACGTGAGACAGAGCAAGCAAAGGGAGAGAAGCAAACGTGAGAGGAGAAAAGTTTGATGAATGTTATAATTTTTTCTTTATATGTAAAACTTATTTAACCGGTAACCAAAACCCATTAAAATTACATCTACGGTCAAGAATAAAACAATACTAAATTAACAATTCAGATTTAGGTGGGTACCGTACCCCCTTTTTTTTAGGGGGTACGGTAGAATGACCCTTATTTACTTTCTTTTCCACTTTCAATTTGTTTTCAAAGAAAGGAAGACGCTATAAATTAGGAAGACATCAATCCCATAACTCTTTGTTATAATGATTATTATTACTTCAATTCACTTAAACCGTTCAACATATATGGAAGTCAGCAGCCATTACCAATTGCCTATATATGACCTGCATCGTAAATGTTGAAGTTATCAATTGTTTTCTTTCTCAAAAAAAAAAAAAAAAAGTTATCAATGGTTTTAGGGTCATGCTAACTAGTGCCCTTAGAGCATTGGTTAACAATCCAGTTAAAGAAAGTTTTTATGGGAAAAGGAAAAAAACAAATTAATGTTTTGACAGTTTTTTTCATTTTCCATAAAAGTGATGTCAAAACATTTCTGAAATGAATTGTTAACCAATGCTCTAAGGACACTCATAAGCATTTCCCATTGTTTGAAGGGTAATTTACATATTTGGTCCCTATTTTTTAGGCTAAATGTCAATTTAGTCCCTAACCTTGCAAATGTATTTGTTTAGTTCCTAACCTTCTGACATTGTGTCAAAATAGTCTCTGCTATTAAGTGATGGATAAAAAATGTTGGCATGACTAACAACAAAGATAAAATATTGTTTTTATGTAACATAAACTGCCACATGTTTCGCCACCTCAACATAAACTTAAAAAAAATTAAAAAAAAAAAAAAAAAAAAAAAACAACAACAACAACAACAACGTTAGCTGTAGGTGAGGAGGATTTTTATTAGATTAACGGAACCTTTTTTTTTTTTTTTATCAAACTCTCTGTTATGGCATTATCATTTATCCCTCTTAGAGCATTCTCATCAAGGGAGTCAAAATTTTTAGCATTTACCATCTCAAAACACTACTTTTTAGCTTTTAACATCTCACTTTATAATACATCATACATCATACATCAAAGATTCTATTTTTTTTACCATTTCATTTAAATATTATTTTTTTTATTCTCTGTATGTTTCTTTCTCTCTCTTCTTTTATGTGTCTCTCCCTTTTTTGAAAACCCACCACTTTCTTTGCAAACTCACACCCACGGCTAGCCACTGCCGGCCACCACCATTGAAAACAAAAAATAAAAATAAAACCACCCGCCAGTGCCACCACAGCTACAACAATTGCCACTGTCACCACCACCCACAACCATGATCACCAACCACCAAAATCATAACCAAATCACAAACCCAAACCCACAATCTCATCACCATTCACCACCAACAAGCGGAAAAAGAAAAAGAAAAACAACCCTCCAAAATCACAACCAAATCACAAACCCACAACCTCATCACCACCAACAACCGGAAAAAGAAAAAGAAAAACAACCCACCAAAATCACAAACCCAAACCCACAACCTCATCACCACTAACAATCGGAAAAGGAAAAAGAAAAACAACCACCGAGAGAGAGCAAAAGCACATCAATGCCATTGCTTATGGCCTAATCCATACTTGTGAGTGAGGCAGCGAGTGAATTGGCTTGGTTGGAGTCGAGTGAGGTGGCCAGCCACTAGCCACCACAATTCCAACGACCACCACGCCAATCAAAGACCCATGCCAATCAACTCGATAACCCACACTGAACTCTACCCACACCAATCAACCCTCAACGCCGATGCCCATGCCAGTTAGAGACCCATGAACCCAAACCCATAAACCCAAATCCAAAAATCAAATCACCCTGCCGTCAAGCTCTACCTCCATATCGGCAGCAACACTCCAAAGGTGAAGTGGATTTTGTGTCTAGTGGCGTTTTAGTTTTGAAGTTCTCGACCGACAAACCTTAGAGGGGAGGAACTCAAACCATGAAATTGAGAGAAATAGAAGCTACGGGAAAGAGAGAAGAGGAAAGTGAGAGAGGAGAGAGAGGAAAGAAGAGAAAAATAAAAAAGAAATAGAAAAAGTGACCGTTGGGAATAAAAAAATAATATTTGGTTTAGGATTTTTCTACAGTGGGCTTTATTATTGATAACAACTCACTATAGATGTGTGTCAAAGTTTTTGGCATTTAAAATCTTTGATGTAGCGGGTATTTTTTATGTGTTGGTGGTAAAATTTAGCTTTTAGCATATTTAGCATTCTTAATGGGAATGCTCTTACAGTTACTTGAGGTACTTCAAAATGTAAATTGCCCCTACGCCTACACTCTTCTTCTAAGTAGACTAAGCCAGACTTGTCTTTTAGTCCTCCTGCAAAGGCAAAGAGCTTTTAAAATTGATTGCTTAAGATGATGAGATCCATATCCGAGACTTGAAAAGTTTAAATATCACAAGGAAAATAAAATTCCCAAATAAAGCTTTTATTCTCCTATCAAGATCATAATGTCAGATCTTCATTAAAACCAAATAATAACATCAATGATAGTGTAACGACCCAAGGAAAAGTGCTAGCCACATCTACGCTATACCTTAAAAGGACTAATCACAATTGAGACTCCTTGTAGTTGTTAATAAAGTCCAGATCTACCCAGTAAATACCCAATGTGAGACTCATAACACACCCACACACATCACACAATCAATCAAATTGGGGTATCACAATCTCCCCCACTTAAATCCCTAACATCCTCGTTAGGGCCCACTTTGTGGGGTAGTGTCTCTGAGCCCACACGGGGTTACCGGGCCGGCTCTGATACCATATATAACGACCTAAGAAAAAACGCTAGTCACATCTGCGCTATACCTCAAAAGGACTAATCACAATTGAGGCTCCTTGTAGTTGTTAATAAAGCCCAGATATACCTAGTAAATACCCAATGTGGGACTCATCACACACCCACACACATCTCACAATCAATTAAATTGGGGCATCGCAGATAGATTTGTCCAGACCATCAAAATAAAAACAGAATTTTTTTTTAAAAAAAACCTTCATTTTCTCACAAGCCATGAGCTACACATACACATCGACCCATGGGCTTGCCAATTTGAGCTTTTCACATTGTTTGACCACTCCATTATGACTCCACCCGACTTGATCTCCTCAGCTACCGCATCCACCGAACATTGCTTCCTCTTGTCCCTATATGGCAACTCAGTAACTCCCTCTCCATGATCCGACCCCGTCCGCATCATTCCTTGGATTCTTGCAAGATCCCACTATCAAAGTCTAGGAACATAAGGTTGCCAATGGTGTGGATGGTGGAGGGTGTAGGTGATTTCACGGAGGGAAGAAGAGAGAGAAGAGGAGAAATGGAGAAGAAAGATAACGATGCTTATAAAATTTGGGTTTTGTTAATATTATCTAAGGTGGATTTTTAATTGAGATCACAAGTTTTAATTAGTCATCTTGGAATACATGTGACAGCTTACGTGGCATGAAAATAATATTTTATTTTGGCCGTTAGCTACATCAGCATTTTTCATCCATCACTTAATGGCATGGACCATTTTGAAACAATATCAAAATGTTAGAGACTAAATCGACACATTTGAATTGTTAGGGACCAAATTGACATTTAGTGTAAAGGTTAGGGACCAAATATGTAGTTTACCCTTGTTTTAAACATAATAATAGATGTATAAAAAGTAATGGAAAATGTTAACAAGAGTTATTTTTAGAAACATTTTATTGCAAGAATAATAAAATAATAAATGTTGTTGACAACTTTTTATATTTCCCATAAAAGTGGTGTCAAAACTTTTTTATTGTAATTTATTAATAATTACCCTAAGGACATCTATTAACATGACCCAAAATTAATATATATGTTCAACCGTTTCAATTGCTTTATCTCCCAAAACCTGCATGCCTTCTCATTTTCCCTATCACTAAGATAACCAAAAAAAAAAAAAAAACTATTAATATCTTATTTTCCATTATCATCCATATCTAACTCTTCATTATCATCTCCATTGGAAGGGGCTGTGAAAGATGAAGCGTAGAAACAAGATCCATGGTCATCTTAAAATAGAGGTTGAAGTGGTATAGATCATGCGATATAGGATTGGTCTAATAGAAGAAGAAGGTGATTTTTTTTTTTTTTTTTGAGGTAAAAGGTAGAAATTTTATTGATGATAAATATACATGACATGTGACAACCCTAACCATGACAATAACACAAGGCCATTGGGGGAAGCAGCAACTGGTCTGCAAACTAGACAATTATGCAAAAACAAAACACAAGGCCAAGGCCATGGCCAGCAGAAGTTGGTTCTCATTCCGGCAAAGCTAAAAATACAAACAGCCAGAGCCACAAAATGGTCATGACCATTACAATAACACAATGCCATTTGCAAACCAAACAATTATGTAGAAAAAAAAAAAAAAAAAAAAAAAACACACACACACACACACAAGGCCATGGTAACCCCAAAGCAAAAGTTGATTCTCATTCGAGCAATTCTGCAGAAAATACAAACAACTAGAGCCATAAACTGCTTATGACCACTACAATACACAGTGCAGGAGCTAGTTCTTAGTCTAGCAATTATGCAAAAAATACAAACACAAACACAAAGGCCAGTGACATACATTACAAAAAATCCACAAAGAAATACACAAGCAGACCATTCAATTATTTGTTTGAGTAGCTACTAATCTTTGATATTCCGGCAGAAATCCAATTGCTCTACCAAATATAGACTTGGGGTGAGTTTGGATATGTTCAAAATAAAATTTATTTGCCCAAGCAATAACCGCCCGTCTTTCCAATTCCTACTGTGAAAGTTTATCTATCAACCAACAAAATAACATGAAGATATCTTGAGCATTGTTAGAGCATTTTTGAATCTTTCCTCGATAAAGGGCCCATACATTTCTTGCAAAAGGACATTCCCAAAGCAAGTGTGCAGCAGACTCCAATTGTTGACAGCAAAACTAACACTGTGGGCCAATTTTTGTCTTTCAGTGATACAAGTTGTCCTTAGTAGGCAAAATATTTGAACATGCTCTTCATACAAATATATGTACTTTCAGTGGTACATTCGAACTCCACAACCTTCTCCATATTCCACGGTCAGCCTCCATCCTTGAGTGTTCAATCTGTGATTGCTCTTTCATCCGTTGTGCTGCTTGGTAAGTTGATTTAACTGTAAAATTTTGGGACTTGTTTACCTTCCAAACCAATACATCCCTTGAAGACAACCTTGGCAAAGGTAGCTACTGAATTTCCATACATGTCTTATATGCAAAAAAATCAAACAGGTTCTCCCTATCCCATTGTCCTGTGGCATTATCAATCAAGTCTTTCACATACAAATTAGGCTGAATCTCTCCCAAGAAAACCGGTTTGTGTGTCAACCATTTATGTGTTGAAACTTCAATGTAACTTCCATCCCCTACCTACCACTTTAATCCTTCTTTAATAATATCTCTAGCTGCTAAAAGACTTCTCTAAACATATGAAGGATTGTTGCCTATCTCTACATCCATAAAAGAGCAATTTGGAAAATATCTTGATTTATATACCCGATAGAACAAAGAGTGAGTGTTATGAATCGAGCGTTAAGCTTGTTTAGCTAGCATAGCTAAGTTGAAAGCTTGGATATCTCTAAAACCCATTCCACCTCTTTCCTTATTAGTACAAAGCTTTTTCCAATTGATCCAATGGATTTTCTTCTCCTCTTTAGACTGGCCCCACCAGTAGTTTGCTACTATGGAGTTAATAGAATCACATAAAGCCTGTGGGATTTTAAAAATACTCATAAAGTAGGTGGGAATAGCTTGAGCCACTATTTTGATTAAAATTTCTCGCCCTGCTTTTGAGATAAATTTTTCCTTCCATCCCATCACCCTATTAGTAATCTTTTCCCATAGATCTTTAAAAGTATTGACCTTAGATTTTCCTCCAACCATTGGCAAGCCAAGATACTTTTCACAATCCTCCATAATTCTTGCACCCAACAAGACTTGTATATCATGCTTTACTTCTACTCTTGTATTCTTGCTAAAAAAGATAGAAGTTTTCTATCTATTAATAGCTTGACCAAATGCCTATTCATAGTACTCAAGCAAGGTCAAGAGATACTGACATTCCTCCACAGTAGCTTGGCAAAAAATAAAGCTATCATCCACAAAAAGGAGATGAGAGATACATACCTCATTTGTACATGATAGAATCCCATGAAGATTTTGTGATGCCACTGCCTTTCTAATCAAAGATGAGAGACCCTCCGAACATAGTAGAAACAAGTATGGGGATAAATGATCTCCTTGTCTTACTAGGGGTGACAAAAACTTTAGGCTCCCCATTTATAAGCATTGAATAAGAAGCAACAATCACTATTTCCATTGCTAGGTGCACCCATCGAGCATCAATGCCCAATTTAAGCATGATATGCCAAAGAAAATCTCATTCAACCCAATCATGAGCCTTACTAATGTCCAGTTTAATAGCCATTTGCCCTTTCTTCCCTATTCTTTTATTCCTCATCATTTGTAATACTTCAAATGCTACAGTAGTATTATCATTAATTAACCAGTTAGGAACAAAAGTACTTTATGAATCTGATAAGACATTGGGCAAGATAAGTTTTAACCGATTAGCCAAGACTTTGGACACAATTCTGGAAATAACATTGCCTAAATTGATAGTTTATCCCCTTCTGGACTAATGACTGGTGCTCCTCTTCGAATTAGTTTATCCAAAGGCATCTCAACCCTTATTCGTAGGAAGCGAGATTGATTAGATGATATGGCTTTACAATCAACATAAACAACTTTTCGAATGCCACTGCCAATATCCTAGCCAGCCTTTTCATTAATAAGATCAAATGGAAGTCCCCAAACTTGCACCCATATAGGAATGTGTAAAAAATTAATCGAAAATGCCATCATCCCTTTTTCCCATCTCCTGAGAAGTAGGAGATGGTTATCAAAACTTCATGGACCATTATTCACCACCCACATTAGCTAACTCTCCAATGCGAACTTAATCCTCAAATCTTGTCCAAACTTCCACACACCCCTTGAAAGATTTTTAGCTGCTCAAAGATTGATGGGTTTTGCAGTGAGAAACAGACCAATGAGACTAAGAGAGCGCTCCTCTAAAAATTTTTCATGATGTTCAGAGCAGGCAGTAATGGCTTCACCTTCAAGAAGAAGGTGAACTTGATTGTTCTTATAAACATTTTTTTTTTATATAATAATTGTTCTTATTGTTTTTTAAAAATATTTTGTTCTTATTAATTTATTTCAAATTCAATTTTATATTTGAGATACCATTTTGGCATGCTCTATCATCAACAGCAGAGAAATTGTCAGCCATCTCTGTGTCTCTCTTTTTTCCCTGCCATTCTCTCTTTATTTCGTGTTAATCAGAGTTAGGCTTTGTTTAATGATTTCTCACAATTTTTTATATGATTTTGGTTTCTTATAGGCATTTGGTTGCTTAATATGTAAGGAATTTGAGTGATGGAGTTAGTAAAATTCTATACAAAGAGTTTTGCATTTTATTTAGATGAAAATGCACTTTTGGTCCCACATTTTAGGTCAATTCCCATGTTGGTCCCAAAATTGATTTCGTTATTAATGTCATCCCTAAAAAATGAAAATTGATTTTATTATGGTTATTGCCGTCAACCTACTAACGGAAACCTCCTACGTGGCAGATGGAATGCTCTGCTTACTTACATGGCGCTGATGTGGCCATTAAAATATTATAAAAAATTTATTTGGCATTTTTTAAATAACACGTCAAATTTAAATTAATAAAAAAAATTAATTCCTCAATTTTAATTTAAATTAAAAAAAAATTTAAAAAAAACAAACAAAAGACTTACTTTTTTTAGTTTTAAAGATTGAAACTCTCTATTAAAAAAAAAAAAAATATATATATATATATATATATATGTTCCTTAAAGCTGCTGGTGACCAATTTGGGGGATATTTGCAGACTAGCTGTGTAAGGGTTTATTTGGCATTTTTTAAATAACACGTCAAATTTAAATTAATAAAAAAATTAATTCCTCAATTTTAATTTTAATTAAAAAAAAATTAAAAAAAACAAACAAAAGACTTACTTTTTTTAGTTTTAAAGATTGAAACTCTCTATTAAAATATATATATATATATGTTCCTTAAAGCTGCTGGTGACCAATTTGGGGGATATTTGCAGACTAGCTGTGTAAGGGTCTACAATGTAGTAAGTTAATACACATTTGAAACGTATAAGCAAACTAGCATCTCGAGTTTTAGAAACTCGAGATCCATATTAAAACTCGAGTCTCAAAGACTCGCTTTGCGAGTGTTTGGCTGAATGAGTTGAACTGAAAATGCCACATAGATCTCAAGTCTTAGAGACTCGAGTTCTGATTTGTTAAATCGAGTCTCTAAGACTCGATTTTGGTACTTAACTGAAGAAAAGACCTGAAGAAGAACCAACGATCTGACGACGAAGAACTGAGGAACGATCTGACGACGAAGAACAGCGACGAAGAACAACAACCCACGAAAGAACACGATGCCCAGGGAACCCATGGAAGAACACGATGAAGAAGAACACAATGGAGCTTCGCCACTGCTGCCTCCATTGCTCCTGGGTTAGGGAGATTTGGGTTCGTGTAAGTGTTTCTGATTTGGGATTTCTGATTTGTTGTTCAGATTTGTTGTTCCTTCGTGTTTCTTCTGATTTGTTGGTTATTCCTTTGTGTTTCTGTTCTGGTGTTCTTCGTGTTTCTATGTGTTTCTGGTGTTGGTGGGTGAAATCTCTTTATGGAACTCGAGTCTTTAAAACTCGAGTTCCACATGATTTTTTTCCATATCACTCTCATCCACTTACAAATCGAGACTTAAAAACTCGAGTTTTATCTTGAAACTCGAGTTTTAGACCCTCGAGATGCTAGTTTCCAGTATTGTTTTGAAACGTGACAACTAACTAAATTTTTTGATATTTAATGTTATTTGGAAAAAAAAATTCGACCAATTTGTGTAGAACTTTCATCCAATTAAAATACTCATAATGAAACTATAAACACGTCTTCTAAGCATGAAAATCAGTCAATTAATAATCACTTGCCAATTACAAAAAAAAAAAAAAAAAAAAAAAAAAAAAAAAAAAAAAAAAAAAAAAAAAACCCTAATTTGAAACATAACCCAAATACTAAATCCTAATTCTTCAAAGCATAAACAACATCCATGGCAGTAACAGCCTTGCGGCGAGCGTGCTCGGTGTAGGTCTTAGCATCGCAAATCAGGTTCTCCAAGAAGATCTTGAGCATCGCGAATCATGTTATCCCTCAGAACCTTATGGTGTCGTTTCGCTCCTCCCTTTCCCAAACCCTTGCCTCCTTTTCCTCTTCCTGACATTTTTCTCTCTCTCTGATTCTTTGGTTTTTCTTTGGGGTTTGATTGGTTGTTTTTGTTTTTGATGGGAAGATGGGAGAGATGGTAGGTGGGTTTATACAAGGGGAGGGGGTTGTGGTGTGGCTGTTCGATGAGGAAGTGATCCATGTGAATTATAAGATTGGCGGGGTGGTGGTGGGATCTGGGTTTGATCGTGTGGGTCAGTGGTGGTGGTGGTTTTGGGATTTGGGTTTGATTGTAGTCGTTGGGGAAGAACATGAAGAATTTGATGGTCTTGATTTGTAGTAGATCTGATGGTGCTGGGTCTGATGATCTCTGAGTTGTTGAATTTGGGTTTTCTCGGAGGTTTGATGATTTCTCTGAGGTTTGATGAATTTGGGCGATTGGGTTGTGTTGATGGTGCTGGGCAATTGTGATGAATTTGGGTTTGATGATTAGATTTGGTTCATTGTTCTTCATTCTTCCTGTTAGTATTTAATTTAATTTTTTCTTCTTGTTTTCATTTATGTTCTAGTGATCTGGGTTTGAGTTCTTGGGTTGCTGGGTTGATTTGGAAAGAATATACAGTACAAGTTGTAAAAAGAACAAGTCAAACAACACGAAGAACATTAATAAATTTTTTTTAATTAAAATTTTTAATCAAATTAAATTTAAGGTTTTTTTTTTTAATTTAATTTAGTTTTTGTTTAAATTTTCTGACATGACTTTTTAAAAAAATTAAAATGCTGACGTGTTAAATGCCAAATAAATTTTTTAATAATATTTTAATAGGTATATTAGCGTCATGTCAGTAACATCAGCGTCATGTTAGTAAGCAGAGCATTCTGTTTGTCACGTAAAAGGTTTTTGTTAGTAGGTTGACGGTAAGGACCAAAATAAAATTGATTTTTTTTTTTTTTTTTTTTAGGGATGAACATTAGTAATGAAATCAATTTTTGGACCAAAATGAAAATTGACCTAAAATATAGGGACCAAAAGTACATTTTTGCCTTTTATTTATGTATATGTATGGAGTCATATATTATGTGTTGAGCTTTGCATTTTGGTAAATTAGTAAGATGAGAATCATATAATACTAAAGTACACAAATCTTCATACTGTTTCTCTTACGATATGCAAACACTTTTGTACAAAGTAATTACAAATGTTATCGTGAGATAGTCAAATATCAGATTATAAATATAAAGTTATATAATTATGCTAATTATTTTATTTATTCCTCCTTGAATTAATTACATATTCTATAATTTTTGTCCTAATTTCATAATCAAAATTGTGCAATTTTTACATATTTATTCATGATTTAAAGTAAATTTTTTTTTTTGATAAGATTTAAAGTAAAATTTATGAACATATATTATCTTGAACAATATTTTAAAAAAAATTATTTAGAATAAAATTATAGGAATATACAACACCCAATCAGATGAAATTATCTATCATCTTTTCTATCGTCAAGACTTGGAAAAATCATTTGGTCTATTGATTATTTATTATAATTTATTTTTAAACTTCGTAAAATTTACATATTACACTTCATGTTTACCTTAGGTAATTCAATGTGTAATTAATATTTTCTTTAACAAATAAAAAATTAAAAATTTCATCCAATTTAAGTAACAAACATTTATTCACAAATATCTATATAATTTGATCATTCATATTATTATTTTTTGTCAAATAAAATTTATATTTTATAAACCTATGATTAAAACCATGCTTCTCCCTTACTATTTTTGATGATCACCGTTATGCTTATCAGTCTGCCATCATTTGATGAAGCACGAAGTTGCACATTAATAATAACTAGCCTCATCACACGCGCTACACGCGTGCGATGAGGCTTTTTTTTTTAAGCAAAAAAAAATCCCGTGTTTTTATTTTATATATATAATTTTTATTTTAAGAATCTAATTTATAAGTGTTTTTTTTTTTTTTTTGAATGAATCTAATTTATAAGTGGATAAAACAATTTGAAAATTTACAAGAGAGTAGTTCTACTTTTTAGGAAATGTTTTAGTGGGAGTTAGAGTTGCATTTTTACCGAATTGTCCTTTAGTTTTGTCTTTACTTAAACATAAAGGCGTAAGGGCATTTTTAAACTAAAAAATGATGAATCCAAACAGAAGAAGCCCTTTAAATAATAATATAAATAATAGTTAAATGGATTCACGTATAAACTGTAAAAATATGACACTTTTGTAAGGTTCTCTTTAGTCTTATATCAAAGAGACAAAAGACAAAAGAGAACCTAACAAAAGTGTCATATAAACGTTTTCAATTAAAGTTATTTAGGCTACGTTTGGTTCAATGTAAATCAAATTCCGAGTGTAAAATGAATGTAGGAAAAAGTGAATTCCCGTAAGGAAAATGAAATCCGGGTGTTTGGTTTTGCAATGAAAAATAGTCCAGAAAACGATTTCCGATGTTTGGTAACATTCTGAAAATGCTATTTTCCTACAAATGCTTCACATTTTCTCAGCTTCAAAACAAATTTTATAACACAAAATTTCAAGATACACACTTAACATAACCAAAAATCAAAATAAAACCATTTATTCACAATATATACATAATATACTCGGTGAGAGGAGGAAGAAAGAGTGAGAGATAGATCGGGAAAGTGCGATCTCGGTACCAACGGAGGACGGCGGTGGCCAAATTGGGAAAGAAAGAGATCGATATCGACGAAGGACGACGGCAACTAGATCGGGTGGGTGTGGGTTTGCCAAAATGGGGATTGGGTTATGTGGGTAGATGGGTAGCTTGGATGTGGATCGGAGCTCATGAAGGAGGGTAGCTTGGATGATGGCGGGGGTGGTGATGGCAGTGGTGGATCGAAGACATGCAGTGGTGGAGCATGGCGGTGAGGTTGAGTGGGTGCGATCTCGCCGGTGCTGGGGTGCGACGAGAGGGCCGATGCTGGGGTGCGACGAGCAAGCCAATGCTAGGGTGTGACGAGCCGGTGCTTGGATGTGCGATCTCCTCTGGCTGTTTCTCTCTCTCTCTCTTTTATTTTCCTGGAGTGTAATTCATTTGAAGGTAAAATAATACCTGAAATGATTTTACACCAAAGAGGCCTTATTTTACAGTCAACCCAGAAAATCAATTTCAGTTGACCCAATTTTCAGTACGTACCAAACACAGAGCATGATGTAAAAGGATTTCCTGAAATCGTTTTCAGCTGAAACAAAACGGAGCCTTAGTTGAAAAGCTCTATAATTAAAGATTTACGGCCTACATTTCTAGCTCTTACAAGTTACAACGATCTCTAACTGGCACTAAATTAAGTTTTGCACTTTACAATGCATGCAAGGGCAACTCTACAAACTTTCAGACCCTTCTTCTTCTTCCATTTTATTTATTTATTTTTTTAAACAACTTTTAGACCCAATTGAATCAACAGTGGATGCTTCTCTGTATAGGATACTGATTATTTTTATAATATGAAAGTCCACCATTAATTATATTGTGATGTTGTCTCTAAAAAATACTGTGATGTTTGTTTGTTTATTTATTTATTTATTTTTTTTTTAATGGCATCTGACCCACTTTGAATAAAATAACGTTTAATAAAGAAAATATTTTAAATTGTAAAATAAGATATATGGATCATGAGATTTTTTACTTTCATGCAAAGTGAAAGGAAAAGTATATTATATATCCACTGCATGTAGCACATTTCTTATATTATGTAGATCTCACCACCAGGCCTGTTGGTCCAAGTGGTACCTAGTCATCCTAGTGACTTTAAGCTCAGGGGTTCTAGCCCCTGCATAAACACTTACCCAGGAAAAAAAAAATATTATGTAGATCTCATACACACGTGAGGCCCACACTAAACGAGAGAGATGTTGCAAATACAGAATACTTTAAAGACTGCATCAAGCCAAGGAAAGTGGGTTGTCAGTTGTCTACTTGTCTCTCTTGCATAAATTTTGAAATTTCAAAACAAAAAGAAAAAGGAAAAAAATTGGGGAAAAGGTTCATTAACCCAATGGACCCAACTCTAGCAAGTACGTGAAATATTCCCTCCAGAATGATTACGTCAACTGAGACCTCCACGTCCACGTCAAAGTTGGACGTTGCACACTGATCACGGGCTTCTTTACATACATTTGTTAAAGCAGATTTTATGGGGAGCAGAGAAAAATCCGAAATAGCAGCAAATACTGCTGTGTGGTCCCGAAAATGTTTTAAAAAATACTAACAATTTTTAATGAAAGGAATGCCCTTTAGTCTTTGACACGTTATTTTCAATGCCTTCTCCTTTTCTGTTCACACTTTCCCATACCATGCTTTATTCTATAAATTTAATTTTCTGATGAATAAGAGTAATTGCATCAAATGACATAATCACATAAATGCAATTTTTTTTTTTTGTTGGGAAATGCAAAATTTTAATTTATTTTTTAGGTTAGTGTCATAATGTGTGTGAATTATGTGTATATTTCTAAAAAGTGGTTATATAAAATATAAATTTTAAGTAAAAGGTAAATATTAACAAAATTATAAGTAAAAGGTAAATACAAAATTTTGGTCACCATCCAAAGAAATCAGCCAAATTAGTTTGTTTGAAACTATGCAACTAAATTCATCTAATTGTAAAGACATATTTTATTAACTTTCAATTCAATTTTTAGATTGATGTGTGTGAGTAATGTATGTGTTTTAGAAAAGTACTTAGGTGAAATGGAAATAATAAAAAAAATAAATGTTTTATAGAATTTTTTATTTTTAGAACAGATAATCTAATCTGGGTATTTTGAAAAAGTGATTACATTAATTAAAAAAATTAAACTCTTTTGTTAAAATAAACAAAAATAATATTTATACAAGTTGATAAGAATGTTAGCGGTTGATAAATGTATAACTATCATAAATAATTGTTTGATTATTGTCCACGTGAACAATAAACAACAATTGTTTGAGTTTATTTATTTATTTATTCTCTACTTGAATAGTAACTACACAATAATTATCATAAATAATTAATTGATACGTTCAAAATACTATAGTAATTCTTTATACAATGAAAAGTGTCGTGAATGGCCAAAGAGAATATAAGACTTGTCACATCTTAGTTTAAAAGTAATTTGTTTATATTTTTATTTTTTAATGAATTGTTTTTTGTTTAATTTTTCACAAACTTTTACATGTGAGCAAAATTTTTAACTAAATAATTTTTTTTTGTTAATAACTTGCAATGCGATTAGTCTTGCAAGCACCAGGATGGCTTTAGGGCTTCGGACTTTTAAAGTAAAATACAGTTAACAACAGTGAGATTTGGACTAATTCCAACCAACTTTAAAATATTTTAAAACTAACCGACTTGGTTCTTATTTACCATATGAGACAGATGATAAAAATGAATAATAGTTTAATTTTGAAACATCTTGAACCTAGTGGGTATTAGCTCAAACTTTTAATGATGTAGATGATATTTTACCTAACATTATAACTAATTTAATAAAAAATTATTGACTTAATGATATAAATAAATGACTTTTTCTGTCAAATTTTATTATTGAAATATCTATACCTTTTTAATTGAAAAGGAAAAAAAAAATTAAATCTTTTCCCAAAAGATAAATACGACTTATTTACCTGTAGGGGCTAGGGCCCAAAATAATGTATTGGGCCTTGAGCCTTGTCCGAGGATGCTAACAAGTCTGAGGAGGAGAAAATGATCTAAATGATCCACATTACAAATCTCATCAGTGGGGGATGAAGGGAAGAAGGTCTGAGGAGGAACTCCTCCTCGGACACGACAAACGCAGACCAAGTGTGTACTCAACCAATTGAAATGAGCCCCATGAACATATGAGAGGGAAGAAAACTCAAAATATCTAAGGAAAAGTTGTCATCACCACATTAAATGCATTGCAGCTACTTTTCTGGCCGTATTAATGTGGAGAGGACCCCCGAATAGTGCTGCCTTGGCTGCCACAACTCACAGAGGGCTGAAAGGGGTGTTTGATGGGATGGTTATTCAAGTGGGGATCCAGATGATCAACAAGTGTAAGGTCCAGATGATCAGAAAGAAGCTATATAATGTGGAAGAGCCCCCATGAGAAAGGGGCAAAGAAAGAGAAAGAGAGAGAGAATACTATAGCATACTAAACCATCTTAATATTGTGATCAGTATACGTTAAATTTTGGTCTCCTCAGACTAAACATCCATTGACACTAATGTCTTTTATTTGTGCTTGATTGTCTATTAACTAGGGGTGTGCGAGGTTCGGTAGAGGCGGTTTTTTTTGTAAATTTATTACCGAACCGATAGAGATCGATTTTTTCATAATTGGAACCGATACACACCGCTAAGGTCGGTTTTTTGACCTATAGCGGTGCAGTTTTTGCGGTCGGTTTAGTCGATTTGATCGGTTTGAAATATTAAAAAAAAAAACTTTTTTTTAATGATAAAAAAATTGAGCACATATATCAACCTGTTCAGAATTGGGCACACATAATTTGTTCACATATACTTGTTCAAGATTTCAAGTAATCTGTCTTTTAATACTTGTTCAACTTGTTCAAGATTTCAAGTAATCTGTTCAAGATTTCAACCTGTTCAAGATTTCAATATATCAATATATCCACACAAAAAAAAAAAAAAATTGTTCAACAAATTTGTTCACATAAAAAAAAAAATCTATTCAACAATAAAAAATCTGTTCACCCAAATAGTAATGATCCAAACTATCCAAATTTTTTCATTTCATTCACCATGCAAAAATATTTTGAAATTGTCTGAATAAGAGTTCAACTCCCAAAATACTATCATGTAGCATATAATATCATTAGTGTCACTGTGTGTGTCAGTGTCAATAACAATAAGTGTTAATGTATCCACTTAATAACATATTACAGAACCATTTGTCACTATTCACAAATGCCAAAAGAAAGATATACAAATTAAATTAGCATTTAGGCAAAAGAATGCTAATTGCTTGTATCCCCAAAAATAATCCCACCCATGAATACCTAAATAACTACCATTAGTGAAAAGTCCACTACCAATAACATGTACAAATATAATTAGCATATAGACAAAAGAATGCTAATTCTTGTAAGTCCGTTGTCCAGTAATTTTGTGCACTATGCATCATTTTAGAACTCCTACAAAATACAAAACAAAACAAAATAAACACGTGTTAATAATAATAAAACGTTTATGACCAATAGAATATTTATAATTAACACAAACGAATGATAATAGCAAGTATACTTCCATAATACTAACTACTAACTAACTCCAAGCAAAGAGTACAGTAGCACATCACTCATCATCATCCAACACAACGATGCTTGGATCCTCCTCCATAGGCATTGGGCAAACCGATGCAATTTCTACAATCCCATTCAAAATAAAATGATTCGCAAGCATTGAGCAAATAAATAAGCAATTGATATATACAACAAACAAAATGAACATATATTTACCAGTGTCAATCTCAAAACCATCCATATCCTCCACATTATCCATGCACTCCCGAAGCTTTATTGGTCTTTTTTCCTTTGCATCCTTCAACCAATTTTGGGTACAAATAAGGACTTCAACTGTATTAGGAGATAGTGAACTACGGAACGAATCCAAAACACGCCCCTCGTACTAAAAGCAGACTTGGATGTAACTGTAGAGACAGGAATAGCCAACACATCACGGGCAATTTGGGAAAGGACTCGATATCTAGAAGAATTCATTTTCCACCACATCAAGGTCCTCAGAAGATTCCAACAAATACCTATCCAACTCAGATTTGGTTTCCACACTGTCCTCGTCCGCCAAGTGTTGCTTAAACCTATTATTATAACTTTTAATACGATCAGACATTGAAGCATTGCCAACACTTGGCCTGGAGTCCCTAGACAATGAAGCACCACTACTAGTAGAACTTGAAACTCCATTTTGACCCACTCTCTCCACATACAACCTCTTCAATGCATCCCGAACCTTAGAGCTCATCGCATCCCCCTTATCCTTTCTATACCACTCCCTAAACCAAAACTTTACATACTTCAATCTATATCTTAGGTCAAGAACAACAGCAACAAAAAGCATCAAATTGATATTATCTACACTTCCTCAATACTTATCATATTTTTTTTTCATCTCTACCGCCATACTCTTCAAGAGTGGATCCCCATCAACACTATACAACTGTTGCAATTGATCTTCAATGCTAATTAGCTCATGGAAGTATGTATTAGAAGTGACAAACAAGGACCCAGAAAATCTAAGTGTCGCCTCATAAAATATGCCAAGAAATTTCACAAAGGTTTTAACATTTTCCCAATCAAGATAGTTAGGAGGACCACTGGGCTTTTTCCCATACCCATCCGATTCACAAAAATAAAGTTTATAATGCCTATCCTCCTCTTCCAATCTATCAAATGCTCTCACAAATTTCAAAGCACAATCTAGCATGAGATAAGTGGAAATCCACCTTGTTGGCACATCAAGGGATAACAAACATTTGGCTTTGATTTTCTCATTTTCAACACATTTTTGAAACTTCTCAAACCTTGCGGGAAAGGCTCTCACATATCGCACCACATTCCTAACTTTGGCAATTGATTCATGAATGGACTTCAACCCACTTTGCACTATCAAATTCAAGATATGCGCACAACAACGCATATGCATGAACTCACCACTCAATATGCTACTATCTCTTTCTTTTGTTTTCTTTTGCACATAATCAATTGCCACATCATTAGAAATAGTATTGTCCGCGGTGATTGTAAACAACCGGTCTATACCCCACTTCAACAAACATGACTCAACCGCTCTACCTATGGTGTCCCCTTTGTGATTAGCTATAGGGCAAAAGTTTAAGATTTTTTTTTGGTAAGTCCAATCCCCATCAATGAAGTGTGCCGTGACTACCATATAATTCAAGTTTTGTATGGATGTCCAAGTATCCGTTGTCACACAAACCCGTTGCCCAACAAAAGCCCTTCTCAAAATATCCACCTCACTAAAATAAATCTTCATACAAGCCCTTGCAATGGTAGTGCGATGGGGAATAGGAAACCTAGACTCAACTATTTCCATAAATTCTTGAAAGCCTTGACGCTCCACAAATTTAAAAGACAATTCATCAATGATGATCATCCTTGCCAATGCCAACCTTATCCTCTCTTCACTATAATTTGCAACCACTAACACATTTGAACCACTTTCCCCTTCTCTCTTTAGCTTGGAAAGACAAAGTTTTTTGCTTATCATCACGGGGAAAAGGCCACTTCTTACACACCTTCATGTGTTGCAACATGGCCGAAGTACCATTTTTCTTACCATGACATTTATATTGATTTTTACAATACTTGCATTGAGACCTAGGATTATTGGGACCAAAATTAGTCAACTTAATGAAGTGTTGTCATACTATAGATGGGTCCTTACCACCTTGTTTAGGTGATAGTAGGGGAAGTGATGCACCAAGTCCAATTGGTGCTACAGGTTCAGGTGGGTTAGGGTTAGCACTACCAGGAATAGGAGGAGGTGGGTTAGGGTTCCCAGGTGCACTAAATCCAAGTGGAGCATCGACATCCATCTAATAAAAAAATTTCCAACCAACAAAAAAACAAAATTTCCACAACAATATCAAATTATAATTTTTCCAACAAATACAATATCAAATAGCTCACTCTCAATCAATGAATGTCACAACCAAATTCAATAATAGCAATAACTAATCAGTTTAGTTACAACAAGGCAACAATAACAGACTAACAATCATTAATCATTACTCAACAATTCATGTCACTAATATTAATAACAATTCAGAACTAGAGAATTAGCTTTTATTTTATATTTATATTGAATAAATAGAAAATAAAAGCTAATTTTATATATAATTATATATAAACTTAAAGCAATTGTTACTAAATACTAAAAATTTAAAATCATAACGTTGAATATAATGAGTGTTTAGTGATTACCTCTCCGTGAAGGATTGAAAGTGTGAACTCTCTCAATCTCGTCTCTCTCAAAAATTAAAACGTTGAAGAAAAAAAAAAAGTTAGTGCTTACTACTTAGTAGACTGTGACAAATAAGTGTTGAAAAATTGATAAAAACTAAATTGACAAGCATTAACTATAAGCAGGAGAGCATTATAAAACTACACGGTATAAATTAACTAAATTGACTAAATAAATAAATAAACTAAAAACTAACTAAATAAATTAACTGCACTGTATAAATAAACTAAACTGACTAAATAAATAAATAAACTAAAAACTAACTAAATAAATTAACTGCACTGTATAAATTAACTAAACTGACTAAATAAATAAATAAACTAAAAACTAACTAAATAAATTAACTGCACGGTATAAATTAACTAAACTGACAAGCATTATAAATTTACAACTATAAGCAAGAGAGCAAGAAGGAAGCCGGCCTTGTTTCACACAACCATCTCAGGACTACTCAACGTCTCAAACAGTCAAACCAAGAGAATCATATAAACTTATAAAGTATAAAGTATAAACCCAACTCAATGAGTCAATGATGCGTGTCCAGCAAAGAGGAAAGGGGCTGATGGCTTTTCGTGGTTTGCCGCGGGCCTGAGGTGAGCTGCTGCGACTAGGTAGAGGCGACTGGCAAAAGCGGAGCGAGAGAGAGAGTTAAGGGTTATGAGAGAGAACAAAGTGAATTTATAGTTAGGACTTAGGCATGTCTGAAAACCTAGCATAAAATGGTGTCGTTTTGTGTTTTGTGTGTGTGTGTGTGTGTGTGTGTGTGTGTGTGTTTTTAATAATAACCCAAACGACGACGTTTTAGAAAGAAATTTGAAATGGATACACCTAAACGATGCCGTATTCAAGATCTGAAAGTCTACTTTGTTTGTATCGGTTTGGTTCGGCTCTAACTCAGTGCGTGCTTTGCGTCTCCGACGTTCTCACCTCACCGGCATCGGATCTCAGTTCGCGTTCCGCTCGCCGGCGTCGGCTCCATCAGTCGGTGCCAGTGGCGGTGCGGGATGGTCGGCGCCGGTCGGTCTTGTCGGCTCCGATGATTGTTTGCACACTCCTACTCTTAACTCCATACTAGTTGTTACCCAACTCATTAAGATCAAGTTCTTTGACCCATACTTTACAAAATTCATTGTTTTGGACTTATTAGACCAGGGTTCCATACATTTGGACTTGGGTTCCAAATCTTGCCCCTACATTACCTATTCTCAATCTTTTTTTAAAAAAAGAGGAAGAAAAAACCCCTTTAATTTCTGATTAAAACGCAGCTAAAACCTAAAGGTTGATAAGTTGATAAAGTAACTAAAGTAGCAGATATTTTTTTTATTTAAAAAAAAAAAAATGTGAGCTACGCAGCTCGTAGTCATATGCATTAAAATATAATAAAAATTTATTTCAGTTTTTTATGGGATCTACCTATCTGTTTTTGGTTGAAAAGGAAAAAAACTTAAATAAATCTCTTCTCAAAAGATAAATATGGCCTCTTTTATACCTATTCTCAAAGTGAACTACAGCCCATAGTCAACGAATGAGAATTTTTATTTATTTTTAAATATTTGCAATGAATGAAAGCAAGCGATCGAGTTTTACAAGTTAGAGCATAAGTGCATCAGCAGTGGGGCTTGTATATGCCAAATGTTAGGAACATTTGGCATTTAAGCTCCAAAATTGCTCAACAATGGGAAGGCCATATGCAATATGCCAAAAAAAATTTTGAGATTTAGCTATAGTACCATCTCAAATGTAAGATGGTACTGTAGCTGAATGGTATAAATTTTTTTTTTTTTTATTACTCTCATTTCTCTCTCCTCTCTCATTTATCCCGATAAATTTCTCTCTCCTCTCTCATTTTTTCTATTTCTTTTCTCTCTCTTTCTTCTTGCTCTCTCTTCTTCAACGGAATGGAGGCAACGGCGTGGAGGCTCGATCAGAAAAGCTGTGGTGGAGGCGTGGAGGTCGTGGGTTTCCGGCGTTTGGGTCGAATTTGGGTGGCGTTTGGGTGGTGTTTGGCTTTTGGCATTTGGGTCGAAGATGATGATGATGATGACGGGTTTGGGATGAATCCAGACGGCGACGGGCGACCCTCTCTCTCTCGCCATCGCTGCCGGCGTTTGGGTGGTGTTTGGCGTTTGGGTCGAAGATGATGATGATGATGATGACGGGTTTGGGATGAATCCAGACGGCGACGGGCGACCCTCTCTCTCTCGCCATCACTGCCGGTGAGAACAGATGGGTTTGATTTTGGATTTTGGATTTTGATTTTGATTTAGGATTTAGATTTTGATTTAGGATTTAGATTTTGATTTTGATTTTGATTTTGATTTGGCTGGATTTGGCTATGCTGTGTTGCTGTTGGATTGTGTTTTTTTTTTTTGGTTCAGCTACTGGGGTTTGTGGTTGTGGCTGGTGGGCCGACGGTGGAAGTGGTGGAAGTAGTTGTGGCTGGTGGGTTGACGGTGGGGTGGGTGTCTGTGGCTCTGTCGGAGTGGGTTTTGGGTCAGTGGGTGGCTGCGTGGGTTTGCTGCCTAGGTTTTTTTTTTTTTTTTGGGTGTTGACGGTAGATTATGGGTTGCTGCTGGCGGTGGCAGTGGCGGTGTCAGGTGTGTGTAGTGCGCCGGTGGTGGTGATTGTGGTTGTTGAACAAAAATAAAGAGGGAGAAAGAATAAATAATGTGTTTTATTGTAAATGATGGTAATTGTGGGATATATTATTTTATTGTGTAAAAATATTATTTTAATGAGTAGAATAGGAAAATAAAAGTTGGGATGTTGGGTGTATTGTAAAATAGTATGGTATAATTGATAAAGTAGTTTTTTGAGATGGTAAAATAAGATGAGATATGAGATCCGGATGTGGATGCTCTGAGCAGTGGGCTTCTCAAATGCCAAATTGTAAAATACATTTGACATTTGGGTCCAAATTGCCCCAGCAACTGGATGGCTATACTTGGAACCGGTCGAATTTTTTTTGCATAGTGCTACAGTGCGATCTCATATGCGCTATGCCATCTAAAACAAATGTATTTTAATAATAAAGTAGAATAGGAAAATATTATTTTAATGATAAAGTAGAATAGGAAAATATTATTTTAATGATAAATTGTATTTTATTGTGTAAAAATATTATTTTAATGAGTAAAATAAAAAAATAAAAATAAAAATATTGGATATACCGTAAAATAATATGCTATAATTAATAAAATAATTTTTTAAAATAGTAAAATAAGATGAAATATAAAAACGTTAACGAATCCTCTTACAACTGCGCAGAAAGCTGACTCTGCTGAATATTGTCAGACTACCCTCGCCGGTAACAGTAAGTACAAAAATTATAAAAAGTTAATATTTTTCTCTTTCTCACGATAACTTTCTGACCGGATTACTTCTGCTATTTTGTTCTTTATTTATGACGTGCCAAGCTAGTCACTGCTCACTGACGCAACATTTCCCAAGCTTATCTGTTCAAGTACAGACAAATTGCTTCCTATTTTCGTTATTAAGGATAAAAATCTGAGATTTTATAATCTCTGTTTAGTTAGCGAGTTCAAACACAATTTATAGATAAATAAAATATAATTTATAATTAAAAATAATAATTTAACTAAAAATAAAGTTATAGAATAATAGAATTTAGTTATTATAATATTTCTAAAATCGTGAGTACTTTAAAGTCTAAATCTATATAAAAAAATTTATTTAATATATGGTTTCAGTAAATTAATGTCATTATGTACAAATAAGTTAATATAATACACATTAAATTATTAATTGATATAATAATTTATAATAATAAATAAAGTGAGAAACGTTTTTCATAAAAAAAAAAAAGAAAAAAAAAAGTGAGAAACCGTGTTGTCAATGAGTAATAACTGTGGGCTGTACTGCACAGTTGCGCACTGTACAGCCTGTGCTGCTGTGCGCCTGTGCAGTGCAGATGAGAGCAGGGCCAGTACTCCTGTCATCCTATGGCTAAGTTTTAAAGCGAAAACGTGTACTAAGCAGAGAAGGGTCTTATCATAGCAAAAAAAACGTGTACTATGATGGGACTCCCAATAAACAATTGTGCAGTAAAATAAAGTAAAAATATATATAATTTAAGTTAAATAAATAAAAGATTTTAAGAGTATGATACAATTTATTTTATGGAAAATTAAAAATTAAAAACATGATAACAAATTAATTTTTAAATTTATAAATAATATTGTACTCATGTATAAAAAAAAAGTAATGTACCCATTTTTAATGTATTTTTTTAATAAAATACAGTACATAAACAGTAACTTTAAACGTGTGCAGGGAAAAAAAAGAAGCAAACGTGAAATGACTAAAGGCAAAGGCAGAATAATAAGATGAATCCAATCACTACATTCATTATGGGTAAGATAGAGAGGGGAAGAACTGAGTAGACTGATACGCTTCCCTTTTTCAATTTTGAATCTGCTGTGAATGAAGGAAATCAAGAAAGAAAATTTTAAGCTAGAGAGACTGATTACTGAGTTTATAGAAAAAGGTCAAGAACCTAGATGAAGATGATAAAAAAAAAAAGATAAAAATATAAACGGAGAGACAGAGAAATTGAGAGATAAGAGATTTTTTTTTTTTGAAATTTATAATCTGTATTTTAGCATATTTCAAGACAATTACATTGTATTATTAATAAATTTATTTAGTATTAATTTTGATTTTAGCATATTTTAAGAATAAGTTAATAAATTTATCTCTTAAAATTTAATTTTTGTTAGTTGAAGTTTGGTTATTTTTATTTTTCCCCTTTTTAATCTTTTACATCTGAGTTGTGTTGTTGTACATTTGTTTACAGCTACTAGAGGGAGGGAAAAATAAAGATGAGACTCTTCAATGCAAGTTAATGCAGCAGACCCAGAAGAGCAAATATTGAAATTATAAAATTAGTGAACAGAGATGCCAAAACATGAAAGCTAATCATGAAAGCGAGCATCGTTTCGTAACTTGCAAATTTTTTTTTATATGTCATGCAATATTTGGAATATTATAGAGATCAGCGATCTTAACAAACAATAAATATAAAATACTGAATCTGAATAAAGATACAGATCCAGATACCAATGGATCTTATCCATTATCCATTGATCTTTTTGAGTGTAGAGCACCTTTTTGTTATATTTTTTAGATTGAGATTTCTATTGACTGTGCCTGTGCCATAATCAATTGTTTACAAGGAAACTTCCAAGTTCCTTCTTCTAAACCAACCCAAGTGAAAACGGAAAAGCCAAACCTATCCACAATTTAATGAAGGTAAATGTTTTACCAAGCACGGCATGTTAAGATTTTTTCCCCTCTCTTCTTGTGTTAAAATATTTAGGCCGTCTGGTATTGTTAAACAATTTATTTTCAATTTTTAAGTAATATTACACATAATTTTATATATATTTTTACACAAATTTTCATCCGTACGAATTTTAAAAAATAACATATAATAATATTATTCAAATCCCTCGAATAAAATAAATCCTCAATATTTTCAAAAGAATTTCTTTTTTGTGTCTCATCTAAAAAAAATTATAAAAATATTACCAAAAGGATTAAAAAATTACCCACTATACTGTACTTATTAACATTTTCCTAGGGAATTTATTTTGCCTTTTGTCATCTCACTTCTCACCTTCCCTCTGCGTCTTTGTTCTCTGGTGATCCTGACATAGCCGTATGTGATGCTCAATAAAGTTGTCGTCTTTCTCATGAATAAAGCTGTTGGAGCAAAAGAGACAAAATTCATCTAACACACCAACACCAATACCAATGAGCTCCAGACAACAACCTATCTTAATTCTTGTGGTCCATGCAACAAATCTCCCCGGGTAACAAGGACACACTTTGGAAAAGGGCTGACATGGTTTGCATTGGTGCATGCTCCTAGAAAATCAGAGCTTAAAATCTTTAAGTGATATGGTTATGGTTGAATCACTAGTCATTCTTTCTCTCTTTATTTTCCCTTTAATTTTAGCACATGCTAGAGTTGTATTTTGCTCTTTTGTGTACCTTGTGGTTGGATGCATTTGTCCAACGAGAAGGGACTTATTATTTTTAAAAATAAAAATAATCAATAAACCAAAGGAAAAGAGAGTCATAATCAATAAACCAAAGGCATTAAAAGTAACTTTTTTATTGGTTAAACACAGTACCCCATTATTCCTTTTATT
Organism: Quercus tomentella; assembly: GCA_028535165.1. Lineage (NCBI taxonomy): Eukaryota > Viridiplantae > Streptophyta > Magnoliopsida > Fagales > Fagaceae > Quercus > Quercus tomentella. The sequence continues at coordinate 18,342,937 of JAPQVY010000111.1, read as the reverse complement.
AAGAACCCACGTCTCAGTTTGAAGCAGTTTCAGAGTTCTACGTAGTAAGTTTTTGCATACATGTCCGTTGTGTCATCAGGCCGGCTTAACAACTTCGGAGCTTTTAAGCGAAAATTTTAAGCGGAATTTTTTTATATTTAAATATTAATCAAATAACCTCTCAAAAGAAAAAATATTAATCAAATAATATATATATTAAATATTTTTATATTTGTAATATTTTCACCCAAATTTTTTATTATGTTTTTTTTAATACTAGTAATAAATTTATCGCTAGATCTTTTTTGAGATTTAATTTGTTTTTTAATTTTTCTCTTTTTTTGAAGTATTTCATATTAAGATAAATATTTTTTAGTAAACATTTATGGGTTGTGTTAATGGGCATCGTGCGATGCCCTTTAAGCACACCTTTTTCTGAAAAAAAGTTGTCTTTTTTCTCACTTTGGCTGCGTTTGAATCGGCTTCAAACCAATTTCAGAAATCAATTTCCGGAAAATGCGTGCGTTTGGCTGTCACGGAAAACATTATTTTCCGGAAAATGATTTCCTGTTGACCGAAATTTTCAGTTTGACCACGGAAATGAATTTCTGCCTTCATTTTCACTTCAAAGGATTTCCGGAAAAAGAGTGAGAGAGAGAGAGAGCGCGCGCGAGAGGAGAAGACCAGTCCGAGCTCCAGTCCACGCCGATCTCCAGTCAGAGCTCCAGTCCACGCGCGCGGACCAGTCCGACGACGGCGATCGACGCTTCGCGAGATCGCGCCAGATCGAGATCGCGATCGACGGCGCGATCTCGCGAAGCGTCGACCGCGAGATCGCGAACGCGAGATCGCGCCGGCGAGATCGCGAACGCGAGATCGCGCCGGCGAGATCGCGATCTTGCGAACGCGATCGGGTTTTCTGGATTTGTGTTTTCTGGGCGCCGGCGAGATCGCGATCTTGCGAACGCGATCGGGTTTTCTGGATTTGTGTTTTCTGGGTTGTGGCTTGTGTCTGGATTTGTGTTTTCCTTTCTTCTTTTCCAAACACTAGAAAATATTTTCCGAAAATTTTTTTGAAATGCAACCAAACACACAGAAATATTTTCCTTTTCCAGAAATTAGCATTTCCGGAAAATATGTATTTTCCGGAAAACGTTTTACGGCAACCAAATACAGCCTTTATGTTACTTTTTCAATTTACAGGTACTATTTTAGGATATTTTTTACTTTTTTTGACAAACATTTTTTGTTTTTTTGTGGTGCTGGTTAACATCCTCCAACATTTATAATGAGAAAATATTTATAAATAAATAAAACACAATTTATAATTAAAAATAATAATTTAACTAAAACTAAAAATATAGAACAATAGAATCTGGTTATTATAATTTTCCTAAAGCCATGATCACTTTAAAGTCTAAATCCACATAAATAAAAATTAATTTAATACATGATTCAGTAAATTAGTGTCAAAATCATACAAATAAGTTGATATAATATATATTAAATTATTAATTAAGATAATAATTTATAATAATAAATAAAATGAGAATCGTTGTCCATACAAAAAAAAAAAAAAAAAAAGTGTGAGAAACCGTGTTGTCTTATAAGTAATAACTGCGGGCTGCACTGCACAGTTGCGCACTGTACAGCCTGTGCTGCTGTGCGTCTGTGCAGTGCAGATGTGATCAGGGTCTTAAAGCAAAAAACGTGTACTAAGCAGAGAAGGGTCCTATCATAGCAAAAAACGTGTACCAAGCAGAGAAGGGTCCTATCATAGCAAAAAACGTGTCCAATGATGGGACTCCATCAAACAATTGTGTAGTAAAATAAACTAAAAATATATATAATTTAAGTTAAATAAATAGAAGGATCTGAGTCTTCATTTTCGAAAAGGCAAAGAGGGAAAGAACTGAGTAGACTGGTACGCATTCCTTTTTCAATTTTGAATTTGCTGTGAATGGAAGGAAATCAACCAAGAAAAATTTTAAGCTAGACTGACTGGCTAGACTGACTGGCCGAGGTTCTAGAAAAGGATCAAGAATTAAGACGAAAAGGAAGGAAAGAAAAGTAAGAATATAGATGGAGAGGTAGAGAGATAGAGAGGTAAGAGATTTTTTTTTTTTTTTTTTTAATTTATAATCTCTATTTTAGTACATTTTTAAATAATTATGTTGTATTATTAATAAATTTGACTGGTATTAATTTTAATTTTAGTATATTTTAAGAATAAGTTAATAAATTTATCTATTAAAATTTAATTTTGTTAATTAAAATTTGATTATTTTTGTTTTTTTGTTTTTAATTTTTTACATTTTAAAATATAATGGAGTATTTTTAATAAATTTTAGGATATAATTTTTTTAGGAGGGAGGCCTTCTTTTACTTGGAGTCTTAAAACAATAGCATCAATTGTATCTCTTATTAAGCGGGCCCTGTGTATCATGTCAGTTTATTTTTTTTCATCGAAAAAGTGATGCGCAAATAAGTCGGGGGTAATAAAGAAATTGCAGGGACCGGTGTGAGTAATAGTAAAATTTTCTGCAGCTTTCCCTTATCCCCATTATTCTTCTTTAAAAATATTTTCTTCCAGCTTTCTCATCTTCTCGTTTGGACTCGCTCATTTACTCCACACATACCAATCTTTAGACAAAGAGACCTCCTGATGTATGGTTTTTTAAGGTTACGTTTGGTACGCTGTAATAACTCTTGTAATGGAATAGTTATTCATGTGTAAAATTAATTCGGTCATTTGGTTACATCTTTATTACATGGATTAGTTATTACATTAGAATAACTATTCTTTAATTTAAAGAATAATTATTCCTCTTTAAAATAGATGTAATAGCTATTTCTTAATGCATATAATAGGTTTTAAAATTAATATATTTCCAAAAATATAAAGTTTTCTTATACAGCATCTTTTATAAGCTTTCCATATGTAACAACCAAACTTATGAATAATAATAATTATTTCATTACAATGTCTTCTATTCCCAGTAATAAAAATTACTATTCCTAATGTAATATACATTCAGTATAACAAACGTACCTAAGGGTAAAGAACGTAAATACACAATACCCAAGCTCCTATAAAAACCATAGCAACCATCCCTAGCACTTCATAGGTTTTTCTAAACAGCTCTCCATTTCCTAACATTCTAGAAGTGTCTCTCTTGTAATAGTTCTGTTCTTTTGAGAAAGAACTTGGGTAGTCAACAGATCTCAAAGATTCTAAACAGAGGTGGTATCCCTTCAATCTTTTCTTTTGCTGCTGGATTCTGATGGTTTTGTTTTTATTTCCAAGTTCTATATATTGTTTTTAGCTTGAATTTTGTATGGTTTTAGTTAGATGAGTGTCGGTGAGGCCAAACAGATTTTTGTGTAAAATGAAGTCATGGGACTCTGTTTTCTGTAGATACTGGATTGTTTAGCTATTTTGAAATACCTTCTTTTATGAAAGTGGAATATGATAGTGCTAATGAGAATGTATAGTTCTGTCTGTGTAAACTCTTTGGCCTGTGCATATTCCCTACAATTTGTTGGTTCTCAAGAATTGAATTATTAAATAATTTTTGAACGCTGAATTAGTCCCTGTTAGAAATTAGAAACACACATCTGTTAGATATTACCCCCCAAGTACTGAACTGCCATTTGATCAAAATAGTAAACAAGTAGAATGTATATTATTAATGGTGACTGAGAGTCATAATGAAGTGCATCCCCAATTGCCGTCAAATGCTCTTGAACAGTTGAAGAGCCTTTAAACCTTTTTTCTCTCAGATATATGTTGCACAACCGTGTGTATGTTTTTTTTAGAAATGGGTAATGGTTAATAATGTGTTAAAATTTTTCCAAAACGGATTGTTAACCATGCTCTAAATCCAACTGACATCCGTTAGCGTGGTATTTTTTATCTCACAGTTTATACTTTATTCACCCAGTCTCTTATGATTTCAGGTTTTATTCAGCGCTGGTAGCGGACATATTTTTATCTGGTATGTTTTTATTTCATCTATTTATTTTTGTTGTTTCCATTACAATTGTATTTTATAATTAGCAATTGTTTTTATTCATTTATTGTCCACATTTTCCCATTTGCTTTTGTAATTTTTATATGTTTCAATAATAATTCTTTTTGAGAAGAAGTTCCAATAATGATTTTGTTCCGTATCTTGAAAATTTTTCATGACTTATTCTCTAACTATGGTTTTTATGGAACATTTCTTATCTTTAAAATAAAAATATGATTTTGTTTAAAAATTTGTGACGAAAAGCAAAAACTTTTTGTCATAGTCATGTAAAATTTACACATCAATTAATATACTCCTATTTTATTTATTATAACTCTTCTTTGTATAATCTCATGCATAAAGAGATTTTGATAGATTGAATTTTTTAGGTATATGTGAGTTAATAGTGGATGGCCAAATTCGAATTCTCACTCTATGTGAAATTGTGAATTTGAATTTTTTGGTCTACAATTTGCTTGCAAATGCTGTAGAAAACTTTTATGTATCAACTCACATGTCATCCTAGGATGAGTTTGATCATTGTTTCATTTCACTTGTGTTCATTCTTTTTAAAATCAAATGCAAATGTTTTAGTTGTTTAAATGGTGAGATTTTAAGATTAAATGTGAAATGAGGTATTATTCTTTTGAATAGGGGTTGTGGGGTGACTAGCACCTGCCTTTACGCATAACTGTACTTCTAAACCTTTGATTTCTGGTTCATGATGTTCTTTTATTTTTTAGTATTTTTAGCTGAAGAGCCTTTATGAGTTTCCTAGATGAATTAGAGTATAAAATAAATAAGATTTTGGTGATCACAACTTCCAATGATTAGTTGCTACTACTTAAAAATTAATATAGGCTAAAATTTTCACAGCCCCACTAAAGTCTTCTGTGTGGGGTTCATTGGGGTTATTATGAGTGGGTATTATTGTGTAACATAGATTACCACTCCTTTACCTGTTTGTTGTTTAATACACGATAACATAACATAATATGAAAATACAAAAATATAAAGATACATAAATTTCCTATTAAAATAAAAGATAATTATACCTTAAAAGCTGTAAAAAAAACATAGATAACAATTATTGCTGGCACAATAACAACAAAAGTTGGAAAAATTTTCTATATAATAAATATAATAATACCAATAGAGAGACACAGATGTATCAAATTAAATATACATAAAATTCTAAAATCAGATTTTAAAATCACAAAACAACTAATTATTTGATTTATTTGTTATGCATAAATGTTGTATATATTTTTACACATGAATACACTTAATGGTTAATGTTCATTTATTTGTTCTTCTTCTTCTTCTTATTATTGTTATTATTATTATGTCTAGATACTAGTCAAACTTATGAAATTAATTTCTCTGATGGATTAGGGAAATGATATTTGTAAGATGATATAGGAAAGTTTTCTATTTTAATCAAATATAAAAATATAAAGATACAAAATTTCCCATAGAAATTGAAAATAAGTTTTTAAGGCAGGAAAAAAAAGTTAAATAACAATTATAGCAAGCACAATAACCACAAAAGTAAGAAAAGATATAACAAATATAAAAATAATATAAAAATAACTAGATCAGTTAAAAGTACTAGAGAGAGATACTGATATTTCAAATTAATTATACATAATATCCTAAAACACAATTAGAGAAAAAAGCAAAGAATTTTGTTTTATGTTGGGTAAGCAAGAGAGAGAAAAAAGGATAGAATTAATTTGTTATCATTAGATTTCTTACAATTCCAAAAATATGGAGGAAAATGGGTATTTGTCCCTAATTTACAAACTATGCAGCAAAATACTCTTGTTTTGAAACTATTTAGCAAAATATTCCTGTTTTTAAAATTCGATTTTAACAAAATCGAGTTGTGTGTAAAACTTAATATCCCTAAAATCGAATTTCCTTGTATATATGTAAGTGAAATTTGACATTAGCAATATCTAGTTCCACTTATTTTTTATTTTTATTTTTATTTTTTAAATTTATATCGCAAAACATATATGAAACTCAACATTGTTATTGTCGTGTTCTACTTGTAACTTGATTTGGTAAAATCAAGTTAAAAAAACAATGGTATTTTATTACCTAACCCTAAATTAGGGACAAATGTTCATTTGCCCTCAAAATATGTAAATCAATTGTTTGATTTACACAAATCCAAAACCAATTTGAAATTGGTTTTCTAAGCCACTACAGCAGAGCCACCTACTTTGTATTGCCAAAGTCAAGCCATTTCACAGTACCCTTAACTAATTGATATTCTCTTTGTGTGATGTCATTAACGCCTTCTAGTCTTGTATCACTTAAGTTATTACACTTTCAAAACTAGTTTTATCATGATTGTACACAATTGTGAATGATTTTTTGTCATGATATATTTCAATGACCCCATCTATGACGGCAATATATGGGTCAGGATGCAAATTATATAGTTGGTGTTGTTGAAGTTAGGAATTATTTTTTATTTCTTTTTTGGGAGGAAACAGATTATGTGATTTGATTTATGATTATATATTTTAAGTGAACCTATTGTTATATATTTTGTAATATGCAAGTGTATCTTAATTTGCAATAAAGAATGTATAATAAAATAGAAAACTTATTTTTAGTACCGTTAAAAAAAAAAAAAAAAAAAACTTTTTTTTAGTGGCTATAGTGAGAGTGCCAATGGGATTTAAGGCTGCTCAAGTAAAATAAGGGGGCCACCAAGGAAATATGTGTTTTCAAAATGGAACACTACGGGTGCATGCTGAATTAGTAATACGTTTTTATATATATAAATAAATAAATAAATAAATGAAAAACAAACAAATTAACAAACTTATGACATAATGGAACACTACGGGTGCATGCTGAATTAGTAATACGTTTTTATATATATAAATAAATAAATAAATAAATGAAAAACAAACAAATTAACAAACTTATGACATAATATAATTTTTGTAACAATATGAAGTTCCATACATATATTTATACCATTCATAAATATTTATGTCATTCTATTTTATTGAAAACTATATTTTATTTCGTTTGAATTTTTGGTGAGATTCGTTATCACTAAATTTTAAAAGATATTTGTTTTGTCTATCTTATTAATATGGGATGTAGACATGTGGTATACTTAACGTTCATTTATGGTTAAAGAAAAAAAAAACCTGATCTTCTATTTGAACTATTTTAACTGTTTGTATCCATCACCACATGATGAACGAAAATAGAATCTTAAAATTATTCTTGGTTTATTTTGAATATGAATATGTTTCTATTATTATTATTATGAAAATGCGTAAGTTTAATTAAAGCAAGTTTAACTGATAGGTTCAAGTGGAGAGTATTGTCAGACATTTACAGACTATTTATTAATTGCATAAGTTAAATAGTTTTTCTTCTTGATCAAATTAATTGCAATTTTTGAGCTGAAGTGAAAGAGAAGAAACAAACCTATCTTATTTTTTTTTTTTTTTACCATATTCTCTGTGTTGACTTTATTCTCTGTGTTCTCTTTCTTCAATTTCTCTGTTTCAGTTCTTATTAGTCTTTGTACTTTGTGTCCTTTTACTTCGATTTTTCTGTTCCCTTCTTCTATAGCCTTCTTTCTTGTTTTAAATCCACACTTACAATGGCTAACTTAGTCTCACTCTCAACAGATGCATTCTTTGGAGTAAATATCATACCAACTCTCTCTCCTTTGATTTACTTAGTTATGTCTCCAGATGCATGGTTTAATTTACCTAATGATAATGGTTGTGTTGGTTTCAGTCAATATGACAATTTTTTTTTTAAAAAAATGATTTTCCTCGAGAAAAATGTTTTTTTATATTTCACACTTTGTTTGACACGAATGTTTTCTTTTTGTAGACTTTTTATGATTTTATATGATCCGGAAGTAGATATACATTGTGGATACGAGACGCAAATAATGTTATAGGGGAATTTAGTCTTGAAATCAAAGTTATGTTCATGAACGTTGCAAGCATTGTAGTTGGTACTCTTCTCAATTGTCAATGTTGTGGGGATTTGATAAATCGTATAAAAATTTACGGAGGTCTTTTCGTAAACTTCCCTTTTCTATAAATTCTTATATTATTGATTAAATCTCCGGCACATTGACCATTGAGGTGAATTCGGTAACAATGCTTGCAACTTTCATGAACATCACTTCGATTTTAGGGCTGAATTCAAGTACTATATTATTTGCGTACTGTATCTACAACGTATACATTTGCAACTTACATATATTGATTGAAATTAGCACGACCATCATCATTAGGTAAATTAAGCTTGGTTCTAATTTGATTTGCTTAGTCATGACTCCATTTGCAAGGTTGAATTTACTTAATGATAATAGTTGTGCTGGTTTCAATTAGTATTACAATTTTTTTTTTAAAATAATTTTTTTGGAGAAGAATGTTTTTTGTATTTCACACCTTGTTTGACCTACATGTTTTCCTTTTAAGATTTTATACGATCCATAAAAAGATATACATTGTGGATATGACATGCAAATAATATTATAGTGGAATATAACTTTCAAATCAAAGTTATGTTCATGAAAGTTACAAGGATTTTATTTGGGGTTTATCTCAATTGTCCTTGTGTTATGCATTTGATCAATCGCATAAGAATTTATGGAGATTTTTTTCTTTAACTTTTCTTTTTAATAAATTCTTATACGATTGATCAAATCCCTAGTAGATTGACCATTGAGGTGAATTTCAGTAACAATCGTTGCGATTTTCATGAACATCACTTTGATTTTAGAGTTGAATTTGACTATAATATTATTCGTGTATTGTATTTGCAATGTATATTTATTTATGAGTTGTATAAAATCATGGAAAGTCTACAGAAGGAGAACATTCTTGTGGGAACAAGTATGAAATATAAAAACATTCTTTTCGAAGAAAATTGTTTAAAAAAATAAAATCTTACATATATTGATTGATATTTGCATGACCATTATCGTTAGGCAAATTAAGCATTTTTCTCTACTTTGATTTACTTAGTTATGTCTTGTTTACTTTATAATAATTGTTGTGCTGGTTTTAGTCAATATAACATAATTTAAAAAAAAAAAAAAAATTTTTATTGGAGAAGAATGTTATTTGTATATCTCTTTTTGTTTGACAAGAATGTTTTTTTATATAGACGTTTAAAGATTTTATACGATCCATAAATAGATATACATTGTGGATGCATGATATAAATAATATTATAGGCGAATTCAGCCTTGTAATCAAAGTCATGTTCATAAAAGTTCTAAGCGTTGTAGTTGGGATTCATCTTAATTGTCACTGTGTTGCGGATTTTATCAATCGTATAAAAATTGATAGAGATGTTTTCGTAAACTTTCCTTTTTCATAAATTCTTATACGAGTGATCAATTCCCTAGCACATTGATCATTGAGGTGAATTTTTGTAATAATGCTTACAACTTTCATGAACATAATTTTGATTTCAGGGCTGAATATGATTATTATATTATTTGGGTACAGTATTTACATCGTATGTTTATTTATGAGTAGTATAAAATCTTGAAACTTGTACAGAGGTACATTCTTGTCGGACAAAGTATGAAATACATAAAAAAAAAAAAAAATGATCTTACATATGTTGATTGAAATTAGTACATCATCATTAGGTAAATTATGTCTAGGTAAATTATGTCTTGCTTTACTTTGATTTACTCAGTTATGTCTTCAGATGCAAGGCTTAATTTACCTAATGATAATTGTTGTGCTGGTTTTCGTCAAATTAGCATAATTTTTTTAAAAAAATTTATTTTCTTCGAGAAGAATATTTTGTATTTAACACTTTTGTTTGACAAGAATGTTTTCTTTTTATAGACTTTATGACTTTATACGCTCCATAAATAGATATACATTATGGTACTGGATGCAAATAATATTATAGTCGAATTCAGCACTGTAATTAAAGTCATGTTCATGAAAGTTGCAAGCGTTGTAGTTGGGATTTGTCTCAATTGTTATCGTGTTGCGGATTTGATCAATCGTATAAGAATTTATAGAGATCTTTTCATAAACTTTTTTTTTTTGTTCATAAATTTTTATTTGATTGATCAATTCCCTAGCATATTTGACCATTAGGGTGAATTTCAGTAACATTGCTTACAGCGGTAGAACATTCTTGTCAGATAAAGTATAAAATACAAAGTATAAAATACAAAAAACATTATTCTTGATGAAAATTATTTAGAAAATAATAATAACTTATATATTGATTGAAATGGGTGCAACCATCATCATTAGGTAAATTAAGCTTTGCATTTGGAATCATAACAAGGTAAATCAAAGTAGGGAGAGCATTGAGAATGTTATTGGGAGTGGGTTTGGGTTAGCCATTGTTACCATTAGGGTGAATTTCAGTAACGTTGCTTACAGGGGCGAACATTCTTGTTTGACAAAAGTATAAAATACAAAAGACATTATTCTCGAAGAAAATTATTTAAAAAAGAAAAAAATGCCTTACATATATTGAATGAAATCAGTACGACCATTAGGGTGAATTTCAGTAACGTTGCTTACAGGGCGAACATTCTTGTTTGACAAAGTATAAAATACAAAAGACATTATTCTCGAAGAAAATTATTTAAAAAAAAAAAAAACCTTACATATATTGAATGAAATCAGTACGACCATCATCATTAGATAAATTAAACCTTGTATTTGGACTTATAACAAAGTAAATCAAAATAGGGAGAGCACAGAGAATGCTATTGGGAGTGGGACTGGGTTAGTTATTGTAGGGTAGGTGTGGGTTTAAAACTAGAAAGAATTTAGTAAGGGAAGAGCACAGAGAATCTGAAGGAAGAGGACACAAAGTACAAAGACTAATAAAGCTGTTCACGGCAGAAATGACTAGTTAGAGTTGAAACTGAGAAACTGAAAGCAGAGAAATACAAAGTACAAAGTGAACAAAAGGAAGATGAAAAAAAATAAGGTAGGTCTCTTTCTTATCTTTTCACTTGAGCTTTGAAATGCAATTAATTTGGTCAAACGAGGCATCCAATGAATGGTGAATGCTATTATGCGTGGAAAAGAAGTAAAACTACTCTATGAGTAGTCTCTAAATGTCTCTCTGCTCAAACCTATCTGTTAAACTTATGCTCTAATTAAACTCATGCATTTTCCTAGTAATAATAGTGACAAATTCATTTTCGTGATAAAACACGAGAAATTTTTAGTTTTTTTATTTTTCTTTACGTGGTGATTGATAAAGCCGGTTAGAATAGAAGATTAGACTAAACAAATATTTTTGAAAATAATTAAAAACATTCTATGTGAAGAAATAAAGTTAAAATTTTAAATTTGGTGATAACAATTCTCATCACAAAATTCAATCGAAAAAAAATATAGTTTTCATTTTGGCGTTTGTTTGTTTAAAGTCAAAATATTATGTATATTTTTAAGAGACATAGCCCTAATTCACCATGCACCCATTGTGTGCCATTTTGGAAACTCATATTTCCTTGGTGGCCCTCTTAATATGCTTGAGTTGTCTTTAACTCATTGGCACTGTTACTATAGCCACTAAAAATAAGGTTTTTATTTTTTTTTTTCTGGTTGGCACTAAAAGTAAGTTTTCTATCGTATTATATATTCTTTATTGTAAATTAAGATTCACTTGTATATTACAAAATATATAACAATCGGTTTTTCTGTATGCTCCAAAAAAAAAAAAAAAAAAAAAAAAAAAAAGTCATGCACACACACAACTTCCTGACCCATATATTGCCCTCATCGATGGGGTCATTGAAATATATATTGACAAAAATTCACTCACAATTGTGTACAAAAATAATAAAATTAGTTTGGAAAGTGTAATGGCTTAGGAAACCAATTTCTAATTGGTTTTGGATTTTTGTAAATCAAGTAGAACACGATAATAGCAATGTCGAGTTTTATATATATTTTGCGATTTAAATTAAAAAAATAAAATTGGTGGAACTGGATATTGCTAATGTCAAATTTCACTAAAATATATACGAGCAACTCGTTTTTGAAGATATTGAGTTTTACACAGAACTCGCTTTTATGAAAATAGAGTTTTAAAAATAGGGACATTTTGCTAAATAGTTTCTAAACTGAAGTATTTTGCTGTATAATTTGTAAAGTAGGGACAAATACCCATTTTCCTACATATTTTTGGATTTGTTAGAATTCTAGAGTTAGCAAATTAATTCTATCGATTTTTCTCTCTTGTTTACCCAACATAGAATGAAATTCTTTGCCTTTTTCTCTTACCGAGTTCTAGGTAGAAGGAAGAGAAAATAAAAGAGAAAAGTTATGTCCAGAATATTTTTACAGCAAATGTGGCAGGTTGTTATTCAATTACAACAAACTGACAACTAAGATTAGTTATGAAAATGTTTTAAATTTGAATATGCAACTGAAATTATTTTGTTGCTCGTTAATAACAGTTAGTAATAATCTACTACATAAAATTTGTTATGAAAATGTTGTAGACATAACATTTTTTATTAATAAGTTCGACCAAAGCATTGCAAGAAAATAAATCTCATTTTGAGATTTTTATATACAGGATTTTAAAACCTTAATTTTCTTACTTTTTCTCACTATTCTCCCCATTTTTTTGAAGTACAAATGTCACCAAACAGACATTTGTTAACCATTGCATTTCTACATTTCTCACTTGAGTCATTTTATTTTCTTGAAATGTACCCATTATTTTTGTATGTGGAAGAAGCTTATGTATACACACCTAGGTTTTAGATCATTTTTGGAAAAATAAGACTGGGTCTCTCAATCTTTGCAATAGAAATCGATAAGGAGTAAGGTAAAATTGTAAAGAAAGTGGGGGAACTCGCTTTCAAAATTGAGAAGGTTGTAATAGACCCAATTTTATATATTAATGCTGTTGGTTAATATTAGTATTGGTGGTGTTAAATGCTATTTTTGGCACCAAAAAATATAGAAATTGTGATACATTTGTGGAGCAATTAAGCTCCCTGTTTTTCATGTCACTATTTTAACTTCTCTGTTTCTCTTTTGTTTTTTTTTTCCTCTCCTCTTCTTGATGGGTTATGTGGCTTTTGTGGGTTGGTTTTTATAGAGACCAACTCATGAAGAAATGGATGCATTGTTACACCAAACAAATCCTGGTTTAGCGGAGGCCGTAGTGGATTCTCATATCTATGGCAATCTAATCATTTGGTTTCAACCACAAACTCTGCCTCCGAATCATGATCGTTGTTATCGAACGTTTATGGATTACCTAATATTGAAACCATTTCCTTTTGTTATTCTTCCGTATGAGTACCAATATTGGTGAAGGATATATTCATGAACAGTTTTTAGGATATAATGTATAATTGATTTGAGATAATTCTGGCTTTTATATTTATATCTTTTCTAGCCTTTGTTATTACTGTAGTTGCTATAATTGTTATTCAAATGTATAGATCATGATATTTTTAATTTTCATGCAAAGTAGAAGGAAAAATATCTTATCTCCTCCACTACATGTAAACATATCTTGTAATTGTTCTTATTGTTTTAAAAAAATATTTTGTTCTTATTAATTTATTTCAAATTCAATTTTATATTTGAAATACCATTTTAGCATGCTCTATCATCAACTACAGAGAAATTGTCAGCCATCTCTCTGTCTCTCTTTTTTCCCTGTTCTTTCTTTATTTCGTGTTAATCAGAATTAGGCTTTGTTTAATGATTTCGCACAATTTTTTATATGATTTTGGTTTCTTATAGGCTTTTGGTTGCTTAATATGTGTCAATGCTCGGGCCTAAAACGATGGGCCTTCGTTCGAGCATCTGCTGTGGCGAAGCTTCCGCGCATGAGGGGCTCGTTGGAGGCCCTTGTCGATAATGCGATCAGCGCTTGGTGTTCACGTGGAGCTTTGGGTGCTCTCTCTCTCTGCGGTGGGGGGTAAGTGTCTACCTTTGGTGGTGAGGCAAGAATCTTGGCTAGATTTTAGGTGATTATCAAAGGTAAATGAAGTTACCACCAATCATTGGGTTTTTCTAAAGTGTGATTGGTCACCTATTTCTAGTTGATTTTATTACCAATCCTAGATTAAGAAAAATGACATTTTTCCGAATCTAATGTAGATGGCAAAAAATCTTGATTCTTGAAGGGGTTAGCAGGTATATATATATATATATATATATATATCATGCACAATGCAAGCACACAGAGCAGGAAAGTAAATGCCCTTAGAGTATAGCCTAAAATATAAGTGCAGAAAAATAAATAGTGGTCGCTATACTCTAGAGATAATGAGGAATGGTACTTGGCACGATGTACCTAATACAACCCATTTAAGAGAGAAATGAGAGTGGAAGGAAGGGAGTTTAAAAGACTACATAAGCAAATGGGATAAGCTAGACTCCTAAACCTACTGAACATAGCCGCTTGGCTCTACATGCTTGCCTTCGCGCCCTTTTTTTTTGCGCCTAGAAGACCATGCCCTAGCTCCAAGCGTCCTTGCTTCATGTGTGTACATGCAAAGGCAAAGACAAGAAACCAGTATACAAGTAATGGAAAGGAAAAGATGCAAAAAGCATATGAAAGAAGCATAAAGCAGATAAGTATGGTAGACATGGCAAGCACAAGAACAAGGAAGCAAGCAAACAAGCGAATAAAAAAGGAAAAAAACAAGCAAAGAAGCAAAAAAAGGTTGGTGTCCGTGAGGGACAAATGTAGGTTTGGATCGTATGTCTGTAACTTCATTGTGTTGAAGCTTGGACGACATATTAGCCAACAAGACTAATGCATGGACATGTAAGCACGCGTGTGAAGATGAATAGAAAGCCAATGAGTGGCGCAAACAAGTATGGTATGCATATCATCGCATGGAGCGAAAAAGGGGAAAGGTATGCGCGAAGCAACCAGGCATTCGGAGACGCATCTCAATTGGTTACATCCAAACACGGCCTCATAGGCGTTGGATGTAACCACACAACCACAACCTTTCAAATGTATTTGTTTAGTCTCTGACCTCTTGGCATTGTGTCAAAATAGTCCCTACTGTTAAATGATGGATGAAAAATTTTGTCATGACTAAAAGCAAAAATAAAATATTATTTTTATGCAACATAAACTACCACATGTTTCGCCACCTTAACATAAACTTTAAAAAAAAAAAAAAAAGTTAGCTGAAGGTGAGGTGGTTTTTTATTAGATTAAAGGATCCTCTTTTTTTTTTTTTTTTTTTTTTTTTTTTTTTTTTTTTAAATTTTTATTTCTTTTATCAAACTCTCTGTTATGGAATTGCCATTTTGTCCCTCTTAGAGCATTCCTATCGAGGGAGTTAAAATTTTTGGCATTTACCATTTCAAAACGCTATTTTTTAGTTTTTAACACCTCACTTTATAATACATCATACATCAAAGATTCCATTTTTTTTTACTACTTCATTTAAATATATATTTTTTTATTCTCTGTATGTTTCTTTCTCTCTTCTTATCTGTGTCTCTCCCTTTTTCTAAAAACCCACCACTTTCTTTACAAACCCACACCCACGGCTAGCTGCTGCTGGCCACCACCATTGAAAACAAAAAATAAAAATAAAGCCATCCGCTGGCGCTGCCACAGCTACAACAATTGCCACTGTCACCACCACCCACAACCGTGACCCCCAATCACCAAAATCTTAACCAAACCACAAACCCAATCCCACAACCTCATCACCATTCACCACCAACAATCGGAAAAAGAAAAAGAAAAACAACCCTTCAAAATCACAAACCCACAACCTCATCACCACCAACAACCGAAAAAAGAAAAATAAAAACAACCCACCAAACAACCTCATCACCACCAACATTCGGAAAAGGAAAAGGAAAAACAGCCACCAAGAGAGAGCAGAAGCACATCAATGCCATCGCTTATTGCCTGATCCATACCTGCTAGTGAGGCAGCAAGTGAATCGGCTTGGTCGGAGTCGAGTGAAGTAGCCAGCCACTAGCCACCATAATTCCAATGACCACCACATCGATCAGAGACCCATGCCGGTCAACTCGATGACCTATGCCAATCTCCCTTCAACGCCGATGCTCATGTCGGTTTGAGACCTATGAACCCGGACCCACAAAATCAAATCACCCCGCTGTCAAGCTCTACCTCCATATCGGTGGCAACACTCTGAAGGAGAAGTGGATTTCGTGTCTAATGGTGTTTGGGCTTTTAAGTTCCCGACCGATGAACCTTGGAGGGGAGGAGCTCAAATCGTGAAATAGAGAGAAACAGAAGCTACGGGAAAGAGAGAAGAGGAAAGCGAGAAAGGAGAGAGAAGAAAGAAGAGAAAAATAAAAAAAAGAAATAGAAAAAGTGACCGTTGGGAATAAAAAAATAATATTTGGTTTAGGATTTTTGCTACAGTGAGCTATTATTGATAACAACTCACTATAGCTGTGTGTCAAAATCTTTGGCATTTGAAATCTTTAATATAGTGGGTATTTTTATGTATTGGTGGTAAAATTTAACTTTTAGCATTTTTAGCATCCTTAACGGGAATGCTCTTACAGTTACTTGAGTCACTTCAAAATGGAATTTGCCCTACGCCTACACTCTTCTTCTAAACAGACTAAAAGCCGGACTTTTCTTTCAATCCTCCTCGAAAGGTGAAGAGCTTTTAAAATTGATTGCTTGAGATGATGAGATCCATATCTGAGACTTGAAAAGTTTAAATATCACAAGGAAAATAAAATTCCCAAATACAGCTTTTATTCTCCTATCAAGATCATAATGCTAGATCTTCATTAAAACCAAATAATAACAATAATGATAGATTTGTCTAGACCATCAAAATAAAAACAGAAAAAATCTTTAAAAACCTTCATTTTCTCACAACCCACGAGCTACACGTACACATCGACCCATGGGCTTGCCAATTTGAGCTTTTCACATTGTTTGACCACTCCCTTATGACCTCACCCGACTTGATCTCCTCAGCTACTGCATCCACCGAACATTGCTTCCTCTTGTCCCTATATGGTAACTCGGTAACTCCCTCTCCATGATCCGACCCCGTCCGCGTCATTCCTTGGATTCTTGCAAGATCCCATTGTCGAAGTCTAGGAACATAAGGTTGCCAGTGGTGTGGATGGTGAAGGGTGTAGGTGATTTCACAGAGGGAAGAAGAGCGAGAAGAGGAGAAATGGAGAAGAAAGATAACGATGCTTATAAAATTTGGGCTTTGTTAATATTATCTGAGGTGGATTTTTAATTGAGATCACAAATTTTAAATAGTCATTTAGGAATATGTGATAGCTTATGTGGCATGAAATAATATTTATTTTGGCCGTTAGTCATGTCAGCATTTCCATCACTTAATGGCATGTGTCAGGTTCTAAGAAATTAGAAACTAATGTATTAAAACTTCAATTTGTATTATGTTGGCAAACCATGATCAAAACATAGAGTTTAGGTTTAGGCTTGCTCAAAGTATGTTTATTTGTAAAATTGGAATCGAGTGATTGCAGAATTTATTGGACTAAATTTGCAAGGCTCGATTGATCGAAAATTAGACTCGATCGATCGAACCACGTGCATAGTTATTTTTCTGCAGAATTCCAGTTCAGCCCAAACTCTACTTAAATGTATTAGGATTCAAGTAAAACTCTCCTATATATAAGGAAAACCCTAGAACGTTTTTTAGAAGTTGTTTTAGAGAGATTAGAGTGCCTCTTGTGCCTCTTTTTGTATTTAGGGTTTTGTACCCAAAGGCTTTCTAAAGGTTGCTCACTAAAAAGAAAATAAGGCTAAGCAACAACAATGGCTATTCTTCACATTATGGCATTTTACGACATATTCTAATTTGGCTACACATATATAGCTTACTCCTTTTAATTTACTAATTCAGCAATCCAGCCCAAGGTAGGTTTTTTTGCTGCATTTTTTAGCTTCTCTCCAGTTCCTAACATCCTACTTTCATAATATTTTTTTAATTAAAACTAGCTTGTAACCTGTGTATATATATGGAGACATTTTAAAATATTAAATACATTTATAATTCCTATATATGTTAAATATGGTCATTTTATAATTTTGTTAACTCTTAAAAAATTCTTGAAATAATACTCTTTAGTAGAAAATTCAAATTGTTCATACTTGAGTATTTTATTTTAGAAAAAATATATATTATTTTACTTCTTAACGTAATTTTTGTTATTGTGATGTAATAAATTTAACATGGGTGCATTTCTGAAAAAATAAAAAACCAAGATCCTATCAAGAGAGTAAACGATGTCGTCTAGATGTGTAATAGAGAGGAGTAGAAGACCATGTCTTTGCATGTTGGGCTGCCTAGAACCAACTGCAAGATGAACAATAGCAACCACAAAAAATCACACCGTTTGCTTCCTATCCACACCGTTTCGTTATTAAGGATAAAAATATGAGATTTTATAATTATTAGCATTTTTTAGTTCTTTCATGGTCTCCATTTTGCCCGTTCATGTTCAATCCATCTTGAATCAGGAGATGATATTTTTGCCATCCACAAACCATGTCTCTCTCTCTCTCTCTCTTTTTTATTTATATATATAAATGTGTTATGAGTTATAACCATACTTCAAGTTTATAAATGTGATTTATTTATTTACTTTTTATATATAAACCATATTTATATGTATGATAATTGAGTCATATACCAAATTGTACATTTATAAACCTTGAAATTAGCACAATTAGTATAATTTATAAAAGAAATTAAATTTTATAAGAATGCTATATAAAACATAGGTGTTTATATCCTCCAATCAAATGATGTCAAATCAGAATAGAGTAAGAGATGGTAGAGATGCAATTCATCATAAGGATAATCCATTTATTATTGAAGCCCATTTTTACCACAATTTTTTCAATGTAAACCCATTCCACATGATCATAAGCCTCATTCATGTCAAATTTTACAGCCATATAGCCCTCTTTTCCGTATATTTTTTTCTTCAATTAGTGCATAATATCAAAGGCAACAAGAACATTATTAGTTATGAGTCACCCTAGCACAAAGACACTTTGTTTTTTTTGAAATGATGGAATCAAGGATCGGCTTTAGTCTATTAGCTAGGACTTTTGAGATGATTTTATAAGTTACATTACAGAGGCTAACGGGTCTAAATTCACTCATCTTAGATGGGTTGTTAGTTTTTGGGATAAGGACAATATTTGTTTTGTTTAGATCAGTTAGAGGAGCATTATAGTTGAGGGTATTTAAAATGATATTACTCACATCTTCCCCTATAATATCCCAATATTTTTTTATGAAAGATAGTTGACATATCCTCGGGGCTTGGTGCTTTTATCGGGTGCATTTAATTGATGACTTGGATAATCTCTTCTTTCTGGAATTCTTTTGTCAACTACTCATTCATCTCTTGAGTATTACATCTTTGCACTGTCTCAACAACCTCCACAACTTTCGTTGGAAAGGATGTTGTACGGTATATAGCAAGAGGCCCATCTTCTCCTAGGCCTAATCCAACTCGGCCCATGAATAGTGTCCGGCCTTGAGCCCACTATTCCTCAAGGCCATTCTTAAGTGGCCTAAAGGCGTCGGCCCATCATTCAGGAATTCAGTGCATGGCAAGACAGTCCTCATACATAGTAACTCGGTACCACTCCTGTTTGGCTATACCTCGGTGCATCGGGAGTGCCTTGGGAAACCTCGCTACCGAGCAACATTCAGCGGCTTACACCAACTCCAACAACCACGCTTCTATTCCCAACGCAAAATAACTTCTTGTTAGGAATAATCAAATTGGGCCCCACTCACACGAGTGATGCTAGAGGGCAATCATTATCAGTCCATTACTATTAGGCTATAAATAGGTGAAGAGAAGACAAAGAAGGGGTTAGACACTGGAGAAGAGGGACTAGAAAAGTGATTGAGCATAAAAAGAAAGGTATTTGGTGAGAGAGGCTAGCTACATTAACGGGTTTCGAGTGAATTTACCCAGGAGCTACCCATTGTGGGAAACCCAAAAACCCACCAAATCAAGTAAATTGAGAGCCCAACTACCAAGTTAGCCCATCTGTGGAAAATTGGGTACGCACAGATGTTGTGAAAAGTTTCAAGAAATAACCAGTGGCAATATTTGCTATCTCCCCCATGTTTTCACACCACTTCCCATAGATCTTTGATTTCATTTTTCCTCTTTCTTTATGAAGCCCCGTGGTGAAAGTATTGTGTATTTCTA
Source organism: Quercus tomentella (assembly GCA_028535165.1). NCBI lineage: Eukaryota > Viridiplantae > Streptophyta > Magnoliopsida > Fagales > Fagaceae > Quercus > Quercus tomentella. Next base: position 18,322,719 of record JAPQVY010000111.1, on the reverse strand, counting down.
TCCCCCAGTTTCGGCCAATCAACTCTTGATCTTTGATTCCATCTAATTTCTTCCTCATCAAGCAACTCATTAATCCCTCTTCTTAAACTATCAATTTCTTCCGCTTTGCTTCCATCTCGGTCTACTTGAACAGCTTCTTGAAGTAGCTTCCTTTTTCCTTGAATCTTCTTTGAATAGAACCCCAAGTCATTTTGACTCCACTTTGTTAAATGATTAGCACATTCTTTTAGCCCTCCAATTAACTCATTTGGTGAGTGCACACCCAGTTGGCTTTTCCAAGCTTCTTGTATAATCTCCTGACATTTTTCGTGCCTAGTCCATGCTGCTTCAAAGAGAAATCGCTTTTGTCTGTGCCTTTGGGGGTATTGTTGGTCTGTTAAGATTAGTGCACCGTGATCCGAGGTTGAGTCCACAACATGAATTACCCTGGCTTGGTTGTATTACTTCCTCCATTTAGGTGTTGCAAATACCCGATCCAGTCTTAACGGGGTTCTTCCTTCTCCCAATCTACAGTTACACCAAGTGAATTCTGGCCCTTCAAAACCCAAGTCAAGAAAGCCACAGGCATTTACTGCTCTTCTGAGGCCATCCATCTACTGTTGGGGTCTTTTTGGCCCTTCAACGCAAACAAGATCTCATTAAAATACCCTAAGCAAACCCAAGGCATCTGACACTGATTACTTAAGAATTGGAGGAGATTCCATGATTCCTTTCTTTGGTTTGTGTCTAGGTTTCCATAAAAACCAGTAATTCTCCATTTGAACCTCGATCTCGGGTCAGTGACAGTTGCATCAATATGGTTCCTTGTGTAGCTTTTTAGCTCAACATCCCAGTCTCTTTCCCATAGTAGGGCAATTCCCCCACTTCTTCCATTACTAGGGATAATTATTTCATTTGGATTCCAATTCTAGTTCTAACTCTATCCATTTTTCTGATGCCTACCTTTGTCTCCATCAAGAAGACAATTTTGGGATTCCATTGTTGCACTAGCTTATGCAATGCTCGAACTAACCAGGGCTTTCCAATTCCTTGGCAGTTCCAACTTAAGGAATTCATAGCTCTCGGCGATGCTGCCTTGCAGCAGTGCCGTTAGATTAAAAGGGTTTTTGACTCACCTGTGCACAATTTCTTTTGCTTGCCTTCATTTGTTGCTTCTTCCTCATTCTATAGACTTAGTTTAGTGCTTGATAAATTATCTGTTGTTTCCATCTCATGATATTACTATTGGGTTGGGTTCGAGCTAGCTTCTTCAGTCTTCCTTTTCTATTTTGGGCTTTTTCCCTTCCTCATCTCTACCCATTTCTTTGTTATCTTCATTAAGGCATTTTAATGGGTGGTGGCTTCCTAGTGCCCTTTATTTAAGTGGTCCCCTTGGCCCAAGTACATTATGCCACTCTCACAACCAATGGGAGATTCATAATCAGAACCCAGGCCTATATCCCCCTTCTTTTCCCCACCTTTTCTTTCGTTGGAAAATACCTCTTTTTTCCTAGCCACATCTTTTGAATTTTTTTGAATTTGAAATTATACTGACCTTTGCATATTGTTTTTCCCCTCCTCTGACACTTCAATCAGGTGCCATTTTGCTTTTTCTCCATTGAGATTCCCGCTTGTCTTATCGCCACTATTGTCCACTGTTTGGCCACCCATTTCAGCCATTTCCGGTGTTTTTTCCTTTCTCAAGTCTCCATTAGAGTTGTTGCCGAATAAGCTCACCGATGCTTTGAGTAGACCTTCCTTTGGACCCCTAGTTTTACTACTCCCTTGAGCTAGCAACCATTCTCCGTATTACAGTGGATCACTTGACTGATTACTATGGGTTGTGCAGTATCGATCATCATGGCCCATCACTCCACAATAATAGCAAAAAATCGGTAGTCTTTCATAATGGAAGAGAATTTGGGTTGCTTCTCCCTCTGGACTAATCACCATTCCACATCTTCTTAATGGTTTGTCAATGGGGATATTAACCCTTATTCTCATAAATTTTGCTTGATCAGCTAACCATGATCTTGTATCAGCTATTATGAAGGCACCCAAGTTGTTCCCAAAATGTCTCCCCAATTTTTCTGTCATCATGTCAAAAGGCAACCCCCAAATTTGGACCCAGAACGGAAAGTGGGAGAAATTGATGTTGTTTGCTGTCATTCCCCTCTCCCATCTCTTGAGGAGGAGGAGGTTGTTTTCAAAATTCCATGGTCCATTTGTCTCCACCCATTGGATCTGAAACTCACTTGTGAATTTGATCTAGAGAATGTTGTTCCCCACTTCTACTATTTTCAGGTTTGGACTAATTTTCCACGCTGATCGCAGCGTATTCTTTATAGCCCGTATGTTCTGCTTTCTATCTGTCAACAGTTTCCCAAATAGACTCAGAGAACATTCTTCAAATACCTGTGCGTTGTCTTCTTCTACAACAGAGATATGACCCTCTTCTTCCTTTGTTACATCTAGCTCCATAATCAGGATATTACATAGATTCTAAGAGTGGGACCGCTAACAGTTTATGGATGGGAAGAGATTGACTAGAGTTTTGGTTGATGGCATCTATTCTATTCTATTCACTGAGGGAGAACTCACTAGAAACACAAGAGGAAGACTCCTAAGAAAGAGAGGACTCCTACTAGGGAGAGCTTACGGACATGTCTACATTGATGATAATTTGTGTACTGGAGAACTGTACAATGAAATTAAAATATTTAATCATTTATTCTTGTTAACTTGTTTGACATGTGCTCACCTTGGTGTTCTTTGTGACAAGATTTTCAAAGAGCCTTATCACTATCAGAGATCTCAAAGTTAAATTCAAATAAAGGGAAAAAATTTTATATGGTCAAATTGCATAGCTTATGTTGATTCCTTAGGATGGTGCTCATCATCAAAACCTAACTCTTTATAACTACATAAAACTCATGACAATTTGTGTGTTCTTAAGAAGAACAAAACATAATATGGAGCTGAGCAAGAAGCATTTTATGTTAATTTCTTTCTTTATCATTCTTTCATCCCTTGGAATTGAGGCTACTAAGGAGCCACCAAGAACTGGCAAGCACTTTGTGATAATTCACGGAGCATGCCTTGGACCTTGGTCATGGTACAAGCTTGTGGCACTACTAAAATCTTCTGGTCACAATGTCACTGCACTAGACTTAGCTACTTTTGGGCCATTACAAGCAAATGGTCTCCAATCAAGTTCTAACTACTTCAAGCCCCTTCATGGAAGCTCTTCCTTCTCATGAAAGAGTAATCCTTGTTGGTCATAACTTTGGTGGGTTGGCAATTTCTCAAGCCATGGAATATTTTCCAAGTAAGATCTATGTTGCTGTTTTTGTCACTGGCTTAATGCCTAGGCCAACCCCCAACATTTCCACTCTCAATCAAATGGTATTCACTGCCTTAATGCACCTTCTTTTCTTTTTTTTTTTAATGGTAAAAGTACGATATTAATTAGGTTTAATTGGTGTAACTAGTATGTAAGTGCTGATTGTAACCCTTTTACTCTTGCAATTTCTCCCCAACAAAATTCATGAGTTTTTCTTCTCAAAAAAAATAAAAATAAAAATACATGAGCTTTTATACCATTAAGATTCAAGCCCAAGTTAACATTTTAACTACGAATTGAGATGTTGTGCAATGTTTAGGCCCAATTATGAGCTCTTATTAAAGCTAGCACTAGCCCAAATGTTTAGGAGGGTTAAAAAATTATTCAAGCCTCCTAGTTTTACTATCATTTCAACCTACCCATCATCTAAATTTAACCAAAAAAAAAAAAAAAAACTACCTAAAGAAAATACATCATATAATCAATTTTTTTTTTTAGAGAGTTTTAACCTATGACATCCGCTCCTGGTGATAGCTCTTTATCATCAGACCAAGACACCAATCAGTTTTTGGTGTAGGCAGGGATTGAACCCCAAATCTCTTATACAACCATCAGAGACTTTACCATTTAAGCTAACTGGAACCCACATCATATAATCAATATATATATATATATATATATAAAACCGAAGCCTCTGAAACTCCCATACCACGTCAGCATTATTTTAAAAAAATAAATAAATATTCTGATTTTCTTTCTTCTAAAACCCGATAATACAAAAGCCTCAATCTCATTAAACGCATACCTCCTTTCTTTCTCCTCAGTTGTTTGACAAATCTTCTTCTAACTCTTCCCTACGCAAGTCATCTTTGTCTTCCCATTCCCAATCCGCAGGCTAACCTACACAAGCCATCTTTATTTTCCTATTTGACTTTGAAGACCTTTGCTTTATTCCTCTAATCTTTGTTTTCCTATTTGACTTTGCAAATCTTTGCTTTATTCCTCTAAGCTAAGGATGAGGAGCAAAAGAAGAAGATTAATGCTGAAGCATAACACCCAAATAAACGTACTTTTTGCCCAGAAGACTTAATGGGAGACACAGGACAAGCATCTGAAATTCCATTTAAACATGGTACCAAAGATTGTGTTTTACGCAAGAAAGTGAAAATCCTATCGTACCGGCCGAAAAAATTCATACAGGTTACCAAACCGGTACTGAAAACGTCTTAAAATGTATCGGTTTAAATACTAGATGTTTCGGTTGATACCAGATGGTTTCGTTTGTATCGACCATTTTGAATGGTATTTGTGTTTTCGGCTAGTATAAGAAATGCTCTTCAAACCTAGTCGCAAGCGCCTTCAATTTCTTCTTAGTCACTGCGTTATTTTTCTCCTCTCCTTTTCATCGATGTCAACAACTCCTTGTAATAGTGTCTTCATCGTTTCTTTCTTTTAGCTTCTCTTTCTATCTTTTGCTTTCTCTTTTTTACCCTACTCTTTTATTTCATTGCCTAGTTGTACCCTATGTTTCAAAAAGTAAGTGAAAGTATATGGTCTACCCACTAAAAAGTTGTGGACAAATCAATGAATTTATGTGGTTTGTCAACCTTCCAGGTGGCAAATATTAAGCTACTAATTATAAGTTTTGATTTTTTTTTTTTCATTCTCAAATTAGTAGTTAATATATATTTATATTGAGTTTTAACACTTGGCTGGAGCTGAACTTATTAATTTGGGATGGACTTCTCATCAAAAATAAATTTGGGATGGACTTAATTACAATTTTCAATATCTTTAATAGATTATATAAAATATTTATTAATATAATAATAAAATAGCAGTAAATCCGAAATGGTACACCGGTATTAACCGGTACCGAAACATACCCTTTTTTTGCCAAACCGAAACGGCTTCCGATATGAAATTGACTCTCTTGGTTTTACAACCATTGATCTTTGTACGTCCCTTTTTTATTTTTTTAATCTGGGTTTTCTAATTCTTTTGCTTTATAAATATATAACGATTAACCAAAGATCTTGTACCTATGATTGTTTATGATTTTTTTTTTCATTGTTTAAAGTTTAGACCCATTAAAAAATTTTGTTAATGGTTTTCCATGGATTTTTTTTTTTCCTTTTCCTTTTTTTTTTTTGTAGGTTTGCTAGGAGCACAAACTAACAGGTGAGAAAAATATTTTATTTTATTTTATACAACTATGAATCACCAAACCCTATACCTATAATTGTTTAATGATTCCATTTTTTTTTTCATTATTTAAAGTTTAAACCCATTAAAACTTATTGCTTTTTATAGGAACATGTATTTCGCTTTTGAATAGTCATATATATTTTTGAATTGTTTGAATAACTTCTAGGCTCTAAATCTTCTAATTCTTTAATTTTGTGTGTGTGTGTGTGTGTGTGTGTGTGGCATTTTAGAAGTTGTAGAATCTGAATTTTGCTTAGTTTTTGCAATATTTGAACATGTTTGGTAGATTTCAACAATCAATTTTTCTCTTATATTTCTCTATTACGTAGTCATATATATTTTATTTTATTTCAATAATCTATAAGAAGTGAATCTTATGATTCTTTGGCCTTTCAAAAGTTTTAACATGTAGATTTTTTTAGTTATTTTTTTGTAATATCTAAAATTATTTGACAAATTTCAATAACTATAGCCATGAATTATTCTTTTGAGGATAACACATCTTTCTCTTATATTTTCCTATTATGTAGTCACATATATAATAATTTTTTTTTTTGTCTATAATTTATAAGCTCTAAATCTTTTGATTTTTTTATAAAAAATTTATACCTTTTGGAATTTTTGAAAATCTATATTTTTTTAGATTCATTTTTTTGCAATATCTAAAACTATCCAGTAGATTTCAATAGTTATAGTCATGGATTATTCTTTTAAATTGAACAATTCTTTCTCTTATATTTCTTTATCGGGTAATCATATATATATATTTATATATATATATATTTTTTGTTTTGTTTAAATAATTTCTAAGATATCATTTCAGAAGTTTTAATATTTGAATTTTTGAGTTATTTTTTGTAAGTCATTACACGTTCAAGCAATAACTTTTTTATTAAATTGTAACACAAATTGAAGTCAGATGAGTCTACCACACAAAATGGTAGGTTCCCATGCGTAGCACGGGTTTGCAACTAGTTATATATAGACCCAAACAAAGCGGTACAACTTACTGTACCATATTTACGTTTCATTATATATTATTATTTACTTGTCAGAATTTCATAATAGGAAATTCATAGTTGTTAGCATAGTTATTAAACCTAGACCGGAAGTTGACCCGGTCTATGAGCTGGGTCACTGGTTCAACTAGTGGGTCATAGGTCAAACCGCAGAGTCAATTAAAAAAAATTAAAAAAATTAAATGTATATAAAATTAAGTTTGAGAAATCATAACTTGAATATAAAAATTTTAAAAAGAAAAAAAAAAAGGCATATGCCTAAATTAAACTCGCCATTATAATTCAAAATCAATATTTCATAAGCAATAGCATTAGAAGAAACAAACAAATTAATTTATATTTGTTAGTAAAGTTAAGGTAGGCTAAAACCTAAAGCAAAAAAAAAAATTAAAGTAACAAAATAGTCAAAACTCAAAGAAGAAACAAAGTCACACACTTACACTGCACACGACCAAAAAAAAAAAAAAAAAAACAAAAACTTAAACAAAAGAAGATAATTGGTGGCATAGAGTTATATGGTCATACTTACATGGAAATTGTTGGCCGAGTACATTTGTTTAGACTTCAAACCATAAAAAAAAATTTATGCACAGTAGCAGCCCATAGCAGTAGGTTTTGAGAATTAAAAATTGAAAAGTGATGGTACATGTACAAACTACAAAGTACTAAGTGTGAATATGTAGGGCAAGGCGCAAGGAACAATTTTTTTTTTTTTTTTTTTTTTTTGTGTGTGGATTTTTTTAGGTTTTCTCTTGTTTAAATTACCATACTATCACACATTTAAATAATAAAAGAGTCGATAAAATGGATCTATTAATGTAATTTTACACAATTTACAAGCCCGGCCAGGTTAATAAAACCCAACTGGGTCACATGGATTGCTTAAAACCCAATGGGTTTCATCAGGTTTCATCAGTTTTGACCGGGTTACATACTTTTCCAATCCACTCGATCACCCAGTCTGGTCAATGTGTTGGGTCACCAGTTCGACTGGCTAGGCCGGGCCGGGTTTAATAACAACGGTTGTTAGTGATTAACTTTTTTTTTTTCCTTCGAGAATCAAGTGATCAACAACTCTATTAAATTTCTTTTTTGTTAGCGACCTACTCTTTGCATTTTGATGCTAATTTTTCTAATAATAAATTTCTTGATAGTAAATTCATAGTTGTTAATGGTCACCTCTTTCTTTCATTCTCTTCTTTTTTTTTTCCTTTTTTTTTTTTTTGTTGAGAATTAGGTGATCAACTCTATTAAAATTTCCTTTTGTTAGAGCAATTGCATCAGCCTGTGTGAATTTTTTTTTTTTTTTTTTTAGCATAAAAACCCATTTTTTTCTATTTTACACAGCCACTTATCAAAAGCTCTCACACCAGATTATCTATTATATACCCTCTTTTATTTAAATAATATCTTTTTTATTATTATTTTATTAAAAGATCTCTCACACTCATGTTTCTTCTCTCACTCTCTCATCAAAAACAGCAAAAACCTTCTCTCAAACTCTCAGCCTCTTTCTCATCCCAACTCCTCACAAAACTCTCCGCCTCTCTATCATCACAATCTTCTCAACTCTTGTCTCAAACCCCTCATCTCTCTCTCAAATTTCTCTCATGGCAATGGCTATGAAAGAGTGAGTGACAGCATACACAGGACTGTAATGATTTGGGTTTGGGTTGATGGTTTTTCCGTTGATGGTTAATTTTGGGTTTTCCATTGATTTTTGGTGATTTTGAGTTTGATTTTTCGTTGATTTTGGCTTTGATTTTCTATTGAATTTGTGGTTAGATTTTTATGTGTTGTAAAATGTTGTTGTGGGTTGTGGTGGTTGGGTGGTGGTGGGTTGCGTTGGTTGAGTGGTGATGGGCAAATGGTTGATCGGTTGTGCAAATGAAGAGAAAGAGAGTGTGAGATGAAGAAGAAGAAGAAGAGAGAAGAAGGGATAAAGGGTTTGACTGTGAGAGAGAATAAAATATAATAAACTAATAATTTGCAAAATTACAGTAACCGTGCATATATGCACGGTTATTGTAGCGAGGTTGGATATATGCAAAGGTATGCAAGCACTGATGTAGGTCTATTTTATGCTATATTGTGAAAATTTTTGCACATTTTGTATTTTAGACCCACTGATCACTGATGCAATTGCTCTTAGCTACCCACTCTTTGCATTTTGACACTGATTTGTCTAACAATAAATTAGATGATAGGAAATTCATAATTGTTTGTGATCAACTCATTTTTTTGTTTTTGTTTTTTATTTATTTTTTTATTTATTTTTTTTGAGAATCAAGTGATCAACTCTATTAAATTGCCTTTTGTTAGCAACCTAATCTTTGAATTTTGACACTAATTTGTCTAATAATAAATTTCTTGATAGGAAATTCCTAGTAGTTAGTGATTAACTCTCTCTCTCTCTTCTTTTTTTTTTTTTTTTTTTTTTTTTTTTTTTAAGTATCAAGTGATCAACTCTATTAAATTGTCTATTGGTAGTGACCTACTCTTTGTATTTTGACATTAATTCATCTAATTGTTACAATCTTTCAACCAACAAGGCCTTCGACTTGACAATCACTGTACATATGACTAAGGCCCAAACAACCCTCCAACCACTTCCATCTTTGAGCCCTTGTACTTGGCATTAGATGTGTTCCAACTAAACCCAATTGAGGTAAGAATTGCTTCTTCTATTTTAAAAAAAATGGAAAATACATTATATTAAATACAAAATTTCTTGTTGAAATTAACATATCAACCTTCCGATCATGATCAACATTGTATGTTACAATTGTTGTAGTATTTCACACTGGCTACCTTGTTGTTGAGACCATTACGTTTGTTTAGTGACGAAGATCTTTCAAAGCAGCTAATGATGTCCTCTGAGAATTATGAGTCGGTTAAACAGGTTTACATCATATCCGAAAAAGATAAGGTGACAAGGAGGGATCTTCAATTGTGAACGATTGAGAGAAATCTACCCAATGATTTCAGGCCGGGTTTCTTTATACCCAAACCCACCCCGGGTTGTTTAAGAAATCTACCCCATGATTTCAGGCCGGGTTCGGTTTGGGTCGGGTATGCATAATACCTGAACCTGCTTCGGGTTGAGTTTTTAAAACCTAAATCAGCCCCATTTACTTAACAGGTCGGGCCAATTTTGTCATTCCTAAAATAAGCCATTAGTATTATGGAACAAGTGATAAATATCAATAATCTTTCAAGGGGAGATACTTTTTTTATTGAATATATCAGTTGTGGAAGTGCAGTTTTCTTTCGCTTGTGAAATATTTTTTAATAGTAAAATAATTATTATTTGTTCTAATTGACGTAGAAAAAGTGGTGTTGATGTCCTCTATGAAAATGATATTGTTTTAATAATAATTTATCATCTAAACAATTTATAATATTAAAAAAAAAAAAAGTTGTGCCCCTAAACTTCTGCAATATAAGGAAAAGTGATTGAATCAAATTTATTCATAGTATTGCTTATTTGTGTCTACAAAGTATTACTCTTACGAATTCTGAATGTTATTGGTTCCAAATTTTTTTTTTCTTCAATTTATTACAAGTAAAGAGGAGGAGGTTTTAAACCTGGGTAATGTCATTAAAAGTTACAAAAATCTTGTCATTTTCTACCCATTCAAAGATTAAATGCATTTAAAAATACATTATATCAAATACAAAAATCTTGTCACTAAAATTCAATTTATTTTAAAAAGTTCTAAATTTATATACATGGAAGATAATGAGGGCTTTTTTTTTTTTTTTTGAGAGAGAGAGAGAGAGAGAGAGATAGAGAGAGAGAGAGAGAGTTTCAAATCTATGACATTTGCTCAAGATTATAGCTCTTTTTTTTTTTGAGAAAGTAAAAATGGGGGTGTTTATGGTTATATTAAACCCCCGGGTAGAGCACACACACTTAGGGATGTAATGCCCACCAACGGACTCCTGCTGGTAGCGGGAATCGAACCTGAGCGTGTTAGGCAGAGCGAACGAATCATATCCAGCTGAGCCAAGCCCCCGTTGGCAGATTATAGCTCTTTATCATCAGACCAAGACACCAATCAATTTTTTATATAAGCAGGGATTGAATTCTAGATTTCTTATTTATCCATCAGAGACTTCATCAATTGAGCTAATTGGAACTCACAATAAATAGAAACTTTTATAAAAACTTTACTAGTCCACTCTTGATAGTGAGTTCATTATATATATATATATATATGTGTGTGTGTGTGTGTGTATATATGTATGTTATATTTAAACCCCTTGAGGAAATTAACAAGATAATTTAAAAAAAAAAAAGAATCAACGAGATAATGAGTTAATAATTATGGTGTATTATTAATTGCGTATACTTTAAAAAAAAAAAAAAAAGAATCAACGAGATAATGAGATAATGAGTTATACTTTTTTTTTTTTTTCGGAAAGGAGTATTATTAATTATTTGCGTATTGAAACGTGTTCATTTTATTAGAATATATACTATAGGACTGTAGTAGATATTTTGGAGTTTGGACTCTGGTGTGCTTATTATGGTTTTATAATATATGTATGATAAGACAAATATGGTAATACTAAAAGTCTAAAACCACTATAAAGTCTAAAACCATTATATATAGATATATATATATAAAATAACAAGCAGCATTAGTAAAAAAGTATTAAAAATGATATATCAATTAACAAAGTAGCATTTTCTAAAAAAAAAAAAAATTAACAAAGTAATGACTTTAAATAAAATATAACCTCTCTTTTTCCTTTTTTTCTCCTCTCAATAGGAGCCTTCCTTCTCACCTAGGGTGAGTTTTCCTTACCCCACTTTCGTCAAGGGCGGAGACCATGGATTCTGATTTTATCGAAAGGCTGCAAAGGATCTCCTTAACAGAAGAGGAGGAAGGATTTATAGTTGTTCAGGTGAACCATCGTAAACAGGTTCTCGATGAATGTTCTTTGAGCTCATTGGGCCGCTTCTAGAGCACTAAACCACTTAACCTCAGAACAGCAAAAAATCTATTACGTTTAGTGTGGAGGTTAGGGAACGACTTGAAAATCATCAAGGTGGGGGACAAACTGATCCAATTCAAGTTTTCTCTAGACAACCAACTGAGATGGGTCCTTGATAATCAATTATTGGTGCTTCGGAGGTGGGAGAAAGGGATGATGGTAATCAATGTTACCTTCCCCAAGGTACAACTTTGGGTACAGGTATGGGGGCTGCCATTTGATCTAATGAATGAAAAGGCAGGAAGGGAGATTGGTGGATGCTTGGGTCAGGTCTTGGACGTGGATGCCAAATCCATCACCTCAGAATAGGCAAGATTTCTCCGGATTAGTTTTGATTTGTCATTGGACAAACCTTTGCGAAGGGGAGCTCTGGTGATCAGCCTTGAGGGGGACAAGTTGTGGGTGGCCTTCAAGTATGAGAGAATTGTGGGAGTGTCCTACTTGTGTGGACGGCTAGGCTAGAAGATGAAAACTTCCCCCATCATCGTTCATTTACTAGCGATATAGAAGCCGTCAACCTCCCTTATGGTGACTGGCTGAAAGCGGGTGGATTAGCCTCGGGCCAATGAAAGTAGTCAGGCGGCAGGGCATGAATGTGGCGGTACATCAAGTAGATCCTCTCCAAACCTTGGAAACCCTAATCGACTGACTAGGACAACTGACACAAATACGGAATATGCGGCGAATATCGTGGATGAGATTGGTTAACATAGCATGAAATAAGGGTCTTGGAGCATGCTATTTCAGAACCACAATTAGTGGAGGTTGACCTAATGCAAAGTAATGTATCCGGAATTGGTGAAGAATCCGTAGGAATCAATATGGATTGTCCCTTGACTTCAGCCCATAATTATGAGGGGATAGTGGACGTGCATGGAACAAATGACGTGATACATGTGAATGGTGGGGACAACAATACAATTGCCCCAGATAACGTGATTACTCCCAATACCAAGCAACCTACATGGACAAGAAAAATTAGACCAAAGTCTTATGAGAGTACGGATAAACATGCCGAGCAAATACAAAAAGTGGGCCAAAAAAGGGAGTTTGATGACAGTGAATTGACATTGGGACCAGAAACTTTAAAGCATGGAAAAAGGATCAAACATGGAGTGTGTAACGCTTAACCAAATATATCAACGATGGGGGTTGCCTTGTAGCCCCTCCAAGCACAATGATCATTATGAGTTGGAACTACCGGAGGCTTGGAAACCAACAAGCAGTGGAGGTACTCACTAATTTGGTGAGAAGTAAAGGACCCATTATTTTGTTTCTTATGGATACAGAACTAATTTTAATATCATCATTTTTTTTTTAATAACAAAACTCTATTCTTTTTATCGATGTACAATGATTTGATTAGTGACACTTTAAAAAGACAATAAATAAGTATTTGAAAGAATGATGTTAGGGATATGATAAATTTTACAACATGAGGTTTACATAGATGTATCACCAATCACAAAAAGTAATTCAAAAATACATTTAATAAGTTGACCTACACAAATCAAACTAATTTTCACATCAATTTGTAAAGGCTTTGAAGTAAAACTTATAGTATTTTTAGCATTTTCCTATTTGAATTATTTCTTGTGATTACTGACACATATTTGTAAGACCCATGTTTTTAAAGTTGTATTATCTCTAGCATTATTCAATTATTTATTTATTTTTTATTATTATTATTTTTTACTTCTTAAAAGTAGGAAAAAAAATGTAAAACAATTTTTTCCCCAAATTTCCAAAAAAATAATTTTTTTTTTTTCAGAAAAATATATTAATTTTTGCTCAAAATTTTGGGGGCCTTTCTCTAGTAGGGGTCCTAGGTGATGACCTAAGTGGCCTAGGCTTAGGGCTGGCCCTGGGTTCTATTCCTGCAAATGCTTATTTACTGGAAGAATATATATAATTGTTTATGAATATTTGAATTTAAGAGTGCAATTTGTTTTTAAAGGAAATATTGATTTTGGAGGGTGAAAGCACAGAAACAGAATTTTAATTATATAAAAAATGAAGCGATCGGTTAAGTGATGGGAAAGTGAAATTGAAAAAGAGAGGGCAATGAAAATTTAAAATAATATGTGAAAGAGCATTTTAGATTCTGGTCCTCAAATATTATTAGTATCTTTTTAAATATTTTTTCAGGCACACAACTTCTAATAAAAGTTGCGTAAATTAATGCAAGACTAAACAGAAGAATCCACATATGAGTCTCTTGCATCAATCACGTGATCGACTCATATGTAAAATCTCTAATAATTTGTTAACCGTCCATTGTTTTGAAAAAATAGTGGATTAAATCTTCAATTTGGGTACTAAATTTCATGTTGAATTGAAAGAGGTAAATTGTTAAAAAAAAAAAAAATCTCACACATGAAAACTCCAAAACTAGTTGTTGGAGTTGCCAAATTAGACCTCTTCTAAATCCCAAAACCTAGTCCCTCACTCTTATCTTATGATTGTCCACACACTCTCTCTCTAAACTATTAAACCCCTCCACTGATATCACAAATTCAAAATGGTACCAAAAAAGTTTTTTTTTTTTTTTTTTTTGGCCTGATAAATTTATTTAGTCTATGGTCTGTTATATTCCCCCGAAAAGCTTGAAACACATTGTGGGCTTTATGCCCGAATGAGCCCGTGCATAATTAATGGACAGTAAATAGCGTATAGCCCATTGATGATTTGTTTTTTTGAATATTTAAAGGATTGGAGACACAAGCAAACGGAACCCTACCCCTAAACCCCAAATCGTAATCGATTTGAGCCTCCACACACACACACCCACACACTCTCTGTGTCTCAAAATTGAAAATTGTCATCTTTTTATTTTCTGAATCTTCAAAACACAAAACACAAAACACATGGAGGGGAAAGGGAAAGGGAAAGGTTTGGCGATGCAATTCGAGATCGCTTTATTTGCTTCAACGTCAGCTACGAGGGATGGAATACAGGCAGAGTGGTATACCATTAAGGTCCCAGATCCTGAGTGTATTTTTCTTCATTCCTTAAATACCATCGAGAAACCGCTCCGTCCGTTTTCTAAAGTCTGGTTAGCTCTCGCATACAGAGAACATGCAGTCATAGGGTCCCGTCTGTACTCTCTTGGCGGCATGAATCCTGATTCTGAACCTCACGCCGACGTAACTACCCCCGAATTCGCTCGTTTTCTTAAAGTGCGCAGCTTTGACCTTAGCACTCCTGATGATGGTTGGAAACCTGTTGCTACCATGACTTTTCCTAAGAGGTTCCAACCTCCCTGCCTCGTCCTCGACGATAAGTTATATGTGTTAGGTAGCGTTTCTGCTTCAGAAGTAGAAGCAAAAGGGTATGGCTGGATGGAGGTTTATGACCCCGATTCAAATACATGGGAACCCTTGCCCAATCCTCCTCTTGGGTTTTCACTCTCGGCTCGTTCTCTTGCTTATTACGCTACTCTCGATTCCAAAAAACAGATTCTTGTTGCTGAAGCTGAAGGTGCGAGTTTGTTTGCTACTTTCTATGTTTATCATGTGATCGATCGATGTTGGACATTACTTGAGCCTCCCAAGCGCGAGCTACGTCCTTATTATCATGACCCGGTTCGTGGAAGACGAAGTACTATTGTTGATAACACTATCTACTGGGGTTTCGTTCTAGATGGTTTTGTCCGCGTACAGTCTCACAATATAGATACGGATCTGTACTTCCACGGACGTTTGGACATTACGCCGTTTTTGGATGGTGAATTTGCAGTTGAGTATTGTCCAAAGTTACCTTTGCTCCATGTAGCTGATCAGACATTCTGCCTTTTAATGTTCACCTTTGTTATGGAAGAGGAAGACAGTGGGGAAGACAGTGATATCGAACTTTTTGAAGACAATGGTATCATATTTCTTAATTGTATTGTACTTGATATCTCTCTAAATCCATTTAAAGATGAGGGCAAGCAACAGTCTAAAGAAGAGTTCGATGAAATTTATAAATATCATTTCATGGGGGATTCCAGTAAACAGCTTAATATTTCCCTTGTGTCCGTCCAAAAGTATCCCGTGCGTAATGGTAGCTTCTGGCTCAATGATGCTGTGTTGCTGTAAGTTTATTGCTCTCTCTCTCTCTCTCTAGTTTGCACTTTCCTCTTTCCTCAGTCATTCCAAATGTTTTTTGTTTTAAATATATATAAAGTGCTCAAACAAATTGGATCTGACATGCAGGGATCGCCCAACTTATATGCCAATGAAGAAGACACCAAAGTTATCACATGAAACAAGCGTAATGATCAAAAGATAATTTAAGGTTGTAGGTTGTTTCCTTGAAGATTATATGCATTAAGAAACAGGTATATACTCTGTTCCATGTTTATTCGCATGCACCTCGCACTCTCAAATTTTCCTAAAGGAATCATTTTTCTTTATTTATTTATTTGATGATTGGTGCTAAGTTTTTGAATTTGTGAATAGTTCGGAGAGGTATATTACCAAATTCTTTGAGATTATGCATGCACATTTTTTATCAGTATTTTCACTTGCATTTTCACCCAAAACATCATTTAACTTCTTCTCACATGGGTTAATTTACTCCCATCAACCAATCATCCATTATGTATGATGAGATAGAATCCAATAGAGACAAAAGACACTAAACTTCCTTTTCTTCACTTTGTAGTCATATGGGTTCAAATGCTTTAAGAGAGTAGACATTATAAAATGTGGTCTAATGAGCTATCATCTATTGCTTCTCAGGTTCATCAAAGAGAGGAAGACACTAGGTCGTTTGGTTTGCGTTTGCGTCAGATGCATCTGCGTTTTTGGTCTTTTTTATTTTTTAAAGGATCAGTAGGCAAATGAACAGACAGTAACCCCATGTGAACAATGATTTTTTAATTATTTTTTTTTTATTGTTTTCAATTTTCAGCAAAATAAGCAGTATTCAAATGCACACTAAGTATAGTAAAATGATACTCAACTTTTGAGAAAACAAAATTTAAAGAATGGAGTCACTTCTTGGAGGTTCTATTCCTACAGATGCTTATTTACTGGAGGAATATATATAATTATTTATGATATTTGAATCTAAAAGTGTAATTTGTTTTTAAACGAATATTGATTTTGGAGGGTGAAAGCACAAAAGCAGAATTTTAATTATATCATAAATGAAGCGATCAGTTTAGTGAAGGGAAAGTGAAACTGAAAAAGAGAGGGCAAGCGAAAAAATATGTGAAAGAGCATTCTAGATTCTAGTCCTTATAAATTATTAATATCTTTTTAAATATTTCTCCAGACACAGCTCCCAATAAAAGTTGCATCAACTAATGCAATTAACTAATGCAGGACTACACAGAAGAATCAGTCACGTGACTGAGTCATATGTAAAATCTCTAATAATTTGTTGACTACCCACTGTTTTGATAAAGTAGTGGATTAAATCTTCAATTTGGGTTCTAAATTTCATGTTCAATTGAAAGAAATAATCCTAAAAAAGAAAAAAATCACACATGAAGTGTCCATCAGGGAAACTTCTTTTTATTAAAAGTATGGAGATAAAGCCAAAAGCTAAGCTAATCGTCTATTCTCACTTCTAAAACCCCGACCCCAATGCTCTTGCACCCTCATCTCTCTCTCTCTCTCTCAACCAAATACAAATATCAACCCCATCCACCAATATCACAAATTCAAAATCCGACAATTTAATTCTCTGTTTAGAACAAACCCTGATAAATTTTTTTGAGATAAAAGATAGAAATTTTATTAGATGAAGTATGAGAAAACATTATATAAGAACCCTGTAACATCAATACAGGGGAAACTAGAACTACTCTGCAGAAAACAAACAATGTGCAAAAGCAACAATGTACAGAAAGCACATTGTGTAGAAAAAGACACTGTACAGAAAAACAACCAAATATGCATAAAACAATACTGTGCAGAAACAACAATGTACAGAAAACAAACATTGTGTAGAAGAAAAACATTGTAACAGAAATAAACAGAACAATCACTGAGCAGCTACCAGCTTCTGATACTCCTACAGAAAACCAATTGCTCCATCAAGAATAACCTTTGGATGGGTTTGGATATGCTCAAAATAAAATTTATTTCGAACATTCCAAATTGTCCAAACAATCACTGTTCAACTATAAATTTATTTCGGGCCTAAAAACCAAATAAGGCCACAATGTGTTTCAAAGTATATTTTTCGGGGAGAGGGAGGAGATATATATTTGAGAAAGTAGATATTGTGATTTGATTTTTTTTTTTTTTTTTTTTTTGAGTAAGTAATATTGTGAATTGATGTATGATTATATATTTCTAAATATACATGTAAGCTATATAATATGTGAGTAATGTTACTTTGTAATAAAAGGAATGAAGAGAGAATAAAAATAGAAAACAAATTTTTAGTGGCTTGAGGGAGCAGTAGGACCAAAACGAGGGGATGGAAGATTAGCACTTGGCAGACTAGGGGCTCTCTGTGAGCAGGTATTTTATTTTATAGAATGGGAGAATGGTTTATTTATTTATTTATTTATTTTTTTTAACTCTATTGGTGTCAAAATGGGCAGTTTTTACACGAGTTCTGAAAACTAAAATTATTCTAAAACAATCTCATAATAATCGTAGTTGTTGTGGCTGTTAACGTTTTCCTCATCCCGTAACCAATGAAATCCATGCAGCTTAAACAATTGAACTCTGGAGGCTATGAGGTCATTTTGGTGACTTCAGGTGCAGTTGGTCTTGGACTTAAGGTAACCCTCTGTTCTTTTAGCCTTCTCTTATTTAGGATATATCTTAAAATTTTCATTCTTAATTTTCCTTGTGCTCGTAAATTTTATTAGCATTATATTGGGAACAATTTGGTATTGTTATAATCGTGTTTATACTCTATATCTGGTTTTGCTTTAATACCTTGGAATGCTGTTTGAAAATTTCTAGCTAAGGATCTTAGCTATTAGTTTTTGATCAATGACAACATATATGGAGGATAGTACCAATGTGTAGCACAACAAAAGAAGGCTTTGACCTTTTTTTCCACCAGGCCACCACTATTCCTTGCTCAATGGTGCTTTGTTGCTGTAAGTTTATTGCTCTCTCTCTCTATTTTGCACTTTCCTCTTTCCTCGGTCATTCCAAATGTTTTTTGTTTTAAATACATATAAAGTGCTCAAACAAATTGGATCTGACTTGCATGGACCGCCCAACTTATATGCCAATGAAGAAGAAGCCAAAGTTATCACATGAGACAAGCGTAATGATCAAAGATAATTTAAGGTTGTAGGTTGTTTCCTTGACGATTATGCATTAAGAAACAGGTATACTCTGTTCCATGTTTATTTGCATGCACCTTACACTCTCAAATATTCCTGAAGGAATCATTTTTCTTTATTTATTTATTTGATGATTGGTGCTAAGTTTTTGAATTTGTGAATAGTTCAGAGATGTATTTTACCAAATTCAATTAGGTTTGAGATTATGCATGCACATTTTTTATCAGTATTTTCACTTGCACTTTCACCCAAAACATCATTTAACTTCTTCTTACATGTTTTCTGAAAGGGGTTAATTTACTCCCATCAACCAATCATCCAGTATGTGTGATGAGATAGAATCCAATAGAGACAAAAGACACTAAACTTCCTTTTCTTCACTTTGTGGTCATTTGGGTTCAAATGCTTTAACAGAGTAGACATTATAAAATGCTAGATACACAATAATAAACAAAACATAACATAGACTATTTAAAGACTACTCTTAAATAGACTAATTGGCTGTCTTTGCATTTGGGATTGGATGAGGTTTATGTGATAGCATAACTTCTCTTTTTCTATTTACAATTTTGCGTATGAGGTGTTTGAAAAATGCAACTTGAATTGGTTTATGGATGTTTGCAGAGTGTAAATTAAAGTGGTTTGTTGGATTTAAAGCTATATCAGTTGCTAGTTGGTTTCTAATTACCTTTATTGTGTTATACTTGATTAACAATGACTCCATACATGAAGAGACAGATGAAAGACGAGTCTTATGATATGGCTAACAAGCTGAACCAAATAGACAATGGACTAATTAGGTATTCTCTGTTTTGGCTTTTTGATGTACCGATATCATTTTTGCCCCATGTTTAATTTGGTTGGTTATTAATTGAAATAATAAATTGCTTGATGTTGCTTTATTTTTATTTTTATTTTTTTTTTGAAATTTTAAATTGAATAAACATGTTTCTGGTATAAACTGTGGTTGATTCATTGTATTGACACATTGGACTAGCTAGTTATCATGGTATAACATGTTTGAGTATTCCTTTTTATTGATTTTCCTTGCATTTGATTTTGTAGTACCTATTTTAATAATGTTTTTTGGTCAACAGGGATGATAATGTAGTTCATGTATATGTGGCAAGGGTTGTAATTTCCAGCATTGTCTCGTATATGCATGTGAGACAAAGGTTTAGCTTCTACTATTTGTGATTTTGTGTCAACCCTCGTGAATGACTTTAACCTTCCCCTGTATTTTGAATCATTGTGGATAATCTATACTATAGAGTCAGTTATAATTTATGCATATGTATGACTAATTTTTAGGTTTATGTTGACTTGTCTATTATATTCTATCTTTGTTAAAAGCTTTTTATACCATCAAAGTGGTGCAAGACTCCTTTGAAATTAAATAACGGCCATCTTTCTCTAGAGGTTACTGGTTAGTTAATTGCATGGATTGATTACTATTTTAGCCTTTACACTATTTTGATGGCACATTGAATTGTTTTTGGATAAATATATATTCACCTTTTTTTTCTCCACATTTTGAGGCACCCTGTGAATTATTGTGTTGCTCAAGTAGTCACAATGTGATTGTAGGGCATTTGTGATTTCTTGGATTCCCAGTTTATGCTTTGAGTTACATGTATTGCACTTCCAATGATTTCTTATGGCTTCGTACTATTTTACCATACTAAGTATAAACACTACTCTGATGGAAATGTTGTCCCCAAGTGGGGGGGTGTGGTGTAGGGGAGTAATCTTTGATTGTTCGTATATTTTAATTGATGGGTGTTGAGGTCTAAAAAAGATCACAGTACCCAAGCCCAAAGAAATAAATCAAGCCCGAAGAAAATAAACCAAGCCCAAAGAAACAAGTGCAAGGGGGCCACAAAAGAGAAGAAATGGCAGGCCCAAGAGGCTTGAAGCCCAAAAGAAGCATCAAGAAGGAAGAAAAGGGAGGCCCAGAAGCTTATGAGAAAAAGAAGAAAGAAAAGGAAGAGAAGCCCATGTCAGGGGATTGAAGAAGAAAGCTGAGCCGGGATCCTCAGCGACCACCAAAAGGCGCGGGTCCTCCTAGGCGTATCAACACAGTCAACAAAAGATTAAGATAGTTTGAAAGAAAAGGACAAAAAAGAAACACAAGAAACAGAGGAGAAGCCACAAGCGCCAAACGACCCAGCAAGAAAAGAGGAAAGAATCAGCGACCTCTCATGGCGCAAGTGGGAAGCGCCTCGGGGAACAAGAATGAAGAAAAAAAGGAATAGCAGCGGAAGACTTTCAAACCAGCAGAACGGGATTCCGCCCATCTGAGAAAAAAGATAAAGAGGAAGAACTGCCAAAAGTGGGATCGAGAAAGGCGTGACCTCAGCGTGTCCCGAAATAGGTAGCAAGCCATAGACTTTCAAAGAAATCAAAACTAAAGAAAGGAAAGGATGAAAAACAGGGAAACGGGACCTGCTAAGCGATGGGCACAATACATGCCCTGTTGACCAAAGGACAAAACAGGGGAACCAGTGGTTCCCCTGGGACTTCAGAATGTCACTATAAAAAGGGGGGAAAGGTTGCGAAGAAGGGCAGAGAATTGAAGAGTGAAAGAACTATTGATAAAATTCTGTAAAGAAGAGAAAACTTAGGAAAAATTAGTAACACTACTTCCCGGTATCCTAGAAAAGCCACTAATGCACATACTCGGATTCAAAAAGAATCAAACTTTGCAAGTCTTAGAGGCTTAGATAGCCATCTAAGTCTCTAATTTTTGAGCTTACTTGAACCTTGTATCACGTCTTAGTGAGCGTATTGTAACCATGATAAATGAAAATTTAATGAAATACTTTCCACTGCTTTAAGGATCCTTATAACGTTACTTTGTGCTTTTGTTATTTTGTTCTCTGCATTTTCTTTGCTGTTTTGATTTGCCGTTTAATACAAATATCCTTATTTGTCAGTTTACATGTATTGTAGGAAGCATGTCTTGTGCACTACTTGATTCTTAACAGCCTGTTAGCTGCGGTAAATCAAAACCTGGCCCACTAAACCACAACTATTCGGCCCGGGATCCTTGGGCCTGAGTGTTACGAAAAAAGGCACTCTCACAATGGGTTTCTCTATGATTTTTCTACTTAATTCAATCTTTAAAAAAAAGTTATAACTATAAAACTGCAAAGAGTATCTAAGAGCATACAATGGTGGAGCTAAAAATTTGGCTTTAAACTTCTCAAAAACTCACTTTTATTTATTTTAACATCTTATTTTATAACACATCCAACAGTTATATTTTTTTTAGCGTCTCATTTAAATATTACTTTTTTATCATTTTTTATTCTTTCTTTATTCCTCATTCTTTTTCACTCTCTCTTCTTCGAAGAGATGAAAATGGGCATCCGCACGTTGATCAACAAGAAGCCAACTACAACACAAAATATCATGAACAACAAGAAGCTAACCATGCACAATCTAATCAAGCCCAACTACAACACAATGTTTACAATGATCAAGATCAGTGGGATGGAGATCATAAAATCCATATAAAAACCCACCGGATCAGACACTCGGCCACTAGAAACAACACCACACCGGACCACAGCCACCGAAGCAACACCGATCCACCAAACCACGGACCATTAAACCCATCCCAACGACCCACCACCGCCACCAAAGACAGAACGCCCACCACCACCACCTGCAACAAGTGACCCACCAGCAACAAACCGACCCACAAAAGCCACATAACCCACGAAGAAGAGGAGAGGGAAAAAAATAAGAGAGAAACAGAGAAGCTGAAAGAGAGACTGAAAAACGGATGTATGGAGAAAAAGAAGAAAAAAAGAGGAAAGAGAAAGTATATTTTAAGAAAAGAGGGAAGAGAATAAAATAAAATAAAATATTATTATTTTTATACCTTAGAGCTACAGTAATTGCAACTTTTGGCTGTTTACTGTAGCTTTGTTGCTAAAATATGTAGCTTAATACCTCCACCAATGTATCACAATTTTTGTATTTTTTTGGTGCTAAAAATAGCATTTAACACCACCAATACTAATACTAATAGCATTAGCATTGGAAAATTCCAATTCTACTTTATTTCACCATTCCAAAAAGCCACTTTATCATTATACCATATCATTTTACAATATTTCCAACATCCTAAAACTCAATTTTTATTAAAATATTATTTTTTAATCTTTCTTTATTATTTCTTTCTAACTGTCACTTTTTTTCAGCTTACCTATGATTCCAACGGTCACATTTTGCTGGGGTTTTCAACAGTCATGCATTTTTTCCAACAGTGATTTTGAGAAAAAAAGTGAACCTAATACCTAGCAAACTTCAGCGATTTATACACTAACACCGTTTTTTTTTTTTTTTTTTTTTTTTGAGAAGCACTAACACCACGTTTTGCCGTTTGTTGACTCTCATGACTCATCCAAACAATTTCTAGTTCATCTTGTTCTCTATTTCTTCATTTTCTCTCTTCTTTGCCCAAAACATAAACACCACCTCATTCACTCACTCTCAAGCTCAAACCAGTATCAAAGGATATACACGACCATGTATTTAAGAAACATACAGAAAAATGAAATCAAATCTGTATTCATTTTCCAAAACCAAACCTAGTCTCATTTGGGGAAAAAAATTTACAGAGCATTCAAAAAAAAAAAAAAAAAAATCTACAATTTTGTTCGGATAAATTTCTTTCACTCTTTCTCTCTATCATTTTCACAACGAAGCTCCCTTCTTGTAATGAAAACCATCCTTCAATCCCAATAAGCTGCAAACTTCTTTTCCCCAAAAAGACCCAAAAAACTGAAAACAAAAGGCACCCTTTGCATCTATTTTGCTAGAACTGAGATTGAAGATTGCTGACTCTATTTTTTTTTTTTTTTTTTTTTTTCTAGAAGGAAACATAGATCAATTCAACCAAACAGACCCAAATCAAAAAAATTTCAAAATAAAATCCCATACCCATAATGGCAAGAATAGTGAGACCCACAATCGTCACACGGCACCACCCATCACTACCCATCCATCCTCCTCAAACCCAAACAATTTCAACCATCCAACATCACATAATTTACTGTTCAAACCCAAATCAAATCTTAAAAATAAAAACTCATACCCATGACGGCAAACTCCAAATTGTGATCTTGCCACTGCCGCCCACCACTTGTCTTAACCCAACAACCGCCGCCACCATCCTCGTATGTCGTGAGTTTTGTGGGTGAATCGGCTCTGAAATAGTTCCGGTGGCAGAGTTGTTGGTCATTTACTTGAGTATGAAAACCTTGTGGCTTGTTTTCGGTGAATGGGTAAGGGTGAAGCTTCAGCGATGGAGATGGCTGAGGGTGAATGGGTGAGGGTGAAGCTTCAGCAATGGAGATGGGTGAGGGTGAATCGGTTGAGATGGGTGAGGGTGAATCGGGTGAGAAATTTCAGAGATGGGTGAGAAATTTCGGAGATGGCGATGAAGCTTCAGAGATGAGAGAGCAGATGGAGAAACAGAGAAGCAATAGAGAGAGAAGAGCCCGCGCAGAATGTGTTGATGAGAGAGAAGTTTTGGGAAGAAAACCCTAGTAAAATATATATATATTTTTTTTACAATACTGTGTACAGTGCAATTCTATGTTTAGAATTGTACTGTAGCAGTATTGCAAAAAAAATTTGCAATACTGTAGTTTACAATTCCCTGATGCAAGAGTCTTTGGGGCTTAAAATGCCAAATTTCCCTTAGATTTGGCATTAGCATTCCCCAATGCTAATGCTCTAACCAACAACATTAATATATAAAATTGAGTCTATTACCGCCTTCTCAATTTTGAAAGCGAGTTCCTCCACTTTCTTTACAATTTTACTTTACTCTTTATTGATTTCTATTGCGAGGATCGAGAAAACCAATCTTATTTTTCCAATAACAATCTAAAACCTAGGTGTGTGTACATAAGCTTCTTCCACATACAAAAATAATGGGTAAATTTGAAGAAAATAAAATGACTCAATTGAGAAATGTAGAAATGCAACGGTTAACAAATGTCCGTTTGGTGAGATTTGTACTTCAAAACGGTTAACAAATGTCCATTTGGTGACATTTGTACTTCAAAAAAATGGGGAGAACTGTGAGAAAATGTGGAGAAATTAAGGTTTTAAAATCCTATATATAAAAGTTGCTATCAAACACACTCCAAATTTCCTAAATGAAAAAAAAAAAAAAAAAAAAAAAAAAAAAAAAAAAAAAACTCAGAATGAGATTTGTTTTCTTGCAAAGCTTTGGTCAAACTTATTAATGAAAAAAATTATGTCTACAACATTTTCATAACAAATCTTATGTAATAAATTGTTACTTGCTGTTACTAATGGGCAACAAAATAATTTCAATTGTATATTCAAATTTAAAACATTTTCATAACTAATCTTAGTTGTCAGTTTGTTGTAATTGAATAATAACCTGACACATTTGTTGTGAAAATATTGTGAACATAACATTTCTCTTTTATTTTTTCTTCCTTCTACCCAGAACTCGGTTAGAGAAAAAAGCAAAGAATTTTGTTTTATGTTGGGTAAGCAAGAGAGAGAGAAAAAAATGATAGAATTAATTTGTTACTGCTAGATTTCTTACAAATCCAAAAATATGGAGGAAAATGGGTATTTGTCCCTAATTTACAAACTATGTAGCAAAATACTCCTGTTTTGAAACTATTTAACGAAATGTCCCTGTTTTTAAAACTCAATTTTAACAAAATCAAGTTTTGTGTAAAACTCAATATCCTTAAAATCGAGTTCCTTGTATATATTTAAGTGAAATTTGACATTAGCAATATCTAGTTCCATTTAAATTTTAAAAAAATTTAAATCGCAAAATATACATGGAACTCGACATTGCTATTGTCGTGTTCTACTTGTAATTCGATTTTGTTAAAATCAGGTTTCAAAAATAATGGTATTTTGCTGCATAATTGTAAATTAGGGACAAATGTTCATTTTCCCTCAAAATATGTAACATTTACAAAGTTACATCTAGTGTAACTTGAGCCTATCTAATATAAATATATATATATATAAGGTCGGCTACTGCTTCCTAATTCTATTGGAGTATTGATCAATGGATTTATACAAATACAAAACCAATTAGAAATTGGTTTCCTAAGCCACTACAGCAGAGCCACCTACTTTGTATTGCCAAAGTCAAGCCATTTCACAGTATCCTTAACTCATTGATATTCTCTTTGCCTGATGTCATTAATGCTTTCTATTCTTATATCTCTTAAGTTATTACACTTTCAAAATTAGATTTATCATGTTTGTACACAATTGTGAATGAATTTTTGTCATGATATATTTCAATGACACCATCTATGAGGGCAATATATGGGCCATGATGCAAATTATATAGTTGGTGTTGTTGAAGTTAGGATGTTGTGTGTGTGTGTGTGTGTTTTTTTTTTTTTTTGAGAAAACAGATAATGTGATTTGATTTATGATTATATAATTTTAGGGAACCTATTGTTATATATTTTGTAATATACAAGTGAATATTAATTTGCAATAAGGAATGTATAATAAGATAGAAAACTTATTTTAGTGGCTATAGTGACAGTGCCAATGAGATTTAAGCCTGCTCAAGCAAAATGCGAGAGCCATCAAGGAAATATGAGTTTCCAAAATGGCACACTATGGGTGCATGGTGAATTAGTGATACATCTTTATAAAATAAAATAAAATAAAATAAAAAATAAAAAAACAAACGTATGCCATAATATAAATTTTGTAAGAATATAAAGTTCCATTCATATATGTATATCATTCTATTTTATTGATTTATTGAAAACTATATTTTATTTCGATTGAATTTTGTGATGAGATTTGTTATCACTAAATTTTAAAATTTAACTTTATTTTTTCACATAGAATGTTTTTAATTATTTTCAAAGATATTTGTTTAGTCTATCTTATAGATATGGGATCACTATAAGAAAAAAGACATAATACAACAAGTATTATTGTAAAAAAAAAATAATGGAGGTAATATATATACTATTGCATGTCTAGGTTGTTTTTTTGTTGTAGTACTAACTTAAATTTATTACATCAATATAAAATTGTAGCAATAATTATTATGTTACATCGAAATGTGTTGTTGTAATAGGTAACCTTTATTATACATTGAGATATGTTGTTGCAATAGGTTATCTTTTATTTCACATCGAACTATATTGTTGTAATAGGTTAAATCTTTATTTCACATCAAATTTTGTTGATGTAATAGAGGTGAGTAATTGAGTAGCGGGAAAATTAGGGAAATTGGCGCTATTTTTTTTTTTTTCATTAATTTCCTCTCTCTCACTCATGTCTATCCCTTTTTTTTTTCTCATCTCAATTTCCCACTTTCTCTCACCACATCTATCTTCCTATTTTCTCTCATCTCAAATTTAACTCACACCCACACCTATCTCATTTTTTATTACAACGGCTTGCATCTACTTTTTTGTCTATTGCAACGAGATTTTCAAAATAAATCATTGCAATATGTGGAACTTATTGCAACGAAAATCTAGTGTTGCATAAACCTATTGCCTTGGAGTTTATTACAACGGTTTGCATCGACTTTTTTTTATCGTTGTAACACCTATTACAAAGACATTAGTTGTTATTGCAACGACTTATTTTGTTAAATTAAGTCTTTTTTCTTGTAGTGGATGTAGACATGCGGTATTCTTTCTATTCATTTATGATTTTTTTTTTTTAAAAAAAAAAACCAAATCTTCTATTCTAGCTGTCTTTATCCATCACCACGTGAAGAAAAAAAAAAATAGAATTAAAATTTTTTCATGGTTTATTCCGAATATGAATTTGTCTCTATTATTATTATTATGAAAATACATGAGTTTAATTAGAGCATAAGTTTAATGGATAG
The DNA here is from genome assembly GCA_028535165.1 of Quercus tomentella. NCBI lineage: Eukaryota > Viridiplantae > Streptophyta > Magnoliopsida > Fagales > Fagaceae > Quercus > Quercus tomentella. Next base: position 18,295,024 of record JAPQVY010000111.1, on the reverse strand, counting down.
GTTCGAGCAGAGAGTATTGTCAGACATTCATAGACTACTCATAAAGTGCATAAGTTAAATAGTTTTTCTTCTTCTCCACACATAATAGCATTCTCCATTCTTTGGATGCCTTGTTTGATCAAATTAATTGCAATTTCAGAGCTGAAGTGAAAAGAGAAGAACAAGACCTACCTTATTTCTTTTTCATCTTCCTTTTATTCAATTTGTACTTTGTGTTCTCTTCCTTCAGTTTCTCTATTTCAACTCTTATTAGTCTTTTCTGTCGTTAACAGCCTTATTAGTCTTTGTACTTTATGCCTTTTCCTTTGGTTTCTCTGTTCTCTTCCTTTATAGCCTTCTTTCTAGTTTTAAACCCACACCTACAATGGCTAACCTAGTCCCACTCCCAACAGATGCATTCCCTAGAGTAAATCTCATACCAACTCTCTCTACTTTGATTGACTTCGTTATGTCTCCAGACGCGAGGCTTAATTTACTTGATGATGATGGTCATGCTGATTTAAGTCAATATAATGTAAGGTTTTTTTTTTTTTTTTTTAAAAAATAATTTTCTTCGAGAAGAATGTTTTTTTATTTCATACTTTGCCTGACAAGAATGTTTTCTCTCTGTAGACTTTTCAGGATTTTATACAATCTATAAATAGATATACGGTGTGGATATGGGATGCAAATAATATTATAGTCGAATTCAGCCCTGAAATCAAAGTTATGTTCATGAAAGTTGCAAGCATTGTTGTTGGGATTCACCTTAATGGTCAATGTGCTGGGAATTTGATCAATCGTATAAGAATTTATGGAGATCTTTCCGTAAACTTCCCTTTTCCAAACAAGTCAACTGACGAGGATACCACTTTGGTTGACGGCATTTTTATAGATCTTCTTCATTTCAAGCGGATGGTGGCCGAAGTTATAATTTCCATAGTTCCTAATTTCAATGTTGAAATCTCGTTTCATGTGAAATTATTTTTCTTGGAGATTTTCCAATATCATCCGGCGCTAGTGTATGCCTATTTGTAGCTAATGCATCCGGTTTTCTATGATGCAAACCAAAGGTGCTCTTTTTTCCAACTCAACAAAGAATATGTGGAAGAAAACAATGTAGCTGGCGTTGCACTCCAACTTCTCGGTGATACGCAATTTCCATTTGGTGGATGGTTTCAGAGATTTCCTGGTAATCGAGGATCTGCTATGAGGAAACTTTTTTGCTGCATGTATTGGCATAACCCTTCAACATACGAACATGACATATCCTCTACCTTACCCATCTATATGCGGAATTTTCAGTATCACTGCCAGACTAGGAATATCCTGGTATACTTTCATTCTTTCATTTTTATTTATTTATTTATTTATTTATTGTTAAAGCATTCATAGCAAAGTTGTTAAAATGCTAAAAAGTTATAGTTTTGCAACACAAATAACAAAAGCATGATACATCAAATATGCTAAACTTAAAATAGGAAGTTGTCAAACATAACAGTTTACTGCAATCTTATAAAAAATATTAATTTCCGTATTTAATATTTGGGTCCGGTTAATGTATGCCCTTAGGGCATACATTAACAAATCCGTTTTTGGAAAAAATTTATTGGGGATTGAAAAAGCTGTCAAAACTTTTTCAATTCCCAATAAATTTTTTTCCAAAAATGGTATATTATTGTGTGCCCTTAGGGCACACTTTAGTAAAATCTTTAATATTTATTGTTACTGTAATCTTATATTCTTTCTCTTCTTTTCTTAAAAAAATATTTATTTCTCTTTCTTTCTCAATGATCTCTCTTCTTTCTCCTCTACTCATTTCCGTATTTATCACTTTCTTTCTCACTTCTTTCTTAATTTTCTCTCTCTTCTTCTCCTCTAGCTCAAACTCTCTCAATATATATATCAATGGTGGCATGAGATGGCTGGTTTGGTAGCTGTGGGGGTGGTGGATGTAGTGGTGGTGCTGTGGTGGTGGTAAATGATTTTGGGTTTGGGTTTTGGGTGTAGTGGCTAATGGTAGTTTGGGTTTTGATTGGAATGGCTAATTTTTTTTTTTCTTTTTAATATTCCGATGGTGGTTGTGTGGGTTTGTTGGGTTGAGAAGAGATAGGTGGGTTTGGTGTTTTGGGTGTGGCAGCTAATGGTAGTTTGGGTTTTTGGGTGGGGTGGCTGATTTTTTTTTTATTTTATAATATTTCAACAGTGGTGGTGATGGTGGTGGTGGTGGTTGTGTGGGTTTGCTGGAATGAGAAGAGGTAGCTAGGTTTGGATCGTTTGGTGTTTGATGAAGAGAGAGATACAGATAGGAAGATAAAAATAAATATTAAATAAAGAATTTAATGAAGTTTGTAAAAATATAAAAATTTTGATGTTGGGTGTATTGCAAAAGTGAATGTTAAAATAGATAAAGTAGGGATTTGAGATGTTAAAAGCTAAAATATTTGCCTTCTTTGATGTGAATGCTAACACTTTTCTTTTTCTTTTTTTTTCTTTTATTTATTTATTTATAGAGACCTACTCATGAAGAAATGGTTGCATTGTTACACCAAACATATCCTGGTGTAGCGGAGGCCGTAGTGGATTCTCATATCTGGGGCAATCACATCATTTGGTTTCAACCACAAACTTTGCCTCTGAATCATGATCGTTGTTATCGAACATTTATGGATTACCTAATATCGAAACCATTTCCTTTTGTTATTCTTCCGTATGAGTACCAATATTGGTAAAGGATATATTCATGAACAGTTTTTAGGATATAATGTATTATTAATTTGAGATGATTCTAGCTTTTATATTTATATCTTTTCTAGCCTTTGTTATTACTGTAGTTGCTATAATTGTTATTTAGATGTATAGATCATGATGTTTTTAATTTTCATGCAAAGTAGAAGGAAAAATATCTTATATCATGCACTACATGTAATACCTTTCTTATATTGTGTGATTTTCATCCACATGTAAGATTTACACAACATGAGAGAGATGTTGCAAATATATTAGATACTGCCTCCAAGAGGCAAGAGCAGAAAAGTGAGTTGTTTATGTTTAATAAAAGCAACAAACTTTTTAATCAAAATCCACAGCCTTCTCATATTTGAGATTAAACAAACAGAAGCAATGCTCCTCACCTAAATTCTCAACTATCTCCACACAACCACCCCTTCCACTTTTCTTCAACTCCTCGTAGTAATTTCCACCCACAACCATCAAAAGGTCCTTCTTAACAACAAAAATCAACAGCCTCTCACTAGATCCCTTGCAACTGGTTTCAACCCAGATCATCCAACCCACCATTTGTAGGAGTAGGACACATGTTCAGCCACATTTTATCGTAATCTGTGCCACATTTTTATCCTTGCTGGATATATGGTTAAGACTTAATAATCTTCTTAAATTTATTAACTTTAATTAAGGGCATTTACGACTCGGTTCAAACTCACATGAAAACAAAAAGATAAAAATATCCCATTAAGAAAAAATGAGAATAAAATGAAATGCTCAAAAATTAGATTATTATTATATTTTTTTTAGGAGAAGATAAAGAAGCTTTATTCTAGGCCTAGTTAATTACCATACTAGTGATGGTGAGTGATGACTATACAATAACAATTAAAGCTTTGCTTTATTAGAGCATTCACATTCGATATCTACAAAAAATTCTATTTTTACCATCTCAAAAGCTACTTTATCATTTATACCATACCATTTTACAACACACCTAACATCCCAACTTTTATTTTACCATACTACACATTAAAATAATATAAAAACATTTCTCACTTCTCTCTCTAATTTTGTTTCTCTTACTCTCTCTCAACCACTCACCACCACCACTGTCCAACTTCCCAGTCACCACCCACCTCCGCTGAGCAACATTAACACCACCCACCACCAAGAATCATTTATATCAACCACCACACCACCACCATGCCAAACCAAACCAAACCAACCAATCCGTGCTAAACCCAAACTCCATCAGAATCCAAAGTCTAAAAAACAAAAATCCATAGCAAAAAATCCAACCATCCAAATCCAAATCCAAAAAACAAAAATCCAGGGCAAAAAATCAAAATCCAAACACCATCAGAGTCGGAATCCACCCCAAACCCCATCTGAACCCACCCATCAAAACCCACTCACCTCTGTTGTGAGTCTGTGACCTACCTTGCTGTGACCCACCTCGCCGCGACCCACCTTGTTGTGACCCACCTCGCCACGACCCACCTTGCCGTGACCCACCTCGCCACGACCTACCTCACCGTGACCCAACTCGCCGACCCACCTCCACGCCGCTAGACCCATGACCCAGCTCACGCCGCCATACCCATGACCCACACTATCATTTGACCCACGCCAAAGCCCACACTAGAAAATACCCACATTGGAACCCATCCTTCACTAGAGAGAGGGCAATTAGACAGAGAGGGAGGAGAGAGAGCAAGATCTGGAGAAGTGGAAAGAGAAAAGAAGATAGTAGGGAGAGAGAGGAGATGAGAGGCAGAAGAGAGAGAAAGAAGAAGATATTTTAGGAAAAAGGAATAAAAAATTATTATTTTGGTTTTACAAATTGCTACAGTAGATTCTAAATGTACGCTCTGTTTTAGCATTAACATTTTCTAGAAAATGATTCATCTTCCAAAGAGCATTTTCTGGAAAACTATCTCATTTTCTGATGTTTGGTAACGATCTTGAAAATGAGTTTGAGAATGTTTTTTGGTATTTGGTATGCAATTTTTTTTTTCTTGAATAATTTAAAACATGTGTATTAGGTAAACCAACTAATATAATTAATATAAATAAAAAAAACCAAGAATGAATTTGGTTTTCATACTAAAATTTTTTACAATAGATACAATCAAAATTAGTTGTCAATAACTTTTAATTGTCTACTCTTTTTGCTGGTACACTAATTTTTTTCTATGGTCAACCACAAGTCTTCAATATTACTCTTAATTATGTATTTGCTTAATATATAATGTATCTACATAAAATATCATCACTGCACAGTATTTGCATAATGTATTTGCCAACAAATGCAACTCTCCTAATTATCATTCATTATATAACAATATTATTAATTTACTGTAAAGATTGTCCCATATAAAAGCAATTTAGAGAAATATAGGCACCATGTTTAAAGTTTTCATCTTTTACTTCATTCATAATTTCTTCTTTTTTTTTTTTTTTTTTTTTTTTTTTTAAATTTTTGCATTTTATATGCAAAAAGAAGTAACTTTTGCCTGGAATCCATCAAACCGAAAATTTCTTAGAGAAAAAAAAAATCAAGCTTGAAGTTCAAATAAAAAATATATATATAATTAGAGAAAAAGTGAGTGAACTTACCATGAGAAAGAAGACACCAAAAAATTACGTTTCCCACAACTACAAAAGAATATAATATTTATAGGAGATGCAACGTGTGAGAGAGAGATTGTTTTCCAAAATATTTTTATGGAAAACAACCTATAGAAAATAAGCCTTATTTTTGTTAGGGTTTTCCGTTGACCAGTTTTTTTTTTTTTTGTGCTACCAAACATGGGAAAATGTGAAAAACTATCTTTACAGAAAGTTTTCCAGCGAAACAAAGAGAGTGGTAGAATACTACTGTAGCTCGATTGTATATTTTTTTACAATTGGCATACCAGGTGCTGAGATATTTTTGTGTTTTGATGGTAAAATATATCTACATTTGGTATATGGCAGTCAGAATGTGAAAGCCCTTAGAGTTTTTTTTTTTTTTTTTTTTTTTTTTAACTAAGAAGGTAGAATTTGTATTAATAAATGGACAAAAAGTACAAAAATAATAAAGGGTCCTGCTGCACATTAGTGCTACTCAATTAGCCTAGTATACAGGACAACAAAAAATAATAAAGAAAGAAAAATATATCAGCACTACCACTCCTTGAAACCTATTATGTTCGGAACAAAGTTAGATTGCATGTTCTTATTATATTCTTCATGTGTGTAAAATTTCAAGAAGATCAAAGATCAATTGCTATCTCATCAAACAAATGTTAAAATTCAAATTTTTATGATCTAAAATTCCGTATAAAAAATAAGTTTATTGATTGAATAGTAAATAATATCCAATTTGAACGAAATTTGATATGCATGTTAAGAACATAAGAAACATGAAACTCAACGGTTAGATTTTCAATATTCACAAAAAAAAAAAAAAAAAAAAAAAAAAAAGATATTTGAAAAGTTTATCTCAAAACTAGTTTGGAGAGAAACTTTGTTATTATGTTTGTTGGTTTGCCACCAACTTCTAATATTATAAATAAATGTGTTTAAATCCCTATTCTGTGATTACTCCAACTTTAACCACATGTTGCAGATAGTCTAACACACTAATGTGAACTGAGTGTACCCTAACCCTATTAGTCATAGATGCCGTCTCTATCAATATATGTTGGAGGGTAAGAGCACGCCTAAGAGAATCATCAGAGATTTTGGCTCAGAAAACCCTTTGACCTAAAAGAGATGTTTGTATTTGATGATGCCGAGAATCATCAGTAAGTCACACAGTCCTCATGTGCCCAAGACAATACCTGCACAACATAGAACAGGAAGACCTTAGGAGAGTACTGGTGTGGTACTGGCTAAAGACTCTCCGAAGGTTAAGTTAGAAATATTTTCACAACTTTAGAGTGCCAGAGCTGAGGTGAATTATGTGTACCTTATTTTTTGAGAGCTTTGGGTTTTTATAGTGGTGTAGAGCTGACCTCCGTTTCTTGCGTAGGAAGGCATTTCCTTATGGGGAAGATTAACATAAATGTGCATATATTGTGGGATCCTTCTCATGTTGGGATTCTTTTCATATTGGGATTCTATTGACTAGGGTTAATCGTGGGGCGCAAGTTGTTTCCATTTAGGATTCCTTGGAGGCCACTTAAGCCATGTGGATACCATGTGGCCTTGAGATCCATCCACCTCGTGTCCGTGTATCTCGAATTCGTCCATGTAGAGAAACTAACAGTCCACTTAATCTAGTACCGTCAGGTCTATTAAAATGGATCTGTCATCCCTAATTTTATACTCTTCAATTGCCCCCTCACTCCATGGGTCCACACCTCCTTTGGACGGACTCGTGGGGTGGCGGTTTGATTTGTATCCTGAGAAGCGTGCACAAATTGACAGGCTAGCCTAGGATCATTAATGTTGTAGGGGCACGTGTCGTTTTTTCAGTGGTTGATCTCTTGGAACGAAACGTCCCTTCGTCTTCCGTGTCGTTCTCTCTATATAAACCTATTTCTTCACTTCTCATTCTTTACTTTCTTTAGTGAATTCACGATCAGAGCGTTACCGTTTCCCTTGATAAACTAGCATATCGTCCACTAGGTGCACTTGTCATCTACATTTCTTCTGTTGCTCATCCTCAACCAGTAAGTATTTTTCACCTTTCTGTTGAATTCCCTTACTATTTTTTAAGACTTTTACACACCTGTCGTCTATGTAGATCCGTCAGTGTTTTAGGGTTTACCCGTCACGTGTAGGTGACAGATGTCTAGTGCGTCAAGTAACAAATCGAGTGTCCGCAAAGGGGCGGGCTACGATGAGGTGTTCCTATCAGGTCAGAACAACCCTAGCACCTCAAATGAAGAAAGGAATCCGTCGGCCACCTCACCTTCCACAAGGGATAAGGATTTAGACACGGATAAGTCAAAGGGTGATTCTACTGATGGCATAGTTGGTGCTAAACCCCCAACCCAATTTGTCATAGGTCCTGATGGACTTAGGGAGTTTATAATACTTCCCTTGTGAACGGTCAACGACTTCATTTCTACCATCAAAGAGTCGCACTTCAAAACGTTTAGGGAGAAGTACCAAATACCCGACCATATACCCCTCCGTCTACCCTACAAATCAGAGAAGTGTTATTACGAGGGTGTCGAAGGCATCTGAGTTTATAAGAAAATGCTGAAAGCAGGGCTTAGATTCCCCCTGAGCACCCTCCACCGTCGCCTCCTTCAATACTTAGGGTTGGCCGTCACCCAAATTGCCCCAAACGCCTGGAGGGTTTTCCTCGGTGTGGAGGTCTTGTATGGGGCCATGTCCGGCGGGGCACGTAGGTTGACGGTGGAAGAATTTTTCCACTCTTACCATCCGACTGAGATCATTCAGTCCAAAGGCATGTATAGTTTTGTGCCCAGGAGCCCTTTGTTGAGGCTCGTGTGTGACACCCCTAACTTTAACAGGAATTGGAAGAGTCGCTATTTTTTCATAGAGGGTGACGAGTGGATGTGTCACCCCGGTGACCAAGAGTTCATGCCCGTCGACAAAACATGGGGTATAATGCCCCCGTCTGGTATGCATCCGTCTATATTTAGGTTTTTAATTGTGTTAGTTTTACTTGTTACTTTAACCGCCTCCTTTTGCAACCCGGGATCGTCCATAAGTCTCACTTGAGTAGTGGAGCTTTTTGGAAATTTTTTTTAACAAAACCAAGCTGTCAGAGAGGACGTGGGCTAAGTTAGTCAACTTAGATACTCTCCACTGGTATTGTGATTGACCAGAGCCCACAGCAACTGCCCGACACTACGACCGTCAAGTACACCAACGTAAGTCCGTCGCCCAATACTTTGGTTTCTTTGTTTTAAATTATCTAACTCCTGATATTCATCCACCTTTGTGTAGAAATGGAAGACAGTAGGAGAAGGGCATTCATCAAGCAGCAAGCTGCGAAGAAAAAACAAGAGGGGAGTCAACCCCCTAAGGGGACAGGTTCGGCCAACCCATCTACCAAAAGGAAGTCATCAGAAAAGACTGACTGTCTTTCAAAAAATCCCAAAGTTGTCCCTGAGTCCGTCGTGGGGTCAAAGGCTGAGACTAAGAAGACGGTCACTCTGATAGGTCCAGGAAAGGGCAAGGGACTCATGATGAGCCCTGTCCACATCGAAAAACCACCCGTCCTCTTCCATGAGGACTCTAAGTATGTGCTGGAGTAGTTCTCATCCATAATCACAGCTGACGACTATTAGAACTTAAGCAACCATGCAACAGAAGCTATAAGGGAGACGAGCCTTTTTAGAATTGCGTAGGTAACTGTGTCCATCCCTTTTCTCTTTTTCTTTCTTTTTCTTGGTTTCTAACCCTTCTTTTGTTTCCAGGCGATACTAATGATGAAAGGGTTGATGGGTCATTGCCTAAACCACGAGACGACGCTAGACCATCTTAGGGCGAAGGCGAGGTCGACGGAGGATGAGCTTGCTGAACTGAAGGCTTGGAAGAAGGTTCAGGAGAAGAAGCTGGCTCTGTCAGAGCAAGTTTGAGGTGAGCTAGAGAAGTAGACAAAGGTGCTACAGCAGGTCCTTGAGGATAAAGAAAAAGAGATCCAAACTACCAAGGATCAACTCCGTTAGGCCAAGGAAGAGGCGACGCAAGAGTATTGCGACTCCAACGCTTACTTGACGGAGCTCGGTGGTACTTGCGTGAACAGCTTCGACGATTGCCTCTGTCAAGTCAAAGCTTCTTTTCCAGACCTGGACTTGTCACATGTTGCTATTGACACCCAAACCTAGACCTTAGTTCAGCCCGTTCACTCTGAGAGCACGGATGAATTATTCGTTGATGATGCCCTTATTGACAACCCTCGTGGTGACAGAGAGACTGCTCCTGTTGAAAGTCAAATCAAACTCGTCGATGATAGCACCCATCAACCTAATGAAGTTCAAGTTGTAGAAGAGAGAGATGAGGATACTCCCGTCTAGCAGTAGTTTTTTTTTTTTTTTTTTTTTTTTTTTTTTTTTTTTTAAATTTTTATGGCTAATATGTAAAGATTTTGAAGAACAGTTTATGTTTATTTTAACCGTTGCTTTCTGTATCTAGACTTCTCCTTTCATGGGCTTTCATAATATATTGATTACTTATTATAAATTATCTGTCTACTTTTATTCCTGTAGATGAATCCGTTCAGTTTATGGTTATATAAATATAACTCATTCTTTAGGATGAATCTGTCTACCTTGTAGGTTTAAGCAAAAAAATTTGAGCCTGGCGGGCTTAAGTCATCCTCTTGGGATGATTCGTCCGCTATATGGACTTTGTAAATTTGAGCTATTATTTTTGGGATGATTTCATCCAATTTAAGGACCTATTAAATATAAGCTCTTTCAAGATGAGTCCGTCCACTTTATGGACTTGAGGTTGAACCTATCCACTTTTATGGATTGATCATCCTCTTGGATGAACTCGTCCTCCTATGGACTTGTGATTTTAACTTGTGTGGTTGAACCCATCTGCTTTATGAACTTGCCATTAGCCATCATCCTTTAGGGATGAGACCCGTTCACTTTGGGCTTGTCATTAGTCATCCTTTGAGGATGAAACCCCACTTTGTGGACTTGAATCCATCCACTTTATGGACTTATAATTAATCATCCATAACTTGAATTCGTCCACTTGTTGGACTTATCATTAGTCATACTTTGAGGATGAAACCTGTCCACTTTGTGGACTTGAATCCGTCCACTTTATGGACTTACCATTAATCATCCGTTGAGGATGAAATCCGTTTATTTTGATATTTGTAGAAATGTAGATATAAACATGTGGCATTTCTGAATAACTCCTCTTATTATTATGGTAATTTATGTGCAAAAATTGTTTTGAAAAGATAAAAAAACCTGCCCTTAGGCTTAAAAGAAACTGTAGACAATAAAAATTAAACTAAAAGGAAATAAACTAGAAATGGGGAGTGTCGTCGCTCATCTACTGGTAGTACTTCTTTAGGTGTTCTGTGTTCCATGGGTGATGCAACTTTTGCCCGTCCAATATCTCTAGGTGGTATGTTCCCTTCCTATGCCATGATGCGACTCTATATGATCCTTCCCAGTTAGGTCCTAGCTTTCCTTGAGAGGTGTCTTTTGTGGCACCCATCACCTTTCTCAGGACAAGCTCTCCAACCTGAAAGTCCCTGTGTCTGACCTTGGAGTTGTAGTGCTTGGCCATGAGATTCTGGTACCGTGCTAACCTCTGCTCAACTATTGCTCTTACTTCATCCACCAGATCAAGTTGCAAGCGCATTACTTCATCATTCTTGCTTTCGTTATGGTTTCCTACCCTGTAGCTTATAAGTCCCACTTCAGCCGGGATGACTGCCTTGCTTCTGTATGCTAGACGAAATGGGATTTCTCCTGTAAGAGTCCTTGCCGTTGTCCTGTAAGCCCACAAAACACTTGGTAGTTCGTCCAGCCATATACACTTTACCCCATCGAGCTGAGTCTTGATGATTTTGAGCAAGGATCGGTTCATGACCTCAACTTGCCCATTGGCCTGTGGGTGGGCGGGTGATGAGTAGTGGTTCTTGATCCCTAGTTGTGAGCAAAAATCTCTAAATGCGTCGTTGTCGAATTGCTTCCCGTTGTCCGAGACCAGCACCCTGGGTATACCATACCTACAAATGATGTTCTTCCATATGAAGCTTCGCACATTTTTCTCAGTAATAGTGGCCAAGGCTTCTGTTTCTACCCACTTGGTGAAGTAGTTTATACCGACTACTAGAAACTTCAACTGTCTAACCACCGTTGTGAATGGGCCCATGATATCCAACTCCCATTAAACGAACGGCCATGGGGCTGTCATTGGGGTGAGCTCCTTTGTTGGTTGCCTGATGAGGTTGCCAAATATTTGACACTTGTCGCAAGCTTTGACGTATACCTGGGAATCCTTTTGCATGGTTGGCCAATAGTATCCTACCCAGATTAGTTTGTTCACCAACAATTGTGATCCAGAGTGGCTTCCGCAGACTCCTTTGTGGACTTCTCTCATGACATAGTCTGCCTCCTCAAGGAGGAGGCACCTCAGGTACGGTCAGGAGAAGCCCCTTTTATATAGGACGTTTTTAATCAGAATGAAGCGAGCTGCGTGAACCTTCAACTTCCTTGAAGCCTCCTTATCGTCTGGTAGCGTACCATCCTTTAGGTAAGAGGCTATTGATGTCGTCCAATAGTTCTCAGACCTTATCTCCTCCATACTGGCATTGTCTATTAATGATGAGACTTGTACAAAGTATAATACCTGACCGAGGATGATCATACATTCTGCCGAAGCAGCTTTAGCAAGTTGGTTGGCCCTCTCGTTCTCTACCCTTAAGGATTTGATCAAACTTTACTTGGAGGTTGCTAACTCGATCCTTCACCTGCTCGAGGTACTTCGTCGTCTGTTCATTCTTGCACTCATAGTTGCCATTAACCTAGCTGGTTATTACTTGGGAATCGCAGTATACAACCAGATTTTCAGCTCTTGCTGCCTTGGTAAGGTCCAGCCCCGTTATCAAGGCTTCGTACTTTGCTTTGTTATTGGGCATAGGGAAGTCAAAACAGACCATGCATTCGATCTTATCTCCTTCCGGACTGTGGAGTACTACACCAACTCCACTTGCTTGCCTATTGGAGGATTCGTCTGTGTGGATGCTCCACTGTGGGATCTCTTCTGCCCCTTGGCCTTCCACAAGAGTGAATTCTGCGATGAAGTCAGCTACTACTTGCCCCTTTATGGCCATGCGCAGTCGACATTGTAAGTTGAATTCACTCAACTCGACTGCCCACAATGCCATCCGTCCTACAGCTTCAGGACTACTCATAGCTCTACGCAGGGGCTTATCCGTCAGGACGATCACAGTGTGTGCTTGGAAATACCGCTTGAGCTTTCGCGTTGTAGTTACTAACACGAAAGCGAGCTTTTCCATCTATGGGTACCTCTCTTCCGCTCCTAGGAGTGCTCGGCTTGTGAAGTATGCGAACTTCTGCACCCCATCTTCTTCTCTAACTAAAGCTACATTGACAGCGGCTGGGGAGACGACCAGGTATAGGAACAGTTCTTCCCCGGGCTTAGATGGGCTTAGTAATGGCGGAGAAGAAAGTTATGCCTTCAGATCTTCAAACGCTTGCTGGCATTTGGTCGTCCATTCAAACAACTTCTTCAATGTGCGGAAGAAAGGTAGGCACTTATCAGTTGCTCTTGAGACGAACCTGTTTAATGCAACTATCTTGCCATTCAAGCTCTGTACTTCCTTAACCGTCTTTGGTGAAGCTAACTCCATTATGGCTTGTATCTTTTCTGGATTGACCTCAATACCCCTTTGGGATACCATGAATCCCAGGAATTTTCCTGCCATCACTCCGAACACACACTTGTTCGGATTCAGTTTCATGTTGTATGACTGAAGGGTGTTGAAGGTCTCTCGGAGGTCATTCAAGTGGTCGTCCTCTAGTATGCTTTTTACCAACATGTCGTCCACGTAAACTTGCACATTCCTTCCGATCTAATGCACGAACATTCTGTTCATCAGCCTTTAGTATGTGGCGCCCGTATTCTTAAATCCGAACGGCATCACTTTGTAGCAAAAGAGATCCTGACTGGTTACAAATGAAGTCTTCTCCTGATCCACCTCATTTAGTTTGATCTGGTTGTAGCCAGAGAATGCATCCATGAAGCTTAGCAGCTGGTGTCTTACTGTTGAGTCTACCAAGGTGTCAATCCGCGGGAGAGGATAGCTGTCCTTGGGGCAGGCCCTTTTTAGGTCTGTGAAATCTACGCACATCCTTCACTTTCCATTGGCTTTCTTGACCATCACCACGTTCACCAGCTAGTCGAGGTAATACACTTCTCGTATGAAGTCTGCATCCTGTAATTTTTGAACCTCCTCAGCTATGGCTTTGTCTCGCTCCTGTGCGAACACTCGCTTTTTCAGCCGAACGGGAGAGAATGAGGGTGATACATTCAACTTATGGACTATGATTGACGAATCAATTCTTGGCATGTCCTTATGGCTCCAAGCGAACACGTCCTGGTTTTCCCTTAGGAACGTCATAAGTGCTTGACGGACTAGCTGGCTGGCTAAAGTACCTATCCTTATTGTTCGTTCAAGCCTAGAATCATCAAGGAGTACTTCTTCCAACCCTTCCACCGGTTCTGCTACTGTTCGCTATTCTTCTATACACATAGTCTGCAAATGATGGTCCATCTCCAACATGGCAATGTAACATTCGCGTGCCGCCACTTGATCCCCTCTTACTTCTCCTACTTCGTACTTGGTGGGAAACTTGATCATCAAATGGTTGGTTGAGGTTACGGCCTTCCATGAATTCAAAGTAAGGTGACCCAATATGGCGTTGTATGCAGATGAACAATCAATAACTAGGAATGTGACATCCCTGGTGATCTGCTGAAGGTAATCTCCGACCGTTACTGGCAGGGTGACTGCTCCTAGGGGATGTACCCTTGTTCCTCCAAATCCTACGAGTGGTGCGTTGGTTGGAATTAACCGTTCTTTCCCTATCCTTATCTGCTGGAATGCTGGGTAGTATAAGATATCGGTAGAGCTCCCGTTGTCTACAAGGACTCGGTGTGTGTTATAATCCCCTATACGTATGCTAATTACAAGTGCATCGTCATGTGGGTGATGAAGGCGTCAGGCATCTTCCTCCGTGAATCCAATTACGGGGTTGTCAATTCGCGCCATTTTCGGAACATACCCCGTCAGCTATACATTTTGAACCATTCGTAGGTAGGTCTTTTGTGCCTTCTTAGAAGAACTGGAAGTTGTACTGCCCCCTATAATCATCCTTATGTCTCCTAAAGGTGGCTTAGGGCGCTCGTTTTCTCTTCGGGCAAGCTGTCCTTGGGGCTATTCTGTCCCTTCCTTACCGATGAACCTCTGCAACTTCCCTTGCATGATGAGAGCTTCTATTTGCTACTTTAAGTCGTAACACTCAGACATGTCGTGGCCATGATCATGGTGGAAACGGCAGTACTTATCTCTAGACCTCTTACTGGGGCCTCCCTTCAACTTGCCAAGGAATGTCAGGGCCACTTCGTCCTTGATTTGCATCAAGACTTGATCAATCGGGGTGTTTAGAGGGGTAAAGCTTGTGAACCTTCCGGTTGGAGGCTTGGAGCGTCTATCTTCCCTTCTATCTCCTGTCCTGGCCATCTTCCGCCCTCTGTCCTATCATGATTCCTCCTATCTTTCTCTCTTTTTGGGCTTCTCTTCGTGAGCTAACAGTGCGTCTTCCGTGTTCATGTATTTAGTAGTCCTGTAGAGCATATCCGACATGGTTTTCGGGTCATTCTTATACAAGGAAAATAGAAACTTACCCTTCCGTAGCCCATTCGTGAACATGGCAACGAGTATCTTATCGTCAGCTTCATCGATTGAGAGTGCCTCCTTGTTAAAGCGGGCTATGTAAGACCTCAGTGTCTCATCCTCCCATTGCTTGATGCTCATTAGGCATGCGATGGATTTCTTATACCTGTGCCCCCCGATAAAGTGCAAGGCAAATTAGGCGCTCAACTCCTTAAAGATACCAATGGAATTGGGCATCAACCTGCTGAACCAAATCCTTACAGGGCCTTTCAATGTAGTGGGGAAGGCCCTGCACATAATCTTGTCTGCCACTCCTTGCAGGTGCATCAGAGTCTTGAATGACTCCAGGTGATCTAGGGGGTCCTTAGATTCGTTGTAGCTTTCTACCTGAAGCATACGGAACTTTGGTGGTAGGGGGAATGATGTGATGGATGCAGTGAATGGTGAATCAGTTCGATGGACCAAGTCATCGAGGTCGCTAGACACCCATCCTCTGAGGGCGTTCATCATGAAGTCCATCCGTTCCTTCATCATCTGCATCTCCATGACTATGTGAGAGGGAGTCGTATCTGTGGCGGATGGTTGGCTGGTATCTTGTCACTCTTGTCTGCTTAGGGCGTTGCTGCCTTTCAGCCTCTCTTGATTCTTTCTTTCAGAGCTAGTTCCTTCCTGGTCTTCCTCTTGGGTGTTAAGCGCTGCGTTTTTTTGGCGCTGCTGTTCCTCTAGGTCATGATTCTGCTTGGTGAGACGTTTCACTACCGCTGCGAGGGTTTGAACTTGTCTCTCTAGGGCAATGGTGCATGGTTCGTCACCCTAATTGTTAGCTATTGTTGCCATCGAATGAGTAAGTACCATGCAAATTTTTGTCCGGGAAGCGGTAAGTATGGCTTATCTCCGTTTCCCACAAACGGCGCCAACTAATGATGTCGAGAGTCTTCAGTAAGTCACACAATCCTTATGTGCCCAAGACAATACCTGCACAACACAGAACATGAAGACCTTAGGAGAGTACCGGTGTGGTACTAGCCAAAGACCCTCCGAATGTTAAGTTAGAAATCTTTTCACAACTCTAGAGTGCCAGAACTGGGGTGAATTATGCGTACCTTGTTTTCTGAGAGCTTTGGATTTTTATAGTGGTGTAGAGTCGACCTCCGTTTCTTGCGTAGGAAGGCGTTTCCTTACAAGGAAGATTATTATAAATGTGCATATATTGCGGGATCCTTCTCATGTTGGGATTCTTTTCACATTGGGATTCTATTAACTAGGGTTAATCGTGGGACACAAGTTGTTTCTATTTAGGATTCCTTGGAGGCCACTTAAGCCATGTGGATACCACGTGGCCTTGAGATCCGTCCACCTCATGTCCGTGTATCTCGAATTCGTCCATGTAGAGAAACTAACAATCCACTTAATCTAGTACCATCAGGTCTATTAAAATGGATCCGTCATCCCTAATTTTATACTCTTCAGTATTCATATGTACTATTCATGGCCTCACTTTCACGTCTTCAGCAAAACCACCTCTGATGTCTTGCACTTCTTTTTATAAATTGATGAGATTCTCTTTGCACTTCTTGTTCTCGTTTACTCTCTGAGCACAACAACCATTAATGTTGCTAGCCCGTTCCTTAATTAAACGCTCTCTCTTCTCTGTTTTTACCAACTATTTGGTCTTTTTTTTCCCTTCTTCAGAATCCATCAAACCTCCACAAACCACTTTTGTTCTAAACCTCATCCATATCTTCTAAGATATTTTTTTCTCAAATACACAACAAGTGCAATCCTTTCAAGCTATTTTTATAAGTTATATATTTTTGTCGTTTTGTATATGTAACTCAATTGTGAACAGAAAATTACCTCTCTCTTTTTTTTTTTTTTTTTTTTTTTTTTAGAAGGAAAAGAAAATTACTTGATTAGATTCTTTTCCCAAAATGTAACAGTTTATCCTACATAAACTGATTCGAAATTAATGAAATAAACTTGGACCATGTTATGATAATTGATAAATGAGAGTACTATTAATGAGGATGATAGAGTATGGTAATAAAATTTAAAAGAAATTGCAGCAGTGAGCCAGTGTGAGTAGTAAATTTTCTGCAGATAAATTGCTGATGAAGTTGGTTGTTGAATTTGCACATAGTTATTACTTATTAGTTATTAACTTGAGCACCCTTATTACTGATAACTGATAAGTAACTAAACTAATTTCTTCTTTTTTTTTTTTGATGAACTAGTTTCTTCTTAAATGCAAGGGTGATTTTCAATATACAACTATTTTACAGTGGCTTGGCTTGCCGAAATTATTATGACTTTTCACTTTAATAGCACTTAGATTAATCAATGTAAAATGACATAAATGTAAAATTTTAACAAATCAACCCAAAAAATTATATCCATCATTTTTTTTTTAATTATGCATATTTATATAAATTTATACAACCATTGTTTGTGTAAAAATATATTTTACTTATTTCTTGATTCATTGGGTTGGTGTGTATGTGTGAGTGATGTGGATATTTTAAGAAAAGTGGTTAAATGAAGAATTAATATTTTATTAAAATAACTTTTAGAAGTGTTATTTAAAAGAATGTCAGTATAAAATAGAAAAATAAAATTTTTACACTAAAATAGATAAGAATTTACGCATGAATTGATGCTTTTAAAACCATAAATTGAAAAGGACAGAATTTTTAACCCACGCATAGGTTTACAAAAGAGTTCTATCAAGAGATGAATAAAAATGTGCATCATTCATAACTTAGAAGCCATGTAGGCCACAATTTTTTTAATTTCGCGATCCCTATCAAATTTTTTTTTGGCAAAACCTATGATATGATATTAATTGTTGATTTTTGGACTTAGATGTACAATTGATTATAATTCTCTCTTCAAGTTAGTATAATTTAGTTTTTCTAACAAACTTTAACTTGACAGGAAAAACAAAGAGCTAGTGACAAGGTACCATAGTTTCACATAGTATGTTCAAAGGATTTGGATTGACGCAATTACCCCCCAACACAATTTTATTTTACTATTTTTATTTTTAATATTTAATTTTTTTTATTCAAGGGTTGAAATTAAAGGCTATGTTTTTCACTCTTAAGGTCCATTTAGATACCGTTTATTTTGCTGAAAACTGAAAATATTGTAGCAAAATAGTTTTTAAATGTGTGAATAGTACTGTAGGACTCATCTATACTATTATTTAAGGGGCTTCCCTTATTTGAATTCTTCATTTTTTAGTTCAAAAATGCCCTTACACTCCTATGTTTAAGTAAAGACAAAACTAAAAGACAATCCGGTAAAAATGCAACTCTAACTCCCACTAAAACCTTGCCTAAAAAATAGGACCACTCTCATATTAATTTTTAAATTGATTTATACACTTATAAATTAAATTTTCAAAATAAAAATTATATATATAAAATAAAAAAACACAATTTTTTTTTCTACAAAATAGGACCACTAACAAAAAAAAAAAAAAAAAGACTCATCACACACGAAACGCATGTGATGAGGCTAGTAGATTATCTAAGTTTTACGAACTGGTAAATTTTGAGGGTATTTTGGGTATGAAAATTGAGGATCCCAAATAGGGAAGCCACTTAAATAGTAGTATAAATTATTTAAGCTTTACAAATTGGTAAATTTGAAAGTATTTTGGGCATCAAAATTGAGGATCAAGGGGAAGCCCCTTAAATAGTAGCTAGCCTAGATAAAAAATTTTATCCCAAAAGTGAATTAATTAACAGCGACAAAAGAAATGAAAAAAGTTTGCTATTTTATTTTTCTATACCGGACAATCCCATAGATAGATATGTAAGTTAGATATCCTTACAAATATTCACTCCCACTCTTTTCTATAAATTCATTCTTTCTTCTACAATGAAAATCAGTCTTGAACATTTTCTATTCTCAGAACATGGGGCTGTGTCTAAAACTCAGAACATCCCGTGTACGTTTTCCTAGCACTCTTATTTTTATTTTGAAAAATGAATGAACATGGTTCTGTTTTCTATGTTTTCCATAGTGTGTGTCATTTTTGTTTTTCCTGAGGGCTAGGTTCTGAGTTGAATCTCACAAAAAAGACGGTTTTGCTGCTTTGTGTTTCGGTTTTAATATAATGTTTTCTTCGTTTTGTATCTTTGTTTATAAGCATTTCTTCCTTCTTATTAAAGGGAATTAAAGGTTGACATATACACTGATATTTTGATTTTCTTTTGTTAATGTTTACAGGTTATCTCAGCGATTGTTATCTTGGGAATACTAACTTTAAGGGTCGCAGAATGCCGAAACAATCATCATCATCATAGAGATAATGGTGGAAAAATAGATCCAGCAATAAATTGTCGAAAGCACAGTGCAGTTTTGACGGATTTTGGAGCAGTTGGTGATGGAAAAACATCAAACACAAAGGCTTTTAATGCTGCGATTCAGAAACTAAGCACATATGCATCAGATGGTGGGGCACAGCTTATTGTACCCCCTGGTAAATGGTTAACTGGAAGCTTTAATCTCACCAGCCATTTCACCCTTTTTCTTCATAAGGATGCGGTTATTCTTGGATCACAGGTATGATTTTTCCCCCTTTTTATTAATGGTTTAATCATTTTCAAAAGCAAATGGAGGAGATCATTCACTGCCAAAAAATTAAAAATGGAGGAGATCATTTTCTTATTTTGGTTTAGTTTCTTGCTTTGAATCTAGGACCTTATCCTCCGTCATATTATTTTAAGAAGATAAAATTTAATTTGAATTAGAGTAATTATTCACTTTTCTGAGAGGAATAATCCTAATAATCATCTTGATAGACCAAAAACGATAGGATTGATGACAAGATTGATACTTTATGATGCTAGCTACTTCACCCTATTTACATTTTTCCTTTTACATGAAACATGAAATTGCTCTCATACAAGAAATTAGACCAAAGCAATTATAGCATGATAAGCAAGAATCTGCCCAAATCAACTTGCCATAAAAGTAATTAGCCGTTACTTGTTCAGTCTTTGATATTATCCAAAACTAAAAACAAGAGATGATACTAACCTAAGTTATAATTAGTAATTGAGTAATGTTACACCCACAACAAATAAACAAAATGATACTCTCATACCCAGAAATTAGACCAAAGCAATTATAGCATGATAAGCAAGAAACTGCCCAAATCAACTCGCCATAAAAGGAATTGGCCATTACTTGTTCATAGTCTTTGATATTATCCAAAGCTAAAAACAAGGGAAGACACTAGCCTAAGGGTTTGTTTGGTTGGAGTGGTGGAAAAGTGGGAAGATAGAAAATATTTTAATTTCCCTCCTTTTTGTTTGGTTGGGAGTGAAAAAGTGGATGGATAGAAAAAAAAAAAAGTTTGTATAAATTTACTCACATGTCTTTGTTAAAAAATAGTGCCCAATTAAACAAAAAAGTGACAAACAAGCAAAAAACAATTCACCCAAATTTATTAAAAAATAAAAATCATGTCAAGAAAAAAAAATCATGTCTAGTTTATAATAAAATTTTTGTTGAAAAAAGAGGTTTGTGTATCCCATGAATAGTGCACGGGACCCACTGATAGACACATTTCAGTGAAAAATTTGGACGTTCAAGGAGGTAGTGGGTCTTGTGCACAGTGCACGAGACCCACTGACAGACACATTCCCATGTGAAATGCGCTTCTCAATAAAATAAAATATAAAAAAGGAAAACGCAAACGCAGCACGGCCAAAAACGCAATCCAAATGCATACTAATTTGAACCTATTATTGAAATTATTTTTTTAACCACCAATATCAATCATAATAACCTGTCACTTTGTTATAAAAGTATTGTGAAAATATTGTGGGCATAATTTTTTTCTATTATTATAGATTTAAGATCTATATATTAATTAAAATATTAATAACATTTGTTCATGCAATAAGTTAAATATATTTTTTACAATTATCCAAATTGTGAATTTTATTTGTAGAAAAATTATAATAAATATTTTTTTAATCCCACTTTATTTATTTTTTTAGACAAATTAAATTAAATTTGTTATTTTATATAATAGTAACACTTATTATATATATATATATATATATATATGTAGTTGCACGATTTTCCTGGCCCAAATCTTATTGATCTGGCCTTGACCCAAAGCGCAACCCACAATGAATATTTGTAGAGGATGGGTCAAAGAACTTCGCCTCAGTGAGCCTGTTCGGTCTGATACATGGACAATATAGTTGCAGAAAATAAAAACACAAGAATGGATCTCTCCTCTGTGATTCTCTTTCTTTCGTTCTTAATACAGTTTTTCTGTCCCCCTTTCTTTGAGGGACTCCACTACATTATATAGTTCCCCTCCTCTCATCTCAACCTTACACTTGTTGATCATCTAAGCATCTACTTGAGCACCTATCCCATCAGACGCCCTCATCTCTCCCTTTGTGAGTTGCAGAGGCCAAGGTGGTACTGTTCAGGGGTCTTTTCCTCATTAATGCGGCCAAGAGGATGGTTGGGGCGCAATTAATGTGGTGGTGGCAGCTTTCCATGAGATATTTTGGATTTTATTCATTTTATATGTTGGGAGGATGAACTGAAATGGATGGGGAGAGTTCCTCGTCTGGACTTCGTGATGTCTGAGGAGGAGTTACTCCTCGGACAAGTTTCCTTGGCGTTATTGGGATTGAATAATGCTTCATATGTGGTTTCTCTTTGGAAAGGACGCTCCTCGGACGGGCCTGGATTTGGAATAGCCCATTATTTTTGGGCCGGGCCCCACAATAGCCCCTCAAAACTCCGGTTTTTATCTCCTTCCGAGGAGAAAAGCGGGGTTTTGATGTCAGTGAGAGGATGGAAATAAGGAGAGCTTGGGGCGCGCGTGCGGACCGTTACTTTTGACGCGTTACAATTTACGAGGCGTGGTCATTAACTTCTGGAGGCGTTATGTTCCCTTCATCCAACGGTGTGGCGTGGATCGAACGGCCATCGTTTCTTCTCGTATTTTTAGGCAGGAATGATCTTTTCTCTCTCCTCCCGGCTATATAAGACGTCAGAGGGGTTCAGTTCTTTTTATCTGCATTTCATAAACCTCAGAGGCTTCCAGAGAACTCCATCGAACCCCAGAGACATACGAATACTTGCGCCCGTTACGCCTCCGTAGCCGTCTTTCGTGAAGCGTTCCTTCCAGGAGAGATTTCCAGGCGTCCCATTGAGCGTTTTGCGAAGGTACCAGTACATTTCGTTCATCTCGCCGTTTCAATTCCCTCCTCGGACTCTACTTTTATTCTCAGTCCTTACTTTCGTTTCCCCAGTTCAGTTCAGATGGGTAGATTTGAGAAATTAGTAAACACTCCAGCCGCTATGGAGGCCTTTAGGGCTAAATACCACATTCCCCCGGGGGTTGGGTTGTAGTACTGTCCTCTTGAAGGAGTATTGACAGAGAGAGGTATGGGAGAAGTTGTTATCCCTATGATTGCTTTTATAGAGAGAGGGATGACACTCCCCATGCGTAGGATTACAAGGGAATACCTGTTCAACCATAGGTTGACGCCGTATCAGTGTGCCCCGAATATGTTCAAGATACTAGGCTGTGTAGATGTCTTAGACGAGCGGATGAATCTAGGCCTTACTTGGCACGATGTGGCTTATCTGTACGAATGTCACCGCCTCGGGGATGATGGGTATTATCTTAAATCCCGGAACGAGGACGTTAGGTTGATCTCTTGTCTCCCAGTATCCAATAAGACCGTGAAGAATGACTTCTTTATTGCTTCTGGGGAGTGGTCCGACGGTATTCATTGTCCAACTCGGGCAGGAACCCCAGGTGCGACGTTTTTAGGATCGGTCCTTTTTGGGAAAGGATTTAGTATTGAGGGTTTATTTTTCTTGCTTTCTTTGTAATTGGAAAATTTCATGAACTAACCCCACTTTTCTTGGTTGCTTGCAGATAAAGTTCACGTCGCCCCTCGACTAAACTTTGTGAACGTGCCAGCGTTGAACTACCTTCTTAGGTCGGAGATTTACGTTTCCGTGGACAGACAGTTGCGTGCGGCCCATCTGGTTCTGGGCTATCAACCTCTGAGCAGCTCTTTCCAGGCTATCGGCCACGCTATAAGGGCTGGCAGTCCGAGGTTGGCTAGGATTGACGTGTCCAAGGACGGGTTCCTAGCTGAACACGATCTGCCACCAGTTGTGTTGCCTGGTGTTAGAAATCCCTACTTAGCAGAGCAGCTACCTCCGCCAAACGAGCCTGGTGTTGCCGTTCAGGTTGAAGAGGAAACTGAATCATCTCGTCTTTCCCTTGAGGAAGAGATAGACGAGTTTTATTTTGAGGAGGAAGTTCAGCAAACCCCTTTGGTGGAACTTTCCGGTCCTGAAGGAGAGCGGGACCGACATTCTGCAGTTGGCGCTCCTTCCATTGTTATCTGCTCGGAAGATACTTCGGACGAAGAGATACAGCCCATGGCAGGAAAGGGAAAGTCTCTGAAGGAGCTGATGGCCTCCCGAGGGAAAGGCCAGTCATCGAAGGGACCACCTCCATCACAAGTCAAAACCCTTCCTCCTGTGGTCCCTCAGGGCATTTCGGGACCTGGCCTTAAGGCTAATTCGGACCTGAAGAAGAAGAGGCCAGTTGACACCCCTGAGGAGGGTGAGGTGGCTGCTCAGCCGACCAAGCAGCAAAAGACTGCTCGGGCACCAAGGAGCAGAAGGGGCAACTCCTCGGAGAATCGGGACGAGGAGAGCCTTGCGGAGGTACGAGCTGCCCCGCGTGTATGGAGCCCCAAGTTGGAGCTGGATGGGGTTGCCATCCCCTACAATGCTTCGGTCCGAGAGTACAACCGAGGACGGGCAGGGTATGTGGCCGAGGCTTTAGAGCAACCCCTACTCCTTCCTCGGGATATGGAGGCTTACAGGCGGTTCTCTCAGCCCGAGATCTTCCTATCCCTTAAAAGGGACCTCGCGATGGTAAGTAACCCTTCTACTGCTTCATTAAAAGGGATCCCCTCTTTTTTTTTTTTTTTTAAAGCAATCTTGTTTCGTTCGTAGATCACTCAGCAGGTATTTGTGGCTGAGGAATTCTGCCGAGGTAATCGTAGTCGGGCTGAGGCTGAGACCCAGGCTTGGACGGAGATGGAGAAAGCCTTAGGGTCCCTTAAGCACGATCACCTTAAACTCACGGACGAGTTCAAGGAGTCGGAGAAACTGCGCAAAAGTGCAGAGGCTGGTTTGAAAAGTGCCGAGACCCAGGCGGAGGACCAGCGCAAAGAGCTGTACTCGACACAGATTAACCTCGCCACCGAGAGGCAGGCAGTGCAGGATCTCAAGACTGCCCTGCAAAAAGTCGAGGATGAGCTAAGGCGGGTCAAAGAGGAGGCCCAGCTGATCCGAGAGGCTGCAGAGGCTGAGAAGAATGCTGCTCGCCAGCTCGGGGCCGCAGAAACGGAGGCGAGGCTATCCGAGGAGATCCCCGAGGTGTGCAGGGATTACTGCAGTATTTCATGGGCTCATGCTCTCGATGCTGCAGGAGTTCCTGCGGATTCGGCACTAAGACTGCCCGAGAACATCTTCTATCCTCCGGAGATCCGAGAGAATCCTGATGACGCCCAAGTGGCCTCAGAGCAGGACCTGGCGGCGCCTGATGCCGTCCTTGTGCCTGATATGGCGAAGGATCCCGCCGCAGACTCTACCATCGAGGTTCCTCCCCCTCAGCCCGAGCAGAAAGAAGATCCTCCTGTTAAGGCCTAGCTCTTTAGGCTTTTGATCTTTGTACCCTCTTTTTTTTTTTTTTTTTTGAATGTGAGTCGTCCTATTTTTCCATTCTTCTGTAAGGACATCTCTTTCTAATGTACTCGGAATATTAATATAAAATGTTCGCTTTGCTTACTATGGATGTACGTCAGTAGCGCTTTTTTTTTTTTTTTTTTTTTTTTTTTTTTTAAGCATTTGCAACGATGTAGATGTAGGCGAATAGTCAAAATAAAATGGGTTTTTGGGCTGCGCATTTGAGGGTTGCGATGGTGCCAGACTGCGCGCACGTATTAAAACGATTTCCTTTAAGTAATAATCCCCCAATCTATCATAAGTAATAATTTCCCCTAAGTCTGTGGTCCGAGGAGCCATGCAGGACTTCGGTTCTGTTTAAAACTATGAATAGTTGCCTTAAGTATTAATTTCCCCTAAGTTTGTGGTCCGAGGATCCATGCAGGACTTAGGTTCTGTTTAAAACTTATAGAAATTGTCATGAGTAATAATTTCCCCTAAGTCTGTGGTCCGAGGAGCCATGCAGGACTTAGGTTCTGTTTAAAACTATGAATAGTTGCCTTAAGTATTAATTTCCCCTAGTCTGTGGTCCGAGGAGCCATGCAGGACTTAGGTTCTGTTTAAAACTTATAGAAATTGTCATGAGTAATAATTTCCCCTAAGTCTGTGGTCCGAGGAGCCATGCAGGACTTAGGTTCTGTTTAAAACTATGAATAGTTGCCTTAAGTATTAATTTCCCCTAGTCTGTGGTCCGAGGAGCCATGCAGGACTTAGGTTCTGTTTAAAACTTATAGAAATTGTCATGAGTAATAATTTCCCCTAAGTCTGTGGTCCGAGGAGCCATGCAGGACTTAGGTTCTGTTTAAAACTATGAATAGTTGCCTTAAGTATTAATTTCCCCTAGTCTGTGGTCCGAGGAGCCATGCAGGACTTAGGTTCTGTTTAAAACTTATAGAAATTGTCATGAGTAATAATTTCCCCTAAGTCTGTGGTCCGAGGAGCCATGCAGGACTTAGGTTCTGTTTAAAACTATGAATAGTTGCCTTAAGTATTAATTTCCCCTAGTCTGTGGTCCGAGGAGCCATGCAGGACTTAGGTTCTGTTTAAAACTTATAGAAATTGTCATGAGTAATAATTTCCCCTAAGTCTGTGGTCCGAGGAGCCATGCAAGACTTAGGTTCTGTTTAAAACTATGAATAGTTGCCTTAAGTATTAATTTCCCTTAGTCTGTGGTCCGAGGAGCCATGCAGGACTTAGGTTCTGTTTAAAACTTATAGAAATTGTCATGAGTAATAATTTCCCCTAAGTCTGTGGTCCGAGGAGCCATGCAGGACTTAGGTTCTGTTTAAAACTATGAATAGTTGTCAGTGGACCAGCAAGCAACGGATAGTCATGAAAGAAAACGTATGCTAAGCCATTCTTATTAATAATAATATCTTCTGAGGTTATTTACATTCCATGGTCGAGGTACAGGCTTTTCATCCAAATCTTCTAGGTAGTAGGCGCCTATTCCGGCCACGGATGTGACACGGTATGGTCCCTCCCAATTGGGCCCCAACTTGCCCCAAGAGGGGTTCTTCGCGCTGTCAAGAATCTTCCTCATCACGAGGTCACCTGGACCCAGAGGCCGCAGTTTGACGTTAGCATCGTACCCTTGTCTCAGCTTCTGGTGATAATAGGCCATATGAATCATCGCTTTTTCTCTTCTTTCTTCGGCTAGGTCCAGACTCCGTTCCAATAAACCGTCGTTATCGTTTAGGGTAAACGATCTAGACCTCAGTGTGGGAAAGTTGTTCTCGATCGGGAGCACGGCCTCAGCCCCATAAGTCATCGAGAAGGGGGTCTCACCGGTCGATCGTCGCGGCGTCGTCCGATAAGTCCATAAGACGTGGGGGAGTTCCTCTACCCATCTCCCCTTTGCCTCGTCTAGTCTCTTCTTCAGTCCATTCACTATGACCTTGTTCACGGCCTCGACCTGCCCATTTCCTTGAGGGTAGGCGGGGGTGGAATATCGGTTAATGATTCCAAACTCGCGGCAATACTCCCTAAAGTTCTTACTGTCGAACTGCAGACCATTGTCGGAAATGAGTGTCCGCGGAGTCCCGAAGCGGGTGATGATGTTCCTCCAGATGAATTTTTGGGCGTCCACGTCCCTAATGTTGGCTAAGGGTTCAGCTTCCACCCATTTAGTGAAGTAATCAGTTCCGACTATTATGTATCGCTTGTTCCCCGCGGCTTTGGGGAAAGGTCCGACTATATCAAGGCCCCATTGTGCGAACGGCCATGGGCTAGAGAGGGGGTTGAGAACCCCTCCGGGTTGGTGGATATTCGGGGCGAATCTTTGGCACTGGTCGCACTTCTTAGCGTATTCTTGGGCCTCTCTTTGCATGTTCGGCCACCAGTACCCTTGGGAGAGTGCCCTGTGCGCCAGCGACCTTCCTCCGGTGTGGCTTTCGCAAATCCCCTCGTGCAACTCCTCGAGTAAAGATTCGGACTCTTCTGGATGCACGCAGAGCAGGTACGGTCCAGAGTAAGAGCGTCGATATAGTTTGTGGTCCTCTGATAGCCAGAACCGAGGAGCATTCCTGCGTATCTTCTCGGCTTCCAATTTTTCCTCCGGTAAGAGGTCGTTTTGGAGGAAGCTCTTTATGGGGTCCATCCAGCTGGGACTTTTTCTGATCTGATGGACCTGAGCCGGGTTTCTGCCGACGGGACTTGCCTGTGCCAGATCTTCAACAAGGATCATTCGCGGCAGATTATGCGCCGAGGATGTGGCGAGGGCGGCCAGCGAGTCTGCATGGGTGTTTACGCTCCTGGAAATGTGCGTCAGACTGAAGGATTCAAAACTCGTCTGTAGCCGTTTGACTCGTCCCAAATACTCTTGCATCCTAGTATCTCGAGCTTCCAGCTCACCCATCACTTGTCCGACAACCAGTCTGGAGTCCGAGAACGCTTCTATTATTCTTCCGCCCAATCTTTGAACCATCGTCATCCCCTGAAGTAAGGCTTCGTATTCGGCTTCATTGATCGTAGCCGAGAATCCGAGCCTCAATGATTTTTCAATGGCGGCACCGTCCGGGGATATTAAAACTATCCCAACTCCTGACCCCCTCTGGTTAGCTGCGCCATCTACATAGACCTTCCAATGCGTGTTCTTCCCTGTTGAAATCGCACCAACCGACTTTCCATCCATGTCTTTCTTCTCGGTTATTGTTTCTATGGAGGGCTCAGCAAACTCCGCTACCAAGTCTGCGAGGACCTGTCCTTTGATAGAGGACCTGGGCATATATTTAATATCAAAGGCCCCCAAAAGCGCACTCCACATGGCGATCCTTCCGGTGTAGTCAGCGCTTCGAAGCACTGCTCGAAGGGGAAGCTGAGTTAGAACGATGACCGTGTGCGCCTGAAAGTAATGAGGAAGTTTTCGGGTTGCATGCACTATCGCCAGAATTGCCTTTTCTAAAGGTAGGTATCGCACCTCGGCCTCATGTAGCGATTTGCTCACATAGTACACCGGTCGCTGCACCCCATTATCATCCCGTATCAGTACCAGGCTTACAGCGTGGGGGGCTACGGCGATGTAGGCAAACAGCACCTCATCTGCCTCAGGGCTGGACATGATGGGTGGTCGGGACAGGTAGTCTTTAAGCTGTTGGAAAGCCTGAACGCAATCCTCCGACCATTTGAACTCTTTCCACTTGTTTATCAGGAGGTAGAAAGGCCGACATCGATCCGCCGATCGCGATATGAACCGGTTCAACGCCGCAATCATGCCAGTGAGCTTCTGTACTTCCTTCGGATTCCGAGGAGCCTGTAGGCTGTTAATGGCTTTGATTTGGTCGGGACTTACTTCTATTCCCCTGTGGGTGACCATATACCCTAGGAATTTCCCAGACCCGACCCCGAATGAACATTTGGAGGCATTCAGCCGCAACCGGTGCTCCCTTAATATAGTGAAGATTGTTCCGAGGTCCTTCACGTGCTCGGACACCCTTTTACTCTTCACAACCATATCGTCTATATAAACCTCAATGATCTTGCCCAGTTGTGGTTCAAACATCCGAGTCATCATCCTTTGGTAGGTTGAGCCTGCGTTCTTTAGCCCAAACGGCATCACCTTGTAATGATAATTTCCGATGGGCGTCATGAAAGCCGTTTTCTCTTGGTCCTCTAGCGCAAGGGGTATCTGATGATAGCCCTGGAAGGCGTCCAGGAAGCTCATTCGAGGGTGCCCCACGGTTGCATCCACCAATCGATCAATTCGAGGTAGGGGGAATGGGTCCTTTGGGCACGCCTTGTTCAGGTCCGTGAAGTCCATGCAGACCCTCTATTTCCCTGTCTTCTTCTTTACCACCACAGTGTTTGCCAACCATTCCGGGTAAAAGACCTCTTTAATAGCCCCTGCTCTTTTTAGTTTTGCTACTTCGTCTTTTACGGCACCAGTATGTTCCTTTGAAGGGCGTCGGGGCGGCTGCTTCTTCGGAGTGGAAGAGGGGTTGACGTTCAGGTGGTGACAAATAAGGCTAGGATCAACGCCCGGGGCGTCGTAGGCGTCCCATGCGAACACGTCGACATTTTCTCTAAGAAATCTGACCAGTTCCTCCTTTTCTTGAGAGGGCAATTCAGAGCCGACCAGAAAGAACTTCTCTGGGTCGTCGTTGACAGCGATTTTATCTAAACTTTCACACCTTATCTCCTCGGCTAGTCCATCGTCTTGTTCTGCCGAGGCGGCTGATTGCTATAAACTTTCAGGGGCCGAGGACTCGGCATGGGTCCGATGTAAGACGGCGGCCACCATACACTGCCTGGATATGGCCTGATCTCCTCGGATCTCATCTACTTGCCCTCTGGATGGGTATTTTACTTTTTGGTGAAGTGTGGAGGCCACGGCCTCTAGGGCATGGATCCACGGCCTTGCAACTATTGCAGTGTAAGGTGAATAAGCGTCGACCACAATAAAATTTACCTCCACTATCTCCGCCCCAGTCTGCACGGGTAGTCGGATTTGCCCTTTTGGCGTAACAGTCCTTCCCTCGAAACTGAGAAGGGGAGAGTCGTAAGCTGTCAAATCTTCCGGCTTCAGGTTCAGCCCCTTGTATAGATCGGGGTACATTATCTCTACTGCACTTCCCGAATCCACCAACACTCTTTTCACGTCGAAGCCCCCAATCCTTAGCGTGACCACCAAGGCATCATCGTGAGGTTGAATAGTTCCTCTCTTATCCTCATCCGAGAATCCCAGAATCAAAGAGCTTCCCTTTTTTGACCTCTTGGGTCCCCTTTGCCTGCCCTCGGAGAGGAGCCGATCCACAGCTAACACCCTGGGGATGGGTGGCCCCGTTCTTCCTGGTGCAGCGAGAATGACATGTATCGTCCCGGTGGGGGGTCTTAAGGACACGTCCTTTCGAGGCTCTTGTGTTGCTTGGCCGGGATGGCCACTCGATGGGTGCAGCAGGTGGCGCAACTTTCCTTCTCGGACCAACTGATCTAGGTGATTCCATAGATTCCTGCAGTCCTCAGTAGTATGCCCGTTGTCCTGATGATAGTGGCAGTACAGGTTCTGGTTACGTTTGGAAGGGTCTCCAGCCATCTTCCCCGGCCACCTGAAATAGGGCTCACCCCTTACTTTCTCCAGTACCTGTTGTACTGGTTCTCTGAATACGGCATTCACTGTTTGCGGGATGCTCTGCCCAGCCTGTCGCGAAAAATCTCTCCTCGGCTGACCAGGGTTGTGTCGTTCTGACCTGAAATCAGTCGCTTTGGGGGGGATAACCTTCTCCTTTCCCCTCCCTTGCAGCTGATCTTCCTCCACCCTTTTGTATTTGTCGATCCTATCCCTCAACTGATCAACGTTGGCAACCGGTTTACCAGTGAGGGACTTCCTTAAGCCATGGTCGGTGGGGAGCCCGCTTTTGAATGTGCTGATAGCGACAGCATCATGGTTGTCATCCAGGTCGTTATACACTTCCCAGTATCTATCCGAATATGCTTTCAGAGTCTCTCCCTCGTACATGGATAAGGACAACAGCGAACCGAGGGGCCTGGGGACTCTGGTGTTGGTGATATAGCGGGAGCAGAAATCCTGAGTGAGCTGCTTGTATGAGTTTACGGAATTTGTCTTCAGGCCGTTGAACCACCTCATCGGCATTGATCCCAAGCTGGACGGGAAGATTTTACACATAAGGGCTTCATTTTGCGAGTAGATCGCCATCTTTTGGTTAAATTGGCTCACATGCTCCACCGGGTCTGTTCGACCATTATAGATGGCGAATGCCGGTTGGTTGAACCGTCGAGGCAGCTTAGCCCCTTCAATTCTGTACGTGAAGGGGGACCTTGAAACCTGATCCAACGCCTTCTTCATGGCATCGTTTCCCGAACCCTTGCTGGATGTGCTCTCGTATTTCCGCACAGGGCGTGGTTCCTCTTCGTAGGAAAAGGTTTCACTTGGGGGGGTCCTTGATCTCCGTCGGTAACTCGCATCCTCCGCATTAGAAGACTCGTCTGAGTCTGAAGGAGATCGCTTTCGCTGTACCCGTCGTAGCTTCCTCTTCAGATCGTCTATCTCTCGCTGCATGGCCTGGTGACTATTTCGCCTTTGGGACACGTGACTACCTATCTGAGTGTGACTCTGGCTTGTCCGGATAGTATGCATACTTCCCTCATGATTCCCCTTGTGGCCTGGGTTGACGGGGTTATTTTGCCTCTGGGACTCGGCGGGTTGTGCCTGTTGGGGGTTAGCCTGGTGAGGATTCTCCGGGTGCGGACCTAGTTCTGCCATGCTCGACCGTTGTGCTAGCTGATGCCCTAGTTCTTCCCACAGACGGCGCCAATTGTAGTTGCACGATTTTCCTGGCCCAAATCTTATTGATCTGGCCTTGGCCCAAAGCGCAACCCACAATGAATATTTGTAGAGGATGGGTCAAAGAACTTCGCCTCAGTGAGCCTGTTCGGTCTGATACATGGACAATATAGTTGCAGAAAATAAAAACACAAGAATGGATCTCTCCTCTGTGATTCTCTTTCTTTCGTTCTTAATACAGTTTTTCTGTCCCCCTTTCTTTGAGGGACTCCACTACATTATATAGTTCCCCTCCTCTCATCTCAACCTTACACTTGTTGATCATCTAAGCATCTACTTGAGCACTTGTCCCATCAGACGCCCTTATCTCTCCCTTTGTGAGTTGCAGAGGCCAATGTGGTACTGTTCAGGGGTCTTTTCCTCATTAATGCGGCCAAGAGGATGGTTGGGGCGCAATTAATGTGGTGGTGGCAGCTTTCCATGAGATATTTTGGATTTTATTCATTTTATATGTTGGGAGGATGAACTGAAATGGATGGGGAGAGTTCCTCGTCTGGACTACGTGATGTCCGAGGAGGAGTTACTCCTCGGACAGGTTTCCTTGGCGTTATTGGGGTTGAATAATGCTTCATATGTGGTTTCTCTTTGGAAAGGACGCTCCTCGGACGGGCCTGGATTTGGAATAGCCCATTATTTTTGGGCCGGGCCCCACAATATATATATATAAATAAGCTTTTTTTAAGAATTCTGAAATATCCTAAAATAGTATGCCGAAATAGGCCGGTACCAAAATATTCGGTTCTACTAAACAAACCAAAATGGGGTCTAAAACAGAATTAATAACATTATTTTTACCATTATCTGCTCTTTATGGTAGATGAATGTTTTATAGTACCTTTAATGTTTGCAAGCCAATTCATTCATGTTTGGCTTTTACAATTTATTAGTATAAAATTTATGGATATACAAAAAAAAAAAAAAAAAAAAAAAAAAAAAAAAATTCACTGTCAAAAAAAAAAAACACAATGCGGAAAAATAAAAAGATAAGTAGGACTATCAAATATCAATTAACTACAACCATATCCCAAAAAACTAAAACCGAAACATATCCTGATATTTTTTTAATTCAATTAAATAAATAAAAAAAGAGGCATCCAGATTCAAAAACCAAAAACAAAGAAGCTTAAAAATGGAAGCAGTAGGGAGTAAAAATAGAAAAGAAAAAGAGTTAGAACTAGAAGTGAAGAAAGAAAGAGTTGAAAAAAAAAATCAAAAGATAGAAATTGAAGAAAGGAAACAGGTTCACAGGAGTAAAAACTAAAACTAAAAATAATAATAATAATAAAGAAGAAGAAGAAGAAGAAGAAGAAGAAGAAGAAGAAGAAGGAAAGCAGGAAGAGCAAAGATTAAAAAAAAATAAAAAGAAGGAAGAACGAACAAAGAAGCACAAAGGACCAAATAGTCTTTACTTACACAACTTTTTATATCTTGTTTTCTCACTATTTTGGAGAGATTGTGATTTGGTGAGTAGAAGAGAAAACAACCAAGTCTTACCAGTTTTATCTCTCCCTTCTTTCCAACCAAATAATCTCCTAACTATTTCCTCTTTTATTTTCCACTTGCTTTTTTCCATCCTCCCCAAAATCATCCCAACCAAACATGCCATAACAGTAGCTTTAGTATCTTTTGGGTAAAGGGAAGGAACCAAGATTTTAAGTTAGGGGGTGAGAGCATAAGTAAAAAAATAATCATGAAAATTGAAATAAACATCCATTTAATATTAATAAACTATCAATAAATAAAAAGATACAAAATCATTGTTTCCTAATACATTACAATGCAATCAAAATATATACACAAAATCAAATGTATATATTGATTTAGGGTCTTATGCAATTTTACAACATTTGATGCAAATGTTCTTTGAATGAAATCAATGTAAAATTGATTTAGGGTCTTATGCAATTTTACAACATTTGATGCAAATGTTCTTTGAATGAAATCAATGTAAAATTGTATTGGACAAGGGCCAAGATTTTTGAGAGAAGTGTTTAGAATATAAAATTGTAGAGCTTTAGGAATTTGAAGAGCTTTAGGAAATTAAAAAAAAAAAAAAATGTTTTGGTAAATATACCTGGTTAGAGAGAGAGAGAGAGAGAGTGAGAGTGTGTGTGTGTGTTGGGACTTGGGAGGAAATAGTTGGGCGAGAGAGGCACAACACAGGAAGAGAAGAGTGATCATTTCACCGTAACTTTAGCAATTGTTCTAAGCTATGCAATTGATCGGACAATTTCCAAGATGAGTCTAGGCTATCTAGAATCACTACATGTTATCATTATGTCTAATAAATTTGTGTGGTGAAAAAAATATATTTTAAACTTATATTTTGTCTCTCTACACAAACTAGAATAAGTTTGTTGTTGTTATAACTTATAAGGCTACTTATTATTATTCACTAGCGATTTTCCTAGATGGTAATTTTGTTACAACAACAATCAAGTCTTAATCCCAAATTTTGGTCGACTATAAATCTTCAACAAATTAGTATGAATCAGCCACATATATTGAGAGACGCCCCAATGTGGTCCTTGTAGATCTATTCATAATAAAGTGACTAAATTTTACCATGATCATCATCCTACTACCACAACCCTCTTCCTTTGTATATATGATACTAACTGTAAAGTTGTGATTTACAAATATATATTTTGTTGGCTTTTATTCTGTGCCAAATTTGATTGTAATTTTATTCAATCTTATGTACCCTGTATTTATTGTGGGATGTGATTGTAAGGGTTGTGTGTTAGAGAGAGAGAGTGTGAAGACTCAAGCAAGTGAAGCCAGAAGACTTCTCGCGGGTGTCTCACGACTAAGCTTCCCGCGAAGTGAAGCATGTGTCTTGCACATGACTGGAATGCGAAGAGTCTGTACAGATGGAGACAACAGTGTCTCGCGAGTATCTCGTGGGTAAGGCCTTCCCGCGAGACACCCACGAGACAATTTGTTCTGCTAGTCTGTACTGCCTGATACACACTTTATGTACCCTCTTTATATATACCCATATTACCCACAAATGTGAAGGAGAGCTTCTGAGAGAAAACCCTAGCTAAAACACTTGAGAGTTAGAAATTGTTATACCAACAATTCTCTACACATTTGTTTATGGAATTTCCTCATCTCCTACCTCTCCATTTCCATACCATTGAGAGGTCAATAGCCCAGACACTTACCACACCTTTTGAGAGTGTCCAGTGAGGTTTTGGTGTTGTTGGGAAACATTGGAAGAAGTCAAGGATGGCAGATGCAACATGGAGCTTGTTGCGGGATCCGGAGAGCTAGACAAGACACAGTTCCGAGAAGCCTTGTTGGAGTAGGAGCTTGGAGGGCTTAGGTACAGTGGGTAGATTAGGCTTAGAGGGTCTCTTGCTTACCCATGTATCCCAACTGATTGTCTAGTGGATCGATTACCGCTTGGAGGGCGGCGGAGAGGTTTTTCGTCGAGTTCTTCGATTTCCTCTTCGATAACATGTCTCGGTGTTATCTATGTTTGCACCTCTCTTCCCTACTCTTGTTCATTTCATTTTACTGCTGTATTGCTTTAAATATGGATTAGAGTAGCTCTCGTGCTTGTATGCTTGTGTTTACACTATTCCGCACTTAGTATTAAGTTAGTGTAAAATCAACCAAGCCGTAATTTGAATTGAGGGTCTAAACAAGCTCTTGTGTTTTCACACATTTCGAGCTTTCACTAACCACAGACACAAGTGGGGGGATTAGATGATCATATTATTAATATTATAATAAAATGATAAGTGACACAAGAGGGATAAGACACGTGTGACAACTGACAAGTCATGGAGGGTTGCAAAGACAAAGAAATTGCATGATTAACACATAATGGATGAGATAAAGGTTCCTTATTAAAAGCGCTATGAGTGGGGGCGCCATTTATTATTTTTTAGGATTTTAACAGAGAAGTTAACACCTAATGATAACACCATGGACAAATATTTTAGAAGTCAAAGATGATATACCATGTCACAAATAACCATTTATTATAACCATCAAAGTCTTAAATATAAATAGAGGCTCACATTCTGAGAAAAAAAAAAAAAGACACCTGAGATGGAAAAAAGATACAGAAGGTATTGCACTTCATCAATTACTATAGCTTAGTATCGACATAGTTGTTGCATCCTATTAGCCTTTGGATAAAAAATGTGGGAAGACTGTAGCTGATGGACATGCAATTTGATCATGATTGATGATGGTTGAAGTACCAATTGGCTATTCATGCAAAAAAGTTATGGTGCTGGCTGGTTATATATATTCTTATTCCATTCATTGATTTTTGTCCATTTCTTAATCTCTTTTTTGTTTATTTTATTTTTTATTTTTTTAGAAGATCATACAAATACAATCAAACTTAATACGAACAGCCATAAACCCTGCAAGTTGCAACTGTATGGGCCTCTTCTTGACAAGCTTTCTTGGATCCTTATGGGCCCCCATATAGTTAAGTCCTTGAGTGGATAAAAATACATCTTACCAAAACTTTATCAGTAACTTTACCATGGCTTTTGAGTAGGATTGTGGTATGCCTTTGTGTTAGAACTCCTTTCCCTCTTCCTTTTGTGTGTGTTTGTTTCCCAAAAAAAAAAAAAAAAAAAAAAAAAAAAAATCAAATGTTTTTGTAAAGCCAAGTTGCAAAACCTTAAAGAGAGAGAGAGAAAAAGATGTGTGTTTGGAGGAGATAGCTGGGGTAGAGAGGCACAACACAGGAAGAGAAGATTGGATGATCTGTTGTTGGAAGAATTGGTTGATGGGTCTTCTTATAAGAAGCTCTCCAATGGCAAATACGCCTGCCTTGTTTGCTCCCACTCTCCCACTCTCCCATCCTCGATTCTCCTCTCATTCTCTCTGTACGTACCTTTCTTTCAATTCTCAACTTTCATCTTCATCATCACCATTATATGTTGTACTATTTGCTTGTGTTCTTTCTTGGGTGGTAGTGGTAGCGTCACACCTTTTGTTTTTAACCTTTTATTACTAAGAATTGTTCTAAGCTATGTAATTGATCGGACAATTTCGAAGCATGAGTATTGTGAAAAACCATTTTTTTAACTTGTATTTTGGCTCTCTGCACAAACTAGAATATGTTTGTCTTGTTCTAAGCCTACTTACTAATCAAGTGTGATTTTCCAAGATAGTCATATTGTTACAACAACAAGACGTAAGCCTTTAGTCATAAATTGGGGGTCGGCTATGGATTCTTAACAAATTAGTCCGAGTCTACTGCATGTATTAGGGAATGTCCCAACGTATATCTGTGGTGGATCCTATTAGAAATATGTCATTAAATGATTAAATTTACTATATTCCAATAGCTTAAACTTTTTGGACAATAAGTAATTTAATATGGTATTAGAATAGAATGGTCTTTGAGTTCGATCCTTGCAGAGATTAGATGGTTATATTGTTAGTATTGTAATAAAATGACAAGTTGCAGACGAGGGATGAGAAACGTGTGACAAGTCATGGAGGGCTGCAAAGGCAATAAAATGGCATGATTAACACATGATGGATGAGATGGCAATTCCTCATTAAAAGCAATATGAGTGAGGATTGCCATTTACTATATTTTCCGGATTTTAAAAGAGAAGTTAACCCGTAATGATAACACAGTGGACAATTTCCAAGCAAAAGATGCCTTCTCAGACTAAGAACTCTTTTATTTTGCTTAGTTATTTCTTGTTTAGTGCGCTTTGAAAAAAAAATTAATGCGTAGATTCAAGTAAGTAGTTTTATGTGTCGTAGTTAATTACTTTTTTTTTAAGGCGTAGATACAAGAACTGGCAGACACTTTGTGATAATTCACGGAGCATGCCTTGGACCTTGGTCATGGTACAAGCTTGTGGCACTACTAAAATCTTCTGGTTACAATGCCACTGCACTAGACTTAGCTACTTCTGGGATCAGTCCACTACAGGCAAATGGTCTCCAATCAAGTTCTAACTACTTCAAGCCCCTTCATGGAAGCTCTTCCTTCTCATGAAAGAGTAATCCTTGTTGGTCATAACTTTGGTGGGTTGGCAATTTCTCAAGCCATGGAATATTTTCCAAGTAAGATCTATGTTGCTGTTTTTGTCACTGCCTTAATGCCTAGGCCAACCCCCAATATTTCCACCCTCAATCAAATGGTATTCACTGACTTAATGCACCTTTTTTTACTTTTTCATTGTAATGGTAAAGTACGATATTAATTAGGTTTAATAGATGTAACTAGTATGTAAGTGCTGATTGTAACCCTTTTACTCTGTGCAATTTCTCCCCAACAAAATTCATGAGCTTTTTCTTCTCAAAAACAAATTATAAAAAAAAAAAATACATGAGCTTTTATACCATTGAGATTCAGGCCCAAGTTAACATTTTAACTATGACTTGAGATGTCGTGCAATGTTTAGGCCCAATGATGAGCTCTTATTAAAGCTAGCACTGACCCAAATGTTGAGGAGGGTCAAAAAATTATTCAGGCCTCCTGGTTTTACTATCATCTCAACCTACCCATCATCCTTTTTTTTTTTTTTTTTTTTTTTAAAATCTACCTAAAGAAAGTACATCATATGAATATATATAGACCCAAACAAAGCGGTACAATTTACTATACCATATTTACGTTTCATTATATATTATTATTTACCCGTCCAAATTTCATAATAGGAAATTCATAGTTGTTAGCATAGTTATTAAACCCGGACTGGACGCTGACTCAGTCTATGAGCTAGGTCACTAGTTCAACTAGTGGGTCATCGGTCAAGTACATTTGTTCAGACTTCAAACCATAAAAATAAATAAATAAATAAAATTATGCATAGTAGCAGCCTATAGCAGTAGGTTTTGAGAATTGAAAACTGAAAAGTGATGGTACACGTACGAACTTCAAAGTACAAAGTGTGAATCCGCAAGGCAGGGCGTAGGGAACAATGTTTTTTTCTTTTTTTGGATTTTTTAGGTTTTCTCTTGTTTAAATTACCATAATATCACACATTTAAATAATAAAAGAGTCGATAAAGTGGATCTACTAATGTAATTTTACACAATTTACAAGTCTGGTCAATAAAGTGTATTTATTGATGTAATTTTACACAATTTACAAGTCCGGTCGGGTTAATAAAACCCAACCGAGTCACACGGATTGCTTAAAACCCAACGGGTTTCATCGGTTTTGACCGGGTTACATACTTTTCTGATCTAATTGATCACCCAGTTTGGTCAATGTGCCGGGTCACCAGTCCGACCGGCTAGGCTTGGTCGGGTTTAATAACATCGGTTGTTAGTAGGGATGGCAATTTTGCCCTGCTTCACTTAACCCGCCCCTCCTTGCTTCGCTCCGCGTGGGTTTTTCCCGCCCCACAAAGGTGGTAGGGCGGGGATGGGGCAAGATTTTAGCCCCACACCACGGGGCGGGGTGGGGATGGATTTAGACTTTTTAGACACACCCCACACTGCCCCTCCTCGTCCCCACCCCACCCCGTCCTGCGTTGCTAAGGGTTATAATTATAAATTTTTCATACCCTAAAATCTTACTATTTAAACAAACATATCAATATTAGTTTATTTTATTCTACCCAATGTGGTTCTCTACCTTTATTTAAACAAACTATACTGTGAGATTTTTTTTTTTTTTTTTTTTTTTTTTTTTTTTTTTTTCTTGTGATTGTCTTGTTAAACGCTTGGATATATTATACAATTTTTTCTAAAAATAGAGTTGATTTGATGGGATAAATTTAGTTGTAATTTCAAGTATATTTTTATTAATGAAATAGGTTTCATTCAAAAAAATTGTATTAGTTGTAAGGCAAATTAACAAAAAGTAGAGTTTTATGGGGTGGGGCGGGGCCCAAAGGGGCAGGCATGGGGTGAGAAAGTTTTCCCCGTCATGCGGGGCGGGGACAAAGACTCTATCCTTCGGCCCCGCCCCGCCCCATTGCCATCCCTAGTTGTTAGTGATTAACTTTTTTTTTCTTTTTTCTTTTTTTCCTTCGAGAATCAAGTGATCAACAACTCTATTAAATTTCCTTTTTGTTAGCGACCTACTCTTTGCATTTTGATGCTAATTTTTCTAGTAATAAATTTCTTGACAGTAAATTCATAGTTGTTAATGGTCAATACTTTTTTTCATTCTCTCTTCTTCTTCTTCTTCTTCTTTTTTTTTTTTTTTTTTTTTTTTTGGAGAATTAGGTGATCAACTCTATTAAAATTTTCTTTTGTTAGAGCAAATGCATCAGTCTGTGCGAAATTTTGTCTATTTTAGCATAAGAACCCACTTTTTCTATTTTACACAGCCACTTATCAAAAGCTCTCACATCAGTTTATCTATTATACACCCTCTTTTATTTAAATAATATCTTTATTATTATTATTTTATTAAAATATCTCTCACACTCATGTTTCTTCTCTCACTCTCTCATCAAAAACAGGAAAACCCTTCTCTCAAACTCTTTGCCTCTTTCTCATCCCAACTCCTCACAAAACTCTCCGCCTCTCTATCATCACAATCTTCTCAACCACTTGTCTCAAACCCCTCATCTCTCTCTCGGATTTCTCTCATGGCAATGGCTATGAAAGAGTGAGCGACGGCATACACAGGACTGTAATGATTTGGGTTTGGGTTAATGGTTTTTCTGTTGATGGTTTTATTTTGGGTTTTCCATTGATTTTTGGTGATTTTGAGTTTGATTTTCTGTTGATTTTGGCTGTGATTTTCTATTGAATTTGTGGTTGGATTTTTATGTGTTGTAAAATGTTGTTGCGGGTTGCAGTGGTTGGGTGGTGGTGGGTTGCGTTGGTTGAGTGGTGATGGGCAAACAGTTGATCGGCTGTGCAGATGAAGAGAAAGAAAGTGTGAGATGAAGAAAAAGAAGAAGAAGAGAGAAGAAGGAAAAAAAGGTTTAATTGTGAGAGAGAATAAAATATAATAAAATAATAATTTGTAAAGCTATAGTAACCGCATGCACGGTTATTGTAGCAAGGTTTATGCAAAGGTATGCAAGCACTGATGTAGGTCTATTTTATGCTATATTGTGAAAATGTTTGCACATTTTGTATTTTAGACCCACTGATGCAATTGCTCTTAGCTACCCACTCTTTGCATTTTGACACTAATTTGTCTAATAATAAATTAGATGATAGGAAATGCATTTTGACACTTTTTGTTTTTGTTTTTTGTTTTTGTTTTTTGTTTTTTGTTTTTGTTTTTTGTTTTTTGTTTTTTTTTTTTGTTTTTTTTGTTTTTTTGTTTTTTTTGTTTTTGAGAATCAAGTGATCAACTCTATTAAATTGCCTTTTGTTAACGACCTAATCTTTGAATTTTGACACTGATTTGTCTAATAATAAATTTCTTGATAGGAAATTCATAGTAGTTAGTGATTAACTCTTTTTCTTTTAAGAATCAAGTGATCAACTCTATTAAATTGTCTTTTGTTAGTGACCTACTCTTTGTATTTTGACATTCATTTTCTAATTGTTACAGTCTTTCAGCCAACAAGGCCCTCGACTTGACAATCACTGTACATATGACCAAGGCCCAAACGACCCTCTAACCACTTCCATCTTTGAGCCCTTGTACTTGGCATCAGATGTGTTCCAACTTAGCCCAATTGAGGTAAGAATTGCTTCTTCTATATAGAAACTTTTATAAAAACTTTACCAGTCCGCTCCTGATAGTGAGTTCATTTTATAGAAACTTTATATATATATATATATATATGTGTGTGTGTGTGTGTGTGAGAGAGAGAGAGAGAGAGAGAGAGAGAGAGAGAGAGATGGGTTCAAGTTACACCTAGTGTAACTTTTTACACCTTTTCTAAACCATTGGATTTAAGTAGATCCAACGGTAAAAAAAAGATCGTCATTAATGCTAATATTTTGATTAGTATCTCATTAATTATAACTTATTTATTGCATTCCTTACCTATCTCTAAACCTAAAAAAACACAAAAAAGTATATGTCTCTCTCTATTTTTTTTTTCCCACGTTTCTAAAAAAAAAAAATCCCTCCATTGCACACCTCTCTATCTCTCTATCGCTTACTCCTTCACTGCTCTTCCACCTCCTCTGCCACGTCATCGGCAGAAAAAAAAAAAAAAAAAAAAAAAAAAAAAAAAAAAAAGGGCCGCTGGTTGCACAACTGGTTAGTCTCCCACTTTTTCCCCCTTGTTATACTTTCTTAAATAGAACTATTTTATTGTATTCAACTATATTGTAGTACAGACGTTGAATATTTTGGTGGTTGTTGTGGTTCTTTTTATATGCAATAGTAGTCTTTTAGTTCTTTTTATATGAATGAGGGTACACTACTTTTACACAAACTATTCCTTCATTCAATTTCACATGTTACTAAATTTTTATTCCATGTTTCCACTGACAAATATTACTACGTATCTTGATTTAATATGAAAAAAATGGAGATAAATAGATTTTTTCTATCAAAAACTTTAGCATAATCTATGAAGCTATCAGGGGCTATAATTTATGCTGAATGGCCAAC
Source organism: Quercus tomentella (assembly GCA_028535165.1). NCBI lineage: Eukaryota > Viridiplantae > Streptophyta > Magnoliopsida > Fagales > Fagaceae > Quercus > Quercus tomentella. The sequence continues at coordinate 18,252,856 of JAPQVY010000111.1, read as the reverse complement.
AATATGTATGTTTAATTGTTCAAAGGAATTACCATTTTCTATAAATGGTCCTTTGGGTCCAGCACCATAATTTCAATTTGAATAGTTGTGGTTGTATATACTTCTGAACAGTTAAAAGGAATTGCCATATTCTATTAAAAAAAAAAAAAATTTCTTTTTATATGCAACTATATTTTCCAAAACAACTTGCTATTGACTAAATCTATTGGGTCTATTATTTCTTTTTTTATCTCCAATAGTAAATATAATGTATCAAAACAGCTACTACATGTGTAGATATAACCTCTGTTTTCTATTAGGTGATCTATCATTTTTTAATCTTGTAAGATTTCCTCTCTAAAAAGTTAATAATTGCCACCTCCCTTTTTTTTATTTTTGGGGGTGGGGGTGGGGGTCATTTGTTAGGAACCTCACACTTATACTTGTGTTGTATTGAATTGTAGAGCTGTAGTATATTGTAATGGCATAGCAGCAGTATACACGTGTATGTAGTGGGTGTATTGAAGTGATTAATTGGTTGGTATTGATTAGGAGCTAGTTAAGAGGTAGTAAGGAGTTAGTTACTGATTCTGTTAGCACATTCTGTTAGTATTGGATATAAAGAGAGATGGGCTGTATCAGAAGGGTAATAAGAACACTCTTAAGCATTTTTCTCTAATCTTGTCTCTCTTCTCTCTCTCTCTCTCTCTCTATGGAGGCCTAGTCCCCTTGAAGTGACCAATCTTTTCTTCTCTTTTCACATTCTTACAAACAAAATCTTAACATTTGGTATCAGAGCAATGATCTAGAATCGGGCATCATGACTGAGACAAGATCAAATTCTCAGAATTCTGAAAAAATTGTTGCTTTATCTAAGATTACCGACCGACATGAACAAACCTTACAAGAAGTCAAGAAGCAATTACAAATCCTCACCACATTTATGCAGAAGTGGGCAGATTCTGAGGAGCAACGTCAAAAATCATCACCATCCAGAGGGTATTTAGTTAATACTACGGTTAACAATGAAGGTCACGAACAATTACCAATTGGACCAATCAAGAATTTGAGGCTTGAGTTCCCACAGTTTCAAGGAGAGGATCCTACTTGCTGGATATACAGAGCAAATCAATTTTTTTTCATACCACAACACTCCTGAGCATCACAAGGTGTTAATGGCTGCATATCATCTTGATGGTGAAGCTTTAATTTGGTTTCAAGAGGCTGAACAAGCAAGGGGGTTTGCAAGCTGGGAAGTGTTTGTTCAAGCTTTGCAGACTCAATTTGGGACCACTGCCTATGATGATCCTATGGAAGCATTGACAAGGCTCAAGCAGGTGACTTCTATGATGGCTTACAAAGGTAATTTCGAAATTTTGTCTAATAGAATCATGGGGTTATCTAAGTCTCACAAACTAAGTTGCTTCTTCAGTGGGTTAAAGGATGAGATAAGATTACCAGTTAGAATATTAGTTCCTAAAACCCTTAATGAAGCCTTTGGGTTAGCAAAGATTCAAGAAGAATATGTAAACAGTAGTAGGAAAGGATTTAGGGGTGTAGCTAATAATGGGAAGGCTTCAATTTTGGGTACTCCTAAATTGGAAGCTAGGCTAGAGCCAAGAACTAAGGTTCCATTGCAAAGATTGACTAGTGCACAAATGGAGGAAAGGAGGAAACAGGGGCTGTGTTACAATTGTGATGAGAAGTGGCAGATGGGCCACAAGTGTAAGGGAGCTAAACTATTTTTGCTGGAGGAAATATCCATGGAAGTGGAACCTAGAGCTTCAGGTGTGCAGTTGGTTGAGATTTCTAATGATGAGGTGTTGTTAGAGCCTCAAGGTGCAGTTCAGAGGAGTGGGGTTGACAAGTGTGGATTTGACCCTGCTGAAATTACTTTATATGCATTAGTAGGGTGCCCTACTTCTAATACCATGAGGGTGAGGGGAAGAATCAAGAAACAAGAAGTGGTGTCTCTTATTGATTCTGGGAGCACCCACAATTTCTTGGATGCTTCTGTGATACCAAGATTGTAGCTGCAACTTGATACCTTTAGGGTATTAGAGGTTAAAGTAGCTGATGGCACAATCATCAAGACTTTAGGTAGCTATCAAGGAGTCAGTATCATTATCCAGGGGTATCAGTTTGTCATAGACTTTAATGTCTTACATTTGGGAGGTTGTGAGGTGGTTCTTGGTACTCAATGGTTGAGTACTTTGGGGGAGATTAGTTGGGACTTTCAGCTATTGACCATGAAGTTTATGCATTTGGGTAAAAAGGTATTTTTACAAGGATTACAGCTTGCCCCTTCAACTATTTCAGAAACTGCAGAAGCTGAGAGGTTTATTAGTGGTTCAGAAAGGAAAGGCCTAGTGCTGCATATCTCAGCATCTCTTGCAGCTGCTGCCACCACTGCTCAGCCTCAGTTGCTTGATGTGCTTGCTGATTTGTTGGTGGAATTTTCAAAGCTTTTTGTTGTTCCCACTGGTTTACCACCTGTCAGGGGTCAAGAGCATGGCATTACCCTCAAGGAAGGTTCCCAACCTGTCTGTGAAAGACCTTACAGGTATCCTTATTTTCAAAAATCTGAAATTGAGAAAATTGTGAATGAGTTGTTGCAAGTGGGTTATATTCAGCCCAGTCAAAGTCCATTTTCTTCACCTGTTTTGCTTGTAAGGAAGGCTAATGGTAGTTGGAGGACGTGCATTGACTATAGGGCTTTGAATAAAGCAACCATTAAGGACAAGTTTCCAATTCCAGTAGTAGATGAATTGCTAGATGAACTAGCAGGTGCCTCCATTTTTTCTAAACTTGATTTAAGGTTAGGTTATCATCAAATTAGAATGAAGAGTGAGGATGTGCCCAAGACTGTCTTTAGAACTCATGAAGGACATTATGAGTTCCTAGTCATGCCCTTTGGGCTGACTATTGCCTCATCTACCTTTCAAGCATTAATGAATTCTATTTTCTGACCTTACTTGAGAAAATTTGTTCTAGTATTCTTTGATGACATCCTTGTTTTCAATCATTGTTTGGATGATCATGTTTCTCATTTAAGGACTATTTTAAGGGTCTTGTTGTCTCATCAACTTTATGCTAAGCAGTCTAAATGTGTTTTTGGGTGTTCTGAAGTGGAATATTTAGGTCATATAATCTCTAGAGAGGGTGTTAAGGCTGATCTTAAGAAAATTTCTACAATGCTTCAATGGCCAATACCAGAAAATGTGAAAGCTTTAAGGGGTTTTCTAGGTTTGACAGGGTATTAATTATAGAAAGTTCAATAAGGGTTATGGCTCAATTGCCCAACCTTTAACTGATCTTCTTTGAAAAGATGCATTTCAATGGACTGACAAGGCTTTGGAGGCATTTCTCACATTGAAAGAGGCTGTGACTAAGCCTCCTGTGCTAGCTCTTCCAGATTTTTCTAAGCCATTTGTTATAGAATGTGATGCATCAAGTGGTGGTTTAGGGGCTGTACTAATGCAAGACCACAGACCAATTGCATTTCACAGTCAAGCTTTGAAAGGGAAGAACCTTCATTTGTCTACCTATGAGACTGAGTTACTGGCTTTGGCTACTGTAGTCAAGAAGTGGAGATCCTATTTGCTTGGTAGACCCTTTGTGGTTAGGACTGATCACCAGAATTTAAAATTTTTGTTGGAGCAAAGAATTGCCACTCCATCTCAGCAAAAATGGCTAGCTAAACTTTTGGGTTATGCTTTTGTTGTGGAATACAAAAAAGGCAGTGACAATAGGGTGGCTGATGCTCTTTCAAGGCACCCTGCCTTCAGTTCTGAGTTGTCACAGTCTGATTCTAATTCCAAGACTAGTTGTTTGTTTTTGCTCTCAGTACCTGACCCAACTTGGCTGTCCTTATTAAAGGATAGTTAGTTACAAGATGACACTATTCAGCACATTATCGCTTCTGTGCAAGCTGGGAATCCACCTAAGGGTTTTACATTTCAGAATGGGTTGTTGTTTTACAAGGGCAGGTTCTATGTTAGTGCACATTGCCCACTCAAATCTCAGCTCTTACACCATGTCCACAGCAGTCCCTTGGTTGGTCACTCCGGGTTCTTGAAGTCTTATCATAGAGCTAAGAAAGAGTTTTTTTGGCCTGGAATGAAGTCTGACCTCAAGCAATTTGTAAGGAATTGTGATGTGTGTCAGAGGATTAAATCTGATACTACATCCCCAGCTGGCTTACTTCAGCCACTGCCTATTCCTACTACCCCTTGGACAAATGTGAGTTTGGACTTTGTGGAAGGCCTCCCTAAGCCTATGGGGTATGAGGTGATTTTGGTAGTTGTTGACAGATTAACCAAATATGCTCACTTTGTTCCAGTTTCCCATCCTTACAATGCTGCCAAGATTGCCTCTCTTTATATGCAACATGTTTTCAAGCTCCATGGTATGCCCACATCCTTGGTTAGTGACAGGGATGCTACTTTTACTTCCCTCTTCTGGTCTGAATTGTTTAGACTCCAAGGAACTGATTTGGCTATGTCATCAGCATATCATCCTCAGTCAGATGGGCAGACAGAGATTGTCAACAAGAGCTTAGAACAGTATTTGAGAGCCTTCACTAGTGACAGACCTCACCAATGGGTAACCTGGCTTTCCTTGGCTGAATTTTGGTACAACACTTCTTTTCACACTAGTTTGAAGTTGTCTCCTTTTGAGGCCTTATATGGTTACCCAGCTCCAAAGCTTCTCACTTATATTCCAGGCACTACCAGGGTGGATGCATTGGATTCATTGTTATGTCAGAGACAAGCTGTTTTGGACACTTTGAAGGTTCATTTGATTGCTGCCCAAGCTAGGATGAAATTTCAAGCAGACAAACATAGGCAAGACAAGTCTTTTGAAGTTGGGGATTGGGTTTTCCTGAGATTACAGCCTTATAGACAGCAAACTTTGGCTTATAAAGGGAGGTGGAAGCTTTCTCCAAGATATTTTAGTCCATTCCAAATTATACAGAAGATTGTTTCTGTCTCATATAAATTGGATCTTCCTCCCGAGGCAAAAATTCATCTTGTGTTTCATGTGTCTTGCCTAAAGATGAATCTGGGTCAACATGTCACACCTATCCCTACCCTTCCACCTGTTGATGAATCAAGACAGGTACTTTCCGTGCCTGTTGCAGTGTTACAAACTAGAACCAAGTCCTTGAGGTTTCAGGTCATCACTGAGGTTTTAGTTCAGTGGTTGGGGTCCTCACCTACAGATGCTACCTGGGAATCCTTGCATCAATTGCAGCTCACCTTTCCTCACCTTGTGGGTAAGGTGCTTTGAATGGAAAGGGTAATGTTAGGATCCTCACACTTATACTTGTGTTGTATTGAATTGTAAAGCTGTAGTATATTGTAATGGCATAGTAGCAGTGTACACGTGTATGCAGTGGGTGTATTGAAGTGATTAATTGGTTGGTATTGATTAGGAGCTAGTTAAGAAGTAGTAAGGAGTTAGTTACTGATTCTGTTAGCACATTCTGTTAGTATTGGATATTCTGTTAGTATTGGATATAAAGAGAGATGAAGGGTAATAAGAACACTCTTAAGCATTTTTTCTCTAATCTTGTCTCTCTCTCTCTCTCTCTCTCTATAAAGGCCTGGTCCCCTTGAAGTGACCAATCTTTTCTTTTCTTTTCACATTCTTACAAACAAAATCTTAACATCATTTCATATGAAGATAACAACACCTTATCAAAGCAGTAGTACTAACTTGCTCTAATTTTTTAAATAGGCTCTTAAAGTAAGATTAAGATTTATTGCTTATAGCTGATTGTGAAAGACTTAAAACAAACACTTCATTTTGCAGGGAAATGTTAGAAGGCTCACTGACAAATGTTTTGATGGGAATACAAAATGTATTATAGTGATTATGGAGTAGCAAAAATGATCCTTAGACCTCTGCTTCACCTAGTATTGGAGTGATTATGGAGGTTTGAGAGTGATTATGGAGCAGCAAACGCTATTGTATCCGTTGTTAGTTGTTACTGCTAAATGTATTTATGTTAGTTGTACACTTAGACTCCAATTGATTGAATAAAATCGCTTCTTCATATATCAACTTTTGTAATTAGAGATGTTTGGATTAAGAGACTCTGTAACTCTACTGCCTATGAAGTTGCTAATTTTTTTTAACATGTGTATTTTATCTTTAGATCAAAATACGATTTTGTTGATCAATTTCTATAAGTGAAAGAGTCCTGAATCAGGATAACAGGCAAGTTGCTAATGCATTATAGGACAACATGTTGACCATGATTAATTGAAAACCATCCTTGGAGACAATAACACATTTCGGGAAAATTGTTAATAGGTTTCCTCCAAAACGTTTTCATTATTCTAACAGATTGCTTCTCCAATATAAAATTTTATCCAATTTCCATGCAATTTAAAATCATTAAAATTATTGGCATGCTCTGATTACTAATTTTTTTTTACAACAATTTGTCTATCTCATCATCAAAACTTTCAAAAATAATATACAATCCTCAACCATATTCTCTGAAATCCTAAGTTGTCTAAGAATGCAAATGGTTCTAAGCAAAAGTATATACCTATACTAAGTAAATTTTCTTCTTTTCTTTATACTACCATGCAGTTTCCATGCTCCCTAGTATTATAGGGAATAGAAATGAATTATGAAACATATCTTGAACCCATAGTGTAAAATGATACTACTTAAATCCAAAGTAACATCCAAGTAAAGAGGTCTACCATTTCTTGCTTATCACAAAAAGATTTCCTCTATGAAAAATGAATATGGGACTAAACAAAGAGTACAGAATTGCTTAAAAATCTGAAAAATTTGCCATAAACACACCGTTAATCACATTAAATTAAAGCAAAAGTAAATGAGTAGTTTGTAACCAAAACTATGGTTGCATTGCTACTACCCTCCATATATATGTTGTCATGGATCAAAGACTAATAGCTAAGGTTCATAGCTAGAAAATTCCAAACAGTATTCCAACAAAGGTCCTTAAAAAAACAAAACAAAAACAAAATAAAAAACCAAAATGAATTGTTTCGTCATGATTAACAACATAGGTCCTTAAACACATATTTTAAGCTACTTGCACTCTATATATCTCAATTCCACCAAGCAAAGCTCATTTTGTGATTCTCTTCAGCCACATGTACCTAAAGTAGCAAAAAAAAAATGTATAAGTAAATTTGAAACAAAAGGTATATATTATTACAATCAAAATTTATATAAAAAAATAAAAATAAAAAAGACTAGAAAAATGAAATGAAAAAAGTCACTTTATGCTAAGTCATCAATATTATTGGCATCAAACGCTGTCATGTTTTCTTCATCTTAGTAATCACTTCCTTCACCATTATATTGTTTACAAGTACGACGATTATGACCATAACCGCCACAAAGTTAAGAAGATCGTCTTTTTGTTGTTGCACGAGCTAAGGATATTTCAAGCCCTCCTTTAATTCTCTCTCCATGACCCTGTTTCTCGGTGCTTTTCTTTCAACCTTTGGTTTGTGATACATGTGGATCTTTTATATTCAAAGGAATATTGGGAGAGCAATCTTGTACTTCAACAATGGCAGCTGATTCACCACTCTTGTGATGCATATTCATTTCATCATTTTCATTACCTTCAAGCAGTTGATTTTCCATTCCAAAAGCTTTCTTAAAGGTCTGGTCTAAGTCACAGATGATCATTTCATATATATCTTTAGATTTTTCAGCAAGGTAAGACAATTGACTTACACGATGACAAACATGGATGCTTCATAAGGCTCTTGACATATGATGCTCATCCTCACAGCTTGATCTATATTCTACACTTTTGATTTCTTTATTTTCTTCTTTTGTCCAGCATTGTAGAATGTAGTGGCTAGGAATCTCAAAAATATTTTTAGCTTGAAAGATTAATAACATGTGTCGAAAAAAAAATTCCCATAAACTCAAAAAGTTGCCTAAAAAAAATTCCCATAAACTCAAAAAGTTTGCAGTCACATTCACAAACTTTTGATTCCGAGTTCAACTTCACAATAAATGCATCATCTGGATCAAAGGAACTTGTTACTTTGTACTCATAAAAAGTTCCATTTTTCTCAACCTTTTCCTTTGTAAAATGATTACTACTCACCAACTCTTTTTGGAACTTGATAAATATGGTTCTCGTGTATATAGAGGCACCTTGATGCTCTATTTTTGAGCCAATTACCAAAGGACTTTTATGTCTTGAATCAAAATCTTCCTTTCTTCCTTTCTTATAACGACTGTCCACTACTTTTGCAAATTTGACAACAAAATCCAGTAATGTAGTTCTCAAGTTAACAAAGGAGTCAAAAAATGCATTAATGCTTTCACTTCTTTGGGTATTGTTCATTCCTGCAAAGAAAGTATTTCTGTTGTACACCGATATCCATGACTCTCGAATATTATATAATCCTTGAAGCCATTCATTTCTATCCAAGCCATAAGTTAATATTAGGCTCTTCCAAGCCTCCTCAAATTTTTCCACACTAAGTGACTCACGTATGCATCTCTTTAACTCATGTTTGAATAATGACTTCTTATGATATATATGGGAAAGTTTCTCTGAAAATTTCTTCTTAATATGCAAAAGGCAAAGACAATGACGAGTTCTTGGGAATACCTTTGCAATAGCTGCACCCATGGCTAAATCCCCAACATTGCTTGAAGCCAAGTTTCAAACAACCACACAAAAGTTTGTTCTGTCTCATCTTGCAACAATGCACAACCAAATAAAATTGATTGACAATGATGGTTTAACCCTGTAAAAAGAGCAAATGGCATATCATACTTGTTTGTTTTATAAGTCGTGTCAAATGTCACTACATCCCCGAAGTATTGATAAGCCATTCTTGATCGTGGATCCACCCAAAAAAAAAAAATTAACCATATGGCCAACATCATCACATTGAATTGCATAAAAGAAATTGGAGTTTTCAACCTGTTGTTTTTGGCAATAATTAAGGGCAGTTGAGGCATCTCCAGCATCTAGATTTTTTCCCCTAACATCTCTCAAGTGATTCCAGTAATCTCTACTTGTAAATGTTTGGTCACCTACATTGAATATCATGGCAACTTTTCCTATTGGAAGACCTTCTTCACCAAATTTTTCAACAAGACTTTTGGCAGTAGTAGACATTTTTTTGTGGCATCAGAGATGTGACACACTTTTTGGACAAATTATACCATGATTGTGGTTGTTGTCAAATCCCTTCACAGCCCATTTCTGTAACTTCTTGTTCTTCATAACCCTAAGCATTGCTTTGCATCCAGTTCTAAGACTTGAACAACTTCTACGGGCCTTTTGTTCATCATCTCTACTCTCTCCATTATCAAGTGTCTTTTTTCTTTTGCATTGCCCTTCATTACAACATACATAAATACAACTTGTTATAATATCACTTCTAGGTGGTCTTTTATTGGTACGAACACGGATTCCAATACCTTATTTTTTTACAAATTCTTTGTAAAAAGTTTCAACACCATCAAGGGAGTCAAATTGCATTCCAACATTGGCTTGGATTTCAACTCACAATCACCAAAATCTTCAAGTGGTAACTCTTACTCTTATAGCTGTAGATTGTTTGGGGCATCATATAACTCTTCACACTCCATTTACTATTTAGTAACTATAACAACCAATATAAACAATGAACACAAATATAAAACATGTAGATATAACAACCAATATATTTACATAAATAAAAATTTGAATAATTCCATATCTAAAGAAATAGTCACTTTGAGCCAAGTACTATTCGATTTAGTAGCCAATACATGTAGCTACAACTAATAGACCGAATATAATATCAAAGTTCCCTTTCATCAGTGTGTAAACATGTAGCTACAAAACATATGTTCCTTAACTACATGTGAGACAATAAAATTTGGAACAACTAATAGATCCAATAGAAAAACAGAGGTTATATCTACACATGCAGCAGCTGTTTTGATACATTATATTTACTATTGCATATAAAAAGAACTAATAGACCCAATAGATTTAGTCAATAGCAAGTTGTTCTGGAAAATATGGTTGCATATAAAAAGAACTAAAAGACTGCTATTGCATATAAAAAGAACCATAACAGCCACCAAAATTTTCAACGTCTGTACTACAATATAGTTGAATACAATAAAATAGTTCTATCTAAGAAATTATAACAAGGGGAAAAAAGTGGGAGACTAACCAGTTGCACAACCAGCGGCTTTTTTTTTTTTTTTTTTTCCTGCTGGCGACCTAGTAGTGGAGGTGGAAATGCAGTGGAGGAGTAAGAGACAGAGAGGTGTGCAATGGAGGACTTTTTTTTTTGGCGAAACGGTGGGAAAAAAAATTAGAGAGAAACGTATACTTTTTTGTGTTTTTTTAGGTTTAGAGATAGGTATGGAATGCATAAAATAAGGGATAATTAATGAGATACTAATCAGAATATTAGCATTAATGAGAGTCTTTTTTTGACCGTTGAATCTACTTAAATCCAATGGTTTAGAAAAAGTGTAACTCATCACCACGCATCCTTGGTGCAGTGGTCACTCCACAAGTATAAGTGCTTATGGGGTGTGGGGGGTAAGGGCCGCGGTTCAAGTCTCCAGAAGAGAGGTTCACACTCATATATACTTAGATTAGGCTAGAGTAGAAATTCTATCTTGTATAAAATAAAAAATAAAATAAAATAAATAAATAAAAAAGGGTGTAACTCTTTAGAGTTACACCAGGTGTAACTTGAACCCATCTCATTTATATATATATATATATATATGAGATGGGTTCAAGTTACACCTGGTGTAACTCTAAAGAGTTACACCTTTTTAAACCATTGGATTTAAGTAAATCCAACGGTCAAAAAAGACCCTCATTAATCCTAATATTTTAATTAGGATCTCATTAATTATCTCTCATTTATTATAATTTTATACCTATCTTTAAACCTAAATCTCTCTCTTCGTTTCTCTCGCTGTCTCTTTCTCCTCCACCGTTGTTCCACCTCTACAGATAGGTTGCCGGCAGGGAAAAAACAAAAAAAAACAAAAAAACCAAAACAAACAGTAGAACACTTGTTATGGACCTTATGGTCCATATCAAAGACGTCAACAAGTAGGAGCCCGGACAAGTTGTTTTTGTCATAGAAAATTACATTGAGAAAGTACTTAAATGCTGAATATGCAATCGACTAAACCAAGGAGTACTCCACGAGCAACACAATTTAAGTTTTCAAAGACTTTGTTACCACAATTTGAGGAGGAAAAGGAGCACACGGTTCATGTTTCTTATTCTAGTGCAACTAGTAGCATAATGTATTCTATGGTTTGCATTTATTCAAATATTTCACATGCAGTTAGTGTGGTTACCAGATATATGGCTAATCCTAGTAAAGAATATTGGCAAGGTATGAAATGGATTCTTTAAAGAGTATTGCAGATTTTGACTTTGTATATGACATGGCTTCTATTGATAATAGCAGGGTTGTTGAACTTTTAGATTCTGATTATGCCAGTGATTTAGATAAATGGAGATCTTTAACAGGTTATGTCTCCACATTATGTAATTGTATCATTAGTTGGAAGGCGACATTATAGTCCATAGTTGCTTTGTCTACTACTACAAGACAGAATATTGGCAACAACAAAGGTGGAGATCTTCTTCTTCTTTTTTCCTTCTTTTGCCGGCAATCTATCCATGGAGGTGGAACAACGGTGGAGGAGAAAAAGATAGAGAGAGAAACCTAGAGAAAGAGTCAAATATAACACTTTTTGGGTTTAGAGATAGGTATAAAATATAATAAATGAGGGATAATTAATGAGATCCTAATCAAAATATTAGCATTAATGAGAGTCTTTTTTTAACCATTGGATCTACTTAAATTCAATGGTTTAAAAAATGTGTAACTCTAAAGAGTTACACGTAACTTGAACCCATCTCTCTCTCTCTCTCTCTCTCTCTCTCTATATATATATATATATATATATATATATTATATTTAAACCCCTTGAGGAAATTAACAAGATAATGTATTTTTTTTAAGAAGTATATATATGGACTATGGAAAGAAGTATTATTAATTTTTTTTTTTGGAAAGGAGTATTATTAATTATTTGTGTATTGAAACGTGTTCATTTTATTAGAATATATACTATAGGACTGTAGTAGATATTTTGGAGTTGAGATTAAATTTAATAAGGACGGGGTGTAAACCCTTTAGTTTACACCAGCCAATAAGTAAATGCCACTCAGATTTTTACTTAAACTCATTGTAAAATCAATACATCCTAATGCACCTAATAACATCTCAACAAACAAATAATTAAAACCTATTTCACATTTCCCTAGAATCTCATATCACTTTTCAGCTCATGCGTCTCCAGCCCATCCTCGTCGGACCAACGTTTGCCGCCGCACTACCTCACTGGACCTCTGTTTGCCGCTGCACTATCTCGCCAGACCTCCATCCGCCGCCGCACTACCTCGCCAGACCTAGGTGATTTGTTCTTATTCTCATTTTTTTTTGGGTTTTGCTATATTTTGATTGATTTGGCTGTTGCTATATTTTGATATCTTTGTGGTTTGGGTATGTTGCTCTTTTGAAATTAGGACAAATATGGGTTTGATCCTAGTAGGGACGATTTTTTTTTTTGTTGTTGTTTTGGTTCATGCTATATTTGAGTTCTTCCATTCTTTGGCTGCGTTGAGGCATATATGGAAATTCAAATTGATAGACATAGGTTAAGGATTGACCCCTTGAGAAACTGCTTACAAGCTATTTGTCAAAATGCCTGACAGAAATATTTTTGTGATAGGAAGACTGTATTTTTGGGATTAAACCTGCAATATATTTTCTGGTTTAATATCAGTAAAAAAAAATAGGCTAGTAAAGAAGCCAAATATCTTAAATTGTTGAGATGACAATGAGCATGCCTCTTACCAAACTTGTCTAGCTAGTTGTGCAACTTATCCTATTGTGAGTCTTTTATGGAGCTTAGATTTAGAGTATTTAGGACAAGGACTCAAGATAGATGGCCATGACATGGACCCATCCTTATTTTATTCTCTTTTTTTTATTTATCTCTTTAACGTAGAAAGTATCTGATGAAGTGACAAATGCTTCAACATCATTTAAGTGTCCAGCTTCATCAATATGAATTTCCAATGTGTAATTGAATAGGCTTAATGATGTAATTCAATTAGTATCAGTTTGTACCAAGAAATAGTATTAGTTACAACCATGTAAAATAACAAATAAATCAGAAACAAGTAAGTGTCCAGTAGCATTAATCAGTTTGTAAGGGATTAAGTCAGTTTTGATATGTACATTGAATAAGAGTGCCTCCTGTAAGGGACCAAGTCAGCCTTGATAATTTTATTATGTTTTAGATTTTCATTTTGTAATTGAACAAATCTTGAATGTCTCTTCAACTGTTCTTATGAATTTTTCTTATCTTTTATTTTTTCTAGGTTACATTGAAAATAAATATTTACTCAAATTGCAAATATGAGTGTGAGCAATGAAGAACCTGAAATAATCTCTCTTTGTGATGATTTGGTAGAAGACTTGGTGCATGTTGAGCCAGAAATAGTAGAAAATCAAAATGATGTAGACTTGCCTACGAATGATTTGAATCAATCTTTTGCATCTAAATGGCCTTTGGAACCATGTATTGATATGGTATTCGATGACTCAGAAGATGCTCATGCATGTTATAAAGCATATGCAAGGCGAAAGGGTTTTAGCATTCGAATAAATCATAAACAGTCATCCAAAGAAGATAAATCATTGGTTGGAGTGGAATACGTTTGTTGGAGGGAAGGGTTTCGTCATAAAAGTTATGAAAATAAAGAAAGAAAAGGTCCAAAACCTGCAAAAACTAGAGTGGGATGCAAAGCAATGATGAGTTTAAAGAAAAAAGAAGAAGCATGGATTGTAACTAAGTTTGTGGACAATCATAATCATGAACTTCTTACTCCTAAGAGTACAAGTTTGCTTCGAGGACATAGAGTGATATCACGTGCCCAAAAAAATCTTATAGATACACTCAATGAGTCAGGTATACCTACAAGGAAGATAATGTCAGTGTTGAGTAACGAATCTGGTGGTGACTATAATGTTGGTTGTGTTGCGGTTGATGTTCAAAATTATTTGGGCAGTAAAAGAAGAAAATTACTTCAAGATGGAGATGCACAAAGAATGTATAGCCATTTTACTAAGTGTCAATTAAAAAATCCAGGTTTTGTATATGCAATTCAAGTTGATGAACAAGGGCGCATGGGAAATTGCTTTTAGGCAGATGCTAGGTCAAGAACTGCATGCCAACATTTTGGAGATGTCGTTACTTTTGACGCTACTTACTTAACAAATTGCTATGGGATGCCTTTTGTTCCTTTTACTGGGGTTAACCACCATCATCACCAATCTGTCATGTTTGGATGTGTTTTGCTTGTGAATGAAACAGAAGAATCTTATACATGGTTGTTGAAGACTTGGCTTGAGGCAATGCTTGGACGTGCTCCTTCTACAATTATCACAAATGATGATAAGGCTATGGGTAAGGCAATTGCAGAGATATTACCGAATACAATTCATAGATTATGTATGTGGCATATTTTACAGAAAGTTCCAGAAAAATTGGCTCATATCTATAATAAATATCCACTTTTTCAAGGAGAATTTCACCATTGCATTCATGATACAATCACTATTGAAGAGTTTGAGTTAGAATGGAGTGAGCTTGTAGAGAAGTATGGGTTGGGAGATAATGATTGGCTGATAAATCATTATATGTGGTGTGAAAAATGGATTCCAGCTTATTTACGTAGGAGCTTTTGTGCTGGGATGTCTACAACTCAAAGGAGTGAAAGCATGAATAAATTCTTTAAAGGTTATGTTCGTTCAAGACAATGATAAGTGACTTTGTGCATCAATATGAGAAAGCCTTAAATGCGCCTTATCTAAAAGAGAAACGGCAAGATGTAAAGACAAAAACTTCAATGCCAATTTTGAAAACATGTTACAAGATGGAAGGAGAGGCGGTAAAAGTTTATACAAGAAAGATGTTTATAAAATTTCAAGAAGAGTTATTTTGTAGTAAAAAATACAAGGCATCCAAATATCGTGAAGAAGGAGTGAAGAAAATATATAAAGCGGCACCTCATGGGAAAGAAAGTCCAATTTATGAAGTGTTATTTGAAATTTCTGAGAAAAAAGCTATTTGTACATGCCATATGTTTGAATTTGTTGGAATTCTTTGTAGGCACATCCTAACCGTTTTTGTGAAAAAATCTCTTGTGGACTTTCTTCCTCCGTATTATATTTTAGAAAGATGGACAATCAAGGCCAAGAATAATATTATACATGACATATCTGGTGATGTCATACAGGTGGAGCCACAAATTTCTTTCACTTTGATGAGAAATAGTTTATTGCTTCATTTTTTGGAAGTTGCAGAAGTAGGGTCACAGTCAATGAAGAAATATGAACATCTTGACCTAGCTCTACAAAAGGTTCATGTGGAGCTTCTAGCCATGCATGATGTTGATGATTTAGTAAGTTCTGATAATACTATACTAAACAGCCAAGTATTATCAAATCTTCCAGGTGCTTTACAAGACCCTCCGTATGTTCTATCCAAGGGAAGACCTAAATCTTTAAGACAAAAGAATCCAAAAGAAAACCAACCAACAAAGAAAAGAAAATGCAGCATTTGCAAGGAAACGGGCCATGTTAGAAGAACTTGTCCATCCATAAGTTCTATACAGGTACAAGATGTATTTGATTTTATTATTAATATATTTTTTCAACTTGATTTTATAATCAATATTTATTCATTCCCTTTATTTGTTAAACATCCTTAGGACTCTTTGCCATCTATGCGGAATCCTCCTACAACGTCAACTTCTATGCCTCAGGGTCCCCACTCTTCATCTTTTATGGTATAACCATTTATTGTTTAATTATCACAAAGTATAGATTGTCTTCTTCTTCTTCTTCTTTTCTTTTTAATTGTGTTCATTCTAATATGTTTTTAATTTGGTTATACATTCTTTTGCACAGGATTGTTAGATGTCACTCACCAACAATTCCAAGAGAAGTGAAGTACAGACAAGATTTTGTTCAAAGAAAATGGATTACCTAACAACAGTTTTTGGTTATATACTGTTTTAATTGTGGTGGAGAGAATCAGATTCCTATATTTTGAATTTGATTGGTTTTATTTCACATGAATGCATTTTAGATTAGAAACTTTCAGAAAAATTGTGACAGGTTTTATATTACCAGGAAGACATGTATTAAAAGCTTTTTGAGATGTATTCAAAATTCTGAAGTTACATTGTATTCAATTGTGACAAGTTTTATATTACACCTTCCTGAAAATTAAGGCAACAACTAAGATCAAAACCAGACAGTAAAGAAGGAATGTAGTGTTGCTATACTTCTCTGCCAACTGTTCTGGTGTGAAAACTGAAATGGAAACACAGCCAAACATTAATTTTTTTACTTTGCCAGAATGCTAATTAATGTATATGCTGATTTCCCAAGGGAAGAATCACAAAATGTAGGACAAGATCTCAGCATATGTAGCGCCTTTAACATTGAAAATTCAGTAGACTGTCTTATTGGTTAAAGCATTCCGGCATGGTCAACAATTTAGTTTCACTAGATATCAGATACAATGGCCATCTAAGGCAAAAAAATAGAAAGCATAGAACAATGCAGCTGTACTAGAAGCAGAAGCATTGGCTCAGATTCAATCTGCCAATGCTTTTGAGTATCCGATCTGCCTTTGAAACAACTGGGACTACTTTTGGGTTCTAAATTTAAATATAAAAATATTTGGAATCTCATACTTGAGGAGATGGTCTTTTTAGTTTAGAGTCATAACAAGTGTAAACAAGAAGAAAAAATTAATGAAGAAGACAATCTTAGCAACAAACAGAACAGAAATTTTCATTGATTTTTTTAGCAACATAATTTTTCATTGCTAATACAAGGAAGCAATCTAAAATGGAACATACAACAAGGAGGCTACGCAAGATTGTAATAAACATAGATCCTTAACACTATTGACTCCGCCTTTAATAGTATCAAGATTCTCATTCAAAGGGTTGTCCTTAATTGCATTCTTCTTCTTGGAAGTTCAGAACAAACAACAAGGGCAAGGTTCATTTGAACACCCTGCTCAACCACAACTGTTTTGTCTTAATCTAAGTAGTGATCAAGCTTGTCTCTGCTTGTAGTCTCTCCCTTGTTTGGTATTGTCTCCTTTGAGTCTTGCTCATTAGATTGGCTGGTGAGTTGTAACAAAGAGTGTAATGTCTTGACATAAATCTTTAGACTCTTTGTGTGTTGTTCATAAAATTACCTGAATTAAAAAAAAAAAAAAAAATTAAAACAGAATGAGCCACATATTGTTGAGTGGGAAAATAACAAATAATGTACTCTATGTTACTTTTCCATAGAATTTGGGTTTCCAAGGACAAGAGATGAAAGGGAAAATTTCCAGAATTTTCAACCTCTGTCAGTTATCAACATATAACTCTATTGCATTACCCACAATAAACATGATGTTAAAATTTACAAAGAGATCATTGCACATGCTAAAAATGCTAGTACAGCTTTTCAATGAGTTTGGTAAGATTATATGGCCAATCCTTCAACTTTGGATCCTAACCAACAGCTCCAGTCAATCAATAAACCTGAGGCCAATTATGGCCAACTATCTTGAGTCCTTGTCCTAAATACTCTTAATCTAAGCTCCATAAAAGACTCACAATAGGATAAGCTGCTCAACTAGCTAGACAAGTCTGGTAAGAGGCATGCTCATTGTCATCTCAACAATTTAAGAAATTTGGCTTCTTTACTAGCCTATTTTTTTTACTGATATTAAACCAAAAAAATATATTGCAGGTTTAATCCCAAAAATACAGTCTTCGTGTCACAAAAATATTTATGTCAGGCATTTTGACAAATAGCTTGTAAGCAGTTTCTCAAGAGGTCAATCCTTAACCTATGTCTATTAATTTGAACTTCCATATATGCCTCAACATAGCCAAAGAATGGAAGAACGCAAATATAGCATGAACCAAAACAGCAAAAAAAAAAAAAAAAAAAAATCGTCCCTACTAGGATCAAACCCATATCTGCCCTTATTTCAAAAGAGCAACATACCCAAACCGCGAAGATATCAAAATATAGCAACGGCCAAATCAATCAAAATATAGTAAAACCCAAAAAATTTTGAGAATAAGAACAAATCACCTAGGTCCGGCGAGGTAGTGTGGCGGCGGACGGAGGTCCGGCAAGATAGTGCAGCGGCAAATGGACGTCCAGTGAGGTAATGCGGCGGCAAACGTTGGTCCGATGAGGATGGGCTAGAGACACATGAGCTGAAAAGTGATATGAGATTCTAGGAAACGTGAAATAGATTTTAATTATTTGTTTGTTGAGATGTTATTAGGTGTATTGGGATGTATTGATTTTACAATGAGTTTAAGTAAAAATCTGATGTAGCATTTACTTATTGGCTGGTGTAAACTAAAGGGTTTACACCCCGTCCTTATTAAATTTAATCTCTTTGGAGTTTGGACTCTGGTTTGCTTATTATGGTTTTATAATATATGTATGATAAGACAAATACTTTTTTTTTAAGATAGTTTCAACCTACGGTGTCCACTCTTGATGATAGCTTTTTATCATCAAACTAAGACACCAATTAGTTTTTGGTATAGGCGCGGTATGATAAGACAAATATGGTAATACTAAAAAGTCTAAAACCATTATATATATATATATATATATATATATATATATATATAATAATATATCAATTAACAAAGTAGCATTTTCTAAAAAATAAATTAACAAAGTAATGACTTTAGATAGAATATAACCTCTCTTTTTTCCTTTTTTTCTCCTCTCAATAGGAGCCTTCCTTCTTACCTAGGGTAAGTTTTCCTTACCCCACTTTCGTCAAGAACGGAGACCATGGATTCCAATTTTATCGAAAGGCTGCAAAAGATCTCCTTAACAGAAGAGGAGGAAGGATTTATAGCTATTCAGGTGAACCACTGTAAACAGGTTCTCGATGAATGTTCTTTGAGCTCATTGGGCCGCTTCTTGAGCGTTAAACCGCTTAACCTCTGAGCAGCAAAAAACCTATTACGTTTAGTGTGGAGGTTAGGGAATGACTTCAAAATCATCAAGGTGGGGGACAAAATGATCCAATTCAAGTTTTCTCTGGACAGTCAACTGAGATGAGTCCTCGATAATGGCTCATGGTGTTTTGATAATCAACTAATGGTGCTTCGGAGGTGGGAGAAAAGGATGATGGCAATCAATGTTACCTTCCCTAAGGTACAACTTTGGGTATAGGTATGGGGGCTGCCATTTGATCTAATGAACAAAGAGGCAGGAAGGGAGATTGGTGGAAGCTTGGGTGAGATCTTGGACGTGGATGCCAAATCCATCGTCTCAGAACAGAAAAGATTTCTCCGGATTAATGTTGATTTGCCGTTGGACAAACCCTTACGAAGGGGAGCTCTGGTGATCAACCCTGAAGGGGACAAGTTGTGGGTGGCCTTCAAGTACGAGAGAATGACTGTGCTACTCGTGTGGATGGCTAGGCCACAAGATGAAAACTTGCCCCCATCATAGTTCATCTAGTAGCGATACAGAAGCCGTCAACCTCCCTTATGGTGACTGGCTGAAAGTAGGTGGGCGGCATCAGGTGGATGAGCCTCGGGCCAATGAAAGCAGTTAGGCGGAAGGGCATGAATGTGGCGGCAATGGTACATCGAGTAGATCCTTTCTAAACCTAGGAAACCCTAATCGACTGACTAGGACGACTGACACGAGTATAGGATATGCGGTGGATATCATGGATGAGATTGGTTAACATAGCGTGAAATAAGGGGTCTTGGAGCATGCTATTTCAGAACTGCAATTAGTGGAGATTGACCTAATGCAAAGTAGTGTATCCGGAATCGATGAAGAATCCATAGGAATTAGGGGTGGCAAAGTAAGCCCAAACTCATTTGCCCACCCAAACCCACCCACTCTAATTGAACCCAAACCTACCCAATTATTAGTTGGGTTAAATGGGCATCAACCCAATTAGACCCAGTGATTATTGGGTTTTAACTAAAAACCCATTGAAGCTCATTTAACCCAAAAACAATATACCCAAATTCAACCCAGCACTTCCCATAAAAATAAAAATAAAAAATTAATTTCTCAATTTTAAAATCCATTCATTTTCTTGTCCTTTCTTGTCTTTTCTCGGAAACCACAAAGAAAATTTTTGTCATTTCCTTTTCTCTCACTTTCTTGGCAACCAAACAACAGCACTCAAATACTCTCTTTGAAAATCCATAAAAATTCCCAACAAAACAAAGTAAGTGTCTCAGAAAATCTCGATACATTTTTTATCTTCAACCTCAAGCTGAAATCTAAAAATCCTTTGTAAACCCATACCCACATCAAGCACTCTCTGAAATACTGTCAAAGAATTCATCGCTCGCATCGTCATCAAGCGTACCCACCTTCCCAACACCAATTAGTTCAGCCCAAAGGTCTCCCCTCTCTCTCGATTTCTTAATTTCTTCTTTATTTCAGTTAATCTCTATCTCTTTGTCCTGTTTCAATGGCAATGGTAGACAAATCAGTAATAGACACGATGTTTTGGGCTTTTGGGGATTTGGAAGGATGTGGGTCTTAGGTTTTTGAGTTTATTGGGCATTGGATGAGCTGAGATGTAGGCAATAGTGGGTGGGTCTATTCACCTTGAACATGTTGTTCGTTTCCAATTTTTTTTTAGGCATATATAGCATAAAAGCTCTCTTTCATAGACATAGAGAGTGATTTTTGAGAAAGAGAGAGAGGGAGCGACAATGCCTGCATTGGATGCTTTCGATTCGTTCCTTTTCTCTCTAAGCAGAGCCTTTTGCAACCCTCTCAGAGTATTCGTTCAAATCCAGGTTTGCATTTTTTTTTTTTTTACCCTTCTTCGCTTCGAATTCACGGTTTCTTTTTTCAGATCCAAAATCTGTTTGGTTGCTGAGAAAGTTGAGGAATTGATAGTTTTTATTCTTCACTATCTTCTTTTTTTGAATTTGGTGTATGTAATAGAGCCATTTGGCTATATTTGGTTCGATTGAGTCGAAGTTGCTTCATTTGGCTTTTTTTTTTTTTTTTTTTTTTTGTGTGTGTGTGTGTGTGTTGGTTTTCCGTTCATAAATAATTGGAATCCAATTTTCAAAATTCATTTCCTTATTTTTCTAAATTTTCTCGGCAACCAAACAATGGACCACTTAGTTTCTTATCTTATTCCTCTATTTTCCTGTCGCTAAGCTATTACCGTGTTTATGGGCATTTTGGTAATTTTGATAATTGGGTAATTTGGTGGGTTGGGGTTTACCCATTATAATTGAGTTGGGTTGAGTTTGAGTTAGAAGCAATTAGTTAAATGTATTTTAATGGATGAATGGGTTTTATATATCTAACCCAATTATACCCACCCATTTGACACCCCTAGCAGGAATCAATATGGATTGTCCCTTGACTTTAGCCCGTAATTATGAGGGGATAGCGGACGTGCATGGAACGAATGACGTGATACATGTGAATGGTGGGGACAACAATACAATTGCCCCAGATAACATGATTACTCCCAATACCAAGCAAACTACATGGACAAGAATAATTAGACCAAAGTCTTATGAGAGTACGGATAAACATGGTAGGCAAATACAAAAAGTGGGCCAAAAAAGGGGAGTTTGATGACAGTGAATTGACATTGGGACCAGAATCTTTAAAGCACAGAAAAAGGATCAAACATGGAGTGCGTAACGCTTAACCAAATATATCAACGATGGGGCTGCTTGTAGCCCCGTCAAGCACAATGATCATTATAAGCTGGAATTATCGAAGGCTTGGAAACCAATGAGCAGTGGAGGTACTCACTAATTTGGTGAGAAGTAAAGGACCCACTATTTTGTTCCTTATGGAGACAAAACTAATTTTAATATCATCATTTTTTTTTAATAACAAAACTCTATTCTTTTTTATTAATGTAGCAATGATTTGATTAGTGACACTTTAAGAAGATGATAAATAAGTATTTGAAAGAATGATGTTAGAGATATGATAAATTTTACAACATGAGGTTTATATAGATGTATCACCAATCACAAAAAGTAATTCAAAAATACATTTAATAAGTTGACCTACACAAATCAAACTAATTTTCACATCAATTTGTAAAGGCTTTGAAGTAAAACTTATAGTATTTCTAGCATTTTCCTATTTGAATTATTTCTTGTGATTACTAACACATATATTTGTAAGACCCATGTATTTAAAGTTGTATTATCTCTAGCATTATTCAATTTTTTTCGACTTCTTAAAAGTAGAAAAAAAAAATGTAAAACAATTTTTTCCCCAAATTTCCAAAAAAAAAATTAAAGAAAAATATATTAATTTTTACTAAAAAATTTGGGGGTCTTTCTCTAGTAGGGGGCCTTTCCTGCAAATGCTTATTTACTGGAAGAATATATATAATTATTTATGAATATTTGAATCTAAGAGTGCAATTTGTTTTTAAAGGAAATATTGATTTCGGAGGGTGAAAGCACAGAAACAAAATTTTAATTATATATAAAATGAAGCAATCGGCTAAGTGATGAAATTGAAAAAGATAGGGCAATGAAAATTTAAAATAATATGTGAAAGAGCATTTTAGATTCTAGTCCTCAAATATTATTAGTATCTTTTTAAATATTTTTTCAAGCATACAACTTCTAATAAAAGTTGAGTAAATTTAATGTAGGACTAGACAAAAGAATCCTCATATGAGTCTCTCGCATCAATCACGTGATCGACTCATATGTAAAATCTCTAATAATTTGTTAACCGCCCATTGTTTTGAAAAAAATAGTGGATTAAATCTTCAATTTGGGTACTAAATTTCATGTTCAATTGAAAGAGGTAAATCATTAAAAAAAACATATAAAAAAAAAATACTCTCACACATGAAAACACAAAAACTAGTTGTTGGAGTTGCCAAATTAGACCTCTTCTAAATCCCAAAACCTTTTCTCTCTCTCTCTCCACTGATATCACAAATTCAAAATGGTACCTAAATTATTATTATTTTTTTTTATTTTTTTTTTTTTGAGACCTGATAGATTTATTTAGTCTATGGTCTGTTATATTCCCCCTAAAAGCTTGAAAAACATTGTGGGCTTTATGCCCGAATGAACCCGTGCATAATTAATGGACAGTAAATAGCGTATAGCCCATTGATGATTTTTTTTTTTTTTTTTTTTTTTTTTTTTTTTTTTTTTTTTTTTTTTTGTTGAATATTTACAGGATTGGAGACACAAGCAAACGGAACCCTAACCCTAAACCCCAAATCGTAATCGATTTGAGCCTCCACACACTCTCAAAATTGAAAATTGTCATCTTTTTATTTTCTGAATCTTCAAAACACAAAACACAAAACATATGGAGGGGAAAGGGAAAGGTTTGGCGATGCAATTCGAGATCGCTTTACTTGCTTCAACGTCAACTACGAGGGATGGAATACAGGCAGAGTGGTATACCATTAAGGTCCCAGATTCAGAGTGTCCTCCTCCTTCCTCTTCGCCAAATGTAGTAACTACCATCCAGAAACCGCTCCGTCCGTTTTCTAAAGTCTTGTTAGCTTGGGCATACAGAGAACATGCAGTCATAGGGTCCCGTCTGTACTCTCTTGGGGGCATGAATCCTGATTCTGAACCTCACGCCGACGTAACTACCCCCGAATTCGTTCGCTTTCTTAAAGTTCGCAGCTTTGACCTTAGCACTCCTGATGATGGTTGGAAACCTGTTGCTACCATGACTTTTCCTAAGAGGTTCCAACCTCCCTGCGTCGTCCTCGACGATAAGTTATACGTGTTCGGTAGCGTTTCTCCTTCAGAAGTAGAAGCAAAAGGGTATGGCTGGATGGAGGTTTATGACCCCGATTCAAATACATGGGAACCCTTGCCCAATCCTCCTCTTGGGTTTTTACTCTCGGCTCGTCCTCTTGCTTATTACGCTACTCTCGATTCCAAAAAACAGATTCTTGTTGCTGAAGCTGAAGGTGCGAGTTTGTTTGCTACTTTCTATGTTTATCATGTGATCGATCGATGTTGGACATTACTTGAGCCTCCCAAACGCAAGCTACGTCCTTTTTATCATGACCCGGTTCGTGGAAGACGAAGTAGTCTTGTTGATAACACTATCTATTGGGGTTTCCTTCTAGATGGGTTTGTCCGCGTACAGTCTCACAATATAGATACGGATCTGTACTTCCACGGACGTTTGGACGCTAAGCCAATTTTTGAGGATGGTGAATTTGCAGATAAGTATTCTCCAAAGCTACCTTTGCTCCATGTAGCTGATCAGACATTCTGCCTTTTAACGTTCAGCTTTTTTCAGAAAATGGAAGGGGAAGACAGTGGGGAAGACAGTGATTTTGAAGACAATGGTATCGTATTTCTTAATTGTATTGTACTTGATATCTCTCTAGATCCATTTAAAGATGAGGGCAAGCAAAAGTCTAAAGAAGACCTCGATGAAATTCATAAATATCATTTCTTCGGGGATTCCAGTAAACAGCTTAATATTTCCCTTGTGTCCGTCCAAAAGTATCCCGTGCGTAATGGTAGCTTCTGGCTCAATGATGCTGTGTTGCTGTAAGTTTATTGCTCTCTCTCTCTATTTTGCACTTTCCTCTTTCCTCAGTCATTCCAAATGTTTTTTGTTTTAAATATATATAAAGTGCTCAAACAAATTAAGTCTGACTTGTAGAGGGATCGCCCAACTTATATGCCAATGAAGAAGAAACCAAAGTTATCACATCAGACAAGCGTAATGATCAAAGATAATTTAAGGTTGTAGGTTGTTTCTTGACGATTATGCACCTTACACTCTCAAATATTCCTAAAGGAATCATTTTTCTTTATTTATTTATTTGGTGATTGGTGCTAAGTTTTTGAATTTGTGAATAGTTCGGAGATGTATATTACCAAATTCTTTGAGATTATGCATGCACATTTTTTATTAGTATTTTCACTCGCACTTTCACCCACAACATCATTTAACTTCTTCTTGCATGGGTTAATTTACTCCCATCAACCAATCATCCACTATGTATGATGAGATAGAATCCAATAGAGACAAAAGACACTAAACTTCCTTTTCTTCACTTTGTACTTTGTAGTCATATGGGTTCAAATGCTTTAACAGAGTAGATGATGATACCGAAAAAATCACCAGTGAACCACACGGTCCTCATGTGCTCCTGACAAGAACCTGCATAACACAAAAGCTGAAGACCTTAAGAGGAGTACCGGTGTGGTATCGGCCAAATACCCTCCGACGGTCAAGTTAGAGAAATCTCTTGTTCACAACTCTAAAGTACCAAAGCTAGGATGGGGTGAATTATGCGTACCTTGGCTAGTGAGGGTATTGGGGTTTTTATAGTAGTAGAGGGTTGACATCTTTTTCTTACTGTGGAAGTCTTTTCCTTATAGGAATCTCTTTGGGTATATTTGGCGAAATCCTTTCCTTGTAGGAGTCCCTTTGAGTAGCACCAAATGTGGAGGGCAAGATTTTTCCTTATATATGCAAGCGTGGGCAGCAAGCAAACCGCTATCAGGATCGTTAGCTTATTGCATTCCCTTCAGCTTTATAGGTGTCAGCTTATTGACGCCGTCAGCCTTTTGGTACTTCCTACCGACTCCCTTCACTACTCCTATCTGATCTCCTCTTGCCGTCAGCTTGCAGTGGAAGCTGATGGTTTTGCCTGCGTATGCCTTAAGAACTATTTTTATCCATATCAGAACCCTTTCCTTATAGGAGTCCTTTTGATTAAGACTGAGCGTGGAACACAAGATATCTTATTCTACACGCATGCGTGGAGCTTAAGTAAAGCCACATCAAAACCGTCGGGGTCTTGCATACCCCCTTCAGCTTATAGTCGTCAGCTTTCCATCGACGCTCAAGGTGCTCCCGACAGCTTTGAGGTGGACCCGTAGACTTCCTCATTTCGTCACTTGTCAATAGACTGTCACTTCATCCCTTTTCATTGGTGATTCTAATATTGTAAATTTATCCTTATCACTCATTAATACACATATCTCGTGGGATCCTTTCCTGCCTTCAGCTTTCTCCCCGTAAGCTTTTCATTCCGTCTAGGCATAGATGCCAACAGGTCGTAAGATGAAGTCGTCAGCTTAACGGCTTCGTCTTGTGTGAAGTCATCAGCTTAGAGACTGATAGCTTCATCTTGCGTGAAGTCTTCAACTTAGAGACTGACAGCTTCATCTTGCGTGAAGTCTTCAGCTTACTATCTCCAGCTTACTATCTTCAGCTTACTGTCTTTAGCTTACTGAGCCCAAGATGCAGCCGTCAGGTATAGGGTGGAGCTGTAGACTTTACAACAAGGTTGTCTCTCATGAGTGAAGTTGACAACCTTGTTATGTCCGTTGCCTTTTGTTTCGTCATGGATTAATTACAAAATTACCCTTATCGGCTGCCCCCTACTTCATAGCCTCGTCAGCTTTAGCTAACGGGTTATGGAGTTAATGTCGTAGAAGGGTCATTTATGTGTGATGCCTCAAGATATGTTTTCGCAAGTTTAGAGACGCACCCGTCTATTTAGTTATAGATCCGTCTGCTTGTTGTGGTCTGTAACCTTATCTTGATGGGATGAACCTGCTTACGGTCTTAATCATGGACCCGTTTACTTAGTTAGGTCCGTCCACTTGTTATGGATCCATCCATTGTTTTGTGGACTTTATTTTATTAACCCATCTTCGTGGGATGAACCAAATTACGGGCCTATCTGTGTTTAGGTCCGTCCATTTGTGGTGGATCTGTCCACTGTCTTGTGGACTTTGTAATGAGGTTGCTCACTTTGTGGATTTAGTAATAATCTTGTCCACTTTTGTGGGCTTAGTAATAGACTTGTCCACTTTGTGGACTTAGTGATAAATTCGTCCACTTTGTAGACTTAGTAGTAGACTCATCCACTTTGTGGACTTAGTGATAAATTCGTCCACTTTGTGGACTTAGTAGTAGACTCGTCCACTTTGTGGACTTAGCAGTAGACTCATCCACTTTGTGGACTTTGTAATAAATTCGTCCACTTCGTAGACTTAGCAGTAGACTCGTCCACTTTGTGGACTTTGTAGTAGTAGAGGGTTGACCTCTCTTCCTTGGACTAGAAGTCTTTTCCTTATAGGAATCCTTTTAAGTAGCGCCAAACGTGGAGAGCAAGACATTTCCTTATATATGCAATCGTGGGCAGCAAGTAAACCTGTATCAGGGTTGTCAGCTTATCCTACATCCTTCAGCCTTACTGGCGTCTGCCCTCAGGTGTGTTTTGCGGACTCCCTACATTCCGTTCGTTGACACCTATCAATGGAAGCTGACGGTTTTACATGTAATCGTCAGCTTATGCCTGATGGCTTTATCTGAAACCGTCAGCTTATGCCTTATATGAGTAAGCATTATTTTTATCCATATCCCAAAAAATCGTCAGTAAGTCGCACGGTCCTCACGTAGGTGACTTTGGTCATTGTTATTCTCTCTTAGGGATGACTTTACTTTGGACTGTCCATCGTAGGCAACTTTGGTTTTATGTCCACCCGTAGGCAACTTTGGTCGTTGTCCTTCCATCTTGGGGATAACTTTACTTTGGACCGTTCATTTGTAGGCGAACTTAGTTTTCTGTCCACCCGTAGACGACTTTGGTTGTCCATCCATCTGTATGCAACTTTGGTCATCATCCATCCCTCTTGGGGATGACTTTACATTGGACCGTCAACCCTTAGGTGACTTTGTTCATTTGTTCACCCGTAGGTAGGACTTAGCTTGCTATGAGGATCTGGTGCTCGTCGGTGTTTTAAAACGTTGATCAATCCCGTAAGGATGAGGATTAGATGCCCATGGGCATTCTTGGTTATCGGCCCATCCCATAGGTAGGACTTAGTTTTGGATGAAGAACAGGTACCCGTAGGCATTTTTGATCGTTGGTCCATCCTGTTGGTAGGGCTTAGTTTTGGATAAGGGTAAGTTCCCATAGGCATCCTTGATCGTTGGTCCATCCCGTAGATGGGACTTAGTTTTGGATGAGGATCAAGTGCCCGTAGGCATCCTTGGTTGTCGATCCATCCCGTAAGGATAAGAATTAGGTGCCCGTCGGCTTCCTTTCGTAGTATTTAGCCATAAGGTCTTACTGAAGCGTTGGCACTTGTTGGATGAGAGCTGAACTAACAACCGTAGGGGATACGACCAAGTAGAGGGAAAGTTCTTCATCGGGTTTGGATGGATTGAGGAATGGTGGAGATGCGAGGTACGCCTTCAGTTCCTCAAATGCTCTTTGGCATTCGTCGGTCCACTCAAAGGCTTTCATCTTGGACATCCTTTTCTTGGTGATCGTCCATCGAGGGATGGTCATTGTTACGTTCGCCACCGCTCTAATCGTCATTTTGATGGTTCAAATGCTATTTGTTCCGCTGGCCCAACTTTCGTTCCAACTTATGATTCTGTTGGGTAAGCAGCTCAACCACCACGGCGAGGGTTTGCACTTTCCTCTCCAAGGCGTTGGGCGGGTTTCCAGTCTCTTAGTTGATGGTAGCCATTGATCTCTGGACCATGCAACTCTTTACCCCCTCAGCATATGTGTCCATCAGTTTCACCCTAAACATACTCATGGGGTGACAGATTCTTGCAACCATCATCTCTTTCCTCGGGAGTTACACTTCGATTGATGGGGTAGTTGAGGGTATATGAGGCGCGTTCTGAATGGCGCTGAGGTCGTTTTTGGGGTAGTTCCATCATCTTACGTGTTATTACTTACGCCACATATTGAACATGTCTTGAAGCTTTGATTTTCCATGGGGAAGCATGGTGGCTTCTTTGTGGTTTTGCACTTAAATGCTATAGCTAGTAGTTAATGAATCATTGGCACACACATGACCTTTACAACTTAGTAGACAGCATGCAAAGCTCCACTTGTCTTTCCCTTTACATGCACATATGGTTATCTCAACACGTACGCTTGCTTGA
This sequence comes from Quercus tomentella, assembly GCA_028535165.1. Taxonomy (NCBI): domain Eukaryota; kingdom Viridiplantae; phylum Streptophyta; class Magnoliopsida; order Fagales; family Fagaceae; genus Quercus; species Quercus tomentella. The sequence goes on along the minus strand of JAPQVY010000111.1, from coordinate 18,223,781 downwards.
ATGTTGATATTGAATGAATAGCTTGCTTGTGGTTTTGTATTTGCAAAGTTAAAGGAGGAGTTGTGCTGTCCTTAAAGCTCCAAAAGCAGTCAGCTTTTGTTAATCTCTGCATTCTCCCAAGGTGAACACTCGATAGACAAGCACCGGATTTCTTGTTCATTTGCTTCTACGTTGTTCCACTATTGTGGGCTTTGTGGCATTGTCAGTCATCCACTTAGGGTTATGGACTAATTGAGGTGACAAAATTTTGGTGCCTCGTCACCTTTTTGGTCGTCTACTTGGAGGCGACTTAGTATGGTGACCATCCACCCATAGGCGACTGTGGTCATACGTCCACCGGTACATGACCGTCTACCCATGGGGGGCTTTTGGTTATACGTCCACCTGTAGGTGATTTAGTGTAGTAACTGTCTACCTGTAAGCGAGTTTGGTCATGCATCTACCCATTGGTGACTTAGTGTAGTGACCGTCCACCCATAGGCGACTTTGGTCATGCGTCTACCCCTAGGTGACTTAGTATAATGACCATCCACCCATAGGCGACTTTGGTCATGCGTCTACCCGTAGGTGACTTTCAATTTGAGAAGTGAGGGCCACCTTGAGAAGTGGGGTTCACCTTGAAAGGTGATGCTCACCTTGGGAGATGATATTTTGAGTCGATGCGTTGTACAAATGTTCCTCATCTATTGCCCCCCTTCCATGTTTACCTTCGCTACTTAAGTTGATCGTTGACCACCTCGGAGACATTGTAGAAGGGTAGATGGTATTGGTCGTTTGCATTTTCTACCCAGTGCATCACAAGTGGAGAAAATGCTTTTATTCAAATGGTAAGCTCATAGGAAAATAAGTTAAGTCTTAAATAAGCAAGTAACAACAAACTGTGAGCACAAGTGGTACTCCCTTTAGTGCTCGGTGTTCCAAGGGTGAGGTAGCTTTTTCCCGTCAAGTGTCTCTTGGTGGTAAGTACCTTTCCTGAAGCGGTTGACGACCTTATAAGGTCCTTCCCAGTTTGGACTAGCTTTCCATGTGCCAAGTCCCTGGTGGCGAGCATTACCCTTCTTAAAACTAGCTCACCTACGTCTAAGTGTCTTGGCTTTGCCCATTTATTGTAATGCCTAGCCATGAGGTTTTGATACGAAGCTAGCTTTTGTTCAATACCTATTCTTACTTCATCCAGTAAGTCAAGATCGAGACACAGCTCTTTGTCATTCTTCTCTTCATTTTAGTGATCCGCTTTGAAGCTTGTAAGTCCTACCTTTTCCTGTATCACTGCTTTGGTTCCAAATGCTAGTATGAATGGAGTTTCACCTGCAGGGCTTCGTGTTGTCATTTAATATGCCCATAAGACAGTCGGAAGCTTATCTGTTTGAATGGAGTTTTTTGTGTTGCTTAGGAATAAGTCTTTTTACTCGTCAACTTTGCTAGTCGTCACCTTTTAGTGGTGCTTAGGAGTACATCTTTTTACTCTTCAACTTTGTTGGTTGTCACCTTTTAGTGGTGCCTAGGAGCAAGTCTTCATACTTGTCAGCTTTGTTGATCGTCACCTTTTAAGGGTGCTTAGGAGTAAGTCCTCTTAATCTTCAGCTTTGCTAGTCATCACCTTTTAGTGGTGTTTAGGAGTAAGTCTTTTTACTCTTTAGCTTTGCTGGTTGTCACCTTTTGGTGGTACTTAGGAGGAAGTCTTTTTACTCTTCAGCTTTGTTGGTCGTCACCTCACAGTGGTGCTTAGGAGCAAGTCTTTATACTCTTCAGCTTTGTTGGTCGTCACCTTTTAGTGGTGCTTCGGAGTAAATATTCTTACTCTTCAGCCTTTTCAGCTTTGCTGGTTGTCACCTTTTGGTGGTACTTAGGAGGAAGTCTTTTTACTCTTTAGCTTTGTTGGTCGTCACCTCACAGTGGTGCTTAGGAGTAAGTCTTTATACTCTTCAGCTTTGTTGGTCGTCACCTTTTAGTGGTCTGTCCAGCCGTAGGAAACTTAATATTTAGATCGTCCACCCGTAGGTGACTTTGGTCGTCTTTGATAAGTGTAAGTATATGGTCGATAGGAGCGTTTAGTGGGGTCAAGCAAACGGGTTAGCTGTTAGAGTGTCTAGGCCTCTTGCATTCTCTTTGGCCAATCGTTCGTTGTCCTACAGTATTATAGTCGTCAGTCTTTTCTTCTATTTGCTCTTTCCTTCTGTAATATTTCGAAGGGGTGGATAGTGATTATGACCACTTCTACCTTAATCATGCGATAAGACTTGATGCTTTTGCGGCTGCTTAATTTGCACTTCCAACGCTTGGTTTTGTAGCATAAGGGCTTTATTTTGTTTAAGTAAGTCACTCAATCGCAGCAAAGAGTGTCTGCAGTTGCCATTATATAGTAGTGGGGGGATTTCCAATTTCTTGCTTGGTTGATGCCATCAATTAAGTATAGACCGTACGACCTTTTGTCTCAGGGATAAAGCAATGACTGATTACTCGTATTTCCCACAGACAGCGCCAACTGATGATGCCGAAAAAATCACCAGTGAGCCACACAGTCCTCACATGCTCCTGACAAGAACCTGCACAACACAAAAGCTGAAGACCTTAAGAGGAGTATCGATGTGGTACCGGCCAAATACCCTCCGACGGTCAAGTTAGAGAAATCTCTTGTTCACAACTCTAGAGTACCAGAGCTGGGGTGAATTATGCGTACCTTGGCTAGTGAGGGTATTGGGGTTTTTATAGTAGTAGAGGGTTGACATCTTTTTCTTGCTGTGGAAGTCTTTCCTTATAGGAGTCTCTTTGGGCGTATTTGGCGAAATCCTTTCCTTATAGGAGTCCCTTTGAGTAGCACCAAATGTGGAGGGCAAGATTTTTCCTTATATATGCAAGCGTGGGCAGCAAGCAAACCGCTATCAGGATCGTCAGCTTATTGCATTCCCTTCAGCTTTATAGGTGTCAGCTTATTGACGCCGTCAACCTTTTGGTACTTCCTGCCAACTCCCTTCACTACTCCTATCTGATCTCCTCTTGCCGTCAGCTTGTAGTGGAAGCTGACAGTTTTGCCTGCGTATGCCTTAAGCACTATTTTTATCCATATCAGAACCCTTTCCTTGTAGGAGTCCTTTTGATTAACACTGAGCATGGAGTACAAGATATCTTATTATACACGCATGCGTGGAGCTCAAGTAAAGCCGCATCAAAACCGTCGGGGTCTTGCATACCCCCTTCAACTTATAGTCGTCAGCTTTCCATCGACGCTCAAGGTGCTCCCGTCAGCTTTGAGGTGGACCCGTAGACTTCCTCATGTCGTCACTTGTCAATAGACTGTCACTTCATCCCTTTTCATTGGTGATTCTAATATTGTAAATTTATCCTTATCACTCATTAATACACATATCTCGTGGGATCCTTTCCTGCCTTCAGCTTTCTCCCCATAAGCTTTTCATTCCGTCTAGGCATAGATGCCAACAAGTCGTACGATGAAGTCGTCAGCTTAACGACTTCGTCTTATGTGAAGTCGTCAGCTTAGAGACTGATAGCTTCATCTTGCGTGAAGTCTTCAGCTTAGAGACTGACGGCTTCATCTTGTGTGAAATCTTCAGCTTACTATCTCTAGCTTACTGTCTTCAGCTTACTGTCTTCAGCTTACTAAGCCCAAGATGCAGCCGTCAGGTATGGGGTGGAGCTATTGACTTTACAACAAGGTTGTCTCTCATTAGTGAAGTTGACAACCTTGTTATGTCCGTTGCCTTTTGTTTCGTCATGGATTAATTACAAAATTACCCTTATCAGTAGACATTATAAAATGTGGTCTAATGAGCTATCATCTATTGCTTCCCAGGTTCATCGAAGAGAGGAAGACACTAGGTGTAGTAAAATGATGCTCAACTTTTGGGAAAACAAAATTTAAAGAATAGAGCCACTTCTTGGAGGTTCTATTCCTGCAAATGCTTATTTACCGGAAGAATATATATATAATTATTTATGATATTTGAATCTAAGAGTGCAATTTGTTTTAAAAGGAATATTGATTTTGGAGGGTGAAAGCACAAAAGCAGAATTTTAATTATATCTAAAATGAAGGGATCGGTTTAGTGAAGGGAAAGTGAGACTGAAAAAGGGCGGGCAATGTGAAAAAAATATGTGAAAGAGCATTCTAGATTCTAGTCCTTATAAATTATTAATATCTTTTTAAATATTTCTCCAGACACAGCTCCCAATAAAAGGGAAAATTATTAGGTACTTCCGGAGTACCATAAATACGTAGTCCCTCCTCTCACATAAATGGTGGGTCCTACCATAAATTTATGGTACTCCGGGAGTACACAATAATTTCCCCAATAAAAGTTGCGTTAACTAATGCAGGACTAAACAGAAGAATCAGTCACATGATTGAGTCATATGTAAAATCTCTAATAATTTGTTGACCACCCACTTTTTTGATAAAATAGTGGATTAAATCTTCAATTTGGGTGCTAAATTTCATGTTCAATTGAAAGAAATAAATCCTAAATAAAAAAAAAAAAAAAAAAAAAAAAAAAAAAAACTCACACATGAAGTGTCCACTGGGAAAACTTCTTTTTATTAAAAGTATGGCAGATAAAGCCAAAAGCTAAACTAATTGAAATAGTACAATGGAACCCATAAATAGTAGTAAAAATAAAATAAATAGTAAAAAAAAAGTTGGCTTTTTTAACCAATACCAAACACAACCAAAAACACAAAAACCGATTGTTGGAGTTGCCAAATGAGACCTCTTCTAAATCATAAAACCTCGTCCCTCACACTAATGATTGTCTATTCTCACTTCTAAAACCCTAACCCCAATGCTCTTACACCCTCATATCTCTCTCTCTCTCTCTCTCTCTCTCTCTCTCTCTCTCAACCAAATACAAATAATAACCCCATCCACCAATATCACAAATTCAAAATCCGACAATTTAATTCTCTATTTAGAACAAACCCTGATAAATTTTTTTGAGATAAAAGATAGAAATTTTATTAGATAAAGTATGAGAAAACATTACATAAGAACCCTGTAACATCAATACAGGGGAAACTAGACCTACTCTGCAGAAAACAACCAATTATGCAGAAAACAAACAATGTGCAAAAGCAACAATGTACAGAAAGCACATTGTGTAGAAAAAGACACTGTACAGAAAAAACAACCAAATATGCATAAAACAATACTGTGCAGAAACAACAATGTACAGAAAACAAACATTGTGTAGAAGAAAAACATTGTAACAGAAATAAACAAAACAAATCACTGAGCAGCTACCGGCTTCTGATACTCCAACGGAAAACCAATTGTTCCATCAAGAATAACCTTTGGATGGATTTGGATATGCTCAAAATAAAATTTATTTCGAACATTCCAAATTGCCCAAACAATTACTGTCCAACTATAAATTTATTTCGGGCCTAAAAACCAAATAGGCCCACAATGTGTTTCAAAGTATATTTTTCAGGGAGAGGGAGAGGAGATATTTTATTTGAGAAAGAAGATATTGTGATTTGATTTTTTTTTTTTTCCGAGAAAGTAATATTGTGAATTGATGTATGATTATATATTTCTAAATATAGGCTATATAATATGTGAGTGATGTTACTTTGTAATAAAAAGAATGAAGAGGGAATAAAAATAGAAGATTAGTGGCTTGAGGGAGCAGTAGGACCAAAACGAGGGGATGGAAGATTAGCACTAGGCAGACTAGGGGCTCTCTGTGAGCAGGTATGTTATTTTATAGAATGGGAGAAAGGTTTTTTTTTTTTTTTTTTTTTTTAACTCTATTGGTGTCAAAATGGGCAGTTTTTACACGAGTTCTAAAAATTAAAATTACTCTAAAACAATCTCATAATAATCGTAGTTGTTGTGGTTATTAACGTTTTCCTCACCCCATAAGAACATCCACAGCCGAAAATTCTATCCCATCCTATTTTACCATCCCAAAAAACCACTTTATCAATAATACAATACAATTTTACAATACTCCCAACATCCCAACTTTTATTTTCCTATTCTACTTATTAAAATAATATTCCTACACAATAAAATAATATATCCTACAATCACCATCATTTAAAATATAACACATTATTTCTCTCTCTTTCTTTCTGTTCAAGAACCACAATCACCACCACCGCTGAACTACACACACCTAACACCACCACCACCACCAGCAACCCATAATCTACTGTCAACACCAAAAAAAAAAAAATAGCAACCCACGATCAAAAAACAGATCCACGCCGCTGCACCTACTGCCCAAGTCGTTGCACCACTAGACCCACGACGCTGCATCCACTGACCACACCGTTGCCCACCAAAATCACACCTATTGAAATCAATTGACTGCCACCCACCGAACCAAAACCCACTCCAACACAAATCACAACCCACCTGACCTACACAACCCATGCGACCCAACACTAACCCACCGCGATCTCCATCACTAACCACTGTGGAGCCACACAATCTTCACCCACAAACACAACAAAAATTTATGAAAACCGGATTGCTCAATTCGCCACTAGGTAGCTCGATTTTGTTGAAGCTCGAAGGAAGCGGATTCGTCGCTGGGAAGCTTGAAGGAAGTTGATTTTGTCGGTTTGAAGAGAGAGGGTCATCTACACATGCAAGAATGTTGGTTTGAAGAGAGAGTGATGGAGTGAAAAGTTAAATGGGTATCTAGAGTGTTGGGTTTATGAGATGAGTGAATCGGTAAAGGGATAGGAGCATTGATGCCTCGTCGGAATCACTATCAGAGAGAGAGGGCCATCGGAGAGAGAGAAGCATCTAACTTATCGGAGAGAGTCTTGGGTCTGAAGAGAGCAGAGAGCAAATGAGAAAGAGAGAAGGAAGAGAGAGAAAAGAAGAGAAATAATGAGAGAGGAGAGAGAAATTCCCAGGTTAAAAAGGAGGAGAGAGTATTAAAAAAAAAAAAAAAATTTATCCCATTCAACTACAGTACCATCTTACATTTAAGATGGTACTGTAGCTATATGTCAAAAAAAAATTTGGCCTTTTCCAATTTGGCCTTCCAGTTGCTTAGCAGTTTTTAGGCCTGAATGCCAAATGTACCTCACATTTGGCATATAGCAGGCCCATTGCTGATGCTCTAACCAATGAAATCCATGTAGCTTAAACAATTGAACTCTGGAGGCTATGAGGTCATTTTGGTGACTTTAGGTGCAGTTGGTCTTGGACTTAAGGTAACCCTCTGTTCTTTTAGCCTTCTCTTATTTAGGATATATCTTAAAATTTTCATTCTTAATTTTCCTTGTGCTCGTAAGTTTTATGTGCATTATATTGGGAACAATTTGGTATTGTTATAATTGTGTTTATAGTCTATATCTGGTTTTGCTTTAGTACCTTGGAATGCTGTTTGAAATTTTCTAGCTAAGAATCTTAGCTATTAGTTTTTGATCAATGACAACATATATGGAGGATAGTACCAATGTGTAGCACAACAAAAGAAGGCTTTGACCTTTTTTTCCACCAGGCCACCACTATTCCTTCTTCAATATACCAAATTATTTGACAAGCAACATTACTCATAACTTTGCACATATAGGTACTTTCCCTTAAGGAAAACAATGGACATAATACATAAAAACCTGGGTATCATAAAATGACACTAAACAATAATATTTATTCAAACCTGTTGTCACTCGTCCAGTTTCTATGAAAAATATAGGATAAGATAACAAAATATATATGTTTCAAAGGGAACCTAGAAAGTGGAGAACTCAAGAACAAAGTCTAACACCACTATTTCAGTCTATATTAGTCAACAGGGAGGCGGGTCAGTGGCTGTCGCTTGGAGAAGGACAATGTGAGGCAGGAGGCCACTATCTCCAGCGGAGGGAACTTGCGTTGCCCGCAACGGCTAGGGCTTGGGTTTCTTCAATCACTCTCTCCCCTTCTCTCTCTCATGGGCGGGTTTGTGAATTAGATTGCAAATACTAATTTTAATTTGGTATCGGGTTAGGATTAAGATTTGAGTTGAAACAGGTGAAATTGTTTCTTACATGTAAATTCATTTTGTAATTTTTTAATAAAAAGAAATGCCATGTCATTAAAAAAAAATTCAAGTCATTGTTCCGTTAGCCATGTAAGTAACACCACTAACGACAGTTAGTCTAAGGACTAACACAACTCATTTTTAAAACTTGAGGGACCGATTGTGCTCATTTGAAACTTAAATGACCAATTGTGCACACAGAGTAAACTTGAAGTACCAACATTATAGTTCCGCAAAAAAAAAAAAGTTGAAAACGTGAGCTGAGTATTTTAGTTATTATAGGAATATGCAAAGTTGTAGCAATTTAAATCTCAAATAGATTTGAAGTTGATTTTGAAAACCAACGTGAGAGTTGTCCTATTTTGTAGGCCATATTTTAGGTAGGAGTTAAAGATGTATTATTACCATATTATCCTTAAGTTTTATTTATGAATAAATTTAGGGTGGAGGGGTATTTTTGAATCACTGAAAAGTCCATTTCAAATAGGGGAAGCCCCTTAAATAGTAGTATAGATATTTTATCAAGGTCTGTTTGTATATTCAAAACAGAGAATTAAATTTGGTTGGATTTTTAATTTGTGATATTAGTGGAGGAGGTTAATATTTGTAGTTGAGAGAGAGAGAGAGAGGTACTAGAGCATTACAATTGGGGTTTAAGAAGTAAGAATGAACTATCAGGACGGTGAGGGACTAGGTTTTAAGATTTAGAATAGGTCTAATTTGGCAACTCCTACAACTTGTTCATGTTGTGTCATATCTTAATTTTTCAAAAATTACCTTGTTGTATCTGTATTCATACTTGTGTCCGTGCTAGTACTTCTTAAGTATTTTTTTTTTAAGTATTAATTGATATTGAAATATTTCATTATACATATTGATTAATTATTAAATATATTTTTAAACATCATTAAGAATTTTTGTCACATAATGCTATAAATATATATATAAGAGAAATAATAGATAAAATGATTAAATGTTTACTTGGAACATATGAATAACATATCTCTAGTTCATGTCATAAAAGATTATTATCATCATAATTTTCATAAATCACATATGAACGTCTTATTGTAATGCACTGCTTATTGATTTATATAATCATATATATATATATATATATATATATATATATATATATATATATATATATTTCATAATCAGGAAAAACAATTTGATGTTTGTAAATAAACTTCTAGGGGCGTCTTAGATGGGACACAATCTCAATTTAGCTAAACCCTTCTAGTTTTAATGATCCTAAAATCTCATGTGTGCAAGCCAAGCCTTATCGCTAACTCTATGGCTTTAATCACGCTTCTCGTGCATGGTTCAACTGTTTTTTTATTTTTTATTTTTTTTCAAATTTATTCACAAAAGATTCTATGTCTTTTGCACTAATGTATCGATGCTCGTTTATTCTCACAAGACTATATGAATCTTTATTCTTGCTGTGCTTATGCATTAATAAATTATTAATAATTGTATTTATTTTGAAAAATATACATTACAGTTTATAATTAAATATTTAGGGCACGTTTGGTAGACTGTAATAGACACTGTAATGTAATAGATATTCCTATGGCATAACTATTCGGTTGTTTGGTTATGTTTTTATTACAATGAATAGTTATTCCTTATGAATAGCTATTCTTCAAAATGAGGAATAACTATTCCTTATCAAAAGTACTGAATATCTATTCTTTTATCTTATATAATAATTTTTAAAATTTTTTCCTAAAAAGCCATTAGTTGCCACATCTTCAAAAGGAAAGAAAATAAATTTTCCTTCTTGTTAATTATTAGCTCTATTTTGAACACCCTAAATAAGTGTATTTTAGGAAATTTGACTTAAAAATTATTTAATTACACATTTTTTTTATACTCTACTAAATTGTGGACGCATATTCAGGAATCTATTCCTAAATGGTCACCAAACTAATGAATAGTAATACTTATTACATTCCAACTTAATATATTCCTTGTAATACTTATTCCTATTTTCATGTAATAATCATTACAGTGTACCAAACGTGCCCTTATTAAATTTTAACTTAATGTGGCGTTTGGTACGAGGTAATGTTTTAGGATTCTTAGAATGTTTAAAGATTCTCATGTTTGGTTGCAATTCACACTAGGGAATCAGATGCCAGAGGAATTTGGATTCCCCCTTTAACCTCCTTTCAGTAGAAATGTGGATTCCCTTTAAAACAGGTAGATATCCAGATTCCCAAACTTAAAGGAAATTGTATTTTTTATAAATTGACAATTTTAACCCTTTATCCTTATCATTTAGGCAATTGAGATAAAATATAAAACAAATCATTGATATCTTTTCCTTTGTCTTTATCTCTTCCCGCCAAAATAACACAAGCAGGATAGATAACTCTATTGATATATTCATTAACAAAGTTCTATTTAGGTTTCACATGTGGAAAAAAAAAAAAAAAAAGTTTGAAGGGAACCCTCCATTGATGTCAAGTATTCACTTTTATTGTTGTGTGTGTTGCTCAACAAATTATTAATGAATCTATTTTCATGGAAATTTGTTAATGTATCTATTCCTATCTCAAATCTTGGTTTTGTTTAGTTGCTAGAAATATAGATCTAGACTGGTGGCTTCATCTAGTTTTTTGTTTTTTTGTTCTTTTATTTTTTGTTTTTAGATTAATGGCTTTGTTTCTACAATTTTAATAATTTGTATCCTATCTGGTGCTTTTGATGTTTGTTATACAATGATACAGATTGTGTAGATTTTTAATTTTTAACAACCCATCATATTTGTGTATGCGTTTTTGGATTTGTCTAATTTATAGTTTATATTTTGTTTTTCATTGTTTATTTAGAGGAATTTTTTTTTTTTTTTAAAGACTTATTTTGGATTTACAAATCTAACAATAGAATGGGGAAAATAAATAATTCAGTTAAGATTCCTAGGAATAAACCAAATATTATAATCTTACCTTCCTAAAAATCTTATTAGATTCTCAATTAAACCAAACATAAGAATAGTTACATTCTTAGGTATCCAAATTATAAGGCATCACATTTCCAATAATCTCCCGTACCAAACGCCACCTAACACTCTACTTAAAATTATAAACTCAATTATGGGTATTTATCACTTGGTGAAAACTCACCTGAAACAAAAAAGAAAAGAAAAAAAATATGAGAATAAAATGACACGCACGGCACAAAGATGATATGGGACAAAAGATGGACCATTTCAAGATTATTATTATATTTTTCTTTATTCTAGGCCTAGTTAATTACCATACTAGTGAATGTTGATGGTGACAATACAATGACAATTAAAACTTTGCTTTATTAGGCTTAAATGTGTCTAATCTTTATTAGGAATGAAACTCTCTCCTTGAAACTTAAACTCCGGCCCTTATCCTCACATACCCCATAAGCACTTATATTCGTGGAGTGACTATCGCAACAAAAGTGTGCGGTGATAATAAATGAGAGCATTATTAACTAGGTTTACAAAGTATGGTAATAAAATGTGTAAGTAGTAAGTTTTCTGCAATTAATTGATTAAGTAGGTTGTTGAATTTGCACAGTTGCACATATTCGTAGTTTTTACTTTTTACGAATGGTAGAGAAAGATCTACTTATTCACCCGAGCAAACTTACTAAAGTACTTAAACCAGTTTCTTCTTAGATGCGAGAGTCATTTTCACCATTTTTAATAGAAGTCTTCAGTTTTCAACATCAGTTTAAAGTGGTATCATTGTTGTAATTATTTTAAAATAATGGAACCGATATGATAACAAACACAAATTTTGTAGGATTTTGCTAATGTGTGCCTTAAAGGCACACAATAATTAACCATTTTGGGAAAAAATTTTCTTGAGAATTGAAAAAGTATTAACGACTTTTTCAATTTTCAAAAAAATGTTTCCAAAAATAAATGGCTTAATGTGTACCATTAATCGGACACACATTAACCGGACCCTATTTTGTATTAGAAGATTTTTTTTTCATGGAATTTAATTAAACATAAATTTTCATATTGTTTTTACTTCTTTAAAGCATATACTTAAACTGACTTGCCATAAAGGGCCGCTCTTAATTAAAGCGTATTAATGGAGAAAAGATTGATTGATTGGATTTGAGTTCAATTTTGCAACTTCCTGTCACAATTCCCATTAAATTTAGTCTCTCCTCCCCTACAATTTCAACAACTTTGTTGCCACAGTTGCTTTTTCCTTTTCGACCACTCCTCCTTTGGCCACATCTGAGCAGCTTTGGATTTTCCCTCCATCACATCATTTTTTTCTACTCTCCCGTACTTTTTCTTAAAATTTGATCCTCTTCTCTTTTGCCAAATAACTTATACAGTAACTATATCACCAATAAACTTATATGTTGCAAATATTTAGCCAAAAGGACTCCAACAATAATCAACACACACGTGTGTATATATATATATATATAATACCTTTTGAGAGAGAAAGAGACAAGACATAAATCTGTTGCTTGAAGATCAGTAATGTCGCAAGGAATCTGATTTGCATATATAAGAGCATCCACATTGATGGAGCTATTTTTTTAATTATTTGGTACCATAAAAGTTACTTTATCTATTTTACTTACTCAATTTACAAAACATTTAGTATCAATGGATCTATTTTAGCTTTCAACACAATAAAATAATATAAACATCACAATAAAATAATATATCCATTACAATAAACTACCAACTATCACCGTGCCACAAACCCAATCACACCCAACAGCCACCGATTGCCACCATGTACAACCCACTGCCAAAAAAAACACCACAAACCGATTAATGATACAAACCACAACCACTGCCAACCATGAACAACCACCCAAGAAACAACCCAACAACAACTAGCAACGCAAGAACAACCACTCACAACCACTGCCAAAAATCCAAATTAGCCAAATACCACCACACAAATCACCAACAACACAGCCGCACCACCATTGACCCACGAAACCTAGCCATCATGAAACCCAGCCAAACCGCCACCAAGAAGCCTAAAGAATACCACGAAATCCAGCCACACCACCAAAGCCGAATTCCTCTACCTCGTTTCTACCTTGATCGGTCTCATGGTGCTCTTGAGTTTGATGAAGGCGATACTGGTGGAGTTAGTTAGGAACAAGGTTTGGGCATGGTGGGGGATTGCGTTGTGGGCAAGATGACTGGGCGAGAGGGTGACTGGGAGAGAGATGGGTCGGTGATAGGGCTTCAGTCAACAATGGATCTTGGGTCGGCAATGGAGCTTGGGTTGGCGGTGAGATGGAGGACTAGGTTTGTCAGGGTTGGGTGAGCAGTGAGATGGAGAATTGGGCAAGATGGGTCAGCAGCGTGGGTCGGTGGCGTGGGTCAGTGGCGTGAGAAGGTGATGACTCTTGGCAAACGTGAGAGTTGTGAGAGTTAAGAGTTGAGAGAGAGGTGACTGAACTGTCGGGTTGAGTAAAAACAAAGAAATAATATTTTAATAGGAGATAGGAATAAAAAATTATTTGTTTTTTAACTTTCAGTTACAGTACACAACCATATATAGTTGTGCACTATAGCAATGTAGGTAAAAATTTTACCTATACCACTAGCAATATAGCACCCTTTTTGTATATGGTGGTGCTAAAAATAGATTTTTAGCTTTTTGGCACCACCATTGTGATGCTCTAAAGGTAAAGAAAAAAAATACAAATGAGAGCAACAGTCAAAGGAAAAGAAAAGTAGAAATGCTTTGGCAATAAAGGAAGAAGGGATCACATGAAAGCTGAAGGCTTGTTAAATGCTATGCTATCTTCAGCCTAGCATATATGCAAATGCAATTAATTGCATTGCCTGTCCATGTCATACATAAAATTGCAACAAAGCCCATAAACTAAGGCCAAGTTCGAAATTATTAAAAAAAATAAAAAATAAAAGGTCATGTCCGCAACTTTTCTCTCTCTCTCGAAAAAAAAAAAAAAAAGCCATGTTCGCAACTGTTCCCATTATTGTGAGTACGCAATTCCTGTCAATTTGTTTAATTACTTTTAATATCAACCATGTAATACTTTTTTGGTGGTGTTGATCAAAAGATTATTATTTGTAGTTTTTTTTTTTTTTTGAGAATCCAACGTCAACTTTATAAAACTAAAATCAGCCACAATCGGCTAAAAGTACATCAACAACTTGTGGTGGAACATCCTCCATCCACATAGAAAAATCAACAATAGTTCTTGTATGTTTTGCTAAAGAATGAGCTAGAGAGTTACCCGACCTTCGGATATGAGAAAAGGAAAAACAATTACAAAAACCTAAATAATGCTTAATAGAAGAAATCAAATGACCAAAAGAAGAAAAAGATTCATCTTCCTTTCTTAAGACTGAAATAACCACCTCTGAGTCTCTCTCGACAATAAAAGAGGGTAGGTTGAGGTCCAAAGCAAGGGTGATAGCGCGAACAGCAACCAGCGCTTCCACTTCGTATGATAAGGATGGAAGCTTGATCTTCTCTGCCAAGGATGCAAGCACCTTTCCATAAGAATCACAAACAACCACACCCAGCCCAGCTTCCTCTGTTTCTCTGAACACCGCACCATCGAAATTAATCTTCAAGTGCGACGGAGGAGGGGGTTCCCACTTGGGCCGAGACCTGTGAAGGGAGACCGCCTGCACTGGAGTTGCTGGTTGCACATTAGTGAACTCCTGTAGCATCTGCGTGGCTAATGGTATGACTTGGGACAACGGGAAAGCCTTGTTGCTAGTTCGAAGCTGATTACGGCGAAACCAAATTTTCCATGTGATCGATGCAAACAGCTCAGGTCGCCTATCGGACTCCAACACGAATCTTGTAAGCTCGTAGAAGTTTGAGAACGTCTTAGACCTACAAAACAACCACATTATGTCAGTTTCCCAAATGGCCGAGAGTTCAAACCAGTCCCACAGAGCATGGAAACCATCCTCGGCCTTCAAGTTACAATGGCTACAAACATCTTCCTCAACGACTCTTCTGCGAACCAGATTCGTCTTCACTGGCAGAGCTTCCCTACAGGCCCTCCAAAGAAAATTTTTGACTTTGTTTGGCACCGAGAGCCTCCATATACGACCCCAAATACTTGTGGCTTCACTCTGGGAAAATGGAGATGATGATGGATCAGACTTTTCTTTAACAAGGAATCTATAACCGAATCTCACAGTATAAAATCCATTAGGGACATGTGGCCAAATGAGCTTATCCTCTACCATGGTTGGGCTAAGTGGGATTTTTAAAATCAAGTCAATTTCCATAGGGGCAAAGTAGCCAATAATTACATCCTTATCCCAGCTCCTAGTTGTAGGATTGATAAGACAATCCACCGTTGCTTCCTGCAAACCATCAATGACGGGGGACAAAATTCTTGGGTGCTCTAAGCTAGGTAGCCAAGGGTCATCCCAAACCTTGATAGACTCTCCATCACCCACTCTCCATCTAGCCCCTCTCACCAATACTTCCCTCCCTTTGAGAATACTATGCCAAGCGTATGAGCCACTTGGAGAATCTGGGGCTTCCATAAATGAGCAATTTGGGAAAAAATTGCTCTTGAAAACTCTGTGCAAAAGTGAATCTTTGTTGTGTAGAAGCCGCCAAGCTTGTTTGGCTAGCAAAGCATCATTAAAGAGAGCTAAATCTTTAAAACCCATCCCACCTACAAACTTAGATTGGGTAAGAGTCTCCCATTTCACCCAATGAATCTTCTGCCTATCTCCACGTTGACCCTACCAAAATTTCTTGATAAGGCTCTCCAATTCATTGCATAGGCCAATGGGAAGTTTAAAGCAACTCATAGTGTAGGTAAGTATTGCTTGCACTACTGCTTTAATCAGGACCTCTCTCCCAGCCTGTGAGAGTAATTTTTCCTCCCACCCTTGCAACTTCCTCCAAACCCTTTCCTTAATAAAATTGAAACTGGCTTTCTTTTTTCTCCCCACAAAAGATGGTAATCCTAAATATTTCTCATACTGCTTGATCTCCGGCACCCCCAAGGCTTGTTTGAGATGCTGTCTTATTTCTTCTAAAGTAAGCTTGCTAAAGAATATAGTGGTTTTATTCCTGTTAATTTGTTGTCCAAAACAACTCCCATACACATCCAGGATCTCCAAAATATTAGTGCATTCCTGCTCTGTGGCCCTGCAAAATAGAAGACTATCATCTGCAAAAAGAAGATGTGTTAGTCTCGGGCTATTTCTGGACAAAGCAAATCCCTTAATGTCACCACAGTTGGCTGCTTGGGTAATCAGACCATTCAACCCCTCAGTACATAGTAAGAATAAAAAAGGAGATAGTGGGTCACCCTGTCTGATACCTTGGGTTGGGACATAAACAATTTTTTATTTTTTTTTGTAATGATACATAAATTTGTGAATGGGCAAAACATTCTAGTCACAATTTTATACTATGCTTCCTAAGTTACTAGCGCAGTATTAATTATTTTAAGATAACTACTCATTTTATGAATATTTATTTATTTCTATATCTATCAGTCGAAATGTATATAATTTATTAAAAACATTATAAGTCATATGTTAACCTCAACTAAAATATCAACTCCTTACTCAACTAAAATATCAGCTAGCTCCTTACTAGGACACAATTTTATTTTATCTTTTTGATAGTCAATACTCAAGAAACTTCATTAATTAGGGATTAAACCCGAAGATAATACATCATTGCAGACTTGATCATAGATCATGGGAGGGGTATCCTCCATCCAAACTACACTATCAGTTACATTATACGCATATCTAGCCAACAGATGGGCTGCTATATTATTATTCCTACGAATATGATTTGTCCTCCATGAGTTAAATGACTGTAACAAGAACTTTGCTCCTTTAGTAACTTTCTAGATTGAGCTTGGGGGGATGTTGGAGCTGAAGAGAGTTGACATGACGACCTTTGCATCTCCTTTCACTATCACGTCTTTAAGGCCTAAGTCTTTCACCAGGAGGATCCCTTCTTCTACTACCTTTGCTTCCACCTCTAGAGCTCCCAATGGTAGAGGGAGCTTTTTACTCATCACACCCATTAAGCTTCCTTCCTCATTTCTGATTATTACACCAACACCACAGCTACCAGATTCTTTAAACACTGCTCCGTCGACATTGATTTTGTACTGACCATATTCAGGGGGGCGCCATTGTGATCCAACGTGGGGGCGGGGTCTGGGAATATGGTTGGAAGGAGTGATACCCTGTCTAAATTCCTCTAAATATCTAATTGCATCTCTGACTATGATTTTTGCTAGTTTACATTTCCCCTCATGTTTGAAGAGGTTGCAGTTATTCCATATGCTCCAGGCCATGGTCGCAAACACATTCCAGTCAATGTTCGTGGCTTCCTCTCTTTGCTTCCAATAGACATCTATGAAGTCTTGTTTGGTGTTCTTCCAGCTGGGAAAGGTGATACTTGATTCCTTCCATACTTCAGACGCCATCTTACATTCCCATAATGCATGGCCCGAGGATTCTTTTTCTCCACACAAAGCACACTTGTCCTCAATAGCCACTTTCCTTCTAGCCAAACAATGGTTCGTCGGCAGTATATCTTTACTTGCCCTCCACAAGAAATGTTTGATTTTACCTGGGCATTTTAGCTTTCATATGGACTTCCATAGATTTGACATTCTTGAAGCATCCGAACAATCCCTGCTAGCCTTTGTCACTTTCTTTTCCTTCAGCACTTTGAGTGCCACTCCATATGCACTTCTCACTGTAAACGTCCCATTGTTGGTTCATGCCTATGTTCTAGAGTCATCTGAAAGGCTCAAACTGATTGGTATCCCAAGAACAACCTCCGCTTCGTGAGGGATGAAAGTATTCCTCACCTTTTCGCTATCCCAAGTGCCTCTGTCCAGGTCGAAAAAACTCACCACCTTTTCCCCCTCTGAAAACTGATTTCTTAGACTGATCACCCTAAAGGACTCGGGGGTTGGGAGCCATCTGTCCCTCTAGACGTCCACACTTCTGCCATTACCGATGCTCCACCACATACCTTTTTCAAGGATGCTTCTAGCTTCCAGTAAGCTTCTCCACGTGTACAAAGGCCTCTTTCCTAGTTAGGCTTCCAAAAAACTTGTGTTTCTGAAGTATTTTGCCTTTAAAACCTTGTGAAGGAGAGAAGATGGGTTTTGGAGAATACACCACCCCTATTTGGCGAGCAGAGCTAAATTGAAGGTCTTGAGATCCTTAAAGCCCATTCCACCTTCTGACTTCCTTTGACACAACTTTCCCAAGAAATCCAAGCCATTTTCCTTTCGTTTTCTTTTTGACCCCACCAGAAATTTCTTACCATAAAGCAAGACATAGTATACGTCGGGGTGGCTTGAGCCACCACTTTGATGAGTATCTCCTTGTTTGCCCTTAATAATAGCTTACCCTTCCACCCCGCAATCCTTCTTCCCACTTGGTCCTTGATTCAATTGAAAGCATTCTTTTTTCCCTTACTAACCAACAGAGGCAAACCTAGGTATTTTTCATGTTGTTTTATTATCTAAGCCCCAAATAGTTCCTTCACTCCCTCCTGCACCTCACTTGGGGTGTTTCTACTAAAAAAGGGAGAAGTTTTCTCTTTATTCAGTTTCTGTCCCGACTGCTGCTCATACTCCTTTAAAATTTGGCTCACCCGATTGGCCTCCTTCAGGATTACTTTGCAGAAGATAATACTATCGTCAGTGAAGAATAAATGGGATATTTGGGGAACCCTTCTACACATTGATACCCCATTAATCCACACCATTCTCACCTCCCTTTGGATCATGGCTGAAAGGCTTTTAGCATATAACAAAAATTAGTACGGAGAGATACGGTCTCCTTAACGAAGACCCTTTTTCGGTATAATTCTTCCTTTAGTTCATCGTTGATGAGTACCGAATAAGACACGATTTTCACGCACATCATAGTAAGCTGAATCCACTTTTCTTGAAAGCCCATCTTCCTCATCATTGCCTCTAAGTACCTCCATTCCACCCTATCATAAGCCTTGCTTATGTCGACCTTGACATCCACCAGTCCTTTCTTCCTCTTTCTTCTCATGTTAATGCAATGCATTGTCTCAAAAGTGACAAATACATTATCTGTGATTTATCTTCCCGATACAAAGGCACTCTAAGATTTATTTATCACCATTGGCAGGATCCTCTTCAGCCTATTTGCAAGGACCTTGGACATGATTTTATATATTACTTTGCATAGACTGATCGGTTTGAACACCATAACCTTTTGCGAACACTTCACTTTCAGGATTAGACAAATATAGGTCTCATTTAAAGAATAGGGCATAATACCAAAATTTAGAGTTTGCAGGACATAGCTAATAACATTGGGACCTACTACATCCCAATACTTCTGGTAAAAGATAAGGGACATACCATCCGAGCCGGGAGACTTTGCGGGGTGCATTTGGTTTAGAGCAATTCTGATTTCCTCCGCACAGAATCCCCAAGCAAAGACTCGTTCATCTCAGGGGTATTCCGAGTATCCATTACTTCCACCTTGGCTTCATAATCACATGGATGTTCTGTGCTATAAATGTTGGCAAAGTAATCTAGAATGATCTCCTCGATTTTTCCTTGTTCCTCATGCCAGTGCCCACCTGCTCCCTAGAGGCCTTCAATTCTATTTTTCCTCTGTCTTTGGGTTGCTGTTGCGTGGAAAAACTTGGTAATTTTGATCTCCACCCTTTATCCACAACGCTCTGGATCTCTGGTTCCACATCACTTCCTCCTTTATAAGCACTTCGTTGATTTCTTTCCTGAGCACCTCGATCTCTTCTGCCGTTTCGTGGAGCATATTTAAGGCCTCAAGTTGTTGGAGGTGCTCTTGCTTCACTTTTAATACTTTGTTCAAGTTTCCAAAAACATCTCGATTCCACTTTTGGAGATGGACTTGGCAACTTTTAAGCCTATCTTGAATCTAAAAGCCAAGGCTTGCTCTTAAGGGATCCCAAGCCATTTCAACAATCTGCTTACATCACTCATCTCGGGTCCACATTGCCTCAATTAGAAACTGTCTCTTCATTGGTCTTGATTGGGCCTTCCTTTCCAAAAATAGTGCAAGCAAACAGTGGTATGAGGTGGACATAGCCACATGGTATACTTTTGCTTCCGGGAACATGCCTCTCCACCCCTCGTCGACAACCATTCTATCTAGTCTGATCAGCATCCTTTGCTCGCTTAATCGCCCATTACACCATGTTTATCGTTGCCCCACAAAACCCAAATCCATAAGACCACAATTGCTTAAGCTTTCCCTGAACTCCATCATTTGCTCAGCATCCCTCTCCAACCACCCCAACTTCTCATCTGATTATGTAATTTCGTTAAAATCCCCAAAAACAACCCATGGCATATCGCATTGTTTTTTCTATGATTCCAATAATTTCCATGAAATTTGCCTCTTACCTGTATTAGGCTAGCCGTAGAAGCTAGTTGCTCTCCACGGTGTTACCCTCTCTTCGCCATGGACCACCACATCAATATGGGAATTAAATCAGCTTTTCAATCTTACATCTATCCCTTCCTTCCAAATCATAGCCAAACCCCCGCTCTTGCCGTCACTAGGGACCGTAATCCCCTGGGTGAGCTTTAATTTCTGTTGAAAACCTTTCATCTTGCTTACGTTGGCTTAAGTTTCCACAAGGAAGACCAGGATCAATTTTTTCGATGTCACCTCGTTGGTAAGAGTCCGAACCGCCGGGGGTGATCCTAGGCCTCGACAGTTCCAAGCCAAAATGCTCATTGAGCTCGGCAGCGCTACTCCGCAAACGCTGCCACACCGCCATCCTTGTTGATATTTTCCTTACTTTGAATGATACTACTCTGAAACATTTTGATGTGCTTAAGTTCTAGGGTATTTGAGTCTAGCTCCTGCAATGAGATTAGGCTTTCCCTTTTAATATTACTTTCACCCTCTTTTTTAACTTTGCATGGGCTTGCATTTTCTTTCGAATCCTTGGACTGGGTCGCCCTTGCCTTCCGTTTCTAGTGTCCACTTTTTGGGCCTAGACACTCCACAGTCCAACCCAACTCGTTGGAATAGGTCATCACCATTAGGCTTGGGGCCCAACTCATTGGAATAGGTCATCACCATTGGGCCTGGGGCCTTTTTGTTCTTCTTTGGGCTTCCCTCGCACTAATCCACTCTATCACTTGGTTTTTCTTGAAAAACGAAGAGAGGATCTTCCTTTTGTGGTGTCACCATCTCCCAATGCATCGCTTCTCCCATTTCTTTTCGGGATTCGTTTTCTTCCTAAGCTTCCTTACTTAGGATTGGAGAGGTGCTTCTTGAGGGTTTTTTTGAGTAGGTGACCCTTCCTCTTTCATGAAAAAGCCCCACTTTCTGCAACTCATCTTCAGTCTATTTTGGCTCCTTCCCCTTGTCTCTGCTGTCTTGGACTGGTATCTTTGACTTGGGGTTCCCATAGAAACCTTTGCTTCCTTCTGGTGGCTGTAATACTATCGCTTCCTTATATCCGCCTTCTAGTGCCACTCCCTCTGGTATTCCTCCACCCCCCTTGTCTGGATCTTCATTCTTGTCCATTGCCTCCTTGTTACCATTTTGAAATGACTCTCTAATAGGTTTTCTTATTATCTCTCCCCTTAGCCATGCTCCATTCTGGAGGTTCTTTGGGTCGAGTTGATTTCCACTCCCTTCAATCTTTGCGCAGTCTCTCAGATCATGGCTTAGGAGGCCACACTTGTAGTAGAAATTTGGAAGCCTCTCGTATTTAAAATAAACCCCTCGTCCTTCAGCTCCCTCAATGATAACCTACTTCCCCTGAATTAGTTTTTTCGTGACATTAACCAAAACTCTGACTCTTAAATATTTTCCCCACTGTACTCCGATCTCCGCTACATCCACTTCCAAGACATCACCGATAGCTGAACCTATTGTACGCCTTGTTTCTCTTGTTCTACACTTAAGTGGTAGATTGTGTATCTGTATCCAGAAGGGAGACCATCTTAGCGAAATTTCCTTTGGCACTTGTTCCCCTTTAAATTCTTGGAGGAGAATAAGTTGTTTATCATAGCTCCATGGACACATCTCTAGGACTTTCTTTTTGTCTTTTTCATCTTCGAACTCCACCATAAACATCTCATCCTCAATCTCTAAAATTTGAACGAATTTTTCGGTTTCCAAACCATTCTTAGATTCTTCCTTAAAGCATCAAGAACAGTACTCCTTCGTAAAAAGAACCTTCATGACTAGACAGCATCTACCCACCTCTTTCGCTGCCTTTGTGCTATTACTTCCTAGGACAATCTTCTCATCCTCCTCCTTGATAAAGGATAGCTTCCTCCACAGAGATTCTAGCTCTTCCTCCATAATCCTAGTATCCGACCTTACCCGAGGGAAGCCATATAGGACCCTACAAGACACTCACTGCTTCCACATTACTAGGACACAATTGATTTACTTAGATGGAGTAATAATTAATTTACTAATGAAGTGACCATTACACTAAAAATATAAGGTATATTGAAGTTACTCATGTTTCAGTTAAAAAAAAAAATTTGAATTTCACGTGGGTGTCATTGTCAAGCATGGGCACAATCAACAAAAATCACAATCTCAAAAATATAACAAAAAGATGTACTATGTACCCTCCAGACTGCATAACATATGAAAAAAAAAAAGATTTGCAAGGTATGTAAGCTGCTCCCCGTTTTGGCAAAGCATCTCTGATTTTATGATTTCAATCTTCAGCTCTTTTACTCTTTCTCGATTAGCATTAAACTAGCATTCAATAGTCTCATCTCATCTTTAAAATGTGTTTGTTTAGAGGTGAAATAGTGTGAATGGAAAACTTTGGAAAAAAAATAGGAAGAGAAACTTTTTTGAGTGTGTTTGGTTGGACAGTGGGGTTCAGGTGTTTTTTTTTCCGAGTCCACGAAAAAGTTTTCTGCCAAAAATGGAGAGAAAACTGGGAAGGGGAAGCTCTTCCAAAAATACTCTTGGAATTCACCTCCAAGTCTCCAATGTGCTCTTTTTTTTTTCTTTTTCTTTTTTTTTTTTAATAAAAACGTTGGTATCCTTTTTTTTTCTTTGCTTTTGTCTGGAAGTCTTGGTTTCTTTTCTTTTTATTTTTCTTTGATTTTTTTTTGGATGTATAGCTTTCTTCTTCTTCTTCTTCTTCTTCTTCTTTTTGGGTGCTCATATGTTTATTTTCTCATTAATTTTTTTTTTTTTTTTTTTTTACTTTAATGAAGTGTCCATCTATACATAAATTTTTTTTTTAAGTATAATGTGTTACTTTTTATTTTATTTAATAGGGACATGATGGTAAATTTATACAAACTTTATTTTCAACCAAACAAAAAAGTTTTCCATATCTCCACTTTTCCATCCCTTCAACCAAACACAAACGAGGAAAATTATAATCTTTTCTATCATCTTACTTTTCCATCCTTTCTATATTTTACTCTTCTTTATTTTTATGAATTCTCATTATATCTCTTTCATTTTTATTTTTACCAATAAATTTGAGATTTCCTCATATCTTATTTAGTACAGACCTAATAAGTTTGTCATTCCTTTTATTTTCACACCTCAAGAAGAGAGAGCATTATTTCACTATAACATCTATGAATTTTCTCTCATTTGAGCCTAGTAATGGATTATGATTTGCACTATGCAATTATCCTCTCTCTTTTTCTCAATAATTTTTTTTTTTATTCAATAGTTGAGATTTAAAGTTATTTTCTCAATTGCGTCTCATCAACTAATCTCAATCTCTTAGTAATTAGAGCACAACCACTTTACATAAATCCTCATCCAAATCTCCTCTTCTATAAATTCTAATACCCTCTCATCTCCATCTTCACCACACAAGCCCAAGAGCTCTCTCCCATTTTCTCTCCATAACATTTCTTCCCCTCCATTCTCTCAAATACGAATCAAACCCATCTCTCAAATACTCTTTTTCTCTCTATTATGTGCATCCATGATGTTAGAAATACAGAATAATTGTATTGTATTTCATCGAGTAATAGAATATACATAAGTGCCTTTATATAGGAGGCAGAGTGTGCAGTACAAGAAAGTGTGCTATACAAGTAAACAAGGTGGGCCTAAAGCCCACATACCCTAATATACGTTAACAGCCCCCCTCAAACTCAAGGTGGATGTGAGACCAACTTGAGGTTGTCAACCAAAGTGCGAAGACGTCCCTTAGGATGTGACTTGGTGAAGATATCTGCAAGTTGATCTTTAGAAGAAACTGAGATCAGCTTGAGAGCACCATGGACAAGATGATAACGGATAAAATGACAATCGATCTCGATGTGTTTAGTCCGTTCATGGAAGACATCATTGTGAGCAATATGAATGGCACTCTGGTTGTCACAATAAAGAGGAGTAGCGGAGGATGTGGACACACCTAAGTCATTGAGAAGCCACCGTAGCCAAAGGAGCTCAGATGTGGTATCAGCAAAGGCACGATATTCTGCTTCAGTACTGGAGCGGGCCACATGAGTTTGTTTCTTGCTTCGCCAAGAAATCAGAGAAGAACCAAGAAGAAAGTAATAACCAGTGGTGGACCTGCGATCAGTGGGATCTCCTGCCCAATCAGCATCAGAAAATGCACGGAGAACAAGAGGAGACTGAGCAGAGTAGAAAAGACCATGGAAGAGAGTGCCCTTTAGGTATCGAAGAATACGCAGAACAGCAGCATAGTGAGTCGATCGTGGAGCAGATAGATACTGACTTAGTTGATGAACAGCATAGGAAATGTCTGGACGAGTGACAGTGAGATAAACTAGGCTGCCAACCAAGCGTCTGTAAAGAGAGGGATTAGACAACGGTTTTCCCCCTGACGGAGTCAGATGCGCATTAAGCTCAACTGGAGTGTCAACAGTCTTGCTATCAGTGATTCCAGCTCGAGACAAGAGTTCAGAGGCATACTTGGCTTGAGTAACATAAAGTCCATCTGTAGAATGAGTGATTTCAAGACCCAAGAAGTAGCTAAGATGGCCAAGATCTTTCATCTCAAACTGCTGACTGAGAAAATCCTTGAGTTCTTGAATGCCACTGAGGTCATCACCAGTTATGATCGTATCATCCACATACAGGAGAAGTAAAATAGTGCCTTTATCAGTGCGACGAAGAAATAAGGCAGAATCATAATGACTGGCCATGTAACCTAAGCGAGAGATGGTAGAGCTGAATTTGGCAAACCAAGCTCGTGGAGCTTGTTTAAGGCCATAAAGAGCACGCCGAAGGTAACAAACCTTATTTGATTCAACAGAGAGACCAGGAGGAGGTTGCATATAAACTTCTTCACTTAAATCCCCATTAAGGAATGCATTTTTGACATCCATCTGAAAAAGGTCCCATTTTCTGGCAGCAGCAACAGCTAAGAGAGCTCGAACAGATGAGATACGAGCAACTGGAGCAAAGGTCTCTTCATAATCAATCCCATACTCCTGTGTAAAACCTTTTGCAACAAGACGAGCTTTGTAGCGCTCAATGGACCCATCAGAGCGAGTCTTAATCTTGTAGATCCACTTACAACCAACCACAGATTTCCCAGGGGGGAGATTCACCAAATCCCAAGTATGGTTTTTAGATAATGCATCAAGTTCCTCTTTCATTGCAATCTTCCATAAAGGGTCAGTGGAAGCCTCACGATAGGTGTGAGGCTCATGCAGTGTAGCAAGGGCAGTGTAACAATGATAATCAAGTAAATGTGTAGGAATGGATCTTACCCGAGTTGAGTGACGAGGTGGAATGTCTTGTGCAAGATCTTCAGGCGGAGCAGGAGCAGGGGACCCAAGCTCAGGGTTGGGTAGCTCGTCTTCAACCTGTGCATCTTCCACCTGTTCATTAAAGGGTGAACTAGGAAAGGGATCAAAGGTATTTGGTGGTTGGACAGAGAAGTCTATAGGCGGATCAAGAGCAACTATAGGAGGATCAGGAGCAGTTACAGAAGGAATATGTGCCTCATTTGGAAAAAGATCTAAAACAGAGGAGGAAGATAGGAAGGCACGGAAGTGAGAGAGCTCGACAAAGGAGCGATGTTCCCAAAAGACAACATTGCGAGAGATACGAAGACGATGAGAGACAGGATCATAACACCGATATCCCTTTTGAGTTTCGCCATAGCCAAGAAAACAACAAAGCCTTGACCGAGGCTCAAGTTTGTTATGCTCATGTGGCTGAAGAAGAACGAAACAAGCAGAACCGAAGGAGCGAAGGTGGTGATAGTCTGGAGGTGACCCAAAAAGGCGCTCATATGGAGTTTGATTTTGAATAACAGGACTTGGAATGCGATTAATAGCATGAACAGCATGAAAGGCAGCTTCACCCCAGAAAGGAGCAGGAACTTTGGCAGAGAGAAGAAGAGCACGAACAGTGTCAAGAATATGACGAAGTTTTCGTTCGGCTCTACCATTTTGCTGAGAGGTACCTGGACAAGTTAGTTGATGAACAGTGCCATAGGAATGCAAAACAGCTTGGAAGGCATATTGAGTGTACTCAAAAGCATTATCAGATCGAAAAATTTTGATACGTTTTGAAAATTGAGTTTCAACCATTTTTGCAAAACTAGAATATACTTGCAATAACTCAGAACGATGTTTCATATTAAAAATCCAGCTATAGCGAGAGTAATCATCAACAAAGACAACAAAATATCGAGACCCACCAATACTAGAGACAGAAGAAGGCCCCCAAACATCAGAATGAATGAGGTCAAAGATATCAGTAGATATTGATTCGCTAGTATTGAAAGGCAAAGCTGGTTGTTTTCCTAACTGACATGAAACACAATCAAAATTTTCTGTAGACACTGAACCTAACAAACCTCTAGAAGCCAATTGTTGTACACGAGAGGAAGATGCGTGACCAAGTCTAGCATGCCAAAGTGAAAGGGAAGGAGTAGAAGAAACTGCAGCAGCTGCAACAACAGAAACAGGAGCAACAAGTGGAAGACGAAGGTTGTCCACAGGAAATATACGCCCAACTCTGGGACCGGTCCCAAGCTCCTGTCCCGTCCTTGGATCCTGCACAATACACCCAGAATAATCAAAGATAATGCGATAACCTAACTCAGCTAATTGGCCCACAGAAAATAAATTGTAAGAAAGGTCAGGAACATTAAAGACACTAGGAACCAAGAGATTGGCGGTTGAAACGGAACCTATATTATGACCAGACATAGTGGAACCATTTGCTGTGTGAATATTAAGAGGGTGTGGTGCAGGTTTAAGTTCAGAAAATAAGGACGAGTGAGGAGTCATGTGATTGCAACAAGCAGAATCCATAAGCCAAGAGGAAGGAGACATACCAGATAAAGCTGAGAGAGAAGAGGAATAAGATGCATTACCAACCATACGAATGACATTGGCGATGATGTTTTTAAGGTCATCTGTGGACATGGTGAAAGTGCGTCCTGAAGACTTAGACTGTGCAGAGACGGGAGCCATTGGTTGGACACTCTCAGTGTTAGCAACAGTAGCAGCGGATATAGACATAGTTGATTTGTTGCGATGATAGCAAGTCTCAATATTGTAGCCAAAACGTTTGCAAAAACTGCAAAGACGTTTGCTGGATTGTTGGCGACGATTATTGCAACAAAAAGAAGACCTGTCCTTATTTCTCATTTAGAAGCAAAATATGCAAAAATGAAGCGCAAAAATGAAATCTACGCGAAAAACTGGGTAAGGAGGACCCGGACTGCAAAAAGTCAACTCTGGTCAAAAGTCAACGGTCAACCTTGTCAAAGTCAACGGATGACGTCAGCAGGCTGACAGGTGATTACGTCAGCAGATGATGTGGCGCTGACGTAATCAGGTGACGTCAGCTAGGGCTGACGTAAGCAGGCAGGATGATGACGTCAGCGAACAAGTCCGGCGCGTGGGAGCGCGTGCCTGTGACAGGAGGCGCGTGACGGCGCGTGACGAGTTTTGGCGGCGCGTGGAGGCGCGTGCAAGTGACGCCGAGAATTCTTGTGGCGCGTGGAGGCGCGTTGAAGCTCCGATGAAGACGAAATTTTACAGAATGGCAGATCGGAGAGACTACTTTCCAATGATGCTATCTGTGGTCTGATCGGATAAGCAGAAGCGGTGGTGGCGGCAAGGCAGTGGTCTTTGATGTACTGGAGTCGCGGTGAAGGCAGTGGTACTGCTCACAAAAACGGCTGCAGAGGACACCCAAGAAGAAAGGACTGCGTAAGAGCGGCACACCAAAGGATTAGAGCAGTGGCTCTGATACCATGTTAGAAATACAGAATGATTGTATTGTATTTCATCGAGTAATAGAATATACATAAGTGCCTTTATATAGGAGGCAGAGTGTGCAGTACAAGAAAGTGTGCTATACAAGTAAACAAGGTGGGCCTAAAGCCCACATACCCTAATATACGTTAACACATGACAAACGCTCAGCCGCCGCAGTAGCAAGCACCACAACATCACTCTCTGAGGAGGGTTGGGTATATTCTTGAACTTTCATTACTCTGTTGCACATAATGAAACAACAATGGATTCCTTTAAACCTCACAGCTATAGATACTTCTAAATAAAAGGCAAAACCCTGTTATTGTAAACTGATGATCCCCTTAATTTGCTTTGGTTTAAAGCTTGAATCTTGATATGTGAATTTTCTTTTGATACATTGATAATTAGGGGTAGAGGGATGTGAACCTTAAGAGAACATTATTAAAGGGGGTAAGGCTTTTGTTTGTGTTGTTCGTGTGTATTTTATGCATTCATAGAACTACATGCATGTGTGATTTGGATTTTCGTATCTTTGACCGCTACACCTTGTTAGCTTTCGTTTTTCTCAATATTTTTTTATATATTTTTATCTTGTAATTATTTCTACGTTTTTTTATTTGTTATACGCTTTTTTTTTTTTTCAGACATTTGGAGTTTTTTTAATCACCCCGGACGTGTGGGAAAAAACACATGCTATTTGCTGGCAATCTCTAGGATACACGGTATGTTAATTTTCACTGCACTCTCTTTTTCTGTTCACACTTTCCATTACTGGTGCCTCATTTTGTTTTTTACGTTATGACTTTCCAAACTTAAGAATTCCTTTAATAAATTATAAACAAATTGCACTTTTAAATTAAAATATTCATGAGAGTGGCACGTTCAAAGTTTCACAAATGAGAGAGTGGCACGTTCAAAGTTTCACAAATGAGAATAATTATATTTTAGCAACAAAAAAAAAAGAGAATAATTACATATATTTATATATATTATTTAGGCAAAAATGCAAAACTGACCCTCTAATTTTCACTCTTTTTCATTTCAGTCCTCTAATTTTCAGTTTTGTCAATTCAGTCCTCTAACTTTCAATTTTTGTCAATGCAGGATTCCGTTAAATCCCAATTATGGCTGCCGTTAAATTTACTCCTTTTTTTCGGAATTTTTTTTTTTAAAAAAAAAAAAAACATTTTCCTCATCTTCCTCATCAAACCTTCCTCTGAAGGTACCGCATGTAAGCCGAGATGGGCGATTCTGCCGTTGCGTGCACCGTTGGGAATGGCGGCAGAGGCGATAACGGCGTTACTGGGTGTCCATAGTTGTTGTTGTGGTGGTGGTGGCTGACGTGGACGCCGGAATTCGTAACGCCATTGTTGTTGTTGGGAATGGGGACCACAGCGGCAGAGGCGGCGTTGTTTAGCAAAGGAGGCAGGCGATTGCCAAGGACCTCATCTTCCTCATCAATATCAAACTCGTCATCGTCCTTGAAGCCCTAGAAATCGAGCTCGAAATCATCGTCAACATCAACCACATGCTTTGAGAACCTCCTTCCCGAGGTGGGTTTTTTCCGATCTCCCCGGAGATAGTCCGCCATGAGCCACCGAGGCCCGACCGGCGCTATGAGCAAATTCAATAACTTTATCAAACAAACCCATTCAAACCAGTTTCTGCTAATACTCAAAACCCACAAACCCCAAAATCTGAAACCATATACCCTCTAAACCAAAGCACCAAGATAAAACCAAACTATGATAAAATTCAATAAATATCAGACAAACCCATTCAAACCAGTTCCTGCTTATACACAAAACCCACAAACCCTAAGTTCTGAGACCATATACCCTCTTAACCAAAACACCAATTAACATGAAAAATTTTCAGATAAAACGACAAAGTAAGGAAAACCCAGCAAATTTATCAGATAAACCAACATGATTTCGACAAACCCATCATCAATCATCCAAAAATTTTCACAAACATTCATTAGATATATCAAAATATAGGATGTAACAAATTTGGGTTCAACAGGAAAGAAATTCCATTTAGGAAAAAACAAGAAAGTTGGTACTTTTTAGGACACTTCAATCGACAGCGACGACCAAGGAAGACAGAGTCGAGGTTTGCTCAATCAACAGAAAATGTTTTTTTTTTTTTTAATATCAATTTTTTTTCTTTTTAAATTCCAAAATTTATTTTTAAAAAAGCCAAAACGACGTCATTTTGGCTTAAATAACGACAAGACATAACTGAGATTTAACGGAATACCAAATTGACAAAAATTGAAAGTTAGAGGACTGAATTGACAAAACTGAAAGTTAAAGGACTGAAATGAAAAAGACTGAAAGTTAAAGGGTTAGTTTTACATTTTTGCCAATTATTTATATATATAAAAAACGTGTCTCTAGCCTCCCTTAATATATTGAAGACGAAGAGTAAAGAGAAAGTGGGAGGGAAGGGAAAAACAAAAAAAAAAAAAAAAAAAAACTCTACTAAGTACTAACTGCTCCCACCTTTTTTTATTTTTGAGATGACTACCCCTCACAGATGCATTTAAGAGAATACAACGCCTGCCAACCCTTTCTCGTTTAGATGCCTTCATTAACGTTCCAGCTTCAAGACCTGGTTTGCCTTCAGATTATGGTGCTGCTGACTTTAGTTCTCCATTTGTAAATTTTAAGTTTTTTTTTTTCTTTTTAATTTTTTTTTTCGAGATGCTTTATAAAATTTTCTATCATTAATTTGGTAGTTTTTTATTTCATACAATTTGGATAGCGTTTCTATCCTGCGTTTTGGCGTTTTACTTTACTTTTTTTTTTTTCTTTTTTTTTTTGACGCGCACATTTCACGTGAGAGTGTCTCTCAGTGCACGAGACCCACCACCTCTTTGACAATTCAAATTTTCATTGGAATGGTACTGTTTAGTGGGTCCTGTGTACTGTTCATGGGACTTACAAATTTCTTTTTTCAGCAACTTTTTCATTAAAAATAGATCACACGGCACTATTCACACATTTAAAAATTATTTTGCTACAGTTTTTTTAGTTTTCAGTTTTCATTTTTAAATTTTCAGCGAAAAAAGCGATATCTAAACACATCCATGTATTTTTGTTAGGCAAAAACATTGTTGTGCTGTTTTTCTCTCTGTAGACTTCTCAAAACATTTTACAATCCTTACATAAAATTGTTGCGTGAGATTGTTGAAAGCTGAAGCTGAGGAAAACATTTGGTTTTGTAGGTGATGGTTGGGAGGATTTTGTTGAGTACTATTTTATTTCTGCTTGGCACCTTTTGGTCTTTAGATATGAAAGAAATTCAAATTTTCATATTATTATATTTGATAAGACTTCCACTGAGACTCGGTATTCATCCAAGAAGAATGTTAATTTGAAAGATCTTGTGGACTTAGCAGAATTAGATGATACAAACATCTCAAGGCATGGAAAGCAGCTTGAAAGCTCGAAAATGTGTGAAAATACAAGAGCTGTTTAGACCCCCAAATTAAAATTACGGCTCGGTTGATTTTACTCTATCTTAAACCAAGTGCGGAATAGAGTAAAAGCGAGCGAACAAACAATAAAACTACTCTAAGCCATATTCATCAAAACACATCAGTAAAATGAAAGCTAAAAGAATAGGGAAGAAGAATGCAAACACAAGATAACACGCCGATGTGGTATCGAAGAGGAAACCGAAGTACTCGGTGAAAAACCTCATCATCGCCCTCCAAGCGGTAAATCGATTCACTAGAGAATAAGTTGGAATACACGAATAACAAAAGACCCTCCAAGCCTTGTCTACCCCATGTACTCGAGCCCTCCAAGCTCCTGCTACCAATTGACTTTGCCAAGCCTTGTCTTCTCTAGCTCTCCAGATCACGCAATTCAACCCGATTACATCCACCAAACAAATGGCTTCTTTCAATACTTCCCAGCAGCACCAAAACCTCACTTTACACTCAGGATGAGTGTGGTAAGTGTTTGGGCTATCGACCTCTCAAGGATTTGAAAATGGAGAGGTAGGAGTTGAGGAAAACCACAATGGATTGTGTAAAGGATTGTGGGTATAACAATCTCTAACTCTCAAGAGTTGTGGTTAGGATTTTCTCTCTGAAAAACATTTCTCTCAATATGTGGGTAATGTGGGTATATATAGTGTGTGTAGAGACCTGATGTATCAAATATGACAAATTGGCAAAATAGAATGTCATAGGGGTGTCCAAACAAAATCGGGAACCGACCCACCCGACCAAACCGTCCGATCCGGCCCGAGAACCGGCCGACCCGACGCCGGTGACGGGTCGGCGGCGGATCTTTGCCCCCTGAACCCAAAAATGGCGGGTCAGTTGGCGGGTTGAGGCTGAGAAACCGATTTTCAACCGACCCGACCGTATACTGACTGGAAAGCGCTGATTTTCTGTCTGATCTGAGGAGATCCATTCGAGTTTAGGCGAGATCTCGTCGAGATTCGGCCTGATCTCTTCGAGATATGCCGAGATCTCATTGAGATCCGGCCAGATCTAGCCGAGATCAGCTTGATCTCTTCGAGATCCGCAGAAATCTCGTCAAGATCCGGTCAGGTCTCGCCAGATCCGGCGGCTTTTGGCAAAATCCGGCAGTTTTTCTCACAACCCGAAACCGACCAAGGACCGATCTGCACCCGATGAAAATCCGACCACCCGAACCGACTCCGTTCACCGTTCGGCGGCGGGTCTGTGCATGAGAAACCCAAAGTGATCGGGTCGGTTCCGGGTTGGGCACAAACCCGACCCGGACCGACCCGTGGACAGCCCTATTCGTATGTATCTCGCGGGAAGGCCTTACCCATAAGACACTCGTGAAAACCAGCTGTCGACATCTGTCATGACTCTTCACATTCCAGTCATGTGCTGAGCACATGCTTCACTTCGCGAGAAGGCTTCTCATGAGCTATCCGCAAAAACTTCTTTGCTCTTCACTTTGCCTTAAGTCTTCACACTCTCTCTCACACATAACCCCTACAAAGAAATCCCACATAAAATACAAAGTACAAAAGATTGAACAAAATTACAATTAAATTTGGCACGGAATTAGAGCCAATACAAAATAGTTGTAAATCACAACTTTACACAGCCTTCTAACACTTCTTCAAAAGGAAGAGAGAGAGCAATCCAAGCAGCCAAAATGTCTATGCCTAATGGCCTGTTTGGATGGAGGGGGGGAAGGAAGGGAAGTGGAGGGGAGTAGAGTAGTATTAGCTAAAAATAAGCTAATTTTGTACTAAATCTACTCTACTCTACTCTACTCTACTCCCCCTCCCTCAATCCAAACGGACCATAAAGATCGTTCTTTCATGGCTGTCATGCAACCATATAATATACGGCTTAACTATGTTGTAAGTCTTATATATATATATATATATACACACACATGATTTCATTATGAAGTTCTTTAAATATGGCCTTAAAAATATATGTGCTTAACTATGCAATTGTTCTTTCTTGTGCAGCATGTGCCTAAGGAATTTGCTGTCAAGCATATTGCTTGGAATCAATTTGTGAATCTTCAGACTTGCGGAAAAGACAATGGCGTGTCCGGTGCTATTGCCATACTGGTACATCTTCAGTCATGAGAATGGAGAAAGGATGGGCTGAATTTTCAACAGAAAATCATATAGAAGAATTGAATATTATAACAGAGCATTTGAGACGAACTCAAGCTTGGATTTTTGAGTTTCTTGGCCTTTTGTTCATGGAAGATTAAGTTCCTGTCTCTCCTAGAGTTTATTTATGCTCATAATCATAGACTTTGTTTTCTAATTTCTGTTATAGTTCCTTTTTCTTTTCTTATCTGTGGGGCTCATCTTGCTCACTAACCATTTAGCTAAGGCTTTGTTTTTCCCCTTTCTTTGTTCTTGCCCATAAAAGCACACATACATGCTTATAAATTTGCAAATTCAGTAATTTTTGGTATCCATGTTGTAAAATATTGGTGTATACGTGTTCTAATTATATGATCAGAAAATTGATTGGTTAGATTTATTTATTTTTAAGTCATGTCATTGTATCATAAATTCTTAATTATTGCTGAGAATTTTTTTTATATTTGCAAAAAAAAAATAAAAAATAAAAATTGAATGGTACAATGAATTCACATAAAACTCAATTTGGTGGCTGAAGAACTCATTAACTCTTACCAATATAGTTGTGCGCTTTCACATTTTGACTTGTAGATAGGACAAAAGGGTATTGAATGGTTAATTTAATATATACTAGCATTTTGGTGCTAAGATTCGGAAGTGAGTTTTATGGGCTTTTATTATTTTTTCACTTGAGAGTATTGGCAGAGTATAGCTTCCCATGTTGTCATACCAGATGCTTTACCTAATTTAATTGGAGATATTTTTATGTTCTTTTACGGCAGGTGAACGTCAAAACACATGTAATTGTTAGTGAACCAACAAGAATATTTGTAAAGATGATGGGAATTAGCAAGTGGATTTACTTGTGATGGGGGTTTATAGTTTATACTTTTGGCCTTATTAAAAGTGTAATTGTATGTTATTATTAGTCTATTATTGGAGGCTAATGCATTGTTATATGTTTACTTGGAACATATGAATAACATATCTCTAATTCATGCGTTCATGTCATAAAGATGACTATCATCATAATTTTCATAAATCACATAAGAACGTCTTATTGTAATTCACTGCTTATTGATTATCATATATATTTCATAATCAGGAAAAACAATTTGATGTCTGTAAATAAACTTCTAGGGGCGTCTTAGATTTTTAGATGGGACACAATGTCAATTTAGCTAAAACCTTCTAGTTTTACTGATCCTTAAGTCTCATGTATGCAAGCCAAGCCTTATCGCTAACCCTATGGTTTTAATCAAGTTTCTCGTGCATGGTTCAACTGTTTATTTATTTATTTATTCACAGAAGCTTCTATGTCTTTTGCTCTAGTGTATTGATGTTCGTTTATTCTCACAAGACTATTTGAATCTTTATTCTTGCTGTACTTATGCATTAATAAATCATTAATAATTGTACTTATTTTGAAAAATATACATTACAGTTTAAAATTAAATATTTATTAAATTTTAATTTAACATTCTGCCTAAACTTATAAACTCAACTACGGGTATTTTAGTATTTCAATATTATTATTATTTTATTTTATTTGGGAGAAGAAAAAGATCTGGCTTTAATCTAGACCTAGTTAATTACCATACTAGTGAGTAGTGATGGTGACAATACAATGACAATTAAAGCTTTGCTTTATTTGGCTTAAATGTGCCTAATAGATGTCATCTCTGATCAATCAATATCTGCTAGGGGAAGGGCACGCCTCTGATAATTGAGAGAAGAGAATCATCCGAGATTTTGGCTCAGAAAAGCCTCTGACCCAAAGAACTATATATTGGGTATGTTTTTAATAGTTTTGATCAGATTCTTTTCCCAAAATTTAATATTTTTCCCTACATAAAGTAATTCGAAATTAATGAAATAAACTTGGACCACACTTGATAAATGAGAGTATTATTAACTAAGTTTATAAAGTATGGTAATAAAATGTTAAAGAAAAACCCAGGGGTTGGTCAAGTTGGTTGGGCTCTCGGTCTCAAGGTACTTGTACTGGGCTCAACTGAGTGTGCTCCCTAGTTCGAGTCCTGCTACCTGCACTTTGAAAAGAATTTTCTGGGCTTGCGCTTTACCCCTTCGTGGGCCCACCCGACACAAACAGTTATTAGTCTATGTTGAAAGCCTTGAGGATACACTATGCGAGAGCAAAAAAAAAAAAAAAAATTGTTAAAGAAATTGCAGTAGTACTAGGCTAGTGTGAGAAGTAAATTTTTTTTTAACTAATTGATTAAGTAGGTTGTTGAATTTGCAAAGTTGCACATATTCGTTGTTACTAGTATGTCACTGGTGCTTATGTACAAGAATGACGAATTATAGTGGTACTATTGATATTAGTTTGAATTATTAAACATATAGGATATTAGTTTGACCAAAACATTTGAAGATACTAAAATATTTTTTCCTTACAATTTTCATGATATTGGTTATGCCAAGTTTCTCATTACATTACTATTACATATATAATTTTGAAAATTACTATTAGATACTACATATATAATATCAATTCATAATCACTGTCAGTAATTGTACTAAATACAACACAAAATAAAAGATTAAATTGGTCCTATAGTAATTCCTAAATTGAATGGGGATATGTGCATAAGATCGTTCAGCTCAATTACAATTTGTTATGTACAAGATCTTCGCATACAATATATCTTACTATAAAACAATACAAAAAATATGCTCATTAGTTCAGAGAAAAAATAACAGCAAAAATCTAAACAATTTAATTTGTTTGGATGAAATAATGTGTAACAAGGACATCTAATTAGGGTTTGGTAAATTCTCAAAAAAAAAAATTAGGGTTTGGTAACACCAATTGAGAATGAGCATTATAGATTTTGGATTAATCAAAGAATTAAAAAGTTTGGCCATGATTTAAATTTGGAGGTTTTGATGTTCTTAAGGTTTTTGTGTAAAATTGAAGGTATAAGTATCAAATTAAGATAACTATTTATAAGTATCAACATCTAAATAGGTAAGGAGATCACAAGTTGTGATTAATTTAAAATTATCTTATATAAATTTAAGAATCTTTCCAATTATTGGATAAATTGAATATTTGTATTTTGGGGTTGAGGCAAGTGGGCTTAGTACACTGCTCCACTTACTTTCCCCATATTTCTTGAGTGTATCCTCTTTGCATGATATATTATATTATTAATGCATATGACCCCTTTTCATAAATTTTATTCATAAATCAAATCCTTCCACTTTAATATATTATAAACAAAAGCCATCTTCCACTAAGAGCATTCGCAATGGAAAATTGTATCATATTCTATTTTACCCTCTCAAAAAGCTACTTTATCAATTATACCATACCATTTTACAACACACCCAACATCCCAATTTTTATTTTCCTATTCTACTCATTAAAATAATATATATTACCCACTAAAATAATATAATATATTCCAATACAACTCTCTCTCTCTCTCTCTTCCACTTTATCAATTATAATATATTATTAATTTTACAATTATGCTACAGTGCCATCCTACATTTAAGATGGCATTGTAGCACAACTGCAAAAAAAAATTGAATTATGGCATTTTACGAGTCCGGTTGCCAACACCTTTTTGTGCCTTGATTGTACTTTTCCCCTACATTTCTCATTTGCAATTGCCAATGGGAATGCTCTAAGTAGAGGACTTTGTTTCGGGAGAAAATGGCTATTTAGCCTTAATTTGTGAACTATATAGCCAAACAACTCCAATTTCAAACTATGTAGCAAAATACCATCGTTTTGGAACTCGATATAGCTGATGTCAAATTCTAACTGAAACACAATATTAGAAATGTTGAGTTCTAAAACAAAGATATTTTGTTACATAGTTAAAAGTAGGCTATTTGGCTATATGGTTCAAAAATCAACACAATATAGCCATTTTCCCCCTTTGTTTCTTTCTTAATTCACTAATGCGATCTTTCTTAAATAAAAATAATTCACTAATGCGAGGGTTGTATTTTTTTCTTTCTTAATTAACCAATGTGATCTTTCTAAAAAAAATAATAATTCACTAATGCAAGGGTTGTATACATTATCCAACTATTGTGAGCTCCAAAGATTTCTAAATGCTTTGCATGGTGTTGTAATGCAACTTTTTTCCTTGAACTGTAATCCGTCCAATCTCGACCGTATGATGTGTTATTATCCCATCTAGAATCCCTCCACAATTTGCAAATGAAGCTATCCATCCATCTCCCCTCTTGTTATGGACAAATCAAGCACACAAGATACATAAGTTGAGTTGTATTGCTAGGTCACCTTAATTTATCTCTGTGCCAAATCCATTCAATTAAATCCCAAATATGCATTCATTAAAAGTAGGTAACAAAAACTTACACCACATAAATATACTAAGAGATAATAGATTAGCAAAACTGAAGATCTTTCTATTTTCTTCTGAAATGTTCAAGTTTTAGTTTGTATTTTACATATCTCACTTGAAGCAATAGCAATCAATTACCATAGAAGCAAGTACTCCACAATTTTCTATTATCCTTACGATGATAAATCATCTAAGCACCAAGATCCTATTACAAGGTTTTACATTGAGAAGTTGCACCATATCAATTTGAAGTACAAAACGTTAGATTGGCCAAAGAACCAACTCAATTAGACTTACTTCCAATTGTTTAACATTTTCATTATTATTATTATTTTTTTTTTGATCTTGTTTAACATTTTCATTGTTTTTACTTAGTCGTCGTAAAACAGCCAGAGATGAAACTAATCAAGACCTAAATTACTTCTCACCCTTTTACGATATCAGCTAATATTCTCCAAGCTGATATTTTCTCTCATCTACTATTCTTTATATTCCTATTGGAATTAGATGACTTTATGGGCAATATAATCAGAGTTTGGATTAATTCAGTAGAAGTTTAGTAATTGTGAGAAATTGCCTAGCTTCAAATAGTCATATGATTAGTTGATGACATGAACTTACAAGAGAAAGATGATCTCTACCTCTCCTCTTAATATAATTACATCAAAAAAGTGAATTGCAGAATTGAAACTCTTAATCAGAAGTCAGAACACCTGTAACTTTAGTTGCTTTTGGCTATTTGATAATTTTCTCCACAATTGTCCTAGAGAGCTTGCCCTTAGCTTGGTAACTTGTAAGAGGATTTTAGCAAAGGATATTGAAATTCTGCAACAACATGGTAAAAAGGACCAATCACATTTATTTGACATTAAGGAATTTTTTTTTTTTTTTTTTTGAGAATCGACATTAAGGAATTTAAGATGGTAGAAATCTAATAATCTATAAATTCCAGCAAAGAAAATTATAAAGAGAATCATATTCAATTCACATAAGCAACTATCTATATATTAATTTCCCATCATAATGAGAATGACATGACAAATTCAACAAACAATTGTCAAAAAATAAAAACCACCTATAGGAAACACAACCAACTAGCAGCTGATATAGCTTTAAATCCAATAAACCACTTTAGTTTACACTATGCAAACATCCATAAACCAATTTAAGTTGCATTTTTCAAACACCTCATACGCAAAATTGTAAATAGAAAAAGAGAAGTTATGCTCTCACATATACCTCATCCAATCCTAAAGCAAAGCCAGCCAATTAGTCTATTTTGCTTTAAGCCCCATAGCTATTATAAGACAATAGCTATTATAAGACAAGTTCATTATTATTAGGGCAAATTACAACTTACTCACCTGTGATTTAGCCGAAATTTAAGTTGTCTACCTGTAATTTGAAATTTGACACTTTACCCACCTAAGGTTAGTCCAGTTAGAGTTCTTTAACCCACTTTTGTTAAAAACAGGGTTAAATATGTAATTTTGTTCCACTTTTATGTCTTTCTCCTCCAAAAACATAAAAAACATAAAAATACAAGATCAAATAAGATTAAAAACAATTCAACAGAACATTTACATCATGAGATTTCAAATCATAAGTAAACAACTTAAATTTTGATCAAACCTCAAGTAAGTAAAATGACAAATTTCAAACCACAAGTGAATAAGTTGTAATTTGCCCTTATTATTATTTGTGCCAGGTGTATAAGTGTAGTCTTTTATCCGTTTGTGTTATGTTTTGTATATTATTGCGTATTTAGCATTTTATAATGTCTACCATGTTAAAGCATTTGAACCCATATGACTACAGGGTGAAGAAAACGAACTTTCGTGTCTTTTGTCTCTATTGGATTCTATCTCATCATACATACTGGATGATTGGTTGATTGGGGTAAATTAATCCCTTTCAGAAAACTTGTAAGAAAAAGTTAAGTAATGTTTTGGGTGAATGTGCAAGTGAAAATACTGATAAATATGTGCATGCATAATCTCAAATCTAATTGAATTTGGTAAAATACATCTCCGAACTATTCACAAGTTCAAAAACCTAGCACCAATCTTCAAATAAATAAATAAAAGAAAAATTAATCCTTTAGGAAAATTTGAGTGTAAGGTGCATGCGAATAAACATGGAACAGAGTATACCTGTTTCTTAATGCATAGCCTTCAAGGAAACAACCTACAACCTAAATTATCTATGTTCATTACTCTTGCTTAATGTGATAACTTTGGTTTCTTCTTTCATTAGTTCGGCGATCCCTGCAAGTCAGACCCAATTTGTTCGAGCACTTTATATTTATAAAACAAAAATCATTTGGAATGGCTGAGGAAAGTGGAAAGGGTAACAGTAGAGAGAGAGAGAGAGAGAGAGAGAGCAATAAACTTACAGCACCAAAGCATCATAGAGCCACAATTTCCTAGACAAGGGATACTTTTTGAGAAGGAACTGAAATATCATTCAACAGCAAGAAAAAAGATACACAGGCCACTGAAAAACAACAAACACAAGAACAAGGAACCAGCAACAGCTTAGACCAAGAACACATCTCCACCTAGCTAGCTCCCTCAGATCTGGCTAACTCAGACAAAAAATCTGGAATCTCCAATTTCCACATGACAGATTCTTTGATTCTTCTAGCATGCTAAGCTAGTTCATGGGCTATTTTGTTGCTAGTCCTATTAATGTGTCTGATTTTTGACTCCTGGAAATTGCATAAACTTTGCACAATGCCCTTCACAAAGTGGCCAACAACTCCTCTAACATCATTAGCTTCAACAACTTGGACAATCAAGAGAGAGTCGCTCTCTATGATAACTCTCTCTAGGCCAAGCTTTTCTGCCAACAGCCCAGCACACATCCCTGCTCCACTGCAGCTGCCTCAGTTTCCTCAATAGAATATCTTCCTTAGAGGGGCAAAGACATGGCTGCTACAAATCTACTGTCACTATCTGGAACTACAACTCCAATTCCTGAATGTCCATTGGCCAAAGGGATAGCACCATCCACATTAATGGTGTAAAAGCCCACAGGAGGAGGTTCCCAATGATCCTTCTTATCCCCCATGTGTTTAATTTTCAGACCATTTGTTTCTTTGAAGTCTTCAATCATGCGGATAGCAGCCCCCCAGATGTGAGTTTCTGAGGTTCCATTTGCCCCATAAAGCACCTGGTTTCTATTGTACCAAATCCTCCAAGCCACCCCGAAAAATTTCTCCAGGTCCTTTTGGGTTCCTTGGTGCAGGATCTCAATAGCCAAATCTGGAATATCCATGTTGTTTCCCATTAGACAAATAGGACAATCATCCCACATCCTCCAAACATTACTAGCTATGTTGCATCTTAAGATAGCATGATCAACAAATTCAACACCATCATTACACAGCGGGCATATAGGATTTACATGGATTCCTCTTTTATTTATATTTAGCATGGTGGGGATTGCATCCGTACATAACCTCCACGCAAAAATCCTTACCTTTGCTGGAATATTTAGGTGCCACTTCTTCTTCCACAGTGGAGCTTGAGTATCACCAGTAGATGATTCTCCTCTGTCTCACCCTTCCAAAATTTTCCAAGCAACGTAGTATGCGCTTTCACTGTGAAGACTCCACTTTTGTTACCCACCCAAATTAATTGGTCATCTTGTACATGGTAGCTGATGGGTATGTTTAAGATTGTCTCTACTTCAAAGGGCAGGAAGATTCTTTCTAATCTATCTCTTCTCCATCTCTTCGTGTCTTGGTCAATCAAAGCCGAGACCATTGAGAAGTCACCAAAATATTTTCGTGGGGAAATAACCTTGTAAGTGGTTGGGGTTGGTAACCATTTATCATCCCATATGTGAATTGTTTTCCTGCTTCCCACTCTCCACCTGGTGCCTTACTTTAAAATTTCCAAGCTCTTATGGATACTTTTCCATGCATAAGAAGGCTGGTTGCTCGGGTTGGCATTTAGAATATCACCATTTGGGAAGTATTTCACTTTGTACATGCGAGTCATAAGGGATGAGGGGTTGAATAACATTCGCCATCCTTGCTTTGCTAGTATGGCAAGGTTAAAAGCCTGAAGATCACGGAAACCCATACCTCCTTTAAGCTTAGATTTACACATTTTAGACCATCCTACCCATGCCATTTTCGACTCATTGTTCCGCTGCCCCCACCTAAAATTCCTCATCATCCCTTCAATTTCTTCACAAAGGCCCTTTGGAAGAAGAAAACACCCCATTAAGTAGGTCGACACTGCTTGAACCACAGCCTTAATCAAAATTTCCCTTCCACCAATAGAGAGTAGCTTCTCTTTCCAACCTGACATTTTCTTCCCCACTCTCTCCTTTATCTCGGTGAATACTTGTTTCTTTGATCGTCCAATTAGAGAAGGGAGGCCTAAATATTTCTTCAGTTAGGTATCTTGCATTGCCCCCAGAATCTCCTTTACTTCTTTCTTGGTGTCTTCATCAGTGTTTTGGCTAAAGAAAATTGATGACTTCTCTGTGTTTATTCTCTGGCCCGCTGCCTCTTCATACTTTTGGAGGATGGTTTGGAGTTCTTTGCTTTCTTGCCCAAAGGCTTTACAAT
Source organism: Quercus tomentella (assembly GCA_028535165.1). Lineage (NCBI taxonomy): Eukaryota > Viridiplantae > Streptophyta > Magnoliopsida > Fagales > Fagaceae > Quercus > Quercus tomentella. Next base: position 18,181,008 of record JAPQVY010000111.1, on the reverse strand, counting down.
ATATCACGCTATCATCCGCAAAGAGTAGATGGGTTATGGATGGGCTACCTCTACATATAGATATCCCCGAAAGCCTCTTGTTTCTTGCTGCCTCCACAATCAAGCCTGTGAGACCTTCTGCACAAAGAAGGAAGAGATATGGGGATAGAGGGTCACCCTGGCGTAAACCCCTAGTTGGGATTATACTGCCATGGATCACCCCATTAATTAGAATAGAGTAAGATAAGGAAGAAATGCAATTCATCATTAAGCTGATCCATTTGTTGTTGAACCCCATTTTTTCCATAATTTTTTCAAGAAAGAACTATTCCACTAGGTCGTAAGCCTTACTCATGTCTAGTTTTACAGCCATAAACCCTTCATTTCCATTTCTTTTTTTCTTCAAATAGTGCATAATTTCAAAAGCAACAAGGACGTTATCAATTATGAGTCTTCCGAGCACAAAGGCACTTTGGTTTTCTGATATGATGGAATTAAGGATTGGCTTTAGTCTATTGGCTAAGACCTTGGAAATAATTTTATATGACACATTACATAAGCTAATGGGTCGAAATTCACTCATCTTTGTTGGCCTGTTTGTTTTGGGGATAAGATCAATATTTGTTTTATTTAGATCAGCTAGAGATGCATTAGCATTAAGGGTATTCAAAATTATACTACAAACATCTTCTCCTATTATGTCCCAATATTTTTGGTAAAACAGAGCTAACATACCGTCGGGGCCTGGAGCTTTTGTCGGCTGCATTTGACTAATGGCTTGGATGATCTCTTCTTTTTGAAATTCTTTGGTCAGCTGCTCATTCATCTCTTCCGTAATGCATCTTTGAACAGTCTCTGCAACCTCCACTGCTTTTGTTGGAGAGGATGTCGTAAACAATTCTGAAAAATAGTCTATAGCAATATTTGCTATATCCCCCATGTTTTCACACCATCTTCCATCCTTATCCCACGACCCTCTGATTTCATTTTTCCTCTTTCTTTGTGAAGCTCTGTGATGAAAATATTGTGTATTTCTATCCCCCAATTTCAGCCAATCAACTCTTGATCTTTGGTTCCATCTAATTTCCTCCTCATCAAGAAGCTCATTGATCTCTTTCCTCAAGTAGTCAATCTCATCTCCCTTACTTCCATCTCAGTCTGCTTGAACAGCCTCTTGGAGTAGCTTTCTTTTTTCTTTAATCTTCTTTGCATAGAACCCCAGGTCGTTTCGACTCCACTTTGTTAGCATTTCAGCGCACTCCTTTAACCCACCAATTAAATCAGTTTATGAGTTGATGCCCATTTGGTTTCTTGGACAATTTCCCGACATTTTTCATGCCTAGTCCATACTGCTTCAAAGTGAAACCGTTTTTGTTTGTGCCTCTGGGGGAATTGTTAATCTATTAGGATCAATGCACTATGATCTAAAGTTGAGTCCACTACATGAATTACCCTGGCTTGGCTGTAGTGTTGTCTCCATTCTGACGTAGCAAAAACCCAATCTAGTCTTAATTGGATTCTTCCATCTCCAGTTCTACGGTTGCAATAGGTGAATTCAGGGCCTTCAAACCCCAAATCATGGAAGCCACAAGCATTTACCACTCTTTTGAAACCATCCATCTGTTGTTGGGATCTTTCCGATCCTCCGCTTTTCTCTGATGCATATAGAATCTCATTAAAATCTCCCAAGCAAACCCATGGCATCTGAAACTGGCTGTTTAGAAATTGGAGAAGATTCCAAGATTCCTTTCTTTGGTTTGTGTCTGGGTTTCCATAAAAACCCGTAATTCTCCATTTTAAACTCAACTTTGAATCTGTAACTATAGCATCAATATGGTTCCTACTGTAGCTTTTTAGTTCAACATCCAATTCTCTTTCCCACAGCAAGGCAAGCCGTCCACTCCTTCCTTCACTGGGTATAATTATGCCATTTTGGAGCCCTATCTTAGATTGGACTCTTTTCATTTTCTAGACACCTACCTTCGTCTCCATTAAGAAGACAATTTTGGGATTGTATCGTTGCACTAAATCGTGCAACGCTCGAACTGACCGGGGGTTCCCAATTCCCCGGTAGTTCCAACTTAATGAATTCATGGCTCTCGGCGGTGCTGCCTTGCAGCCACCGCCGTTAGATCAAGGGTAGTTGACTCACCTGCATGCAGTTTCTTTTGTCCTCCTGCCTTGCTTGTATCTTCCTTTGTCCATAGGCTACGCTTTGTGCTTGTTAAGTTCTCTATTATTTCCATATCTGTGGCATTGATTTTTGGCTGGGTTCAAGCCAGTTTCTTCCATCTTCCTTTCGTATTTTGGGCCTTATTCCCCTCTTCATCTTTATCTGGTTCTCTACTAAGCTTATTAAGACCTTTAATTGGGCTGGTGACTTCCACTTGCTCCTCATTTGGGTAATCCCCCTGGCCCACGAGTGTTATCCCACTTTCACTACTTGTGGGGGATTTGTATTCAAGGCCCAAGCCCGTAGCCCACTTGCCTTCTCCTTCTTTTAAGCTTTTTAAACTTTTTTGAATTTGAATTTGATCTGACCTTTGTGTGTTGTTGTCACCTTTTTCTAACACTCCCACTAGGTGTACTATTTCTCCATTATGATTCTCCCTCAGATTTTCACCACCACTAAGTGCCGCATTATCTCCCGTTTCAGTCCCTTCCGATGTTCTTTCCTTCTGCAATTCCCCATTGTAGTTTCTACCAGGTACGCTCACCGGTGTTTTATATGGACTGTCTTTTTAACCACCTCCTTTGCTGCCTCCTTGAGCTCGAAGCCAATCCCCATACTGAAATGGTTCATTTGATTGACTCCTCTGGGATGGACAATGACGATCATCGTGACCTATCACTCCACATTGATAGCAGAAAATCGGAAGTCTCTCATAGCGAAAAAATACACGAGTTTCTTCCCCTTCTGGGCTAACCACAGTCCCGCATCTCCTCAAGGGTTTGTCCATGGGAATATTCACCCTTATCCTCATAAATTTTGCTTGATCCGCTGACCATGATCTTGTGTCAGTTGTTATGAAGACACCCAAACTGCTTCCAATATCCCTCCCTAATTTTTCTATCATCATATCAAAGGGCAACCCTCAAATTTGGACCCAAAAAGGAGAGTGGGAGAATTTGATGTTGTTTGTTGTCATTCCCATTTCCCATCTCTTGAGAAGGAGTAGATTGTTTTCGAAATTCCATGGTCCGTTTATCTCCACCCACTGTATCTGAAACTCATTCGCAAACTTGAACTGGAGTATACTATTCCCCACCTCTATTATTTTCAGATCTGATCCAACTTTCCACGCTCCTTTCAACGTATTCTTTACAGCACAAAGATTCTACTTTCTGTCCGTCAATAGCTTCCCAAAAAGACTTAGAGAACATTCTTCAAACACTTGAGCTCTGTCTTCCTCGGATATTGAGATTTGGACTTCTTCTTCCTTTGTTAGCCGCATGTGCTTTAGCCCATCTATTAGATACTGCTCCATACTATTATTTTTTCTTTGATTACAAAGGGACAAAGCAATCTGATGATTTACCTAAAGGGAAAAGACAAAAGGATTTTGCAGTGGAACTTTTTGACAATAAGAGAAAGAAGACTCGAGAAGACTCGAGAGAAAAGTGTCCTAGGAGAGAGATGACTCCTACAGGGGAGAGAGAGTTCTTGAATCTTGCACATACTTGATACTCTTCATGCTCACCCATAAATTATTAAACCATTGCTTGACCTCATCTTCAAAATCTTGCTTGCCCTCATATTCAAATTGATTTAGAGAGATATCAAGTATAAAACAAATAAGATAAAATTCAGATCTATGGAGTCGGAATTCCTTGTCAGCCGCAGACATTGAAATTGGTATCTATGGAGTTGGTATTTTATATTGCATCAATTTTATAAAGATGATGAATCCTAAACAATAATAAAAATGATAAATTGCAAAGTACACCCATGAAATTTAGAATTGCTTAAATTTTACACCCTAAAATTTGAGATTGAATTTTACACCCTAAAGTTTGATTCCGTTAGCAAAAACTCACCCTCCATTAGTTTAAGCTGTTAAGTGGCATGCTAACATGTATTTTTTTGGGGGGCCAAATCAGTCTTTGAAAAACGCATCATTTCAAAGAAAGCAAAAGGTTATGCCAGCATCCAAAACGATGTCGTTTAGCCCAAAATCAAAACACAAATTTTAGCCTTGGTCAAGAAATCCTCCAGCTAGTTTCACTTTCACATCTTAGAGTCTGTTTAGGATCCGCTTATTTTGTTGAAACTGAAAACTTTTTATTGAAAGTACTGTAGATAAAGGTAAAAGTTAGTTGAAATAGTACAGTGGACCCCACTACACTTTTTGGTATTATTCATGGGTCCCATTGTACTATTTCAACTAAATTATACATTTATTTACGTTACTTTCAGCAAAAAGTTTTAAGTTTCAACAAAATAAGCGGATCCTAAACAGACCAATCTCGCCTACCACCAAGGCACCAAGTATCACATCCTCCTCCCTCACCGCCTCAGCCTTCGTTAAGAAATCCTACTAAGTTATCTCCTCTGTCGTATTATTTCTATTGTTGTTAGTCTCCTTTGCCTTATTGTGATTGTCGGTGCGATGATGGCGGTTCTAGGGATGATCTCTTCCTAGACCTCACCGATAATCTTGTCTCCTCCAGCTCTGAGGTCTCCTTGGACCTGATCTGGTTGAGCTAGGTGGGTTCACGATGAGCTGAGGGTTGGGTTGGGTTTTGAGCTACATGGGGGTTTTTTTCTTGGGGTTTTGTTGTTTTGAGTTGAATGATTTGGAAATTGAGTTGCTTCCAAAATGGTGTCATCATAAAACCTAGAATTTGGGTGGGTTCACAGTGTCTTTTGCTTTGAAACCGCATCATTTTGTAGAGCTGATTGGGGGGGGAAGTAGAGTTGATTTGGCAAAAAATAAAAACATGTCAGCACGCCAACATGTCACTTAACAACTTAAACTAACAGAGGATAGGGTTTTACTAACGGAACCAAACTTTAGGGTGTAAAATCCAATTTCTCATATGTTAAGGTGTAAAATTCAAGTAACCCCAAATTTCAGATGTGTACTTTGCAATTTACCTCTTTTATTATTATTTAGGATTCATCATCTTCATAAAATTAATGTAACAGATAGGAGTTAAACGTCAATATAAAATACCAATATCAATGTCTGTTTGAATTTCATTAAAAACCAAACAAGTTACATACATAAAATACCCTTTAACATAGAATGTTTCTAATTACTTTCAACAATATTTGTTTAGTCAATATGATAAATGTGGAGATCTAGTGTTTGTTTCATTCAATTAAGATATATCAAAAAGAATAACAACCCAAATCTTCTATTCTATCCTTCTTTATTCATCACCTCATGAAAATCAAAAAGATTTTTCTTTTTCTTTTTATGGTTTAATTTGAATATGAATTTGTCTCTATTATTATGAAAATGCACTAAAACTTTATTTAAATAATGTAATGATATTAAAATAGGAAAATTTTCAATTAATTAAATGTTTTTACTTAAAAACCTCATTTAAACAATGTAATAACTAATAAGATGGCCATGTAGACTCTTATGACTTATTAGATTTAGATGAAAATTACTAAGGAAGTTTGTCCACATTGGAACGGGTTTTAACTACCATTTTTTACTATAGAGTCATATTAACGGGTTCTTAGTATAATTTTTAATAAATAATTTTATAAAAGTTTTGACATCACTTTTATGAAAATATAAAAATTGTAAAAAAAATTAATTATTTTTTACTTTTTTCATAAAAAAATTCTAAAAGTATATCCTAAAACAATAATTTTAGGATATCCATTAATTTTTTTCTTTACAATATTTATCTCACCAATTATGACAAAACAATTTCAAATATGAGAAATGCTACATCCACAACATTTTCATAACATTTTCGCAACAAATCTTAATTAGATGATAAGATTGGTTCTAATTTAAACATATTATTAGAATTACTTTTTTGTCTATTAGTAATGGTCATAATATCCAATCATTAGAATTTATTATGAAAATATTGTGAACATAACATTTCTCGTTAAAATATAAACCTACTAATTGATATATATTATAAAACCAAAATTTTTGACTTTTTATTGACCTTTTAAAATTTTGATACATTAGCTTTGGAAGCCTCCCAAATTTACACCTCGTTATAATTTATTTTATTTTTTAATTTTTTTAATTAGTGCAATATTAGAGAGACTCAAGTTAGAATTAGGATTCAAAAAAATTAGAGTTGGAAGCCAACTACAACACTAAACCTTATGCAACCTTATTTCCCCTACAACCCTATTTCCTATGGCAATTACTAAGGCTGCCTACTTCTTTGCTTCTACGTCCATCTTTTCTTTGATCAAATTCAAAATTTTAACCAGTAAAACTTCTCCTAAGCATTATAACCCCACACATAGTCAACAACTTTGGCATTCCTTTATTGTTGTTCATAAATGAGTCTTTGGTAAGTTATTTTTTCCCCTTTTTTTGGTTTATTTAGAGAAGTCTCCTTTCGGTTGAAAGTTTGCTCTAGTAATTTTTGTGGCTCTATTTCTTTCTCTTCCCACCTCTAAGTGCATGCCACTGTATAACTAAATTGCATATTTGCACCTTTATAAAATAAAAAATAAAAAAAAATACTATATTGCAACTTTTGCATTGTTTAAATTTCTATCTTTAATTTCATAATTTAGGTTTGTATCTTACTGAAAAATAAATAATCATTGGTGTTATTTAATGGTACCCTAATTTTAGGTCAATTAATGTAAGTATTTATTTATTTTTTGAATTGTATGTACTCAGCCGATTTTTGGACCAAGCTTTGCCGTTGAAATTGGGTTGTTTATGTGATTCATATTTGAAAATTTTTGAATTTGAAATTTCAGTCACAATAGCTTTGAAATAGATTAAATTATGCATTCGCAAGTAAAGTTTCAACCCATAGATCTCCGATTTTGTTTAACAATTTCTCCCTCTTTCTCCAATTGGTTTTTGTATTATTTTAATTGGTTAATTTTGATTGTGTTTATTTTTGCTATTATTTATAATTTATTTTTGAATAATTGAATTTTTTTTCTAATTATATCTTTACATCCTTTTATCAAGTATTGATTTGATTATCATTCGGTTTTAACCTATTGTAGTATTGAAAAAAAGTAAATATTTATTTATTTATTTAACATTTACCAACTATTTCATGCATCAGATGATTAGCGACAAATTACAATTATTATACTTGGAACATATTTAACATTTTTCAATTTCAAATCCCACAAATCTCTCCACCATCTATGTTAACGCAGAAACCACATAGAATCATAGATACCGCTTCCATTCAAAACTCTTTTTATTGGGTTTGGCTTACTTTCAATACTTTTTTAATTGGAATCTCTTTTTGTTTTAACTAGTCGCTAACCCGTGCTATGCACAGGAACCTACCTATTTGTGAGGTAGACTAAAATAACTTTATAAAATCTTAAATTGATTAAGAAACTACACCATTGCATAATTTGCTCTTGTATGACTTCAATTTGTGTTACAATTTGATGAAGAAGCCATTGCTTGAAAGACCAAATAATAACTCAAAATTTCAGATATTAAAACTTCTGAAAGATCAAAAAATATTAAAAAATCAGATAATTCACTATTTAGAAATTATTGAAAAAAAAATATATATATATATATATATATATATATATATATATATATGACTAAACAATAGAGAAATATAAGTGAAATATGAGTTACATTCGAAAGAATAATCCATAGCTAGAACTATTGAAAAGAATCAAAAAATTCAGAGCCTACAAATTATGTGTGTGTGTGTGTGTGTAAGAAATATGTGTTACCATCAAAAGAATAATTCAAATGTTAAAACTTTTGAAATGCCAAAAAATATTAAAGAATCATAAGATTTACTTCCTATAAATTTTTGAAACAAAACAAAATGTATATGATTAGACAATAGAGAAATATAAAAGAAAAATTGATTACCTTAAAAAGAATAATACATGGTATAGTCTTTGAAATCTGCTAAACATGTTCAGATATTGCAAAAACTAACACAAATTCAGATGTTAATACTTTCAAAATGCCAAAAAAGATATATAATTAAAGAATAAGTTATTGAAACAATTCAAAAAATATGACTATTCAAAAGAGAAATGTAAGAAAAAGAAAAAGGTACACGAACTTATAAAGCAATAAGTTTTAAATTTTAATGGGCCTAAACTTTAAATGATGAAAAAAATCATATATAGTCACAGGCGTAGGGTTTGGTAGTTCATGTACTAAAATAACTCTTTAAAAAATACATAAAAAACCATAAAATAAAATAAAAAATTAACAAAGTAGAGGAGAAAAAATAATAATAGAAGAAAAGCTCATACCCCTACTCGGCTTAAAAAAAAAAAAATTATGGTTTGCACTGCTTTTATAGTTCATGATAAACTCACAAATTTGGAGATAAATTATCAACGTTTGAATTTGCGTTTAAGTTGGACTTGTTAGAGAGATAGAGTTTCACTCCTTGTTAAGTTTGGACTTTGGTTGTTGATGTCAAAGATTAGTCCTCCTCGGATTGAAGTTGATATTGTTAATTAAAAAAAGTTAAATAATTTTGTTAAAAAAAAAAAATGATAATGATGTAGCAAGCTCTGGTGAGGTCAATAAAAAGTCAAAAACTTCAGTTTTATATATATACATATATATATATATAACTAATAGTCGAAACGTTTGATTTTTTGTTAACCACTTCTTATTGTGCCATATGGCTACACAAATTTATGCTACGTATACATTTAAAAACATCGAATAATTATGTCTTTTCAATATGTCTATTCACAGTTACACCTATTCTGAACCAATGTCAGTGTGCCTATAAAGAGGCATCCCTCATTTCATTTTAAAAAGTTAGTTTTTTCATTCATTCATAAGAATCTTTAGAGAGAGAGACACACACACACAATTCTATTTGTTGTGCCTAGAGATTGTAGTGCTTCTTCTACGTGTTGTTAATCATTGTATCTTGGTCAGTTTTATATCAAACATTCTATATTCATTTTGTTTGTAAGTTTTACTTTATTTCTCTTATACAATTCACACACAGATTTGTGCATATATTGTTTATTGATCTTATTCACAAAATTACAAAAGTAACTTATTTGTGTAATAATATCCAACAATCCTAAGACAGATTTTCCTCAATTTATTTTTGTGATTTTCGTGGAAAGTTTCTATGTGTGTACTAAATAAGTTTTGAGAAGTTATTTTGTGATTGAATTGGGATAATTATATAAGTTCTGCTATTATTATTATTATTATTTTGAGTGCAATATAAGTTCTACTATTGGTGATTGCGTTTTGCATAAATAAAATGGTATTTGCACGTAAAGGGAGTTTTGTTTTCTACCTTAATTTTTTCTTTTCTAAACTAACTACCCGCACCGTTTGCAATTGGAATACACAATATATATTTATATATAGCAATAACTTTTTTTTTTTTTTTTGAGGAACTTATATATAGCAATAACTGATTGCACTATTTGATAAACTTTTTGAAAGATTTCGTGAATGTTCAGTTATTATTAATGGCCCACTAAATTGACCTTTTATATAACTGTTGCAATTGTATGATATATATAACAATCATTGTTATAATATATTATATGAACTTGGTTGACTCTCTATTAGTTTTCCTGGTATAATATATTTAAATACTTTTGGATTGTTTTGATTTGTAGGGAAGCGAATCAGAAATCTAAGAAGAATAGGATTCGTAAGGTGTGTAAATAAACCGTTCAGTATTATTGTTGCTACTATTAGTGTGGCATGATTCCTAGACCATTTTATTATTTAATAAAAAAAAAAACGACTTATAAATAGCAATTTTGGAAAAGATCCACATGTTTCATGTGTTTCTAAGAAAGATCGAAGATAAAAAGTTGAGAAAAAGTAACCAAATAAAGAAATCGTTCGGTATTATTGTTGCCACCATTGGTGTGGCTTGATTCTTGGACGTTTTCACTATTTAACAAACAAAATTAACTTATAAATAGAAGTTTTGGAGAAGACCCACAAGTTTTTTGTGTTTCTTGTAAATATGAAAGAGAAGAAATTGAAAAGAAGTTACTAAATAAATATGAACCACTATTTATACCCAAAAGATTATAACCCCTCAACAGGCATATTTTCATTCAATATACACATTTTTTGTCAACAGACACATTTTCATTTAATAGGCACTTTTTTGGCCAATATGCACCTTTGATATATATCAAATATGAAGAATTATGACTTTTTAATAGTCCCCTTTTGGTATATTTAATTTGAATAGTTATGACCTTTTAATGGGCACTTTTTAGTATATGAGAGAACCTTCGATCAGGAGCTGGCGTAAAGAGCCTTTTTTGCGCTACCAATGAATAAATGCCACGTCATATTTCTATTGAAAACCCAATACATTCCAGCACACACAATTATAACTCAACCTCAAACACGTATCAGACCTGAAGAACTAAATAGCTCCAACACCTAAACCAGTTCCATCTTCTCTGCTCATACCACCAAACCTCCACCTTGCCGTTAAAGCTACCGCACACGTCGCGCAGGAGCTGGCGCTGCCGCACCGGAGCTCCACCCCGTCGTTCAAGGTTTATCTATTTTTCTTGATTCTTTTCTGTTTCTTACTTAATGGGTCTTCGTTATCTTGAATCTTTGGCTCTATACTTGTTGTTAACATTATGGGTTTGTCTATTTCTCATCTGGGTATTGATTTGTTATTGATTTTTCTCTTCTAAACGTTGATTTCTTATATGGGTGTATATTTGTTATCAATTTGTGATTGTTCTTTTTGTTTACTTCAAGGCTTGTTTCTCTACCTACAATGCTGGTTTGGCAATATGGTTTTTCATTTTGAGCGATTCTTGGTCATATATTGACTACTTGTTCTTGTTTTGACATGAATGTATTATACGAGTGTGTTATCTAGAATAGAAGGGGAAAAATTTGAGTCTTTCTTTCCTATTCTGTGGCTTTTCTGTTTTCTGTTGTGGGTTTTAATTTTATTTGCTTTATGTTGCTTGGTATATAGCCCACAAAGCAAATATAAGATTGTGAGGAGAGGAGAGGAGGAGATTAAATGGGTTTAGGCGTTGGAGCTAATTAGTTCTTCTGGTCTGATACGTGTTTGAGAATTTTGAGTTTAATTGAGTTATAATTATGTGTGATGGAGTGTATTGGGTTTTCAATAGAAATATGATGTGGCGTTTATTTTGGTGGCGTAAAGAAGGCTCTTTACCCCAGCTCCTCACTAAGGTTCTCTTTTAGTATATATATTACAACATATATTATATATACATACATATATATATATATATATATATATATATATATATATATATATAATTATGTCTCTTATTCATTCCCACAAAAAAACTAATAAATAAAAATTACTTATTTTTTTTTCCTTGAAACTCATCCAGTAGTTATTCTCGTGCACGCACAGGTTAGCAATTAGTATATATATAACAGCCATACCAATTACTAGCTAAATAAAAAATGGAGAATAAAATCTGCTACTACTTTTTATTTTATATTTGATGATGCCGAAAATCGTTAGTAAGCCACAAGTCCTCACGTGCTCGAGACAAAACCTACGCAATAAAAAAGAAGACAACCTTACAGAGAGTATCGATGTGGTATTGGCCAAATACCCTTCGAAGGTTAAGTTAGAGAACTTTCTCAACTCTTGAGTACCAAAACTGGGGTGAATTATGCGTATCTTGATTTCTGAGGGTTTTGGGTTTTTATAGTAGTGTGGAACCGACCTTTGTTTCTTGGCAAAGAAAGTGTTTCCTTATGAGGAAGATCCTCATAAATACACGTATTTTGCGGGATTCTTCCCATATAGAGACTTCATTGATCGTAGGGTGCAAGACGTTTCCATTTGAGATTTCTTGGAGACCACTTAGGCCACGTGGCTTCACTACCCGTCTCCCTTGTGTCCGTTTAATTGGAATTCGTCCACTATGGAGGGTCCGTCTGTCTTCCTTCTTCTCCGTTCGAAACATAATTTATTTTGCTCGTTGTTCATCAGTACGTTTAGACCGTCCCTTTCCTTAATATCGTCACTTATGATTGACTTTCTTCGAACAGATCTGTCTATCTCAAATTTTATCCCCTTCAATATTTAAAATAAAAAAGAGATGTCTAATTGAAAAAAAAAAAAAAAAAAAAAAAAAAAAGTAGAAAAGCAAGTAGGATTCCTAAAAAAAAAAGTAGGTTACAACCGAAGCTGGATCTGCTATGAAAAAAGGTGATCGACTTTTTCAGCGAGATGTGTCATTCATCCTGCAATTCACTCCAATCATTTTACAATATTTTTTACTTTTTTTACCTTTATTTTTTAATATTTACTCATTTTTATATATTTAACGGTTGAAATTTGAATTTATTTTTTGTAATTTTAAATTTTAACTATTCATACGAATTCCATCAGCTCTCAATCAAAGCATTTTTTTCAAAGTATTGTCAGACTATACTCATTAAGTGCATAAGTTAAAGTGACATAATTTTTCTTCTTCTTCACGCAAAGTAACATTCCCCATTCATCGGATGCCATGTCTTGTCTGGGAGTAGAAAAGTGATTGATTACTGCAATTTTCAGAGGGAGAAAGAGATCAAATTAAATGCAATTTCAGAGCTGAGGTGAAAGAGAAGAAAGAGAAGGGACTTTCAAAAGAATTTAGGGGGGTGTTTTCGTCCTTTGCTCGGTGTTGGTCCATTGAACAAATGTGTCAATTTTTAATTGGTTTCGTGCCAGGCTTGAGTTTCTTAATCACGTAGAAGATAGACGTTGCAAACTGATTCAAAGCTTTTCCCAAGGGCGTTCACGTGATGAGACTCATTACGTTAATGCAGATTTTATGGGGATCGAGCATGCGGGAAAAATCAGAAACAGCAGCAAATACAGTTTGCTGTGTGTCAGGAAGATATTTAAAACGATTACTAAACAAAACGTTATTTTCGTGGAAAATTCTAAACCACAAAATTTGTCAGGAAGTTGTTTATGAAAAATTAAAAAAATTGACATAAAAATTAATTGTTTTTCGCTTTCACATACAAATTTTTCTAAAATGGCCAGTAAACGAAACGTTATTTTAATGGAATAGTCGATTAGGTGATTAATGCGAGAGATTTTGGGTGTGTTTGAATACCGTTTATTTCGTTAAAAATTGAAAATATTATAATAAAATAATTTTTAAATGTGTAAATAGTACCTTGAAACCCATTTTTAATGAAAATTTTGTTGAAAAAAGAGGTTTGTGGGTCCTATGCGACTCACTAGAAAAGCTAAAATGCGCTTCTAAAAAAAAAAAATGCAAATGCAGATGCGCAACTTATCAGCTGTATCCAAACATTACCTTCGTGTGCGTTTGCCAACAGCTGAAATTATATTTTAGCTGCGTTTGGCCTTTTTTTGGGTCTTACGACACTGTTTATGGGACCATCAAATTCAGCAAAATGTACATACTCATGCATTTTTGGTCCCACAACATTATTTACATCTTTAAAAATTATTTTGTTACAGTATTTTCAGTAATAAGTTTTCAATTTTTAGCAAAAAGTGGTATCTAAATAAGTTTTCAGTGTGATTTTGATGTGGATGAAATTTGCCAGCTTATTTTACTATTCAGTTTATTTTTGCTATTATTTATAGATCTCACTATACTTTTTAATACTATTCATGGGTCTCACTCTACTATTCCAACTAACTTTTACCTTTATCTATAATACTTTCAGTAAAAAGTTTTTAATTTCAGTAAAATAAGCGGATCCCAAACAAACCCTCATTAGAGAATTTTGATGTCTAGTCTTGCATTAATTAATGCAACTTTTATTGCGAGTTGTGTGTCATGAAATATATTTAAAAATATACTGATTAATAATTTATAAAAGGACCAGAATCTATAATGCTTTTTTCACATATTATTTTCAATATTCGGTAGAGCATTCTCATTAAGGGTGTTAAAAATGCTAAATGCTATTTTTTAGCATTTTTAAGACCTCAAATCATAAAAATTCATCTTTATCAAGGATGTCAAATTTAAAAAAAATTTAGCAACTTGCTACAGTGAGGTTTTATTTCTAACACCTCACTATAGCAAGGTGCTATAATTTTTTATTATTTCTTTCTTTCCTTTTCACTCTCTTTCGTGCTCTCCATCCCTCTCTCCTTTAGGTGTCTCTCTCTCTCAGGCGAGCTCTCCATAGCTCGCTAAAACATGCCACTGTTGTTATTCTCCAAACCCACATGCTTTCTCCTCATCATCATCATCGTTGTTATCTCCATCCCCACTGTCCGATCCGAATACGATTCCTCCACCATTTGAATACCCTCCGATCTCTGCGCTATCTCCATACCCACATGCTGCTGTTGATCTCGTGCTCTTTGTCCACTCCTTCTTTCCTTTTCACTATCTCTCTCATGCTCTCCGTCCACTCCTTCTTACTCTTTCTTTCATTTTCTCTCTGTCTCTCTGTTTCCCTTTCTCTTTGCATCTCGAGTTCATGGGTCTTGGGCGTGGTTGGGATGAGATGCTGGGTTTTGCAATTTGATATTGGTGATTTTTAATTTCAGTGGTTTTGATTGATTTTGGTGGGTTCTTGATTTCGGTGCCTGGGTTCATGGGTTGATCGGGGTGGTTTTAGGTCTTTGTTGTGATTTTGTGATTCTATGATTTGGATGATTCTTTGATGTGGTGGTTGTGATATTGGTGGGTGGATGTGGTGCTTGTGATATGGGTGGGTAGATATGGTGGCCGGCGGCGCTGGGTTGAGCAAGAGAGACACAGAGGAGAGAGAGACAGAGACAGAGAGAGGAAGAATACAAAATAATAAAAAATGATAAAGAAAGAATTTTTAAATAAAGTGTTAAAAAATTAGAAGTTTTGATGTAAGGGATGTTGTAAAGTGATGTGTTATATGTTATAAAATTGGTTTTTGAGATGGTAAATGCTAAATTTTTTAGAATGTTTGATGGGAATGCTCTTACCCTCTCCTTTTCAGTTTCACTTAACCAATCGCATCATTTTTTATATATAATTAAAATTATATTTCTATGCTTTTTCCCTCCAAAATCAATAATTTCTTTAAAAAAAATTGCACTCTTAGTCTGTGTTTGTTTTGACTTCAAACAGAATTCAGAAATCATTTTCCGGAAAATAGCATGTTTGGTAGGTCCGGTAAATTGGGTCAAACTGAAAATATTTTCAGTTTGACCGTAAAATAAGGCTTATGAGGCGGAAAATGAATTCAGTTCTTATTTTCACTTCAAAGTATTTCCGGAAAGAGAGAGAGAGAGAGAGAGAGAGAAGAGAGAGCCCAGATCACAAAGAGAGAGGAAGAAGAGACTTCGCCGGCGACCACAGACCGAGCTCCAGTCCAACAATCGCACCGCGCCAATCGTTGATCGCAGCACCGTGCCGCTCGTCAATTGCAGCACCGCGGCGCTTGATCTCGTCGCTCGATCTCGCCTCCACCACGCAATCTCACCTTCTCCTCCGCCGCGCGATCTCAATTTGACCGGATTTGATGAATTTTTTTGCTGGGTTTTGTTTCTTTTGTGAATGAGGGTGGAATTGATTCATTATCCACATGTTTACAGCTGAGGAAGTGTTTGGAAAATTGGGTGGCTTGGCTATGTAAAGCATTTTCTATGAAAATGTTTGAACGAACCAAACACCAGAATTGATTTTCCGTAAAACCAATTTTGAGGCAGCCAAACAGCTTGAATACATTTTTCTTTCCTGAAAATAGCATTTCCGGAAAATATTTTACGGGAACCAAACACAGCCTTAGATTCAAATATTCATAAATAATGTTTCTAAAAAAAAAATCATAAATAACTATATACATTATTATTGTATAGAAAATATGTTATATACATAAACAAATGTTTAGTTTATATTCAATTAAATATAAAATTAAGTATTTTAAATACACAATATTATTTTAAATTATCAAAATCTTACATAAACGGAAGATATATATTTAAAGAGTTCAAATTTGGTAAGGATAAGGTGTAAAACGTTCAAAAAAGTGATTGTCATATCAGTATTTTACTTATTATCCATTACATCCTATCACAATTAATAATGTTTTAATAAACTCCAAATTTGGTTTGGATTTATACATGGGTATTAGAATTGTTTGAGTGTGGTTACGCTTATTCTTAAATATGTGATATGTGACATGTTGGGATTGGAGGGGGTAAAACATGAGTTTTACGCCATATCCTCATAGAATTTAATCTCATATTTAAAATGGAAAAAAAATTAATTGATGACCTAAGGGTATTAATTTATGAAATATTTTTAGAAATATTTTATGGTAAAAAAATAAAACGATTAATTTTTTTTACAACTTTATATATATATATATATATATATATTTTTTTTTTTTTGTGAAAGTGATATTAAAACTTTTCTAAAATGGTTTATTAACGATTGCTCTAATGGCCATGTTAACATAACCCACTTAAATTTTATAATGCTAAAATTTTTATAAGAAATTGTTGGATCCACGATTTAAAATAATAAATTAATTTGATAATTCACAACTTTGTAACAAGCTTACAATAAATAAATGAAATTTTACTTTTCTTCTCAAAGCATTCATATAAATAATAACATCTTAGAGCATTTCCAATAGGAGAGCTAAACACAAAATCCTCTCTACTATAGAGAGTAAACCCACAAAATAGGTCTTCAATGGATTCTATACCCGGAATTTTTTTTGGCTCATGAACAGTAGTTCATCAAGTCTGATGGGCTACTGTTCATTCTTCAAATGTTTTTTTTATTTTTTTATTTTATTATAATAATCAGGTATTGAATAAAAAAATGTTGGAAGATGTGTAGTTGTTAAAAAAAAAATAAATAATGAATGAAGAAATAATGTTTAAATGAGATAGAGAATGAAATAGAAAATCTGTTGGAAAATGTAATTGAAAAAGTAGGTAGCTAAAAGGAGGTAAAAGTCACTGTTAATTCTCCAAACAGTACAAAAATTTGTTTAATCTACTAGAGATGATCTTACATACATAGTTCTATAAAAATAAAAATTATGAGATATAATATCACCGTGGTACATGGGGCATGACGCTTGTTCCATTTAAGACGTTTTGCGTCACTGTTGGAGCAAAAACTCCACCACAAGAACACCCATCTTTGTCAAATCATTCTCAAAATATGTAAACTTGTAAATTACTTTCTTACATATATACATAAATATTGTTATAATATAGACATGTAATTATAGGAATGGTGCAAATGGGCACACATATGATATATAGGCTCACATAAATCAATTAAGAATAATGAGCCGTATCACCAAATTTATTTTCATAAATATTATACTTATTATTGTATTAATAGAAGTTATTTATAATTAAGGCTTTGTGTTATATGCAATAATGTAACTATCTATTATTTTTGAAACTCCTACACCTTTTCAATTACTATAAAAATCAATATAAATAAATAGCATAAGTAAATATATCAACTTATTTGCCAATTTTGCTAAAAAAAAAAAAAACTTATTTGTCTATTAATATTAAAATGCTCCAATAAAAACAAATTGATATTTAGTGGGAATAAATCGTGGCACTCAATAATCACGGTACAACTTTGAAGAATGGGACTAATATAAAGAGAATATAGTAAAAGGAAACTAAAATTATGAAGAGATGGTAAAAGGAGAATAGTTATTCGGACTTTTATGTGGTTTAAAAATACTCTAAAATCTTACTTTTAATAGGGAGAAAACTCTAGAACAATTTGGTAAAAATATATATCAAATTTCACTTAAAAATGCTTAGAGCATTCTCATCAACAATTATAAAAATTTCAGCATTTACAATCTCAAAATACTACTTTTACAATTTTAACATCTCATTTTACAATATACCAAACATCAAACATTCTATTTTTTTTACAACTTCATTTAAATATTATTTTTTAAATATTTTTATTCATTTTTTTTAATTATTTCTCACTCTCCCTTTGTCTCTCTCTCCTACTATCTCTCCACCTTTCTTAACCCACAGCACAACCTACACTCAAGGCTAGCCACTGCCAACCACCACCGCAGCCTAACCTCACCCCAATACCAACAACCACAACAGCCACCACAAAACCCACCACCCACCCACTCCGATCTCAACCCAACCAAAACCTACCACCACCCATACCCAACTTAACCAAACCAAACCTATGACCCATTACCATCCACGGCCAAAAACCCATCACCAAAACCACACCCACAGCCAAACACTACGCCGAACCAAAACCACTACCACAAACCACAGAAGAAGAAGAAGAAGAAGAAGAAGAAGAAACCTCCATTGCTGCCACCACAAAACCCACCACCCACCCCGATTTCAACCCCAACCAAAACCCACCACCTCGTTCTTAACCCCAACCAAAACCCACCACCTCGATCTTAACCCCATCAAAATCGTCACTGAGCACCACCGATACCCACCAAATCAAACCCATGAAACCTACCAAATCATGACCACAAACCCTTGAAGCTTAACGGAGAGTAGATGAGTTTTAGAACGGAGGCAGTGTGATGAAAAGGGAAGGGAGATGATGCCTGGGTTATAAGGGAGAACCAAAGAACGAGAGGGAGAGTTTGAGAGTATGAGGAGAGAGAATTATAAATAATAAAATATTATACAATCTTGGTATAGTGAGCACTCAAAAATGAGAGTGCACTGTAGCAAGATTGCAAATTTTATAACATATACAAGTTTTGATGGAGTGGGTTTTTTGGGTTTCAGATACTAAAAAATAGCATTTACAATTGTTGATGAGAATGCTCTTACAAAATAGGATATTCTCCTACTAATCTATGTCTTTAAAATAAACTAATTTATTTTTTTTTTTAAATGAAAATTATGAGACTAAACAAAAAAAAGTCTCATCACACACACAAAGTGCGTGTGATAAGACTAGTGTGATATAATAAGATGTTAAGTTAATTTCTTTTAATTAATTAGCAGGTCAAGTTTCCTTTATAATTGTGGATTTAAATTAAGTTCCTTAGCTGCAATTCAAGTTATACTCTGAATTTATGATGCAGGCAAATTAAGGTCTGTCCCAATTGCTAGAAAATTTCCATGACCTTAAAAAGATGTCACTTTATGTTTTTATCCATTTCCATTCCAATCCATATGCCTTTCATAGCAATGAATTTAAAATTTTTAGCATTTAGTAACTTAAAAAACTATTTTATCTATTTTAATAACTCATTTTATAATATATCTAACATTAAAAGTTTTATTTTAACATTCATTGTATTAAAATAATATAAATAACACAATAAAATAATATATCCACCACAATAAACAACAATCATAATCATTAACACATTAAAATACTATTTTTTTAATACTCCACATTAAAAAATTATTTTTTATTTAAAGTTTTAAGCTAACTACAAATTCTTCTAGAGCAATAGCATTAATCGGCCTAAATTTTTATCTTTTTTTTTTTTTTTTTGGTCAACAGAGGAAATAGTTATATTAGCTAGCCACAAAAGGTGAAGTGTTGGCTTCAGCCTTAAGGAGTACAAACCATTTGCATTAGAATTTACAATAACATTTAGTTCAGAGTTAGGGGGGACATTAAGTACAACAAAATCAGAAGTTAAGGAACAGGCTCCTTTAGCAAGGCTGTCTGCTCCTCTATTAGCCTCCCTAAACACATGCTTGATCACGGTCCGCTGAAACTGCCCGAGTAAGTACCTGCAGTCATTTAGGAGTGATGTATATGAGCTGTTAGGGGTTTCCTTGAAAGAATAAGGTCCACAACCACCTTGGCATCCAACTCCACGGCCAAGTGTGTGATTCCTAGCTGTGAGGCAAGCGTGAGACCATCCCTAAAAGCCCAGAATTCAGCAATAACGCTTGTACTGATACCAATATATCTCATATATCCTTTAATCCATCTGCCACAGGAGTCATGTATGAGCCCCCCCCTCTCCCCCCCCCCCCCCCCCCCCCCTGCCTTCCTTGGATTACCCAAGGAAGCACCATTTGAATTGAGTTTAAACCACCCCTCTTGTGGCTTAACCCAACAAATCGGAATGATAGAATGCCTTTTGGAAGCTGGCCCTTTTCCCACACAATAAAAATATTCGGTGGCAGCTTTCATACGGAGGGAATGGAGATTTAGATTTAAAGGAGAGTTTTGGAAAACCATGCAATTTCTATGTTTCCACAAATTCCACACAGCCAGAGGAAAAATTATGGACCAAGGAATTCCATTGATTCGGTTCAGCTTACTATCCAAACAGTTTGTGCTCGACCAATCAGTTAGGGTACGTTTGGTACACTGAATGTAGATTATATTAGGAATAGTAATCTTTATTACTGGGAATAGAAGACATTGTAATGGAATAACTATTACTATTCATAAGTTTGGTTGTTACATATGGAAAGCTTGTAAAAGATAATGTATAAAGAAACTTTATATTTTTGGAAATATATTAATTTTAAAACCTATTATATATACTAAGGAATAGCTATTACATCCATTTTAAATAGGAATAGCTATTCTTCAATTTAAAGAATAGTCATTCCAATGTAATAACTAATCCGTGTAATAAAGATGCAACCAAATGACCGAATTGCTATTACACATGAATAACTATTCCATTACATGAGTTATTACAGCATTCCAAACGTACCCTTAAGCTTAGATGCATGAAGTTAGACATGCTTTGGGGAGTTCGAAACTTTTGCCAAAAATCCATAGTAATCGGGCAGTCCCTTAGAGTGTGTAAGATAAACTCATGATTTCTACATAAGGGGCAGCAAGCATCTTGAATAATACCCCTTGATTCAAGGACTTTCTTAACTGGAATGCTATTGTAATTTTTCCGTTAATTTTACACTAAAACTTACTTTTTTTTTTTTTACCCTACTACTACTCAAAAACAATCTTTTATCTATTTAACAATCTATTATATTTAAATAATAATATATTTTTTAATTTTTTAATTTTCTTTTGTGCCTATCTCTCTATCTTCTTTTTCTTTTGTACTTGTCTCATTACTCCATGGGGTCAGACGATCAGCTCTTTCTCAACTCTGCTCTCCACCCTCTCCAAAACACCCTACTCTTCTTCTTCTTCTTCTTCCATCCTTTCACGGTCATATCACCTCTACTCCATAAGCATCTTCTTCTCTCTCACGGTCAGATCATCTCTTCACCACAAGCATCAAACACACAAACTCTGATCCACAAACTCAGATCATCTCTTCGCCGATCTCCGTTGCCGGCACTGATCCACAACTCCTCCATAAACATCTTCGTCTTTCTCTCAGGGTCAGATCATCTCTTTACCACAAGCACCACAAGCATCAAAACCCACAAACTCTGATCCACAAACTCAGATCATCTCTTCACCGATCTCAGTCTCTGTTAGTTTGTCTGTGTGGGTGTGTTTGTGCGGCTGTGTTGGTTTGTCTGTGTGGGTGTGTTTGTGTGTCTGTGTTGGTTTGTCTGTGTGGGTGTGTTTGTGGGTATCAGAGGAAGAAGAAGAAGATGAGAGAGAGCAGAAGTCTGAGTTTGTTCTGCAGATGTAGAAGGGAGAAAAAAAAGATCGAAATTATGAAATTAATAAAATATTAGAATGCCTGTAAAACTGTGTATATTTACACGGTTGCTATAGCAAAAATGGAAATCTAGAGTAGTTTAGAAGGACGGATGTGGGGTGTTTTAGAAGAAAAATGTGTGAAATTGATAACTTCTTGTATTTTGCAAGGACTGGTGTGATTACTCTGAACTTTGGCTTCTTTGCTGTAGAAGGTGTGCTCCTATATTTTCATCTTTTTCCAGTGGAGAGAAGAATCATTTGCCCCCTTGAGAGGCACAACCCCAAACCACTCCACCTATCTCCATTCCCACGACTGGTCAGCTAACCCTTTTGGTTTTCACCCTCCAACATCCCTAACCTCTATCCAAAATCCCCAACAGCCAACATCCAAAGTCCCGCAAAGTTGTCATTCTTTTCACAACCACCCGAAAACACCATACAACAGTGATCTTCAACCATTCCAAGGCCATAACACAGCCCTTCAAAACACTAGAAACAAACCACCAAGAAAACCCATGAAAATCCTTGCTTTTTCCCTAACCCGAAATCAAATTGCAGAAACTCCAATCCTCCATCAACCCCCATCTCTCTCCATCAAATAATCATAAAAAACACAGAAAGTTCCTTCCTTTCAAGAAGCACAAGCAGCAGCAATAACAAATATCTGCATCAAAGAAAAGTGAAGAGAAGAAGAAGCAGAGCAGAGACGTCACAATACTAGCAACAGCGCACAGGAGCAGAACAACGAGAAGCAGAGCAAACAGCAGAAAACAGATAACCAAAATTAGTAACCTCTATTCCCTTCTTCAAATTATCTCTCTTAAAAATGTCATGCAATCACATGTTAATATTTATCTCGTCTTGCCGTTTAAAATAATTTTTTTACATGTACATGTCATTACTCGTCATTGTAGGATAAGTTTGATCATTGTTTCATTTCACGTGTTCATTCTTTTTAAAATCAAATGCTAAATATTTTAGTTGTTGCTTAAATGGTGAGATTTTAAGATTAAATGTGAGATGAGGTACTATCCTTTTTGATAGGGATTGTGGGGGGTGTCTAAATCTTTGATTTTTGGTTCAAGATGTTCTTTAATATTTTAGTAGTTAGCTGAAGAGCCTTTATGAGTTTCCTAGATGAATTAGAAAATAAGATAAATAAGATTTTGGTGGCCAATCACACCTTCCAATGATTGGTCTCTACTCCTTAAAAATTAATAAGGTTAAAATATTCACGCACACCCCCACTCCAGTGTTGCGTGTGGGGTTCATTGGGATTATTATGAGTGGGTATTATTGTGTAGCATAGATTACCCACTCCTTTGCCTGTTTGTTGCTTAATACAAGAATATAACGATACATAAATTTCAAAATAAAATAAAAAACAATTTTGCCTTAAAAGCTGTAAAAGAAACATAAATAACAATCATTGCTGGCTGTGGGCGCAACAGGGACAAAATGCGGTGTCTACACTAGCACAATAACAACAAAAGTTAGAAATTTTTCTGTATAATAATACCAGTTTAGAACTAGTAGAGAGATATAGACGTATCAAATTAAATATACATAAAATTCTAAAATCAGATTTTAAAATCACAAAACAAGTGACTGGCAAAATAATTCGTACGCATCTTAAGTATTATGCAATCACCTACAAAATGAAATCACACAAAATAAGTCACATGCAAATATATATATTGTTCGATTAATGTAAATGCCCTTAGAGCACACATTAATCGTCTATTTTAGGAATTTTTTTTTATTATGAGAAATTAAAAAAGTTGTCAAAAAAGTTAAATCACTTCGCTTTCCATACAAAATTTTCTAAAATGGTTTATAGAGGTATTTGCTTCTTTTACCACATCGTTTTGATTTGATAAAATAAGAATGTCATGGTGAAACAATTTTTTGATGCTGGAGTCATATTCCTTATCGTGAAATGTCCTATGCATCGAAAAATTGTTTCACGATGACATTCTTGTGAAAGAAGCAAATACCTCTGAAGATGTTAACAATATAAATGATTAAAAAAACTTCTACTTGTGAATGACAAAAAGAACGTAACAAAAAATGTTATATATTTTTACACATGAATCCAATTAATGGTTAATGCTGTTGTTTTTATTATATCTAGCTACTACTCAAACTTACGAATCAATCTCTCTTTGATGGATTAGGGAAATGATATTGTTAATGATATTGTTAGACGAAATAGGAAAAAAACATAAATATCAATTATAGTAGCACAATAACAACAAAGGCTAGAAAAGATATAATAAATATAAAAATAACTAATTCAGTTAATAAATATAAAAATAACTAAATTAGTCAGTAGTTGAGAGAGATATTGATATCTCAAATTAATTATACATAATATCCTAAAACCTAATCATCAAAAAAAAAAAAAAAAAAAAAAAACCTAAAACCTAATTATGAGGGTGCAAAACAAACTTGCCTTTTCCTAGTAACATAAGTCATAAACTTTTCAAGTATCCTGATTATCAAAAGCTTGTATCCTGTAATCGCTTACAAAAGTAAACACAAAATAAGTCACATATAATATATATATATATATATATATATATATATATATATATATATATATATATTGATATATATCAAGAATCTTATATAAATATAACATACATAAATAAATATAAAAAGTACCTTTACTTAAATCCACCGTAGAATATATTCTTCAATATAGGTACCTAATATTTAAATCTTAGATGTTAAATAACAAGAAAATTTATTTATTTTAGCCTAAATATGATTAAAAGTAATATCGGAAGGAGACTCACTTGTAAGGAAGGATAACAAATGGAAACGATGCTGTAATCAAGTAATCCATAAACGTTCGATTACAATGATTTGAAACAGACCAACTGGCATGATTGCCACGGATATGGGAATCTACTACGGCCTCACCTTACATTGAATCCATTACTACATCAGTAGGATACTATAAAAAAAAAGTGTTAACAAAAATAAAAATAAAATGAAAGAATAAAAAATAAAGTATACCATGTTATTCCGATGGTGGTAGTGAAATTGGAAATTTCTCATATAGATGGGTAAGGCGTAGCTAAGACAATTAGAACCTTTGTATGGTTTAGGGTTAAAAGCTTTCAATGCTCAAGAAATTGGGGGATACTTGGAAATCTCGAAGACCAACCACGAAAAGGAAATTGAATATTATCGAGATGATTATAAGAAGCGATAGCTATCTAGTTTTCTTCCCTGTATTATTTGTTAAGTTCAAAAAATGTCATCCTTTGGTTTGAATTGTAGAAAATATTATGCATTAGCGGTATGCATACTTCATGTCTCATACTTGCAACTAATGCATATCTCATACTTGCAACCAATGCATCTTATTTATTGCAATTCAAACCAAAATACGGGGAAGAAAATTGGATAGTCGTTGCTTTTTATAATTAACTCGATAACATTCGGTTTTCTTTTCGTGGTTGGTTATCAAGATTTTCAGATACCCCATAATCTCCTGAGAATTGAATTTTCACAGCATATATACTTTTAGCCTTGGAACATATGGAGGTTTTAATTGTCAGATATATGCCATACCCATCTATATGAGGAAATTTCAATTTCACTGCTGTCGTCAGAATAACATGGTGCATACTTTATATTATTTAATTATTATCTTTTTCATTCTTTGGTTTTATTTTTATTTTTGTTAAAACCCATTTATTTTATAGCATCCTACTCATGAAGTAATGAATTCAATGGTACACGAAGTGTTTCCTAGTGTAGCTGAAGCTATAATAGATTCTCATATCTGTGGCAACTATGCCAATTGGTTTGTTTCAAACCATTGTAATCGAAATTTATGGATTACTTGATTTCGTTGCCATTTCCGTTTGTTATTTTTCCTCACTATCCTTCCAATATTGCTTTTTAATCATGTTTTGGCTAAAATAAATAAATTTCTTGCTATTTAACATTTAAATTGTAAATATTTGGTACCAATATTAAAGAATATATTCTACGGTGGATTTGATTAGAGTGTAGGTATACTTTTTATATTTATTTATGTACGTTATATTTATATAGGATTCTTGTTATATTAGAATATATATGTTTACATGTGACTTATTTTTGTAGTTGATCACATGATATAAGTTTTTGAGAATCAGGATACTTAAGAAGGACTTACGTTGATAGGAAATGATATTGCAGGCAAATTTGTTTTGCGTTCTTATGATTAGATTTTAGAATTTTTGTTTTGAATGAGTTTTAAGATATTATGTATAATTAATTTAAGATATCAATGTCTCCTCTCAACTACTTTTGACTGATTTAGTTATTTTTATATTTATCATATCTTTTCTAGCCTTTGTTGTTATTGTGCCTACTATAATTGTTATTTATGTTTTTTATTTTATTTTTTTGCATTTTAAGGTAAAATTTATTTATTATTTTTATGGGAAATTTATGTATCTTTACATATTTGTATTTGATTAAAATACAGAACTTTCCTTAATCCATTGAAGAGAGATTGGTTAGTTTGACTAGTAGCTAGATATAATAATAATAACAAAAAATAAATCAACATTAAGAGCATACACAACCCAATCTTATATCTCATCTTATTTTACCATCTCAAAAAGTTACTTTATCAATTATACCATACCATTTTACAATACACCCAACATCCCAAAACTCTATTATTTTACCATCTTATTAAAATATTATTTTTTTAATCTTTTTTTATTATTACTTTTCCAACCGTCATTTTTTTCTTTTCAAAATCAACTATTCCCAACTTTTTCAAATGCTTGCATTTCCAACGTTCAGCCTGCCAGTTTTTTTTCTTTTCAATTTCAATTAATATTTTTTTCTCTCAATAAATATTAAAAAAAAAACCCCTATTTCCTCAGTTTTATAATCTCTCTCTCTCTCTCTTCAGTCACCGGTCTCAACGCTCTCTCTTTCTCCCTCTCTCAGATCAGCTCTCTCTTTCTCCCTCTCTCATATCAGCTCTCTCAAACCTTGCTCTGTGTAGATCAACGATGGCTGAGCATGGACCCACCTTGCTCTGTGTAGATCAACAATGGCTGAGCATGGTGGGTCCGTGGAGGTGTCCTTGCTCCGTGTAGATCGGCGGTGGCTGAGCATGGTGGGTCCATAGAGGTGCTGTGGTTTAGGTTCGTTCGTTTGGGTCCGTGGATTTGGTCTGTGGAATGGGTCTAGGTCCGTGTAGATCGGTGGTGGTGGTGGTGCGTTTGCTCATCGGTGGGTTTTTTTTTTGAGATGGGTTTGGTGATTGGTGGTAGTGGGTTGATGGTGTTGCTTTGATTTTGATTTTAATTTTCTTTGAGAGATCGACGGAGCTTCGGTGAATCGGCAGAGGCAGAGGCAGAGGCTTGGTGATTCGGACAGCGACTTGGTGATCGGAGAGAAAAGCGAGGCTTGGTGACAGAGGCTTGGTGATCGGAGAGAAAAGCGAAGCTCGGTGACAGTGAAACGGATTTGGAGATGGGTGAGGGTGAATCGGCAGAGGTAGAGGCTTGGTGATTAGGACAGCGGCTTGTTGATCGGAGAGAAAAGCGAGGCTTGGTGACAGCGGCTTGATGATCGGAGAGAAAAGCGAGGCTTGGTGACAGTGAAAACGGATTTGGAGATGGGTGAGGGTGAATCGGTAGAGGCAGAGGCTTGGTGATTTGGATAGCAGCTTGTTGATCGGAGAGAAAAGCGAGGCTTGGTGACAGCGATGGCTTGGTGACAGCGATGGCTTGGTGAGACAGCGGCTTGGTGATCGGAGAGAAAAGCGAGGGAAAGAGAAATGCTTGATGGCGCGAGAGAGAGCAGAACCTGGTAGTGTAGGAAGAGAGAAAGAGAGAGGTTGAACGGACTGTGTGTTATTAAAATAAATTTTTTTTGGATGGCATAGCGCTACAGTGCGATCTCACATATGAGATCGCACTGTAGCACTATGCCAAAAAATTTTGGCCGGTCCCAGGTATAGCTATCCAATTGCTGGAGTAATTTGGGCCCAAATGCCAAATATGCTTTACAATATGGCATATGCCATTTGGGCTGCGGATGCTCTAACCAGGCTACTAGTTTATTAAACCCTCCGAACACTATAAAAGTTTTCAATTAGGGGCAATTACCAGTTGGTTCAAACTCACGTGAAACCAAAAAGATGATGAGAATATCCCATTAAAGAAAAATGGGAATAAAATGATATGGGACAAAAGATTGGACCATTTCAAGGTTATTATTGTATATGTTTTTAGAAGATAAAAGAAGCTTTTATTCTAGGCCTAGTTAGTTACCATACTACTGATAGTGACTATACAATGACAATTAAAGCTTTGCTGGGGGAAGAGCTCGTCTAGTAAGAGAATCATCAGAGATTTTGGCCCGGAAAAGCCTCTGACCCATAGAGCTTTATTGGGTATGTTTGTGTTCATACGTACCTATTGCTCATGGCCTCACTTTCACAATTTTGGCAAAAGCACCTTTGATTTCTTGCACTTCTTTTTATTTTTGATTAGATTCTTTAGCACGTCTTGTTCTGATTTTACTCTTTCAGAACAGCAACAATAATCATGTTTTTACCGTCTCCTGTCTTTTTTTTTTTTTTTTTTTTTCCAAATACACAACACGGTCCTTTCAAGCTTTTTTTTTTGATAAGCCTTTCAAGCTATTTTTTTATACATGTAACTAATTTGAAATTAATGAAATAAACTTGGACCACGTCATGATAAATGAGAGTATCATTAACGAGGTTTATATAGAGTATGGTAATAAAATGTTAATGAAATTGCATCAGTACTGGGCCAGTGTGAGTAGTTTTTCTTCAGATAAATTGATTATGAAGTTGGTTGTTGAATTTGCGCAGTTGCACATATTCGTAGTTATTAGTTATTCACGAGTAATCTTACTGATAAACCAGTTTTTTCCGCAAGGGTCATTTTCACTATTTATGACCCCAACTATTTTACAGTGGCTTGGCTTGTCTTGTCGAAATTATTATGACTTGTAAGTTTAATAGCACTTTACATTAATCAATGTAATATGACAAATGTAAAATTTTGACAAATCAAGCCAAAAAATTATTTAAATTTTTTCGCATATACAACCATTGTTTATGCGTACAAAAATTATCCATTGAGTTGGTGTGTATGTGTGAGTGATATGGATATTTTAAAAAAGGTGGGTGAATGAAGAATGAATATTTTATTAAAATAATTTTTAAAAATGTTTTTAAAAAATGACGGTATAAAATAAAAAAATAAAATTCTTACACTAAAATAGATAAGAATTTATGCATGAATTTTTAAAACCATGCATTAAAAAGGTTTGGTTTTTAACCCATGCATAGGTTTATGAAAGATTTCTATCAAGAAATGAATAAAGATGTGCATCATTCATAACTTAGAAGCCATGTAGGCCACGATTTATTCTTTAATCCTGCGATCCCTAGCATAATACTTTTTGGACAAAATCTATGATAGAATATTAATTGTTAATTTTTGGACTTAGATTTACTATTGAATTGATTATAATTCTCTCTTCAAGTTGGTATAATTTATAGTTGATTGGTAAGGATGTTCAAGTGTTACGGAAATATATGTGGGTGAAAAAATATTGTGAAAATACGTATAGTGTTTAAACAATCTAAACAAAGAAAACTATTGTTTAAATAACTTTACCAAATATGCCTTTTGTTTTTTTATCAAATTTTAACCTGACAGGAAAAATAAAGAGCTAGTGACAAGACACCATGTGAAACTATGGACAAAGAATTTGGATTTGGTGCAATTACCCCCTCTTATCAGGAATTTTTTTTTTACTATTTTTATTTTTAAAATTAACCCGTTTACTCTTTTACTATTCAATAAATGAAATTGAAAGTATTTTTTTTTTGGACTCTTATGGGGTGTTTGGCACATGTTTTCAAATAACAATTATTAGTTTTTAAATAATATTATACGTATTATCATACACTTATACATTCACACGAATAATTTTTAGTTTTTAAGTACATGTATTATACACCCTCTTATTCTCACCACCCGGATAACTGTTTCAACACGGTATGTTTGTACAAATGTCAGTTGTGCAGCTTTAAGGACTTATACTGATTTAAATTTTTTGTCTTGAAATTAGTTTTTATTTCTAAAATTTATTTTGATTCTCTGAAAATAAGTTTTTCTTTTTTGAGAAGACTCTGAAAATAAGTTGATAAGTCAATAAAGTAACTAAAGCAGCAAATATTTTTGAACATATAAAAAAAAAGTGAGCTACAGCTCATGGTCATATACATTAAAAAATAAATAATAAATAATTTAATAAAAAATTTTTGAATGATATAAATAAATTTTTTTCTATGGGATATATGAATATCTATCCGTTTTTAGTTGAAAAGAAAAAAAAAAAAAAACTTAAATAAATTTCTTCCCAAAAGAGGAAAATTCAGATTCTTAGCTAGTCCTGGACTCCAAGGTCAGTTTGCTGAGTTTGTACTCTGGACCAATAAAGAAAAACTGGTACCGCATCCATAGCTAGCTTGAGCTACCGCTAATAGTAGAGAAGCATCACCTTTACGTGAAGTCCCATCCTCGCACGAGCCACGTCTCTCTCAACCACAACTGCACCGTTGCTGACCCCTCTACCTAGCATCGCCGGCCTAGCCTCTGCCTAATAAGTTTTCTGTCTCTCTCATGTTTAAAATACTTTGTTAAGCATTCAACAACTACTTTAACATCAGGAGTTAGAACCATCAAGGATTTCACACTGATATAAGACACAATCAATTAATCATGAGACTTACCTTGATCCATTCCCATTCTTTACAAAGACATGGATATTGCGATTCCTGATATTGATGCTTCAAGTATTCTTGATTGAGTATCCATGTGCACAGTTTCTCCTCCAGCATCAAAAGTGAACAGCCTGTGCTAACTTTAAACATAAAAAAATCTGTGGTTAGAATTTAGTGATCATATCAAGTGAGACTGAGGGTTAGTTTTCTTTGTTCCATGGTGAACATTTCTTTAAAATTGGTTTGTATTTTCCCATCCTAATCTAATGTATTGGGAATTCTTGAGCATAAGTTAATTGATATGTTCCAATATACGGTCTTTGTAATCACTTGAAAGTTTGCTTGTAGATGTATTGGAGAAAGAATTGTCTAAGCCTATTAGAAGCAGCAATCTTCATTTTACCAAACATACTACCAATAGGAATTAAGATGTTTTCTAATCCTATTGGTAGCACATGGTGTATTGTCCACAGTCCACACTCATATGTGCACATGGAGATTATTTAGCTTGATTAGTCCTCTTGAATAGAACATATTTGATATTATCTTAGATCGCTCAAAAATAAATTCGTGACGTATGAATTCCTACACCAAGTAAAAGCCAATTAAAGTATCACAAGCGGTGACTATCAATTTCATAAAGGTTGGCAATTTTTTTTTAAGTAATTTGAACGGAGTAAATTGGAACTATTTGCTTTTTTACACGTCAATACATTACAAATTGCATCTAGAAGCTTAATAATTTCTTGTTAGTTGCAAGTAGCAGATCAACTAATGCCATTGCTCTTACAAAATAGATATTGATTTGATGTGGTTATTAGACTAATCAATTACCCGCACACCTTTTATTTTACTGCCTCTAATGTTAGTTAACATTAGAGCTTTATTTGACTTAAACTAAACTGCATGGTAAAGATTATTTTTTTATTATTAATTTTTTTTTTGTGCTGCTGAATCAAGGGTATAGATATAGATCATCATTCTTCATGAGAGGAGCAATAGTTGGCCTGGTAATAGTTACCCATTGTCCCAGCCAAACATTTCAAATTAAAACAACTTCAAATGCTCCCTGTCATCATCACAACCATTATTTAATATACGCTAGAAAATGTTATAAATTGACCTCTTGAAATTGAAAGGGAGAAGGAATTTTATTGTTAATTTTCTGCGTCCATCATTTTAATTTGTTTCCCTTCAAATGGCATTCAAATGTGCAACACAACTAGTGATAAAATCACCCAACTAATAATATAAACTTGATAACAACTAATTAGCAAACAACCTAATTCTATCCTCTACACTTCCAAAAGTTTAGGAAATAAGGTATTAATAATTTCTATCTACAACTAATGAAATCCTACTGGCTAGGAGACCAGCCAACCTTCAATCTTGAACTCCACCACTTATCCATCTCATCCAAAGCCGATAGTGACAGCTCCTTCAAATTCAACTTGCTGATCCTTATCCTTGCCCTGCTGCTCATCCTTGGCAAATCCAGGCTCCCTCTCTCCATGCGTCTTCCAAGTTTGTCTAAATCATAACACAAATCATTATGTTAATGTTCATCAATTAAAATCTATTGTCCAACTACTCCACGGTAACATCTGTCCAGTATCCACCATTGCATCATTAAAATGCACACAAGTTTGCTAACAATAAAGGTTTGTCAATCTAAAGATTCGTGGGAAAATCAAAATTTTGCAAGCAACAAAAAAACAAATGCAAGTGAATAAGATTTCAAAACCAAAGATAATTTTAAGAATCAGTTTCCAAGTATCAATATCCAAGTGTGACCATAAATGGAGAAGCAAAAAGCACTTGGAAGATTTCTATCATAAATTGAAGAATAGAATGCATTTGATCAAATTAGTACAATCCCTAGATACCAGAAAAGAACCAAATGTATGTAAATGTTCTACTTAGATTCACTTTGCACACCGTAATGCTTATATACATGTAGAGACCAAAAAGATCACAACACTAACAAACAGAAAACAAAACTTATAGCATGGTAATACTTAATGGCACTTGATAAGGATAAAATAAATGGACAAGGTGACGGGAGATGTTTTGCCGTCAGCATTCCTATAAGAGCTGACGGTGATGTCCCGAGAAGGAACTCCACGTATGGAGTACCATAAAGCTGGACGTCCTGAAGCTGACGGTGCTTAATCTGACGGAACAACGTAGACTGACGGCGTCAGTCGTTAAGTACTTGATCACCACGTTTGCGTGTATGAGTAAATAACTTGCTCCTCACGCTTCGTGAAATCTAAGAACTCCTATATGGAAAGAATCCCGCAAAATACGCCCAAGGAGACTCCTATAAGGAAAAGACTTCTACACCAAGGAAGAGGGGTCAACCTTTCTTCTACTATAAAAGCCCCAATACCCTCATAGACCGAGGTACGCATAATTTACCCTCTCTAGCACTCTAGAGTAGTGAGAACGTTTCTGACTTAACCTTCGGAGGGTATTTGGCCGGTACCACACCGGTATCCTCTGCTAGGTTCTTTCTTGCTGTTGTGCAGGTGCCGTTTGTAGCGCGCGAGAACCGTGTGACTTACTGGTGGTATTTTCGCCATCATCAGTTGGCGCCGTCTGTGGAGACAATTTTTGCCTAGACCAAGTGTTGCACTTGTAGTCATTTTTGGCTTGGAGAGTCCCACATTGGAAAGAAAGCCTCCCTCTTTGCACCTTATAAGGCATGAACCAATGGTTGAGAGTACCACTAGTTTGGTTGACTGACGGATATCTTTTTTTTTTTTTTTTTTTTTTTAGGCCTTGGTGCGTGTTAAGGCCCTTCAAGACCGTTGTGTGGCGAAGGAGGGGGTCGTCACCCGAGTTCGCAAACATAATGCGAACTTGATGAATCAGCAGGCTCAGTATAAGGACGCCGTCCGTATCCTCAACCAGGAGCTGCAGGATGTTAGGGAGAAGCTGACGGAGGTCACCTGTCAGAATGACAAGCTCCAGGAAGAGGTGACGGATCTGGGTGAAAAGTTGCAGACGGCGGAGGTTGACGCGATCAGAGACTTTAAAACGTCGCAGTCTTTTATTGACTCATGTGCCGGATATTATGGCACTGGGTTTGATGATTGCCTCCGGCAGGTCGCGTCGGCCTTCCCGGAGTTGGACTTGTCTGGGATTACCATGGATGATGAAGATGACGGCTCTCATCAGCCTACTCCTACTCCGGAGCATGATGATAGTGTAGTCCTAGCCCAGCCTGCTGCTAACCCTGCTGCTTCTGATTCTCCAGCTGTGATTGTGGATATTGAAGACCATCAAGCTGACGGCAACCTTGCCGGCGCTCCTGTTGCTTAGTTTTTATTTTGCATTTTAGCCGTCTATTTATTTTGTAAACAATCGTTGCATTTTAAACATTTTGGCAAACATTTGTAATTTTAAACAAAGTTTAAGTGCCCTTGTTTTCCTCGGGCTCTTTGTTTATATACAGTTGTTATGCGTTTATTTCCATTGCTTTTATATCTGTTAACCAATGATTGCGTCATACGAACCCTTAGTAAACATTCCCGTCTGTTTGGGAATCTGTTAATTTTCGAATGGTCGGAAGATTCCATCGACTGACGTTTTTCTTCTTACTTCGTTGGTTTCACGGGTTTCCGGTTGGATTTTTGGCCTTTTTCCAAGGTCCGTCAGCTTAGTGGCCATCTTTCGGGTTGTGTAAGGCCGTCGGCACTATACCAGTTCAATAAGTTTAATGAGACCGCCAACTTTTTGCTTTTAGCTTTTTATGGTCTTGATGAATTTTTCTCTGTTGTGGGCCCGTTAGTTTTTAGATCTTGTCCGTACGGTGACGGTTTCATCTATGGGGCCGTCAGCTTTTTAGCTTTGGCTTTGATGATCTTGTCATCTTTGTAGGTCCGTTAGTTTTCAGACCTTATCCATATGATGACGGTTTCATCTATGGAGCCGTCAGCTTTTTAGCTTTGGCTTTGATGACCTTGTCATCTTTGTAAGTCCGTTAGTTTTCAGACCTTATCCATATGATGACGGTTTCATCTATGGGGCCGTCAGCTTTTTAGCTTTGGCTTTGATGATCTTGTCATCTTTGTAGGTCCGTTAGTTTTCAGACCTTATCCATATGATGACGGTTTCATCTATGGGCCGTCAGCTTTTTAGCTTTGGCTTTGATGACCTTGTCATCTTTGTAGGTCCGTTAGTTTTCAGACCTTATCCATATGATGACGGTTTCATCTATGGGGCCGTCAGCTTTTTAGCTTGTGTGTTATGGACATGATTGTTTTGGTTGCTCACTTTTGTGAACTGAGTTGCCCACTTACGTGGACTTTGGATCCGTAGATAAAAATAGATACTTCAGTAATTTTGAATAAACTCCTCTTATTGCCATGCATTTGTAAATAAAAATAATTCTAAAACCGAATCCTGCCCTTTGGGTTTAAAACAAAAAATAGATATTGTTGCAAAAAACTAAAGTAAATAATAAATCTGAGGAGTAGGGCTAGAATTTGCTGAAATGTGAGTAAAAAGGGTTGGTCTTCACACTGCTGCTCCTACTGGTAATACCTTCGTAGGTGCTCGGTGTTCCATGGGTGTGACAGTTTCTGTCCTTCCAACGTCTCCAGGTGGTAAGTGCCTTTCCTTTGCCACGACGTAACTCGGTAAGGTCCTTCCCAATTGGGCCCGAGTTTCCCTTGGGTAGGGTCTCTGGCAGCACCCATGACCTTTCTAAGAACAAGGTCTCCGACTTGAAAGTCTCTGTGTCGAACCCGAGAGTTGTAGTGTTTGGCCATGCGGTCCTGGTACCTAGCGAGCCTTTGTTCTGCTGCTGCTCTGATCTCGTCCACTAGGTCGAGCTGTAGTCGCATAGCTTCGTCGTTTTTGTTCTCATCATGGTTGTGCACCCTGTAGCTGGTGAGCCCAACTTCGGCCGGGATGACCGCTTCGCCTCCGTACGTCAGTCGGAACGGTGTCTCTCCTGTGGGTGTCCTTGCCGTCGTTCTGTATGCCCACAGTATACTTGGTAATTCTTCGGGCCATATACCCTTTGCCCCCTCGAGCCGAGTCTTGATAATTTTGAGTAAGGATCGGTTCGTGACTTCGACCTGGCCATTAGCTTGAGGGTGGGCGGGGGAGGAGTAATGGTTCTTTATTCCTAGCTGTGAGCAAAAATCCCGGAAAGGGTCGTTGTCGAATTGCCTCCCGTTGTCCGAGACAAAGACTCTAGGAATGCCGAACCTGCATATGATGCATCTCCAGACAAAGCTCCGCACGTTCTTCTCTGTAATCGTGGCCAAAGCTTCAGCTTCCACCCATTTCGTGAAATAGTCGATGCCTACTACCAAGAATTTCAGCTGTCGTATGGCTGTAGGGAATGGTCCCATAATGTCTAATCCCCATTGTGCGAACGGCCATGGGGCCGTCATCGGGGTCAGCTCTTCGGTTGGTTGTCTGATAATATTGCTGAACCTTTGGCATTTGTCGCAGGCCCTGACATAGGCTTCGGCGTCCTTCTGCATGGTGGGTCAATAGTACCCTGCTCGCACAAGTTTGTGTACCAATGACCTGGATCCTGAGTGGTTTCCGCAGATTCCTTCATGCACCTCTCTCATGACGTAATCTGCTTCTTCCGTACCCAAGCATCTCAAATATGGTCGGGAGAAACCTCTTTTGTACAGGACGTCTTTTATCAGGACGAACCTCGCCGCCTGGACCTTAAGTTTCCTTGCGGCTTCTTTTTCGTCTGGTAAGACCCCATCTTTTAGGTGTGAAACTAACGGCGTTGTCCAACTACTGTCGGAGCATATTTCCTGCATGTTGCTGAGATCTATTAGCGGAGAAAGCTGCACGAAAGAGAGTACATTACCAGGGATGGCCATTGGATCTGCTGAAGCTACTTTCGCTAGGCGGTCGGCTCGCTCGTTTTCTCCTCTGGGAATTTGGACGACTTTGGCTTCTAGGTCGTCCATTCTCGCCCTTACTTCATCAAGGTACTTCTTCATCTTTTCGCCCTTGCACTCGTAGTCTCCATTTATTTGGTTAGTGATGACCTGTGAATCGTAGTAGATGACTACCCTCGCGGCTCCTGCTGCTTTGGCGAGGTCGAGTCCTGCTATCAGAGCTTCATACTCTGATTCATTGTTGGTGGCAGGGAAGTTGAGACGGACCATACATTCAATGGTGTCTCCTTCGGGCGATAGTAGCATAATGCCGGCCCCTGCGGCTTGTCTGTTGGACGATCCGTCCGTATATATGCTCCATTGAGGGGACTCTGCTGCCCCCTTGTCTTCGTCATGAGTGAATTCAGCTATAAAGTTAGCGACGATTTGCCCCTTGATGGCGGTCCGTGGGCGGTACTGAATATCAAATTCGCTCAGTTCTATAGCCCATAACGCCAATCGTCCCGCGGCTTCGGGGCTGCTCATTGCCCGCCGTAAGGGTTTGTCAGTCAGGACGTTCACCGTATGGGCTTGGAAGTACGGTTTGAGCTTGCGGGCTGCCGTAACTAACGCAAAGGCAAGTTTTTCCATGGGCGGGTATCTCTCTTCGGCACCGTGAAGCGCTCGGCTTGCATAGTACACGGGCTTTTGCACTTTCTCTTCTTCTCTGACCAAGGCCGCGCTAACGGCTGCGGGGGAGACGGCTAGATAGAGAAAAAGCTCTTCTCCTGGTTGCGACGGGCTCAGCAATGGTGGGGAGGAGAGGCAAGCCTTCAATTCCTCGAATGCTTGCTGGCATTCGTCAGTCCACTCGAAGGATTTCTTCAATGTTCGGAAGAAGGGCAAACACTTGTCCGTTGCCCTTGACACGAACCTATTTAGTGCCGCTATCTTTCCGTTGAGGCTTTGCATCTCCTTCACATTTCTCGGTGGTGCCATATCCATAATGGCCCTGATCTTGTCCGGGTTTGCCTCGATTCCCCTTTGAGATACCATAAATCCTAAGAATTTTCCTGCCGTTACTCCGAAGGCACATTTTCCTGGATTGAGCTTCATGTTGTAGGAGCGAAGTGTGTCAAATGTTTCTTTGAGATCTCCTAGATGATCTTCCTCCCTCCTGCTTTTTACTAGCATGTCGTCCACGTAGACCTGGACATTCCTCCCAATCTGTTGTGCGAACATTTTGTTCATAAGTCTTTGGTACGTGGCGCCCGCGTTCTTCAGGCCGAAAGGCATTACCTTGTAACAGAAGAGGCCCTGGCTGGTCACAAACGGCGTTTTTTCTTGATTGGCTTCGTGCATTCGAATTTGGTTGTACCCCGAGAAAGCATCCATGAAGCTTAGCAACTGGTGTCGGGCCGTAGAATCCACTAGGACATCGACCCTCGGGAGGGGGTAGCTATCCTTGGGGCAGGCCTTGTTAAGGTCGGTGAAGTCCACACACATCCGCCATTTCCCGCTTGCCTTTTTAACCATCACTACGTTTGCTAACCAGTCGGGATAGTATACTTCCCTAATGAAGCTTGCTTCTTGTAGCTTTCTGACTTCTTCTGCTATGGCTCGGTCTCGCTCGGGGGCAAATACTCTCTTCTTTTGTCTGATAGGTGGAAAGGCGGGCGATGCATTCAACCTGTGCACCATGACCGAAGGATCTATTCCCGGCATGTCTTCATGACCCCACGCGAACACGTCTCGATTACATCTGAGGAAGGTTATGAGCTCCTGACGGATCGTGGGGTTAGCGAGCGTTCCAATTTTGGTCGTTCGGCCAGGATCGGAACTGTCAAGGGGTAGCTCTTCTAACTTCTCAACCGGCTCCGTTACCGCCCGGTGCTCTTCTATGCTTAAAGCCTGAACCTGATCCTCCATTTCCATCATGGCTATGTAGCATTCGCGAGCGGCCATCTGACTTCCGCGCAACTCCCCTACTCCGTAGTCAGTCGGGAACTTTATCATCAGGTGGTAGGTGGAAGTTACCGCCTTCCATGAATTGAGCGTAGGTCGCCCGAGGATAGCGTTGTACGCAGACGAGCAATCGACTACCAAGAATGTCACGTCCCTGACTATCTGTTGGGGGTAATCGCCCACTATTATGGATAATGTGACCGCGCCCAGTGGGAATACCCGACTCCCGCCGAAGCCAACCAGCGGGGCATTTGTCGGGATCAATCGCCTCCTGTCGATTCTCATCTGCTGGAACGCTGGGTAGTATAAAATATCCGCCGAGCTGCCGTTGTCAACCAACACCCGGTGCATGTTGTAGTATTCTACCCGTAAGCTGACGACGAGCGCATCGTCATGCGGATGGTGAAGGCGCCGTGCGTCCTCCTCTGAGAACCCAATTATGGGGCCTTCTCTTCGTGCTATCTTCGGCACGACTCCCGTCAGCTGAACATTTTGTACCATATGAAGGTAGGCCTTGCGGGCCTTCTTGGTCGACCCGGTGATCGCCGTTCCTCCTACGATCATTCTTATGTCCCCTATCGGGGGCCTTGGTCGCTCATTATCCCGTCGGGGGTGTTGGTCTTGTGCAGGTGGATCCGTTTTCTCCTTGCTAACGAACTTCTGCAGTTTTCCTTGTCTGATAAGCGCCTCTATCTGCTGCTTGAGGTCATAGCAGTTAGCCGTATTGTGACCATGGTCGCGGTGGAAACGGCAATACTTATCCCTGGAACGCTTGTTGGGATCACTCTTTAGCTTTCCCGGGAACGTCAGAGCCTCCTCGTCCTTGATTTGCATAAGGACTTGATCTATCGGGGCCGTCCACGGAGTGAAGCTCGTGAATCTTCCCCCTAGAGGCTTAGGGCGCCTCTCATCCCTTCGGTCTCCCATTCTTGGCTTCTTTCGGCCTTGGTCCTGCCGAGTGTCTTCCTGCCTCTCTCTTTTTCTTGGTCTCTCTTCTCGGGCCAACAGCGCGTCTTCGGCGTTCATATATTTCGTGGTACGATAAAGTACTTCCGACATGGTCTTTGGGTCGTTTTTGTATAGGGAGAACAAAAACTTACCCTTCTTCAAGCCGTTCGTGAATGCTGCGACAAGTATCTTATCGTCGGCTTCGTCGATCGAGAGTGCCTCCTTGTTGAAGCGGGATATGTAGGCTCTTAAAGTTTCATCCTCTCGCTGCTTCCTACTCATCAAGCAAGCCGTAGACTTCTTGTACCAATGGCCTCCGATGAAGTGTGCGGTAAATTGAGCGCTGAGTTCTTTGAAGGTACTGATGGAGTTCGGTGTCAGTCGGCTGAACCAAATTCTTGCTGCGCCCTTCAGTGTTGTAGGGAAGGCTCTACACATGATCGCGTCTGCTACTCCTTGAAGGTGCATTAGGGTTTTGAAGGTCTCCAGGTGGTCCAGAGGATCTGACCCCGTCATAACTGTCTATCTGCGGCATGCGGAACTTACTCGGTAGGGGGAAGGAGTTGACGGTGGCAGTGAACGGTGAATCAGTCCGGTTGACAAGGTCGTCAAGATCACTGGACACTCGCCCCTTGAGGGCGTTCATCATAACCTCCATTTGTTCCTTCATAGCCTGCATCTCTGCGATGATAGGTGGCGGAGCTGTATCTACGAGGGAAGGGAGACTCACGTTCTGTCGCTCTGGTTTGTTCGGGGCGTTGCTCGCCTGGGGTCCCTCCTGGTTTCTTCTGTCAGCGCTGGTTCCTTCTTGCTCAGCTCCTTGGTTGTCTGGCGCTGCGTTTTTCTGGCGTAATTGCTCTTCCAGGTTGAGGTTTTGTTGTGTGAGCCGTTCCACAGCCGCGGTGAGAGTCTTTATTTGCTTCTCGAGGGCGGTCATGGGTGGCTCCTCTTCTTGAATGTCGTTAGTGGTTGCCATTGAGCGGGTAAGCACCATGCGACTTTTTGTCCGGGAAGCTGTAATATGGCTACACGTTGGAATGTGGTCTGGGATTTGGTAACGAATACGCAGCTCCCTAAAAACCTTACCACTTATTCTAGGCGAAAATTTGTTAACGGCCCAATCCTCAGGAAGAATGAAGGGACGGTTATCTCCAAGACCCTCCGAGGTTCCTTCAGTAGATCCCTCATCCTCGTCACTATCCTCTCCATCAACATCCATTCCATCCCTGACGTTTCCATCCCCTCTTTCCTCATCCTTATCTCCCTCAGCGAAACTCTCATTGCCGTTAGGAGATTGGGCCGACGTCTCTCTCTCTGACGGAATTGAAGAGTCCCCTGACTCATTTCCAGAACCAAAGGCCTCGTCGTAGCCCGCTCCTTCGCGGGCTGACGACTCCTCACAAGATGCGTCACTTGACATCTGACTACCTACAAGTGACGGATTCAATCTAAGTACCTAGACTGACGACCTCACTAATGAGGCAAAAATAAAAAAAAGGGAAGAAGAAGAAAGAAGAGAGAAGATGAAAACTTACTGGTATGGTGGCCTTCCGGATGGCTCTAAGGACAGCGACGGAATAACTGACGGAAGTAAAGCTGACGAAAAATGTGCGACGGTCTCTCTCTCCAAGATCAGCAGGGTTGAAATAGAGGAAAATGAGGGGGAGGTGCTGTTTATATATGGGATAAAAGGGCACGGAAGACGAAGCGACGCCTCGTCGGAAGCAAAGCCAATAAAAATGAGCCACCTGTCCAAAGCATTAAATACACGGCGGCTCGAGGAGACCCATGAGATCAATAACCACGCTTCTTTGAAACATAACATAATCAACTCCATAACCCATCAGTATAAAAACTAACGGAGGTATGGAGTAGGGGGCAACTGATAAGGATAAAATAAATGGACAAGGTGACGGGAGATGTTTTGCCGTCAGCATTCCTATAAGAGCTGACGGTGATGTCCCGAGAAGGAACTCCACGTATGGAGTACCATAAAGCTGGACGTCCTGAAGCTGACGGTGCTTAATCTGACGGAACAACGTAGACTGACGGCGTCAGTCGTTAAGTACTTGATCACCACGTTTGCGTGTATGAGTAAATAACTTGCTCCCCACGCTTCGTGAAATCTAAGAACTCCTATATGGAAAGAATCTCGCAAAATACGCCCAAGGAGACTCCTATAAGGAAAAGACTTCTACACCAAGGAAGAGGGGTCAACCTTTCTTCTACTATAAAAGCCCCAATACCCTCACAGACCGAGGTACGCATAATTTACCCTCTCTAGCACTCTAGAGTAGTGAGAACGTTTCTGACTTAACCTTCGGAGGGTATTTGGCCGGTACCACACCGGTATCCTCTGCTAGGTTCTTTCTTGCTGTTGTGCAGGTGCCGTTTGTAGCGCGCGAGAACCGTGTGACTTACTGGTGGTATTTTCGGCATCATCAGCACTAATCTTGATCTAGTGTATAGAGCATTGCACCTCAGATCTAGAGACTAAAATGACTTGCAAACAAAAGTTGCATGTTTGTGCATCGTTCACAATGATCAAGAGTTCACATGATAACATGTTCAAGAATGAGTCTTCATGATTGAACTAAGCTTCTCTCAAGGAAATAAACAAGTTTCATGAAAGGTCTGTACCCAAATTCTTTAAAAATGACATAGTCTTTCCTTGACGCATTTTATCAAACACGTTGAGTACAGAGGAAATATAATTGGCCATGAATTTCAAAATACCCAAAATAAATAT
This sequence comes from Quercus tomentella, assembly GCA_028535165.1. Taxonomy (NCBI): domain Eukaryota; kingdom Viridiplantae; phylum Streptophyta; class Magnoliopsida; order Fagales; family Fagaceae; genus Quercus; species Quercus tomentella. Next base: position 18,139,003 of record JAPQVY010000111.1, on the reverse strand, counting down.
CATAGTCACCAAAGAGATCAATATGGTTATCGAAGGAACCATTGAAAAAAAAATCTTAAAATCATCAAGAACACCCGTGGCAGAAAATTTCATGGGCCAAAAAAATACTATAAATTCATCATACCAAACGAAAGGGAAAGTATACTCACCCATTCATTACTTGAAAGCAAGCATTATCATCATTTGTTGGATGAACAACAAACCTCTCAGATATAGAAGGTTTTTGGATTGCCCATCAAAGAATTTGGCATAGAAGTAACAATGCACAACCAGGAAGTATAATTGTTACTTTTACAGGATGTAATGAAGTTGAAATAAAATTACATGACATACACATTTGGCACAAATTTTTTTCAGAAGCACCAAACTGTTTCAGTAAAAAAAACCACCGGCACCTATCTATGTTGTGTGATATCTATGCTATGCATAGTAGGTTTTATACGGAAGGAATAAGAATCTTTTTTTTTTTTTTTTTTTTAACGATGGAGAAACCTGACCGCCTATTTCCCCCTCTCTCCTCCAATTTTCAGCATCTCCATTGCCACAATTTTTTTTTTCTCCTCCAATTTTCAGCAACTTCATTATCACAAATCAATTTTTTCTCTTCTCTTTTCTCCAATTTCAGCAACTCCATTGCCACAAAATTTTTTTTTTACTCCAATTTTGACAACTTGGCTGCCACAATTCCCATTAAATTTTTTCTCTCTCCACGCCTACAATTTCGACAACTTGGTTGCCATAATTCCTTTTTCCCTATTCGGGCACTCCCCTAATCATCTCGGCAGCTTTGGGTAGCTTGCATTTTGGGTAGGAATTTCAGTGATGTAGTTACCGAAATTTATTTTCTCTCTTTCCCTCCATCACATCATTTCTCTTTCCTCTCTCATACTTTTTCTTAGAATTTTAGTAACACCATTGCTGAAATTTGCTTCTCTCCTCATTTTGCTAAATAACTTTGAACAATACTTATCTATTCTAGCCTCATCACACGCGCTTCGCTTGTGCGATGAGGCTTTTTTTTTTTTAGTGGTCTTATTTTGTAGAAAAAAAACTGTGTAGGGTTGCATTTTTATATATATAATTTTTATTTTGAAAATCTAATTTATAAGTGAATAAATTAATTTGAAAATTAATAAGAGAGTGTTCCTATTTTTTAGGCAATATTTTAGTGGAAGTTAGAGTTGCATTTTTACCGGATTGTCCTTTAATTTTGTCTCTACTTAAATATAGGGGCGTGGGGCATTTCTGAACTAAAAAAATTAGGAATCCAAACAGGGGAAACTCCTTAAATAATAGTATAGATAATAACTAATAGCCGAAACATTTGACTTTTTGTTGATCATTCCTTATTGCGCCATTTGGTTACATAAATTACTGACACGTTTACATTTTAGAAAATCTGAAACATTGTATCTTTTCATTTGACCACTTAAGCAAACCGGTTTAGTGAAATTTTTACCACCTGTTGGTGTTGCCTACAATAAATTAAATACACAACGTTTTCTCTTGGGTAGCAGTTACAAAAGATCAAATAAACACTTCTTTTCTTATCTCAATACTCTTCTCTCTCCTTCTCTCTGACTTTTGTTTACAGTGGGTAACTGTGAAACAATTTCTCCAAATCCTCTAAAGCGAAACTTTCCGTATCTACTCACTGTATGTCATCGAGAAGAAAATTGCATAGGGAGAGAAAGAAAGAGAGAAATCTGTGGCCGCATCCCACCACCCTCATATTGTTGAAACCAAATCGCAACTAGTAAAGGTATTTAAAATGGACAAAAACTTAGGTGTTAAAATAAGATTTAGATTTGGTTATTTAGGTTTGATTAATCTAATGTTGTCTACGATGAAGGTTGAGATTGCCCTACGGTTTGATTAATCATGGGTGAGATGGCTCCTAAGGTTTGATTAAGAGGCAGTTGAACGACATAAGGATATCGGCGTCAAGACTCCTAAGGTATGTCTTTCCTTCTTTTTATCTCTAATTTACAATATAAAAGGCTTTAAAAATAGTGTTGCTTTTGGAGTCTGGACATTAGTAATGGATTTATGTGTTTATGTTTTTTGGATTTTTATGATTGTTTACATAATTGGGCTTTTTACACTTCTTTCATGTCCCAAAGCAAATACTCTATTTATCTTTAAAAAAAATACTCTTTTTTAAGTTGTTGTCCTTTTTTGTCGGTGTTTGCATTAGTTTATTGCCTTTGGTTGTTTTGAACAACATATGATGATTTGTTCACCATGCGTTCCATGTTTTGTTACAGATGGACACCATCACAGAAAAATGTACCTATTCATTTGGCCGCTTAAACAAACTGTTTCAGTACTATTTTTAACACTATTGTTATTCAGTTTCATCATTCCAATGGGTAGTTATGAATTTTACACCGTTCCAAATAAATTTCACTTTATATTTCTTTAGACAAAAAACCTAAAACTTTAGTTCATTCTTCATACTCTCTCTCTTTATAGTGAGCTTTTTGTTTTTACAATTTTCTTTTTTTTAGTTTTTTGATTCAAGTTATTAAGTCATATTTTAATAGTAGAAAAGCTATAATCATGGATTATTCATTTTTTCCATTATCTGAAACTCTCTAGAAGATTTCAATGATCTTTATCTTATATTTCTATTCCTAGCTTTTTTTTTTTCCATATTTTTTCTTTATTCGTGCGTGTTTATCTTCTTCTTCTTTTTTTCGTATTTTTACTTTCATAGCATATGTACGTGTTGTGTATGATCTTTGATTCTTTCTTTAATAGTTTGTGTGAGTATGTGTCATCTTATGCAAAATCTGTAAAGATGCTTCTTTTTTATAAAGAATCCTGTGTTTTTCATGACTTAAGTGCATTGTTTTTTTTTTTTTTTCTTTTTCTTTGAGTGGGTAGTGCGTTGTATTCTTAAATGATAACAATGGTTTCCTTACACGTGGGTTTTGTTCATATTGGTTTCAAAGTTTATTTCATGTGCTATTTCTTGGCTTATATCATAGATTGTAATATATTTATTCATCAAATTGTTTGGTTGAATTTTTTTCGAAGTTGTTTTCAGTGTTGGTCATTATCTTGAAGCATGCATGTTGGTATCATATATTTAAATACTGTTAAGTTGGTTGATAATAATAATGATAATATATATAGTTTAATAAATGTCTGAAAGGTATATCTATTAACTAATGTTTTAGCTATATGGTTTTATTTTACAAATTCAATTTCGGTGTTGTAGTAAAATAAACCGAGATTAAATTATATATTGTACTCAATACCTTTCTCGTGCATCGCACGGGTTAGTGACTAGTATATATATAAAACCGAAGCCTCTGCTGGCACCACAATTTTCCACATCAGCACAACACAATATTTAAAAAATTAAAAATTAAATTAAAAACACTATTTCCAAAACCTAATACTTATCTCTTCTTCTTCTTCTTCTTCTTTTTTTGAAACCTAATACTTATATCTCTCTTCACGCTGCCCCTCATTTGTTTCTATTTGGCTTAAACGCAAAGCTCTTCCTTTTTTTTTTTTTTTTTGAAACCTAATACTTATATCTCTCTTCATGCTGCCCCTCATTCATTTCTCTTGCATCCCTCTTCTCTCAGTCTGGCTCTCTCTGTTCATAGCCTTTGCTAGCTCAAGTCTTGACCTCTAAAGCTTGGTACGTTTTTGTGATCCAATTTGGTTCCGGAGAACATGTTGATTTCATATGATTTTGTTTGTCTCTTTTCATATTCAAGTCAAGCTATTTTATAGATTACAAAAATTACAAAAAAGATTGCTTACAGTTTTGGGTCTTACGGAATTACTAATTTTCTGCCCCAATTTTGTTTTAGGCCCTTTTGTTTTGTTATGGTTTTGCAGCAATTTAATTTTTATTTTTTGTTTGCTTTGTAATGAATATGTGTTGTTCATTCTGTTATGCATGTTTAATTTTTGGTTTTTTTGGGTTCAATGTTATGGTTTTATGGTGAGATTTAAGTTTTGTTGTAATTGGTTTTGTTATGGTTTAATGTGTTGTTGAATCCATAAATCAGACTTTGGTTCTCTGCCATTTGATTTGTTTTAATTTTTTGATATCTTAGATTTTATTTTAAACAAAAAACTTGGGTCTTCTTCATTGAGAAAAGCACTTTGCGTTTGTGCAGACGAACAGTCCCAAAGCAAAGCAAAGACTTAGAGACACAGTGAGAGAGAGAGAATCCAAAGCACTGAAAATAACCTAGAAAGCATCAATCAGCAAAAAAGTGGCAGATGATGCGGCGGTGGAGGTCTCCGTACCCGAACGCACCACCATTCTCTCCGGCGACAACTCAGTCTGGGCTGACGTGTCGCCTCTTCTTGAATCCGCATGCTAAGGTTCTTTCCTTCTTGTCCTAACTCACTTTCTCTCTCTTGCTTTCCATCTCTGTTTGTTTCCTGAGAAAGTTGTGATTATATATGCTTTGTTATTTGTTATTTTTCTTTAAAGAGTATAACTCAAGGGGATTATTCAGTTTGCATAATTAGAAAGATGAAGTTTTTGATTGGTTACTGAGAAAATGGAGGATTAAGTGAGGGAATGATGAAGGAAATTGGAATTTATTTTTGGTTTAATTGGAAACTGATTGAATGAGCAAAGTTTGAGTTTTTGGTTTTGTTAGAAACTAAATAGTAAAAAAATGTGTGGAAAGGTTATTAATTTGATGCTTCATTTGTTGCTAGAATTGTCCTGGAAAAGAAATAAATGTGAACAATATTAAGGCTTTTGCTATTGTTCTTATTTTAATTTTTCTATTTAAGCTTATCAGTTACTATGTTTAAACTTATGCTTATCCCTTCAAAGTATTTGCAATGTAAAAATTTGCTTTCAATGTTACTCCACCTTTTTTTTTGGATCATCTTATTCTTATCCCACCTATTACCAAAATAAATTTAACAAAATAACTTTAAATTTTTTATAACAATCCAATCTATCAAATTTTAAAGAATACTGTATTAGATAAGTTTAACCTGAACACAAAGTTTGGATTAATACATAACTCTCTCTTTTCTTATCTAATAAAGAAATTTAAAATCACTATTGTAGGGACACGGTTTACAGCCTAAGCCCAAAATGTATGAGATCTTGGCCCAATAAACCCAATACAATAAATTTGTAGAGAGTGGATCAAAGAACTAGGCCCTAATGAATTTGACAACGGTTAGTATGGGTTTGGAAGATGATCAAGCAAGAATAAAGAAGGTAAAGCTAAACGACTTCACCGTTCGAGGAGGTCAAACTTATATAAATTGGTTACAACTGAATACAAGAACAATTTAGATTGCTACAGTGTTCTCTCTCTTTTTCTCAATCCTCTGGATATGGAGGATCTCTCACATCATATAGCTTCCTTGGGCTCATCTTGATCCTACACTTGTTGATCGTTTGAGTCCCTACTTGAGTACTTGTCCCATCAGACACCTTCTTTGGCTTTCTGTGAGTTGTAATAGCCAATACAGCACTGTTCAGAGGTCTTCTCCACATATATGCGGTTAGAAAAGTAGCTGCAGTGCATTTAATGTGGCGGTAGCAGCTTTTCCTTGGATACTTTTGGGTTTCCTTCTTTCTCATATGTTCATTAGGCATGTCCCTATCATTGGGGCTTTCTGGAAGGTCATTCTAATCGCTGGAATAGATACTTGAGCGGCATTCATCGTATCCGAGGAGGAGTTCCTCCTCGGATCACCCTCCATTCGTTCCCTACTTATGAGACTTTAAATGGGAACCACTAACAACTATTTGTTCCTCCTCGGACTTATCAATGTCCTCGAACAAAACCCAAGGTCCAATATATGATCTTGGACCTTATCCCTACAACTATTCTATATAAAACCAATCACAGAGTTTAGATTAATATATAACTCTTGCTTTTCTTTTCTTATCTAATAAAGAAATTTAAATCAACTAATAATTTTTTTTTTATTTATTGAAATGATAGAACTAATAAAGAAATTTAAACTAATTACATTCTACTAATAACTGCTAAACCAAAAAAAAAAAAAAAAAGTTCAGTATAAAACTATTATTGTTATAAATTATTAACTTAATAATACTTATTTAACAGGTCCTACTCTCATCTTTATTAGACAATAAAGATTGTGCCCAAATCTGTGTTTGAAGCTATGACTTATGAGCTATTGGAATGTTGGTAATAATGTTTTCATTGCCATAAAGCAGCCAAGGTGTGGCCTTTATGTGTTATGTGGAATATCTTACATTTGTAATCAAAGAACGTTTTGTTTTGTTTGTTTTTTTTTTTTTTTTTGTTTTAATTATTTGTAATAATTATTTAATTGATTATCTCGTGCATCGCATGGGTTAGCGACTAGTATAATAAATAAACTTGATTTTTTGCAATATTTAGCCAAAAGACTCCATTAACTAATGCCTATGAAGAAGTTCGTGATGAGTTTCTACTTGAAGGTCTCAATTTTAGAAAGTCAAGCCTGGGCCAACCAACCAAAGGATGAAAACACCCCCTAAATTTGTTTGAAAGTCCTCTTTCTTCTCGTTTCACTTTAGCAGCCAGCTCTGAAATTGCAATAAATTTGATTTCTTTCTACCTCGCACTTTCCTACTCTCAGACAGGACAAGGAATCCAATGAATGGAGAATGGAATTTTGTGTGGAGAAGAAGAAAAATTATTTAACTAATGCACTTTATCTTTATGAGTAGTCTGAAATTACACTTGAACCTATTCGTAAATTAAAGAAGCATTTAAACTTGAAAAAGGATTTTACCAAAAAAAAAACCTTGAAAAAGGAAAATGTAGGACCACAACTTTTCTTACAATTTTTGTCACAATTTGCTCACCTGGTACGTCGTGGATGGTGGAGTAAAAGTGATGGGTTCACAACTCTACCACTTATTACTTGTCACGTAAGCAAGTTGTGGTAAGAGTTGTGTGAAAAGTTGTGGTTCTAAGAATCATGGGTAGTTGTAATCCACTTGTTTTTATTTTTTTATATATAGGATTCCCACTTGCTTTTATACATTGAAGAGCATAGCCAACTTACATTATTTAAATAATGTTTTACGGTAAAAAGATTTAATTAATTGAAAATTTTTATTTTATAAAATTTCTAATATCACTATATCATTTAAATAAAGTATTATAGTAAAAAATAAAAATCATATTTTCATAATAATTAGGGGTGGCAAAGTAAACCCAAACCCATTTGCTCACCCAAACCCACCCACTCTAATTGATCCCAAACCCACCCAATTATTAGTTGGGTTAAATGGGCATCAACCCAAATCGACTCAATGATTATTGAGTTTTAACTAAAAACCCATTGAGTCCCATTAACCCAAAAACAATAATAAAATAATAATGAGCAAAGAACGAAAAGGATTTACCATGTTGGTTTTGGAGCGAAGGTGAACGAAATCCCTGAGAAACTCAAGGGTGAGCCTTGTCTTAGGCAATGGGTACTTGGCCTGGTCAACTTGAGCCACATGGATCACCTTCTCGACTTGAAGCTCCACTTTCTGCCTGGTCCCAGTCGGAGGAAGTTTCAGAACGCCGTCGATGGCGACGCATGTATCGGTCGGCGCAAGTGGGCTAAGATCTGCTACAGCAGCATCCATGATGACCTTCAAATGATGGATCGGGACTCGGTCAGAGAACTCAGCCTTCAGAGATTCTACGGTGGACGATGACGCGACGTCGTTTAGCGTTGCGGCGGCGAGTTGGGTCGACAGTGCTGATAATGGGATTTCGTTTATTTATTTTAAATTTGGGTAATTTAAGAATTGAGTAATTGATAAGGATGTGTTCATTTTTCTCTTTTTTTGGTTTAGAAGAATTTCTATTTGTTTCAAGGATAGTTGCTTTTGAAATTTCAGGAAAGTTTTGAGCTTGAAATGACATTTCTTTGTATTTGTTGCACTGTTTGGTTGCTAAGAAAGTGAGAGAAAAGAGAAAAGAAAAGAAAATATTTTTTTATTTGGATTTTTAATATAATTGCTGATGTGGATGTGTTTATGTGGAATTTTTTATTCCCAAGAATGGAGACTAGAGAGAGTGGAAAAGGAAATCCAAGCAAGTGTTGGGGTTTTCACTTTAATGGCATTTTGGTAATTTTGATAATTGGGTAATTGGGTGAATTGGGGTTTACCCATAATAATTGAGTTGGGTTGAATTTTGGTTAGAAGCAATTAGTTAAATGAGTTTTAATGTGTAAATGAGTTTTATATACCTAACCCAATTATGCCTACCCAAAACCCACCCATTTGACACCCCTATTAATAGAGACAAATTCATATTTGGAATAAACCATAAAAAATTAAATTCTATTTGTTTTTATGTAGTGATGGATAAAGACGAATAGAATAGAAGATTTGGGTTGTTTTTTTTTTATTTTTTATAAATCATAATTAAATGAAAAGAATACTACATGTCTACATCTCCATATCTATAAGATAGACTAAACAAATATCTTTGAAAGTAATTAAAAGCATTTTATGTTAAAGGGAAAAGCTAAATTTTTAAAATTTAGTGATAACAAATCTCAACACAAAATTCAATCAAAATAAAATATAGTTTTCCATAAATCAATAAAATAGAACGATATACATATATGAATGGAATGGAACTATATATTCTTAGAAAATTTATATTATGGCCTACGCTTTTTTTATTTTATTTATTTATCGAGACGACTGAGAGGCATAACTGCATAGGATTTTTTATCATTAGACTTTTTCTATATAATAATTATAAGTATATTGACCATTGAGTTAGTATTCGTATTGAATGTTAGCTTCTATAAATTATGTAAGGACACGTTTTCCTCCATAACCAAAACGGATGGACAATGAATTTGTTAGAGAGTGGGCTTGAGATTGAACGTTCAATGAGTTAGAAAGATACTGATCACAATAGGCTAGTTATCAGTGGAATGAACAAACAAACAATTTGAGCAAGAAAAGTTCTCCTTGGTCGAGTCCGAGGAAGATGTGTTCTTATATATTTCTCTTAGACTTGTACATAAATTATAGTTCTTTGTTACACAGTCATGTTTCTCTGGTTTTTCTGATGATCCCCTTTGTAAGGGAGTTTATCCCTTTATATTTCTTTTCTTTCTTTCATCTTAACCCTCCACGTATAGATCATATTACTAATCTTCTTGATACTTGTCTCATCAGTACCTTCCTGTAGTTTTTGGGGGTAGTTGTAAGACTGAAAGTTACTGTTCAGGTATCATTTTCACATTAATGCGGTCAGGGGGTTAGATGTAGAGCATTTAATGTAGTGGTAGTAGCTTTCTTCTAAGATATTACTCAATTCTCTTTTGCCTTATATCTTTCTGCCTGTTGTCCAATACTTGATGGGTAGTAGGACTTTAGGCCTCCATACTGCTGGCTGAGGTGGTATTGCTCCTTGAACAACATCACTTGCTCATCATGACCTAATCTCTTCCTTAGCCCAATATCTATCTGACTTCATTTATATTGGTCTGTCCTTGGGCGCGACCCATGGCTCAATATTCTTATATGGGCCCTTCATCCCTACAAATTACATGTCAGGTTTCGCCAATTCTGGTCGCCTCCCTCTATCCATTTTTTTTTTCATAAAAAAAAAAAAAAAAAAAAAAATTACATGTCATGTTTGATGACTTTGATTTAACACTTGACAACACCATACATCAGTAACCGATTTTAATGTTCTTAACAAAGCACGCATAGTATATTCTTAGTTTGAAAAAGTCGCGTATGTTGACGTACAATTGGAAGATGAATGGGAGACGAAAATATTTTTAAATATTACGTACATACGTGTACAATACGCATACTGTATGCGTAACTACTAACTAGGCTAAAAATTATATAATCATAAATTGAATCACAATATCTGCTTTCTAAAAAAATTAAAAAAAACAGCCTCCACAACATCCTAACCTCAACAACACTAACTATATTGATAGGCCAAGAATGTATTGACCCATTGTGATAAATTAACCAATTAATTTAGCCAAGTTAATTAATTAAGTCAATTAACATAAAAACGCGTGGTAGCACAAACAAATCACCAACTAAGTTAAATGCAGTGGAAAATAAAGTTGACACGGTGATTTGTTTACGAATGAGGAAAACCTCCAAGGCAAAAACCCCACCGGGTGAATTTAAGGTCATTACTCCCGAGAATCCACTATTATCAAAACAAGCGGTTACAAGTAAAAGAATCTCAGTATCTTATACCAAACTCTTACCCCAATACACAATTGGACTTGTTTTGTAGTGACAATCTCTCATTTTCAATGCACGGCTCCAAGTACGTGACCAACCAATCGATGCACGGATCCAAGTACATGACTGACACACCAACTTGAGAAGGATGTTGGTTGCAAAGTTCTTCAGTTCATCACACAATGAAGATCACGAAACTCCTTAGTTACAAAACCCTACGGCGTACAAACGCAGCAGTTTCTTCAAGAGAAAAATGAACCAGGGCAAATTGTCTCCTGTCACAATATGTTTGCAACAACAAGTGCAACAACCTTATGACGGCCCTTAAAATAATCCTTATATATGTTTAGGATTGTGAGAAAAGAAAACCTAAACACATACACATGAATATACGTGAAATCAAATTTGAAAAACTGATTCTCGTAATTCTCAATAGATACAGTTGTTGAGCTTATTTGTCAAGCTTCACTTTTTAAATCTCAATAGATACATCTGTCGAGCTATTCGTTGAGCTTTAAAACACAGCACTTCTTCACTTGATTCTTGGACGGATTTGCATGGCTTCAATACTTGGACTTAAACTTTTGTTTCTTGAAGTATTAAACACATCTTAGATCTACCCAATTACAAGTAAAGTGTATTTTGTCAAAGAATTAGCTAATTCTAAATGACATATATTTTTAAAATGATCCACATATGTCCTAACATATATAATCTGCATCATGCCTTGATTTTGATTTTGCCTAGATTTTGAAATTTCCAAACTAAAAGAAAGAAAAGGAAAAAAAGATTGGGGGAAGGGTTCATTAAGCTAACTATTCTATAAATGAATTAGTAATGACATTTTTTTTTTAATAGAGTAATGACATTTCAATTTAAGTGGAAAAGAATAAATAAATTACATACAAATGCAAAAAAAAGAAAAAAAAGAAAAGAAAAGAAAAAAAAAGCAAAATTGTAATTTTTGCTACAAACATAAAAAGCATACATCTCCAATAAATTTTGGAAAATTAATTTTATTTCATAAACATTACACTTACAAATACATCCGTGCTAGAGACCACATAGCACAAACCTACTCTTGTTTAATAAAAGCAACAAACTTGTTAATCAAATCCACAGCCTTCTCATATTTGAGATTAAACAAATGGAAGCAATGCTCCTCTCCTAAATTCTCAACAATCTCCACAGAACCACCCCACCCACTTTTCTTCAATTCCTCATAGTAATTCCTACCCACAACCATCAAATGGTCCTTCTCAGCCACAAAAATCAATAGCTTCTCACACCCAAGCCTAGCTAGATCCCCTGTAACCGGTTTCAACCTAGGATCATCCAACCCACCATTTGTAGGACACATGTACAGCCACATTTTATCATCGTCCGTACCACCAAAATATGGGTGTATCAATACAACCCCAACAACCTTGGTCCCAGGTAACCCAATGGACCCAGCTCTAGCAGCTAAAGTATGTGAAATATTCCCTCCAGCACTGTCTCCCCCAATAAAAACCCTTTGAAAATCAGCATGATTATTCAACCATGAGTGAGGTCCTTTTCCATTACTATGTGATGCAACCCATTGGAGTGCAGCCCATGAGTCCTCATAACAAGCGGGTACAGGTCGGGTCGGAAATAAGCCGTAATCGACTGAGACTGCAATAACATTGGCTTCATTGACTAAGGTTGTGACAAAATTATGGTATGTAGTAGAGAAAGGGGATTGCATGCAAAAACCACCACCATGCACGTAGAAGACGAGGGGGAGTTTTTGGGTCGGGTTAACGGATTCGGGTAGAAAGATGCGGACGGATACTGTGGGTTCGGATGAGATTACAACATCACTGGATCGGACCCCGGAAATCGGGTCATCAGAGGGTGGGACTTTTTCAAAAGTGGGGAAGTGAAGCACTACACGGCCATCTTTGTATACATGAAAGAAACGGAAGGAGTGTGTGATTTCTGGGTCACTTGAGGCCATTGAAAGAAGCAATTAACTAATGTTCTTGGAGTGTTTAGCTTTGTTGACAAAGAAGGAAAGTGAGAGATTAAGGTCTTCTTGGTTATTCAATTTATGTAGTGGAAGAATTATTCCATGAAATAATTGGTTGCCGATGTTTAGTTTCATCTAACAGTCTTATCCAACTAAAATTCTCGGTCTCCTCATTAAATTAAAACGTACCAGCACACTTTGACAAAAAAGAAACATGACTTGGTATATGTAACAACTAGAAGTCGTGTTGAGACTTTAATTTATGGATGTCCGATAACCAATCATAGGTTTGGCTTCAATCTCGAACTTTTATGTTGTATCTACTTTCTAGTACTACATGATTGAATCCACATCCCAAAGGCCAAAACTCAAATAGTCAAATGTACTATTTCCTCTCCTACTACACCCTTGCCTTGGTGCCTTAAAACCCTTATAGATCTTAATATGATTTGGAAAGCCGAGGTGACTGAGAATTATGACCTGAGAGGACTTAAGAATTCCGGATGTCTCTGTAAATAATGAGCAGGGCCGGCCCTAGGTCTAGGCCATACAGGTCATGGCCTAAGGCCCCAAACATAGAAAGGCCCCAAATTAAAATGGGGCCAGTAATTTTTTTTTTCTAATTAAAACATGAGTGTGTGACTTGCACGTTTTTTTCTATCACATAGGTCTTATAAATTGATATGTCCAATCACAATAAGTAATTCAATATTTATTTATTCTTTTCTAGAAATGTCACATTAGTTTGTGTTTTTTATAGTAAAATTTATAGTACTTTAGCATCTTCTTCACACCAAAAAAAAAAAAAAAAATTATGAATTAATAGAAATACAACACAATTACCAATTCACCATTAAGTGAATGAAAAATACTAAAACTAATACAAATTTTATGACAAAAAACTTACAAACTGATCAAACAATATAATAAATTAATGTTTTGAATAACTTTTATTTATTGACAACTCGTCAGTTTGTAAAACCTACATAAGTATCACTAGCTCACTTTGGATGAATTAGTCTTATTAATTAGTAAGAATTAATAATAGATTTGAAATAAAAAATTATAATATAAAAAATAAAATATCATTTAAGTGATATTTAGATATAAAAACGGCCCCTTTACAATTTTCGCCTTAGCCCTCAAACTATCTTGGGCTGGTTCTGATAGTGAGTCTCATGCTTGAGGTTCAACTAACAATTCCCATTCCTTCTAGATTTAGGGATGTATAGATAGAGTCAGCAACTTGATTATTATTGGGATAAAAATCAAGAAACCTAAGAAAACACATTTTGGGTCATTTTGTTAGACCAGATATATATTTTGTGTAAATTAGGAATTGAGATGCAAAATTCAACTTTTAAGCATAGTAGTATTTTGGAACTTTAGTTTGTTATTAGAATATGTTGAACCCTTGCCTTGTGGTAGTTTTAGGGGTTAAGTATGTCTACCCGTCTCAACTGATTTTCCTCCATAGTCAGCATCCAAAATCTAGTAGAATGGAACATATAGTTCTAGCAATTAGAGAAATGAGAAAGCAACTTACCTACTATCGGCATCTAACACCCAAAGCTGTGTCTTCCCCCTCTCTAACTCTTCTCCTTGCCTTACTAATTATTTAAGGACAAAATGGCCTTATGCCCTTTTCATCCAAATTATATAGCCTTATGCCCCCCTTCCCAAACTAATTAGGAAAATGCTCATCTTTTGTAACTTGATTTTCTCAAAATCTAGTTAAAAAAAAGAAAATTCTGGAGCCCTATAGTGACGTTTTATAACTTGATATTCATGAAATCGAGTTATAGGTAATTTTATTGCCTATAACTCGATTTCATGGATATCAAGTTACAAAACGTCACTATAGGTCCTTAAAAACGTCACAATAGATCCTTGAAATCGTCACTATAGGGCTTAACTCGATTTTGAAAAAGTCGAGTTTCAAAAGATGAGCATTTCCCTAATTAGTTTGGAAAGAGGGGCAAAATGTTATATAATTTGGGTGAAAAGGACATAAGGCAATTTTGTCCAATTATTTAACTGATTAGTTCTTTAATCAATGTTGATCATGTTTATATAATCTATCTGAAGATGTTTGTATTACTTTGTTCAACTCTTTTATGTTCTCAACATTGCTGGATAGTTCCTATTTGACCATGGTAAAATTTTTATACTATCATTGCTCAACATGTTTACTTTAGTTTTCTAAACTCTTTCTTATTCTTTGTTGAATATGATTCTTTTTCTTTGCTTTGCTCTATTTAAATTTGTTGAAATTATTTATATAATCTTGCTAGATCTCTTGAGTTTAGTCTTGTTGGATTTTGAAGTTTAGCCTAATCGGACCCCTTAAGATCAATGTTAATGGATTTCTTACTTTCACTTTGTCATGGCTACTTTTTATTCTTGCTGGATACATTTATTTGGCTCTAGTAGATACCTTTTTTTAGCTTTTCTGTACATAATATTTTAAGTTTTTAACTTTGCTATATGCACTATAATGATTTCACTAAACACATTTTCTTGCTAGAAACATCATAAAGGCTTTGTAAAATGTGCTAATTTGTTCTCATTGAATATGGTAACCTTGTCTCGTTGGAAGTTGAATACTTATGTCTGACCTTGTTGGAAGCTTCTTGCTATGCTTTACATGTAGGTTTAACTTATCGGGGCAGGCTCCCCTCCAGTCCAAAATTCTCCCATTCTCTCTCGTTTTAATCCTAATGCCAAACACATGGCAAATGAAAAATCTAACAGTGAAAAACAAAGCCACCTCAAAACGTAATTTATTGCTTTGTTCAAACACCTTTCAGCTACCTCCCTTGCAAACCCTCAACCCATACAACACTGCCCTTGGTAGCATATGGCAAGAAGCCATCGGAAATAGTGCTGGAAACCTTGGAGTTACTAGTGTCATTTCGAAAAGCTCTTGGTGTTACATCTCTTCTGCAAGTAAAAAAAAAAAAAATTCTCAAAAAAATCATGTGGAAACTTCCGATCCTATTTCACCATCTGGGTTTTGCTCCAATCCTCTTCCAAACATCAAAAATCTTAATGAATTTCACCAAAATTCACTTTTTAGGTTTTGGATCTCTCAGATCTAGGCATAACTTTTGTGGGTTTTGCTCCATTTCACTTCGAAGTAACCAAACCCAGCATCTACTCTATTTTTTACAACAAATTACCCAAATAAAAGATATTGCCTCTTTGACTGTGTCAATACAAAACCTTATCTCATAGAAGTTTTAACTTGGCCTCCTTGTTATTTCATTCCCCGCTGGGACGTTGATTAGCTGGTGTTGAAGAATCGGCATATAATCATGCAGTATAGAATCTATAGAATAATCCATCTTGACTATCTGTGAAGGATGCAACTGTCGTGTTTCTAGGTAGAATTTTAGATGGCTCCGCTGCCAAGGACGGTGGTGTATGGGCTGTGGGTTTGCAAGGGAGATCGCTGAAGGTGTGGGTAAAATTGAAATAAAATACATTTCAAGGTGGCTTTGTTTTTCACCATTAGATTTTTCATTTGCCATGCGTCTTGCATCCGGATTAAAATGGGAGGGAATGAGAGAATTTTGAACTGGAGGGAAGCCGGCCCCTAACTTATCAGCTATCACCATTATCAAACTCTACATGAGAAGCTCCAGTGCCGTAAGAATATTTAGCAACCTATTTCAGTGTTGCTTAACACCTAATAAAAATACCGTTGTATTTCTTTCATTACAATTGAATATCACATTCTCATATTTTGCAACAAAAAAGTTGTACGACTTTGCAAGTGATGAAAAATGAGATATGAGATCTGAGTTTTGAGTTAGGAGCAAACCAAACCTCCCCAATAATCTAATTGCTTCCATAAAAGAAAAGGCTGTACTGCCAGTTTACTTTTCCTTATCACCTTTTCTCTTATTTCACTTTCTATTTACATTTTTTTATTATTAAAGAAAAAGCATAACTGTGCGTGACTGTGATCTATAAATAACCATTGACATAAGTTCCATACTCAACTACCCCCACGAGCTCGTTTACATCCCAACCATCATTTTAAATGCTTTTGCTTGAATGAAGTCTAGGCTTTCAGATAATTTATTTATGTATTTTAAGGAAACAGGTTTCAAGTTGGGAAATATGCATTTTAGAATTGTATGTGAACCATGCAGTATCTTACAACACATGCCCAACAAATAATGTACTACTTTTCTCAATGGATAGTGTGAATGTGTGATGCGCTAATGATACTCATTCTTAAGATTTTTTCCCCCTTTTTTGAAAAAAAGAAGAAGAAGAAAGGTTAAGATTATTAGTTATAGTCTTACACAGCAATATATGATATATATATTTTTATGTTTTAAATGTAATAATTCTTAGTCTCCAAATTTCAAACTCCCAAATTTTGTCAAACCTCCAATTTCCACGTTTGGTAGATATAAAAATGGCAATAGACTACAAACTATTTTTTTTATTAAAAAAAAAAAAACTGTAAATTTTATTAATAAATCTTAAGCCACTATTGGCTATAATTACAATATTAAGATGAGAAAGAACATCTTTCATTCACGTCAAAAACTTATGATATAATTGACATATATAACCCGCCACGCTATAAGAAAATGAAGGTTTCATTGAAATCACCGAAGGTTAAGCTAAGTATACTGCTTTAGTCATGTTTGATGAAGGAAACCAACCTTTCCATTAGATCCACAGCATTGTCACATTTGGGCTTCATCAGATGGAACACATGGCTCTCCCCCTCATGTGCAACAATCTCCACCGTCCCTTTCCACCCACTCTTCTTCAAGTCTTCATAGTAACATGTCCCTCTCTCTCTCAAATGGTCTTTCTCAGCCACAAATACCAACAACCTCTCACACCCTAACCTTGCTAGATCCTCTATGGCCGGTTTTAGCCTAGGATCCTCCAAACCTTTATTTTCTGGACACATGTACAGCCACATTTTATCATCTTCCGTACCCCCAAAATATGGGTGCACCAAAGCCACACCAATTAATTTAACCCCGGGTAAACAAGTTAACCCGACCCGAACCGCTACGTTATGTGAAATATTTGCCCCAGCACTATCACCCGCTAAAAAGACCCGCCCAAAATCTGCATGGATATTCAACCATGGATCCGGGCCATCACCATTTGCATGGGAAGCCACCCACTTAAGCGCCGCCCATGAGTCGTTGTAGCATGCCGGAATTGGGTGCTCGGGGGCTAGCCTGTAGTCCACAGAGACGGCTATGATATTGGCTTTTGCCACAAGTGCACTAACATATTTGTGGTAACCCTGGTGGAAAGCGGATCCAATAGAAAAACCTCCACCGTGCATGTAAACTAGGATAGGGAGCTTCTTACTCGGGTCGGATATCTGGGGCATGAAAACACGGGCTGACACTGCGGGTTCGGGTGAGACTACTACATCTTTGGATCGGACAGCCGTGTGTGGGTCATCACTAGGGGGCACATGCTCAGAAACCATGAATTTTTCTACACGACCATCTTTGTATACTTTGAAGAATGGGAAGAATTCATGTGCTACTCACTGTTGCTTGATGATTCCATTTGTGAATTGCTAGTAGGAGGTGTTTAATGAAATTACAAAAAGAGAGAATGGTGAGGATGCTGAAAGAAGTAACTGGTGCACATATAATATAGTGTGTGAAGTTTGAGCTAGTCAATGTCTTATTTGAACCTACTCCTTTTCTTCTTCTTTTTTATTTTTTATATTTTATGGGAGAACTAGTCCATTTGTTATTAATGGCACTAAGCAACCCCTACCCAAAGTCAATATCCGTTAGTCTATGAAACTTAGAGATGGCCACGGATACCATACGAATTAGGTAAGATTGGTGGTTCTCTTCTCTATATGGTCAGTTGGTCAAATATGTGAAATACGCACAATTACAATTTCGTGTTAGAAATTTCCGAAATACAGATTAGAATACTAATTTGACAGATACAACTTAGTATTAATGTATTATACTATAATTCAAATAACAAATATTTTGTTCTTCCCACTTTTTTTAATTCAGACAAGATGGAAAGACCACATAAATTTGGACATGGTAAAATTATATGCTCTGCTGCTCCAATCACTGACGTAAAGGACAGTTTTTGTTATCTACATTAAATTTTCAGCACAATGTTTCTCTTATCGGAAGGATATTCAATATCCCCATTTCTCTTCGTCTTGCAATTTGATGTGTTTTCTAGATTTCTAATCCACTTGAAGAGGAATGGTTCTACATTTACAAGTACTGAAAAGGTTGGAGTTGAAACACACTGTTTAATAATCCACTTCTTTGTAAACCCATGGCATATCATTACATTGTTGAGAAAACTCTAATCTAATCTAATGTGTAAATGCTTTTTCTCATGAGTTTGGGCAGAAAAAAAAATGCACAGCACAATCAAATGCACAAAAAAATAATCTACAAATATGTTCAATAACCTACAAATTATTGAAATACTATGCACACAACACAACACTATGATGAGCTAACTTTATTAAATCTCAACAACTAACCAATTAATTTCAAAGTTATCTCAACTTTATTTATTTTTAAGTACACTAAAACAGACAAACACTAAGAGATAAAGCACACTACATAACCCAGCTATTTAAAAAAAAAAAAGGGTTTTACTAATATATATAAGTTTTAACTTTATTAAAGAGAGAAAGATGGAGCATCTTCTATCTCATTGCCTCTCACTCTCTCTCTCTTCTATATTTCTGTTGAGTTCAGATATTATAGAGTTCTTTGCCTCTCTCTTTTTTTCTTTGATATTTGTCTTTAGTTCAAATGATAAATCACAACTTTAGATTATGAAATCAACCAACAAAAGTTTAGCAATTTTTTACTCTAGAGATTTAAATATTGCTACAGTAGTGCTGGTGCTACAGTGAATGCGCCCCTCCCATATCTCACTCAGTCTCTCTGTCACTCAATTCTTTCTCTTCATTTTTTTTCCCTGTGTGATATTTATGTACAAATATCCATAATAAAACGTAAACTGTGACTATTTGTATGAAATATATACACTAATAAATGCGTGACAATCTTCATAAATGAAACTGGAAATTTTTACAAAAAAAGAAAAAGAAATTGGGAATTTTTTTTGTAACGAGTGATTCGATGCGTTTGCTATCAATATAAGCATGCATGTACTATCGGACCACCCGGAGTCAAAGAGTAGAAAATAGGAAAAGGACAGCGTCAAAGTCATCAAGTGCAGGAGAGACGCATTCATTAGCTAGGTTTGAATAAAAAATGGGCCAACCCGCGGCCACCCCTTTTTTTGTGGGCTAATTTGACCTAACCTGACTAACCATAGAACCGACCTAATTTTTAAAATTTTCTTTTTCCTAAAAAATATTTTGGATTACATGCCAAGATTTTATGTGCATAGACATAAAGGGTGTGTTTGTTTTGGGTGAAAATGGTTTCAAGAAATCATTTTCCATAAAATAGGCTGTTTGGTTGGTTTGGAAAATTGAATTTTCCGGAAATCATTTTCAGTTGGCCGTAAATTAGTAGCGTTGACCACGGAAATCCATTTCCGTTCCTATTTTCACTTCAAATGATTTCCGGAACTGGGGATGCGCAAGGGAGAATGAGAGAGCTCATAGACGCGATCGACGGCGCGCGAAGCATCGTTCGCGATCTCGCGAAGCGCCGATCGACGCTTCGCGAGATCGCGAACGGTGCTTCGCGCGCCGTCGATCGCGTCGTCGATCGTGCCGTCGATCGCGAGATCGCGCCGGTTCTTCTGGGTTTTGTAAGTGTTTTTCTGGGTTTTGCCTCTTCCTTCTTCTTTTCCAAACACCAGAAAATATTTTCCGAAAAATTTTTTGAAATGCAACCAAATAC
This sequence comes from Quercus tomentella, assembly GCA_028535165.1. Taxonomy (NCBI): domain Eukaryota; kingdom Viridiplantae; phylum Streptophyta; class Magnoliopsida; order Fagales; family Fagaceae; genus Quercus; species Quercus tomentella. Next base: position 18,118,926 of record JAPQVY010000111.1, on the reverse strand, counting down.
ATGAAAACATTTTCCTTTCTGGAAAATAGCATTTCCGGAAAATGGAATATTTTCCGGAAATGTTTTTACATGAACCAAACACAGCCAAAGACACAAAGTACTACACTGACATCATTTATCCATTTAGTAGCCACCAGTGACAATAGACCCCCATTTATTAAAAAAATTACAAAAGGCAAAAGTATCTATAACTACACGTCTATGCATTTTAAATACTAAGTAGTGGAGAAAAAAAAAATATAAAAGGTAAAAGCATTTACAACTACACATCTATACTACTAAACGTTTAATACTAAGTTAAATACTAAGTAGTAGAGGAAGACAAAATATAAAATGCAAAATCATTTACAACTACACGTTTACACTGCTAAACGTTTAATACTAAGTAGTAGAGTTAAATACTAGGACTAAGTTACTAAAACTAAGTCTAAATAGCACAAGAACAAAACTAAAGTAAAAAAAAAGCCCAAAAGTCTGTATCATTAGTGAATTTTAAATTTGAAGTGTGTAAACTTAAAATATATACTTTTTGTTCTCCTTAAAATATATCTCCCTCTTAAGTTGTAAATTTGTAATTATAAGCATTATGCTTGTGAGTTATTAAAATGGAAGATTTTGTTATTATGAGGGTAAAGAATTTTAGTCATACACAAAACTATCAAAATTGGAAGGATATGGAAAGATTTATGTTTTGTTTATTTTTTCCCTTCACATGTATAATAGTAACACAAATAGTCTAATAATAGTAGATGCTCACTTAACGAAAAAAGAAAAAGAAAAAAGAGTATTATGTACAATTTGTTTCCTTGATTGATTTGATTAATTCTTCTAAAAAATTGGCATTTATTTTTTATTTATTTTTGTAAATACAGTCTGCCCAAATTCTCGTCCAATCTGCTAGCAACCTGATTGGTCTAACTTGTTTTCAACCTATTTAAAATGACCCATTTTTGAACCTGACCTGTTCGACCTGCATCCTAATTAACCTGACCTGACTTGACCTGATCGTTTGCCATGTCTAGGTGTGAGTGGAACACTCGATTGGAGTCTATTGTCACCACAACATGGAATTACTCTTAGGGTCTATTTGGATACCACTTATTATTGAAAACTGAAAACATTGTAGCAAAATAATTTTTAAATGTGTGAATAGTACCGTGAGACATAGTTTTAAAGTTAGATTTTCATTTTTCCTTACTTGTAGATCCCATGAACAGTACCCATGGACCCACTAAAAAAAAGGAGCCGCACTAAAACGCACAAAACGTGCTATCCAAACTCACACTTACTTATATATTATACTTTTTTTAAAAAAAATTTTATTTATTTTTTTATATAAGACAACTAATTTTTCTATACACACGTTGGGTTGGAGTCTCTCTCATCTCCCATAAAAGCCAAGTATTATTGGATCCCCTCTACGTTATTGTCTAGAATACAACAAAACTGAACAAAAAAAAATTCGGGGAAGCATTTGTAGCAAATACGAGTTGCTATAAACAGTGTTATGTGAAAATTTATGAAGCTAACATGTGTCCTAAGTTATGTGCATGTCACATGACTAGCTAAAGTAACTAAATATACTTTACCATAGTTGGCACTTGGCAGTTATATCTAGGACAACTTGGTTTAACTAAGCGAAAACACTCCTTTGTCTGTCAATTTAGTCTTGACTCTTTCACAAAACTGGGAAAACAAAAAATAAATTCTTTTTGGGTGTGATTGACCCATGGTTTAATTGGGAAGAATACGCGGAAGTCATGAGTGGATTTAGTTGTAAATATAGCATTTGATTTGGGTCAAATTTCATGTTTAGAACTATTAACGTAAAAAGAAAAGATTTATTTTTTAGTAGTTTGGCTTGAAATGGGGATTGGGAGTACAAAATGGACCAATTTGTTTCTTGTTTGAAAGGAAAATTTGATTTGTTAAACTACTGCAGAAGAAGTCAAGTTTTGCTGATCATAAAGAATGTATATTATGAGTTGCAGAGAGTATTTGGGATGCCCAAAAAGTAGTTTCTTTTTTTGGAAAGCATGGAGATGAAGAATTCATTATTTCTTTTGTTTCATTTGTTGTAAACCTTTAGCTTCAGTTTTATATGTGAAATTCTTTCCTTGGTGATCAATTTGTTACATTGTTGCTAGTCACAACTGTCGAGCCACGCTATTATGGAATGTATTATTTTGATTTGCTACAAATGGCAGTGGGATTAATATTTAAATGCTCAGAAGGATGACAGATTTGAGTAATAAACCTCTGCTTCATTATAAAGCTCTAAATCTTTCGTGCCTTTGCAAAAAAAAAAAAAAAAAGGTCTTAGTTGTTCTTGGCTTTAATTTTTTATGTGATCCACTTAGTAATTGGATTTGTGTCTTGTGGATGCACATTGAGCCACAAGTAATCAGATCTGAAAATATTTTCTCTTTTCTTTTTTCTTTTTTTCATATTTTTAAGAGAATAAAACTAAATGGTGAGAGAATGGCTTATTGAGCCAGCTCATTGTTGTTGCCAAGGGACTGCGGTGGCAACAAAGAGTGGTGGAGAGAAAGGGGCTGGACCGGCAAAAACAGAGATATTTGGGGTTTCATTTTACTTGGGTTGATTGAGAGAGAGAGAGAGAGAGAGAGAGAATGAGAAAAGCTAGTGGTTAAATGCTGATTGTGGTTAATTGAATTTGGTGACTTTGACTAGTCATGTGACATGTACATGACACATGACACATTAACTTCATAAGTTGCAATATAACACTGTTTGCAATAAATCCTTACCCAATATTTTTAAATACCATTTCATATTTGCATACGCAATTATTAGATTCCCTCTACCTTTGTCTAGCCTACAGCAGAGATGAACAAAAAAAATTTATACCATTTCATATTTGCATACACAATCAAAGACAATAGAGATAAAAGTACGCTTAAGTGTGCTTAAAAATTGAAATTCAAAACTCAAAACTTCAACGCCTAAACTCCATTTCAAACAATTTATCATCACTAAAGTACCACCGATAATAACGGATTTTATTCGTAGCTAAAACTACTTAAGCATTATGATATACTGACGTTTTTTCTAATTGCCAATATAGATGGATGTTGTGCGACAATTTTATACAGAAAACTGCTATATGTGTTATTTCTCATTTATACCTATATACTTGTAGTAACGATATCAAAAACAAAAAAACAAAAAAAATTAGGAGGGGGAGAGCGGCAAACCATAAACTTTTATTTCTAAGAAAATATCCCACGAACTCTCTATATAAAGCAATGAAAAACTTAGAAGTAGTGACGGCCTCCTAAACCCAATCTATAAACTAATTAATCGGGGACGCCAAACTCAAAGTACTCTAACTAACACATTTATTTCACATCACTAAATAAGTAAATATCAAAGACATTCGTAGTTCACCACCAGAGTCCAATTACAACTCAATGTCTTCATAACATGACAAACCAACAACATTAACTTAGTTCTGATTTATGAAATCAACCATAGCTTTCAGCAGTGGCACCACCTTGTCGCTGCTAGGATTCCACAAAAAAAACCCATGTCCCTCTTCTTCACTCTCAAAATATCCCACAGAACCATTCCAACCACTCTTTCTCAAAGTTTCACAATAACCCACACCTCTATCTTTCAGCCAGTCCTTCTCCGCCACACAAACCAGCACTTTCTTACCAACCGTCTTCGACAAATTCGGATCCACTTCCGGGTACAGTATCCGATCCTTAGTCGGGTACATATAATCAATCATTTTATCAGGCTCTTTACCCCCAAAATATGGGTGCACTAAGATTGACCCAATAACATTGGGACCAGCCAATCCTGTAGCACCAGCTTGGACTGCAACGTAATGGGCTATATTGGCCCCAGCACTCTCACCTGCCACAAAAACCCGCCCGAAATCCGCATACTGGTTCAACCACGGTTCGGGGCCTTGCCCATTTGAGTGGGCTGAAATCCATTGCATCGCGGCCCAAGAATCTTCATGTGCAACTGGTAAAGCATGATCTGGGGCTAGCCTATAATCAACGGAAATAACGACCACATTAGCTTCTGAGGCTAAGGAAACAAGAAAGTCATGAAAGATTTTCATGAAAGGTGATCCAGTACAGAAGGCACCACCGTGGTAGTGAACGACTAGAGGAAACTTCTGATCTGGGCCGTTGATTTTGGGGATGAAGAGTCTGGCAGATACGCCTGATTCGGGTAAAACGACGACGTCTTTGGTTTGGACCCCGGTTTTCGAGTCTACGCCTGTGGGTACAATAAGGTCCAGACCTCCGCTGCCAAAACGGTCTGGGTACCTTTCTATGCGCCCATCTTTGTAGACTTTGAAGTATGGTGGGAATTCGTGGGTTGTTTCATTGTTGCTTGAATCCATTTCAAGAAATATGTGGTGCTTGAGTTTTTTTTTTTTTTTTTTTTTTTTTTTGATAACAGTGGTTGGTGGCTGTTTGAGAGAAAGTGAATGAGATATAGGTTTTGCAAAGGTCAAAATATATTTTTAGTTTCTACATTTTGATTTTGATTTTTTTTTTTTTTTTTCTATTTTGGTCCTTACATTTTAATTTTACCACTTTTAGTCTCTAAACCAATTAACACGTGTTATTTTCGTCCTTTCTGTCAGTTAAATATACTTTTAGTTTCAACATTTTGATTTTTTTTCTATTTTGGTCATTACATTTTAATTTTACCACTTTTAGTCTCTAAACTAATTAACGAGTGTTATATTCGTCCTTTCCATCAGTTAACTGACGGAAATCTCTGAGGTGGCTAACGGAGGCATTAAAATATTAACAAAAATGCCACATTGGCATCTAATTTTTAAAAAAAATAATTTATCAATTTTAACTAAATAAAAAAAGAAAAAACATAATTTAAAACAATAAAATGCATAAATTTAGATCTAATTCATTTTGAACACAAAGAACATGATCACATATTTAAACATTAACACAAAAACATAAGAACACAAAACCAGAACCAAACAAAAAGTCAAATTTAAAAAGACAAAGAACCCAATAACAAACATAAACTATTTACTCTCAAGTTCTGAGTTTTTGTATCTGGGTACTTTGGTGAACCCTCGTGGAGGAGCTAGGATTGATGATCATGGCGGTTTGGATACTCGAAAAATGGACTCGCCGAAGCTACACCCACTTCCACCACTTACTAGTAGTGCTAGACAAGCTGAGGAAGAGGATGTGGACGAAGAGTTTTACTCACTGAGAGGGTCATTGGGTGGGAGTGTGAGTGGAATTGGATCTGGGTCTTGAAAAGCTTTTGTTGTAGTGGGGAAAATCAGCGATTTGAGTTCGAATTTGTATTCGTCTTCGACATCGGAATTGGGATCTCCTGCTCGTTCTCACTCTATTAGTCTCTCTCCGCCTGTCAGTTGGAGCCCTAAACCCAAGTTTAGAGAGGAAAACCTAAGCCAAAGCCAAAGTCATAACCAAGCTTCAGCTTTAGCCTTGAATGAACCAGCATTGAATGCAGAGAGAGCTTTGGGTTCATCTCCTACAAGAATATCGAATGCCTCAGATCGAGTTAGGTACTCACCAACATTGCCTGCTTTATCATTAGAGGTGGGTTTGGGTTTGAAGGAGCAAAACCCAGATCTAGCTTCTTCTTATTCATCATCACCAACATTATCCAATGCTTCTGAGCCAAAAAGATAGTCTTTTCACCGAGAGACGCAGACCCAGTTGCTGAATCTCCAATAATATCCATGGTTTCTTCTTGTTCTTCATCACTTATTATTATTATTTTGAGAGTAAATAGTTTATGTTTGTTATTGTGTTCTTTGTGTTTTTAAATTTGAGTTTATGTTTGGTTTTGGGTTTGTGCTCTTATGTTCTTGTGTTGATGTTTAAATCTGTGATGATGTTCTTGTGTGTTCTTGTTCAAAATGAATTAGATCTAAATTTATGTATTTTATTGTTTTAAATTTTGTTTTTTGTTTTTTTTTTATTTAGTTAAAATTGATAAATTATTAAAAAAAAAAGATGTTGATGTGGCATTTTTTATAATATTTTAATGCCTCCGTCAGCCACCTCAGATATTTCCTTTGATTGACTAACGGAAATGACGAAAATAACACGCGTTAATTGGTTTAGGGACTAAAAGTGGTAAAATTAATATGTAGGGACCAAAATGGAAAAAAGACAAAATGTAGGGACTAAAAGTGCATTTATGCCTTTTGCAAGTTGCAATTATTGGGTCTGAAATCATATCAAAATTAGCAAAATACTAAGAATTTAATTACTGTAGAGTTATCAAAAAAAATATTTATTACAGATATAAAATCACCAAACAACCATGAGGATATTAAGGAGAAGAGGGTAATAATGTAATATTATTAAAAAGTGAGGAAATTCAGGAAAGATAAAAAGTTGAAGATGAAAGAGAGAGGAAGAAGACAAGTGGATGACGATGTTTTGTAGAGATTGTTTAAAAAGGTGTGGAGCAAATTAAACTTTGGAAAATGGTAGCCCTGAAAAAAAAATTAAAAAAAGAGAGGATATAGTTGATGTCTTGATGAGACGTGATGTTGGTAGGTGAAGGAAATAAAAAGAATGACAAAGTTTATTTACAAAATTATCTTATTTAATATCTTTTTATTAGAGGTGAATTTCAACAAATCTACCATTGGATTACATCTTTTTCTTATATCCTCTATGTTTACAAAATTTCTAGAAAGTTAAAGATCAATAGCTATATTATCAATAAATTGTTTAAATTGTAAGTTTTTGTAGTTTAAAATTATGCATAAAATATAAGCATATAAATCATATCATAAATAATATCCGATTAAGATAAAATTTAATATATGTATTAAGAGTATAAATAACATACTATTTAACAGTTAGATTTTCAAAATTGCCAAACAACCATTAGGATATTAAGGAGAAGAGTAGCATGAAAAGGGTAATAATGTAATATTATTAAAAAGTGAGGAAACTTAGGAAAGTTAAAGAGTTGAAGATGAAAGAGAGAGGAAGAAGACAAGAAGTGGATGGCGATTTTTTGTAGAGATTGTTTTAGAAGGTGTGGAGCAGATTAAACTTTGGGAAATGGTAGCCTTGAAAAAAAAGGGTATAATTGATGTCTTGATGAGATGTGATGTTGGCAGGTGAAGGAAGGAAACAAAAACAATGACAAAATTTAGTTACAAAATTGTTTTACTCAATATCTTTTTATTGAAGATGAATTTTGATGTCATCAATAAATTGTTCAAATGACAAGTTTTTGTAGTTTAAAATTATGTATAAAATATAATCATACAGATCATATCATAAATAATATCCAATCAACATAAAATTTAACATGTGTATCAAGAGTATAAATAACATACTATTCAATTGTTAGATTTTAAAAATCACCAAACAACCATGAGGATATTAAGGAGAAGAGTAGCATGAAAAGGGTAATAATGTAATATTATTAAAAAGTGAGGAAACTCAGGAAAGTTAAAAAGTTGAAGATGAAAGAGAGAGGAAGAAGACAAGAAGCAGATGACAATTTTTTGTAGAGATTGTTTTAAATGATGTGGAGCAGATTAAACTTTGGGAAATGGTAGCCTTGAAAAAAAAAGGGTATAGTTGATGTCTTGATGAGACGTGATTTTGGCAGGTGAAGGAAGGAAAAAAAAATGACAAAGTTTAGTTATAAAATTGTTTTATTTAATATCATTTTATTGGAGGTGAATTTCAACAAATCCCCTATTGGATTACATCTTCTTCTTATATCCTCTATGCTTACAAAATTTCTAGAAAATTAAAAATTAATAGTTATGTCATCAATAAATTGTTGAAATTGCAAGTTTTTGTAGTTTAAAATTATGCATAAAATATAAGCATATAGATCATATCATAAATAATATTTGATTAATATAAAATTCAACATGTGTATTAAGAGTATAAATAGCATGCTATTCAATTGTTAGATTTTCAAAATCACTAAACAACCATGAGGATATTAAGGTGAAGAGTTGCATGAAAGGGGTAATAATGCAATATTATTAAAAAGTGAGGAAACCCAGGAAAGTTAAAAAGTTGAAGATGAAAGAGAGAGGAAGAAGACAAGAAGTGGATGACGATTTTTTGTAGAGATTGTTTTAAAAGGTGTGGAGCAGATTAAACTTTGGGAAATGGTAGCCTTGTAAAAAAAAAGGGTATAGTTGATGTCTTGATGAGACCTGATGTTGGCAAGTGATGGAAGGAAATAAAAAGAATGGACAAAGTTTAATTACAAAATTGTGTTATTCAATATCTTTTTATTGGAGGTGAATTTTGACAAATCCACCATTGGATTACATGTTTTTTTTCTTATATCCTCCATGCTTACAAAATTTCTAGAAAATTAAAGATCAATAGTTATGTCATCAATAAATTATTTAAATTGCAAGTTTTTGTAGTTTAAAATTATGCATAAAATATAAGCTTATAGATCATAAATAAATAATATCCAATTAATATTAAATTTAACATGTGTATTAAGAGTGTAAAGAACATGCAATTCAACAGTTAGAGTTTTAAAATATATAGTAATTTTTATTTAATTTAGTAAGGTTGTAGCCTTAGGCTATAACCAATTTTGTAGCTAAACTTTATCCTAAAAAGAAAAAGCTTTTAAATTTTATTGGGTTAGTGCATTCACATCAATGTTTCTAAAAATTTTAGCATTTAAGATCTCAAAAATCTACTATATCTATTATAAGACCGCACTTTAAAATACATCTAACGTCAAAGCTTCTATTTTTTTTTTTTACCACTTCATTTAAAACAATATAAACTATTCATTAAAAAAAAAAAAAAAACCACACAAAAACCTTGAGCAACCACCTCCACCACCACCACCACCACCACTTGCCACAACCACCACTATAGCAACCACAACCCACCGCAAGAAAAAAGAAAAAAGAAAAAAGAAAAAAAAACCACAACCCATCACCACCATAGCCACCTCCACCACAAGCCACAGACACCACCGTGGCATCCACCAAATCTTAGCCACACACTCACCGATACCATTCCTATCTACCACCGAATCACAGCCAAGCACTCATCGGTGGCCGATCTAACCTACTGTAGGAAGAAAGAAAAAAAAAAAAAAAAAGTAAAACCACAACCATTTACCAAAAACGACCAGCCACCAAAACAAAATTGTAACCCAACAATCCAACCGACGAAATCATCATCTCACAACCGTGCCTCATGACCAATCTCACCACTGTGTCTCCAAATTAGATCCACAAACCCCCACCACCGAAACCAATTGAAACGGATTGGAAGCCACTTGAAATCGAGATAAAAAAGAGAGTCGATACGAGAAAAAAAAAAGAAAAGAAGAGGAGAGAAACGGCAAGTTAGAAGACAGAAGAAGAAGATATAAAAAAGAAAGAAAGAAAGAAAAAATTAAAGGGAAGAAGACAGAGAAAGTATTAAAATATTATTATTTTTTTTAAGTTATAGCTTAAACTATCAAAGATGGCTGCTTACTGTAGCTAAGTTGTTATTTTTTTTTAGCTATAGCATCTTTGTTGTAACCACATTTTAGTTTTTAAGTTACTAAAATAGCATTTTAGCATTTATACCACCCTTAATGTGAATGCTCTTAGGAATTAACGTAATGTTACTTTTTCACAATATTTTTACAATATTTTTTATAACAAATTCTTGTATTGAATTAGCATTTAAAGTAATGTTACTTCTATAATTTTACGTGAAAATATATTCATTTGCAAAATAAATTTCTATATATCTTTCAATTATTTTAGTCAAATTTAAAATTTTTTCTGATTTAATATATTTATTTATATTTTAAATAATTATTAAATTAATTATAACATTATCACGATTCAATCTCGGTACAGCCACATTTTATCACCTTCCATACCCCCAAAATATGGGTGCACCAAAGCCACCTCAATTAATTTAACCCTAGGTAAATTAGTTAACCCAACCCAAACCGCTACATTATGTGAAATATTTGCCCTAGCACTATCACCCGCTAAAAAGACCCACCCAAAATTTGCATGGTTATCAACCATGGATTCGGGCCATCACCATTTGCATGGGAAGCCACCCACTTAAGCACCGCTCATGAGTCTTCATTAGAGGTGTGCGTGGTTCGGTTGGCTCAGTTTTTTCCTAAATTTTTTACCAAATTGATATGGACTGGTTTTCTCATAATTAAAACTGATGCATACCACTTAGGGTCAGTTTTCTGACCTATATTGATGCGGTTTCTTGTGGTCGGTTTAATCGGTTTGGTTGGTTTGAAACATTAAATTTTTTTTTAATTAAAAAAATTTGGCTTTCAAGTCCAATACATAGTACGTTCAAGATTCCAAGCAAAATGCTCACTTGACAAACTATTTACAGTTCACATAAACCTGTTTTATACATCAACCTGTTCACAAAAAAAAAAAAAAAAAAAAAAACCCCTATCCAAATTTCGTGAACTTTATAAATCTATTCAAATTTCACATATAAACTTCATAAATTTGTTCAAATTTCGCACATAATCTATTCAAATTACAGATAAAATTTGTTCAAATTTCACACATAAACTTCATAAAGATTTCTCTTCAAATTTCACGCATAAACTTCATAAAAAAAATTTATTCAACCTGTTCACACAAAATTTGTTCAATCTGTTCAAAAAACAGCAACAAAATTTGTTCAAATTTCACACATAAACTTCATAAAAAAGTCCGTTCAACCTATTCACACAAAATCTATTAAAAATCTGTTCAATCTGTTCAACTGTTCAAATCTATTCACACATAAACAATCTGTCCAAATTTCATCATTTCATTCACACATAAACAATTTGTCCAAATTTCTTCATTTCATTCACCATGCAAAAATGTTTTGAAATTGCCTCAATAAGAGTTCAACTCCTAAAACACTATCATGTAGCATATAATATCACTAGTGTCACTGTGTGTGTTAGTGTCAATAACAGTAAGTGTTAATGTATCTACCTAATAATGTATTATAGAACCATTTGTCATTATCCACAAATGCCAAAATATAGATATACAAATTAAATTAGCATTAGACAAAAGAATGCTAATTGCTCGTATCTCCAATGATAATTCTACCCATGATTAAGTAAATAACTACCATTAGTGAAAAGTCCACTACCAATAACATGTACAAATATAATTAGCGTATAGGTAAAAGAATGCTAATTCCAATAAGTCCATTTGTCTAGTAAGTTTGTGCACTATGCATCATTCTAGAACTCCTACAAAATACTAAACAAAACAAAATAAACACATGTTAATATTTATAAAATGTCTATAAACAATAAAATATTTATAATTAGCACAAACGAATGATAATCGCAAGTATACTTACATAATACTAACTACGAACTAACTCTAAGCAAAGAGCAGCACATCACTCATCATCACCCAACACAATGGTGCTTGGATCCTCCTCCATAGGCATTAGGAAAACTGATGCAATTTCTACAATCCCATTCAAAACAAAATGATTCTTAAGCATTGAGCAAATAAATAAACAATTGATGCATACACAAACAAAATAAACATATATATATATATATATATATATATATATATATATATATATATATATATATATATTTTACTGGTGTCAATCTCAAAACCATCCATATCTTCCACATTATCCATGCACTCTCGAAGCTTTATTGGTCTTTTTTTCTTTGCATCCTTTAACCAATTCTGGGTACAAATAAGGGCTTCATTTGTATTAGGAGATAGTGAACTACGAAACGAATCCAAAACACGCCCCCCCCCCCCCCCCCCAATACTAAAAGCAGACTTGGATGCAACTGTAGAAACAGAAATAGCTAACACATCACGAACAATTTGGGAAAGGACTCGATATCTAGAAGAATTTATTCTCCACCACATTAAAATGTCAAAATCTTCCACATCAGGGTCCTTAGAAGATTCCAACAAATACCTATCCAACTCAGATTTGCATTCCACACTGTCCCCATTCACCAAGTGTTGCTTAAACTTAGTATTATAGCTTTTAATGCGATCAGACAATGAAGCATTACCAACACTTGGCCAGGGGTCCCTAGACAATGAAGCACCACTACCACTACCACTAGAACTCGAGGCTTTATTTTGACCCACTCTCTCCATATACAACATCTTCAACGCATCTTGAACCTTAGAGCTCATCGCATTCCCCTTGTCCTTTCCATACCATTTCTTGAACCAAAACTTGACATATTTCAATCTATACCTTGGGTTAAGAACAACAGTAACGAAAAACATCAAATTGATATTATCTATACTTCCCCAATACTTATCATTTTTTTTCATCTCTCCTGCCATACTCCTCAAAAAAAGGATCCCCATCAACACTACACAACTACTGCAATTGATCTTTAATAATTAGCTCATGGAAGTATGTACTAGAAGTGACTAACAAGGACCCAGAAAATCTAACTGTCGTCTCATAAATACGCCAAGAAATTTCACAAAGGTCTTAACAGTTTCCCAATCAAGATAGTTAGAAGGACTAATGGGCTTTTTCCCATTTCCATCCGCTTCACAAAAATAAAGTTTGTAATGCCTATCCTTCTCTTCCTACTTATCAAATGCTCTCACAAATTTCAAAGCACAATCTAACATGAGATAAGTCAAATTCCACATTGTTGGCACATCAAGGGACAACAAACATTTTGCTTTAATTTTCTCATTTTCAACACATTCTTGAAACTTCTCAAACCTTGCGAGAGAGGCTCTCACATGTCCACCACATTCTGAACCTTGGCAATTGATTCATGAATGGACTTTAACCCACTTTGCACTATCACATTCAAGATATGTGCACAACAACGCATATGCATGAACTCATCACCCAATATGCTACTATCTTCTTCTTCTTCTTCTTCTTCTTATTTTATTTTATTTTATTTTTCACATAATCAATTGCCACATCATTAGAACTAGCATTGTTTGCAGTAATTGTAAACAATCGGTCTATACCCCACTTCAACAAACATGACTCAACCGCCCTACCTATAGTGTCCCCTTTGTGATTAGCTATAGGGCAAAAGTTCAAGATTTTCTTTTGGTAAGTCCAATCCCCATCAATGAAGTGTGTGGTGACTACCATGAATTTCAAGTTTTGTATGGAGGTCCAAGTATCTGTTGTCACACAAACCTGTTGCCTAATAAAAGCCATTCTAAAAAATATCCACCTCGCTAGAATAAATCTTCATACAAGCCCTTGCAATAGTAGTGCAATGGGGAATAGGAAATCTAGGCTCAACTATTTCCATAAAATTTTGAAAGCATTAACGCTTGAAAAATTTAAAAGGCAATTCATCAATAATGATCATCCTTGCCAACACCAACCTTATCCTCTCTTCACTATAGTTTGCTACCACTAGCACATTTGAATCACTTTCCCCTTCCCTCTAGGCTTGGAAAGACAATGTTTTCTGCTTATCATCATGGAGAAAAGGCCACTTCTTACACACGTCCATGTGATGCAAGATTCTCAAAGTACCATTTGTCATACCATGGCAATTATATTGATTTTTACAATACTTGCATTCAGACTTTGGCTTCTTGGGATCAAGACCAGCCAACTTAATGAAGTGCTGCCATATTATAAATGGATCCATACCACCTTGTTTAGGTGGTAGTGGTGCTGCAGGTTTAGGTGGGTTAAGGTTAACACTACCAAGAGGAGGGTTAGGGTCCCTAGGGGCACCAAATCCAGGTGGAGCATCGATATCCATCTAATAAAAAAAAATTTCCAACCAACAAAAAAACAAAGTTTCCACAACAATGTCAAATTATAATTTTTCTAGTAAATACAATATCAAATAGCTCACTCTCAATCAATGAGTGTCACAACCAGATCCGATTAAGCAATAACTAGTTAGTTTAGATACAACAAGGCAACAATAAAAAACTAACAGTAATTAGCCATTACTAAACAATTCAGGTCACTAAAAAGTCATTACGAATTCAATCAATAAGTTTCTTCTCAAGATCAAATTTTTTTTTTCACAACTAGCCAACCAATGTATCATCCCAAATTCAATAATTAAATAAACTAATTTAAAAAAAAAAAAAATCAAAAGCAGAGTAAAACTTAATATTAACATCCCTATACAATTTTCTTTTACATACAAAGATAAGAAAATAACAAGGAATTCATTATATTATTCTCAATATAAATATAAAATAAAAGTTAATTATATATATATATATATATACATACACACACTTAAAGCAGTTGTTACTAAGTATTAAAAATTTAAAATCAAAACACTGAATTTAGTTAGTGATTACCTCTCAGTGAAGGATTGAAAGCGAGAACTCTCTCAATCTCTGTCTCCCTCAAAAATCAAAATGCTGAAGAAAAAAAAAGGTTAGTACTTAGTAGACTGTGACACACAGATTCAATAATTAGCTAGCTTATGCAATGCAACTATGCAAGTAAGTTACTTAAAAGACTAAAGTGGGACTAAAGTAACAATGTAACACTCCAAAGTCCAAACAAGTTTTGATTAGTGATCATCAATTTCGTACATAAAAATAGTATAAACTTAGTTTGGACTTTGGAACTAGAGAGAGAGAGAAAGAGGGTTTGAAGGCTGAGAGGTGAGAGAGGGGGGGGGGGGGGGTTACACCTACCAGTTGTTTGCAGCGGAGAGCATCTGTTGCAAAGGCCAGCTGAGTTGAGCTGTGTGAGCTCATAGGCGATCGGCGAGAGAAGAGAGCGAGAGAAAGAGAGTGAAGGGTAATGAGAGAATAGAATGAATTTATACTAGGGTAGAAATCTGAAAACCTAGCATAAAACGACACCATTTTGTTTTATTATTATTATTTTAAATAACACCCAATACGACTAAATTTTCTTTAAAAAAATTAAAATAAATACCTGGTAAAACGACGCCATATCCAAACCTATAAAACTATATGTAGGTATCGGTTCGGATCAGCCTGTCTTGATTTTGAATTTTCTGCTCTAGTGGTTGCATCGCACCAGCATCGGAACGCCCTTTGCGCTTCGATTGCCAGCATCAGCTCCATCGGTCGGTTGCAGTGGTGATACAGGATGCTCAGCGCTGGTTGGTTGGATCAGTGACGGTGACCTTCTGCTCATCCCTAGTCATTGTAGCATGTCGGTATTGGTGCTTGAGGGCTAGCTGGTAGTCCATGAAGACGACTATGATTTCGGCTTTTACCATGAGAGCACTAACATATTTGTGGTAATAAAAGAGGAAGATTAGAATCAAGTCCGAAAACTGAAACAGGAAGAAGAGATCTTTTGAAATTAATCCCAATGACTAGCTAAACGGTGATGTTTCTCATTAAAGGGAAAATGGCATCGTTTGGCTTAGTTTGTCTTTAAGATGGGTTTATTTTATTTTTTATTTAAAAAAAAAAATCAACATGACACCGTATTGATCATCAACCTCAGAAGCTCTCTTCCACTACTCTGTTTTCATCTCTTCACTGGTAGCAGGGAATTTTTCCTTCTAGATTTTTCCAGTCTTAAAGTGTAATAGATTAGATATTTATAAAGTTAGTTAGGAAATTTAGTTAGAGATTTGTTAGGTATATAATCCCACGTGCTCAATTATAAGGCTCTATAAATAGAGACACTGTGCAAATGAAATTTTTAAAGGCTTGAATAACAAAATTCTCTCTGTTTTCCATAGTTGGTTTTTTCAAGCTTTCTTGTTTTCTTTCACGGTATTAGAGCCATTATCCATGGTGTCCCCAACCTCCACTACAGCTTCCACTTTCGGCACTAATTCTCCATCAACAACTCACACTTTATCAATTCAATCTCCTTTACCATTGCTTTCCAATGTGTCCAACCTTATGTCAATCAAGTTGGATTACACCAACTATATTCCATGGAGACATCAGCTCGTAACCATTCTGTGGACACAAGGGGGCACTCGCCTCAGTTTTTGCAATGGTTTAGGAACCATATATATAACGTCCCTTTGAAGAAGGACCTTTTGATCTTACTACTAGAGTATGGGTTCAGAGTTTAGGTATGCTCTTAGGAAGGTGTTAGGCACCTAAGATCGCCCAACCCTAAGGTTGGCCTCCCATCGTTGTGTCTTATACCTTAACCCTATTAAAAACTAACTCAACACTTATGTCCTAGACTCACACACACACACTAACATGCATCTAGTATACGACATGACATCTTTGATCCCAAACAAACATGCTTATCTATCCATCGAACCAAACAGAGCTAAACATACAAAAGAAACCCTAGCATTCATCTAAAACAAGGCAGCAAGCATATCACCAAAAACAAGCGAATCGTCTTCTGAACAAGGCATTGACTTCATACATAGATATCAAAGGAAGATTAAACAAATAACATGCATGTTCATGTGAATGCATGACTTACCTTACTTACCTTGTAGTAACATAGCACCTATGGCATTGATGAATGGACATGTGAAAGAAGGGTATAGCATCAAAACAAGAAACAAGCATAAAAACCCTAATCTAAGAATGTGATAGCAAACAAGCATATGAAAGAGGTAAATAAGAACCTATAGAGACTAAAACATATAAAAAGGGGTAAACAGAACAAACATGTGAAGGTAGAGACAAAATAAACAAACAAAAATTTAGGGTTTCTAGGCAACGACGTCTCGCATGCTAGAACTAGCCTGCATGCGTAGGCAAGATTATGTGTATGCAAGTCCTTGCCCAGAAAACCTAACAACGCAAAAACAGAGCAGAATTTAAAACGAAGATCTAACAACCTAATGTGCACAAAACATGAAAAGAACTCAAAAACTAACTTAGACAGATATACACAAACATAAACTATGCAAAAAACAAAATTAAAATGTAGGAAGAAAAACAGAAAAGAAAAAGAAATAAAGAGAAAGGGTTAGACCCAATACCTTTAGCAAAAGCTTTCCAAGCTTGATTTTGATTGTTCTCCTCAGTCAAGTCTATTCACCAACCAATAAGAAAGTGATCAGCAATGTTAAACTAAAAGGATTAGGACCATAAAAGGTCTCGATCAAATAAAAATGATTTGAGGGTGTTTTGTGAAAAAATCCCTTTTGATTCACTGTTTTCTAGTGAATCTTAGATTTTTCCTGTGGAATTTCTGTGTGTATTGAAAATGTACCATGAAAGGCTTTTTTAGTTGAAAAAGTGGGGTTTGGAATGGCTTCCAGATGATGTGGGATTCATTCCAAACCTCAACCATTATTGCAGAAAACTTGCATTTTTTATGCTTTTATAACCCTAGCTGCGTAAGTAGGAATGTGCATGCGTACGCATGCTTTGGCTTGTGTACGCAAGTCGCGACCCAAGTACGCAAGCTGAGGGCCACTTTGGTCATTTTATTTCCAAAAAAATATTTTTTCTCATTTAAAAGGTTATATTTTTCATTTTAGCACTCCTTAAGTCAATTTAATATTTGATTGGGCTCTAAATTGGCCTTAGGCCTTAGAGTTCAAGCATTATAGGGGAACGGGGGCCTAAGTCATAAGGGGTACAAAATGCGGTGTCTACAGATACCCCTTTTTTGATTCATGAGCTTCACTAATAGAATTAAAAGAATAAGAGATAAAACATTTTGTTTCGACGTATGGCTCGAGCCCAACCCATGCACACGACACATATCACGCATACATGGGGCGGGGTGCAACTTCGAAGAGCTGCGTGGGATTCGTATGTCCAAAGTCCCACCTTTGTTGTTAGGGAAACAAGCAACAACAAGTTCACTATCCTAGAACCTGTTTTGCCACTTGCAATCAAATGACGAGTGACTCACTATCCTAGAGTCACTAAAAAGAAAAAGAAAACAAACAAGGGTGCTCTTACAAGCTAACCCAACAAATAAAAAATGGATATAGTCTCTGCAGTGTCCATCCAGGGCTCTTACCTCCAACTTCTCCAGGTGACTTGTTCCTCTTGTCTTCTTCACTTCTTTCTTTACCTTTTTTGGTGAGGCTCTTGGCTCGGGTTGACCGTAGTCTCTTTCGCTATCACTATCTCTACCTTTTTCTACCATGCCTACATGTTCAATTTCCGACGGATATGTGCATGAGTAGGATCCATTAGGGATGGTGAAAAACTCGCTGAGGAGTAGATGTGCATGAGGAGGAATCTTCTATCTCTCACGACTTGCTTAGGATGGGAAACTCACTGAGAAGTAGTATGGATGGACTCGCTGAGGAGTAGTGTAAATGTGTGATCCATTAGGGAAGAATCTTCTACTTCTTTTACGGTTCACGAAAGACTTTGAGGAAGAATCTTTTGCTTCCTTGCTAGGGATTTTTCTTGGTGTATGAGACTCACTGGGGAAGAATCTTTTGCTTCCTTACTGGGGATACTTTGGGGAAGAATCTTTTGCTTCCTCACTGGGAATTGCTTTCATGTGCTTGGGTCTATTAGGGAAAAATCTTTTGCCTCCTCCATGGGGATGATGCATTGATACATGTGAACTATTGAGGAAGAGTCTTCTATTTCCTCTATGGGGATGATGTTTGATAGGTTTGATCCATTTGAGGAAGAATCTTTTGCTTTCTTATTGGGGATTTTACTTGAGATGCTTGAAATATTGAGGAAGAGTCTTTTGCTTCCCTATTGATGATGAGTTTGATAGGTTTGATCCATTTAAGGAAGAATCTTTTGCTTTCTTACTGAGGACAGTGTTCTAGATATGCTTGATCTGCTGGGGAAGAGTCTTTTGCTTCCTTCATAGGGATGGTGTTTTTAATGTGCTTGGATCACTTGAGATGGTTCTTGATGTGCTTGATTGGGGGAAGAGGCTTCTACTTCCTTTACTGCTCACTAGGGAGTCCTTTGATAATTTTTTGCCTATTTGGGGTGATCTTGAGATGTCCATCCTTTTTTGAAAAGATTTTTTTTTTTTTACTATTCCTGACTAAACTACACGTAGTTTAGTGGTGAGGCCTAAATTACACGTAGTTTAGCCATCAGGTGTGTTCTCGCCTTTTCATTTTTCCCAACGGTTACCAACCGTTTTTTTTCTTCTTCTTCATTCTCTTTATCTCCTTCACCTCTTCACATTCTCCATAACTCTCTTCTTCTTTTTTTCTCTACAAAAACCTCCTTCTCCTCTTTCTTTTCCTCACTTTCTAACTCTCTCATTTTCTCAAGCCCTCTCACTTTCTCATTTTCTTTCATTCTCTCATCATCTTCTCCAATGGCACCCAAGGCCAAGAAGTCCTCCTACGTCCTATCTTCTGATGCATTCCATCTCACCCGCTGGAGCGGAGCAACAAGGTTGATGGGGTCTCCACCACTAACATACCGGCTTGAGGATCACATTCCCATGACTGAATTTGTAAGTTTTCAAATTTTTTTTTCATTTTCAAGTTCCTCTTTGATCTTCTATCTTAATGTGTTTTTGGCCATGTAAATGCTTGGGATTTTCTATGGGATGAAAACCTGACACCTTAGGAAGGGTAGGAACATATCTAGGATTTTGGATGATGGATCTTTTAAAATGTCGAAGAACTACTTCTGTCTGTGTTCTTGTGTGCATGGGCTCGAGCCTGTATACACAACTCCATTCTTGCATATGCAGGTCTGTTCTTGAGGCTCTACGTACGTGAGAATAGGCGCGTACGTGGGGTTTTGTCTACGTACGTGGACTTCGACTCTCGTTCGTGAGACACCTGGTAGAAGCCCTACTCTGCCCATTTTCACTCATATTTCAACTGTTTCACTTCCATGTGCAATCCTAACACACCTTTTTGTCATTTTTGAATCCGAATATCGTTCTTTTTGTCTTCATTCTTGCATTATATTTTCCAAATTCTGCTTGAATCAAGGGTTTAATATCATCTTTTTGTGTGTGTGTGTGTGTGTGTGCATCATCCCTTTATGCTAGTAGGGGAAGCACTAATAAGATGGTGGAGTGGTACAACCTTCTTGTCCTTGAAACTAAGGGCTATATCTGAGAGGCAGGTTTTGAGCCTATCATTGGTATTCTTTCGGAGAAGTCTGCAAGTGCTACCTTGGTGCAATGCCTCATTGAGAGGTGGTGGGATACTACCCACACCTTTCATATTGCTAAGCGGGAGATGACAATGATCCCCTATGACTTTTAGAGCATGATCGGCCTTAGCTTCGAAAGGGCCATCATCAATTTGGATGATGTGTTGGGCATCTTGTTGGGTCTCGACATGTTGGGGAGGAAGTACTCCATTGAGACCATCTACTACTTCGACTTGGTGTCGGATTACATGTTCCTCCCATAGAGGACCACAGAGGAGTGTGTCCGTATGGCTAGGGCTTTCCTTCTCCATCTACTGGGGGCTTACCTCTTTGACAATGGTGGGCAAACGGTGTCTTTGAGGTGGTTGACCCTCTTCTAGGACTTTGGAGAGGTGCGCAGGGCCAAATGGGGGCAAGCATGTCTTGCTTATCTTTACTCCACCTTTGACACTCTTAACCGGGGCACTTTGCGGCAGCTTGTAGGGACTTGGAAGCTCTTTGAGGTTAGTTTTCTTTCCCTTCTTTACATTTTTACTTTGTAGCTTGTAGTCTTGCAAACTGTACTGTCTTGAAAATCATCATCTTGTATATGTTGTCTTGCATCCATCATCTTGCAAATTGTCATCTTGCAAACTGTCACCTTGCAATCTTGCATCTAACCTGTGGCTTGTGCTTTTTGTTATTTTTATTTTATTTTATTTTTGCATCGGTGGGTTGTTAGGTATGGCTTCATAACTCCGAGCATTAACCTAGTTTTGAAGGACTTTCCTCAAGTTAGGGATCACCTTGCGGGGTTAACTTCGGATGAGGTAAGTTTTAAAAGTTCTAGTTGTTCATGCTTTTTCATGCATTTCCTTTAGAATACTCTTCTTCTAACCTTGTGCTATTATAGGTAAACTAGGCCTCATGGGCCGGCCAGCCCCTGCTTGCTACTCGAGACTTGGAGCCTGTTGCTCTCATTTCTTCGGAGATTACCCGACCCCTTGAAGAAGCGGGCTTGAGGGCGCTATATCTGGTGGAGAGAGTGCAATGTCAGCTGGTGGGTAGGGATGACCCAAAGATTTTGATGGACCCTTTTGAGTTCATGCTTGCCCCACACTCCCTGATTGATGCTAAATACAACTCCTGAGGGAGCAGCATTTCCTATGCCAAGCGACTTCTTAAGGGGTTGGACTATGAGGAGTTCAACATCACTCACCTGATGCCTTCCCTTACTGTTCAAGTACATGCTCAATCTATTTTTCACTCTTTTATTTCTTTTTTGTTTGTCATAACTTCTAATGTGGGAAATTGTAACAAGGGGGACTTATTGCCAGTAAGCCCAATGATCCTCTATATATCCCTTGGACGGTTTATGCCTATGGCCCGAATGGCTTTGTTTAGGAGCGTGTTGTGCCCCACAACCCTAATGTCATGGGCTATCCTTTCCTTCCAAACACTCGAGCGGTGATTTCTTTCTTCCTTTTATCCTTTCTCTATTTGCCAAATTTCTCTTTTTGCTTCAGTCACTAACCCTTACTTTTTTGAATTGCAGCCTACTATCTAAGAGCATAAGGAGTTAGTGTGGTTGGCCGGGAATCTCAAGTTGGAGGTGGCCAACTACTCGAGGGAGCTGTATTGTCATCTCATTTATTTCTTTTCTTTTATTTTCTTTTTTCTTTGCCATGTAACTTTTGCCCACGACGTTTTTCGCCATGCCCATGGTCTTTTCCCCTAACTTTTGCCTAGACCGCCCTTTCGGGTTTTCCATCTAGCAAGATTCTTTTGCCTTAATTTTTTCCTAGGCCACCCTTTTGGGTTTTCAACCTAGCACGCTTTTGTTTTCTTCTTTTTTTTTTTTTTTTTTTTTTTCTTTTAAATGTGGTATTTTCGGAGCCTGTCCATGTTAATGGGGTGAAACATCTCTTCCCCATCTAAATTCGTGATTCTTGTAGCACCTCTAGACATGGTCATTTTAATAATAAAAGGCCCAGACCATCTTGGCTTCATTTTTCCTCTTGGGTCAAAAGTCTTGTCTCTAACCACCTTTAGGACCAAGTCCCTTTTTTTAAGGTTTCTTGGTTTCACTTTCTTGTTGAATGCTCTAGCAATCCTTTTTTGATACCCTTGTGCATAGTATTGTGCCCTAGCTCTCTTCTAATCTATCAAAGCCAATTATTCATATCTCACCTTAGCCCAATCCTCTTTTAGGACCTTGGTTTCTACCAATACCCTTAAAGATTGTATCTCTACCTCAATAGGAAGCACCGCCTCACTACCATAAACCAAAGAGTAAGGTGTTGTCCCAGTCGATGTATGGATACAAGTTCTATAACCCACAAGGCAAAAAAAAGCTTCTCGGCCCAATCTTTGTAGTTCACCACCATTTTAGCTAAGATATTCTTCACATTCTTGTTAGCTACTTCTATGGCCCCATTAGCTTATGGTTGATATGGTAAAGACTTGTGATGCTCAATGCCATATTCTTCCATGACCCTTTGGACTTCACCTTTAAAGTGGGAACCATTATTAGAAATGATCTATTGGGGTACCCCAAATCGGCATATGATTTTGTTTTCTAAGAACTGAGCCACATGCTTAGCCTTCAATGCAGAATAGGAGGCTGCGTCCACCCACTTAGTGAAATAGTCGATTGCCACTAAATTGAGAATGGCTATAGAGAAGTCATGTTATACAACTCACTATGTGGTACATGGTTCAAGTTGGCATGTGTTTGACAATCATGGCAACTTTTCACATAGTCCATACAATCAGTCTCCATTGTATTCTAGTAGTACCCGTTTTTTAGGATTTTCTTGGCTAACATTCTTCCATTCATATAAGGGCCACAGATCCCTTGATGAACTTTTTCCATTACCCTCTCGGCTTCTTCTCTCTTCAAGCAAAGAAGGTGTACACCATCATAGGACCTTCTATAGAGTTGTCCTCCACATAGGATGTATTATGTTGCCATTGTCCTAATGGAACAACGTTTGCTCTTATTGTCACCATCCGGATATGCCCTTAGTTCCAAGAACCTCATGATATCATAGTACCATGGAACTTTCTCTTCCTCTATGGTCATTATTGAAGCTTCGGACTTTCTTTTATGCACTTCCTCATAACTTTGCTCAAACTTCAAGGGTCGTGTCCATACTTTCTCGGTTATCTCAACCATGGAGGCTAAGGTAGTTAAGGCATCCGCAAATTGATTTTGAGCTCTAGGGATGATTGTGTATTCAATCTTGTCAAAGGTCTTACTTAAGTCTTCCAGGTATTGTTGATAAGGCTTCAAATGTTCTTCCTTCACTTTCCACAACTTATGTGCTTGAGCTATAACCAAAGTTAAATCCCCAAAGACTTCGGCCTCTTTTATCCCAAATTCTAGAAGAGCTTCCATTCCAGCAATAGAAGTTTCATATTTAGCTAGTTATTTGTATCTTCAAAGTTCAACTTGATTGCCAAGGGTATGTAAGATCCCTCAGGGTGATCAAGAGTACTTCTATCCCATTCCCATATTGGTTCATAGCTCCGTCAAAGTACATATTCCATGTTCCTAACTCAACATTCAAAATGTCCTCATCTGGAAAGCCTTCTTTACCATCTTCCCCCTCTATAGGATTCTTAGCATAGAAATTTGACACAACGCTCCCTTTGATAGTTTTTCTAGCCACATATCTCAAATCGAATTCTACCAAGAAAATCAACCATCTTGACAATCTTCCACTTAAAGCGGGCTTTTCAAAGAGGTACTTTGGACCCATATTTGGAAGGGTAAAATGATATGTTTCAATTTCTGTATGGCCCAAACAAGTGCAAAGCATGACTTTTCTATAGGAGTGTACCTAGTCTGATAATCATGGAACCTTTTGTTCAAGTAGTATATGGTTTTCTCATTCTTCTCATCATCTTCTTGTACTAGCATACTTCCAACTACATCGCTTATGATGGAGAGGTATAGGACTAAGGGTTTCCCATGTTGTGGAGGCATTAGGATAGGTGGGTGGAGGAGATATTCCTTGATAAGTTCAAAGGCTTTTTCGCATTCATCATTCCATGTATGTGGTTCATTCTTCCTTAGGAGTTTGAAGATGCTCACATGTGACGGTGAGTTTGGCAATGAATCCACTAATGTATTATAATCGACCCAAGAAACCCCTAATCTCTTTCTCACTTTTGGGTGGAGGTATCTCCAATATGGCTTTAATATTGGATGGGTCAAATTCTATCCCTTTATCACTCACTAGGAACCCTAACAACTTTCCAGTGGTTACTCCAAAGGTGAACTTTTGTGGGGTCAACCTTAATCTATATTCTTTAATCCTTTTGACGAACTTTCTTAAGTTTGTGGTGTGGCTTTCTCTATCATTGGATTTCACTATCATATCATTGACATACACTTCTACCTCATTATGCAACATATCATGTAGCAAGACTGTAGCCATCCTTTGGTATGTTGCCCTAGCATTCTTGAGGCCAAATGGCATTACTGTGTAACAATAGATTCCCCATTTAGTAGTGAAAGTAGTTTTGGTCATGTCCTTGGGAACCATCTTGATTTGGTTGTATCTCGAAAAACCATCCATGAAAGACATCAAGGCACTTCCCGCCGTGTTATCCACTAAGACATCAATGTGAGGGAGAGGGAAGTCATCCTTAGGGCATGCCTTGTTCAAATCTCTAAAATCCACACACATCCTCACCTTTCCATCCTTCTTAGGTACAAGCACGACATTGGCTATCCATTCGGCTTGGTGCACGGGTTTGATGAACCCTACCTTTAATTGCTTAATAACTTCCTCCTTGATCTTTAAGAGCCATTCGGTCCTCATTCTTCTCAATTTTTACTTGACGAGCACCATATGATCATGAGTATCAATGTGATGTTGAGCTATCTCGGGGTCAATTCTAGGCATTTCTTCATAGGACCATTCAAACACCTTTTGAAATTCCATGAGGAGTTCTTGGAGATCTTTTCTTTCTTTTTCATTTAGAGTTGAGCCCATTTTAATTAAACGTGGATTCTCATCATTGCCCAAATTAATAGTTTCAAGAGTTTGTTCCATAGGTTCAATTTTCTTTTCCAATTGTTTATTAATTTCAATTTCAATTTCATTTGAATCATTTAAGTGCAAAATTTCAATGTTATGGGACACATCAAAGTAAGCCAAATCATAATTCATCTTATTGAAAATATTGAAAAGTACATTGGAACTTGCATTACAAAAAATTTTCCCTATATTCTCAGAAAACCCAGCCTAAGTCCAATTATTAAAGGGCCACATAATAGGCATGATGAATTTGGAAGGATCACTTGGCTCTTCATTGGTGATGGTGAACACTTCCCCACTCGTCTTTATCATGGTCTTCATTGCTTCAGCATCCATGTAGTTCACCTTGTTAACCTTTTCTTGCATCTCTTTGATCACCACCGTAGGATTTCCTTTAAAAGTGAGTTTTTCATTAAAGAACATCTCCTAACCCAGATACACCCTTCCATCTTTACCTACCCAAGGTTCGGGGAAGCCACAATAGGGGAAGTCTCCTCCTTCTTTCATGAAGTTCCCATTGAGAGTGCTATGATTTTTCTTGATTTCGTCGCAACCTTCAAAGAATCCTAGACCCTCCTTAGTCACTTGAGTCGTGATATTGGGGAACTCAACTACCCATTTTCCTTCTCATCCAAGGCCTTTGCCAAGCATGTATCCCATATTCTTCATCATTGCAATCACCTTGTGGCTATAATATGGGAACAAGCCGGTAGCATACCACTCATCCTTCAACCCTTAGTTAGCAATATTCACAAACTCAAAGCCACTCATTTGAAGCTCATTCCCTCCTTTCTTGAGCCCATAAATTGGTGTTAGAATTTCCCTATCTCCAAGCACTATGGCAACCCTCCTTTCCATGGGATCTTCATCTTTTGCTATTGTGAGGAGGGGATTACCCCATTGGGTGAAGCCAAGCCCTTCCCAAGAGAAGGTTGTAATTTGGGTGATGTCAATTACATGGAATTCCACAATGGTTTCTACTGGCCCAATCTTACAAGGAGCTTTGAAAGTACTTATGGCCTTCCTTGAAGTATTATTATATGCCCTTACAGTTAAGGGAGAAGGGATGATGGTCTCCATGTCTAGGCCAACAGTGAAGGTGATCCTAAAAGGACAAACATTCAAGGCAATTCCATTGTCAATAAGCACCTTTGGTACCTTGGCACCCTTGCATTTAATGGTGATTTGCAAGGGTCTAGTGTGAGTTGATCCTTAGGGAGGGAGATCTTCATCGGAAAAGGCAAGGAGGGGGTGTGAGGAGCCCTTGACCACCATGAGAGACAAAACTTCTTGTGGTGTAGTTTCTATAGGTACTTCTTTTCCATTCAAGGCATCCAAGAGAGCCTTACGATGTTTTTGAGAGACCATGAATAGGCCCCACATGGACACACAAGATTAGGTCTTTTTCAATTGCATTAAGACCCTATCATTCCCTCCTTTTTCATTAAGGTTCCAAGTGGGAGGTATGGGATTAGGCATGGGTGTGGGGTCTAAAGGCTTGATGAATCCTTTGGAGGATAGGTATTCATATGCTTGGGAGAGGGTAAAATCTTGGCGAGCTTTCTTTGGGTAGGCTAGTGTTTTTTGGGGTATGATGGCACTTACATTTACGGGATTGGGTGCTTTAGTGGTGGTCCCCCCTCCATATGTCTTCTTGGTTGGAGGCATGCTTTCCCCTTTCTCCAATTTTCCATTATTGAAAGCATTTTCGATTCTTGTCCTTGTGGACACAAGGAAAAGTTTCGGAGTCACCACCTAGTTAAATGATCTAGGAACCATGAATATAGCATCCTTTCAAGGAAAGACCATTGATCTTACTACCAGAGTATGGGTTCAGAGTTTAGGTACATTCTTGGGAATGTGTTAGGCACCCAAGACCACCCAACCGTAAGGTTGGCCTCTCATCATTGTGTCTTATATCTTAAACTTATTAAAAGCATGTTCAATACTTGTATTCTAACTCACACACACACTAGCATACACCTAAGCATACAACATGGCATCTTGCATACCAAACAAAGACATACATATCCATCTATAAAGCATAAGAAACCAATCCACACATAAACAACCCAAGCATTCATCTAACATGGTACCAAAGCATATTCAAGGCAGCAACATATATAATTAAATCAAGGCAGAAACATGAGCATAAGGAAAGATTCAAGTAATATATGATTCATCCAAACGTTCACATTTGTCTTTAACACCAAAACAAGATCATATCACAAATTCATGAAAATTTTCAATGCAAGACTTACCTTTTACTTACCTTGCAACAACATAGCACCTATGACATTAATGCATGGGCATGTGAATGCGTGTTCATGGCATTAAAATAAGAAACAACATAAAAAACCCTAATCTAAGCATGTGATAGCAAACAAACATGTGAAAGAGGTAAACTAGAACCTATAAAGCCTAAACACATATAAAAAGGAGGCTAGACAGAACAAACATGTGAAGGCAAAGACAAAACAAACAAACAAAAATTTTAGGGTTTCTGGGCAATGGCATCATGCACTCTAGAATAGGTATGCGTGCGCATAATCAAGCCTGCATATGTAGGCGAGATTATGTGTACGCAAATCCTTGCCCAGAAAACCTAAAATGCAGAAATAGAACAGAACTTTAAAACGGCAAATCTAACAACCTAACACATATTTTAAGCATACAAAAACTTAAACCTAACCTACAACGACATATTAAAACATATTCTAACAACAAACAAGGCAAGCAGGAGGATTTAAAGGTAGAAAGTAAAAGAAAGGAAAAAGAAAAGTTTAGACTAAATATCTCACACAAAATCTTTCCAAGCTTTATTTTGACCGTTCCCCTTAGTTAAGTCTATTCACAAACCCATAAGAAAGTGATCAGCAACGTTAAACTAAAAAGATTGGAGTTTGAAAAGGTCCAAATCAAGTAAAATTGACTTGAGGGTGTTTTGTGAAAAAATCTCTTTTGATTCACTATTTTCTAGTGAATTTTAGGTTTTTCCCATGAGATTTCTGTGTGTTTTGAAAATGTACAATGTAAGGCTTTATATAGTGGAAAAAATGGGGTTTGGAATGACTCCCAAATGATGTGGGATTCATTCCAAACCTTGGCCATTATTGTAGAAAACTTGCCTTTTTTATGCTTCTGAAACCTTAGCTGTGTACGTAAGAATTTGCCTGGGTACGCATGCTTTGTCTCGCCTACACAAGCCGTGACCCACGTACGTAGGCCAAGGGTCACTTTGGTCATTTTATTTCCATAAATAGATTTTGCTCATTTAAAAGGTTATATTTTTCATTTTAATACTTCGCAAGTCAATTTAATATTTGATTAGGCTCTAAACTGGCCTTGGGCCTTAGAGTTCAAGCATCATTGGAAATGGGGGCCCGAGTTGTAAGCGGTACAAAATGTGGTGTCTACAGTCCCACAATCACATAGTTCTCCAAATGAGCTAATAAGAGAGGACAAAAGCCTACTATTATAAACCGGAAGCAAGTTCTTGATGATAATGTTGATTTGGCCCTTCTCATTTGGCCTATTGACCATTCTAGACTCTTTGGTCTTCCATCTAGTCATGTATTCGGAAAATGTCTCCCCCACACCTTGCTTGGTAGTCTCTAAATCCCTTAGAGTCACATCAATCACGGTGTTGAAGATGAATTGGTCCAAAAAAAACTCCACTAGTTCATTCCACATCTTAGTTTTGCTTGGATCAAGGCTATAGTACCACCTTGATGCACCTCTAGTGAGCGAGAGAGGAAACACATGCAAAGTTTGCTTCTTATCTAGCCCTTTCATTTCAGCAATGCTCAGGTATCTTCTTATGTGTTGCTTTGGATCCCTAGCCCTATCAAACTTTTCCGCATCGGAGATCTTGAACTTGGGAGGCAATGCAATAGGAGCCTTTGAACTTACTCCCCCCCATGTTATAGAGGTAATCATCTATTCCTTGCACCTTACGGAAGGCAAGTTGCATCTTCTCCATCTTTTCCCTCATAGCTATGGTTTCCGCGATAAGCTTCTCAAATTTTTTGTTTCTTTCATATTCCACTTTGCCTTTTTTGTCCCATTCTTCATCTTCCTCCTCTTCATCACGGATTTCCACATGTGGAGGTTTCTTGATCTTAGATTCTTCCAACCTAGTGAGGCGCCCTCCCATTCTCTTAAGGGCTTCTTTATGTTCATCCAAAGCCTTAAGGATCTTTTGTGCCGTTGGGTCTTCCATGGAGGTAGTCATGGTTTCTTGGGGGGTTCCTTCTTCTTGGTGTGTGTCCTCAATCTTGATCAAGCGACTTCCTTTCTCTCGATTCCAAATGGGGGTGGGGATGTGTTTTCTTGACTTTGGCAATGCAATGATGCCTGAAAAAAAGCCCCATTTTCATTGAGTTCATGTCCCAATTAAAAGGTTCCTTTTAATTTTTTAGATGTTCTTAGAAAATTCTTAAGTTCATTTTAATGGAGGCCCAATTACAATGTCACTCCCTTTCCTCTCATAGATCCTTACCCCTTGTTTCATTGGGTTTTGGTCTATTACAATAAAGCTTTCATCTTACTTTCATGGGCTTTCATTAGAATGTACTTAGGAATTTTTCAACCCTTTGTCTCAAACTTGGGCTTACAATGTATTCATCATCTTTGGGCTTTTCATTCTTCATTCATCATTTCATCATTTTTTCTTGAAACAGCCTTCTAGCTAGAATACATTATGGCCTTCCTCTCAAACTCCATGAAATTCTCATAATTTTGGGCCTAGGCATGCAACAAGGATGCCCAAGATTAGGGAGTTTCATTTTGGCTTTGTAGGATTTTGGATGCTAAGTCCATAGCATACTTGTTATCTTAGGCCTAAAGTCCCTTTTTTTTTTCAAAAGGGTTTTTTCCACTTAGACTTGTGATAGCAATTAGGCTATGGTCTTATGAACCTTTCGAGTTAAGATATACTTTTGGATTTAGGGACAAGCCTCTTATATGTGAGAACTTCTTTTCTTTTATCCCATGACATCTTAGGGTATACAATAACTTTAGGGCCATCCCTTCCATTTTTATACCTTTTATTTGTCCTTTAAAATTAGGTGAACATATGGTATATGGTTGAACAAACAAGAGATATATAAAGGGTATCCTTTATGATAGGTTTGAGGATCTCTCTAGTGTGGGTAGGCTTCCTAAGGCTAAAAGGATAGATAAGTAGGCCACTCACAACTAGGTGGGCTATGATCCCAACCGAGGGCCTAAGGGGACCCCATAGTGGATTGGTAGCAAATCTTTAATGTACTTAAAGCCCATTATAGGCGATGACATCGATTATGAGTTGGTGGGATGAACTTCGAAAGATTTGGGCCCAAATGAAGCTTTCCACCTTCCCACTCATCACCAACCGAAGTTAAGGGACAAAAGAACAAGTGATGTGTATGGAAAACAAATATTGAAATATTTTTATTAAGGTTAAGAAAAAAGACACATAGGAATGAAACTCATCATCCCCAATGGAGTCGCCACTGTGGACATAAGGGGGGAGTCACCACCTAGTTTTTGCAATGGTCTAGGAACCATATATATAGCGTCCCTTTGAGGAAGGACCTTTTGATCTTACTACCAGAGTATAGGTTCAGAGTTTAGATACGCTCTTGGGAAGGTGTTAGGCACCCAAGATCGCCCAACCCTAAGGTTGGCCTCCTATTGTTGTGTCTGATACCTTAACCCTATTAAAAACTAACTCAACACTTATATCCTAGACTCACACACATACTAACATGCATATAGCACACAACATGGCATCTTTGATCCCAAACAAACATGCTTATCTATCCATCAAACCAAACAGAGCCAAACAAATAAAAGAAACCCTAACATTCATCTAAAACAAGGCAGCAAGCATATAACCAAAAGCAAGCAAATCATTTTATGAACAAGGCATTAACTTCATGCATAGATATTAAAGGAAGATTAAACAAATAATATGCATGTTCATGTGAATGCATGACTTACCTTACTTACCTTGCAGCAACACAACATCTATAGCATTGATGAATGGGCACGTGAATGAAGGGTATGGCATCAAAACAAGAAACAAGCATAAAAACCCTAATCTAAGCACGTGATAGCAAACAAGCATATAAAAGAGGTAAACAAGAACCTATAGAGACTAAAACCTATAAAAAAATGGGTAAATAGAACAAACATGTGAAGGTAGAGATAAAACAAACAAACAATAATTTAGGGTTTCTGGGCAACGACATCATGTTAGGATATGTGCCCTTTAAATCCTATTGTATGATGCTATGTATGATATTATGTATGATATTATGTTGTGATTAATAAAGTTATTTTATTATTATCTAAAATAATGGTAGCATGAATATTTGGACATTATCATATAGTCCATGAGATGCATAGTATGTGATTTAGTCATAGAAGATATAAATTACAAGTTCTTTGTAAACTCAGAATTTTAGTTCGTAGTCAATGATGAAGTTGGGCATTTCATATGCGAAGACTATAACAATATCAACTAAGATGATTTGTCTTAATCATGGAAGTGGAGACTTCTAGTTGATATGTTGATATGTTTTAAGTGTTAAGACATATTGAACTGGACCGCTGTGAGATTTATTATTCTACTAACGACTATCAAATGAATAATAAATCTCATGACTTTTATTTACATGAACTCTTAATCCTAAGAGAATAATGAACCTGATTATGAAGTGTAGGTTGTTTTGATACATCAGGAGTGAGATCTAAAGTCACGATCAAAACTTCAGTATGTTGGGCAGTTGCATTTAATGTTGAAGGAACATATATTCTCAAAATGGAATCCATAATCTCTTAATGGAGATATAAAATATTCCCTTGAGATAAGTTTAATGGGTTTGGTTATTCAGAGTGTTAGGCCTAACCACTTTTGTAAGAAGTTACTAATGTATATATTTATGAAATTGGATTTCATAAATATATGATGAATAACTTAAAGGATTAAACCGGGTACTCAATAAATAAGATGTATTAATCTTCAAAGTGGCAGTCAACATTCATGACTTTGTATTACTACGAATATTTTAATGAAGGGGTTGAATGTATAATAAAGTCTTGGGATATAATTTATTAATAAGGCCTAGAGTGCAATTATATTTATATAGTGGTATTAAATATAATTAATGATAATTTTGGACTTGTCAAGAGTTGATAGAAAGACCCAAAACCCATTGGAGCTAGTGTCTTATTTGTCCCTTTTGGTCACACTCCAAGCCACATACTAAAGCCCAATTGGAATGACCCAAAAGGCTAGCCTAATTAGATAATCAGTTATATATAAAGAGAGAAACATACAGAATTTTCAGATGCATGAAATGGTGTGTATATGAGTGTAAGCCACTCTTTTATTCTCCCTTGAACACATACATATAAACTGATTGAGAGACCACACTTCTTGGACATAAGTGGAATTGGAGTGAAGATTAAAAGTGTTCCCAATTACTTCTAATCTTTGGTTTTTGAATTTCACCGCACCAAGGTATGCTCTCTTGTTCTTAAATTCTAAAATTTACATAGTACATGTTATCAATTGTGAATGAAGTAGATTCGTTAATTTTTCTTTAAATATGCTTTGTATTTAATACAAACTATGTTTTTCCTACATATCACACACGCTAAAACAGGCCTGTGTATGCATAATCAAGCCTGTGTGCACAGGCAAGATTATGCGCACGCAAGTCCTTGCCCAGAAAACCTTAAAACGCATAAGCAGAGCAGAACTTTAAAACAAAGATCTAACAACCTAACGTGCACAAAACATGAAAAGAACTCAAAAACTAACTTAGACAGATATACACAAACATAAACTAAAAACAAAATTAAAACGCAGGAAGAAAAGTAGAAAAGAAAAAGAAATAAAGAGAAAGAGTTAGACCTAATACCTTAAGCAAAAACTTTCCAAGCTTGATTTTGACCATTCTCCTCAGTCAAGTCTATTTACCAACCAATAAGAAAGTAATTAACAATGTTAACCTAAAAGGATTGGGGCCAAAAAAGGTCCTAATCAAATAAAAATGAGTTGAGGGTGTTTTGTGAAAAACTCCCTTTTAATTCACTATTTTCTAGTGAATTTTAGGTTTTTCCCATGGGATTTTAGTATATTTTGAAAACGTACCATGTAAGGCTTTTTATAGTTGAAAAAATGGGGTTTGGAACGACTCCCAGACGATGTGGGATTCATTCCAAACCTCAGCCCTTATTGTAGAAGACTTGTTTTTCTTATGCTTCTGAAACCCTAGTTGTGTACACAGGAATGTGCCTGCGTACGTAGGCCGTGACCCATGTACACAAGCCGAGAGCCACTTTGGTCATTTCATTTCCAAAAATAGAATTTTGCTCATTTAAAAGGTTATATTTTCCATTTTAGCTCTCTTCAAGTCAATTTAATATCTGATTGGGCTTTAAATTGGCCTTGGGTCTTAGAGTTCAAGCATCATTGGGGAACAGGGGCCCAAGTCGTAAGGGGTACAAAATGTGGTGTCTACACATTTTTGAAGCTTACTCACTCATCGAGCACATTGATGGCAATGTGCCACAACCTAATTAGTTTCTTCTTAATGCTCAAGGTCAATCCACTGTGAATCCAGATTTTCTAGCATGGAAGATCAAGGATAAGGCTTTACTTTCCTTGATTAATTCAACTCTCACCCCACAAGTATTCTCACTTGTTGTTGGTATTACCAATTCTCGAGATGTTTGGAACACTCTTGAACAGGGGTTCGCTTCAACCTCAAGAGCAAATATCTTGAACTTAAAGCTTAAGCTTCAGAGTCTCAAGAAAGGAAGCAATACGGTGAAATTTTTACAAAAGATCAAGATTGCAAGAGACAAGCTTCTTGCCATTGGTGTTGCTATTGACAATAAAGAATTGCTTTGTATTGTACTTTGAGGCCTACCAAAGGAATTCGCTCACTTCTATTCAGCAATACGCACCCGAAATATGCACCAAAAGTGATTCTATCACTTATGAACAACTTACTATTATGTTGCAAAGTGAAGAACAGGCTATGAATGAGAATATGGAAGTTATTTCTTAATCTCTGGCCATGTTTGCTTCAAATTCCAAGCAAAATGGAGGCAATAATTGGAATCAAGGATCTAGTAGAGAAGGAGGCCGTAATGGTTCTAATAGAGGAAGAGGAGGCAGTAGATACAACAACAATGGTGGAGGATCATCTAATTAGAATTTTAGTCCACAACAGAATTACTCACATCAGAACCAGAATTTCTCATTCTGGAAACCAATCTTTTAACAGTCGTCCACTATGTCAAATTTGTTGAAAATTTGGACATCTTGCTCTTGACTACTATCACATGATGGATTTTGCTTAACAAGGAAAAAAAATACCCCAACAAAGCTTGCAACTATGGCTACAGCCTCAAATGCTGCTATTATCAATAATCAAGATCCATGGTTGGCTGATTTTGACACTTCAGGTCATCTTACTCCAAATCTGAACAACTTGTCCACTTAATCTCAATACAAGGGCGCTGAACAAGTTACTGTTGGAAATGGTCAGTCCATTCCAATTAATCACATAGGTAACAATTCTATTAACACTAAGTATCATAAATTCTTACTCATAAATGTTTTACATGTCCCTAGAATTGCCATGAACCTTTTTTCAGTGCATCAATTTTGCTTACACAATAATTGTTCATGCCATTTTGATGCTAATGAATTAAAGATTCATGATATTCCTAAGGGGAGAATCCTCTACAGGGGCTTGAGTGAGAATGGAGTTTATCCTATTTACTCAAAGCTCCATTGACAGCATCCTACATCTCAACATCCTTCTTTCTACTCCAGGCTTCACTCATAACATCCTTTACAAGCACATGCATTAGTAGCTACTACTTCAATGCCTTCTCCTTTTGCTTTCAATGTTAATAAGTCAAATAAATGGTTACTTTGGCACCATAGACTAGGTCATCCTAGTGATAAGATTTTACTTTCTGCTGTATCCTCCTTTGAAAATTCTGATGTACTCAATTCAACTTCTGATGTTGTACAACACTGTAAGCACTGCCTCAGTGGTAAGATGCATCAGTTACCTTTCAATAAATCCATTTCTAAAGCTACTAAGCTACTTGAATTAATTCATAGTGATGTTTCGGGCCCAACACCTCTTGTTTCTGTCAATGATTTTGTAAAGTTGTGATTTACAATTATGTTTTATGTTGGCTTTATTCCATGACAAAAAGTGTTGTAATTGCTTTAATTTTGTTCCTTGTATTTTGTGGGATTTTATTGTATTGAGTTTAGTATTAAGTTGGTGAAGACTCAAGCTTAATTGAAGATCAGTGCATTTCACGACTAGCTCACGAGAAGTTTGCAAGAAGGGTTCCCGCGAAAAGGGCATGCGAGGAGCACATGACTGGAAGATGAAGAGTCGTGCCGGACTGTCGTTTTCGCAAGTGTCTTGTGGGTAAGGCCTTCCTGCGAGGTAGTCGCGAAACATTCTGCCTGGAGGATTTTTAAGTGTGACTTTATTACCTTTCACCCATACTATATATATCCTCATTATCCATAAATTGTAAGGAGGCCATTCAGAGAGAAAAACCCTAGATAGGTTTTCTGCAACACACACACACCCATCTTTTAGAGGGAGAGCTACTCATCCTTGGTGAGAAATCATTCTAGCCTCTTTTCCTTCCCTCTCCCATTGTCATTCCTTGAAAGGAGATTTGTACCTAAACACAACCCATACCTATTTAGAGTGTAGAGAGTGTTTTGGAGCTTGGGAAGCTTTGGGGATTTGCCAAAAGAAGCCGGTGAGGCTTGGCGGATGCAATCGGGCGTATTGCGGGATCCGGAAAGTTAGATAAGACACGGTTCCGAGAAGCCTTGTTGGAGTAAGAGCTTGGAAGGCTTAGGTACATTGGGTAGATTAGGTTTGGAGGGTCTCTTACGATTCATGTATCCTAACTTATTGTCTAGTGGATTGACTTATCACTTGGAGGGTGGCAGAGAGGTTTTTTGCTGAGTTCTTCGGTTTCCTCTTCAATAACATGTCTCGGTGTTATCTTGTGGTTGCATCTCTTTTCCCTTAATCTTGTGCTTTACTTTTATTGTTTGTTATTCATGTTTATGCACTAAAGTAGTTATCGGTTTATTGTGCTTTATTTACTCTTGTTCCGCACTTAGATAAGTTAGAGTAAAAGCAATCTAGCCGTAATTTCTTTTAATTGGGGGTCTAAACAAGCTCTTGTGTTTTAACACATTTTTGAGCTCCCAGATTTCAAATATTATCTAGTGTTTATTGATGACTATTCTAACTTCTCTTAGATTTATTTGCTCAAATTCAAGTTTGATGTTTTCATTATCTTCAAATACCTTAAAGCAACTGTTGAGAATCAACTTAACTTGAAAATAAAAACTCTTAGAATTGATGGTGGTGGTGAATTTTCATCTAATGCCTTTTTTGAGTTTTGCTTGTCACAAGGCATATCCATCAATTCTCTTATCCCCGCATTCCAACACTGAATGGTCTGGCAGAAAGAAAACACAGACACATTGTTGAGTGTTCTCTTACAATGCTATCTCATTCAAACTCCCTCTTACCTATTGGTCCTATGCAGTAGCTACTACCACACAGATCATTAACAGGCTTCCTACTCTATTATTAAGTCATAAATCTCCTTAAGAACTTCTCTTTCAATCTTTACCTGATATAACACATCTAAGAGTTTTTGGTTGCAAATGCTTTTCCTTCCTTAAGCCTTATAACACTCATAAATTCCAACCTTATACCAGTCCTTGCATTTTTCTTAATTATCCTGCACACACTAAGGGATATATTTTCCTTGATCCAGTCTCCAATCGAATTTATATCTCTAGACATGTCCTTTTTAATGAAAAGGGAGTTCTTATCCCCTAGGTCTTTTACTTTATCCACTAGTTCTTCCACTAATACTTCTTCTTTTAATGTTTCTGATTGGATGGCATATCTTTTACACACTTCTCCATCAGTCCCCATCACATGTCTCTCAAATCTCTACTCCTATAGATACTCCTATTCCTTCTTAGTCCACTTCCCATATCACACCTACTACATTTGATCACACATAATCTACTTCACAGACACAGTATCCCCAAATCACTCCTCACTATTCTACATTTTCACCAGATTCATCTTAGTCTCCCACTACATCACTTGTTTCCTCTCTCCAACTTAACCTGACATCAATTCCATCTCCTATACAATCCTGTGAACCACCTGATCCCCTTCCTTTACAACTTCCATCCATAAACACTCACCTTATGATCACTAGAACCCAAGATGGTATCTTCAAACCAAGAGCCCTGGCCACTAATTCTACTCTCATTGATTATACTCTTATTGAGCCTCCTACCTATAAGATTGCAGCTCAGTTCCCACAGTGGTGCTCAGCAATGGATGAGGTGTTTGATGCTTTGCAGAGACAGAAAACTTGGATCTTGGTTCCTTCTTCTCCATCTCAGAATGTTGTTGGATGTAAATGGGTGTTTAAGCTTAAACACAACAGTGATGGTTAAATCAACAGGTACAAGGCACACTTGATGGCTAAAGGATTTCATCAACAATTTGGGGTTGATTTTGTTGAAACCTTTAGTCCCGTAATCAAGCCTCCAATAGTAAGAATCTTACTTACTTTAGCTGTTCAATTCAATTGGCATCTCAAACAGCTTGATGTTTGAAATACCTTTCTCCATGGCATTCTTAAGGAGGAAGTTTACATGACTCAACCCCCTGGTTATGTTGATCCTCAGTATCCTGTTATGTTTGTAGACTTTAGAAATCTCTTTATTGACTCAAACAAGCTCCTCGAGCTTGGTTTGAGAGATTTTCAACTCAGTTATTACATTTGGGATTTTAGGCTTCCTTGTCTGATTCATCTTTGTTCATCTTTAAACAAGGCAAGCTTCTAGCTTTTCTTCTTGTCTATGTTGATGACATAGTGCTCACTAGCAACAACACTATTTTACTTAATGCCTTGATCAAGCAACTCAGCTAGGAATTTGAGCTTAAGGATCTTGGTAATCTGCATTAACTCCTTGGTCTTCATATAACAAGGAATTCCAAAGGGTTGTTTCTCAATCAAGCCAAATACACTCATGAATTACTCACTAAGCATAATATGCCTACCTCTAAGCCTGCTAAAACACCCTGTACTCCTCATCTCAAACTTATTCCTAATGAAGGCACTCTTCTCTCTGATCCTCATCCTTATCAGTCTTGTTGGGTCTTTGCATTATCTAACTTTTACTAAACTAGCTCTCAGCTTTGCTCTGCATCAAGTTTGCCAGTTTATGTTAAAGATTACTAATGTACATCTGGTTGCTACAAAAAGAATCATGTGTTATCTCAATGGCACTACTGATTATGGGATTTTTCTTCGACCTTGTCCCTTCAGTCTTTCTGCTTTCTCGAACTCAGATTGGGCTGGTGATCCATTTGATCGGTGTTCCACAACTAGTTTCTTGGTCTATCTAGGCTATAGTCCTATCACTTGGAGTGCCAAGAAACAGCTCACTGTCTCACATTCCTCCAGTGAATCCGAATACCGAGCTCTAGCATCAACAACAACTGAACTGTGTTGGCTTCATCAACTTCTAAAGGATCTGGGTATCTTTTAGTCTACTTCCCCTAAGCTTTGGCGTGACAATGTGTCTGCCCTTGCTATTATTTCGAATATTGTTTTTCATGCTAGGATGAAATTCATTGAAGTGGATTACCACTTTGTGCGTGATAGAGTACTTTGAAAGGATCTTCAAGTCAAATACATAGCCACTGTAGATCAGCTAGTTGACATATTCACCAAGAGTCTTCCTACTGCTCGATTTCATTTTCTTCGTTCCAAAATCATGTTGTTTGTTACCCCCATGATTTTGAAGGGAGATGAAAAAGGAACATTAGAATCAAGTCCAAAAACTAAAACAGGAAGAAGAGATCTTTTGAAATTAAGCCCAACAACTAGCTAACGGTAACTAGCCAAACGGTGACATTTCTCATTAAAGGGAAAACAACATCGTTTGGCTTAGTGTGTCTTTAAGATGAGGTTTTGTTTTAAAAATTCAACACGACACCGTATTGATCATCAACATCAGAAGCTCTCTTCCGTTGCTCTGTCTTCATCTTTTCACTGGTAGCAATGAATCTTTCCTTCTAGATTTTTCCAGTCTCAAATTGTAACAGATTAGATATTTATAAAGTTAACAGAATTCTCTTATTTCACTAATCTTTCTCAAGCCTCTCTTCCTCTCTGTTTTCCATAGTTGGGTTTTCAAGCTTTCTTGTTTTCTTTCAGTAACCCCGGTGGAAAGCGGATCCAATAGAAAAACCTCCACCGTACATGTAAACTAGGATAGGCAGTTTCTTATTTGGGTCGGATATCTGGGGCATGAAAACACGGGCTGACACTGCAGGTTCGGGTGAGACTACTACGTCTTTGGAACGAACACCCATGTGTGGGTCATCACTGGGGCCACATGCTTAGCAACCATGAATTTTTCTACGCGACCATCTTTGTATACGTTGAAGAACGGGAAGAATTCATGGGCTATCTCACGGTTGCTTGATGGTTCCATTTGTGAATTGCAAGTAGGATGTGTTTAATGAAATTACAAAAAGAAAGAATGGTGAGATGCTGAAAGAAGTAATTGGTGCACATATAATATAGTGTGTGAAGTTTGAGCTAGTCAATATGTCTTATTTGAACCTAGTCCTTCTCTTCTTTTCTTTTTTTTTCTTTTTTATATTTTATGGGAGAACTAGTCCATTTGTTATTAATGGCACTAAGAGCATCTCCAATAGATTAGCTATATCTATTTTTTGGTGAGAAAACCCCACTGTTCACCCTCCAACGGATTCTCTAAATGCTAAACTTTTCCAAATATTTTTTGAAGTTGCTACAGTGCTTCTCTAGATATAGAGAACACTGTAGCAACTCCAAATGAGTTTTTCTACTTAAAAAATTTACCTCAATAATAAAAAATAAAAAAAAATCTTTCTCTCTCCTCTCACAGCTACAAACACAACGGCTACAAACACAACAATCTTTCTCTCAAACATCTCTAAACTCAAGAATAATCATATTATTAGAATACAAACTCAAAAACACAACTTTAAAATTAATCAAATCATAACAACGTAAGCAAAAAAGAAAAGAAAAAAAAGATAGAAGATAGAAGTCATCTGAGCCATCTGGACTGCACAATGACCCATCTCTCTTGTTCTTTCTCTCTATACCTCTTTTCTTTCTTTTCTTATCGCAGAGAGAGCTAGTGAATGTTCTGGAATCAAGTAAAAAAAAAAAGAGAGCTAGAAAAAAAAAAAAAAAAAAAAAGAGAATGAGAGCTCGTTGGAATGTTCTTGAATGAGGGAGAAAAAGAACATAAAAGAAGGGGGGTGGGGGTGGGGGGGGGGGGGGGTAGAGATAGTGGACACATGTGTGGAGGAGAAAAACAAGAAAAAAAGAAATGAAATGTATGGATGAAAGTGAAATGAAGAAAGGAAAAATAATATAAAGAATAAAAAATCATAATTGAGAAATGCAATCACAATATTTTCACAATAAATTTTAAGTAACAGATTGTTATTAGTTAATATTCGTGAGTAAAAAAATAATTTCAGTGGTGGGTTTTGAATGTTCAAATAGTGTGTAAAACACCTTGAACGTTTAGACCCCTAAATTACAAATTACCAATTCAAGTTTATTATCAAATAACGTATGTGCGGAATATGAACATAAACTTAAAACAGAATTGATAAAATAATCTAAACCAAATAAAATCACAACCACAGTAGAAATTAAATGGAAAAGATTAAGGAAAGAGAGATGCAAACACAAAGACAACACATTGATGTGTTATCGAAGAGGAAACCGAAACCCTCGGCGTAAAACCTCTCTGCCGCCCTCCAAGTAGTAAATAATCCACTAAAGAATGTAGTTGGGATACATGAACAGCAGAAGACCCTCCAAGCCTAATCTACCTAGTGTACCTAAGTCCTCCAAGCTCCTACTCCAACGAGGTTACGCCGAACCTATTTCTTCTTTAGCTTACCGGATTCCGCTATAACCCATAGCATCAACCAATATGAATTGGTTCCTTCTGAACTGTTTCCCAAAGCACCAAAAAGCCTTCTCACAGATGTGGGTAAGGCGAGAAAAGGATTTGGTTAAAGAACCTCTCAAGGATGTAATAATGGAAAGGGTGAGAGTTGAGGAATTTGAAGAGTCACTATGTGAAGATTGTGAATGAGTCAATCTTGTTTTTCTCTAGGGTTTCTTTCTCAAAATTCTCTCTAGAAGCTCTCTATATTTCATGGGTATAAGGGGTATTTATACTGGAGTGAGAAAGGAATGCGAAGAGTCAGTTTTTCCAAAACAGAGTGGACTGGTGACTTAGCCTCGCGACTTGATTGAGTTGCGAGTCCAAGCCGCGAGCTAACTGAATGGCTAGTCTGGACTTTTTGTCTTGTAGTGCTACAACTGGCATGACGGTTCAGCTTCTCTGCATGCTTCACTCGTGTGCATCTTCTGGCGGCTTGCAAGCCGTGAGCCACCCGCGAGATCCAGCCGCGAGTCCCTGCTTCACTGCACAGTCTTGAGCATTTCTTCACACTCTTTCACACACTACCTTTACATGATTCCCATCTAAATACAAGGTTACTAATTGCTAAATTACAAGCAAATTTGGCACAAAATAAAACCAACAAGATGGTTGATTAAATTCAACCTTACAATCTCCCCCTTTGGCTATTCCGTGACAAAACCTTAAAACAAACTCTAGACTTAACATGTGAGTTGAGAACAATTGAACAAAACTCACTTACACCTAACTCTAGAATCTGTAAAGCTCTTGAATCATAAGAACAAGTATCTCCTGAAACACAACAACACAATTTGATTATTGTATGCAGAAAACTTGTAATGCATATGAAGCAAGCATAATGCAATCAAGCAAAATGGAATAAAGTAATAAACCATGGCTTGACCATACAAGCAATCACTATAGAATAATGACCACAATGCTCATTCACGTAAGGAATGAACATCCGGACATGCAAGCTAATAAGCTTAAATGCAAAGTATTATTTGCATGTCCAACACTCAACCAATGCACAAAACATATATGCATCTAGGAACAAGATCCTGCTAGGGCACAAGAGTGATGTACTTAAAGAAAATGCAAAACATTAAACAACAAGTACTACGCTACAAAGCAAAGGTACAAAACCCAAAGTACATATACACTAAATATAAACTTATAAATAATCATTAAACCATAAACATACAAGATAAACCAACCATGAGTAAAAAATTAACCAAAGTGTTTAACAACATATGTAGCAAACCTATAATTAAAATATTGCTCAAAACACAACACCAGAAACTATAGAACATAAACATAAAGTAAACTGCTTAAGATAAGTTTTTTTTTGTTGGCATGCTCCCCCTCAAACAGACACTCTCCCTCAAGAGCTGCCCTTCAAAAATTCTCCCCCTTTTTGACCGGAATGGCCAAAGGGTCACTGTTGGGTGTTGAAACTATGAAACTTTGCTGAAAGTATGTTCATCTGGTCTTGAAGTGCAGCCAGCCTGTTAGATTGTTCATTTTGGACATCTTTGAGCCCATAAATCCTTTCTAGGATGATCTGGAATGCATCTGGAGGTACAGCTGATGAGGATGAATCTCTGCTCCTCTTGCCTCAGCCTCTTGAGCTTGAGGTTTGTCCTGCAGCCTCTGTTTCAATCTCCATTGGTTCACCTTCTCCTTGGTCACCTTCATCTTCATCACCTGGGAGATGAACTTGTATCCTTGTGATGGTCAGTTTGTTGATGGCTGAGGGTGTAGGCGGGAGACTGATATCTTAAGGGATGTCAACACCTTTCAGTCTAAAAAGCCTCATAAGAAGGCTGGGAAAAATCAACTTGGCCCTTGAGGTTGTTTTAGTCTCATCCACAATTGTGTCAAAGATGTGAGAGCTAATGTCTATGAAGGTGTTCTCCTTGAGCTCCTTAAGAAAGATAGCTCTAGCATTGTTGATTGTAGTCAGCTTCCTTACTGGGTACAAGTTGAACATCATGATGGTGGTCAGACACCTCATGTCAGCTGGGAAGGCATTAGTGTTGAGACATCTCCCCTTTCTAACACCACCAATATGAGATTGGACAGTTTCTATGGATAGCATCCTGTCCTTGTAATTGGCGAAGTCATGGTCATCTAAACCTTCAAGCCCTAGCAACTCATCTATATCACCCGCATCTATAATGAATTCCTTTCCTCTTATCAAACAATTTATCTCATCCTCTTTTAGCACAACATTTGCATAAAACTCCCTGATCAAAGGATCACACACTCCAGGCAATTCACTCAACAATTTATCCCAACCTCTACCCTCAAAACATTTGGGAATGAAAGTGTCCTTCAAATCCACTAAGTCCACAAATCTTTCTTGAATGATTGTTGCCCTTATGTAGTACTCTTTGTATCTCTCAAAGTATTGAGTAGATTTGAACTTGGAGTTGTCCATTTTCAACCTTTTATCACCCTTCTTGGTAGTGGTTTTCTTCTTGGTAGGAGTCATCTACAAACATAGTAGAAAAGACCACAAAAACAGAGCACAATAGATGGAAATTCAAACATTAGTAACAGGTTAGTATTACTGAAAAGAACATAGAACTATACCACCATTCAGTCCATATTTAGTTGAGATTTAGACATTGAAAGAGATAGCTCAAATCAGAAAAGGATAGAACAACCTATCACCAAAACTTATGCATAACACATTGTGACAGCGAGCACAACAATTCAAACAAGAACACTCTAGAGCACATTCCCAAGCACAGACTTCAACAAGCAATAATCAGCTGTATTGAAGCAGTGTATACCACATTCAACCAGAAGAAAGCCTATGTCTATGAGACATATCTTAATGAGTATGAGATGTTCAAACCAACATAGAGCAGACAATATCCTCAAAGCAGATGCAACACACATGATATCAATAATCAACGGAAACAAAAAAAAAAAAAAAACCCAACCATTTAAGCTCAATCATTTTGAACCAATCATACTCACAAATAGAGTATATCATAGTAAACCCAAACAAATAGAATAAGACAATGAGACATATTATCATGGGTATGAGATTTACCAACCAACATAGATCAGTTTACAAACTCAAACAATGAAATTAAAACATGATAACAACCATATTTAGCAACCTAGAAACAAGAT
Organism: Quercus tomentella; assembly: GCA_028535165.1. Lineage (NCBI taxonomy): Eukaryota > Viridiplantae > Streptophyta > Magnoliopsida > Fagales > Fagaceae > Quercus > Quercus tomentella. The sequence goes on along the minus strand of JAPQVY010000111.1, from coordinate 18,074,630 downwards.
CAACCAAACCCAAACACCCAAACTCAACAAACATGAACCCAACCCATATCCGAAACTACAGATATCACAAATTAAAACCACAACTCACATATTCAAGAAAATAAAGTTCAAAACATGAAATATGTAGTGAGAAAGAGAAAACCGATACCTTTTTCTTGAAGATTTGAGGTTGAACAGATGCAAAAATGGAAGTTTTTCGAGAGTGACAAGGTGAGTTTGAGAGATTTTTAGGTGAGGAAGATAATGAAAAGTCACAAAATGTTCGAGAGAAAACTCAAAAGTTTTAAAAACTGTCCTTAAAGGGAAAAACACGTGATTTTCGCAATTGGGTTAAGTCACAAGTAAGTCGCTAGGGCCAGTCGCCAGAACACTTAAGACAAAAATTTTGAAAAATATTGTAAGTGTTTTTTGCGACTGGAAGTTCTACTCGCGAGGGAGTCACGAAGTAAGCCGCAAAAATTTCTATGTACCCCTCGCAACTAGACCTTTCACCCGTGAACAAGTCGCTAGATTGAGCCGCAAGATACATTAAAAACCCAATTTTTGAAAAATATTCTAAGTATTTTTCACGACTGGGACATTGACCCGCCAGTGAGTCGCGAAAAATCTTTGTGTGGGATCGTGATTGGGGCATGCGATTGGACCAACTTGCGACTGAGTCGCCAGAACAGGGCAACACTGTTTTTGAAGATTTTGACAATTTTTGCAAAAACTAAATACTTTCAAAAAACAGCTAAAACACTCAAAAATCTTTTTGTGTTCGATCAACAAAGATTGAGCATGTGAAAACACATTTAATCAAGTACAATCACACAAATGAATATGGCATTCATTGAACATAGACTTGTGTGAAGTGTGTGGGTATCAAAAATGAGATAGTCCTTAGTCTAATGTGAAACTTCAATGATCAATTCAACCAAGACATACACAATTAGCACTAGATAATGTGACCTATCTCAATTATAGAAATATGTATATATGACCTCCCACAAAACTTGATTACATAACTTGTGAAACTTTTCATTTGGCTCCATATACATCACATCATTTGATCTTTTTGAATCAATACATCTTATTATGAGATCGATGCCTGGAATTTTTGATATTTCAATTTGATGAGTTAGCCTTTGGCTTTTTGGGCATCATACATTTTATTTTACGTCGCTTTCGCTTTTTCCTAGTCAAATACTAGTATGTGTAACAGGCTTTTGCAGCTCAATATCTCTTTTCATTTGGAGATTTATATTTGGTGAGCTCTTTAAGCAAAAACAATAAAATAAATGAGTAGGAAGATATATAGCCACAAGTTTATGCATGTCTCAAGATCAACAAAACCATTCACTAATCATTCATGGCAAGTTTGAAGATCTATTTACAATAGTCGCATAGATGTCAAGAGTTTTCTCACAATGATATAAGTGCATAGGGAACAAGCTACGCTCGTAAATGCACAAGGTCATTAGTACAAAGGTACAAGGCAAAACAAAGTCGATCAAACTTTTTGATTTTCTACTTTTTATGTGTTTTTGGATTTTTGACACAAAAATAAGAAAAGATTGATCAAAAACAATAATGTAAAAAAAGTTAAAACAAATGCAGACAAACAAACAATTTTTCAACTTAAACTAGCAAAAAGCACACAACCAAGCATAGTCACACAACATAGGAAGTATTAATGCATGGATATGTTGTAATGCTTATGCATGGGTACCGTTCTTTACCCACACGTCATGTGCATTTGGGGTGATATCCGTATAGGATTGGGTACGAGAGTTAGGGTTTTCAAACCTTCTTGTGAAGCTTTCCAAGCAAGTGGTGAATGCACCGATTATCTTCATCATGTCCATCACACCGGGATCATCATTTCGACCTCTTGATGACTCAACAGCCCAAGTCCTTTGGTCATTTCTTAGTCCTTTTGACCTTTGATCACTTACATTCTTCAATGCTCTAAGCTTATGACAATTGGGTCGAGTGTGTCCTTGAAGTCCACAGTGATGACACACATGGTTCGTTCTAGGACCTCTTTTTGATCGTGGAAGTGGTTTTGCTCTGGCTTCAGACCTGACCACTGATTGGTTACGGGGTTTATTCTGCACCCTTTGGTCAGCCACAATCTTTTTCTTCTCAACCTTTGCCTTCTCCACGGTAGGGGCAACTACAACCAGCTCTCTGGCCTTCACAAACTTCACTTCTTTGGAGATATTCACAGCTGAACTACTTTCTTTGGTGTATCCTAATTGGTTTTGTCAGAGAAAGGTTTTTGATGAGAGAGGACATCATCAAGTTTCTTTGTGGATACTCGCTCTACCTTGGCATTTGATTGAACCACCTCAAGCTCAAGGAATTTCATATTGGTGTAAGCTTCGATTAGCTCACCATTTAGCGTCTCAATCTCACACTTGGCCTCCTTGTATCTCACTAGGAGACTTCGATAGTCCTTCTTTGCTTTCTTCATCTTTTTCACGGTCGCCTTGGCCACCCTTGCATACTCTCCCGACTTCTCAAGGAGTAAGTTGTAATTCTCTTGAAGACCGGTTGTATCTTCATCTTCTTCAGCATCCGATTCTTCTACAATTCCCATGGATTCCTCATCACTATGCTCCCCAAGTTCTTGCATAAGCAAATTCAAGTCCTCTAAAGACTCAACATGAGCAATAGTCATAAATGCTGAGAAATTTCCTTCTTCATCACAGCTATCCTCCAAATCAGAGGTGGAGGAATCTGAGTCACTGAGAGTGGTGGCATACGCCTTGCCCTTCGATCTCGAATAGTTGTGGCATTTCTTTTTGAAATGGCCATGCCCATTACACTCAAAACAAGTGACTCCTTGAGTAGATTGGGAATCCTTCCCTTCTCTCCTTTTGAAGTCCTTCTTCTCCTTTCCGGAATTTGTAAATTTCCCTTTATCATCAAATTTCCCACTGTTCTTGAACTTAAGAAATTTGTGGAAATTCTTTGCAAGGTAGGCAACATCCTTTTCAACTACATCCTCATCTGATGAGCCGTGAGCTTCTACCCTTTCATTTATCGTCTTAAGAGCAAGTGATTTGCTCTTTCTTTGGTTTGGCAACGAAAGCTCATATGTTTGGAGAGAACCAATCAGCTCTTGGACTTTGATTTCATCAAGGTCCTTGCTCTCCTCAATTGTAGTCACTTTTGCACGGAAGCTCTCCGGCAATGAACGAAGAATTTTCCTTACTACCTTGGAATCCTCTGTTTTCTCTCCCAAATTAAATTTGCCGATGACCACTTCATTCAGCTTACTATAAAAAGAGTCAAAGGACTCGTCCTTACTCATTCTGAGCTCCTCAAATCGGGTGGTCAGCATCTATAGCTTCGTGTCTTTTACTTTCTTCGTTCCCTCATAAGTAGCCTCGTTGGCAATGGTAATATGAGAAATCCGATGGAACTCATTTGGTGATACACCACAAAAAATAGTGTTAAGTGCTTTGCTATTAGCATTTGACGTTGTGAGGGCTGCCTTATCCCATGTGGATTTGGTTGCCTCCGGCCTTGTCCAACCTATTTCAACTGCATCCCAAACAGCCTCATCTATAGAACACAAAAATGCTCTCATCCGCACCTTCCAAAAGGCATAGTTGCTACCATCAAAATATAGTGGAGCATTTAGAGATTGAGACCGGTCCATCTCAATATGGGGTCAAGGATCACACTAAGGTAATAAAACCAATATAAGTGTACCCGCTTTGATACCAATTGAAAGTTCAATATGTGTAGAAAACACTATGAATTTCCAAATTATCAATTCAAGCTTATTATCAAACAATTAATGTGCAGAATATGAACATAAGCATATAACAGAATTGATAAACAATCTAAACCAAATAAAATCACATCCACAGCAAAAATTAAATGGCAAACATTAAGGGAAGAGAGATGCAAATACAAGGACAACACAGCAATGTGTTATCGAAGAGGAAATCGAAGCCCTCGGCGTAAAACCTCTCTGCCGCCCTCTAAGCGGTAAATAATCCACTAAAGAATGTAGTTGGGATACATGAATAGTAGAAGACCCTCCAAGCCTAATCTACCCAGTGTACCTAAGCCCTACAAGCTCCTACTCCAACGAGGTTACGTTGAACCTATTTCTTCTTTAGCTTACCGGATTCCGCTATAACTCATAGCATCAACCAATATGAATTGGTTCCTTCTGAATTGCTTCCTAAAGCACCAAAAATCCTTCTCACAGATGTGGGTAAGGTGAAAAAAGGATTTGGTTAAAGAACCTCTAAATGATGTAACAATGGAGAGGGTGAGAGTTGAGGAATTTGAAGAGTCACTATGTGAAAATTATGGATGAGTCAATCTTGTTTTTCTCTAGGATTTCTCTCTCAAAATTCTCTCTGAAAGCTCTCTATATTTAGTGGGTATAAGGGGTATTTATACTGGAGTGAGAAATGAGTGCGAAGAGTCAGTTTTTCCATAACAGAGTGGACTAGCGACTTAGCCTCGCGACTTGACTGAGTCGCGAGTCCAAGCCACAAGCTAACTGAATGGCTAGTCTGGACTTTTTGTCTTGTAGTGCTACAGTTGGCATGACGGTTCAGTTTCTCTTCATGCTTCACTCGTGTGCATCTTCTGGCGGCTTGCAAGCCGTGAGCCACCAGCGAGATCCAGTCGCGAGTCCCTGCTTCACTGCACAGTCTTGAGCATTTCTTCACACTTTCTCACACACTATCCTTACATGATTCCCATCTAAATACAGTGTTACTAATTGCTAAATTACAAGCAAATTTGGCACGGAATAAAGCCAGCAAGATGGTTGATTAAATTCAACCTTACAGGTTTAAATTAGAACTAGTAACAACTTTCCACATAAATTTTGTTGTGAAAATATTGTGGAAAATGTTGTGGACATAACACTTATCATTGAAAAATATAGTTGTTAAAAAAAGAATAAATAATGAAAGAGGAAATAATATTTAAATGAAATAGAGAAAGGATATATAATCTGTTGGAAGATGTATTTGAAAAAGTAAGTAGGTAAAAGTTAAATGTCACTGTTTACTATCCAAACAGTACAATAATATGGAGAATAATACAAAAATATGGAGAAGCTATTGGAGATGCCTTAAGCAACCCCTACCTAAAGTCAATATCCGTTAGTCTATGAAACTTAGAGAAATGGCCATGGACAGTAATGGGAACGAGTTGGGTTTGGGCTGGGTTTTTCCATACCCGGACCTGCCCCACGGGCTGGACCCGTGGCTCGGACCCAGCTCGTTTAATAAACGGGTTTTTTATGCGGGGCCCAAACCCGTCCTGTTGGGCTCCGCAAGCCCCGTTTATCCCTACTAGATTTGGGCCCAATCCGCGGCCCAAATTGTGGCCCAACACTATAAGCTTCATAATTCTTAATGCAGGTTACCAATTTGTGGCGCAGCATGAATAAAAAACTTTCTTCCTAGTTCCTCGTCCATCCATCAATTTGACATTCATAAATGCACACAAAAGTTGTTCTTAAAGATACAACAAAATACATACAATCTGATTATATATATATATATATATATATATTTTTTTTTTGAGGTAAATAGGTAGAAACTTTTATTTCATAAAACGGTAAGTACAAATGGAGTATATACCCTGTTTCAACAAGCCGAAAACAGGGGATAAAAAACAACAACAATGTAATGCTCAAGTATTGATACATGGCAGTTGGTCCTTTATAAATCTTCACTGTTGACCCTCGGCCTCTCTGTCCTGCTGCTGTGCCTGCATGAATCTCTGGTATTCTTGCAAGAAACTGTTTGCTTGCCTCATTATGTCTCTTGGATGGAGTTGAACCCGTTCAAAGTAATATTTGTTTCTCGCGTTCCAGATTGCCCAAGCCGTTACTGCCCACTTCTACACATCATGCACCTCTAGTTTATTCACCATCCTTTGGATATATTCACAATCTGAATATATTATAGTTACACCACAAAGACTCAGAATTTCAAGCATCAGTGTGCTTCTGTGTAGAGAAAACAAAAGAAAAACATAAAATCTTTTACATACACAAATACATACAATCTTTTACACCACAAATACATACAATCTGAGTATTCTTAAGTAGAGAAAACAAAAGAAAAGCAAACCGGTGGTGAGAGGCAGTGAGCTTGGTCTGGCGGTGCTTGAGAGTGAGTGAGACGGAGGCCGTGTGAGTTGTGAGACTAGAGTGAGTGTGCTTCTGTGAGGGTGAGGCATGACTGTGAGTGTGCTTTTGTGTGAGGGTGAGGCGCTGTGACTGAGTGAGGGTGAGGCGTGAGATGAAATGAAGGTTAGGGACTTAGGGTTTGTTTATATAAGGGGTTTTTAGTAATATCAAAGTAACCGGGTCCGAGTTTTGGGCCAGGTTTTTGATAAAACTTGAACCCGACTCAGACCCACTTCGGGTTTTTTTTTAAACCCATACCTGACCCTATTCCTTATCGGGTCGGGCCGGGCCGGGTACCCGTGAGTCAGGCAGAAATTGCCATACCTACGGACACCATACAAATTAGGTAAGATTGGTGGTTCTCTATATGGTCAATATGAGAAATACAATGACAATTTCGTGTTAGAAATAACAGAAATAAAGATTAGAATATACTAATTTGTCAGATACAATTTAGTATTAATGTATTATACTATAATTCAAATAACAAATATTTTGTACAATTTTTTTAAATTTATTTACGTTTTCTTCCCTCTTTTTCCATTTCATGCAAGATGAAAAGCACATAAATTTGGACAAGGTAAAATTATATGCTCTGCTGATCCAATCACTGAAGTAAAGGACAGTTTTGTTATCTACATTAAATTTTCTGCCCAATGTTTCTCTTATCGGAAGAATATCCAATATCCCCATTTCTTTTCGTCTTGCAATTTGATGTGTTTTCTAGATTTCTAAATTCTAATCCACTCGAGGAGGAATGGTTCTACATTTACAAGTACCGAAAAGGTTGGAGTTGAAACACACTGTTTAATGATCCACTTCTTTGCAAACCCATGGCATATCATTACATTGTTGAGAAAACTCTACTCTAATCTAATGAGTAAATGCTTTTTCTCTATATAATTTTAAGCAATGCTTGTAGGGATAGGGCTAGGACTTGGAGTTAGTGTAGAAATAAAAATGCACAGCACAATCAAATGCACAAAAAAATAATCTACAAATATGTTCAATAACCTACAAATTATTGAAATACTATACACGCAACACAACACTACAATCAACTAACTTTATTAAATCTCAACAACTAACCAATTAATTTCAAGGTCATCTCAACTTTCTTTATTTTTAAATACACTAAAACAGACAAGCACTAAGAGATAAAGCACACTACATAACCGAGCTATCTTAAAAAAGGGGTTTTACTAAGATACATACATACATATATATATATATATATATATATATATATATATATATATATATATATAAGTTTTAACTTTATTAAAGAGAGAAAGATGGATCATCTTCTATCTCATTGCCCTCATTCTCTCTCTTCTATATTTCTGTGAGTTCAGATATTATAGAGTTCTTTGCCTCTCTTCTTTTGTTTTTCTTTGATGATGGGACTGACGAAGTCAACCTCCCTGAACTACCTCACCAAGACCAATGAGTCCGACCTCTGCGACGAGCTAACCACATGTCCATATCACTAACGAAAGTAGCGAAGCCATTTAATGTAGCCAATAATGTCCCAAGCGGTTATAAGACCAGTTGTATAGACTGTTAAAGGCCTCATTAAGGCCCACATTACTGAGCATGAAACGTTGCCAAGAGAGACATTAAAGCCACATTAACCACTACAACAATTAGAGGCTGTGGAAACATATATAAAGCCCTCACAGCTCCAATACAAGGTACATAGATACCTCAAAAAGCACTACTAGTTATTTTGATACTCTGTTATTTCCCAAAAGTTTTCTTATACTGACTTTGACATCGGAAACGTTGCGGCAGACACTACACTGGTGACCACCTTAAGGGAATTATCTTACCCTTCTCATGGTGACATTGACAAACATTCAGCTCCATTTGGACGTACTTATAACAACTAACGAATTTGCACTTCATCATTTGATATTTGTCTTTAGTTCAAATGATAAATCACAACTTTTAGATTATGAAATCAACCAACAAAAGTTTAGCAATTTTTTTACTCTAGAGATTCAAATATTGCTACAGTGCTGGTGCTACAGTGAAGGCGCCCCTCCCATATCTCACTCAGTCTGTCTGTCACTCAATTCTATCTCTTCATTTTTTCCGTGTGATATTTATGTACAAATATCCATAATAAAACGTAAACAGTGACTATTTGTATGAAATATATACACTAATATATGCGTGACAATCTTCATAAATGAAACTGGAAATTTAAAAAAGAAAAGAAAAAGAAATTGAGAATTTTTTGTAAGGAGTGATTCGATGCGTTTGCAATCAATATAAGCATGCATGTACTATCGGACCGCCCGGAGTCAAAGAGTAGAAAATAGGAAAAGGACAGCATCAAAGTCATCAAGTGCAAGATATATACATTCATTAGTTAGGTTTTAAATTTTGAATAAAAAATGGGCCAACTTGCAGCCCGCCCGTTTTTTACGGGTCAATCCGACCCGACCCAACTAACCATAGACCTGACCTAATTTTTAAACTTTTCTTTTTCCTTAAAAATACTTAGACTACATACCAAGGTTCTAGTTGCATATACATAAAGACACAAAGTACTACATTGACACTATTTATCCATTTAGTAGCTACCAGTGATAGTAGCCATACTCCCATTTATTAAAAAAAAATACAAAAGGCAAAAGTATCTATAACTACATGTCTACACTACTAAACGTCTAACACTAAGTTAAATACTAAGTAGTGGAGAAAAAAAATACCAAAGGCAAAAGCATTTACAACTACACGTCTATACTACTAAACATCCAACACTAAGTTAAACACTAAGTAGTATAGGAAAAAAAAAATACAAAATGCAAAATCATTTACAACTACAAGTCTACACTCTATACGTATAACACTAAGTTAAATACTAAGTAGTAGAGTTAAATACTGGGACTAAGTTACTAAAACTAAGTCTAAATAGCACAAAACAAAACTAAAGTAAAGGAAAAAGCCCAAAAGTCCTTATCATTAGTGAATTTTGAATCTGAAGTGTGTAAACTCAAAATATATACTTTTTGTGCCCCTTAAAATCTATCTCTTTTAAGTTGTAAATTTGTAATTATAAGCATTATGCCTGTGAGTTATTAGCATGGAAGATTTTGTTATTATGAGTGTAAAGAATTTTAGTCATACACAAAACTATCAGAATTGGAAAGATATGGAAAGTTTTATGTTTTGTTTGTTTTTTCCCTTCACATGTATAATAGTAACAAAAATAGTCTAATAATAGAAGATGCTCAAAAAAAAAAAAAAAAAGAAGAAAAAAAGAAGGGTATTATGTACAATTTGTGTCCTTGATTGATTTGATTCATTCTTTCTAAAAATTTGGCATTTATTGGTTTTTTTTTTTTTTTTTTTTTTAATGTTTAAATATGGTTTGCCCGAACCCATCCGACCCGCCAACAACCCGATTGGTCCGACCTGTTTTCAACCCGTTTAAATGACCCATTTTTAACCTGACCCGTTTGACCTGCAAGCTGATTAACCCAACCCAACCTGATCGTTTGCCATGTCTAGGTGTGAGTGGGACACTCAATTGGAGTCTATTGTCACCACAACGTGGAATTACTCTTAATAATATATTATACTTTTTATATATATATATATATATAAGACAACTAATTTTTCTATACACGCGTTGGGTTGGAGTCTCTCTCATCTCCCATAAAAGTCAAGTATTATTGGATCCTCTCTACGTTATTGTCTAGAATACAGCAAAAATGAACAAAAAAAAATTGGGAAAGGATTAGTAGCAAATACGAGTTGCTACAAACAGTGTTATGTGGCAACTTATGAAGATAACATGTGTCCTAAATTATGTGCATGTCACATGACTAGCTAAAGTAACTAAATTTACTTTACCGTAGTTGGCACTTGGCGGTTATATCTCGAACGGCTTGGTTCAACAAAGCGAAAACACTCTTTTATCTGTCAATTTAGTCTTGACTTTTTCACAAAAATGGGAAAATAAAAAATAAATAATTTTTGAGTGTGATTGACCCATGGTTTAATTGGGAAGTATACGTGGAAGTTATGGGTGGATTTAGTTGTAAATATAGCATTTGATTTGGATCAAATTTCATGTTTAGAACTATCAAGGTAAAAAGAAAAGATTTATTTTTTAGCAGTTTGGCTTGAAATGGGGATTGAGAGTACAAAATGGGCCAATTTGTTTCTTGTTTGAAAGGAAAATTTGATTTGTTAAACTACTACAGAAGAAGACAAGTTTTGCTGATCCTAAAGAAAGTATATTATGAGTTGCAGAGAGTTTAACAGCATTGGTTCATAGGCACTCGAGTTGCCATAACTACAAACCATACAGGTTTAACAATCAAATGGGGTACTAGAAACATAAGGCAGATAAGTCCAGTTTGATTCAGAAAATTTAGATCAGCCAATCTAGTGTTATCGAGCCACTCTGGTGCCTTTTTTTTTTTATAAAGGCGTGGACTAGTCTTCTGCTATCACCTAAAAACAAAACTTCTTGAAAACCATGGTTTCTTGCTCTGATGCATGCTTCTACCATGGCTTCAAGCATCGCCCTACATGTTGACCTGGCTACACTACTATCTACACCAAAGAAAATATTATCACCCAGCATATTAACAGCTTCATAGGCAAAAGAACATCTTTTTGGTTTTTTGCATCTTGCTCCTGCAATCTTTATGATCAACTGCCATTGTCCTGCTGTTGGCTGATGTTCTGCATTTGGTCTTCTTGGACTTCTGTTATAGGTTGGCTGTTCATTGAAGGTTTCCTTGTACCTGCAAGACAGAGATTGTGCTGTTAGAATCACATCCATAGGATTAGGAGTTATTCGTTCCTTCATGTACAACCCGATTCCTATGGTTCCAAATGGTCCACAAAGTTGTAAAAATAGCCTGCAAATATTCCATAGAGGTTGCTTCTTGTTTTTTGTATTTGGTGAGAAGAGAAGTCAGCCACTGTTGGACTGTTGTGTTGTTGAAATCAGATAAGTGGATGGCTAAAGTTGAACCATATGCCAGCAAGCTCTTGTGAAGAGACATAACAGAAAGAGATGTGTTGTAGATTCATCATCTGCATTGCAAAGAGGACACATGCTTTGGATTGTGATTCCTCTATTATTTAGGCTAAGAGGGTTGGGCAATCTGTCATGCATGAGTTTCCACCCAAAGGTATTAATTTTCAAAGGAACTTTAACTCCCCAAATCAGGTTCCACATTCCTTCCTGTGACTGAGTTGCAGAGAGTATTTGGGATGCCCAGAAAGTAGTTTCTTTTTTTGGGAAGCATGGAGATGAAGAATTCATTATTTCTTTTGTTTCATTTGCTGTAAGCCTTTAGCTTCAGTTTTATATGTGAAATTCTTTCCTTGGTGATCAATTTGTTACATTGTTGTTAGTCACAACTGTCGAGCCACGCTATTATGGAATGTATTATTTTGATTTGCTACAAATGGCAGTGGGATTAATACTTAAATGATCAGAAGGATGACAGATTTGAGTGATAAACCTCTGCTTCATTATAAAGCTCTGCCTTTGCAAATATATATATATATATATATAAAAGGCCTTAGTTGTTCTTGGCTGTAATTTTTTATGTGGTCCACTTAGTAATTGGATCTGTGTCTTGTGGATGCACATTGAATCACTAGTAATCAGATCTGAAAATATTTTCTCTTTTCTTTTCATTTTTTTAAGAGAATAAAACTAAATGGTGAGAGAATGGCTTAGTTGAGCCGAGCTCATTGTTGTTGCCAAGGGGTGATGACGGCAAAAAAGAGTGGTGGAGTGAGAGAGAGAAAGGGGCTGGACTGGCAAAAATAGAGGTGGTTGGGGTTTCATTTTACTTGGGTTGGTTAAGAGAGAGAGAAAGAGAAAGAGAAAAGCTGGTGGTTAAATGCTAACTGTGGTTAACTGAATTTGGTGACTTTGGCTATTCATGTGACATGCACATGGCCCAAGACACATGTTAGCTTTATAAGAGCATCCACATTAGTAGAGTTAAAAATTTAGCTATTTAGCACCTACAAAAGTCATTTTATCTATTTTACCTCTTCACTTTACAATGTAGCTAATATCAATGGATCTATACTTTTAACTATTTGATTAAAATGATATAAAAAACTCATTAAAATAAAATAAAAAATATCCACCACAACAACCTTTCATCCACCCATAATCACCTCCATTACCACTCAAGCAACAACAACCTCCACAACCACCATCACCAACACAGACACAACCAAACCCACAAACAAAATAAAAAAACCAAACCACCACAACCACCATCACCACGACAGCCACCAAACCCATAGAAAAAGAAAATTAAAAAACCAAACCACCACCATAGCCACCAAACCACCACCACCACCACAGCCACCAAACCCACAAAAAAAAAAAAAAAAAAAAAAAAATCAAACACCATACCACCACCATAGCCACCACAACCACCATCACAACCAACACACCCAAATTCCGATTTGAGCAAAGAGAAAAGAGATGGATTCAAGGGCAGTGGCAAGGGTGTGACTGGCGGAGGCAAGGGCATGACCGGCGGCGGCAAAGGCGTGACTTGATCTATGAGATGAGATAGAGGGATGAGAAAGAGAGAGGAGCTTTGCTCTGAGAGAGGGAAGTAACGTGAGAGAGAGAGAGAGAGAGAGAGAGAGAGAGAGAGAGAGAGAGAGAGAGAGAGAGAGAGAGAGAGAGAGAGAGATGAGCTAAAACAGGAAGAGAAAAGAAAAAAGAAAAAGAAAAGAAAAAAGAAACATTATTTTAAAATTGGTGGTGCTAAAATTTTTAAATTTAACTCCACTATTGTAGCCCACTTTTTAGAATTGGTGGTGCTAAAAATAGCTATATAGCTATTTAGCACCACTATTGCTAATGTTCTAAGTTGTAACATAACACTGTTTGCAGCAAATCCTTACCCAAAATTTTTTATACAATTTCATATTTGCATGCGCAATTATTAGATCCCCTCTACTTTATTGTCTAGCATACAACAAAGATGAACAAAAAAAATTTAGGAAAAATTATATTTTGCCCATCTGTGATTTACTCGAAAAATATTTTGTCTACTTGCAATTTAAAAATTGGCATTTTACCCTAAACTCCGTTTGTCTTCTATTACCCATCTCGGTTAAAAATAGAGATAAATTTGTATTTTTGTTACTCTTTTTATTTCTCTCTCTTCCTAAAACTTTAAAAAAATCAAGAGAAAAAAGATTTAAAAGTTAGAGCATGTTTTGGAGCAATCGGTTATGGATCGTTTGAATTCTTTGGATACTCAATCGAAAAAACATAGAGATTAATTACGAAGTCTCTTAAGTGAGACAAATCAGGAAGAAAAGCTAAGGAAAATCTAGGACAACGAAAAGAAAAGGAACTTTCTGTTTGATTCACATATCATGAATATCAAGTTTATCATAACCGAAAAAGTGCATAAAACAGCCTCGTTAAAGGATATTAGCTTATCTGCTAAAGATGACAAAGACATTGCATTGGAAGAGGATGATCGCTTATTTGATGAAAATGGCAAATACGATGTCTATGAGTTGACAGCAATTGAGCAATTTTTAATAGGCACGCTATTGTGCAAAAAACTGTAAGTGGGGTCGGCATTGTCTATTCCTACAATGATGCAGTAGTGAGCTGTTGTCGAAAAATGTCGAGTTTTGGACTAGTTTCCTCACAAACTCAACCTCTAATTGCATCAATGCTATCGGACGATGAGTTTGTCAATAAATTTATTGCAGGGAGTGCTGATAGGTTGGCAACTAGGCATAAGGTGTTCACTACAGCTCATGCTAAAGTAGGCATTAGTTGTTTGCAAAGCAATGCTGGCCTCTTTGTGTGGATGGATTTGCATCACCTCCTCAAAGAACAGACATTTGAAGCAGAGATGGTATGGAAAGTGATAATACATGAAGTTAAGCTCAATGTTTCTCCTGGTTCTTCTTTTCATTGCGCAGCACCAGGGTGGTTCAGGGTTTGCTTTGCCAACATGGATGACCAGACTATGGATGTAGCTTTAACAAGAATTGAAAGCTTTGCGGTTCAAAACAATGAGACCAGTACCACAGTGCCTACGAAGAGACAGCGTTGGCAAAAGCCGCAAAACAACCTAAGACTCAGCTTCACATCAAGAAGAATGGATGATATCATGATGGCACAGTGCTTAATGTCACCTCACTCCCCTTTAGCTCAATCAGCACTTGTTCGAGCAAGGAACTAGGAAAAAAGAAAAATAGTAACTTTGCAGCAAAGGCTGATTCTTAAGCACTGTGGCATCTTGATACCATCCATTCTTCTTGATGTGAAGCTGAGTCTTAGGTTGTTTTGTGGCTTTTGCCAACGCTGTCTCTTCGTAGGCACTGTGGTACTGGTCTCATTGTTTTAAACCGCAAAGCTTTCAATTCTTGTTAAAGCTACATCCATAATCTGGTCATCCATGTTGGCAAAGCAAACCCTGAACCACCCTGGTGCTGCGCAATGAAAAGAAGAACCAGGAGAAACATTGAGCTTAACTTCATGTATTATCATTTTCCATAGTGCCATCTCTGCTTCAAATGTCTATTCTTTGAGGAGGTGATGCAAATCCATCCACACAAAGAGGCCAGCATTGCTTTGCAAACAACTAATGCCTACTTTAGCATGACCTGTAGTGAACACCTTATGCCTAGTTGCCAACCTATTAGCACTCCCTGCAATAAATTTATTGACAAACTCATCGTCCGATAGCATTGATGCAATTAGATGTTGAGTTTGTGAGGAAACTAGTCCAAAACTTGACATTTTTCGACAACAGCTCACTACTGCATCATTGTAGGAATAGACAATGCCGATCCTAAAGCCAGGGAATGAGGGAATCCCAAGTCTTTTGACTGACTATAAACAATGTGGATGAGATCATGATTGCATTCGATTTCTTTCTCCTGTATTATCTCAGCTATGCTAATGAAACCAGCCTGAGTAAAGACAGTGGCAGCATATATTTCATCACAGACCAAGTGGATGCTCTTTTCATTTATGAAGCTCACTACCATTCTTAGCGTCTCTCTGTCTAAGATAGTGCCTAGCGGGTTTGATGGATTAGTAATGAGCAACCCCTTTACTCTAATGTTGGCCTCTTGAGCACTCTTATAGGCAGCTTCCGATACTTTTCTTGTCACCTTGAAATCGTTAGAGCATTCACATTCAACTGGAACAAGTTGTGCTTCTGTTCTCCATCTCAAATCTCTATCAAAACTGCAATGAAAAGGCAAGATTGTGAGATAATGTTTTGAATATTGCTAGAGGTTTTGCAACAAAATCTATGAAAAAATACAAATACTTTTTCATCATTTTAAGGCCATGGAAATCATATAATTAATTGGGTTCCACCTTCTTTATGATGTAATAAACCATGTAACCATCAGAGCATAATTAATTGCTTTCCTAAATGATTTGACAGTAACATTCATATATTAATATGGAATTTGAAAAAAAAGAAAAGAAAAGAAAATTCTTAACCTTCTGACCTCAAGATAGAGGGCAGTCAAATGCGTGTTCTTATCTTGGACTGATGGAAAATTGGTAATTGACTCACAAATGGGAACTAGGGCTGGTCTTTGAGGAAGATGGGGCTCATTTTCCTAGACTATTTTTTTCCAATTTTGTCAAGACTCAAGATATGGACTTAAGTTTTTTATATTAGAGAATCCTTTTACTTGAAAACTTCTTTCTTCCAAGTGTAATAAATTGGTTTGTATTAACTGATGCCCCCACCAATAATTTTGTTAGTTGGTACCTGTGGTTATGGCACTGATGTTGAAAACTTGGAATTAAGAGCTTGGGATGTTGACATTAGAGAAATCATTCTCAGCACTCAAGCAGTGTCGTGGACTAAATCAATCTTTTTTAAAGTGAATTCTCCATAATAGTATATCATGATCAAAGTAGATTTAATAGTCAATGTCTCTCAAGGATCATTATGTATATGAGTAAAAAAACAGCTAAAAAGCCTAGTCAAATAGCCACCCCAATATGCCTCTAAGGTCTAACCAACATTATTACATCATTTTTTAACTTAATTTTCATTAAAAGAGAAATTTATAAGCATAAAGAAGTAGAAAATTGAAATGGAAGAAGAGGTATCGATTATATTACCCTGGATAATAAGGAGTAGGTACTAGAAATGCATCCCCAGGGTCAGCCAAACAAAAGACAGTCATCTCATGAGCTCCGGTTGCTCCTCCACTCATAACAGTGTGGTCTGGGTCGAATCTCACTCTATTTTCTCTTACTTTCTCCATAAAATTGGCCACAGCCTGTGGAATATACATAAGAAACTTCATTAATTAATCTTTTATGTGTGTGTGAGACATGAAATGGATAATAGAGTATGAGGAACTATATATATGAGATAGTATGTTACATTTCTGAACTTTTTCAAACCATGATAATCCTGAAAGATAGCTATGTCTCTGAAGTCATTTACTCCTTCAGGTGTGCAAATGGAGGCTTCTGGGTTTTTCATTAGCCACTCTTCAACCAAATCAAAAGAAAGCTGCAAATTGAACAAGACATAAAAAGTAAAAACCATGAATACAAATAATGCAACTAAACTCTGTGATTCTTTTGAGTGTACTTCAAATTAATAAAATGCACACTAAGAAAGTTATAAATTTTAGTTACCTGATTTTTTGCTAGGCCCATTTGGATAACCCCATGAGGATTATCAGTAGGATGAAATGGATTATCCTCAAAAGCCTTCCATCCGTCAAAGTATGGAGAATTTTCACCATGACCATTGTCAGTTGCCATCTTTGACAACAAGTTCTGTTGATTTTTGTTCACCATTTCCCTTTCTTTTTGGAAATGCAGCTAGCTAATTGATATACGATAATATGTATGAAGAAGATGGGAACAGCTTTATAGTTTATAGGAAAAAATCAAATGGGTCCTTGGGCAGTCGTAATTGCTTGCGTTAGAACTTTTGGAGTTGGAACAGGGCTGAATAAAAGCACTGAGTATATAATGTTTGTTTGGTTGAGTCGTTGAGAAAGTGTAACTTCCAGGTCTTTATATATAGTTGTGTAGCAGTCGAGTTGGCTACTTTTTTCTAAGTTGGAATTCTTTCTTTTATGTTCTTCTTTTTTAAGAGAGAGAAAATTAACTAGGTGGTTCAAATGTCAAATGAAGGTTCATACGAAGGAACAATTTTGAAAATTTGGTGAGACTTGGTGCTCGTTTGGTACATCTGTGGTTTTCATTTTTTTAGAAATACGTGTGGAAGAAAAAGTGTGTAAAAATATGTATAATATTACTTAAAAACTGAAAACATGTATTTAAAATTATATATCAAACAGCTCCTTAATGTGCCGTGTTTGCTTTGAAATTTACTATTTGATTTGGGTTGAAGTAAACTAACATAGTCAGCTCTTCCAGCAGCCAAAGAGGCAAAAAGTTTATTAGGTACCCTATGAGGCTATGACGTATCAAATCTAGCCACCGATACGTAAGCTGCCTGGGTCCTCATATGGAACACTAAAGAGTAGTGACATCCCCTTATATCATATTTTGGCAATCTTGACATCATAGGAATTAAACGTTTTATATAAAGAATTACAAATACACCGCATATATTCTTTGCGAAAACTTTAGCGAATACTAAAGAGTAGTGACATCCCCTTTTATCATATTTTGGCAATCTTTTTCTCAAATATATATATATATTGGCAATCTTGACATCACAGGAATCAAACATTTTATATAAAGAATTACAAATACACAATATATATTCTTTGTGAAAACTTTAGCGAACACTAAAGAGTAGTGACATCCCCTTATATCATATTTTGGCAATCTTTTTCTCAAAAAAGAAAAAAAAAAGAAAAAAAAGAAGAAGATATTTTGGCAATCTTGACATCAAAGGAATCAAACGTTTTATATAAAGAATTACAAATACACCGCATATATTCTTTGTGAAAACTTTAGTGAACACTAAAGAGTAGTGACATCCCCTTATATCATATTTTGGCAATCTTTTTCTCAAAAAAAAAATAATAATAATATTTTGGCAATCTTGACATCACAAGAATCAAACGTTTTATATAAAGAATTACAAATACACCGCATATATTCTTTGTGAAAACTTTAGCGAACACTAAAGAGTAGTGACATCCCCTTATATAATATTTTGGCAATCTTTTTCTCAAAAAAAAAAAATAATAATAATAATAATATTTTGGCAATCTTGACATCACAGGAATCAAACGTTTTATATAAAGAATTACAAATACACTGCATATATTCTTTGTGAAAAAACTTTAGCGTGTGTTTTAGGTAACAGCTTATTTTACTTTTTATAGTGTGTGTTTTTTATAACAACTTATTTTACTTTTTTTTTAAGTGTGTTAAAGTATACTTGTACCTTAAAAAAATGAAAAAATAAATAATGTTTTAAATAGTTGTACATAAAAACTAAAAGTTAAAAACTGAACTTATAAGTTGATGCCAAAAAAACACGATCGATTTCCACATGAAATTTGTATTCTAAAATCACAATTTTTTTGGCCATGAATATGATGTAACAGATTATAAGTAATTACCTATCCTTTTTGCATAAACTTACTATATTTTTCCACCACTCGGTCAATGGCATCAAAAATTCAAAATTGTGACAAAGACATATGTATAAACATGGAAATTTATCCAATTATTTCTAGTTTTCTTGATTCACACTATCTTAGAAAGTAACCAGAACTTTAATTGTATGTATGTACTATGTGATAGACCGCGTAATTTGCGCATTGAACTCTTTGCTTCTATATACTATGTGACTAACCGCGTAATGTACGGTTTATGCTACAATTTCAGTGTTTCACTTCAAATTTTTATTTGCAAGAATCTGTAACCGATCGTCACTTTTCCGACAATATGATTACTGTGAAAGATCATAGTCAAGGAAAGGCCAAGAATGCAACGAATGATACAAAGAAGACTAAGAATCGAAGGGAATCAAATTACCGCGTACAATATCATATATATCATAAAAATAAAAATAAGTAAAAGAAACAAAGGGAAAAAGAACCAGAGTTTTCTCTTTGTACTACTATAGTACCTCCTTCCCTTCCCCTTTTACCAGAGCTAGTCTCTCCGTTCTTCCCCCCATTCACCTTCCTCTCCAGTCATAACCATAATCCTCATTCCACTATTTTCACTCCCCTTTCCCCCTTCGTATATACCCCCCAATCTCTCATCGGTTCATTTTCAAGGGAGTTTACCATCTATCCACCCGTTACTCTTTCTCCAGCCTTCAAAGGCCACCTGGGTCTAGTCTTATCATGGAGGTCTCCAACCTTGTATTCAGGACGGAAAAATGCTCATGCCAAGACATTAGAATAAAGCTCTCTCCAAACCAAAAAACCCCCCATCACACCTAACCTCGTTCTTCTAGCCAAAATCATCACCACTAAAACCATTAGTTTCAGCATGGTCAAAGAAGTTACTTTAAAAGCCTGGAAACCGGTTTTTTCGATGGAAGTTAAAGGGATTAGCAAGGAAGTATTCGTGTTTACTTTCCACCATGAAGTGGATTTCCACAAAGTCTTCATGAAGAGACCATGGTCTATTAGAGGTGGCCACATGGTCCTAAAGCGATGGAGCCTGGACCTAACTTGGCAGGAAGTTGATTTTTCGACATCCACTATCTGGGTTTAGATTCATGGATTACCTACCCTTTGGCAGACGGAAGAAAACCTAGGGAAGATTGGGTCCAAAATGGGCTTAGTCATGGAAGTGGATTTGATTGGGGATCTTGGGGGTGGGTCGAGAAAATTTTTCAGAATCAAAGTTGAAGTGGATGTATCCAACCCTCTTATCCTAGGTGTCTTCCTTCCTCGACCAAACAGAAGTGATGTGTGGATTGGATTAAAATACGAGAAAATAGCAGACCTATGCTATCGGTATGGTGTTATTGGCCATGATAAAAAAAGCTGCTTCTTAGAGTTGTTTTAGCTCCAAAATCCTTCAAGAAAATTTTTCAAGGCTGCATGTTTGTGGCTCAAAGCAGAGAACGATGAAGTGCCAGAGGGTATCCTTGAGGTTGAGCCCAACACCATTTCAGCCACTAATCCAAGTAGCATGGCCTCTTCTAGTGACCAAAGTGCCGCCAGCACGAGGTACCAATAACAATCGTTGCATAACCAATTCAATGGTCCCCTTTAGAAAACGGAAACGTGGATACACGGAGGTAGTACACTGATGCCCAAGGACAAAGATGTTGTAGATTCTGTGGGGAAGGACACACCAAAGACTGCGTCCGAAAATCCAAGGACGGATAAGGTACAACTGGCACCTGAGAATCATCACCTGTCCTCACCCATTGCAGACACTTTAGACAGCTATACCTCTCATAATTTCATACTCTTGACACCAGTGAAAATTGGGCTCATCAATCGCCCCAAAAAACTGGCTCAAGCCCACCTCAGCAACATGACCCATCATGCTCACAAGGAAGCTTCCTTTACAACGCACTCCCTAAACCAAGCCCACTGAAGGTCTCCACATCAACTAGCCCAAACCCGGAAAGCCCAAAAACACCAAACACACTCAGTAACTCAAACAAAAGCGATCAGCCTGACCGAAACTCTCAAAAGATTCAAATCCAAAAAATCGTCTCAACCCCCAGAAACACATCTCCTTCTAAACACAACCCCTAAACACTACTCCAAATTCTCACTTGCCATTAGAGCATCATTCTTTTTCTCTAAAAAGGAAGGTTTCCAAACCTGAGCTAGAGCAATTTTCCAAGAGATTGAGGGAAGCAGTTGAAAGGCTTGAACCTGTGTACTTCGACCCTGTCACAGCGTCTTTCGTCCCAAGATCTAGGTTGGACTGTTATATCTTGCAGCAAAAAAAGGAAGACGATAATCATGCAAAGGGCAGTGTAGGTGGTTTGTGTATTATGTGGAAGGATAGTCTGTCTATCAACGTGGTTGATTTTGATAAAAATCTAATTGCTGTCAAAGTAGCTGATCAGTGCATTGAGTGGTTACTAGTTGGGTTTTATGGACCATCGTACCACTCTAAGAAGAGTAAAGCCTGGGGAAATCTATTTGCTTTGCTTGAGTCCCACCAGGGTTTATGGACTTGTATTGGAGATTTCAATTTCATCATTAATGATGATGAACAAATCGGTGGCAACAAAGGTGGAACCTCAGTAACCAACTACCTCAAGGAACTAATGTTTGAGTTCAATGCGGTGGATCTTGGGTATTCAGGGAATAAGTTTACTTGGGCCAGAGGTAGATAGGGCAAAGCATCAATTAGAAGAAGACTGGATAAGGGAGTGGCTAGTATTTCTTGGTAGCTTGCTTTTCCAAAGGCAATCATTTCACATCTAGGAGCAATTAAATCTGACCATGCCCTAATTCTCCTAGATACAAATCTGCATGACAGTTTCGCCCACAGGTCATTCAGATTTGAGGCAATTTGGCTCAGAGATGAAAGGTGCATTGAAGTTATTGGGAAAGCTTGGGATGTTAAGGTAGTAGGGTCGGACTTCATCAAACTATATAAGAAGCAAGCATCCACTAGAGAAGCTTTTCGCAAATGGAACGAGGAGGTTTTCGGTCGCTACCAGGATAGAATTATCTCCCTACTCAAGAGAATAAAGGTTGTTCAAGACAAACAACCTTCACAGGAAAACGAGTTAGTAGAAAATGCCCTCCAAACTAAGCTCTACGAGTGGCTTCTTCGAAGTGAAGTAATCTGGTGGCAAAAATCCAGAGAATTATGGCTCAAACTGGGTGACAAAAACTCAAAATTTTTCCATTTGTCCACGATTATTTGCAGAAGAAGTAACAATATAGATGCCATCAAAATGGAGGATGGTACTTGGATCAATGAGTCAAGCCAAATCAGAACTTTGTTCTGGAACAATTTTATAAACCTATTCAAAGAAGAAGATATTTGCTTCCCAGAGCACCTTAAGCATCTGATCTTACCAAGTATAATTGAGGAAGAAAATGAGAGCCCTCTAAGCATTCCCTCTCCGGAGGAGATTAAAGCAACCTTATTCCAGATGCAAGACTTGAAGGCGCCAGGACCTGATGGTTTCCCAGCTCTCTTCTACAAGCACCTCTAGCCTACTGTTGGCAATGACGTTATAAAAGCAGTCACTTCTTTCTTCATAAAGGGCTCAATGCCTAAAGAGGTAAATGCTTCTCTAATTGAGCTAATCCCAAAAAATTCAAATCCCACCTCTATTAACGACTTTAGGCCAATCAGCCTGTGTAATGTGGATTATAAAATCATCTCAAAACTTCTGGTGGATAAGATTAGACCTTTGTTAGACAAAATGATCTCTCCTACGCAATCAGCCTTTATACCAAATAGGTGGATAGATGAAAATCAAATCATTGTCCAGGAAGTACTCCATAGTTTCAAGACTCGTAAAACCAAGCCAGGCCTCATGGCAATCAAGCTTAATCTTCAAAAGGTGTACGACAAGGTCAATGGGAAGTTTCTGGAAACTGTCCTCCTTCATTTTGAGTTCAATGAAACTTTCATGAGTTGGATCATCGCCTGCGTATCATTGGTGTTTTTTGAGGTGATTGTAAATGGGGGAAAATCAGAATGTTTTAAACCCAGCAGGGGGCTAAGGCAAGGCAACCCACTCTCGCCATATCTCTTTATCTTGGGGTAGGAAGTCTTATCTAGATTGATCGACCATGAGCTTAAACTAAAAAATGTTGCTGGCATTAAAACAAGTATCAATGGCCCAACCATCACTCATGTGATGTATGCCGATGATGTGGTTTTGTTCTCTAAGGCCTCTAGAAAAGATGCAGCAAGCCTAGTGAAAACTCTTGAAAAATATTGTAGATGGTTAGGGCAACCTATAAATAGAAATAAGTCAGGTGTTTTCTTCTCCAAGTATACCCAAAACCAAGCCGTAAGGTCTATAAAGGGTATTCTCCAAGTTAAAAGCCTAAAAAAGGATACGGTCTACCTAGGAGCACAGATGTTTTTGTCTAGAGCTCCCTCTAAGGATTTTGCTTTTCTCCAAGGTAAGCTCGAAGCTAAACTTGTTGGGTGGGGAAGCAAATGTTTGTCTTGGGCAAGGAGAAAGACCCTAATCAACTCAGTGGCATAATCCATCCCCATCTACACCATGTCCACTTTCAATATCCGCAATAAAGTTTGTGACAAGTTGGACTCGCTAGCTAGAAGGTTTTGGTGGAAACCCTCTCAGCGGGAAGGCAGATTTATAGCTTGGAGAGCCTGGGATAATCTTTGCTGCCCTAGAAGTGTTGGAGGCCTAGGGTTCAAAAAAGCAAAAAGTATCAACTTTGCTCTGTTGGCTAAACTGGCTTGGATGATAGCAACCAAAAGGGATAGCCTCTGCATAAGGATCCTTAGAGTTAAATACAAGGTCAAAGGGGATTGGCTTCAGGTGAATGCATCTAAGCATGCTTCCCTCACTTGGAAAGCAATTGAGAAAGCAAGGTCAATGGTCAAGAAAGGTGCCTGCTTCCTTATTGGGGATGGCGAATCCATCGATATGTGGTTGGACCCTTAGGTGCCTTGGGTTCAAAATTTCATTCCATCTCCAAAGGTGGGATCTTTGGTACAATCGCCCATGAAGGTAGCCCACCTCATCGATCATGAGCTCCACACTTGGAAAACGTCATTGGTGCTTGACATCTTTAACTCCAATTTAGCACATGCCATTTTGTCCATCCCTTTACCATCGAGGCCTAGACTTGATAAGCACATATGGATCCCTGAATCCAAAGGTTGCTTCTCGGTGAAATCCACATACAAAGAACTGATGCTGAATCTTCCTGCACAGGCTCCCTTCGATGTGAGTTGGTCCAAAATTTGGAAAATCAGAGACCCAGAAAGATTAAAAATGTTCTTGTGGAGAGTAGCTGTCAATGCTCTTCCCACAAGGGATAACCTTATGTGTCGCATGGACATTTCAGACCCTTGTTGTGTCCTATGTAACCAAGAGGTAGAATCTACCATTCACTTGTTCTCTAGATGCCAAGTAGCGAAAGCTCTCTGGTTTGCGGCTTGCTGGGGGTTCAGACCAGATGAAATCCACTTTTCTAGAACCAGTGATATTATAAAGGTCATCCTAAACCCCCCTTCAACCCTCTGCCAATCCCAGGACCTTTGGAGAGTTACACTCAATATGGCACTCACTTTGGAAGAAATTTGGCATACCCGAAATGATGTACTTCATCTTAAAGGTTCTACTGATATTAATGTAGCCTGTTTAAGGATCAACACTAAATTCAAGGAATGCTCTCGGATTTTATCTCCTTGCGAGATTCCCTATCCAAGTAAGACCTTTGTCAAGTGGATGCCTCCCCCTGTGGGTACCATCAAGCTTAATGTCGATGCAGCCATCTCCAAATCAAATGCATCCTTAATAGTAATTGCCAGAAACGAGCATGGGGCTGTGCTTAAAGTCTGGGAAAAAATCATACCTCTTTGTTCCCCCCCCCCCCCCCCCCTTCTTGCTGAATCTGAAGCAATCCTCTAGGCTCTGAACCTTGCTTATGGGGAAAATGGGAGGCATATTACAGTGGAAAGCGATTCAAAAATCAGTATTGATGCCATCTTGGACTCTTCAGGCATCCCTGTGTGGGCTATCTCTACTAAGGTCTTCAACATCAGTCAATTGGCTAAGTCTTTTTCCTCTTTTCTTTTTAGTTGGATTAATAGAAGTGGAAATGTTGTTGCTCATGTGACAGCAAAGTACGCACTAGACTATTTAGGCTCTCTTTGTTTTGTACCAGGCAATCTTTTAGCCAGTTTGGCTGCTGTTTGTGAGGAAGATGCCTTAGTTTGTTTGTCTTTTTGAGTTAATACATTGAAGTTTACCACAAAAAAACGTTTTTTTGATCTGGGTTATACAAACTGGAATTCAGAATTTGTTTGAATAACTGGTCTACGTGGAGGCTGGCTTTAGACAACGTAGAACAATCTCAAAGCTCTTGTGTGATCGTCGGTTTAGGCCAAGAGAGGTATGCCAAAAAACCGATTGTTTATATTCCGCTGCAAGTCTTTGTTTCTTACAAGGAGTGCAAAGGATAAGACATATAAGGTCATTTTGGAGCTACTCACCTTGGTTTCTGATGAGAGTGATATTATTCGGTATCTATTGGGTAAGATGGGGTAGCGGTGGGGTGAGGTGATGTGCTTCTTCTTCTTCTTCTTCTCTTTTTTTTTTTTTTTTTAGGGAGGAAGGAGATATAAAAGAGTAGCAAAAATACAAATTTACCCATATTTTTAAAAAATGTGAGTAACAAGAGCCAAATGGAGCTTACTTCAGATGTGTAAAGTGCCAATTTTTAAACCACAGGTAAGCAAAGTATTTTACAGGCAAACCACTGGTAGACAATAGAGATAGAAATAAATTTATACAATTTCATATTTGCATATGCAATCAAAGACAATAGAGATAAAAGTACGCTGAAGTGTGCTTAAAAATTGAAATTCAAAACTCAAAACTTCAAGGTCTAAACTCCGTTCCAAACAATCTATCATCACTAAAAACCACCAATAATAATGGATTTTATTCGTACCTAAAACTAATTAAACATTATGATATACTGACGTTTTTCTAATTGCCAGTATAGATGAATGTTGTGCGACAATTTTATATAGAAAACTGCTGTACGTGTTATTTCTCATTTATACCTATATACTTGTAGTAACGATATCGAAAAAAATAATAGAGGGGGAGAGCGGCAAACCTTTACGCACCCAGGACATCATCACTATATTCACTAAAAAAAATGGAATCCTCTTATCTTAAACTTTTATTTCTAAGGAAATATCCCACGAACTCTCTATATAAAGCCAATCCATAAACTAATTAATTGGGGACGCCAAATTCAAAGTACTCAACTAACACATTTATTTCATATCACTAAATATCAAAGACATTCGTAGCTCACCACCAGAGTCCAATTACAACTCAATGTCTTCAAAACATGACAAACCAACAACATTAACTTAGTTCTGATTTATGAAATCAACCATGGCTTTTATCAGTGGCCCAACCCTGTCGCTGCTGGGATTGAACAGAAAAAACCCATGTCCCTCTCCTTCACTCTCAAAATATCCCATACTACCATTCCAATCACTCTTCGTCAAAGTTTCATAATAAGCCACACCTCTATCTTTCAGCCAATCCTTCTCCGCCAGGCAAACCAGCATTTTCTTACCAGCCATCTTTGACAAATTCGGATCCACTTCCGGGTATAGTATCGGATCCTTGAACCCGGCACTAGTCGGGTACAAATAATCAATCAGTTTATCAGGCTCTTTACCCCCAAAATATGGGTGCAATAAGATTGACCCAATAACATTGGGACCAGCCAATCCTGTAGCACCAGCTTGGACTGCAACGTAATGGGCTATATTCGCCCCAGCACTCTCACCCGCCACAAAAACCCTCCCGAAATCCGCATACTGGTTCAACCACGGTTCGGGGCCTTGCCCATTTGAGTGGGCTGAAATCCACAGCATCGCGGCCCAAGAATCTTCATGTGCACCTGGTAGAGCATGCTCTGGGGCTAGCCTATAATCAACGGAAATAACAACCACACTAGCTTCTGAGGCTAAGGAAACAGGAAAGCTATGAAAGATTTTCATGAAAGGTGATCCAAGACAGAAGCCCCCACCGTGGTAGTGAACGACTAGAGGAAACTTCTGATCTGGGCCGTTGATTTTGGGGATGAAGAGTCTGGCTGATACGCCTGATTCGGGTGAAACGACGACGTCTTTGGTTTGGACCCCGGTTTTGGAGTCTAGGCCTGTGGGTACAAGGTCCTGACCTCCGTTGCCAAAACGGTCTGGGTACCTTTCTATGCGACCATCTTTGTAGACTTTGAAGTATGGTGGGAATTCGTGGGTTGTTTCATTGTTGCTTGAATCCATTTCCAGAAATATGTGGTGGGTGAGTTTTTTTTTTTTTTTTTGGATAACAGTGGTGGGTGAGTGTTTGAGAGAGAGAGAATGAGATATGGGTTTTGCAAATTGCAATTAGTGAGTCCGAAATCGTATCAAAATTAGCATAATACTAAGGAGATATAGAAAATCACCAAACAACCAGGATATTAATAAGAAGAGAGTAGCATGAAAAGGGTAATAATGTAACATTATTAAAAAGTGAGGAAACTCAGGAAAGTTAAAAAGTTGAAAATGAAAAAGAGAGGAAGAAGAAGTGGATGACGATTTTTTGTAGAGATTGTTTTAAAAGGTCTAGAGCATATTAGGTCTCGTTTGCTACATAAGTTCAAACACATGTTTTTAGTTTTTAAATAATATTATATGTATTTTTATAAATTTTTTCATTTACATGCATTTAAAAAAAAACTGAAAATTGTTGTTTAAACACATGTATCAAATAGGCTCCTAAACTTTGGGAAATGGTAGCCTTGAAAAAAAAAAAAAAAAAAGAAGTATAGTTGATGTCTTGATGAGACATGATGTTGGCAGGTGAATGAATGAAATAAAAAGAAGGAGAGGGTTTAGTTATAAAATTGCTTTACTTAATATCTTTTTAATAAAGGTGAATTTTGACAAATTTATTATTGGATTACATCTATGGGGTCATAGGCCCAAATCATACAATTGGGTCTTAGGCCTTGGCCGAGAGCGCATGGGCCTTGGCTGAGAGCGTGAGAAGTCCGAGTCTGAGTCCGAGGAAGAGCATCTCCTCAGATAAGCTAAACACAGATCGGGTATAGATCCTAATGATCAAAGTGACCTTCCAAGAAGTTCTAATGATAGGGACGAACATCATTAACGTACAAGAAGGATAAGAACTCAAAAATATCTAAGGGAAAGCTGCTACCATCGCATTGAATGCCTTGCAGCTAACTTTCTGGCTGCATTTATGTGGACAAGACCCCTGAACAATGTTGTCTCGGCTACTGTAACTCATAAAACGCCAGAGAGGGTGTCTGATGGGATAGACACTCAAGTATAGACTTGGATGATCAACATGTGGAAGGCCAAGATTGTTTAAAGTGGACTATATAATAGGAGAAACCCATTATGGAAAGGGGATCCGAAAATTAACAGAGAAAACACTGTAGCAATCTGAATTATTCCTGTAACCATTGTCATCCAATATACACTAGAATAGAGCTCCTCGGATTGTGCCGATGACAAACTTTCTTGTACAAACCTGGTTCATTTCTGTTTGATTGTCCTGGAAACTCATTATAACTGTTATCCCATTCACTTAAGCCTACTTCTTCTACCCACTCTCTACAAATTCATTGTTTTGGGCATTTTGGGCTTAGATACAAATCTAGTCCTTACAATTGGTGCCGTCTGTGGGAAAAGCTTGTGCGAATAGTGAGTACAATAGTTGTTGTGGGGTCATGGACCCAAATCATACAATTGGGTCTTGGGCCTTGGCCGAGAGCATGTGGGCCTTGGCTGAGAGCGTGAGTAGTCCGAGTCCGAGGAGGAACATCTCCTCAGATAAGCTAAACACAGATCGGGTATAGATCCTAATAATCAAAGTGACCTTCCAAGAAGTTCTAATGATAGGGACGAACATCATTAACATACAAGAAGGATAAGAACTCAAAAATATCTAACGGAAAGCTGCTACCATCGCATTGAATGCCTTGCAGCTAACTTTCTGGCTGCATTTATGTGGACAAGACCCCTGAACAATGCTGCCTCGGCTACTGTAACTCACAGAACGCCAGAGAGGGTGTCTGATGGGATAGGCACTCAAGCATAGACTTGGATGATCAACATGTGGAAGGCCAAGATTGTTTAAAGTGGACTATATAATAGGAGAAACCCATTATGGAAAGGGGATCCGGAAATTAACAGAGAAAACACTGTAGCAATTTGAACTATTCTTGTAACCATTGTCATCCAATATACACTAGAACAGAGCTCTTCAGATTGTGCTGAGGACAAACTTTCTTGTACAAATTTAGTTCATTTCTGTTTGATTGTCCTAGAAACTCATTATAACTGTTATCCCATTCACTTAAACCTAGTTCTTCTACCCACTCTCTACAAATTCATTGTTTTGGGCATTTTGGGCTTAAGTCCATTCGTCTTGGGCTTAGCTACAAATCTAGTCCTTACAACATCTTCTTCTTATATCCTCTATACTTACAATTTCTAGAAAATTAAAAATTAATAATTATGTCATCAATAAATTATTTAAATTGCAAGTTTTTATAATTTTAAGTTATGTATAAAATATAAGCTTATAGATCATATAATAAATAATATTCGATTAACATAAAATTTGACATGTGTATTAAGAGTGTAAAAGACATGCAATTCAACGGTTAGACTTTCAAAATATATAGTAATTTTTATTTTATTGAGTAAGGTTGTAATCTTAGATTATAACCAATTTTGTAGTTAAACTTTGTCCTAAAAAGAAAAAGCTTTTAAGTTTGTATTGGGTTAGTGCATTCACATCAATGTTTCTAAAATTTTTAGCATTTAAGATCTCAAAAAGCTACTTTATCTATTATATCACCTCACTTTAAAATACATCCAACATCAAAACTTTTTTTTTTTTTTTTACCACTTCATTTAAAACAATATAAACTACTCATTAAAATAATAATAAAAAAAACCACACAAAAACCTTTAGCAACCACCTCCACCACCACCACCACTCCACCTGCCACAATCACCACTGTAGCAACTACAACCCACCGCAAAAAAAAAAAAAAAAAAAAAAAAAAAAAAAAACCACAACCCATCACCACCACAGCCACCTCCACCACAAGCCACAGAAACCACTATGGCATCCACCAAATCTTAGCCACACACTCACCAATAGCATTCCTATCCACCACTGAATCACAACCAAGCACTCATCGGTGGCCGATCTAACCCACTATAGGAAGAAAAAAAAAAACAAAAAACAAAGCAAAACCACAACCATCTACCAAAAACAACCAGCCACCAAAACAAAATTGTAACTGAACGATCCAACCGATGCACTCATCGATCTCACCACTATGCCTCACGATCGATCTCACCACTGTGTCTCCAAATCAAATCTACAAACCACCACCACCATGACCCACCACTGAAACCCACTAAAATGGATTGGAAGCCACTGGAAATCGAGATCAGAAAGAGAGTGAAAAAAGAAAAAGAAAAAAAGAGAGTAGAGAAACTACAAGTGTGAAAAGAGAAGAAGAAGATAGAAAAAAGAAAGAAAGAAAGAAAGAAAATTGTAAGCTGTCAAAGATTATTATTATTTTAAGTTTCAGGTGAAAATATATTCATTTGCAAAATAAATTTCTATATATCTTTCAATTATTCTGGTCAAATTTTAAGTTTTTACTAATTTAATATATTTATTTATATTTTAAATCATTATGACATTATTACGGTTCAATCTCAGTACAGCCACATTATATCATCTTCCATACCCCCAAAATATGGGTGCACCAAAGCCACCCCAATTAATTTAACCCCAGGTAAATTCATTAACCCAACCCGAACCGCTACATTGTGTGAAATATTTGCCCCGACACTATGACCCGCTAAAAAGATCAGCCTGAAATCTGCATGGTTATCAACCATGGATTCGGGCCATCACCAATTGCTTGGGAAGCCAACCACTTAAGCACCACTCATGAGTTGTCGTTAGAGGTGTGTGCGATTCGGTCAGCTCGATTTTTTCCTAAATTTATCACCGAATTGATAGGAATTGGCTTTCTCATAATTAAAACCAATGCATACCACTTAGGGTCGGTTTTCCGACTTATAGCGATGCGGTTTCTTGCAGTCGATTTAATCGGTTTGGTTGGTTTGAAACATTAAAAATTCTATTTATTTTTTTAATTAAAAAAATTGGGCTTTCAAGCCCAATACACAATACGTTCAAGATTTCAAGAAAAATGCTCACTTGACAAACTATTTACAATTCACAGACATCATTAGGGGCCACATGCTCAGCAACCATGAATTTTTCTACACGACCATCTTTGTATACTTTGAAAAATGGGAAGAATTCATGGGCTATCTCACTGTTGCTTGATGGTTCCATTTGTGAATTGCTAGTAGGATGTGTTTAATGAAATTTCAAAAAGAAAGAATGGTGAGGATCCTGAAAGAAGTAACTGGTGCACATATAATATAGTGTGTGAAGTTTGAGCTAGTCAATATGTCTTATTTGAACCTAGTCCTTTTCTTCTTCTTTTTTCTTTTTTATATTTTATGGGAGAACTAGTCCATTTGTTATTAATGGCACTAAGCAACCCCTACCCTAAGTCAATATCTGTTAGTCTATGAAACTTAGAGATGGCGACGGACACCATACAAATTAGGTAAGATTGGTGGTTCTCTATATAGTCAATATGAGAAATACAATGGCAATTTCGTGTTAGAAATTTCCGAAATACAGATTAGAATATACTAATTTGTCGGATACAACTTAGTATTAATGTATTATACTATAATTCAAATAACAAATATTTTGTACAATTTTTTAAAATTTATTTACGTTTTCTTCCCTCTTTTTCCATTTCATGCAAGATGGAAAGACCACATAAATTTGGACATGGTAAAATTATATGCTCTGCTGATCCAATCACTGACGTAAAGGACAGTTTTTGTTGTCTAAATTTAATTTTCAGCACAATGTTTCTCTTATCGGAAGGATATCCAATATCCCCATTTCTCTTCGTCTTGCAATTTGATGTGTTTTCTAGATTTCTAATCTACTTGAAGAGGAATGGTTCTACATTTACAAGCACTGAAAAGGTTGGAGTTGAAACACACTGTTTAATGATCCACTTCTATGAAAAGTTGAAACCCCATGGCATATCATTACATTGTTGAGAAAACTCTACTCTAGTCTAATGTGTAAATGATTTTTCCTTATTTAACTTTAAGCAATGTTTGCATGGACGAAGCTAGGACTTACGGTTAGCCGGTTAGGGGGCAGAAAAAAAAAATGCACAAAAAATTAATCTACAAATATGTTCAACAACCTACAAATTATTGAAGTACCATGCACACAACCAAACACTACAAACAACTAACTATATTAAATCTCAAACAACAAACCAATTAATTTCAAAGTTATCTCAACTTTATTTTTTATTTTTATTTTTTTTCAATACACTTACAGACAGGCACTAAGAGATAAGCACAATACATAAATATATCCCAGCTATTTTTAAAGATGGTTTTACTAATATATATATATAACTTTATTAAAGAGAGAAAGATGGAGCATCTTCTATCTCATTGCCTCTCTCTCTCTCTCTCTTCTATACTTCTGTGAGTTCAAATATTATAGAGTTCTCTACCTCTCTTTCTTTTTTTTTTCTTTGATATTTGTATTTAGTTCAAATTATAAATCACAACTTAGATTATGAAATCAATCAACAAAAGTTTAGCAATTTTTTACTCTATAAATTCAAATATTGCTATAGTTAAGGGTGTTCGTGTTACGGTGTAGTACGGTTTTTGGCCATTTTTAGCAATGCACTTTGCAGTGCGGTTTAGCCAAAACCATAACCGCACTGCATCTTATTTTTGCGGTCACATGTGCGATGTGGTATAGGGTGGTGTGGCTCAGAGTTTAGCCAAAACCATAATCACACCGCACCTCATTTTTTAAGTTACATGTGCGGTGTGGTGTATAAGATGCGGTTTGAACAGTTTGAAGCCGGTATGTTTTTCAAATTTTGGACTTTTCCTGCCCAACCCAAAACTGAATTTTCCCTTTATTTTTGGCTAAGTTTTAAACTATTGAACTAGTTTTTCTTTATTTTGAGCTGGCTTTCCTAATCAACACTTGCTAGATTTATTATACTAATTTTTTTGGTTAAAAACTAGGGTTGTTAAACTATTAATAATATTTTTAATATTAAAAAAAATATATTAATATATAGAGAGGGTGCGGTGCGATGCGGTTTTCTTATTATAAAATCGCAAACTACACTACACTACGCGGTTTTCTTATTATAAAATCGCAAATCGCAATTTGCCATTTTGTGGATAGTTTTGGTGTAGTTTTTGTGATTTGGTGAACACCCTTAGCCACAGTGCTAGTGCTACATTAAAGGCGCCCCTCCCATATCTTACTCACTCAGTCTGTTTGTCACTCCTTCTCTTTAGCCGGTTTTCTTTCTTCTTCTTCTTCTTTTTTTTTTTTTTTTTTTTTTTTTTTTTTTTTTTAAATATTTATTTTGGTGTCTTGCATGTTATGCATAACAGTGTGGGTGTTCTCCTAGACATGTTTTTCAAAACTGAACCGGACCAGTAGGTTCAATTGAGAACCGAACCTTAATCTGGTTCAGATATCATCAAAAACCGAAAATTGAAGAAAAACTAGAAACTACAAGTTCAACTGGAAAAACCAGGAACCGATGTGGTTAAACCAATTCTTGTAACTGAAGGGAGAAAAAAACTAGAACCAAACTTGCCAAACTTCTTAAATCTGCACTAAAATGATATTGAAGAAAATCTTAGATTTGTTGGTGAAAATAAAATGAAAAAGATAATTATGTTGATGAAATGTATGAGAAATCTATTCTTTGAGCCACTGAAATTAGATGTTGAATAAGAACTTGTCTTGAGAAAGATTGGAGAGAGAGAGTCTGTGAGAGAATCACCGTGTCTTGTGCCATGAGGAGGAAAGAAAAATGAAAAATGATAAGATTTTGAATTTTGAAAGGTTGAAACTTTGAATATAATAAGTCTTAAAACTTAAAAGTACCGATTGATATAATGGTATTAAGTGGTAACGTGTGGTGCTAACTTTTGGGGGTAAGAAAAACAGAAGTAAACCGATATAAACATGTGTGGCTGGGAAGTGGGGAAGTTGAGTTGGGAAGTCAATGACTTGTCTTGTCATCGTGACATTTGGGTTTTAGTTTTTTTTTTTTTTTTTTTTTTTTTTTAAATAAATAAATAGTTAAAGTTAAACTATTAAATTGTTATTTATAAAAATAAAATTACAAACTTAGCAAATTATACTTTGTCAAATAATTACTAACTAAAAAAAAAATATTCTAACAAAAATATCTTTATATTTTATATATTTTCATAATATAAGTTATGAAAAATCAAAATTTACATAAAAATTATTTAAATATTTTAATTATATTAATTATGACATCATTGGTATGACCACCGATCCGACCATGGTCGGACTAGAAAACCGGTAAACAATATCTTTTCCAATTTTATGTCCATACTGGTTTTTAAAACCATGTTCCTAGAGTCCTAATTAGAATCTGCTTAGATTTTTTTCTTTTTTCCTTTTTGTGCGTGGGTTTTTTTTGGGTTGTAATGTGGGTTTAACTTTGCTATTGATCAATTTTGTTGTTGGGCTTGTTAAATTTATTTTAGATTTTAGATCAATAATTTTTGTTATAACCTTTTAAAAAATCAATGATATTGTTAAGGGGGAGTTAAGTGCAATTTTATTGAACCAAATTGCTATATATATATATATATACATACTAGTATTAAAAAAAAAAAAAACACATCCAACCATAGTTCCGTCCCTAAATGTTTAGGACATAAAATTTTCATAATATTCTAAGTTGATAAGTCGTGATTGATTGAAATAATATTATTTGTTTAGAACATATTAAGGTGATATGTTATGATAGATAATAAGTTGAGATTGAAAAGACTTATTGTTTAAGTTTGTAACAACCCAACCTACCTAACATACCCTTCTATTGCTTCATTACATAGAAAACCTCTTTGGGGAATTAAGCAGATATCTACGAATTTGGATCTAAGTGTCCGAGTATAAATGCTGTCTGCCAAGGACTAATTATCTTGTCGAGGAGTTGTATAAACCGATTATCTTGTTCAACTTTTGTAAAGTTGTGATTTCCAATTATGTTATATTGGCTTTAATTCCGTGCCAAATTTTATTGTAATTTCTTCAATCATTTTCCCTGTATGTATGTGGGATTAATTGTAAGGGATGAGTGTGAGAGATTGGTGAAGACTCAAGTTTCAAAGGATGTACAAGTGGATTTTGCAACTATCTTGCGTGAAGCTTACCTGCGAAAAGAGCCACACGTAGAGCACATGACTGGAAGATGAAGAGTCATGCCTAGCTATACTTTTTGTGAGTGTCTCGCAGGTAAGGCCAACCCGCGAAGGACCCATGAAACATTATATTTGGCAAAAAGTTATGTTTTGTTTTACCATATCTTTACCCACACTATATATACTCTCATTACCCACAAATTGTAAGAAGTGCTTTTTAGAGAGAAAACCCTATAAAATACACTTGAGAGTTAGAGATTGTCATATCCACAATCATCTACACATTTTCTTGTGGTTTTCCTCAACTCCTACCTCTCCATTTCTATATCCTTGAGAGGTTGCTAGCTCAAACACTTACCATACCCATCTTTAGTGTAAAGTGAGATTTTGGTGCTACTGGAAAGCATTGGAAGGAGCCATTTATTAGCAGATGCAATCAAATTGAATTGCGGGATTTAGAAAGTTAGAGAATACAAGGCTCCGAAAAGTCAATTGGTAGCAGGAGCTTGGAGGGCTCAAGTACATGGGGTAGACTAGGCTTGAAGGGTTTTTTGTTATTCGTGTACTCCAACTTTATTCTCTAGTGGATCAATTTCGACTTAGAGGGTCGCGGAGAGGTTTTTCGCCGAGTTCTTTAGTTTTCTCTTCGATAATATGTCTCGGTGTTATCTTATATTTGCAAATCTCTTCCCTACTCTTTAAGCTTTCATTTTATTGTTGATGATGGATGAATATGGCTTAGGGTAGTGTTATTGGTTCATTGCACTTATTTATTCTTGTTCCGCATTTAGTTTAAGTTAGAGTAAAAACAATCTAGCCATAATTTTTAATTGGGAGTCTGAACAATCTCGTGTTTTAGCACAAATTCGAGCTTTCAAACTCATTTTTGCTATTATTCATGGATTCTACTGCACTTTTTGATACTATTCATGAGTTCTACTGCACTTTTTAATATTATTTATGAGTCTCACTATACTATTCAGCTTATTTTTTAACCTTTTTTCTACACTTTCAGCAAAAAGTTTTTAGTTTCAGCTAAATGAGCTGTTCTAAACGGACACTAAGAACATATATAGACACTACGCATGCCAAAATGATATTAAGGGTTCATTTGGGAACAACTTATTTAACTGAAACTAAAACCTTTTTACTGAAAGTACTGTATAAAAAAAAAAGTAAAAATTCGCTGAATAGTACAGTGAGATTCATAAATAAGACCAAAAAATGCATTTAGACACATGAATAATAGCAAAAACAAACTAAAAACTCTAATTTCATCACTTTCCAAACACACTCTAACTTAAATAGTTAGGCAAATCTCATAATCTACTAATATTATAACCCAAAAAAAAAATTCATTATTGAAATATAATAGCGGTGAAATTCAATTAGGCAGCACTCATCTATGTAACCATAAGACAAAACTTTAAGAATTTTATTTATTAGAGGAGAGTTATTACACTACAAGTTTAAAACAGTACTCAACCAAAAAAGAAAAAAAAAAAGAAAAAAAAACACAAACACAAACACACATACAAGACAGCAAGTGGGTCTAATTGTCCTTGATGAAAGAAGCCATGCGTTTGACAAGGTCATCAGCCTTGTCACAATTTGGATTGAACAAATGAAAAACATGGTCTTCACCTTCTGTCTCCACAATCTCTACAGTCCCATCCCACCCACTTTTCTTCAAGGCCTCATGGTAACTGTTACCCCTATCATTCAACCCATCCTTTTCAGCAACAAAAACCAGGACCTTAGTGCATCCCAATCTTGACAATTCTGAATCCCCAGCGGGGTATATTCTATGATCATCAGCCCCAGTACTTGTTGGAAAAATAAAGTCTAAAAATTTGCTAGGCTCATTGTTCCCAAAATAAGGGTGGACCAAGATAATCCCAACAATCTTAACCCCTTCAAGACCATCAACCCCAACTCTCCTCACCATGTTGTGAGCAATAGTAGCACCAGCACTGTCCCCAGCTAAGAAAACTCGATCAAAATCTGCATGTTCATCGAGCCAAGCTTCAGGCCCATCAGAATTTTTGTGTGAAAAAGCCCATTTCATGGCTTCCCAAGTGTCATCGTACGCAATTGGAAGAGGATGTTCTGGGGCCCTTCTGTAATGGATGGACACAGCCACAACGTTTGCTTGAGAAACAAGGAGGTTAAGGTGGTTGTGGTAGTGAGGAGAGAATGGGGATTCGATGCAAAAAGCACCACCATGGATGTAAATAAGGAGAGGAAGCTTTTGGGTCGAGTTGGTAGTGATTTTGGGGAGGTAGATTCGAGCAGATACACCAGTTTCTTGTGAGATTCTGATGTCTTTGGATTGGACTCCAGTTATGGGATCTCTGGTGGGTGGAATGGTTTCTGTGCCGAGGAGCCTCTCGACACGGCCGTCTTTGTAGACACGGATGAAGGGAGGAAAGTCATGGGCTACTTCGTTTGTGTTTGTTGAATCCATTGTTGAGAGAGTTTCGATGGAAATTATGTTAGAAATGACTGTCTTCCTTGGGTTATACGACAAAAGATTTACTCTCTCTCTCTCTCTCTCTCTCTCTCTCTCTCTCTCTCTCTCTCTCTCTCTCTCTCTCTCTCTCTCTCTCTCTCTCTCATTTGATATCAATATTCAATAAATGGGGATGAGCCATGAATTTAATTAGTGAGATTCATAATTATGCGTGAGAGAAAAATATATATTTATGGTATTCAAGGAGTATTCTATAATTGCTCTGTGTTAAAGTGTTAGTGAGTGTTGTTTATTTTTATACACATATTTCTTATTTCTTATTTATTGAGTTTTGATATAAATGATATATTATCATTTGATGCAAAATATTTTTTCTTCTCTAGAAGATAAGAAGAAAATAGTAAATTTATTTATTTAGTAATTGGAAAATAAACAAGGAAAAAAATTCTTGCTAGACAATTAATAGTATATTCATTTTCTATCCATCGTATTCATAATTACATTTCTCAACCAAAAAAAAAAAAAAAAAAAAACTATATATATTCAGAATTACTTGTGTGATATTTACAATTTTTGTACAAATTAATATCCACAATAAAACGTAAACAGTGACTATTTGCATGGAATATGTATACACTAATAAATGCGTGACAATCCTGTTCATAAATGATAAATGAAATTGGAAATTTTTATACAAAAGAAGAAAAAAAATTGGAAATGTTTAATTTGTAATGAGTGATCCAAGCCCCGAATCCCGTTGCGTCTGCTATCAATATTCAACCGATCTGAAATTATTGTATATTTTTGTAATATTATTTAGTGTTTTACAGTTTTTTTATTATTTAATCTTGAAAAATATTAGGATTTTTGTGTATTATTTCATCTTGAGAAATTGTATTTTTATATTTGTTGGTTATAATTTGATGAAGTTTATTCTATATTTTAATTTTTTTAAAATTTTTTTTTTTGGTAGGTTCTTCAACTACGCCAGGTTCTGTTGAGGAAGTCTCAAGCAATTTTCAAGTCTATTGCAAGCAATTGGAGGGAGCATGGGAGGTTGAAAGTGTCTGCTATAACAGATAGTTAGAGTCAAGTTAGTTAGAATTGTAACCAAGCACTAGGTGCAAATTCTTGATGATGTGGATCCTAATTAGGGGTGTCCACGGGTCGGGTCTGATCGGGTTTGGGCTCAACCCGGAACCGACCCGACTCTGACGGGTTGAAGGACGGCGGACCCGCCACTGACCGCGAAAAACAATGGGTCGAGTCGGATCGGGCTCGGGTGGACGACGGTTGGACCCGACTCGACCGAAAGATAGAAAACAAAGACGAAACTGGGTACAAATTTCACAAATCTTAAGAACAAATCTACAGACCCAAATATCAGTAACCCTAAATCCGAAGAACCCAGGCAGAAATGGAGAGAAATAATAGCAGATCTGAACTTGCATGAGACTAAAACGAAGAAATAAAGAGTGTTACTGGCAGATCGGCGGCGATGGTGCGATGAAGGAGATCCGTAGCTTAGCGATGGTGCGATGAAGGAGATCTGTAGCTCAGCAATGGTGCGATGTTCGAAGATCTAAAGATTCAGATCGGTGATGGTGTGATGAAGCGATGGTGGAGGTTCGAAGATCGAAAGATTCAGATCGGCGATGGTGTTGGCTGTTGAGCGTGAGAGAGATCGAGAGCATGAGACTCTGAGGCGAGACTGAGCGAGCGAGTGGACAGAGAAACTGAGGGTGAGTGAGCCGGTGATGGTCTGAACTGGAGTGGAGAGTATAGAATGAATAAGAACTGGGTTATATACACGGTCGGGTCGAGTGGATCGGATTTTGGAAGGGAAGACCCGCCATCCGACCCCCTGGAATCGGTTTGGGATGGCAAGGACCCGCCACCGACCACCAGGTAGTCGGGTCGGACGGTTTTCGGTTCGGGTCCGGTCAGTTTGGCCGGGTGGGTCGGGTCTGCGGTTTTGTTGGACACCCCTAATCCTAATGAAGAGGATGAAAGATTAGTTTGAAGTTCTAGCTTTTGTTTCTTGATGTTGGTTTTTTATGATGTTAGTTTTATGGTGTTGTAGCCTTTTGAACTTTTTTTTCTTTTTTTTTTTTTAGAAGGAAAAGAATAGCCTTTTGAACTTGTTTGTTGTAAATTGTAATAGTCCTTGATTTATTTTGTAGCTTTTTTCTTAATCTTCTTCTTCTTCTTCTTCTTTTTTTTTTTTTTTTTTTTTTTTTTTTTTAATTTATTTATTATTTTTTATGTTTATCATGTGATTGATTCAAAAACAAAGAATTTTGAATTGGGCCCATTAGGACCAACCATCCAAATTTTTTGTTTTATTTTTTGCTTTTTATGTTTGATTTGAGTTTGTTTCATTTGCGCTGGGCTTAAAAGATTCATGCAAAACATAAATTATTTTTGACTGGGCCACGGATTGGGCCTTAAAATGGCATGGCAGGACGGGGGCCGTGAAGACTTGACGGGGCGAGTTTGGGTTTTTTTTTTAAAAACCTGTTTATTAAACGAGGCGGGTTTGGGTTTCTAGGGTAGGCCCGCGGGTTGGGTTCGGGTATTAAGAAACCCGACCCAAACCTGACCTGTTACCATTCCTAATCGGTTGTAGTCTATTGTCACCACGTTACCAACCCCTAGAATTACTATTACTAAGAGCATTCGTATCAAAGGTTTTAAATTTTTTAGCATTTAGCATCTCAAAAGGTCACTTTATCTATTTTACCACTTCACTTTAAAATACATCTAATATCAAAAGTTCTATTTTTTTAGCATTTCATTTAAAATAATATTAACAACTCATTAAAATAAAATCTACAACCAACCACAACTCATCACCACCTGCCACTGCCACCTCCTCCACCAACCACAAACAATGTGGCATCCATAACTCACCACCCACCACAAGGATAAAAAAAAAAAAAAAAAAAACCATAACCTATCACCACCAGCCATAAGACAACTCACCATCACAACCATAACCCATTGCCATAGCCAAACCCATAGCCACCATCACAACCACAACCCACTGCCACAGCCAATATCAACCACCACTGCCACTACAACCACCAATCCACAATACCCACTCCCAAAATCAATCACCACCACCACCACAACCAAAAATCCACAAGACCCACACCCAAAATCAACCACCACCACCACTACAACCACCAATCCACAAGACCCACCCCCCAACTCAAGTACCACCATGGCACCACCGCCAATCCACAAAACTCACTCCAAAAATCAACCACCACCACCACCACAACCACCAATCCACAAGATCCACACCTAAAATAAACCCCCACCACCTCCACAACCACCAATCCACAAAACCCACTCTCAAAATCAACGACCACCACCATCACCACAGCAACGCACATAAACCCACTCACAGAAACCCATACCAATAGCCCAGGCACGAACCAAGGACAACCACCAATGAGTACAAACCACCACAGCGACAAGAAGAGAGAGACTAGGACGAGCAACCTTGAGCCATCGTGTGAGAGGATAGAGATGACGGAGGAGAAGTGAGATAGAGAGAGTGGAGAGAATGGGAATGGTCGAATGGGTTATGGGCAAGAGGGGAGAGGAGAGAGAAAGAAGAATGAAGAATAAAATCAAATAAAAAAATTATAACATTTAGCTACAGTGAGCTGTTACTACTAGCAGCTCACTGTAGCTAGGTGCCAATTTTTTTAAGATATAGCATCATTGATGGAGCTAGTTTTTTGTGTTTGGAGTTATAAAAATAGCATTTCATCTCTTTTACAACCTTTGTTGGGAATGCTCTAATATATATGAACAAAATTAGAAATAGCCTAAAATTACAACCTTATTTAATATCTTTTTATTAGAGGTAAATTTTGACAAATTTATCATTATATTACATTTTTTTTCTTATATCCTTCATGCTTACTCAATAAAATAAATTGCAATTTTTTGCAGTTTAAAATTATACATAAAATATAGGCTTATAGATCATATACTAAATAATATTCAATTGACACAAAATTTGACATGTATATTAAGAATGTAAAGAACATACAATTTAGCCTTTAGATTTTTAAAATATATAAAAATGTTTATTTTATTGAGTAGGGTTGTATTGTTAGGTTACAACCAATTTCGTAACTAAATTTTGTCCAATACATTATACTTTTCATTTAATATAAGACAACTAATTTATTTTACATACGTTGGGTTGGAGTCTCTCTCATCTCTTTATACTAACCTAGTATCATTGGATCCCCTCTACTTTATTGTCTAGCATACAACAAAAATGAACAAAAAAAATTATATCATTTCATATTTGCATACGCAATTGAAGACAATAGAGTTAAAAGTATGTTAAGTGTGCTTAAAGATTGAAATTCAAAACTCAAAACTTCAAGGTCTAAGCTCCGTTTCAAACAATAAATCATCACTAAAGAACCACCAATAGTAATGAATTTTATTCGTAGCTACAAATATTTATGGTTTTCAGACCCGGACCGTTTAATGAACCGTAAAAGAGAAAGGTTCAAGGTTTTTAAGGTCAAACTGAGGTCGAACTGTGATGACGTCATAATTAATTTAATAATTATTAAAATATAAATAATTATATTAAATTAGTATAAATATAAGAAATTACTAAAATAATTAAATTAAATATAAAAATCTATCTTTCAAATGTATTTTTTTATATCAGAACTTTTGTAGGGGTAAGGGCCCAGAATCATATATTGGGTCTTAGATTTTGTCTGAGGACGTTGAATGGTCTAAGGAGGAACAAGTAGTTATTAGGAATTCCAATTTAAAGTCTTATGATCAAGGAACGAATGGAAGTAGGTCCGAGGAGGAACTCCTCCTCGGACGTGATGAATACAACTCAGATCTGTACTCCAGCAATTAAAGTGACTCTTCAAGAAGCTCCAATGATAGGGACGTATCTCATGAACGTACGAGAAAGAAGGAAACCCAAAAATATCTAAAGGAAATCTGCTACCACCGCATTAAATGCACTACAGCTACTTTTTTGGCCGCATTTATGTGGGGAAGACTTTTGAACAGTGTTGTCTTGGCTATCGTAACTAACAGAAAGCCAAAGAGGGTGTCCGATGGGACAGGTACTCAAGTAAGGGATCAGATGGTCAACAAGTGTAGGATCAAGATTATCTAAAGGAAGCTATATAATGTGAGAGATCATCCATGAGAAAAGGATCGGA
The DNA here is from genome assembly GCA_028535165.1 of Quercus tomentella. NCBI lineage: Eukaryota > Viridiplantae > Streptophyta > Magnoliopsida > Fagales > Fagaceae > Quercus > Quercus tomentella. Next base: position 18,031,734 of record JAPQVY010000111.1, on the reverse strand, counting down.
AAAATAGAGAGAGAACACTGTATCAGTCTAAATTGTTCTTGTACTCAATTGTGACCAATTTATACAAGGTGACCTCCACGGACTAAAAGTCTATTGATATCAGAACCTTTTATTTTTGTTTGATCGACATTTAATGCAGTACTAGCCGTTGTCCAGCTCATTAGGACCTAGTTCTTTGACCCACTCTCTACAAATTTATTGTACTGGGCTTATTAGGCCAAAATCCCATACATCTTGAGCTTGGGCCATAAATTTGGTCCTTATAATTGGTGACATCTATGGGAAGAACTTGTGTGATAGTGAGTTCGACGTTTAACTATGGTAGAATCAGGTCCTCATCAAGAAGAATCCATGGGTTCTAGGCGACAGGATGACTTTCTTAACCTTGAACGCAAGCGAGATCGAAAAGGTAGCACACACACCACTCATATTGGTAAAAGTCATTCTTGGGTTGGGAGTCATGTCTCTTAAGAGCATAATGTAAGAGCCATGCAAAGGGAGATTGACGATTTAAAGAAGAAGCTGTGCCATGCACAACGGAAACAAACCTTTTCCAGTTTTGACGTCTCCTCCAATGATGAAGAGGATGCTAGTTATAGGCAAAGGTCAAGAACTCCACCAAACGAGTCTTTCTCCTACGATGAAGAGCACCACCACAGGCGAAGATACAAGAGCCCGCCTCGTAAAGGCTTGGGAAACAACGCTATGAGTAAGGGGTTGAATCAAATCTCCAAATCACCTTTCACCTGTAAGATAGAGAGGACAAAACTTCCTCGGCGGTTCCATTAGCCCACGTTCACCATTAACAATAGTCGAATGGACCCTGTAGAACATGTGAGCCAATTCAACCAGAGGATGGCTGTCCACTCTAAGGACGAGGCTTTGATGTGCAAAGTATTTCCCTCCAGTTTGTGACCTGTAGCGATGAGATGGTTCGATGGTCTGAGGGCAATTTTCATAGACTCCTTTAAGGAGCTCACCCAGGCCTTTGGCTCTCATTTTATCACGTGTAGTAGGGTACCTCGACCTTTGGACTCACTACTGTCCTTGTCCATGCGAGAGGGGGAGACCTTGAAAACGTACTCAGACAGATACTGGGAGATGTACAATGAGATAGATGGTGACTTTGATGGCGTGGCTATCAGCACTTTTAAGGTTGGCCTTTCGGCCGAGCATGATTTAAGGAAGTCTCTGACTGGCAAACCTGTTACCAGTGTGATCCAACTCATTGATCGAATTGATAAGTACAAAAGGGTAGAGGAAGACCAACAGCAAGGGAAAGGTAAAGCGAAGGTTATCCCTTAGGAGATGAGGGATTTCAGGTCGGAACGATTCAATAACAACCGACCTCGGAGAGATTTTGCTGGACAGTCAGGGTCTACCAACACCCAGACAGTTAATACAGTATTCTGAGAACCGGTGCATCAGGTTCCAAAGAAGATTAAGAACGAGCCGCTCTTTAAATGGCCGAACAAGATGGCTAGAAACCCCATGAGACGCAACCAGAGCCTTTATTGCCAATACCATCAGGACTAGGGGCACACTACAGAAGATTGCAGGAATTTATGGGACCATCTGGACCAATTGGTCCGAGAAGGGAAGTTGAAGCAGCTGTTGCATCATTCTAGTGGCCAAGCAGAGCAGACAGGTTCGGATCCCCAGAGAGATTCTTCTTCCAGACCTCCCCTAGGAACGATCAATATCATCTTTGCAGCTCCTAGTAAGATCGGTTCTTGTCTCTCTAGAGTAATGTCTGTGGCTCAACTATCCACCGAGGACAACAATTCGGAGCCAAAAAAAGCCAGAATATAGATCCCACCGGTTCTAGGCTTCTCAGACGAGGATAAAATCGGAACTATCTAACCCCATGACGATGCTTTGGTGGTCACACTCAGGATAGGGGGGTATGATGTGAAGAGAGTGTTGATAGACCAGGGCAGTGCTGTCGAGATTATGTACCCCGACCTTTACAAGGGGCTGAATTTGAAACCCGAGGACCTAACCGCCTATGATTCCTCTCTGGTAAGTTTCGAGGGGAAGGCCATTACTCCAAGAAGTCAGATTAGACTACCCATACAAACCAATTCGGACGTGGTGGAAGTGGATTTCATTGTGGTGGATGCTTATTCACCCTACACAGCTATTGTGGCTAGACATTGGCTTCATGCATTAGGAGCCATCTCTTCTACCTTGTACCAGAAGGTGAAATATCCGTCGAAGGGCCAGGTTAAAGAGATTATGGGGAGTCAGTCCATGGCTAGGCAGTGCATGATGGCTGCCATCTTACATCAGCCTAAAGCTGAGCCATTGGTCTCTGCTGAAAGGGGCTTATAGCAATCAAAAACTCCAGTATTGCCCGATAATGGATCAACCGAGGAAGTGAAGTGCGAAGATCTAGAAAAGGTTATTGTTGGCAATGATTTGGAGAAGTTCTTTCAGGTCGACTCCCAGCTACCTCCCCAGAGACAAAAGAGCTAATTGAGTTCCTTAGAAAAAATGTGGATGTATTCGCATGGAGTGCTTATGAAGCTTCGGGGGTGGACCCAAACTTCATTTGCCACCATTTGAATGTCAATCCATCTATTACTCCCAAAAAACAACCTCCTCGGTGCCCATCTAGAGATCATTCTGATGTTGTCAAAGATGAGGTGACAAAGATGAAGTGACAAAGCTTAAGCAAGCAGGGGCTATCAAGGAAGTTTTCTACCCTGAGTGGTTGGCTGATACTGTGGTAGTGAAGAAAAAGAATGGGAAATGGCGAGTATGTATGGATTTCACGGATTTAAACAAGGCTTGCCTAAAAGATCCCTTCCCTATGCCTCGAATAGACCAACTGGTAGATGCTACTGTAGGCCATCCTTGGATGAGCTTTTTAAATGCCTTTCAAGGATACCATCAAATACCACTAGCTCTAGACGATCAAGAGAAGACAACTTTTGTCACTCCCACTGGAAATTACCATTACAAGGTGATGCCCTTTGGCTTGAAAAATGCGGGATCCACCTATCAAAGGATGATGACTAAAATGTTTGAACCCTAGTTAGGCAAGAATATTGAGGTCTATATAGATTACATGGTGGTGAAGAGGAAGGTGGTGCCTGAGCATGTGGGAGATCTCGGAAACATTTTTGAAATTCTGAGGAAGCACAAGCTACGCCTTAACACTTCCAAGTGCTCTTTTGGTGTGGAATTAGGCAAGTTTCTGGGCTATATGGTGACTCACTGAGGAATCGAGGTCAATCCCAATCAAATTAAGGTGATAAACAGTTTACAACCACCTCAGAATCCCAAAGAAGTTCAGAAGCTAACTGGAATGACTACTGCTTTGAACCGGTTTATCTCTCGGTCAACAAACAGATGTAGGCCCTTCTTCCTATTGATGAATAAATGGAAGGGATTTGAGTGGACTGAGGAGTGTGCTTTGGCCTTTCAGCAACTTAAAGAATATCTATCTCGGCCACCTATCATGTCCAATCCTCAGGTAGATGAGGTCCTGTTTGCTTATATCGTTGTGCCCCCTCATGCTGTAAGTTTGTTGTTGATACGAGTTGACAATGGCGTACAATGACCAATTTATTATGTGAGCAAATCACAACATGAGGCCGAGGTTCGTTATTTACCACTAGAGAAAGCCATCTTGGCGGTGGTGCATGGCACACGAAATCTCCCCCATTACTTTCAAGCATATACAGTTGTTATCCTGACTCAGCTTTCATTTAGAACTATACTTCGAAGTACTGATTACACGGGGAGGATTGCTAAATGGGGCACAGTCTTAGGGGCTTTTGACATCAAATACATGCCTTGTACCTCTGTCAAGGGCTAGGTCATCGCGGATCTAGTGGCCGAGTTCGCTGAACCCTCACTAGAAGAAGTAACAGAAGCACAGCACGTGGATGGAAATTGGTTGGCACAATCTCCGTATAAGAACCTTCGTTCTGGAAGGTATATGTTGATGGAGCAGCAAACCAAAGGAGATCCGGAGTGGGGCCAGTTCTGATCTCACCAGAAAATCTAACCATTGAGAAATCATTAAGATTGGGCTTCTCAGCCATAAATAATGAGGCTGAATATGAGGCTTTGTTGGAAGGAATGTCCACGGTTCAAAGAATCGGAGGAAAGGTAGTAAGGATGTTCTCGGACTCAAGACTAGTCGTCGGCCAAGTGAAGGGTGAACTAGAAGCAAGAGATAAGAGAATGCAAGGGTACCTAAGTCAAGTTAGGCATTTGGAATCAGGATTTGAGTCCTTCAACCTACTGCACGTCCTTAGAAGTGGAAACACACATGCTAATTCCCTAACCACGCTTACCACCTCTTCGACAAAGAGCTTACCTCGGGTTATCCTTATAGAAGACTTGTGCAAACCCACAGAGGTAAAGGGAAAGATGGTCCATGTTCACCAAGTCAGAGTAGGGCCTAGCTGGATGGATCCCATAGTACTATTCTTGAAATAGGACATTTTTCCAAAAGACAAATCACAAGCTGATAAGGTAAGGAGAAAGGCACCTCATTTCTAGCTGTCCAAGGACCAAAAATTGTACAAGCGCTCTTTTTCTGGTCCATATCTACTCTGCATTCATCTTGAGGCGTCAGAGCTACTCCTTGAGGAGTTACATAGAGGGATTTATGGAAGCCACACAGGAGGTAGATCTTTGTCTCACAAAGCCGTCACTCAAGACTACTAGTGGCCAAATATGTAGAAAGAAGTGCAAGAATATGTGAAGAAGTGTGATCAATGTCAAAAATTTGCACCAAATATACATCAGCCATGAGGAGTTCTTAACCCCCTATCCAACCCTTGGCCATTTGCTCAATGGGGCTTAGATATAGTTGGCCCTTTTCCTAAGGTAATAGGGAATAAGAGGTATCTGCTGGTCGGCATTAACTATTTTACTAAGTGGGTTGAAGCTGAGCCCTTGGCAAACATCAGAGATATGGACGCCAAGAAATTTTTCTGGAAAAAAATTGTCACCCGGTTCGGGATCCCTCACACCCTCATCTCGGATAATGGTCTTCAGTTTGATAGTAAATCTTTCAAGAGATACTGTTGTGAATTAGAAATTACGAATAGATATTCTACCCCAGCTTATCCCCAGGGGAATGGACAAGCCGAGGCTGTTAACAAGGTCATAGTGAATGGACTCAAAAAGAGGTTGGATGATGCAAAGGGAAAGTGGGTGGAAGAACTGCCACATGTCTTGTAGACGTATCGAACCACGCCTCGCAGATCAATAGGGGAGACTTCCTTTTAATGACTTATGGTGCCGAGGTTGTTATTCCTTTAGAAATGGGTTTCCCAACGCTAAAGACCAGCTTATTCAGTCCGAACAGTAACAATGAGTTGCTAGAAAAGAGCTTAGACTTTATTGAAGAAACAAGAGAAAGTGCAATGGTCCAATTGGCATACTACCAACACAAACTCAAGCAAGGTTATGATGTCAATGTAAAGCTAAGACCATTAGTGCCTGGTGACTTGGTATTAAGGAAAGTTCTAGGCAATTCAAAAAACCCAGCATGGGGAAAGGTAGGGCCCAATTGGGAATGACCATATCGCATCACCTCAGTGGCTAGTATAGGGGCATATTTTCTAGAAGATTTAGATGAGCATGTAATACCACGCCCTTGGAATGTAAACAACCTAAAAAGGTATTATTATTAATGAAAGTTTCCTTTGTCAATATGTTCATTTGTTGTATAAATGCATTATACTTCCCAATGACATCTTTATAAGTGTTAAACAGATCCCAAGTTATGTCAGGCCTCTCGGATCACATATTTGGGTGAAATTAACACTCAATGGCATCTTTATAAATGTTAAACAGATCCCAAATTATGTTAGGTCTCTCGGATCACATACTTGGGTGAAATTAACATTCAATGACATCTTTATAAATGTTAAACAGATCCCAAGTTATGTCAGGTCTCTCGGATCACATACTTGGGTGAAATTGACACTCAATGGCATCTTTATAAGTGTTAAACAGATCCCAAGTTATGTCAGGTCTCTCAAATCACATACTTGGGTAAAATTAACACTCAATGGCATCTTTATAAGTGTTAAACAGATCCTAAGTTATGTTAGGTCTCTCGGACCATATACTTAGGGGAAATTAACACTCAACGGCATCTCTATAAGTGATTAAATAGAACCTTAGTCATGCCTGAGTCCTCGGACCAGATACTTAGGTGAAATTTACACTCAACGACATCTCTATAAGTGATTAAACAGAACCTTAGTGATGCCTGAGTCCTCGGACTAGATGTTTTGGTGAAATTAACACTCAATGATATCTTTATAAGTGTTAAACAGATCCTAAGTTATGTTAGGTCTCTCGGGCCACATACTTGGGTGAAATTAACATTCAATATCTGACCCCCCCAGACCACATACTTAAGGGAAATCAATATTTGATTGTATATTGCTAAATATTAACACTGGGATACTTGTTTCTCCCTCACTAAGTGTCAAAATAGATCCAGGATTATGCACAACTCCTCAAATTGGTGGCTTTGAGTAAGTTAAGGACCTTGATTATTTATACAAGTGTTGGGTCACTTCACAGTGCAAGCATAAGGTAAATCTCTTTGTTACTAATACACAGTTGTTTCCAGTTTTTATTAAAGTTAGCGCAGCAACAGTTCGATACTATTTATGACAGTCATAAGCTTCGAAGCACATAAAAGTAAAGGTATGAGAGATAAAAAGAAAAACATTTTTCACTAAACAAAAAAGGGAATACATTGTCAGAGGGCAGAATGCCATTACAAAAAGTTATATATATATATATATATATATATATATATATATATATATATATATATATATATATATATATATAACTACAAAAGAAAATCCTATATTTGGGATTCTAGGCCTTGGCTTGGGGAGGGTCTTTCTTGGGATCAGTAGCCTCAGAGTGGACATCACCAGCTTTAGACTTAGCCTCTGCATCCTTGGCCTGGGAGACCACATCCCTGATTGTAAGGGCATCCTCAGAGGGGTTGGCCTTCATCGGAGGATGAGCCTCCTTACCCACTCCAGCCCCTTTAGAAATTTCAGCATCAGGATAGGGAGCATGGGTGGTAGGGAGTTGCTCGGAAGGAGGGACCGTACCAAGAATTTCTCGAATATCCTCCGGGAAGAAGATACTCTCAGACCTCCTCAACTCGGAGTCTACAGGGACTCCTGCACGCTCCATTGCTACACCCTAGGACTCAGTGCAGTATTCCTTTCACACTACAGCCACCTTCTCTACTAGGCGAGTCTCCGTGTCTAGCACCCCACATTCATAGGATACATTCACTGCGGCCTCAGCGGCTTCCCTGGCCACCCGAGCAGCATCCTTGGCTTTTTGTAGCTTCGCCTTAAGATCCAAAACATTATGCTTTTCGGTGGCCAGGTTTATCTTAGTTATATGCAATTTCTGGCATTGATCCTCCATTTGCCTCTCCATGGTTTTTAGGCCCGCCTCGACGCTTAGGCGAGCCTTGTCCGCCTCCTTCAATTTCTCGGACAACTGGGCGTGTTCTTCTTTAAGGGCCCCAAGGGACTTCTCAACTTCAAAGCGGGAGTGGGCCTCAGCTTTAACTTCATTATGAGTGTTCCTAACCCACTCCTCGGCCATGTAAACCTATTGAGTAAGCTATATAACAATAGCAGAGTGATCAAATATATTGAAAGTTCAAATAGTGTATAAAACACTGAACGTTTAGACCCCCAATTAACAAAATACCAATTCAATCTTAATATCAAACAATTAATGTGCAGAATATGAACATAAGCTAAATACAGAATTGATAAACAATCTAAACCAAATAAAATCACATCCACAGCAGAAATTAAATGGCAAAGATTAAGGGAAGAGAGATGCAAACACAAGGACAACACAACGATGTGTTATTGAAGAGGAAAACGAAGCCTTTGGTGTAAAACCTCTCTGCCGCCCTCCAAGTGGTAAATAATTCACTAAAGAATGTAGTTGGGATACATGAACAACAGAAGACCCTCCAAGCCTAATCTACCCAATGTACCTAAGCCCTCCAAGCTCCTATTCCAACAAGGTTACGCCAAACCTATTTCTTCTTTAGTTTATTGGATTCCGCTATAAACCATAGCATCAACCAATGTGAAATTGGTCCCTTTCTAATTGCTTCCCAAACACCAAATGGCCTTCTCACAGATGTGGGTATGGTGAGAAAAAAGTTTTGGTATTGAACCTCTCAAGGATGTAACAATGAAGAGGGTGAGAGTAGAGGAATTAGTCAATCTTGTTTTTCTCTAGGGTTTCTCTCTCAAAATTCTCTATGGAAGCTCTCTACATTTCATGGGTATAAGGGGTATATATACTAGGGTGAGAGTGGAATGCAAAGAGTCAGTTTTTCAAAACAGAGCTGGCTGGCGGCTTGCCCTCGCAACTTGACTAAGCCGCGAGTTCCAACCGCGAGGTAACTGAATGGCCAGACCGGACTTTTTGTTCTGTAGTGCTATAGCTGGCATGACGGTTCAGTTTCTTTGCATGCTTGGCACGTGTGCAACTTCTGACGGCTTGTAAGCCGCAAGCCAGTCGCAAGTTCCAGTCTCAAGTTCCTGCTTCTTTGCACAATCATGAGCATTTCTTCACACTTTCTCACACACTACCCTTACATGATTTCCACCTAAATACAGGGTTACTAATTGCTAAAATACAAGCAAATTTGGTACGGAATAAAGCCAACAAAATGGTTGATAAAATTCAACCTTACAATCTCCCCCTTTGGCTATTCTGTGACAAAACCCTAAAACAAACTCTAGACTTAACATGTGAGTTGGGAACAGTTGAACAAAACTCACTCACACCTAACTCTAGAATCTGTATAGCTCTTGAATCATATGACTAAGTATCTCCTAAAACACAACAACACAATATGATCATTGTATGTGGAAAAACTTGTAATGCATATGAGGCAAACACAATGCGATCAAGCAAAATGGAATAAAGTAATAAACCATGACTTGGCCATACAAGCAATCACTATAAAATAGTGACCACAATGCTCATTCACATTTGGAATGAACATCCGGACATACAAGCTAATAAGCTCAATGCAAATCACTTGCATGTTCAACACTCAACCAATGCACAATACATGAAGTATATGCATCTAGAAACAAGATCCTACTAGGGCACAAGAGTAAGAGTACTTAAAGAAAATGCATAACATTTAGCTAGAAGTACTGGGCTACAAAGCATAAAGGCTGCATAAGCATGGTACAAACCATAAAAGCCTACAAACATGAGGAAACAAACCCTAAAAGCTTACAAAAGCAACATGGGTATAAATGAAAATCTACATAAGCAAGGATACAAAATGTACTATAAACAAGTTCCATAAAAACACTGAAATAACATATGCTAATATGAAGCAAAAAATCAAACAGAAATATTGAACATAGGCATAAATATTGAACATAGGCCTGCTTGCTGAAATCTCCCCCTTTGATAATCTTCTCCCCCTTTGAACAAGCTATTTCTCCCCCTTTCATTGTATTCCCCCCTATGAACATCATCTCCCCCTTTTTGTCATGGAATAGCTAGTCCTTATCTTCTTCTAGCTGTCTTTGAATCTGATCCAATTGAGTTTGGAGAGAGGTGAACTTCATATCCCACCGAATGTTGTAATGGTGTAAGATAGATGTGAGTCCGGACATCTTGGTGCTCAACTCGTGGACAGATGCCACAATGTTGTCGAGTTTTTCGTCAAAGGAGAATGAGCTAGAGCGCGAACCATTGTGAGATGCGGAAGTTTCCGTTTTGATTTTCTTCCGACTATGACCAATGCTAGCGTTGAATGTACGCATGTTGATTGGACTCAATTTTGTGTAGGGAGACTCATCTTCTGTTGGGTGAATCCCTCTGAGCTTCAAAATCCTAGAAATGAGACAGCAAAAAGAAACGCATATCCTTGACTCAGTTCGTAGAACCATTTTGCGCAGAACGTGAAAGATATGAGCACAAATGCCAATCTCTACATCAGAGATTAGATCATAAAGAAACAAGGCACATCTGAGGTTCATATACCCAGTGCTGGATAAGGGGTACAGGTTGTGAAACATGACTATTGTAAGCACTCTCAATTTCGGAGGAAGAGAGGAAACGCTGACTAAGTTCCCATTTGATGAGAATTCCAAGTCTTTTCCAAGACCATCCCGAAGTAGTTCCTTATCTGGACATAGATCATCATAAACCAACGAGTTTTTAAGCATCGGCCGGTTTATGTGAAAGATCTCTGCCAAATATGCGGGAGAGACTGAGAAACTTTTTCTTCTAACCCAGCACTTGAGTTCTTCGTCTTCCACAATTGCATTGGCATAAAATTCTTTTACCAAATTCTCATAAGCTTCATCAAGGTCGGAAAGAAGGTAATTCCAATCCTTGTGGGCAAACCATTTTGGGATGTCAGTGTCAAGAAGTGATGATTGATCAACAGCCCTTTCAAGTAATGGTGTAGCATCTCTGAAATAACTCTCATAAGTCTGAAAGGTAGCATAGGATCTGAACTTGTTGGGATTGAACACTCCTGATGGTGAACGAGTTCATTTTGTTCTAGGTGAGAGGTCATCAACATCAATGACAGGCTCCTTCCCTTTGCTACTACCTCCTTTCACAGTTGCTTTCTTGAATGGAGACATTTTCACCCTGCATCATGAATCACCAAAAAAAAAAAAGAAACCCCACAATATCACAAACATTATTAGCAATGGGTTAGTTCCAAAACATGGATAATGAAGAAAACCCTAAAAACTTGAGATAAAGGTCCTAAACATGACAATGAGTGTGTGTGTGTGTGTGTGTGTGTGTGTCACTAATGACCCAATATTGTCTCAAGATAGAGTAGATCAGTATATAACCACCAAAAATCACACAATGATTTCACCAGAATATCAGATACCCATATACAATCAAGAGATATACAAATATCATTAGAAGCAAACAATCCAAGAGGAATAGGCAGTAAATGTGAAAAATAAAGAGTAAGAGACAAAACCCAAACCTTTCCTTGAAGATTGAGAAAGTGGTGACAAAGAAGTTGAAGATTTTGTGTGTGAACACGATGGTGTTGAAAAATTGAAAGTTAGACCAGCAGATGAACATTCACTGGATGCGAGGGAAAAATGAAAACCCTTTTTGAAACCAGTATTGAAAAAGAACCTCTTTGTGCAAAACACGCGATTTTTGCGACTGAGTCAAGTCGCCAGCCAGTTGCCAGGGTAAGCCGCGAAACACTTTGAAAACAAGATTCTTGAAAATTTTTCTAAATGTTTTTCGCGACTGGAAGGTCTACCCACGAGGAAGTCGCGAGCTGAACCACGAAAATATCTATATACCCCTTGCGACTAGACCTTACACCCGCGAACAAGTCGCCAACATGAGTCACGAAAAACATGAAAATCCAGATTTTTGAAAAATATTCTAAGTATTTTTCGCGACTGGGGTATTTACCCGCTAGTGAGTCGCCAGTGAGTCGCGAAAAATCTCTGTATGGGCTCGCGACTAGAGCATGCGACTAGGCCAACCTGCGACTGAGTCGCCAAAACAGGGCAACACTGGTTTTGAAAAATTTGACAATTTTTGTAAAAACAAAGTACTTTCCAAAAACAACTAAAACACTCAAAAAAAATTTTCTGTTTGATCAACAAAGATTGAGCATGTGAAAACACATTTAATCAAGTATAAACATACAAATGAATATGACATTCATTGAACATAGACAAGTGTGATATGTGTGGATATCAGAAATGAAATAATCCTTAGTCTAATGTGAAGCTTCAATGATCAATTCAACTAAGGCATACACAATTAGCACTAGATAATGTGAACCATCTCAATTATAGAAATATGCATATATGACCTCCCACATAACTTGATTACATAACTTTGAAGCTTTTCATTTGGCTCCAAATTCATCACAACATTTGATCTTTTTGAATCATAACATCTCATTATGAGATTGATGCCTGAAATTTTTGACATTTCAATTGATGAGCAAGCCTTTGGCCTTTTTGGGCATCATACATTTTTGGTCGTTTTCCCTTTTTCCTAGTCAAATACTAGTATGTGCGACAAGCTTTTGCAGCTCATTATCTCTTTTCATTTGGAGATTTACATTTGAGAGCTCTTTTAAGCAAAAACAATAAAATAAATGAGTCGGAAGATATATAGGCACAAGTCTATGCATGTCTCAAGATCAACAAAACCATTCACTAATCATTCATGACAAGTTTGAAGATCTATTTACAACAATCACATAGATGTCAAGAGTTCTCCTACAATGATATAAGTGCATAGGGAACAAGCTATGCTCGTAGATGCACAAGGCCATTAGTACAAAGGTACAAGGCAAAACACGCTATGAGACAAAATTCAACAAAGTCAATCAAACTTTTTGATTTTCTACTTTTTATGTGTTTTTGGATTTTTGACACAAAAGCAAAAACAAAAAAGTTGATCAAAAACAATTAAGTAAAGACAACAAAAGCAGATAAAGCAATTAACAACCAAAAAGATCATGCTATACAGATAGCCAACAAAGTAGTGTGTGCCCTACAAACAAATTAACTCAATATAAAGAGGTGAAGCACACAGCACACAAGAGATTCAAGGAATTGTACCAACACCAATGGTTTTACAGAGGGATTCAAACAATGGACCATCGAGAGGCTTGGTGAAGATGTCCACCTTTTGATTGTTTGTGTGTATGAATTCAAGACACAACTTTTTCTTCCACCAAATCCTGAATGAAATGGTAACGTATCTCTATGTGTTTAGACTTTGAATGCTGAACTGGGTTCTTAGAGAGGTTTATGGCACTAGTGTTATCACAAAAAACACACATTGTATCTTGAGGAATTCCATAGTTATGAAGTAGCTTCTTCATCTAAAGGAGTTGTGTGCAGCAACTTCCAGCGGCTATGTACTCTGCTTCAGCTGTAGAGAGAGACACGAAATTTTGTTTCTTGCTTATCCAAGAGACAAGATTATTACCAAGGTAGAAGCAGCCTCCTAAAGTACTCTTTCGATCATCCATACTACCAGCCCAATCTGCATCTGAATAACCGGCAAGGCAAGCATTCGAGTCCTTTGAATACCACAACCCATAATTTGGAGTTCCATTGATATATCGTATAATTCGCTTCACTGCAGTCAGGTGTGATTCCTTTGGAGCAGCTTGATATCTAGCACAAACACCAACGCTGAACGCAATATCCGATCTACTAGCTATAAGATAGAGTAGACTCCCAATGATACTCCTATACAAGGTTGGACTCACTTCCACCCCGGAAGAATCAACATTCGGTTTTGTAGTCGAACTCATGGGAGTGGAGGCATGCTTTTTGGAGTCTAGTCCAAACTTCTTGACAATGTTTCTAGCATACTTTTCTTGTGAAACGAATATGCCTTCCTTCTTTTGTTTGACTTGAAGGCCCAAGAAAAATGTAAGCCCCCCCCACCATACTCATCTCAAATTCTTTCTTCATCTCCTCAGAGAATTCTATAGCCGATCATCAATGGTAGCTCCAAATACTATGTCATCAACATATACTTGAGCCACGAGAAGGTAATTTTCATCATTCTTGACAAACAAAGTCCAGTTGGCATATCCCCTTTTGAATCCTCTATCTAGAAGGTAATGGGTAAGCCGATCATACCAAGCTCTAGAAGCTTGTTTTAAGCCATAAAGGGCTTTCTTCAATCTTAACACATGATCAGGGAAGTAAGGATCCTCAAAGCCTTTGGGTTGTTGAACAAACACTTCTTCATTCAAGTATCCATTTAGAAATGCACATTTTACATCCATTTGGTAGAGTTTGAAGTTCATAGTGCATGCGATGGACATAAGAATTCGAATAGACTCAAGTCTTGCCACAAGAGCGAAGGATTCATCAAAGTCTACTCCTTCTACTTGAGTGTATCCTTGAGCTACTAACCAAGATTTATTCCGGATTATCTCTCCATCTTCATTGGTCTTGTTTTTGAATATCCATTTAGTGCTGATGACATGAACATTTTCAGGCCTCGGAGCAAGTTCTCACACATCATTTCTCACAAATTGATTTAGCTCTTCATGCATTGACTCAACTCAATTTTCATCTTAGAGAGCTTCTTCTACCCTTTTTGGCTTAAATTGAGCAAGGTAGCAATGGTATGTTACATGATTGGCCAAAAGTATGTTTCCTTTTCTAAGGCGAAGACCTTCATCTAAAGACCCTATAATGTTGCTATCCAGATGGTTCTTAATCACTCTTGATGATGGCTTCTTTGATGTGGAGACTTCATCATTTCGAGAGATGGGAGAATGAACTTCCGGAGGAGTGAGAGGACTTGATGTTCTAGATATTAATCTTGTTTCCATTCTTGGGTTCATGGGAGTTGATTCCTCTTCTGGTGTACATCCTTCAACTTCTATATCAAGAGCTTCGACCTCAACAGTGGGTTCTTTGGTGCTCGGTCTTTCTCCATCATCAACCATCTCTACCTTTGTTATGGCATCATCAATATTTACATTGATGGACTCCATTACTGTCTTAGTTTTCTTGTTGAAAACCCTATATGCCCGGCTAGTAGTAGAATACCCAAGAAAAATGCCTTCATCACTTTTTGCATCAAATTTCCCAAGGTTCTCCCGATCATTTAGAATGTAGCACTTGCTTCCAAACACTCGAAAGTACTTTACTCTCGGCTTCTTTCCATTCCAAATCTCATAAGCGGTCTTCTTTGTTCCCACTCAGAAGAATATTCTATTACTAATGTGACATGAGGTATTCACGGCTTCTCCCCAAAACTTTTGAGGAATTTGCTTGTTTAGTAGCATAACCCTTGCCATTTCTGGTATCACCCCGATTCTTTCTCTCTACCACTCCATTTTGCTGAGGAGTTTTGGGGGTTGAAAATTCCCTTTTGATTCCATTCTTTTCACAAAATGACTTAAATCTTGCATTCTCAAACTCCTTGCCATGATCACTTCTTATCTTGACAATAGGAACCCCTTTCTCGTTTTGTAGTCTCTTACAAAGAATTTCCAATTTCTCACATGCTTCTGATTTTCCTCAAAGAAATTCAACCCAAGTGTATCTTGAGAAATCATCAACAATGACCATAATGTACCTCTTTCCTCCTAGACTTTCAGTTCTTGTAGGCCCCATTAGATCAACGTGAAGAAGCTTTAAACATCCTGAAGTAGCAATCACATTCACCTTGTAATGACTTACCTTTGTTTGCTTTCCCATTTGGCATGCACCACAAATAGTCTTTACCACCTTTCCAAACTTTGGAAGTCCCTCATCTGCTTCAAGTTTAGATACTTTAGCTACTTGTTTGAAATTTGCATACCCAAATCTATGATGCCAAAGATCCAACATGTCAACACGAGCACTTCTACACAAAATAGGTGTCGTAGGAACTATTCCATAGCAATTATCGGTAGTCCTATTTCCCTCCAAGACTTGAATCCCTTCTTCATTAATGATTACGCATCCCTTCTTTGAGAATTGGACAAGGAAATCCTCATCACATATTTGAGTGATGCTTAAGAGATTCGCCTTCAGCCCTTTGATGTATAAGACATCTTTCAATAGAGGTAATCCCGGTATCTCAATAGTCCCTTTGCCGAGAACTTGAGCATGACTCCCAACACCAAACGTCACATAGTCACCAACCTTCTCTTTTGAGTGTCTTAAACAGTGATTTATCTGCTGTCATATGACGAGAACAACCGCTATCAAGATACCATAAGCATGAATTAAATACCTTCAATGAGGTGTACACAAATAGACAAGCATGAGACAAACATTCTTGGCCTTCAAACAGCAATTTATCTTCAATTTCCATGCTTCTGTTAGATTTAATTTTCTTTTTCAGATTATCAACCTTCTCACACAATATTCTATTCTTTCTTTTGTACTTCTTAATCAAAGAGTTTGATTCAGATAGGCTATTGTGTAAGATGTGATTCTTATTTTCAAAATATTTCAGCATGTGAACAAACATCCTAGCATGTTTCTTTGTTTTTAATAACTGTAAGAGTTCATTGTTAGGATACCCTTCAAACACACTCATAGAGTCATTATCACAAACATTTAAACCACAATTCAGCATGGCCTTTTCCATAGCTGCATCCATAGCAAAGGGGTCTAGGATCGCACTTAGGTAATTAAACCATAGCAAGTGCACCCACTCTGATATCAATTGAAAGTTCAAATAGTGTATAAAACACTATGAACGTTTAGACCCCTAATTAACAAAATACCAATTCAAGCTTAATATCAAACAATTAATGTGCGGAATATGAACATAAGATAAATACAGAATTGATAAACAATCTAAACCAAATAAAATCACATCCACAGCAGAAATTAAATGGCAAAGATTAAGAAAAGAGAGATGCAAACACAAGGACAACACAATGATGTGTTATCGGAGAGGAAACCGAAACCCTCGCCGTAAAACCTCTCCACCACCCTCTAAGCGGTAAATAATCCACTAAAGAATGTAGTTGGGATACATGAACAGCAGAAGACCCTCTAAGCCTAATCTACCCAGTGTACCTAAGCCCTCCAAGCTCCTACTCCAACGAGGTTACGCCGAATCTATTTCTTCTTTAGCTTACTGGATTCCGCTATAAACCATAGCATCAACCAATGTGAAATTGGTCCCTTCCTAACTGCTTCCCAAACACTAAATGACCTTCTCATAGATGTGGGTATGGTGAGAAAAAGGTTTTGGTATTGAACCTCTCAAGGATGTAACAATGGAGAGGGTGAAAGTAGAGGAATTTGAAGAGTCTCTATGTGAAGATTGTGGATGAGTCAATCTTGTTTTTCTCTAGGGTTTCTCTCTCAAAATTCTCTCTAGAAGCTCTCTACATTTCGTGGGTATAAGGGGTATATATACTAGGGTGAGAGTGGAATGCGAAGCGTCAATTTTTCAAAACAGAGCTGGCTAGCGACTTGGCCTCGCGAATTGACTGAGCCGCGAGTTCTAGCCGCGAGGTAACTGAATGGCTAGACTGGACTTTTTGTCCTGTAGTACTACAGCTGGCATGACGGTTAAGCTTCTTTGCATGCTTGACACGTGTGCAACTTCTGGCGGCTTGCAAGCCGCGAGCCACCCGCGAGATCCAGTCATGAGTTCCTGCTTCTTTGCACAATCTTGAGCATTTCTTCACACTCTGTCACACACTACCCTTACATGATTCTCACCTAAATACAGGGTTACTAATTGCAAAAATACAAGCAAATTTGGCACGAAATAAAGCCAACAAGATGGTTGATAAAATTCAACCTTACATATATGCATATGAATGAATAAGAATCCTAGCACTAAACTTAGAAGAGTATTGACTGACTTACCATGGCGAGTTCCCTCTTCAATGACATGAAGATATCAAGTTGCCTAGTACGCCTAAGGCCCTCCATGTCTTGGGGGAAAAGTAAAGGTTGCTCTAGGGCCTCGGTGAGGACGGTGGTGTACCCCCTTTGGGACTCCCAGATTGTGGCATCCAAAGGAATGGAAGCACCTTCCACCTCTAGTCGTAGGGCCCAGGAGCACTGCCCTTGGCATACTTCAGCTTCATCTTGGCTCTCCACTTATTTGGCCCTTTTGTCCTAGGGATCCTTAGCCTTCTTTTGTTGCTTGGCCCCCTTTTGAGGTGCCACCTCGCCTTCCTCCTGATCTTCAACTGGCCTTTTTCTCCTCAAGTTCGGAATGGCCTTCAGTCCGAGGTTTGTAGGTGGAGGAGGAGGAGGAAGAGGAAGATAGGGAGGAACTTAGGTCTTGGGAACTTCTTTTGACGTGGACCCTTTGTTCTTGTTTGCCAGAAACCCCTTTAAGCCCGGCCTTGGCTTCAAATCCATTCCTTCTTCTTCGACTTCTGAGCTACTGTCGGCCCGAGAGACAATTAGCTTCGAAGGATGAGCTGTAGAGAATCTGTCGACTCATGTTCAGAATCTGAGAGCTCCACAGGCCTTTCTAGCGCTCTTTCTACCTCCTCGAAGTGAAACTGGTCGATCTCAGCATCAAGAGTATGACGAGAAGAGGCTGACTCCTCTCTCAAAGTAGCTACCTGAGGAGGAGCGCATTGAACGGGCAGCTCAACGGGTGGAAGGTCTCTCTTGGACAAGAACCCCTGCTTAGAGACGTCAATGTGTGCTAGCCTGGAGTCACCATCCCTTATTGCCTAGCCAATGTCCTAGAATATGCAAGACAGGGGCTCATAGTCCAAAATCAAATGGGCTTCCTGTAACTGTCCGTCTTCGCTGATGAATATGTCAGACCTCAACAACTTATTAAGACTCGGTACGTTGACATGGTTAAGTCTCAGAGCGACGTGATTTTTATCTGCAAAAAATCCGAGGAAGAAATTGTGATTAGAAAAATAAAAGCTACTATCCGAGAAGGTAAAATGTTAAGACAATTACAAAAAATATACAGTAGATAAGATGACTAAAATCCTTGCTAAGAGACTTAATCCTAGGATACCCCACCTGGATCTCCCGCCCGAGTTGGGCAATGAAGACCGTCATTCCACTCCTTGGAGACAATAAGGTAGTCATCCTTCATGCCCTTGTTCGACTTAGGAAGGCACGATATTAGCCTGACGACGTCGGATCGGGACATGAGATAGTATCCCGAGCCGGCAACCTTGTGGCACTCATACATGTGAACCACATCATACCACATGAGCCCCAAGCCCATCTGCTCGTTGAGAGCGTCTACGCAACCCAAGACCTTAAATAGGTTAGGGGCACACTGATGGGGGGTCAGTTTGTGGTTAATCAGGTAATCCCTAGTTATCCTACCCATAGGAAGCGTCATTCCTCCCTCTATGAAAGCAATCATGGAAATGACGACTTCACCCGCTTTTCTGTCCGTAAGTATTCGGTCTAGGGAACAATATTCTAAAACCACCCCCTGTAGGATGTGGTACTTGGCCCTAAAACCCTCAATGCCAGTCGGAGAGTTAACTAGATGTTTAAACCTACCCATTTGAACAAACTAAGAAGACACGAAAGAATTTTTTTGGAAAGAAAGAAGGCCGAGGACAAGAAGAAGAATTTAAAGAGACAGAAACTTACAAAAGTAAGTGTGTTAATCCTAATCCCTTAGAAATGATCTTTCAAAAATTTCTTAAGGAAAGAATTATGGAGACTGAGGAATTTAGACTGTTTTATGGGTTGGAGCACTGGAGTTCTCTGGAACACTTGAAGATTTATGAAGTAAAGAAGAAAACGAGTTCCCTTAAGGCTTTATATAGAAGGAGAAAATGAGTGGGAATACTTCCGCTCAAAATTCTAGGAAAAACCTCAGCCATTGGATTAGCGCCTCACCATTGGATGCGGGGAACATAACGCCGCTTAGAGCAATTAGTGACGTCTCGTGGGCTACGAAGCGTCAATAACAATTATGAGGTACAAAAAACAGTACTCCCGCACGTGTGAATCAAGGAATCAGTTGGTCTTATTTATTAAAAATCAAAAACCCACTTTTTCTCCTCTGATGAAAGGGAAAAACCAAAGTTTTGAGGGGCTATTGTAGGGGTAAGGGCCCAGAATCATATATTGGGCCTTGGGTTTTGTCCGAGGAAGTTGAATGGTTCGAGGAGGAACAAGTAGTTATTACGAATTCCAATTTAAAGTCTCATGAGTAAGGAACAAATGGAAGTAGGTCCGAGGAGGAACTCCTCCTCGAACGTGATGAGTACAGCTCAGGTCTGTACTCCAGCAATTAGAGTGACCCGCCAAGAAGCTCCAATGATAGGGACGTATCTCATGAACGTACGAGAAAGAAGGAAACCCAAAAATATCTAAGGGAAAGCTACTACCACCGCATTAAATGCACTATAGCTACTTTTCTGGCCGCATTTATATGGAGAAACCTCTGAACAGTGCTGCCTTGGCTACCGTAACTCACAGAAAGCCAAAGAGGGTGTCCGATGGGACAGGTACTCAAGTAAGGGATCAGATGGTCAACAAGTGTAGGATCAAGATTATCTAAAGGGAGCTATATAATTTGAGAGATCCTCTATGAGAAAAGGATCAGAAAGATAGAGAGAGAACACTGTAGCAATCTAAATTGTTCTTGTATTCAATTGTGACCAATTTATACAAGGTAACCTCCTCGGACTGAAAGTCTATTGATATCAGAACCTTTTATTTGTGTTTGATCTACATTTAATTCAGTACTAGCCGTTGTCCAACTCATTAGGACCTAGTTCTTTGACCCACTCTCTACAAATTTATTGTACTGGGCTTATTAGGCCAAAATCCCATACATCTTGGGCTTGGGCCGTAAATCTAGTCCTTACAACTTTCACAAGACAAATAAGAAATATCAATTACTGAGCAAAGGTAGATATAGTATTTATTAATATGTTGATTAGTTAAACTTGTGATAGCAATAATGATATACAAATTATAAGGACACTTATATTATATTAAATAAAATAAAAATTTTAAATTATTTAATAGTTTTAAATTAAAATAGTTATATACTCAATTATATCTATTGCTTTTAAAAGAAAGTAATTTTAGAATCATATTTTATATTTTTTTTGGCACAATTGTGAATTTGAATGCCTATCATTTACATATAGACTCATTGTTTTTTCTTTACTACTAATTCTCTGTTACATCACAATTACAGTAAAAAAAGTTATAAGGTAAATTGTGGAATTAAATTTTTTCTTTAAAATAAATTGTAAATATTAATTGAAAGTACTTAAGAGTTAAGATATTTGTCACATCACGTTGGGCAAGGTAAAAAAAAGGAATGGCTAAAACTTGTCTACCTTTCCAATGTTATCAGTGGAGGGGCTTTGGAAACACAAATAAAAAAAGAATACAAAAACTAAAACAGAGAGTGGAGACAGACAAAAGAAAAGAGAAAGGGAAAAAAGAAGGAAGAAGAAGAAGGAGAAAGAGCAGCAGAAAATTTGGGGTGACCGGAAACAGCTGCAAAAGATGAAGGCATGACCGGCGACTTCTGTGGGCAACCTACTGCTTCAAGTATGTGGTGCAGCCTTTGCTTAGTCGTCTTCTTCTTCCCTATTTATTATTTTTTCTCCTACAATCCTTTGGTTCCAGATCTGAAAAAAGTCCAAAATGTATGTTGGTGTTAGCTGAAAAGACCGTATAAATTGTTCACGGTTTTAAGAACCGTGTTGTTTGACCACGGTTCACACTGTTCCATGCTTTTTCTTCATAAGAAGTAAGAACAGAGGTGCTTAAGGTTAAAAGAACCGAAATGAAGAGAGGTTCGCTGTTAATCCAGTCGGACCGTATGGTTCGGTCTAAGTTTTAAAACCATATTTTAAGCGTTATGATACATCGATGTTTTTTTCAATTGCCAAAATAAGATGAATGTTTTTTTTTTTTTTTGAGAAACGATATAAGATGAATGTTGTGTGACAATTTAATTTAGAAAACCACTATATGTGTTATTCCTCATTTATACCTATGTACCTAGACCGTTTTGCCAAATTCAAGGTACTCAAATAATTAATTGGTGATGCCAAATTCAAAGTACTCATCTAACACATTTAGGTTACGTTTGGATCCGGCGTTTACTCTCATGTTTCACGCTTGCGTTTTGATGGGCGTGGGACCCATAGCTACAGTGGCAGCAAGTAAACGCGTAAAAAATCCCAGCTGAAACTCAAAATGAGAGTTAAATACGCATCGTTTCATTAAAACATTTGTGCATGTGCAAGTACTCCACTTGGACTTAAGCATAAACACAAAACGCGTTGCACTGTACTATACTGTTCACAAACTCTAACCCACGAAACAGAAGCACAAAACGGTGCATTCTCTCCAACTGCTAAATTTGAGCATTCTACCCTTTCTTCCTCTCAACTACCATGCGGAGATGTCTTCAATTTTAATCAATGTCCCATCCTCTTCCTCTTCAATAAAATGCACCTACCCACCATCATGCAATAAACCATCAAAACAAGAGCTGAAACACGGTAATTGCAAACCCGCACAGAACAAATGAACCCATCCCTTCATGCTTCACTCGAGCTCACCTTCTCTTCGCTTGGGACGTCATTGCTGCCACTATGAGTCTCTGCATTCACGAGTAAGTTGTGTCTAACTTTTCATACTCTTTGATCTGTTGGTGTGTGGATATATTGTTTTCCATGAGGCTTCAATCTGTGGTTTTGTGTTCAACATTTGTGTGTGGTTTTGTGTTCAATGTTTATGTGTGGTTTTTGTGTTTTCCATGACATTAGTATGTGGGTTTCTCTCTCCTTCGTGTAATTTTGTGTGTTTCTCTTCCTGCCTATGTTGTATTTGGATTATATGTGAGTTTACTTTGCATTTTTCATGTGGGCATGCGTAACTGATTTTGATATGCATACACACTATTCGTTGAAATGCCTCAATGAGTATAGAAGGAAGTTGTAGCAAAAATGGGTAAGGGGAAATCGAAGGCCGATGGTAATGAAGTGAGAACTGGGTGGAAAGATCCTAAGGAACTAAAAGCTTATTGTGATTTATTTGTTGCTCAAGTCCTAGACGGCAAGAGGCATGTAGGATTTTTGAGAAAGGAAAGGGTTGATGCAATGATTGAGCAGTTGGGTGAAATGGGAAAAGTGGTGACTTACACGCAGTTTAAAAACAAATGGGATCATCTGAGAAAATAGTGGAAGGCTTGGAAGGAGTGTTTTGGTGGACTGGGTTGGGTTATGATCCTGTAACTGGGATTATTCAGGCCACTAATGAGCGGTGGACCCAAAAGGTTCATGTTAGTTCACTTTACATAATCGTGAAAAACTCAATTGTCTACAACTATATTGTGTTCTAACTACCGGTTGTCCGCATGTAGGCATGTCCCTAGGCATTAACATTTAAAAACAAACCTTTGCCGAATGTTAAGTCCATGGAAATCATGTTTGAAGGCACGGTTGCAACGGGAAAAAATGCATTTTCCACGAGTGGTGAAATACCAAAGGAATACAACGAAGGGTCTGGGGACTCCACTGATAGCAAAGAATTTGTTGACCCCCAATGTGAACCCTTTGTGAACTCAGTTGACCCAACGAAGATTGAAGGCCCAGCATCGTCGAGAGCAAGACCGGTAGTGAATAAGGGGAAAGGCTTGGCAAGCAATGTCCACCTTTTCAGGGGAATTTGCAAGAAACCAAGAAAAAGTATTCACCCATGCAAGAGATGTCTGACTCTTTGAAGAGCATGTCAGATGTTATTGTTGAAAGTAGAAGTGTTAGTACTCATACACCATTTCGCACCACAGCAACTAATGAGATGCAAGCAATTATGGACATGGTGTTGAGTCTTCCTGGGGTGTAAGCGGGTGATCGCCTTCATATGTTCAGCACCTTCTTCTTCGTGAATAACGTAGACGGTAGGAACATGTTTGCAGCTAATGTTCTAGAGAAGCAGTATGAAATGAACCCTCAGTTTCATGTTCTCTGAAGGAAAGGGGATTGTCTATAGCCCGGGTTGCTTATCTTTATGTACTTCTTGGTGTTGTAGTAATCGGATTAGCTTTATGTACCTCTTGCACTCTTTTTTTTTCTTTTTTTTCTTTTTTGTATTGGCACAAACTATATGCTTGCCATGGGTGTGTATGTAAAACAATGGTTACTAACTAATTGTCATCTTTTGTATGCTTACCTATTCCTTTTTCTTATGCTAGTGTTTATAATTGTCATATGTAAGTAAGAGATTTGTTACTAATTAAACCATAGTTCTAATTGCATCAATTTCTACCCCATAGTTTAAATATACAACTGCCTAAAATTATTTTTTGAAATATTTACTGTTTAGGTTGACAGGATTATTTTTTATTTGGTGGTGAGAATTCATTTCTTTTTTTCAAAGCTAGTCTTGGTGGTGAGATTTCATTTCTGGTGAGCACTTTCCAAGCTCACGTCAAAGCTAGACTTGGTGGTGAGAATTCATTTATTTTTTCAATTGTTTTTGATTTCCATTGTTTAATGATGGAAATCATTTCAAATTTTTTTACTTTTAAAAGTGTCTTTCTGGTGATTTCTTTTTCTGAAGAGGTATTAGAAAATTGTTAGTTCTTGCTCTAATATCAAGAACAATTGATGCTATCAGGTTTCATTAGAAACTTTGTAATTCAAATATGTAATCCTAAAAAGGTGGATTTGAAGAACCACATAGATTTATTGTGAGCTACTTGATTGTTTGAATATCTGAACAAAAGTATGAAATTCTTTGTTTAGAAAATATTGTGTTAAGAAGTATCCAGACTTTACTACTGCTGGCTGGATTTGTGTGATATTTGTGTTTTTAAAATATATTTTTGGAAGGGTTTTTAGATAGGAAATTAGGGTAGTAAAGCACAGGTGCAAGTATTGCTGTGCTGCCATAAAAATCTTGTAAATTTATAAAAAAATCCTATAGAGAGATATGCTTAACCATTGTCAAGTGCTAGTGAAATCCAATGTAGTGCATTAACCTTTTGCATGCACTTTTAGTGTAAAAGTTTGTATTTCCTTTTGTAACAAATGGTTAAATTATTTTCTAACAAAGTGTAGTGGCGTATTCTAGCAGCCTTGGATAAGAATGATTACTTCAAGAATAAGAATTTGTTAGAATTTATTTGTAAAGTATTTTCTGGCTTTCAGCCTAAAGCCACACAACTAGGCACCTATAAATAGCCAACTCTCAGCATTTGTATAGGGACTTTATTTTGAATTTTGACAACCATTCAATTTAGAACTGAGTTTTCCAAGAGTGATCTTGAGGAGTTAAATTCCTTAGTTTCCCCTCTTATCAACTTAGCATTCTTTCATTCTTCTTATTGTTTCCTATTTCATCATAGCCAACCCCATTTGAGATTGGGATGGCATATTTGTCCTAGTATCTCATGAGATTAAAACAGTGTCCACCCATCCTATTGTGTCATTCATTCCCTTCTCCTTTTCTAATAAAGTTTTTAATTGACAAGAAAAATACAACAATGCATACTCAATGTTCATGAAACACCCAAAAACATCTATAATGAATGGTTTTATGAGTTCCATGTGGTGTCCAAACTGAAGTCTCAAACCATATATCTATTGTTAAAGGAGTTTACCTCTGTTCTCCCAGCCATGATTGGCCTTCTAGAAAACATTTCTATGCTTTTGGCACCCTGCACTCCAGAGATCAATGCCAACTCCATAATCTGTGGAACCTAAAAGTAGTTCTGGAGCCTTGTACCACAGTGTCACAACTCGATTTGTAAGGGAGCGTTTTATGTTTAGGAGGATAAAAATTTGCAAGCCCAAAATCAGCAATTTTTAACGTTCCATTTTTGTCTATTAACAAATTGAAGGGTTTGATATCTCGGTGCAAAATTCCCTTCTTATGGCAGTGCTGGAGACTAGAAAGCAGCTGCTACATATAACACTTGACCTGTATCAAAAACATCCAAAACATAGTGATGGACTTCACCAAGTGGTGAAATTGATATTAAATTTCTTTGTTCAGAGTAATGGAGAATTATTAACTTCTTTGTAGTTCCCTTGGATTCTTCTCATGACACTTCAGGTCACAAGATGAGTCCCTAATCCCTAACCATCAGTTGGCTTTGCACTGATTGATCTCAGTTAAATACACAAGTTGGACTTTCTAGTAGTTTTTGGTCATGAAACAAATAAAAGGAAATAAAAAATTAGTCTTTCCCGCCTTGCTGAAAACTGCTTTCTGCTACCTGAGGATTGTTAGTCCTCTATGTGTGTGTTTTGTTAACTATCGAGGTATGTGCAGCAGCTCTGATGGATTTTTATTCATGAAAAATGTGAACAAACTACTAATGAGCTCTAGCTCAAATAGCATTTCCTCCCACAATATTGCATGGAGGGTGAGGTCATGAATGTAAAACCCATTGAGTATTAGTTTAGAAGTACTGTTCTTGGAAAAATGTAGGACTTTTGTCTATGTGTGTGCATAATATTAGCTTGGATGTCTTTCTTTCTTGGAAAAAAAATGGAGGACTTCTGATTGGTTATACCATGAGTCTATGTATAAATTGACTATACATCAATAAGCATTTGTTCTTATATTTTCTCTAAGTGGGTGCTTAATAAATTTCACTTTCTCAAAAATCTTTGTACAAAGTGGAGATAGAAATGGATGACACAAATATTGACATTGTGTGGTGTTTTTAGTTATAAGTTTTTCCTGGTTTTGTTGGAACTCAGTTGTCAACTACAAAATTAGCAAGAAACTATAATTCTAGGCACACATATGGATCACCAAACAAACCGGATACAGGGGAACTCATGGCACTTGCTTTAGTTCAATTTGAATGAACAAAACTGAATGCTTTCCAAGTGTCCATCACTTTATATAGTATCAACAAATTCAGAGTGTACAAAAAATTGGTAATGATGCAAGCATAAGTCTGTCAACAGCTACCAGTATAGAGGAGTGGTTTGTCTTAAATATTAGTCAATAGAGTTGTTCCTTATCACAATTGAAATCTCCACATTAGTCAAGAGGCATTGACCCCCTGCAGTACTGTGTAGTTGGCAAATAGGAATGAAGATTTAACAGTAATCTCCACATTTTTTATAAGTTATAGTAAAAATACCATAGCTCACAACTGTTGTGCACTACTCTTCCTTCAAATTAGATAAGGAATGCATACTCTATTGGCCATCATAACTATGGGTACAAAGAAACTAATCTAATTCCAACAACTAGATGACAACTTTAACAATGGGTACAAAAAAAAAAAATTATGTATATTTTTCCTCTTTTTTTTTTTTCTTTTTTCTTTTTGGGTACAAAAGCACCCTAGATCTTCTCGGGTACTGTTCACGGGTATTGTTCACATAGCCCGTGAACAGTATGTGCCACTAGATGATGAATGTTGGCCCAGCAAAGTTTGTGTAGTGGTTTTATGTATACATGCAAACAATCAGGCACTGTTTACTAAGTACTCACAACAATTATATTCATTTGTGTGTTTGTCAACTCAAAAGTAGGATATGATGGGCCACTTTGAGGCAGGAGAGGAAGTAGACATAATTTTGGGTGCTCAGAAAAATTTAAAAGCCAAAAGTTATGTTGGAACTCATTCTCACCAAATGTTGCAAGCTCCACATATCTGTTGTACCTCTTTCCTGGAATTGCCTCATGTAGCTGAACTAGAATCCACAGTGTATAGAGTTGCCAATAGTAAGCAATGGTTAAAGAAAGTATTCCCCAACTCTTGTGGAAGCAGTAAAGATTGAAAACCAAATCAATTAATATAATTTACAATGTTTGTAAATTTGTTACGAGAGCCAATTAGATATAAGGCAGCAAGCTATTGTGCACTAGATCTTCTTGAGTACTATTCACGGGTACTGTTCACACAGCCCGTGAACAGTGAATTGATAATGCCTTAAAATGTATACTTGTTATATATTTATGTGGGCGTTATCTCCTAATTACTATGCTTAATTTGTATAATTAAGCCATGATTTGCATTAGTCCCTATTATTTATTTTTACATAATTTCTTGAATAAGATGCTATTCATTGTGTGTAATTTTCTACTTTCAGGAAATCATGTGAGAAAGATGAGTTTACAGGAATTTGTGAGAGAATGGAGGCCAAATTAGAATTAAAGTGGAGCTAAAGGACCATACTTAAATGTTTAAGGAGGTGCAGCTGAAGTGCTTGGATCATCTACCATGATTGCTTGGAAGCTTCAAATAAGAAAAGAAATCAAAGAGGCAGAATCTCAAAAGGAAAAATCTGATTTGAGCACTGATCGGTATTTTGGGCATATCTCTCTTCTCAAAAATCCAATTGACACAAGGCTAGATGGGTTGGAACCATGACTTAAATATTTACAACTTTCCAGTTTTGAGTTTTTCGAAATTCTCAATTTTTGATGGCCGAAATTAACTCACAAGTTACTGCTGTAAACCTGGACGGAAATTAAAATAGTATAAGTTTTATTTTCTTTGGACACTTAGACATTAGGGTTTTGAAGGGAGGCTAGTAGAACGAATTTTGGGCAGAAAAAACATTGTATTTTCCTTTCTCTAATGAGAGCCTAAACTCTTTGCTAGGGCTAGGGGTTGTGTTTCTTCTATACGGTATAAATATTCAATGTGACTCTTTCTAGGATTTTATCAACAACATATTTGATTGTTCAATTAGATTTCTTTTCATGTATTAGTTCTTCCATGCTTTCAATAAGTTCAATCATGTTTTTCTTATTGTTTAGATGAATTTCTAATAGTTTCAAATAGAAATCAAGTTTTAAAGTGAATGGGTTTTTCTGAAAACTTTTCTAACTGCATTATTAATCGAGGTTATCATGCGTTTTTGAATTGTCTCAGTTCAACCGAATCATAAGTTTTTAATTGTATAAGAACAATCAATTATGAAATAGATATTTTCTTAGATCACAAAGAATTTCATATCGATATAGGGAAACACACCGATGCCCTAGTATTTACATTATTGATTTAAATCAGTTTTTATTATTATTCTTGTTAACAATCACCAAGCAAAAATATTTTTCTTCTTCACCCAAATTGTTATTTAATTATATTGTCTTTGAATTTACCCTGCTCCTTGTGGTTCGACCTCGGTACTCCAAGAATTATATTGCTACGATCTCCTGCACTTGGGAGTGAGCAAGCATGAATGTTGCCACTAGATGATGAATGTTGGCCCAGCAAAGTTTTTCTAGTGGTTTTATGTAGTATTAAGTTCCTTCATTGTTTTATGTAGTAACATGATCATGAAATCCAGTTTTGGTTTTGAGGTTTCTTTGAGATTATTATAGCACTAGATCAATATCATTACTATGATCATTATAAAAGTTTTGGAGGGGTTATTAGATATTGGTGTGGTATGGACTATATCCAATTGATTGCCGAATATGTGTGTATTGGCTTTCCATAGACATAAAAAGAAAGAAGTCTCAAGGTATACAAAAGGATGGATTTGCTAAACGACTCATCTGATTCCCAGCACCAGTAAGTTTCTATACTAATAACTTGTTTTTAGCCTACATATTATAGTATAACTCCAGATTTTGTACATGCAATTAAAGTTGGTAACATATGCAGGGATGCAGACTTTGAGATTAGCGACGACATTGTACTCGTAGCATATATAGCTGGATGTGCAAGTGTCGTAGCTTACGTAGAGACCTATATGACCAAAGTACCGATGCATACGAATATACAAACAGGGTATGAATGGATACAGTATACATTAAACGAATATGAGAAGAAATGTCACAATGCATTTAGAATATCAAGCCATGTGTTTCAACAATTATGTAATACATTGTGCACTAGGTATGGATATGACTGTACCAAAAGAGTTTGCTTGAAGGAGTCAGTGGCAATGACATTGGTGGTACTTGATAATGCCATGGGTAACCAAATGATGTAGGATAGATTTCAGCATTCCGGTGAGACAGTGGATCGACACGTGGCCATGGTAGTTACCTTATTAGCCACGGTTATGGCACCAGACATTATCAAGTCTGCTGATCCTACATTTCGTACCGTGTCATCACATATTCAGGGGTCAGAACGATATTGGTCACATTTCAAGGAACTTTGTGAATTTGGTATCTTGACTTGATTGTATTCAAATTATCTTTATGGTCATACCACGTATTTCATTTTCACATGGCATTTTTGTGGCAATGGTTAGGGTTGCATTGGTGCGATTGATGAGGTTCACATCCCCGTGGTCTTACCACTTGAGGAGCAACACCCATATAGAGGAAGGAAAGGGGCCACAATAGTAAACTGCATGTGCGCATGTGATTTTGACATGAAATTCACATTTGCATGTGTGGGATGGGAAGGGTCAGCGCACGACACAAGGATCTTTTTAAATTGCCTCAATAATGAGAGTGACAACTTCCCAAAACCTCCACCTAGTTTGTAAATAGAAATTTAATTAAAGTATTAAAGTATGTATTATGTAGTGAAAATACTAATATAATAAAAGTGTTCGTTTGCTGGAAAATATTACCTTATTGATTTAGGGTACCCTATGAAGACAGGGTTCCTTGCACCATATAAGGGGGAGAGGTACCACATCCTCGATTTTCAAAGAGGTTCATAGCTGCATCGTCTAGAGGAGAGATTTAATTATCTCCATTCCTCACTTCGTTCGGTCATAGAACGAACTTTTGGAGTTTGGAAGAATAGATGGAAAATTTTGAGAAGTGCCTTTCATTTACGCACTCAAAATTACATCATTGTTGCTACAATAGTTCTTCACAACTTTATTAGAGCACATGACCACAATGACGTCTCACATAGGCATTCTGCATGGGGTACATATGCAAGTAGTGAGGGAGGTCATTACGATGGAGTGGCCGATGTGGTCTCTTACTTGGACGACGATGAGGTGAAAGAGGTTCGGAATAATATCACAACATCGATATGTATGGACCATAAATGATGGTTCACAAACTTCAATGTAATACCATTTTGTATTATGGTGATTTTTTGTTGGTAAGCAAAACTAATGGCTCACAAAACTTGATTATAATACCTTCAATTTATGAAGTTGTATATATCGTTACATGTGAAACTCATCAGTTTTGCAACAGTAGATTTCAAGCTTACAAGGGACTTCTGAATAGAGTCCAATCTAATCTAAATATTACAGTAAACTTAATGGATTTTAAGATTACAACAGTAAACTACAAGGGAAAAAAAAAAAAAAAAAACCCACAAAATCTGCTCTCATTTTTTTTTTAAAGACACCAAGAACCCAATCTATCAATTGCTGGCAAATTGTGTATATATATATTGAAATTGATATATATATATATATACACACACACACATATACAACAACAGAACTTACAATCTCCATCAACTTGGCCATTAACATTATCTCCATCAAACGTCTCCACATTGTTTTAAAAAGTACAACTACATACATATCATAAACTGACTTGCAATAGTATGATTAACATACAAAACAAATGTAATAATACAACTTGCAGTTATTACATACATACACATTCCATTATGGCAAACACATCTGCCTGATTTTGACTTCCCCAAACCTAGTAGACAAGATAAGCAATACTAGAAACATGACCCCCAAGACTACTAGAGTTATTGTCAACTTCTTTGCTTTCTCTTCAGAAATCATCCCATAGATGCTTTCAAGAAGTTCTTGAGTTTGCTACACCTTTGAATTTTTTGGTGTCTCTTTGCTATCTAGTACCAAGGTTGAGACCCTCAAGATGGTGACAAGTTCTGCTTCAATTTTGCTCAGGTCTTGATTTATATGTTCCAAGAATTCATCATAAGAAGATATTCCACTCAAGCCACCGATTAGGTCATTATCATTCCAAATGCCAACACTCAAAGAAGCTTGAATATCCTTTGGCTCCTTACCAACAAGATGGCTTTCTTCAATCTCTAAACAAAGCTACAAGTCCTGTTGGCCATCAAGTTCCAGCACATGAGGCTCAACTTCTATGTTCTCATTCAGATCTTCTTTATTTTCCTGCTTTGGTGTTATAATCCAAACAAGGCTGGGTGCATTTTCATTGCCGACTTCAAGATCCAAACCAACATTTCCAACCAGATGACTTTCTTTCAGAGATATGGCCTGAAACCAAATTAGGCTTCTTCTGATCATATGGTTGGCTGAAATATTTTGTTCTTGAATGAGATTGAGCAAAGATATAAATTTTGAAAATAAAATAAATCCAGTGACATGAAAAGAAATACATTTAAAATAATCATAAGAAACTTTACACATTGATTAAAATAGTAGAGACCTTTCAGGCCATAATAAGACATATATGTAAATTATATAAAGAATCTTATCTGGTTGAACAATCATGTACAAGATATATACAAAACAAATTTATTTAATAAAATCCACCATTTATTTACATGAGCCCAACATCTGTCTTAAACTAATTATATTTACATGAACTTAGTTTGCATAACAAGTGTCGATGTATAGTGGAATCAGTTTGGTCTAAGACATAGGGATAAGCTGGATGGATTGTAAAGCTATCTAATCTCTCTTCCTGTCTAAGCTAGGGTCTTATGAAGCACTTATTTAACATAGCATGTGTGAAATGGTGTCGGCAGCCAATCTCTATGCTTTTGTGATAAACCCTATGGCAGCACTTGCTACAAGGATAGGG
The DNA here is from genome assembly GCA_028535165.1 of Quercus tomentella. Taxonomy (NCBI): domain Eukaryota; kingdom Viridiplantae; phylum Streptophyta; class Magnoliopsida; order Fagales; family Fagaceae; genus Quercus; species Quercus tomentella. The sequence continues at coordinate 17,999,563 of JAPQVY010000111.1, read as the reverse complement.
TTTATTTGGATAAATAAAAAAACTATAACACATAAGACCTAGTGTCACATGAGACCTAATGCACCAGGTGACGCAGCATCAGCTGCCACACTAGTGCAGCACAGCATGCCACCTAGTGTAGTAGCTCGTGCATCAGAGCTGCCCAGACATGCACTGGACCAAGTCAGGTATCAGAAAATCAGTTGCCTTCATGGCAAGCTATTATCATTGAGAATGCATTGAGATACACAAAACATTATGCTGAACATTATGGTACTTGTACTCTTGTAGTGCCAAATATACATTTAATCCTAAACAAAACATGTTTCTTTTCTTCTTTTTTTCCTTTTTTTTTCACAAGCAATTCCAACTACAAGATTAATTAATCAGTATTTCCCAAACCACACACACTAGAGATACACAAGCAGAGAAGAATTCCTAAAATAACCAAAATAAGATTAGATGAGTACCTGCAATTGTTCAACATAAGATAGGTAATTGAATGGTAGAATGGAATCATCAGCCAGGTGAAGGTCTAGAAGACCCCAAATTCCTGCAACTAAAACATAGAGAAGTTGATAAATGCAATTCTGATTCCCACAGAGAACACAAACACAACCTCTGTAATGGCTTTAGTATATATAGGAGCAAGAATTTGTTTTAAGATTTCATAAGCTCTAAGCCATTCATTCTTTTTAAAAACTCCCAAACATAGTATAAAGAATCAAAGAGGAAAAAGAAAAGAAATATGGAACTCATAGTTTTGCACACAGACATACACAAGAGTGTACTTGCACCTACAACTAGATGTACAGTGTTTTACAAACAGAGTTTTTGAGTACACAAACAATAAACAAAAAAATTTGTTATGGATGCCCATAAAAAATGGAAAATCTCTATCAAACAATAAGCTATATAAAAGCAGCAACTGGTAATTTAAGGAAGACAATGCTTGAATCATAATTTTGCACAAGACAATGCTTAATTTTAACAAGGCCATTCCTATGTACCTACCGGAGGAAACAAGCCTAATTTACAAATTAAGATAAAGCAAGAAGTAAAACACATTACTATTGCTGACTAAGATAGTATTACCAATTCAATCAATCAAAACGTGGCCTAAAGATCAAAAATTTGTAAAAAGAAATCAAATGAACCCATAAACAAGAATTGAAATTCTAGCAAATGAGTAGAGAGGACTAAACTTACACTCTATCAAATCAAATGAAGTAAATTCCAGTAAATGAAAAGAAACCCATTAACAAGAACTGAAATTCGAACAAGACAGGATAGAAAATAGTGAAAATAAATTTGAGAACACTCACCTTAGGGAAGTGGGATTCGTTTGTGTTTTGCTTCTGGTTTTTGAGCTCAGGCTAATTCAGCTTCAAGTTTCAAGGAGTACTGTCATGGGTGAGAGAGGAGTGAAATTAGGGAAGAGGGTGAAATGGGTCTATGAAAGGACTGGGTTGTCTTCGCCGGCGTCGGACTGGGTGACATTCCTCGTGGATTTCTCTTCTAAGCTCTTCGCCAACGTCGGACCTCGTCAATTTCTCTGGTGGGTGCGGAACTCTCTTCTTTGGTGGGTGAGGAGTGAATATCAGAGGGAAAAAAAAAGGTTTTTCAACTAAGCTACAGTAAAACGCGACCCTTTTATATTTTCAACTACGCTACAGTACTCACATTTTGCTATAGTATTTTTTAGTTTTCAACAGTATCCAAACAGACTCTTATTTTATTTCACTAAATAATAATATCAAAAGACATTCATAGCTCACCACAGAGTCCAATTATATACAGCAACTCAAAAGTCTTCATAAAATGACAAACCAACAGCATTAACTTTTATTCTCAAAAAAAAAAAAAAACTCAAAAGTCTTCATAAAATGACAAACCAACAGCATTAACTTTTATTCTCAAAAAAAAAAAAAAAAAAAAAAAAAAAAAAAAAAAAAAAAAAAACTTTGGTTCTGATTTATGAAATCAACCATGATTTTCATCAGTGGCCCCACCTTGTCACTGCTGGGATTCAATAGAAAAAACCCATGCCCCTCTCCTTCACTCTCAAAAACTCCTCCGCTACCATTCCAAGCACTCTTTCTCAAAGTTTCACAATAACCCACACCTGTATCTTTCAGCCAATCCTTCTCCGCCACGCAAACCAGCATTTTCTTACCAGCCATCTTTGACAAATTCAGATCCACTTCCGGGTACAGTATCGGATCCTTGAACCCGGCACTACTCGGGTACAAATAATCAATCATTTTATCAGGCTCTTTACCCCCAAAATACGGGTGCAATAAAATTGACCAAATAACATTAGGACCAGCCAATCCTGCAACGCCAGCATGGACTGCAACGTAATGGGCTATATTAGCCCCAGCACTCTCGCCCGCCACAAAAACCCGCCCGAAATCCGCGTACTGGTTCAACCATGGTTCAGGTCCTTGCCCATTTGAGTGGGCTGAAATCCACTGCATCGCGGCCCAGGAATCTTCATGTGCACCTGGTAGAGCATGCTCTGGGGCTAGCCTATAATCAACGGAAATAACGACCACATTAGCTTCTGAGGCTAAGGAAACAAGAAAGTTATGAAAGACTTTCATGAAGGGTGATCCAATACAGAAGGCCCCACCGTGGTAGTGAACGACTAGAGGAAACTTCTGATTTGGGCCGTTGATTTTGGGGATGAAGAGTCTAGCTGATACACCTGATTCGGGTGAAACGACGACGTCTTTGGTTTGGACCCCGGTTTTAGAGTCTAGGCCTGTGGGTACAAGGTCCTGACCTCCGTTGGCAAAACGGTCTGAGTACCTTTCTATTCGACCATCTTTGTAGACTTTGAAAAGTGGGAATTCGTGGGTTGTTTCATTGTCGCTTGAATCCATTGCAAAAATAAAGGTGGTGGGTTAGTTTTTGAGAGAGAATGAGGTATGGGTTTGCAAATTGCAATTTTATTGGGTCTGAAATCGTATCAAATTTGGCATCATCTAATAATATAATAATAATTGCAGATATAAAATTACCAAAAAAACCATGAGGATATTAAGAAGAAGGGTAGCATGTAAAGGGTAAAAATGTAATATTAATGAAAGTGTCAATTTTTTTTTTTTTTTTAGGGAGAGAAAATGTGTCAATTATAAGCAGAGGAAATGACTAAAATGAGATAGGCTTACGTTTTACGTGTACGTTTTAGGATGATCTGTTCCCAGGGCACGCCTACTGAAATGGTGACCAAAACAAAACTCTGTTTTTGAAAGAAAGAGCAACCACCGGATACTATATATTACACTAGAAAATTATTTACATATCAAAAGACATGAACCATAGCCTCTGACTTTTACAATCAAACAAAAGTTATGTTTATTATCTTATTACATGTCCAATAATCTTCTAATAAAAATATTAATTATTGTCCTTGAGATCAATTATTTACTCCATTTTCCTCAACAACAAATATATATATATATATATATATATATATATATATATATGTATATATACACTCCATTTTTTTTGAATCTTGGGGGCAAGGTAATGCAGGGTAGGCATGTAGAAGCAGAATCTATAACACACAATTTCTACAACTCTTCCACAAAACCTAAGTTCTATAAGAAAATTAGGCTAGTAGGCAAAATATTAAAGAAAACATTTCTAACAAACTTTTATTAATAAACCCATAACAATAATCAACCTCTCTATAAAAAGTATTTATAGGAATAGAATTCCTCCTACTTTTTTTAGGGAAAAAATAATTATAAACCTACTTCCACTTAAGAAAGGAAAAACAATTTAACTAGGAAAAGAAAAAACAATTAAAATCCTAGTTCAACTAGGAAAATAATTTTAATTGAACTTGTAAAAACAAATAAATCCTAATTCCACTAGAAAAGAAAAAAACAATATAAAATATTTTAATCTCCTTTAACCAGTTTGCATCATTCTCTCGAGGTTTGGAAAAACTCGTCCTCAAATTTTGTGGCAATCTTCCACAATCAATTGGAATCCCGAATAATCCTCTCCATTCTATCCTTCTATGCAAGATAAGACGAATCAATATGCTACTTATCAATCTTTTCTCACTCATAATAAATCTTGATATACGAATTTTTATTCTTGACCTCTTTTGCCATGGTGGGATACACGAAACAAGTACTAAAAAGGAATCCATGCACACCTCCATAAATTTCATATTGCCTCCTCCACAAAGATTACTTAAAATCACTCATTTATGCCTCTTGTTGACTTCTATCAATTCTTGTTCAATAAAATCCTCCCAGAATGGATCAATAAAGTTTTCCATCAATCATTCCAAATTAATATTAAATATACTATCAAAAAAATTTTTGTTGAGAAGCTCATCAACCTCAATGAAATCATAGTGTTTAAGGTGTTCAAGTTCAAACTTTAGTAAATTGAAAATTCATTCATCAATAGAGAATTCATCTATTGATGAACAAACCAATTGTACCGACATATGATTGAAATAAAAGAAATCAATAACCTCTTGTGCTTTAATGATGAAAGTCTCATCGATGATGTGAGTTATGGGCTCACCTTGTATGTATATGACTTTATTTTCATCAAGCTTAATCTTGTCTCCTTGACTATAATCTTTAGGATAATCATCATAAATTGGTAGACAATCCCAATTTACTGCACAAACTCTTTCAATGTATTCATCATCCTCTTCGATATCACAGTCCTCCTCCTCAATATCAAGATATTGAGATCCTCCTCCTCCTCCACAAAATATGGATTTGGATGGCAAGTTTGAGGTCGATTCCCAACAACTAAGGTGGTGAGCTGCTTTGAAAGTGCATCAAACCACTCATCTGTTCGTTAAAAGAACACCTCTAATTGCGCATCGCATGCATACACGTCATTTATGGCAACAAGTCTTCCCCCACATGCTCTTCTTTGTGCTATCATAAGAACCTAGCCTTGCTTTGATACCAACTGATGCAACGTAGGCGTGTAGACGTAGAATCTATAACACACAATTACTACAACTCTTCCATGAAACCTAGGTTCTACAAGAAAACTAGGCTAGTAGGCAAAATAATAAAGAAAGCAATAAAGAAAACAATAATAAATGCATAACAATAAGTTCTACATCTCTAACGAACTTTTATTAATAAATGCATAACAATAATCAACCTCTTTATAAGAAGTATTTATATGAATACAATTTCTCCTACTTCTTTTAGGAAATGAATAATAAACCTACTTCTACTTGAGAAAGGAAAAAAAAAAAAAAAAAAAAAAAACCAGGAAAAGAAAAAACAATTAAAATCTTAGTTCAACTAGGAAAAGGATTTCAATTGTGCAAGTGTTACACCTTACTGAGCACAGTTTTTAAGAATTGGACACAAATATTTATGATTGACGAGTTTTAGTGGTGAGATGGTATGCAAACCTTCTCTAAGTTGTGCACGTATCTAACCTAATATCTGAATCAATACATATTAGCCCATTAATCACCACAATTAAAAAGAATAAAAGAGTCTCTCTCCTTTTCAATATGGGATTAAACATTCCGCTAACTCCTCATCTTCCATATTAACTTTCACATCTTTACATTTGCGTTATCATATAAATTCATTTTAATTAATTAATATTAAAATGCTCCAACACATTGTTACTTGAATCCATTGTAACAAAAATGTGGTGGGTGAGTTTTTGAGAGAGAGAATGAGAGATGAGTTTGCAAATTGCAATTATTGGGTCTGAAATTTAATACAATGATATAGCTTTAGGATCATAAATTATTCTACAATTTTTTTGCTACAACTCTAACATGGCAGATTAAGAGTAGTTAAGCATCACTTACACATGGAGCTACTATATTTTATTCACCAATCACACTCTGTCATGTTATAGTTGTGGAAAAAACTTTTAAAAAATTCTGTTGTACTAGACTTTTTCATATAATCTTTTTCCTTTTTTTTTTTTTTTTTTTTTTTTTTTTTTTTTGCTGAATGACTTTTTCATATAATGTGTGATTTGTAACGAATCAAAATTAACATAATACTAATAATAATATTATAAGAAATGTCAATTATGATTGACGAGTTTTAGTGGTAAGATGGTGTGCAGACCTTCTCTAACTTGTGCACGTATCTAGCCTAATATCTGAATCAATATATATTAGCCCATTAATCACCACAATTAAAAAGAATAAAAGAGTCCCTCTCCTTTTCAATATGGGATTAAACAATCTGCTAACTCCTCATCTTCCATATTAACTTTCATATCTTTACATTTACGTTATCATATAAATCTATTTTAATTAATTAATATTAAAATGCTCCAACACATTGTTACTTTTTTTGAGAAGGAAGTCTTTCATTTGATAAAATTAAAGCGTGGCCAAATCAGCTTGAACAAAAGGTAAGGTGCGAGATGGAACATCCTCCATCCACACGGTACAATTTGGTGTGATCAAAGCTAGCTTAGCTAAACTATGAGCAACTTTGTTGCCATCTCTCCTTATGTGAGAGTATGACAATTCTAAATACAAACCGGAAAATAAAGAAACATCATTTATCAAAGGTGCAAAAGAAAGTAACCCATTATCTTTGTTCCTCAAGGCCTTCACAATCACTTCTGAATCACCCTCCACGATAGCATAGTCCACACCAATTTCACTGCCAAACTCCACAGCTCTGCATGCAGCAATTGCCTCCACTTCCACGGGCTGGTATGCCTACTCCAATTGCTGAGTTAATGATGCAATTACCTCTCCATTGCAATCCTGAATTACCACTCCAACCCCTGCTTTGTTGTCTGCACTTGAGATGGCTCCATCATAATTTATTTTATATATATCCGGTGGTGGTGCTGTTTGTAAGACAAAATTCAGAGTGCAGCGGAAACAAAGTAACATAAACATACCTTCAGCCATAGTTGTTTAAGTGTTTAGAGAAAAAGAAGACTCACTATACGATAATAGTGTTTGTAAAAGGTGTCTTCTAGTCTATAACCTTTACTTTACATATTTCCTTTTGATGGAGACAGGCTATATATAAAGGCTAGACTAGGGACCCTTTTAAATTAAGATTCGTTTCATAACCCTCCTTCCATCAAGGAGTTTAAAACTAGTAACTTCAAGGTGTTTGTTAACCAAAGAGGTTATACCAAATGAGAGTTACTTAGAAATTGTTATTCACCATAACGTCTTTCACAAATAAAATCTTTAAGACATGAATTTTCATTTATCACTTAAATGTGGGCCACATAAAGTTTTCTTAAAATCTTACACTGTCCACTTTGGTATTGGCTGAGGTCTGATCGGGTTTGGCATTGGATTGGTAGCTCTTATCTCATCCCAGCACTCTTGGGCAGCTTGTTTCAGGTTTTTTGTAAGGCAGCAAGGTTGCTGCATACGTGATTTGTTTCTTTGGTTCCATATCTGCCATACTTGGATAGCAAAGAGCTCAGGTGACTTTTCATTCTCTATTATCCATCTGCATAAATGCTTGAAGTCCTCAAACACCTCCCTTGTCCGAAAGCTCCATCTATCTCCATCCCAAACCTCATCCAAACCCGAACAACCCCATAGAGCATGCAACGAGTCCTCACTGTTTGAAGAGTACCGGTCACATGTTGAGTTGTCTATGATTGTTCTTCGGTTCGGGTTTAGTTTTGTTGGGAGAGAGTTTCTGCATGCTCTCCATACCATGTTTTTATACTTGTTTGAACTCTCAAGGACCAAATGCATTTCCAAAAATTTCTATCCATGTCCGGTTGTGAATCATCCTCAGCCTCTGCCTCTAAATCCTTGAGCAACCTGTAACCTGATTTACATGTAAACTACCCATTTGCCGTGAAGGGCCAAAACAAAGAGTCCTCATTTGGGCTGCGTGCTAATGGAATCTTTTTTGCAATTGCCGCTTTAGCTGGTACAAGAATTCCTTCCAACATTTCAGCATCCCATTTTCCTGTGTTCTCATCTATTAGACAATCAACCGTGGCATCCTCCATGGACTCAATGATTGGAGAAGTAACTAAAGGTAGATGTTTACTTGGGAGCCAGTGGTGCTGCCATATTTTGATGTTTTTCCCATTGCCAACCCGAAACCTTGAACCCATTTTGATAACCTCCCTTCCTTTCAAGATGCTTTTCCAAGCATATGACCCTTATGCCGAATCATTTGCTTCCATGAATGAGCAATGAGGAAAAAATCTTGCCTTGAATATCCTGTAAAAAAGAGTATCTTTATTATGTAAAAGTCGCCAAGCTTGCTTGGCAAGAAGCGAGTCATTGAATAATGCAAGGTCCCTAAACCCCATTCCTTCATCTAGCTTCGATTTTGTCAACTCCAACCATTTAATCCAATGTATTTTTCTTCTATCCCCTTCCTGCTCCCAAAAAAAAATTTTAATCATTACTTCAATAGCATGACAAAGTCCCAAGGGTATTTTGAAACATCCCATGGTATATGTTGGAATGGCTTGGACAATAGCTTTGATTAGAACTTCTCTACCGACTTGAGACAAAAGCTTTCCTTCCCACCCATGTAATTTTCTCCATACCCTCTCCTTTATATAACTAAAGCTTGCTTTTTTTCCCCTTCCCACCAATGAGGGCAGCCCCAAATATTTCTCATAGAATTTTATTTCTTGCACCCCCAACACTCTATCTCTTGCCTAGTGTCATCTTCAGTGGACTTGCTAAAGAAAAGACATGTCTTTTCTCTATTGATTTTTTGCCCCGATACCGCCTCGTATTCCACCAATATTTTTAGCACATTACCACATTCTTGGGAGTTGGCCTTGCAAAAGAGCAAGCTGTTATCTGCAAAAAATAAATGGGTTAGTTTGGGGCCTCTCTTACAAAGAGAGAAGTCGTTGATTTCCTTTGCTCTTACTGCTTTTGTGATTAGGCCATGTAGTCCTTCCGTGCATAAAAGGAAGAGGAAGGGGGAGAGGGGGTCCCCTTGCCTTATGCCTCTTGTTGGATTAATTAGCCCCTTCGGTTCACCATTCACTAGAATTGAGTATGAAACAGTACGAACACACTCCATAATTAATCCAATCCACCTTGTGCAAAAACCCATTTTCTCCATCAGTTTCTGAAGATAAATCCACTCCACTCTGTCATATGCTTTGCTCATATCTAGCTTAACAGCCATAAAACCTGTTTTTCTTGAGTTATGGTTTTTCATACAATGTAAAGTCTGAAAAGCAACTAAAACATTATTTGAAATAAGTGTATTTTTTGCAAAAGCAGATTGATGCTCAGTTATAAGTTTTAGCATGAATTTTTTTAATCTGTTTGCTAGGACTTTGCAAAAAATCTTATACAATACATTACATAGGCTTATAGGTCGATTTTCAGAAACTAAAACAGGATTTCACTTTTAGGATTAAAGTGATGAAGGTATGATTTATTGGATGAGGCAATTTACCTGAATTCAGCCAGGTGAGTATTGTGGATGTTACCTCTTGGTTCATCAACCCCCAAAAATGTTGGTAGAATAAAGGTGACATCCCATCCGACTCTGGTGCTTTTAGAGGCGCCATTTGTTTGAGTGCTTCATGAATTTCTCAATCCATGAATTCACCTGTTAGTTGCTTATTGATCTCATTTGTAACTAGCTGTGGAATGAAGGAGAGTGAATCATCCCCCAAAGCCAGATTGCATGTGGTAAACAATTCTCCAAAAAAATCAACAAAAATGTCTCCAATCAAATCTGGTTGCTCATGCCAATTCCCATCTCTGTCTTTAATTCCTCGAATGGTATTTTCCCTAAATCGCTGAGTTGCTTTGGTGTGAAAGAACTTGGAATTGCTGTCACCGTTCTTCAACCATAGCAGTCTTGATCTTTGGCTCCATAATCAGGTTTCTCTATCCATGAGTACATGAATTTTAGCTTTTAACTCTCTAAGCCGAGAATTATCTCCCCTCCTCATTGCCTCGGCCTCAACTTTAGCTAGCAATTTTTTTTTCTCCTCCAACTCTCTCCTCACATTCCCAAAACAATTTTTCTCCTACCACTTCAGGTCTTTGCTGCACTTTTCTATTTTTTTCAAAATGTCACCTTCCTCTCCATTCCTCCATGCCACTTCCACTGTTTCACCATAGCATGAATCAGACAGCCACATCTCCTCAAAACGAAACACCTTTTTCCTAGATGGATCCTCCAAACCCGAAAGGTTGATAAAACTAGGTACATGGTCTGATGATATACATCTAAGATGAGACACCTTTGAAGCTGGATATTTTAGAAGGAACTCATTATTCACCAAGCATCTATCCAACCGTTCCCAAATGTAGTGACCATCAGTAAAATGTTTGCTCCAAGTAAATTTGGACCCTCAAATCCCAAGTCAATGAAACCGCATTCATCAATAACATCTCTGAAGTTTTGCATTTGAGTGTGACCCCTCAAAACTCCCCCCAATTTTTCATCCTCTTTGCTAATTTCATTAAAATCACCCGCACAAAGCCATGGGATGGATGGCCTATTGTTTAACCCCCTTAATTTATTCCAAGCTTCCATTCTCCGATTAGTTTTAGGCTCTCCATAAAATCCAGTGAATCTCCATTCTGTTTCCATATTTTTATCGAATATTGCATCAATAAAATACCTATGAGAATCCTCAATAGTTACATTTGCATCTCGCTTCCAGAATAGCACCAAGCCACCTCTTCTCCTCTCACTGGAAACTTCCCACTTGTGATCAAAATTTATGCTGTGAAGAACTTCATCTAGCCTAGCTTCATCTGCCCATGTTTTGACTAGAAACACAACAAATGGATCTTTTGCCCGGATGATATTTCCAAGCTCCTTCTCTGTACGTAGGTTCCCAAGCCCACGACAGTTCCATAGTAAGAGATTCATGATTGTTGGCAGGACTGATCATCAGCCTCCACCACTTGGAAAGAAAACTCATCACCATTCTTTAAAACCTTTTTTTTTTTTTTTGCTGCAAGGTAAGTCTGAATAGTCACCCACTACCGAGAAATTCCTCTTACATGCACCTGTATAATCTGATTGACCAGTTTTCTGAGTCGTGCTTGCTCTATCCAACCTTGTCCATGTGCTGATTTTTTTTGGTGCCCTAATAATCTCATGCTTCTCACGTGACAATGAGTCATGTGAATAAAGTTGATGACTAGGTTGTAGTTCAGCCGCCGCTTGGGATTGATTGTGCTGTTGTGATTGATCCGAGGCATTAATTGAATTAAACCCACCAGTATCCGTTGAAGGAAAATCACATCTGGCTCCAGACTTTTCGGTCATGATTGTCTTAGTATCTGCTGTATTAATTGGCTCCGGATTGTGTGGAATTTTTTTTAGGGACGTGGACTTGATTATCACTACAGCCGTTTCGGGATTGAATAGACTCCATAAGTGTATCCGTTACCTCCAATAAATGAGACTTTACACTTTCAGATGTTGCCAGGTTGTGCTCCACCACATGCTCCTCCGTTGGTGGTGGCTCATCACTGGTTGGGCCCTCCTGTTCAGATCTGGTCTCGCTAGCAGATGGCAGTGTTGTCTTGCGCTTAGGAGAGTAGAAACCAAGAGATGCAGATTGACTTCTCTTCTAATTTGTAGACAGTTCAAGATCACATTCTTCCTAGACGGTGAGAAAGGTAGTGCTCGTATGCTTGGACCAAACTGTCGTTGATACAATCCGCCACCGTGAGGCAGCAAGAATAAATTCCTGTCGCTGTTGATCTTTGCTAAGAACAAAATCAGAATTTCCCTTTCAGACAGGGAAAAGGAGTTCCAATTTTTTATGACTTCGTCCCTCTAAGAAGACTAACTCTGGTAGAAAAAGAAATGTGTTTCCCCCAACCCCAAAAAAAGAACCACTAGCTCTAGCAGCAAACTTGTTGCCACCGGAGAATAGAAAACTCCTTCAATAAAAGGGACAGAACTCCTTGAACTCCTTCAACAAAAGGGACAGAACTCCTTCAACAAAAGGGACAGATGTTATAAATACATTGTTACTTGAATTTATTGTAACAAAAATGTGGTGGGTGAGTTTTTGAGAGAGGGAATAAGAGATGAGTTTTCAAATTGCAATTATTGGGTCTGAAATTTAATACAATGATATAGTTTTAGGATTACAAATTATTCTATTACTTTTTTGCTGCAACTCTAACATAGTAAGTTAAAAGTGGTTAAGTATCATTTATATATGGATCTACCATATTTTATTCACTCAGCACACTATCTCATGTTAAAGTTGTGACAAAAACTTTTAAAAATTCTATTGTCCTAGACTTTTTTCTTATAATATTCTTTTCTTTTCTTTTTTCTTTTTTTCGATGAATGACTTTTTTCATATAATGTGCTGTGATTTGTAAAGAATCTAAATTAGCATAATACTAATAATAATATTATTAGAAATGTCAATTTTTTTTTTTTTTTTTTGATGAAAAGAAATGTCAATTATAAGTAGGAGGAATGACTAATGAGATAGGTGCACGTTTTACACGAATATTTTAGGATCATCTGTTCCCAGGGCACGCCAACTAAAATGGTGACCAAAATAAAACTCTGTTTTTAAAGAAAGAACAACCACCGGATACTATATTACACATGGAAAATTATTTAAATATCAAAAGACATGAACCATGATAAAGCCTTTGACTTTTACAATCAAACAAAAGCTATGTTTATTATCTTATTACATGTCCAATAATTTTCTAACAAAAAATATTAATTTTTGTTGTTAAGATCAAGTATATACACCATTTTTTTAAAATCTTAGGGGGCAAGGCTTCTCTATGCCCTAATGTAGCTCTGTCCCTGATTGTCACTGCATTACTGATACAAAAATTCTAGGACTACAACTGTACATCCTAGAAGTACTCTTATGTTTGGTATGCTGTAATAGCTCCTATAATGAATTAATCATTCATGTGTAATAGCAATTCGGTCATTTGGTTGCATCTTTTTTTTTTTTTTTTTTTTTTAATACAAGATAGAATTTCTACTCTAACCTAATTTAAGTGTATACGTGTGTGAAACTCCCTCTTGGAGACTTGAACCCCGGCCTTTGCCCCCCACACCCCACAAGCACTTATACTTGTAGAGTGACCATCGCACCAAGGGTATGCGGTGGTTGATTGCATCTTTATTACAAGGATTAGTTATTACATTGGAATAAGTATTCTTTAAATTGAAAAATAACTATTTCTCTTTAAAATGAATGTAATAATTATTCCTTAGTGCATATAATAGGTTTTAAAATTAATATATTTCCAAAAATATAAAATTTCCTTATACATCATCTTTTACAAGCTTTCCATATGTAACAACCAAATTTATAATTAGTAATATTTTTTCCATTACAATGTCTTCTATTTCTAATAAGAAAGATTACTATTCCTAATGTAATCTACATTCAATGTACTAATATATTATACTAGAAAAAAGATATCTTATATATTATACACACATTGGGTTAGAGTATCTCTCACCACTGTATACAATCCAAATATTATTGAATACCCTCTAATTTATAGCCTAGGATACAACAAATGTGATTTTTAGCTGTGGTTAAAACCACGAACCTTAAAAATGTAAAATCATAGTTAAAAATCCAAAATGTTTGTACCAATTGTTTTTATGCGCGTAACTAAAACTCTCTTGAAAAGAACATGAGAATAGGTCTATTAACGACACATAACAGAATTTTTGGTATAACAAAATTTATTTTAACAATCATCTGTAACAACGATTATGAGTACTATAGATTGCAAAAAGATCTTTCACATGAGGAATAGCTACGATTTAAAATCATCGCTAAAGAACCACTTAGAGCACTTGTAACAGTGGTGCTACAAATAGCTATTTGGAGCTACAGCAATGGAGCTATAGCCAAAAAATTTGGCTTCTCAGCTACAGTGCACAACTAAAGATAGCTGTGCACTGTAGCTTGTCGGGGACGTTTTGCGACAAGAGCCGAAAATGCGAGAATGGCCCAAATCTCTCCTTGGGTTCTTTAGAAATGTTTATTGTGGAGAATCAAGCCCAAGATTCCAAATGTATAATGAACAAAAGGCTAATGGTGCTTTAACAAGAGAGAATCAAAATGCTAATAACAAAAGTGTAGAGAAAGTATAAAAACATAACAGGTCTGAAACTTCGACCCACAATCACCAAGAAGGGGAAATTGAGAGAAGTTGTGAGGAAGAGAGGGAAGCTCCCCCTGTACCCATATTTCCACCCCTAAGGTTCGAAATTGTGAGAATGTTTCCTAGCTCGGTGGATTTTTGCTCTCAAATTTCAGCTCTATGGGGAAAACGTGGTTCAACAAGTTTGAAACTACAACCCACAGTCACCGAGAAGAGGAAATTGAGAGAGGTTGTGAGGAAGAGAGGGAAGGTTCCCCTGTACCCATATTTCCACCCCTAAGGTTCGGAATTGTGAGATTGTAGATTGGCAGAATGGGTTTTTGCTCTGAAGTTTCAGGTCTCTAGGTAGAACGTGGCTAGTTGATTTTGAATCTGATTGGGGCCTTTTGTATTGAACTTGGGGTGCTCTAAGTGACTGGTTTTTGGTCAATAGAAGAGGCTTTGAACCCTAAGGTCTCAATCAAAGAGGTTATGGTCAGAGTTGCTTTAATTGGGTAAGAGAGTTGGCTTGTTTTTTACATAATTTGGGAAATGGAGTGACCTAAATTCATGGGCTAATGTTTCCTAGACATGGCAAGCCCTTGGAGTCTGCATTTGGTTGTTGCAGCAAACAAGGCCAGCCACTTAGGGTCAGCTATGTGTTTTAGGCAAAAAAAAGGTAAAGCAGAAAAGTTGGGCCACAGTCACCCAGAGTATAAAAGCTGTTTTGGAGTGGAAATTTTATGTACAAGACTTCCTCCATGAGCCTGGGGTGCTACCAATGTCCCTTGCCCACTTGGTAGCACGCATGGGCTGGGAAAGTTCGAAAGGAACCGACCCATACCCTTTGAACCACACTTCCTTAATTTCCCTAATAAGTCGCATGGGCTTGGGTCATGCTTAAAAGAATAAAATATAATATAATACATGAATTGAACTCACAATGAAGTCGGGCTTGGTTGAATCGGGCTTGTAGAAAATGTGTCACGAAAATGGGTATCAACATAGCTCAAAGGTAAAAAAAATTATTTTATTTTGTTTTGTGTTCACACTGCTGGTTTGAATATTTGTGGTTTTTTTTTTTTGGTAGTGGGATATATTATTTTATTGTAGTAGATATATTATTTTATTGTGTTGAAAGTTAAAATAGATCCACTGCTGCGGTAAGTGAGTAGGTAAAATAGATAAAGTAACTTTTTGTGATGCCAAATAGCTAAAAATATAGCTCCACTGTAGTGGATGCTCTTATAGTAAGGATTTTATTTGTACCTACAACTACTTAAGCATTATGATATATCAATGTGTTTCCTAATTGAGTGAATTTTTTTAGGCGGCATTATATAGAACTACTATCCCTATATGCCCAAGGAATCACAAGATTCACAGCCGTACACTAACAAAAATTGAATTCTCTTTTCTATAAAAATATCACACTAGCCCTCTATCTAAAGCAATGAAAACCTTAGGTGTAGACTGTGTAGTGCTAGACTCCTTAACCTAATCCATAAACTAATTAATTTGGGATGCCAATTGCTTCCAAAGAGATCAACACAAAACTCTAAGAAGCATCATCTTTTTCTAAGATGATCATTTATTGTAAATTGTTGGTGCAAACACAATAATAACGGAAATAACACAAAGAGAAACTAAATAAACTTTTAAATATTATTTATTTGAAATTAAAAAATATACAACAATATTTGAACTGAGGCGAGTCACTTGTCTCCCCCAAGATATAATAGCCCAACAAATGTCGTATGACTAAAATAACTTCTCCACAAAGTGTTGAAACTCAAAACTCCATCAGAAAGAACACCCTTCCGTACCAAGAATCCCTCCCAGATTAATTTTGATTAATTATGGTAATAATTCTAATGTAGTGGGTTTTGCAAGTTTAATTGCTAGATATAATGCTGATGGGCTAGAGTTACACAATTAATGGATGAGATAAGAAGTTTCTAAAGAATGAAAATGTTCAAACAGATAGCCACCTCCCTTCACCTTCCCTTACATACGTATCTAGCCAATATCTGAATCAATATACACATCAACCCATTAATCATCCCAATTAAAAAGAATAAAAGAGTCTCTTTCATTTTCAATGTGGGATTAAACATTTCACTAACTCCTTATCTTTCATATTAACTCTTATATATTTAGATTTATATTGTCATATAAATTCATTTTAATTAAATAATATTAAAATGCTCCAACATAAACCAGCTTGGCTAACTAGAATTACTGTGACAATTTTTTACCATCTCTTAAGTTAAGAAAATAGTTTCACCTATATTCCTCCCATGAATAGAGGTAGTTTGATTAGGACTAATAAAATCAGGAATGCGTAGTTAGCTTTATTAGTAAGAAGCTTGATCAAGCATTTGTACACAATATTACAACAAGAAATAGATTGAAATCCTAGAACTCACCATTTATTCATTTAGGGTATGTTTGATTGGAGATGAAATGGAAATGATGAAAAAAAAATGGTGAGAAAATATTTTAGTAGGCGTTTGATTTGAAGGAGGAGAGTAAAATAATTTGGTGGGCCCAGGTATTTTCCACCCGGGCCCACCAAAATAAGATGACTACAAATCGGAAAGAAAATAGGGAGGAAAACTAAGGGTCTGTTTGGATTGAGCTTATTTTTACTGAAACTGAAAATACTGTAGCAAAATATTTTTTAAATGTGTGAATAGTACCGTGGGACCCATTTTTAATGAAAAAGTTGCTGAAAAGTGGAATTTGTGGGTCCGTGAACAGTGCACGGATCACTGTTCACCCTAGAAAAGTCAACATTTGCAGCTACTGTTCATGCAACAGTGCATGAACAGTAGCTGCATCACTCCTAACACGCGTGAAAAAAAAAACAAAAAAAAAGAAGGAAGAATGACGCGTTTACTGCGTTTACTGTAGCGTTGATCCCATGCCCAAAACGCAAACGCTGAAACACAGTAAAACGTCCAAACCAAACGGGTACTAAGAATGAACCAAAAATTACCATTTCGTCCTTACTTACCAACACCTGCTTCGTATTCTTACTTTTTCTCTCATCAAAACATAATCTTCTTCTGCTTCATTCATTCTTTGCCAAAGCTTTTTTCTTTCATTGCCTATGCTTTTTTTTTCTTTTCTTTTTTCTTTTCGTTCTTCTTTCTTTGCCTTTTGTTCTCCACTAGTTTCTAGCTAAGAACGAAAGAATGCTAGTTATTGAATCTAGATTTTGATGTGTCTGGATATATATTAATTAAAGATGTGTTTTGGTTTTATTTTATGTGGTTGTGGTTTAATTTGAGCCAATCACTACTCCTTTTTTTAATTTTAATTTTTTTTGTTGAGAAACGTCAGCCACTATTCTTATCTTCTATTTAATCTTCTTTCCAATGTGATATCGCTTAGAATTAGTAAGGTGGATGCTCTGGCTTCGGTGGAAGGCCTATAATAGCAAACACGCTGTCAAAAAAGGGACCGGAGAAGACCAACCAAACCCCCTCCGATGGCAAAATTAGTCTCTCACAAGAATGGAATTCCAACTTTTTGGGAGTCAAGTCTTAGAATGTTCTTACCTTCATTTGGTTTAGACCGGTCCTTTATATAGAGACCCTAGGACGGTTATTTGTCCAATAACTTCCCCAAGATTTGCGGAAGCCAATGAGTCCGGAGATAACTTCCTCAACGGCTACTAAAGTTGTAACTACTAACGGAAGTTAACTCATTCGAGGAATTCATAGCGATAGCTACGGGTTTAGTAACCGTTCCAAAGGGTCGAAAGTTTTCTAAGTGTTGCGTGTTCGTCCGTCCATTGTATGTCGATTTGGTCGTCCCTGGACATCTGATAATCGTCCATGGATGACCTTTATGGACGAATTTATCGTCCATGGGGGACTTCCTTGTTCAAGAGCGATATTATCATCCATGAAGAACTTTTGTTCTTCTGGGGT
Organism: Quercus tomentella; assembly: GCA_028535165.1. NCBI lineage: Eukaryota > Viridiplantae > Streptophyta > Magnoliopsida > Fagales > Fagaceae > Quercus > Quercus tomentella. Next base: position 17,981,560 of record JAPQVY010000111.1, on the reverse strand, counting down.
GATTCTTGATCTTGCTTGCTCTATTGGCTTTGGACGATCCTTTTGGACGAACTGAAGTTAGACTAATTTTTCACTTTCCCATCAATTGCCCCTTTGTTCAAAGGGTCGTCCAAGATATTGTCATGATTCTAATCAAAATTTACTTTTTTGTGAGCCACGCGTCGCGAAGTTGTTAGGTGGCCAGTCGTGTCGATCTCATTTCCTAAAGGAACCGCCACGTGTCAATTTTTGAGTGGCGAGTGTCGTTTCAATGACATTGCTGCTGGGGCCTATAAATAGTGCATTCTCTTTCATGCCCCTTACTTTCCTCTCATTTTCCCTTCTGCCATCTCGTCCAAGAGCCTCGTCTAGCTCTCCTCCTAATTCTATCAAGTATTTCCTCTCCCTTTTTAGGCTTTCTTCTTAAATCTTTCTACATTTCAACCATGTCTTCGTCTAGTATTTTAGAGAATGAGATAGACGAGTACCAGGACGATTCTTCTGCGAGTGAGGGTAGTGTAGGTAGCTCATCCTGTAGTGATTCCTCAGACGAGCATTATTCGTCTAGGGTTCCTGGCATTCCCTTGGAGGAATTTCAGGAACTACAACATAGGATGGCTTCTGGATCTGGGGCTAGCTCGTCCAGACAGCCACCTAGCCTTCCTCAAGACGAGGAGGAGGACGAGGAGGATGTCATTTATAGTTGTGCCCCAGAGGTAGCATCCACCTTAGAAGCTGCCAAGTTAAAAATTCTTGTAGATAGATATCAGATTCCTGGAGAGCTTAACCCTCATCTACCCAAGGCTGGAGAATGGTGTTGTTCTTCTTCCTCTGGTTTAGGGGTATACACTTCCTACCTTTTAGCTACCCTTAGGTGTCCTCTAAATTCTTTCTGCAGAGACCTCTTCCAAAGGTTAGGTATTGGACCTAATCAGCTCAACTCTAATGGCTGGAGGACGATAGTTGCCATGCAAGTGCTATGGCGTGAGGCATTGGAAGGGAATTGCCCAATTACAGTGGACAACTTCCTTTACTGTTATAAGCCCTCAGAGATAAAGAAATCTGCTGGTTTTTACCAGTTCTTGTCCAAGGGCTCTTATTACAGTTTAATAAAGGGTCGTAGCTCATCTGACCAGCTCTGGAAAAAAGAATTTTTTATTATTTCTGGAAATTGGGCTAGGGACCCAGCTGATGTGGGTAATCCCCCCTTCCCACCTTTTACCAGCCCTCTAGGTCGTCTTCGTCCTGAGGGTATGTTTTCTTTCCATTTTATTTTGTTTTTCTTTACACGTTTTCTATCTTTCAATCATCTAACTCTTTCCTTTGGTGATGTAGCTGTTGTCCGTCCACGTTTGGGCAAATTTTACTTGGTTCGGATAGACGAGGTTCGTACTTTCCCTGGGAGAACTTTTCACGATTTGGTTACTCTCAGTCGTCTAGCAGCTTGGGGGCTTGTTCTAGTACCTACTACTGAAAATCTCAGTCACGAAGAGACTACCCGTCGAAGTAAGTATTGTTCACTTTATTTCATTTCTTTTTTTTTCTTTCCTTTTTTCTTAAAATTTGATTTTCCTCGTCGCAAGGATAACTACAATGAGGGACAACAAAGAAAAAACAATAACTAGTGGGGGCGAAGATGTTACTGCACCCCCAACTACACCACTAGTTGTCCAAGTGACTTCCGTCTAGACAGGGAAAAGAAAGTCTAAGTCGATATCTAGTGCCGTGGACCTGGACGACCTTCCAAGTCGTCGAGGCCCCAAGAAGCAAAAGCCTAATAAGACTTCTCTTCCCAAGGTTCCCAAGTTTACACCTCCGACAGTGAACCTAGACGACCCTCCTGTTGATGTGGAGCCTGTTCAAACAGTTCATCCCGTCCAGACTGATCCTCCTCCCCCTCAAGCAAGAACTCGCAAGTCTAGTTCTTCAGAGCCATCTGATCGTCCTTCTAACCTGGTGTTGGACGAGAGCTATGCATGAAGGACGTTCTAAGGAATCGTCACTGAGCATGAAGTGAATGAATGCTACAACATGTCGGTGAAAGAATTTGAACGGTCTGGTATCCATGACCTCTTTAAGGTAGTGTTTCACTCGTCCTTTTTTTTTTTTTTTTTTTAATAGGTTGTCTAACTTCCCTTCATCCATACGCAGGCTATGTCAAAATTCTACACAGCAACTTGCCAAGCTAAGGAGCTCGCTTCAAAGGCTAAGACTGCTAAAGACAAGGCTAAGGAGCTGAACAATGAAATTCTACTAAAAAAGGGGGAAGTTTTTAGGTTGACTGAAGATTTTAATCATCTACAAGGAAGTGAGACGAAGCTGAAAAACGAGGTGGAAAAGCTTAAAGCTGATAACATATAAAAAGATACTCGTATCGTCTATCTCGAAGGACAAGTCTCTGAGTTTGTCTCGTCCTTAGAGAAAACACGTGAAGAAGCCATAGCAGCCTTCAAGAAGTCTGGCGAGTACAAGAATCGTCTAGACAGCCACTATACAGCTGGCTATGAGGATTTTCGTGCTGATGCTAAGTAAACATATCCTGACTTGGACTTTGATTCTTTCAAGCTTCCACTTGCTAATGAAAGCTCCATGCTGCAAACGAGTTCTAAGGACATCAACATAATGAACGATGCTAATAATGAAGTGACTTAAGATGACCCCAAGACTAGCTTGCCCAAGTGATTTCATTTTCCTTAGAAATTTTATTTTACCTTTATTTGGAAGTGCCCGTTGTTTTGGGCTTTGTTCTTTACTCCTTTTATTCAAGTTTATCTAAGTACAATTGTCTCGTCCAAGATTATGGACAAGTCTTATATACAATTCGTTTGCATTTTCATAAGTTTTAAGGGTTTTTTGGATGTGGGTCGTCCACCCTTCTTTAAATTCCATAAACAAATGAATATGTTCTATTTTCACCTTCCATTGTGTTTGAATACATACATTTCCATCCTTATGTATGAACTTTATTTTCATTATTCATATCATTTTGTGGCTGTGTGGTTCGTCCATCCAGGAAATTAGTTTGCCTCATCTTGAGTATAGGGGTGAATTTCTTATTACATCACCGAGATAGAGCAAATTGAATCCTTTTAGCTATCAAGTTCAGTTCGTCCATGAATGACGTTCTTCTTGGTTAGCTTTTATTCGTTATTCAAATTTAGGGACGATCATATTTCCGTTCTTGATAAGACTCCCCAACAATTTCTAGTCCATGCATTGGATTGTTACGCTGGTTAGATTCGTTTATGGGTTTGTGCTTTTGCACAATCTTTGTTCGTCCATATTTTGGATGACCATTTCTCAGGTTTCATCTCGTCTTAAGCTTTAGACGGATATACCTTGTTTTATTTTTCCTTTAACTCAGGTTTCATCTCGTCTTAAGCTTTAGACGGATATACCTTGTTTCATTTTTCCTTTAAGGAAAGCTTATGGACGATGCATCCTTGCGTCCAAGGATTTCATTCATCCATGCTTGTTTGCTTATTTGTGGATCATTACGAATGAATATACAGAAATAAAGGATTCCCATACAATATACTTGAAAATACATCATATATATATTTGAAAATCCAAACTTATGCAAACATTCGTCCACAGGCATGGCACATGCTCAAGAACTAGTGCCCTAGGGAATTAAAAATACAAACCAACTCGTCCATGAATAGCACAAAAGTGAAAACACTAATGTACTTTCTAGGGGATTATTGAAATACTTAAAACACATAGTAGTAGTAAGCAAACACGAGAATACTTCCACTCGTCCATGGCCACTTTCGTCCAGAGTCAGCATTTATTGATGGTATTTCCTTAAATGCTCAACATTCCAAGGGTGTTCCAGCCTCCGCCCATCCAAAGCTTCCAAATAGTAGGATCCCTGCCTCTTGCAGTTAATAACTCTATAAGGTCCTTCCCAATTTGGCCCCAGTTTCCCGTAGGCCGGGTTTCTTGTTGCCAAGGTAACCCTCTTCAGGACGAGATCCCCAATGTTGAAGTGCCTGGGCTTCACCATGGCATCATATTGTCTTGCCATAAGATTTTTGTACCTCGTTGTTCTCTGTTCTACATCCATCCTGACCTCGTCCATAAGGTCAAGGTTAAGACGGAGCTGTTCTTCATTTTCTTCAGCCTGATACTTCCCCACCCTATGGCTGGCCATATGTACTTCTGCTGGTATAACTGCCTCACTTTCATAGGCTAGTTTAAAAGGAGTTTCCCTTGTGGGAGTTCTCACTGTCGTTCTGTAAGCCCATAAAACACCCGGTAACTCATCCGGCCATACTCCATTTACCCCTTCAAGCCGAGTCTTGATGATTTTCAACAAGGATCGGTTTGCTACTTCTACTTGGCCATTGGCCTGTGGGTGGGAGGGTGAAGAGTAATCGTTCCTGATTCCAAGCTGTTCACAAAATTTCCTGAAAGGTGTGTTGTCGAACTGTCGTCCATTGTCAGACACTAGTACCCTAGGTACTTCGAATCTGCATACGATGTTCTTCCAGACGAAGTTCTTTACATTCTGTTGTGTAATTCTTGCCAAGGATTTGGCTTCCTCCCATTTTGTGAAGTAATCTATTCCTACCACCAAAAACTTCATTTGCCGAGTTCCAGTTGGAAAGGGCCCCAAAATATCCAGTCCCTATTGCACGAAAGGCCAAGGGGCCATCATTGGCATAAGATACTCCGCTGGCTGTCTAGGAATGTTACTGAAGCGCTGACATTGATCACATACCTTAACATATGCCTTAGCATCAGCTTGGATGGTTGGCCAATAAAATCCGCTACGGATGACTTTATGGACGAGCAATCTGGCTCTTGAATGGTTACCACATGCTCCTTTATGAACCTCCCTCAACATATAGTTTGCCTCGTCTAGAGCCAAACACCTTAGGAGAGGCTGGGAAAAACCTCTTTCGTATAGCACTTCGTCCATAAGTATGTACCTAGCTGATTTGACCCTGAGCTTCCTAGCTTCATCCTTCTCTTCTGGAAGCCTTCCGTCCTTCAAGTATGACACTATTGGGGTCATCCAATTTTCATCACCCTCTATCTGCAGCATCTCTAGAAGGTCTATACTTGGCATGTATTGTACTGCATCCAACTCGTCCATTGCTACATTCACAGAGGCTTCCTTTGCCAGAGTATCTGCTTCCACATTCTCTTCCCTCGGGATTTGAATGAAATCAGCTTCTTTGAATTTCTTCACAAGGCGTATACCTTCTTTAAATATTTCTTCATTCTATCTTCCTTGGCTTCACATATCCCATTTACTTGGCCTATGACCAACTGAGAGTCTCCCAAGACAAGTATTGAGTCTACTTCTACAGATTTAGCCAACTCCAACCCTTTTAAAAGGGCTTCATACTCCACTTCATTATTAGTGGTTTGGTATTGCAAACCAGCCTTGTACTTTAATTTGTCTCCTTCTGTTGATTGCAAAAAAACTCCTATACCTCCAGCATGCAATGTAGATGATCCATCTACATGGACGACCCATTTTTTATTGTACTCTCTTCCACCAAAATCCTCGTAACTTAGAGTGAATTCTGCAATGAAATTTGCTAAGGCTTGGGCCTTTATTGCATTTCTTGGTTGATAGCGAATATCAAATTCACTAAGTTCGACTGCCCATTGAATCAGTCGTCCTGCAGCCTCCAGCTTGTTCATTGCCTTCTTGAGTGGATGGTCCATCATGACATTGATGACATGAACTTGGAAGTAATGTCTTAACTTCCTGGAAGCTGTTATTAGTGCAAAAGCCAACTTCTCTATCAGTGCGTACCTTCCTTCTGCTCCTCTGAGTGCTCGGCTAGTGTAATACATAGGCTTTTGCACTTTTCCTTCCTCCCTGATATGTGCTGAACTCACAGCATGTGGAGATACTGCTAAGTACAGATACAGTTCCACTCCTTGCACGGATGGACTTAACAATGGAGCCGTGGTAAGGTAGTCCTTTAGGTCTTGGAAGGCTTTATGACATTCGTCCGTCCACTCGAATGCCTTCTTGAGGACTTTAAAGAAGGGTAAACACTTGTCTGTGGCTTTCGAAACAAACCAGTTCAAAGCAGCAACTCGCCCAATGAGGAATTGGACTTCCTTGATGTTCTTCGGTGGTTCCATGTTTAGTATGGCTTGGATCTTGTCTGGATTAGCTTCAATTCCTCTTTGTGAAACCATTAATCCAGAAACTTTCCCGACGATACCCCGAATGCACATTTACTTGGGTTCAGTTTCATCTTATATCGCCTAAGTGTTTCGAAAGTTTCTTGTAGGTCTTCCAAATGGCCTCCCTCGTCTAAGCTCTTTACAAGCATGTCGTCAACGTACACTTCCACATTCCTTCCTATCTGTGGATGAAACATGTGATTTACCAATCTTTGATAAGTTGCCCCTACGTTCTTTAAGCCGAAAGGCTTCACCTTATAACAAAACAAACCTTGACTGGTAATAAAGGAGGTCTTTCTTGGTCAGCCTCGTCCATCTTTATCTGATTATATCCTGAGAAGGCGTCCATGAAGCTCAACAACTGATGGCCAGCTATAGAATCCACCAATTGATCAATACGTGGCAAAGGATAACTATCTTTAGGGCAAGCTTTGTTCAAGTCAGTGAAGTCTACGCACATCCTCCACTTGCCATTTGCCTTCTTCACCATCACCACATTGGCTAACCAATCCGGGTAATAGACTTCCCGGATAAACTGTGCTGTGGTCAATTTTTGAACCTCTTCCTTGATAGCATTATCACGCTCTGGAGCAAACACCCTTTTCTTCTGACGAACCGATTTGGAAAGAGGGTATACATTCAGTCGGTGAGTAATTACATTTGGTTCAATTCCCGGCATGTCTTCATGACTCCATGCAAAAACATCGATATTCTTCCTCAGAAATTGTACCAGGTCTTCCTTCGCCTTCTTCTTCATATTTGTTCCAATTCTGGTGAATTTTTCAGGATCATCTTCTTGCAAAAGAACATCTTCCAGTACTTCAGTGGGCTCTGCAACAACTCTTCTCTCCTCAATACTTATTGTCTGCACCTGCTTGTCCAAAGCCATCATGGCTAAATAACATTCCCTAGCTGCCAACTGATCTCCTTGTGCTTGTCATATCCCGTGTTCTGTTGGAAACTTGACTGATAGGTGGTAGGTAGATGTAACAACCTTCCAACTATTTAAAGTTAGTCTTCCAATTATGGCATTGTAAGAGGATGAACAATCTACCACAAGGAAGTTCACATCCTTGGTGACTTGTTGCGGGTATGTCCCTACTACCACTGATAATGAAATAGTACCTAGAGGCTGTACCTTCGTTCCACCAAAACCTACTAGGGGGGAGTTCACTGGACGGAGCTGGTCTCGTCCTAACCTCATCTGCTGAAAAGCTGGATAATGCAAAATGTCTGCCGAGCTTCCGTTGTCCACTAGCACTCTTCTGGTTGTGTAGTTAGCAACGAGCAAGGTAATGACGATAGCATCATCATGAGCATGGTAAATTCTCTCGACGTCTTCGTCCGTGAAAGTGATCGCTTGCTCCTCCTTGGACCTTGCCCTTGGTGGTCGTCCAGAAAGTTGGACGCTCTGCACCACCTTCAAGTATGCTTTTTTGGACTTGGACGACTGGCCTGTCGAGCTTCCCCCTATGATGATTCTTATTTCTCCGAGCGGTGGCCGCGATGATTCTTCCATTTTTCCCTTCAACTTCTCATCTTTATGATCCCTTCCAACGAAATGCCTCAGCTTTCCTTGTCTAATAAGATTCTCAATTTGCTGCTTCAGGTCATAACATTCATCCGTGTCATGCCCATGGTCCCTATGGAAGCAACAATATTTATTCTTATTGCGCTTATTGGGATCTTCTTTCATCTTCTCTAGCCATTTTAGAGAAGGGTCATCTTTGATTTGCATGAGCACCTGATCAAGTGGAGCGTTTAGGGGCGTGTAGTTCTTACTTCTTCCCAAGGGACCCGTCTTCCTATTATCTCGTTCCCTTTTATCTTCCAACCATCCCTTCTTTAGACGAGGGCCTTATTCTGAGTGGCGTGCTGGGTGCGCTTCCATCCTTTCAGATCTTTTCCTCTTCTTGGCTATGATCGCATCTTCTGCATTCAAAAAATTCTGAGCCGAATGGACGAGCTCAGCCATGGTTTGAGGCTCCTTCTCATATAGCTTGTGGATAAATAGATCAGAATTACTCCCATTATGGAAGGCCGCCAATAGAAGCCTGTCGTCTACCTCGTCCACACTAAGGGCTTCTCTGTTGAAACGAGTGATGAATGACCGCAGGCTCTCATTCTCCCCTTACTCTATGGTCAACAAGCTGGATGAGGAACGCTTGTGTCTCTGTCCCCCAATGAAATTATTAACAAACAACTTGCTCAACTCTTTGAAAGAACCTACAGAACTTGGGGGTATTTTGCTGAACCAGACTCGTGCCGGACCTTTAAAGGTGGTAGGGAAGGCTCTACACATGATTTCATCAGGGACCCCTTGAAGGTGCATCGTTGTCTTGAAAGTAGCAATGTGATCAAATGGGTCACGCGTTCCATCATACGAATCCAGAGAAGGCAACTTGAACTTTGATGGTAGAGAATGACCATTGATGGAAGTAGTAAAGGGAGAATCAGTTATGTGGACCAAATCTTCTATAGGATTCGTCCTCCTCATGTTCTCTTTCATTTCCTCCATGACTTTCTTCATTTGGTCCATCTTTTCTTTCAAGTGTGGTACTGTCCGTGAAGTGGTGCCTCTTAACTGACTTCCAATTTCAGTATTTTCTCTATCACCATGACCCTGTGTTTGTCCTCCTCCTTCACATTCTTCACGTGTCTGTCTTCTCTAATTGATCTCCATTCTTAACTCTTGGTTTTGGCGAGTCAACTCCGCCATTGCAGCCGCCATAGATTGCACACGTTGGACAGACGATGTCTGCATGACTGGTGCAGATTGGCGATCGCATTGGGGATCGCTTAAAGCGCCTCTACTTCCCTGACGGCCTGGGCTAGTAGCCCTCGATCTGGTCCTGACCATCCTAACCTTTTGTCGTGGAAAAGAAAACTGCAAAACAATATCTCTTCCCACAGACGGCGCCAACTGATATCGCTTAGAATCAGTAAGGTGGATGCACTGGCTTCGGTGGAAGGCCTACAAAAGCAAACACGCTGTCAAAAAGGGGACTGGAGAAGACCAGCCAAACCCCCTCCGATGGCAAAATTAGTCTCTCACAGGAATGGAATTCCAACTTTATGGGAGCCAAGTCTCAAAATGTTCTTACCTTCATTTGGTTCAGACCGGTCCTTTATATAGAGACCCTGGGACGATTATTTGTCCAATAACTTCCCCAAGATTTGTGGAAGCCTATAAGTCCGGAGATAACTTCCTCAACGGCTACTAAAGTTGTAACTGCTAACGGAAGTTAACTCATTCGAGTAATTCATGGCGATAGCTACGAGTTTAGTAACCGTTCCAAAGGGTCGAATGTTTTCTAAGTGTTGCGTGTTCGTCCATCCATTGTATGTCGATTTGGTCTTCCCTGGACATCTGATAATCGTCCATGGACGGCCTTTATGGACGAATTTATCGTCCATGGGAGACTTCCTTGTTCAAGAGCGATATTATCGTCCATGATGAACTTTTCTTCTTCTGGGGTGATTCTTGATCTTACTTGCTCTATTGGCTTTGGACGATCCTTTTGGACGAACTGAAGTTAGACTAATTTTTCACTTTCCCATCACAATGTATTTTACTCTTTGTCATCACTGTTTATTGACATTTTTTACGATTGTAAAGTGAAGTGCCCATATAATTTTTTTTTAATACTTTTTGTTTTATTAATAGGGATATAATTGTAAATCTATACCAACTTTATTTTCCATTATCTCATTTTTCTTCTCAACCAAACAAATGAATTTTCTATCTTTTCACTTTTTCATTCTCCCAACCAAACACAAATGAGAGAAAACTAAGAGCCCGTTTGGTTTAGACATGACTAAGTTTTCATAACTCTTCAGTATTTATAACTCATAACTCATTCTCAAAAAAAAAAAAAAAAAAAAAAAAACTCATAACTCAAACTCAAAACCCATAACTCATAACTCAAAACCTACTATCATTCAAAAACTCCAAAATTTTTGTTTGGTAACAAAACTCAATCACATATCTCAACTTTTAAGTCTACTTTTTGCCAAAATGGTGGGGCCCACCAATCAATCTTTTTCAACTGTCTTCTTCCCTTACTCGAGTGACTCTACATGAAGAACATGAAACCCACACCCAAACCCAGTTTCATCACCACCACCAACGAAAAACCTAGATTCCACTATTATCAACACCACCAACAGCCACACAAAAAATCCCAAAGAATGCAAAGGAAACCCACAACCACAATCGAAAATATAAAGCCACCAACAGCCCTCAACCACAATCACAACCTTCCACAAAAAATCCAAAGAAATGTACAAGCAACCTCTACCACTGCCTAAGCCTCACCAACCACAACCAAAAATCCAAACCCACCAACACACAAATGCACAGGAAACCCAAACCACAAACATAGCAAACCCAAACTTAGAATCCTTAGATCGAAGACCCAAATCACGAAATTAGACACAGAGATGAGCTGATCTGATAAAAGGGATGAGACAGAGAAAAAACGACTGAGAGAGAAATCGATTTGGCAAAAGAAGGAAAGAGAGACAGAGAGAAAAAACGAAGGCCCAATTGAGCTGAGCTTGAACTGATCTCATGGTGGCTCATGGTGGTTGCTCATGATAGCGACGAATGGTGTGGTGGTGGTGGCTTGTGGAGGAGTAATGAAGGTTCAGTAAGAAGAGAGAGCTCTGGGTAAAAGAAAAAAAAAATGATAAAGGGGAAGAGACAGAGAGAAGAATGGGTTGGAGTGAGAATACCAAACTGATTTTTGGAGAGAGACGTTATGTGATGGGACAAGTCATACGGATGGGTCCCATTACTTGCTTAATTTTACAAAAATGCCACTAAAACTCAATTCTCAAAAATAGAAAACATCAAAAATTTGTTTTCAGTTTCCATAACTCAAACTCATTTTTTTGAATATTGAGTAATGGAAATTGAGTTAAGAAACTAATCCAAACAAACAAAATGCGTGTGGGGCCCACAAAATTTAGAAAATGTGGAAACTGAAAATTAGGTGATGAAAACCCATACACCAAATGGGCTCTAAATCTCTTCTATCTTTCCACTTTTCTATCTTTTCCCTTTTTCCATCCTCCCCCTTTTTTACTCTTCCAACCAAACAAGACCTTTTATCGTTGGAATTGGAACTTGTCATTAGAGTTAAAATTTGTAGCATTGTCTTCCTCCACTAGCTTAAAAGCTACAAAGAAAGATCCAAAACTTACAACATTAATGCACAATGGCCCAGTAGGGCTTGAAAAGAAGGCCAATAAACCCATGACCATGAGGACCAAGAGATTTATCTGCATTGAAGTTCAACACAGTGAGTTTAGCTTTTTTATTTTTATTTTTTATTTATTATTATTAAAAATTAACTTATAAATAGAGCCAGCATATTTTGCTGTGTTTAAAATTTTAAATCTCGCTTATGTTGGTGATTTAAAGTTTAAGTCACCAACATAAGTTATTTCAAATGAAGACTAGTCTCTTCTTTGGTGACTTTCCTAGTAAGAGCTAGAATTGGACTTTGAGAAATGGGAATAGTTATTAACAGTGCAAAACACTTTTTTTAGTATAAAAAAAAAAAATTAATCTTCAAAATAGCAAAATTTAAGTACAATTCCTCCTTTATAGTTGTTTATTATATTTCTAAACACATGATTGTAATAAACAAAGAAGTAAAAATAATATTATTATCTTTAAGATATTTAATTCAATACAGTTATATATTTGAATTTATTTGAAAAATCAAATATATTGTATCGAATGAACTATATCCAGAATTTACCCGGGTTAAAATTAGTTTAAGCTTCATTGCGCACCTTACTAGACCTAAAATTGGTTTTCCATTTCTCGTATCACTAAGAGGGATTTTTTTTTTCTCACTGTTTATTTCATATACACATAGTATACATTCTCAGAAGAAAAATATATATATATATATATATATATATATATATATTCCTTTTAATATATATTTTATGATAATTTGTTGAAATTACTCACTCTTCCTAGTGGTTTGTCCTCCCAACCTTTTTTTTTTCTTGGTTTACATTTTTCACAGCAAGAAAATTGTTAGATATTCTGCTACATGTCCGAGTGGGCATGGGTTTGATTAATGAATTTTTTTCAATCCAACCCACCATGATGGAGTTAAAATAACTCAACCCAACCCCCATAAATTAGGTTGGATTAAGTTGGACCCACAAATTGGACAAAAAATTGTTTTAAACAAACTAAACATTAGAACATGTTTATAAAATTATCAATAAAATGAACAGAAGATTTATAATCCTTTTTTTATAGGATTTATAATCTTACTTGTGTTGGTTTGTTGCGCTAATCAAACTTGAGCATAGCACCAATCCAATACAAATAACCACAAATTTACAACCTTACAAACCTAAGTATAGTACCAAACCAACACAAATAATTTGCAATTGAAATGAAATGAGAAAAAAAGTGAAGGGTTTATATTAGGGGAAGAGGGGCAACAAGAGTAAGCAACAAAACCATATAATACATATTTTAAATATTAATGGGTCAAGTTCATGGTTTTTAGACCTAGATTGTTCAAAGAACCATAAAAGAGAGGTTTAAGGTTTTCAAGATTGGACCGAGGTCGAACCTAGGTTGAACCGTGATGATGTCATAATTAATTTAATAATTATTTAAAATAGAAATATTGTGGGAGGATAAGAAACCGAGGACAAGAATGAGTGAAAAGAGGTCAACACCAAAAGGGCACCCCTCGAGAAGTTCTATCAAAGAGTCCTCAGAGCAAAATATGATAACACAACCACAAACCTAGGGAGATTGGAGTGCCCGAGGATACTGATATGTTCTCGGAAGGGCCGAAGTCTAGTTCTGAAGACCACCAAACACATACCGAGGAAAGGAAGGAAGGTTTGTCAATAACAAAGGAAGGAAGAGTATAGATAAAACATCCATCACCTCCGCATTCAATGCTTTGCACCCACTTAACTGGCAGCATTAATGATGGAATGACCCTTGAACAGTGTCATCACAACTCACAACCTAATAGGGAAATCTTTTAGTAAGGCCCTGATGGGGCAAGTATCAGAGGAAATAAGTCTTGGCCCTCCAAGTGGAAGGCCAGGATACAACCTGGATGACTATATAAAAGAAAGAGATCCCTACGAAGAAGTGGGTCAAGGATTGCGAGGAAGAGAAAGAGAGAGTGATTGTATTGTCATACAAGAACAAGTGTAAACCTTCTCCTCGGACTAAAACCGAGGAGCATTATTAGATCAATCCAAGACTTGTATTATTTAGTTTTCCTTGATTTACATATATTCCAAGCACACATTCCAATATCACTTGATTAACTTGTTTTAAAAAAAGGGTAACTAAGATTGATTGGCATCTCATCTCTATAAGTAAATTGTGCAAGGTTAAAGTTTAACTTAACCAATTTTGACCCGCCACAAATATAAATATATATATAATTAATTAATAAAAATTGACTAAAATAGTCCAAATAAATATAAATCTCTATCTTTTAAATGTATTTTTAATATCATAACTTTCATAAGACAAATAAGAAATATTACTTCATAAGCAAACATAAATTGATTTTGAGTTTTTTTAATGAGGGATATGAAATATTTTAATACAGATCAGTATCGATATACTGTTTCGAAATTACTGCATATATATGTGTGTGTGTGTTTTTATTAGAGCTTAATATTTTTTTTTATGCAAGCTTATGTCTAAATTACCTAAAGCTCATTTGATATGCTAATTAACTGTTTTTTTAGACCAAATAAAAAGGTTAAGAGAGACAATAAGGGGGGTGTTTGGAATACCATTTCAAATAACAATTTTCAATTTTTCAACAACATTTCATATTTTTTACATATTTTTTCACTAACACATATTTTTACACATTTTTCAAACAACAAAACACATATTTTTAGTGTACTGTACCAAACACCATCAAGTATTTTCCCATGACCAAAAAAGTAAAAAATTGAAGCTTTAACAGTGGCGAACATTGGTTTGTCCGCCCACTCAACTTTATTGTGAGCCCAATAAAACTTCCACTATTCCACATTTCCCAAGAAATTTTAAAAATAAATAAATACAAAAACTAGAAGAGTAGGAGGCAGCTGGAACCTAGGAGCATTGGTGACCACTCATTTGAAATCTAATAGTACAATATCAAAGCCCAAGAAAATGTAAAGTGGTCCACAGTAAATCGAAGCTCAAGAAAATATTAACCGGCTAAGAGCATTTGTAGCAATGTAGTTATAATGTTACATTGCTATATTTTAGTTACAACGTCACTAAAATGATGTTCCAGCAGTGGAGCTAAATCTATTTTCTTTAGCTCCACTGCTACAATGCACATCTAAAGATAGATGTGCACTGTTCATGAGAGTTAAAAATATATATATTTTTTATTCAAGACTGGTGATTAAAATAATAAAAATTCCTCTCTCTCTCTCTCTCTCTCTCTCTCTCAGAGTCACTCCGTGCTCAACATCTTCGCCGGCCTCAACGTCATCGGCCCAAGCCGACCCAAGCCCCAAGCCTCCAACCCACGCCTTCGCCGGCCTCAACGTCACCAACCCAAGCCACCAATCCACATCTTCGACCCACACCTCCACCCACTTCTCTTCCGCCGATCAAAGCCACACCGATCCACATCTCCGACCCACGCCTCCACCCACATCTATAGATTGAGTTTTTTTTTTTTTTTTTTTTAATGTATTTTCATATGGGTTTGGTGGCTGTGGTGGTGGTGGTTGATTTTGACTATGGTAGTGGTGGTGGATGATTTTGACAGTGGGTTTGTGGATTTTGGTTGTGGTGGTGGTGGATGATTTTGGCTTTGGCAGTGGGTTTTGTGGATTTTGGCTATGAGTTTTGTGTTTTATGGTTGTGGTTGTGGCAGTGGCAGTGGGTTGTGGTTGTGGTTGTCATGGCTGGTGGATTGTGGTGACTAGTGGTGATGGGGTTGTGATTGTGGTTGTGGTTGTGGTTTTGGCTTTTTTTTTTTTTTTTTTTTTTTTTTCTATGTTGTGTTGTGGTTGCCAAAGTAGAGTGGTGGTTGTGGCCGGTGGTGGTGGTGGTGGTTGTGGCTGTGGTTGGGGCTGTGGCTGATGGTAGAAATGGTTGTGGTTGGTGCTTTGTATTTTTTTGGGTAGTGGGATATATTATTTTATTGTAGAGGATATATTATTTTCTTGTGATGTTTATATTATTTTATTGTGTTGAAAGCTAAATTAAATCCAATGTTGCAGCATGTGTATAAGTAAAATAAATAAAGTAACTTTTGGTGGAACTAAAAAACTAACTTTTGGTGGAGCATTCTTATCAAGAAGGGCAAATGCTATAAGTGCTAAAATTTAACATACAAAATGCTATAAATACTAAAAAGCATATTCCATCAATACTCTCAAATCTTATTTATTTTGCAATTCAGCTATAGTGGACTGCTATGTCTAGCAGCCCAGTGTAGCAAGACTGTAAAAAAAAAAAAAAATTTGTTTAATGGTAGTTATTTGAAAACATAAAAAGAGAGAATAAAGAAAACATAAAAAAAGAATTAAAAAAAGAATATTTAAATGAAGTGGTAAAATAATAGAAGTTTTGATGTTTGGTGGATTGTAAAGTGATATGTTAAAATTGATAAAGTAGGATTTTAAAATGGTAAATGCTAAAATATTTAGAGCCCGTTTGGATTGAGTTTTTTGATAACTCAATTCTCTGTTTCCATAACTCATAACTCAAAAATGGTGGGACCCATAGTAAAAAGTTTGTTTGGCAAACAATAACTCTGTTTCCATCACTCAATTCTCTGATTTTTGAGTTATGAGTTATGGAAACTGAAAACAACTTTTGGCTGTTTTCAGTTTCCATAACTCATAACTCAATGGCAATATTGTAATTAAACACACATAGGGGACCCACAGCCGCAACTTTTGACCACCTTTTGACTTTTTTTTTTTTTCTGGGTTGGCGTTAGCTGTTTTTTTTTTTTTTTTTTTTTTTCTTTTCCTAGGTTGGCCGTTCAGTTTTTTTTTTTTTTTTTTTTTTTTTTTTTCTGGGTTGGCGTTGTTCTTTTTTTTTTTCTTTTTCTTTTCCTGGGTTGGCTGTTCGGTTTTTTTTTTTTTTTTTTTTTATTAGCTTTGGTGAGTTGGGTACTAAAAAAAAAAAAATGTACTGGCTGACAGGTGTGGGACCCATGAATAGTGTGAAAAAATTGAGTGATGAAAATAAAAGTGATGTTGCCAAATGAGTGTGAAAAAATGAGTGATGAGTGATGAGTTATGAGTGATGAGTGATGAGTTATGGAAATTGAGTGACGGAAATTGAGTGATGAAAAAAGCTTACCCAAACAGGCTCTTAGCATTCTTGATAAGAATGCTCTAACAGCATAACATTAAGCAAACCAGAGAGAAGAAAAATTCGAAGAAAGTAAGAAACAACAAAAGGCAGAAAGAACAAGAGAGAGAGGAGAAGAAGATGATTAAGAAGAAATAGCAGAAACAACGACAAAGAGAGACAAAGAAGAAGAAGTGCTTGAAGTTTCAACAATGGCCATAAGGTGTGTAACTCTGAGCCTAGCCAAGCACAGTTTTTTTTTTTTTTTAAGTTTTTTTATTTCTAGAGCACTAATCTAAACCGTGAGAATTGTCTACGGTTCTCAAATCCAGACGGTTCAACCTCAGTTGATACGGTTCTCTGATTTTTTTACTTAGGCCGATTTATAGGATTAAAAAACCTTTTTAGTGAACGGTTCACAGTTATCCGAGTTAGGTCGTACGGTTCGGTTTGAGTTTCAAAACCTTAGTCGAATTGGATTAAGCGAATTTATAAATTTGCTGACCATAGCCAACCCAAGTACCCAACTCATTATAAAAAAAAATTTGTCAATCCACCACTTCTAAAACCAAACTGACCAAACCCACCAAGTTGGGTAACTGATGGTGAATCGATGGATTAACTGTAAAAATAAAAAATAATTAAAAAACTGCACATTCTGTACATCCCTGGCTACAATTGTTTTTTACACGATTAGAGCTATCTGGTTAGAAATTTCGTTTAAGAGTTGAGAAAAAAGTATTGTGAAAACACTTTTCAGTGTTTAAAAACTGAAACCGGTTGATTAAACACTTTTACCAAACACCTTCTCAATTTCTGAAATTACACCCCCACAAAAAACAAAACAAAACCATCAAGCAAAAGGCAAGCAAAAAGCTTACACATTTATTTCACATCACTAAATATCAAAGACATTCATAGCGCACCACCGAGGTAATGTGCAAAATAGCAGTGCAAAAGAATTGTATATAATTAGTTAGGCAACGTTTGAAACAATATAGGAAAGTAGCATCTCGAGTTTTAGAAACTCGAGATCCATATTAGAACTCGAGTCCAAAAGACTCGCCGTGCGAGTGTGAAAATGTCACATGGATTTCGAGTCTTTAAAACTCGAGTTTCATGCAAAAAAAATTTCACCTATAGTGACGTTTTTAAGCCTTACAGTGACGTTTTAAAACCCTATAGCGGCGTTTTCCTGCAAAATTTTTTTTATAAGTACAGGTTTAGGGAGACCTATAGTGGCGTTTTTTAAGCCCTATAGTGACGTTTTATAGATCTATAGCGGCGTTTTTATTCAATTTATGGAAATCGAGTCTTTAAAACTCGATTTTTAGGTTGATTTTTTCCCAATTTAAACTAATCCACTTACAAATCGAGACTTAAAAACTCGAGTTTTATCTTGGAACTCGAGTTTTAGACACTCGAAATGCTACTTTTCAAAATTGTTTTGAAACGTGACAAATAACTAAATTTTTTAATATTTATTGTTATTTAGAAAAAAAATTCCGCACCACCAAAGTTCAGTTTACAACTAAAAGTCTTCACAAAATGAAAAACCAACAAGGCAACAACATTACCTTAGTTCTGATTTATGAAATCAACCATGGCTTTGATCAGTGGCCCCACCTTGTCGCTACTTGGATTCAACAGAAAAAACCCATGTCCCTCTCCTTCACTCTCAAAATATCCCACACTACCATTCCAACCACTCTTTCTCAATGTTTCACAATAACCCAAACCTCTATCTTTTATCTGATCTTTCTCCGCCACACAAACCAGCACTTTCTTACCTGCCATCTTCGACAAATTTGGATCCGCTTCCGGGTACAGTATCGGATCTTTGAACCCGGCACTCGTCGGGTATATATAATTAGTCATTTTATCAGGCTCTTTGCCCCCAAAATGTGGGTGCAATATGATTGACCCAATAACATTAGGACCAGCCAATCCTGTAGCGCCAGCTTGGACTGCAACGTAATGGGCTATATTAGCCCCAGCACTCTCACCCGCCACAAAAACTCGCCCGAAATCCGCATACTGGTTCAACCAAGGTTCGGGTCCTTGCCCATTTGAGTGGGCTGAAATCCACTGGATCGCAGCCCAAGAATCTTCATGTGCAACTGGTAGAGCATGCTCTGGGGCTAGCCTATAGTCAACGGAAATAACGACCACATTGGCTTCTGAGGCTAAGGAAACAAGAAAGTTGTGAAAGGGTTTCATGAAAGGTGATCCAAGGCAGAAGCCCCCACCGTGGTAGTGAACAACTAGAGGGAACTTTTGATCTGGGCCGTTGATTTTGGGGATGAAGAGTCTAGCTGATACACCTAATTCGGGCAAAACGACGACGTCTTTGGTTTGGACCCCGGTTTTGGAGTCTAGGCCTGCGGGTGCAAGGTGGTTACCTCCGGTGTCTGGGGCCATGTACCTTTCAACGCGACCATCTTTGTAGACTTTGAAGTATGGGGGGAATTCGTGGGTTGTTTCATTGTTACTTGAATCCATTGTTAGGAAAAAAAAATTGTGGTGGGTGAGTTTTTGAGAGAAAGAAAGAGAATGATAGATGAGTTTGCAAATTGCAATTATTGGGCCACACTTAGGATTTGTTTGGATACAACTTATTTTTGTTGAAACTGAAAACTAAAAATTGAAAACACTGTAGCAAAATAATTTTTAAATGTGTGAATAGTACCGTGGGACCCGTGAACAGTGCACTTTGTCTTCTACATAATGAATTCATGTGATGTTACTGCTCACGCGCTGAAAAAAAAAAAAAAAAAAAAAAAACGTGGAAACACAAACGCAGATCCAAACGCTCACTTAAGATATTGATATAGTTGGAGTAGTTTTATGACCCCTAATTTTTTATTGGGTCACACTGATTGGATGATAAATTTTTTATTACAATTCTAACATCACAATTTTTTTTTATAATAATTTTGACATTTCAAATTATGAGCGATTAACTATCACTTACACATGAATTTATTATTTTTCCTTTATCAGTACACTTTGCCATGTTACTGTTGTGGCAGAAAGCAGTGAAAAATTTAGGAGGTGTTTGGTAAAGTGTTCAGAAACATGTATTTTGTTGTTTGAAAATATATATGAGTGAAAAAGTGTATAAAAATGCGTGTAATGTTATTTAAAAATTGAAACCATGTGTTTAAACAAGTTTACCAAACAACCCCTTAATAGTTTTAGACTTTTTCATATAATCGTGATGTAATTTGTAACTTATCAAAATTAGCATAATACTAATAATAATTATTACTATTATTGGGGATAAGCAGTGAGGTGGTTGGTCATCTATAATCTCCAAATTGATGGTCTAAAAGGGTGCATATTTTTTTTATCAAAAAAATAAAATAAAAGGGTGTAGATTTAAAATCACCAAACAACCATGAAAATTAGAGGTGGCAAATTAATCCCAAACCATCTTCAAAAAAAAAAAAAAAAAAAATCCCAAACCCATTTGTCCACCCAAACTCACCCACTCTAATTGAATCCAAAACCACTCAATTATTAGTTGGGTTAAATGCGCATTAACCCAATTAGACCCAGTGATTATTGGGTTTTAACTAAAAACCCATTTAACCCAAAAACAATATATCCAAATTCAACCCAACCCTTCCCATTAAAAAAGAAAAAGAAAAAAAACCTAGCCCTCAGTGTTTCACAAGGGTTTTCATTTTCCATCATTTTCTTGGCCTCCAAACACTTCTCTCTCTCTCTCTCTCTCGCTTGCTCTCTCTTTCTCTCTCTACCTTTTCACACCGTTGCACTCGCACTCCATACGAATCCACTCGTCGTGGCTCAAAATCTGGCAGTCAACTTTGACTTCGGCGCAGCCGATGTGGAAGCCACGCTCACAGCCATCGTAGACGACTACTTGGCCTTTAACCTCAGGCCTGCTGCATGCACCACAAGCACCAGAGGAGCGGCGCGCGTGGTTGATATTGCCGGCGCTGGCGTCATTCTCTACACCAGGGAGTTCCACAGGGCCTCCTAGCAGCGGCGGAGGGTTGTCATGGAAATTTTTTCAGCAACATTATATAGAACTACAGTCCTTATGTGCCCAGGGAATCACAAGATTCACAATTGTACACTAACAAAAATTGAATTCTCTTTTCTATAAAAATATCACACTAGTCCTCTATCTAAAGCAATGAAAAACTTAGGTGTAGACTTTGTAGTACTGGTCTCCTAAACCTAATCCATAAACTAATTAATTTGGGATGCCAATTGCTTCCAAAGAGTTCAACACAAAACTCTAAGAAGCATCATCTTTTTCTAAGACGATCATTTATTGTAAATTGTTGGTGCAAACACAATAATAACGGAAATAATACAAAGAGAAACTAAATAACACTTTTAAATATTATTTATTTGAGATTAAAAAATACATAACACAATTTGAACTGAGGTGTGTCACTTGTCTCCCTCAAGATATAACAGCCCAACAAATGTCGTATGACTAAAACAACTTCTCCACAAAGTGCTAAAACTCAAAACTCCATCAGAAAGAACACCCTTCCTTACCAAGAATCCCTCCCAGATTAATTCTAATTAATTAGGTAATAATTCTAATGTAGTGGGTGTTACAAGATTAATTGCTAGATATAATGCTGATGGGCTGGAGTTACACAATTAATAGATGAGATAAGAAGTTTCTAAAGAATGAAAATGCCCAAACAGATAGCCTCCTCCCTTCACCTCCCCTTGCGTACTTATCTAGCCAATATCTGAATCAATACACACGTCAGCCCATTAATCACCCCAATTAAAAAGAATAAAAGAGTCTCTCTCATTTTCAATGTGGGATTAAACATTTCATTAACTACTTATCTTTCATATTAACTCTCATATATTTACATTTATATTGTCATATAAATTCATTTTAATTAAATAATATTAAAATGCCCCAACATAAACCAGCTTGGCTAACTAGAATTCCTATGTCAATTTTTTACCATCTCTTAAGTTAAGAAAATAGTTTCACCTATATTCCTCCCATGAATAGAGGTAGTTTGATTAGGACTAATAAAATCAGGAATGCGTAGTTGGCTTTATTAGTAAGAATAGGGATGGCCATACCCATTGGGTAATGGATATCCTACCCTACCCGATCCAAATGTTTTGGGTAATACCCAGTTCTTCATGGGTAGAACCTAATCGGATAGGGTATGGATAATATCCATACCCGACCCATATATTAAAAAAAAAAACCTGAACTCTCTTACTTTCACTCTCTCTCTCTCTCTCACTTGAGCCTTCATCCTCACCGTCACTCTCTCTCTTTCTCTCACCTGAGCCTCCATGGCCCAGTACCTTGAACTCATCACTCCGATCACCAGCACCACCACTACGGTGGTCTTCTTCATCTCTGAATAAACTCACTCAACCTCAAAATCTCTTTGTAATCCTCGAATCTGAACATTATCTCTATCTCAGACGACCTTGGCCGAAGCCTCTCTCGATTCGGATTAATCTCAACCTCTCCTCGATCTAAACGAGGCACAACCTACTAGCTCTGTCATGAAGCCCAATCGCCACCACCAAGATGGTGGTTCCCAACCTCTTATCCTTTCTCTCTCTAAACTCGAGCCAAAAACTTCATATGAATCGATATTGCGAAGGTTAAAGGCTTCACGGATCTGCCAAGAATCGTGGCTGTGGTGGCGCGTGAGCGTGTATGACAGAGGGTAAGCTACTGGGTACATGTGAAAAACCTTGCTTTGTGTTTGTAAGGCTTTGTGAGCATGTATCAGAGAGTGCATAATAAAATTTTATCTAATAAAATTTCTATCTATCTTAAAAAAAATAATAATAAAAAATTAGAAAAAAAAAAAAAAAAGGAAAAAAAGGTAGATATGTCTGATTTCAAAGTTATTGATTAGTTTTTTTTTTTTTTTTTTTTTTTTTTAAGGTAAAGTTACTGGTTAGTTTTTAAGTTAAAATGTTTTTGGATTTTAAAAAGAAAAAATTAAATGGGTTTTGGGTAGGGTATGGATATCCATGGATAATAAATCCGAGTAAGAATTGGGTATGGATAATAATAGGTATAGGTATCCGGGTATCCATGGGCAAACATTTCGGGTAGGATATGGGTATGCCTGATCCATACCCTACCCATGGCCATCCCTAAGTAAGAAGCTTGATCAAACATTTGTACACAATATTACAACAAGAAATAGACCGAAAGTCTAGAACTCACCATTTATTCATTTAGGATATGTTTGGTTGGAGATGAAATAGAAATGATGGAAAAAAAAAAAAAAAAAGTGGCGAGAAAATATTTTAGTGGGTGTTTGATTTGAAGGAGGAGAGGAAAATAATTTGGTGGGGCCCAAGTATTTTTCACTCGGGCCCACCAAAATAAGATGACTCCAAATCGGAAAGAAAATAGGGAAGAGAACTAAGAATGAACCAAAAATTACCATTTCATCCTTACTTACCAACATCTGCTTTGTATGCTTACTTTTTCTCTCATCAAAACAGAATCTTCTCCTTCTTCATTCATTCTTTGCCTGAGCTTTTTTCTTTCATTGCCTTTGCTTTTTTTTTTTTTTTTTGGTTCTTCTTTCTTTGCCTTTCATTCTCCGCCAGTTTCTAGCTAAGAACGAAAGAGTGCTAGTCATTGAATCTAGATTTTGATGTGCCTGGATATATATTAATTAAAGATGTGTTTTGGTTTTATTTTATGTGGTTGTGGTTTAATTTGAGCCAATCACTACTCCTTTTTTTTCTTTTTTTTTAAGAAACGTCAGCCACTATTCTTATCTTCTATTTAATCTTCTTTGCAATGTATTTTACTCTTCGTCATCACAGTTTATTGACATTTTTTACGATTGTAAAGTGAAGTGTCCATATATTTTTTTTTAAATAAAAATAATGCTACCTTTTGTTTTATTAATAGGGATATAATTGTAAATCTATACCAACTTTATTTTCCATATCTCATTTTTTTTCTCAATCAAACAAATGAGTTTTCCATCTTTTCATTTTTTCATCCTTCCAACTAAACATAAATGAGAGAAAACTAAGAGCCCGTTTGGTTTAGACATGACTCAGTTTTCATAACTCAAACTCAAAACCCATAACTCATAACTCAAAACCCACTATCATTCAAAAACTCCAAAAAAAAATTTTGATAACAAAACCCAAACACATATCTCAACTTTCAAGTCTACTTTTTGCCAAAATGGTGGAGCCTACCGATCAGTCTTTTTCAACTGTCTTCTTCCCTTACCCGCGTGACTCTACACGAAGAACATGAGACCCACACCCAAACCCAGTTTCATCACCACCACCAACGGCAAACCTAGATTCCACTACCATCAACAACACCAACAGCCACGCAAAAAATCCCAAAGAATGCATAGGAAACCCATAACCACAACCGAAAATCTAAACCCACCAATAGCCCTCAACTATAATTACAACCTTCCACAAAAAATCCAAACAAATGTACAAGCAACCTCTACCACTGCCTAAGCCTCACCAACCACAACCAAAAATCCAAACCCACCAACACACAAATGCACAGGAAACCCAAACCACAAACATAGCAAACCCAAACTCAGAATCCTTAGATCAGAGACCCAAATCACGAAATTAGACACAGAGATGAACCGGTCTGGCAAAAGGGATGCGAGAGAAAAAAACGACTGAGAGAGAAATCGATCTGGCAAAGGGAGGAAAGAGAGACAGAGAGAAAAAACAAAGGCCCAATCTGGGCTAAGCTTGAACTGATCTCATGGTGGCTCGTGGTGGTTGCTCATGATGGCGACGACTAGTGTGGTGGTGGTGGCTTGTGGAGGAGTAATGAAGGTTCAATGAGAAGAGAGAACTCTGGGTAAAAATAAATAAAATAAATAAAAAATAAAAAGAATAAAAAGAAGAAGAAAAAGGAGAAGAGATAGAGAGAAGAACGGGTTGGAGTGAGAATGCAAAACTGATTTTTGGAGAGAGACGTTATGTGATGGGACAAGTCATATGGGTGGGTCCCATTATTTGCTTAATTTTTCAAAAATGCCACTAAAACTCAATTCTCAAAAACTAAAAACATCAATTTTTTTTTTTTTTTTCAGTTTTCATACCTCAAACTCATTTTTTTGAATATTGAGTAATGGAAATTGAGTTAAGAAACTAATCCAAACAAACAAAATTGGTGTGGGGCCCACAAAATTTAGAAAATATGGAAACTGAAAATTGGGTGACCAAAACTCATAAACCAAACGGGCTCTAAATATCTTCTATCTTCCCACTTTTCTATCTTTTCCCTTTTTCTATCCTCCCCATTTTCCGCCCTTCCAACCAAACAGATGCTTTTATCATTGGAATTGGAACTTCAGTCATTAGAGTTAAAATTTGTTGCATTGTCTTTCCCCACTAGCTTAAAAGCTACAAAGAAACATCCAAAACTTACAACATCAATGCACAATGGCCCAGTAGGGCCTAAAAAGAACGCCAATAAACCCATGACCGTGAGGACCTAGAGATTTATCTACATTGAAGTTCAACACAGTGAGTTTAGCTTTTTTATTTTTTATTTATTATTATTACTAATTAACTTATAAATAGAGCCAGCATATTTTGCTGTGTTTAAAATTTTAAATATCACTTATGTTGGTGATTTAAAGTTTAAGTCACCAACATAAGTTATTTCAAATGAGTTCTAGTCTCTTCTTTGGTGACTTTCCTTGTAAGAGCTAGAATTGGACTTTGAGAAATGGGAATAGTTATTAACAGTGCAAAACACTTTTTTTAGTATAAAAAAAAAAAAAAATCTTCAAAATAGCAAAATTTAAGTACAATTCCTCCTTTATAGTTATTTATTATATTTCTTAACACATGATTGTAATAAACAATGAAGTAAAAATAATATTATTATCTTTAAGGATAATTAATTCAATACAGTTATATATTTGAATTTATTTGAAAAATCTAATATATTGTATCGAATGAACTATATCCAAAATTTACCCGGGTTAAAATTAGTTTAAGCTTCATTGCACACCTTACTAGACCTGAAATTGGTTTTCCATTTCTCGTATCACTTAGAGGGATTTTTTTTTTTCACACTGTTTATTTCACATACACATAGTACAAATTCTCAAAAAAAAAAAAAAAATTCCCTTTTATATATATTTTAGGATAATTTGTTGAAATTACTCACTCTTCCTAGTGGTTTGTCCTCCCAACCTTTTTTTTTTCTTGGTTTACATTTTTTACTGCAAGAAAATTGTTAGATATTCTGCTGCATGTACGAGTGGGCATGGGTCTAATTGATGAATTTTTTTCAATCCAACCCACCACGATCGAGTCAAAATAACTCAACATAACCCCCGTAAATCAGGTTGGATTAAGTTGGACCCACAAATTGGGCAACATTTTTTTTTTTTTTTCTTACAAACTGAACATTAAAACATGTTTATAAAATTACCAATAAAATGAACAGAAGATTTATAATCCTTTTTTATAGGATTTATAATCTTACTTGTGTTGGTTTGTTGCGCTAATCAAACTTGGGCATAGCACCAATCCAACACAAATTACCACAAATTTATAACCTTACAAACCTAAGTATAGTACCAAACCAACACAAATAATTTGCAATTGAAATTAAATGAGAACACAAGTTAAGGGTTTATATTAGGGGGAGAGGGGCAACGAGAGTAAGCAACAAAACCATATAATACATATTTTAAATATTAATGGGTCAAGTTCATGGTTTTCAGACCCAGATCGTTCAAAGAACCGTAAAAGAAAGAGGTTTAGGGTTTTCAAGATTGGACCGAGGTCGAACCTAGGTTGAACCGTGATGATGTCATAATTAATTTAATAATTGTTTAAAATAGAAATATTGTGGGAGGATGAGAAACCGAGGACAGGAATGAGCGAGAAGAGGTCAACACCAAAAAGGCACCCCTCGAGAAGTTCTATCAAACAGTCCTCAGAGCAAATATGACAACACAACCACAAACCTAGGGAGATTGGAGTGCCCGAGAATCCCGAGGATACTAAAACGTTCTCGGAAGGGCCAAAGTCTAGTTCTGAAGACCACTAGACACATTCCAAGGAAAGGGTGGAAGGTTTGTCATTAATAAATGAAGGAAGAATATAGATAAAACATTCATCACCTCCACATTCAATGCTCTGCACCCACTTAGCTAGCCGCATTAATGGTGGAATGACCCCTGAACAGTGTTATCACAGCTCACAACCTAATAGGAAAACCTTCTAGTAAGGCCCTGATGGGACAAGTATTAAAGGAAATAAGCCTTGGCCCTCCAAGTGGAAGGCCAGGATACAACCTGGATGACTATATAAAAGAAAGAGATCCCTACGAAGAAGTGGATCAAGGATTGCGAGGAAGAGAAACAGAGAGAAAGAGAGAGTGATAGTATTGTCATACAAGAACAAGTGTAAACCTTCACCTCGAACCAAAACCGAGGAGCATTATTAGATCAATCCAGGACTTGTATTATTCAGTTTTCCTTGATTTACATATATTCCAAGCACACATTCCAATATCACTTGATTAACTTGTTTTTTTTTTTTAAAAAAAGGTAACTAAGGTTGATTGGCATCCCATCTCTATAAGTAAATTGTGCAAGGTTGAAGTTTAGCTTAACCAATTTTGACCTGCCACAAATATAAATATAAATATATAATTAATAAAAGTTGTCTAAAATAGTCCAAATAAATATAAATCTCTATCTTTTAAATGTATTTTTAATATCATAACTTTCATAAGACAAATAAGAAATATTACTTCCTAAGTAAACATAAATTGATTTTGAGTTTTTTTAATGAGGGATATGAAATAATTTAATACAAATCAATATCGATATATTGTTTCGAAATTATCGCATATATATATATATATATATATATATATATGTGTGTGTGTGTGTGTGTGTGTTTTTTTATTAGTGCTCAATATTTTTTTTTATGCAAGCTTATGTCAAAATTACCTAAAGCTCATTTGATATGCTAACTAATTGTTTTTTTAGACCAAATAAAAAGGTTAAGAGACAATAAATGGTCAAGTATATTCCCACGACAAAAAAAGTAAAAAAATTGAAGCTTTAACAGTGGCGGACATTGGTTTGTCCGCCCACTCAACTTTATTGTGAGCCCAATAAAACTTCCACTATTCCCAGGGGCTGACCTACGTTTTACAATGGGGGGCCATGGCCCCCCAAAAATGCTCAATAATTTATTATAGCTACTAAAAAATAAGTTATACAGAATTATTGTAAGAGCTGGCCTCTCCAAATGAAACTAACTGGCCCTCCTATGTGTCCTTAACTACTTGTTTTATTCATATTTACTTAATTACTTTGACTTTTTTTAGTCTTTCCTCCATCTCTCCTCCCCCAACACATTAACAAGCCCATAACTTTTATAAGTTTTACAGTTTCTCACTTTTACTATTAGCTTCTCTTTTTAATATGTATTTTCCAATGTTCTACTTTCCAGTCCCTTCCAAAAGAACTCATTACTCAATGCAAATGTTCTCATTGTCTTACACTAACTCTCTTCAATCTCTTTACAAAAGTCCATTAGAGCATTGATGAGTGGGTCATGCATACATAAATAGACACATATATATTTTTTGTGAATCAATATGATTATTTAGTCTTGACCGGCCTCCCCAAAGATAAATTTCTAGCTCCGTCCCTGACTATTTCACATTTCCCAAGAAATTTTAAAAGTAAATAAATACAAAAACTAGAAGAGTGGTGTGAGAGACCGCACCCCCAGCCCACTTTTTTAAGATGTTGAGCCAAACCCATGTGAATGGGTGGAGCCATGTTATTGCCTCTCAAAATGGAGGTTCGATTGATTATATTTTCACTTTTAGATTAAGGTGTTTTACAATGGAGTCGTCACTTATTTAATTATTGGAATAAATAGGAAAACCAAAATTAAAAAATTCCTCATTTTATTTATTTGAAATTGAATTTACATTGATTATAGGAAATTACATGGCTTTGGTCCTAGATACAATCTAAAATAAAGTACATGGCTTTATTTCCTAGTTACAATCTAAAAATCGAAAATTACAAGGATAAGCATTTGATCTACTAACCCTTGATCTAAGCTCGGAGGCTATGTTACAAGGTGGGAAGGTGTTAGGCACTCACCTTGCCCGGTGAAACCGGACTTCTAGACTATGGTGGCCAACATTCATATCACATCATCCAATATGTCAATCAATTTGCATGTTAAATTTAATGTGTGTGCATGTATTAAACCCTAATTCAATCTATTAAGCATTTTATTTGGATTGAAAAATAAATTCTAGTGAATGTGTGTGGATGGTGATATCCTAGATTCAAGAATTTAAAAAAATTATTAAACAAACATATTTTTCATGTTTTTGATGTGAATTTAAGATCAAAACTAGTGTTATACATGAACATGTGATGAACAACCAAGAACATATGAAGAACATAAAAGAATATTCAAACATATTCAAAGGAATTTAAATGATTATTATCATGCTTTAATCTTAAACTCTCATCATGGCAACACAAAAAACAATTAGGGAAAGAGATTATACTTTCAGGCAAGATCTATATGGTGGAGGAGGAGATTCTTGAGGGAGGTCCTAAGAGTGGAGGAAAAGATGAGTTAGGAGAGGAAGAGTAAGTCTCACTCAATATCTTGAGTCTCAAGAAGACCAAGATATGACAAGACTGCTCAACTTCCTAGAACTCAAGAGAGGAGAAGAAATGAGGTTTTTTGTGTCTTCTAATAGTAGTGGTGGAGGAAATATGAATGGAAGGCCATTTAATGAGGGTTGACAAAGAATCATGAACCTAGACCTCATTTTAGCCTTTAGGGAAATCTGATGCATTAAATGTGGAGATTGGTGAGAGTGAGGAGCAAGCAAAATTCGGTTTTCCCGTAACTAGGAATGGCAACGGGTCGGGTTCGGGCCGGGTTTCTTTATACTCGGACCCGACCTGCGGGTCTATATCCATTACCCAAACCTGACCCGGTTAATAAACAGATTTTTTTCCTAGGCTCCAAACCCGGCCCGTCGGGCCCCGACCACTTTAGGGCCCAATCCTAAGTCCTAATGGCCTAAACCGTGGCCCATTTTTTTAAAAAAAAAAAAAAAATTCCGTAATTAATTTAATAAATCTCAGATTCTACACTAATTTAATTTACAATAATTATTTTAGATTTCTACAATAATTTTAGATTTCAAATTTCACATAAATCTACAATAATTTACTTTTAGATTTCTCATTTTCCCTTTCAAAATACAACCCCAAATACAGAAATCACAAGAAATAATACATAAAAATCACAAACCCATACATAAATCCTATATACATAACCCAAATACATAAAAAAAATTCTTCCTTACAACAAGATTTGCCACAAGTTCAAATATGTACAAAATAAATCCCCCAAATCCAAATCCGGGACCATTACATCAAGTTCAAAAATCCAGAAAATAAATCCCACAAATGAATATACACAATAATACCCCTTTCAGGCACCAAGTAATGAACCTAAAAAAGAGAGAGAGAGAGAGAGAGATCTTGGTGGTGGCAGATCTTGGCGGAGGTGGCAGATCTTGGTTGAGCTACACTTGGAGAAGACAGATCGGAGCTCAGAGAAGACAAAGAAAGAGAGAAACAAACTTGTGACGATCTTGAGACCGGCGGTGACAGAGCTTGAGGCCGGCGATGAGATCGTGTGATGGTGGCGGTGACAGAGGTTAGAGCTTGAGGTTGAGTCCGTGAGTGAGAGGGAGAAGAGAGTGAGTCTGTGAGTGAGAAAGGGAGAGGAGATTGAGGCTGTGAGGGAAATGGATGGAGAGTGGGAAGGCTGAGTGTGGAATATGAGAGGAAGTAGGGTTTTTTTAGTTTATATATATATAAAGGGGGTTTTTTGGTAATTTTATACTTAAACGGGTCGGGTTTGGGCCAGGTATGACAAAAACCCGGACCCGCTTCGGGTTTTTTTTAAAAGACCCATACCCGACCCTATTATTTATCGGGTCAAGTAAAATCCGACCCATTAGGGTCGGGCTGGACTGGGTATCCGCGGATCGGACTTTTATTGCCATCCCTACCCGTAACTACTTTAACAGCCTCTAGAGCTAACTTCAAAAAATCATATTTTACTCAATTCTGATCAGAATTATCTCATTCTTGTGCTCAAATTGAAGCCTCAGATGTCTAGTTTCTAGGGAAATTAACCTCATTCACAGATTCAAAATATTCTGAGAGATATCAATGAAATGGTGAGTAGAGGTCATTTGTTAAGAAACAATTTCAGCACAATTAGCATTAATAGGTCCCAAATTAGTTTCCAATTAACATTAATAGGCTCCAATCACTCCCATTTCAGATCTAATTAGTTCCAAATTTACCCTAATTAAAATATAATTGCACAAATTACTCATTGAATGATTAATATTTAACTATCTAGTTAATTAGGTGTGTGCAACCCTACCATAAAATGTAGTCCTAACCAATCAAATTATGATACATCATCGATCTCAAATTGATTATACTTATAACCAATTGAAATCAATTGTTCATAATCACATATAGTTGGACTCAATTTGTGATAGTGTATCTCAGCCATTAAAACTTGATTTGATGATAATTTTCAATCTGGTGGTCCGATTAGGGCTTATGATCAGTCGATTTGATCGTTACAACATCAAGATCATTTTGGTGAAATGAGATTGAGGATCTAATGACCAGAATTAAGATGTATATTTTCAGTGTGAAATTACCCTTTTACCCTCCATGTGAGGTTAAATGCGGGTTGCAAAATGGGGTGTCAACAAGTCGGAGGCAGCTGGAACCTGGGAGCATTGGTGACCACTCATTTGAAATCTAATAGTACAAAATCAAAGTCCAAGCAAATGTAAAGTGGTTCACAGTAAATCAAATCTCAAGAAAATATTAACTGGCTAACAATATAACATTGAGCAAACCAGAGAGAAGAAAATTTCGAAGAAAGTAAGAAACAACAGAAAGCAGAGAGAGAGAGAGAAAGAGAGGAGAAGAAGAAGATGATTAAGAAGAAACAGCAGAAACAGCGACATAGAGAGACAAAGAAGAAGAAGTGCTTGATGTTTCAACAATGGCCATAAGGTGTGTAACTCTAAGCCAAGCCAAGTACAGTTTTTCTTTTTCTTTTCTTTTTTCCTTCTAGAGCACTGATCTTAACCGTGAGAACTGTCCACGGTTCTCAAATCCGGACGGTTCAACCTTAGTTGATACGGTTCACTAATTTTTCTACATAGGCCGATTTATAGGATTAAAAAACCTTTTTAGTGAACGGTTCACAGTTATCCGAGTTAGGTCGTAAGGTTCGATTTGAGTTTCAAAACCTTGATCGAATTGGATTAAGCGAATTTATAAATTTGTTGACCATAGCCAACCCAAGTACCCAACTCATTAGCCAATGGCCTCGTAGCCAAGTGGCACCCAGGTTCCTTTGTAATCTGTTGCTCGAGGATTCTATCTCCGCACTTACCAAGAAAAAAAAAAAGTAGACAACTCATTATAAATTTATTTTTGGCAATCCACCACTCCTAAAAACCAAACCGACCAAGCCCACTAGGTTGGATTCAATTTGGTAACTAATGGTGAATCGGTGGATTAATCGTTAAAAAAAAAGACTTTACGGTCAGTACATCCCTAGCTACAATTGTTTTTTACACAATTAGAGCTGTCTGGTTAGAGATTTCGTTTAAGAGTTGGAAAAAAAGTATTATGAAAATACGTATTTCAGTGTTTAAAAATGGGGACCGATTGATTAAACACTTATACCAAACACCTTCTCAATTTCTGAAATTACACCCCCACAAAAAACAAAACAAAACCATCAAGCAAAAAGCTAACACATTTATTTCATATCACTAAATATCAAAGGCATTCATAGCGCACCACCAAAGTCCAGTTTACAACTAAAAGTCTTCATAAAATGAAAAACCAACAAGGCAACAACATTACCTTAGTTCTGATTTATGAAATCAACCATGGCTTTGATCAGTGGCCCCACCTTGTCGCTACTTGGATTCAACAGAAAAAACCCATGTCCCTCTCCTTCACTCTCAAAATATCCCACACTACCATTCCAACCACTCTTTCTCAATGTTTCACAATATCCCAAACCTCTATCTTTTAGCCAATCTTTCTCCGCCACACAAACCAGCACTTTCTCACCTGCCATCCTTGACAAATTCGGATCCGCTTCCGGGTACAGTATCGGATCTTTGAACCCGACACTAGTCGGGTACATATAATTAATCATTTTATCAGGCTCTTTGCCCCCAAAATATGGGTGCAATATGATTGACCCAATAACATTAGGACCAGCCAATCCTGTAGCGCCAGCTTGGACTGCAACGTAATGGGCTATATTAGCCCCAGCACTCTCACCCGCCACAAAAACCCGCCCGAAATCCGCATACTGGTTCAACCAAGGTTCGGGTCCTTGCCCATTTGAGTGGGCTGAAATCCACTGCATCGCAGCCCAAGAATCTTCATGTGCAACTGGTAGAGCATGCTCTGGGGCTAGCCTATAGTCAACGGAAATAACGACCACGTTGGCTTCTGAGACCAAGGAAACAAGAAAGTTGTGAAAGGTTTTCATGAAAGGTGATCCAAGGCAGAAGCCCCCACCGTGGTAGTGAACAACTAGAGGGAACTTTTGATCTGGGCCGCTGATTTTGGGGATGAAGAGTCTAGCTGATACACCTGATTCGGGCAAAACGACGACGTCTTTGGTTTGGACCCCGGTTTTGGAGTCTAGGCCTGCGGGTGCAAGGTGGTTACCTCCGGTGTCTGGGGCCATGTACCTTTCAATGCGACCATCTTTGTAGACTTTGAAGTATGGTGGGAATTCGTGGGTTGTTTCATTGTTACTTGAATCCATTGTTAGGAAAAAAAAATTGTGGTGGGTGAGTTTTTGAGAGAAAGAAAGAGAATGATAGATGAGTTTGAATTGCAGTTATTGGGTCACACTTAATACATTGATATATTTTATCACAAATTTTTTATTATAATTCTGACATCATGAAAAGGGTGCAGATTTAAAATCACCAAACAACCATGAGAATATTGAGGAGAAGAATATCATGAAGAGGGTAATAATGTAATATTCTTAAAAATGTCAATTATAAATTGGAGTAAATGATTAATGAGATAGGTGCACCGTGCACGTTTACATGCATATTTTATTATTATTTTAGGATGATCTGCCCCACGCGCGCCAACTAAAATGCAATGGTGACTTTTTGTTTCTTAAAAAAAAATAATAATAATAAAATGCAATGGTGACCTAAACAAAAATCTGTTTTTGTAAGAAAGCACAACCGCCGGTGTTCACGAGCTTTGAGTTGACTTGGTAGGTTACTACGTGCTAGGTTGATTCTCCTCCTGAAATAAAACATTCAATCTAATTAAATTATAAAACTCTTTTTGTCAACAAAAAAAAAATTATAAAACTCTTATTCTTTTAAATTAATTTTTTTTTGGTAAACCTTCTTTTAAATTTTTTTTTTTTTTTTGAGAAAGAAAAAAGGGGTCTCGCGTGTGGCAGTCATTGTCCCACGCCCCATGGTACAGTTGGGTAAGCCCATGGGTATCACCAGCTCGAACTGGAGCTCGGAAACTCCGAACCCACACACAACCCAAGTTCTATTGGTTTCTGGGACTTCCAAAAATTGCAATTACAGTCCTCGTGAGAACTCGAACCTGGGATGTGGTGAAAGCCATAGTAGTCACCTACCAGTTGTACCACACCCGCCGGTGGTACCTTCTTTTAAATTAATTTCTTTACCAAGGTTACTTTTTTTTTTTGAAACACTTTACCAAGGTTACTACTTACTAGGTTGATTCTCCTCCTAATAGAACATTCAATGTTATTAAATTATAAAACTCTTATTCTTTTAAATTAATTTCTCTACTTCGTATGTGGGTTGTTATAAGAATGATAAGTAAATATGGTTCATTATTTGTATGTCAAGCAAAAATGTTTAATTACAATCTTACATGCCATGGTAGGCAAATGATGGTTATTTAGTCATCTATATATATAATAATAGGTGAAGAAAAGAGAAACTCAAATTGCAATTCCAATTAGAATTCTAATTTTGTGCCATTTGTCTCTGCCACCTGTATTCAATTATTCTGAGCTATGTAGGAACCGCATAATAATATTAATATAGGTATCATTAATTAACTCATAAATTCCATATGGATTTACCTTGACAGAATCCCTAATTTTTAGTCTAAAGACTCTCTCTCTCTTCTTTCTCGGCTCTTTGCCTCTTCCCCTTCTTATTTGCACGACTCTTCCTCTCTCCAATTCTTCATGTCCCGGTTCAGTTGCCTCTATCCCTAAAAAGTCAAAGAGCCACAACTATTAAATGAAAGAAAGAGGTCTTTGTCCTTGGAACAAGACCCACACTCCCATTGGACCGTTCTCTTCCCCGGCAACAGTATTAACCCAAAGCCAGAGCAACGAGTCCGTCCAAAAAGGTTGCTCTTTCTCTAACTCTTCGACTGTATCCATTTTAGTACGAAGAAATGGAGTATTATGGTTTCTTAACCTTCAATGCATCAGACATTTATGAATCGTTTTAACTTTATTTAGTTTTACTGATCCGTTAATGTTGATAATTGCTTTAGTTTGAGTGTTGTTGGTTTTGAAATTCAATTTGGATTACAAGAGTCTATTAATTTGTTTCCACCTAATTATTTCTTTATGTAATTTCTTAGCCCACCAAGGAGCTTAAATATAATTGCAATCTTGTGATTTTTTTTTTTTTTTTTTTTTTTTTTTCTAAAGGTGGTACAATGAAGATTGAGGAAGCAAAGAGCACATACTCCTAAGGAAATGTAAGTAAATTCTTTTTCCTTTCTTTTAGTGAAATTTTTGTTTTTGAATAATTTTAATATTATTTTTTCTATGATTAATGTTGCATGTTTGTTTTCTATTTGATAACAAGATAGCATCTTTTTTTTAAAAAAAAATCTTTTTTGGCTTGAGAACAAGTTAATATCTTTATTTGATATCTAATTGCATGGTCTTTTTTTTTTTTTCCTCCATTCTTCAAGGTTTGCATGTGAAACGGTTTCTGGGTTTGTGAGGGTTTGTGAAATTTAAGGGTTTTTATTTTATTTTGTCCCGCAACAAAATATATATAGTGGTACTTCATGTTGGTGCTTTTGCTCCTAAGATTGGCCTTTTGATATAATCAAAAGGCACTCTTTAGGAAGTTTGCTCTTCTCCTAATAATTTTTCTGTTGTGTAACATATTCTTGCTAAGAAAATGGTCCTATTATATTCCTTTCATACTTGGGATTTCTGCTGTGTTACCAATTTGGTAATGTTGTTGTTAAGAAGTTGGCTCAGTTTGCAATTCATCTGAGTTAAACTTCTCCTAAAGGAAAGTAAGTGTTGTTGTCTCCAAGTTTCCTATTGTAAGTCACACCAAAGTCCTTTTTTTCTTTTTCTTTTTTTCAAGGTTTTTTTTTGCAAATGGGAATTAGGGGTTTCTTTTGGTGTTGGGATAATTTTAGAATTAGGAGATTTTAAGGATTGGTTCATTTAGGAAATTTAAGGGACTTCCTTTTTTCTTTTCTTTTTTTGTTCATTCAAGATAATTTTCACAATTTAGGTCCATCACAGAGAGCTTTGACTGTCTTAATTAAATTCAAGATTATATTAAGCTTTGCTTTTTCAAAAATATTTATAGATATCAATTGGTGTTGGGTGGAGAAGACAATCCCATGGTGGAGGGTTCTTAGAAGCAAAAAAGACGATCCCTAGAGAGTCCTCAAATTCTACAGTGGTAATACTCTGTATACTTCCATAATCATTATTTTCGCTTCTCTCTCATTTGTCTCTTTATTTGTGTGTAATTTTCTTTGTTGTTGTTGTTGTTGGTGTTTTATTTTTTATTTTTTTATTTATTTTTTTATTTTTTCACTTCATGTAAAATTTAGAGTTACTTAGTAATGAAGGCAAGTGTAAGTGTGAAAGAACTGCAAGCATTGATATAAATGACAAAGTAAATAATGTTTACCAGCATAATTTTGATCAACGTCCCTAACAGGTTTGCCTTTTCCAGTTTTTCTATAGAAAATACTGTTAGAACTTTAATAGCATTCTAAGATAGTATTAGTTATGTTTATACAAAATTAGAGTTCTAATTTGACCTCTTTTTCTGGTTCGATTGTTGTATTGATTAAATTTTTGTTTTTGTTTGGCATATTTTTCTTAGGTTTGTGCTTTTTTTGGTCAGCCCCTAAAATTTGAATTGAT
Source organism: Quercus tomentella (assembly GCA_028535165.1). Lineage (NCBI taxonomy): Eukaryota > Viridiplantae > Streptophyta > Magnoliopsida > Fagales > Fagaceae > Quercus > Quercus tomentella. The sequence goes on along the minus strand of JAPQVY010000111.1, from coordinate 17,944,761 downwards.
TTATGCTTTTGTGCAGATCTATGTTTTGTTGAATCATTCTCAAAAGAAAAAAGAAAAAAGAAAAAAAAAAAAAAAAAACCCGTTGATTACTGAGAGTACAGTTATTTATAATTTTTTTAAGTAAAATTATTGGATTTTTTATGTTAATGGAAGATCCGTGATGTGAATATCTCGACATTTTGTTGCATATGGATTTCTGGGTTTTGCTATTCTTCTTTATTCTTGCTAGATCTAATATTAGTGAACTTAAGTTGAAATCTAGAGTTTATGCTATGTTTTCTTTTTGTATGTTTTCTCAAGAGCCAAACACAGGTTTATCTAATGTGATATTTAATGAAGCTGAATAGTCTTATTAGGCTCTGTCTCAATTTCAAGATTGAAAGTATTGGGTTTTTTTTTTTTTTTTGCACCAATTTATTTGTTTAGATTCCAAACAGGGGATAATACATGTAATGTTTAGTGCAGAGTTAATATGATTTTTATGCTATGAATATATATATAAATATATATTTTTTTTTTTTTGGTTATTCTAATAGGCACCTAAGAAGGAAAAGGCTCCTCCTCCGTCCTCGAAGCCAGCCAAATCTGGTGGAGGAAAGCAGAAGAAGAAGGTTTGATAATGTTTTTGGATTCAGAATTTGATTTTTTCAATTTTAAACTTTGTATGGTGGTTCAAATTATAGATTGTAGGAATAGGTGATGTGGGTTTGGCTTTGAATACTAATACTATTTGGTGATATATACAGAAATGGAGCAAGGGAAAGCAAAAGGAGAAGGTGAACAACATGGTTTTGTTTGATCAAGGAACCTATGACAAGCTCCTTGTGGAAGCTCCAAAGTACAAGCTTATCACACCTTACATCTTGTCCGACAGATTGAGGGTATAGTCTGAACTTGACTCTTTCTGTATCAGTTTCTTCATATTTTATGTGGTTACACCCTTAATGTTATGCGAATGAGAAATGCTTGTGTAGTTGGTCTTGAAAGAGAAGTTAGTTGGATTGCAATAATTATCATTGTCATTTTCCAATTGCAAATTATTACTTGGAGGATAAAAATCATTGCTTCTCAAGATGACCCACACTTTTACTGTTTACTTCAAAATTATTGCAGAAATTCAGATTTCTTGCTGTTTACTTCAAATAAACCTGTCATGTTTTGTGTTTTCAATGATATTTTTATTCTCATGTGCTATTGTAGATTTATCACTGCTTTGTTTAGGATATTTGTGTCACATTTGGTTTGCTTTTGTTTAGAGTATTTGGGTTAATTGGTTTTGGGTATTTGCCAATGATGTTTTTAAAATAGAGAAAAAGAAACACAATCATGCCTTTCTTTTCCTTTTTCTTAAGAGATGAATGGTGACAGTCTTAAGTTTGGAAGATACTATATATTTTTTTCCACAGTGTTACCAATTGAGATAACCTTAATAGAAGCTTAAATTAGAGATATGCACATGTTTTGATCCTAGCCACTTTGAGATGTACATATATATTCTTGATAGAAGCTTAAATTAGAGATATGCACATGTTTTGATCCTAGCCACTTTGAGATGTACATATATATTCTTGATTACCTTCTTGATTTGTAGCTGATATTTGTTGTACTTTACTTTCTATTGCATTCATCTCTTAAGTTGTATTGTAACTATTGTAATTTGATATTGTGGTTAACATAGTTCTATGGTGCATAGGCTTATATTAAAAAACGATAAATTATACTGTTTCACAATGTTAAAACACCATTTTGTTTTATAGTTCTTTCAATAAAAAGAAAACTAACTGCTTGAAATACATAGCAAAGGCTTGCAATACAGGAGGAAAAAAAAAAAAACCTTACGACACAGATATAGACCACCGTCCATTCCCTCGCTGGACTTAGACATTTTTATAGATTATGAAAATTACAAAAAGATTGGTTACAGTTTTGGGTCTTCACTGTAAACGAATAGAATTAAAAGCAGTTATATGTAACTAATCTTAAAGATGTTGTTGGGATCAAATCAATATAATATTGAACATTGTGCTGATATTTAAGTTTCTGTTCTTAGCAAGTTAGTTTTGATGTTGTTTGTTCTGTAATGAATATGTGTTCATTCTGTTATGCGTGTTTGTTACCAGTGTTCTTAAAAAGTTCTATTATGTATAACTAATTGGCAAATACAATTGTTAACAACATTCTATGTAATTTTTATCTATTTAGATTAGTACAGCAATCTTTGGCATCCACATCCAATTGAAGGCTTCCCTAGCAGGTGTGTAAGTGATTCTGCTGATCACTGCTAAGTATATAAAAGATCTTATACTCTACTTATAAGTAGATTAAAGTTCTTTTGAACTATCAGCGATGATTTCTCTTATTAACCAGTAACTCTATTAGTGTCATATACATTCCTTTAGACCATTTTAAACCTGGCAAATTTAAGGTGTTCTTAGTTTCATTAAGGTTTGTAATATGCCATTACTAAAATTTAATTGTATTGTATAAACTACATGCCTATAATATAACTAACAAATACCTAATTGATCTATCAACAAATATGCCTAGAATATGCCTAAAATATAAATTGTATTGCATAAACAACAAATAAAACTGACATATTTCTTGCAAAAAAGAATATTTCATAGCTAGCTACTAGAAGCTCTCTCAATGTTCAATTGGATTGGATGTTCACATATTTCAATGGGATCTATCACAATGTTGATGGTTAGCCTATCATTTGAATAAAGCTTTTAATACAAAGTTAAATTTATTATTTACATTTTTTCTTTTTTTCTTTATTGTTTCTTTAGTGTTTGATAGATTGTGCTAAGAAACTTAATTTAGCCATATTCATGATTGGAGAAATTGGAGGGAATGAAATATATGCTGTTACAATAAGTATTATTAGCAAACAAAAAAAAAAAAAAAAAATCCTTTTTATTTTCCTTGCAAAATGAATTGTTATGATTATTGATTCCTAATTCTCCATTATTGTTCCATAGGGTCATTGGTTATGGTGATACCCAAGTAGTTGTCACAAATTTTCCTTGCAAAATGAATTGTTATGATTATTGATTCCTAATTCTCCATTATTGTTCCATAGGGTCATTGGTTATGGTGATACCCAAGTAGTTGTCATAGAAATCTTCCCAATAGGCTGTTTACCAATCTATCTTACAGCACAACACACTAACAATTCTTCTGCTTATGAAAAAATTTGGCGAGTCTCTTTCTACCTCTAATAGAATGCATAAAAAATAGAACATGATATGAAGGAGATTTAGTAATGGATTTTGTAATTTTTCAAGGTACAAGATTTGATGATGCAACTGTGTAAAAACTTGCTGTGTGTTGGAGGTGAATATTTCAATGACTCCAATAGATTCCAATACACCAACCACATCTGGTAACACCATGATATTAAATAAAGAGTTAGAATTGAATTATCAATAGTATTATTTTCTTTGCTTTTCAGGAGTTTTATGCTAAACTCATTGATTTAATTATGTTCAGGTTTTATTCCAAAAGTTTTGGTAGCCATAGTTGCCCCTTTTTCCAATCCTCAACTAAAAAAATTCCTTACTCATTTTATTGGTTAAACACATAATTTCTAAAGTTCTTAGTTGCTATTGGTTGGACTTTTTGGTTTTCAAATTCTGTGGTGAATGTGAGAGCATGTTTGTTTCAGGTAGGGATTTCATCTGATGTACCAGCAGTTGCTGCAATAAAGATGGGAAAGGGTCTTAGTGATAGAAAAGTCATTGTTTTGCTATAAGTCTTATTGCCTTCTTCAAATTAATATAGAATCTCTATATCATGTTATTATATTATGATAATCAGTTTAGGATATTTTAATTGAAGTTTCACTTCAAAATCCCTTTGAATATGCTTATGATGACTCCCTTTGTACTCCTACTGATGGTAACATTGATTTTCGGACGGTATATGAGGTTCCAGCAGGAAGGGCATAAGATACAGCCAGAGATTTGAGTTTTGCATTTGCTAGAGACTTTGCTTTGAGTTTGCTGGCAAGAAAAAGGGAAGGGGTAGCCATGGTTCATGGGGTTTTGGATGGTTCACTGACTACATTGTTCAGTTCCAAAGCCAAAGGAGTTGATGGATTTAGCAATTTTTGGAGAAGATTAATATGAACTAATTGTATTTGATTGATGACAGTATAGACTTCATTATTATTCCTGTTTCTTTTTCATAATGCGGTTTAGTGGCTTGATGAAAGTACAAATTTAAAAAAATCATGAATCTAAATATTTATGAGGATTGAAAAAATTAACTTAGGGAAAACAGTTTGTTTCCCATTGCTTTAAGTTTTACATTTAGTTTGCTTTAAAAAGGTCCAATAGCATCACTTAAATAATAAAATGCAATATATATTTTTATTGTTTTATCTAATTCTATCCTTCTTGTGATAAACTCAAAAAGACAAAAAAGAAATTGACCAATAGTATTACTATAATTAACCATTCCCGTGCGGTAGCACGGGTTACATACTAGTTAATGATAATTGATAAAAACAAAAATTAAAGTTGTGGATTTTGTTCTAGTGACCATTTCGATTTATCCATAGGACAATATTGGCTTATTCCATTATACTGTTTTGAGATTATTTTTAAAATTATTTTATACATAGATATGCATATACATTGCAAAATATATGTTCCTAAATCTTCGTAACATATCGTTATACCATATTAAATTATTAAATCAAAATCAATAAATATACATTCTGCCGAGCTTAGTAACGTAAGCTTGTAACCAAGTTGGGGCGTTAAAGTTGTTAAATGTATGTTGAGATTGCCTAGGTGGAATGTGGTTAATATGTTGATTTGTCCAATATATGGAGTCAATATTCTGCATGTCCCTTGCCCTTGGGTTAAAGGGCACCCCCACCCACAATGGATGGGTAGCCCACATCTCAAAAAAAAAAAAAATATATATATATATATATATATATATATATATACACATTCTTAATAACATCATTATATAACATAACATAACATAACATGTCATATATGAGATTAAAGGATGAGCAAACAAGACATAGTTACTAAATTATTACCAAGTACTACCTAAAAAGTTACCATGGAAGTATGATTAGCTAACATGACATTAACTTAAATCATCAGACAACTCCCATAATCTGCTAATATTTTAACCCAAAAAATATACAATTATTCTTTATTTTTTATCAACCCTAAGATCTATCTATTTCTTTGATCCAACGTTCCTACGTCAGAGTAATTGAATTTTTGTTATTGGCATTTTGGATGCCATTATTGAAATACTAGTGAAACTCTTTTTTTTTTTTTTTTTGAAAGTGGACTTGAATTTCATTAAACCAGATAGAGAGTTACAAACATAAAAGGATCTGCAGAAGCAAAACCAAAATGACTAAGCACTACAATACATCAGATTGGATTAACAAAGAAACAAATGGAGTAACACCCTTCCATAGGTGGGAGCTTTATGTCCTGCGAGCATGCTAAGCTAACTCATGAGCAACTTGATTGTAGTCTCCGCATATGTGCTAGAAAGTACAAGACTCAAAGGAGCTTCAAATTTGCAGAATTTCCTAGATGAGATGACTTGAGCTACTACCCATGGATTTGTCATTAATAGCTTGGATTGCTGCAAGCGCATCAGACTCCAGAATGACCCGAGGTAGATGCAATTCTTGGGCTAGCAGAACACCTTGTAACAGGGCCATAATCTCCACAAATTCTGCAGAATAGCATGCTTTTAGAAGCTTGCAGTTGGCTACAATTGTCTGGCCAGTGCAGTCCCTAACAATTATTCCAATACTAGAGTTCCCACCATGGTCCGAGGTTGCCCCATCAACATTTACCTTGAAGATTCCTAGAGGTGGGGGATTCCATTTGACAGGAAGAGGTCATGGTTGGGAGAAGTCTCAGTCAATAGCATTGCTAAAGTCCTCCACGACACTTTTAGCCATTTGCCAAACTTGCTGGTGGGAGAGGCAGGTTTCCTCATGGACCACCTTATTCCTGTTGTACCAAATGGCCCAAGCAATTCCAAAGAAAAATTCCAGGTCTTGTTAAGAGTGATAGGAGAGGATGAACATGGCTAAGTCTAGGAAAGACCACCAAATCTCTTGAGTGCCAAAGGGGTTTTCAGGCAATTGATTCTAGACGAAGGTGGAGAATTCGCAGCTGAGGAGGGCATGAAATACCAGTGAAACTCAATTAGGCAACAACTATTCTGTAATTAAGACTAAGTGTAAAGTAGTACTCAACCAAAATAAAACACACACACATACAAGACAGCAGGTGGATCTAATTCTCCTTAATGAATTTGTCTCTGCAATCTCTACAATCCCATCCCACCCACTTTTCTTCAAAACCTCATAGTAACTCTAACCCCTATCTTTTTAATCCATCATTTTCAGAAAACTGTTGTTTGAGTTTTCAATACACCCTAGTATTGACAATTTTGAATCGCCAGCTAGGTATATTGTATGATCATTAGGCCTAGTACTCATTGGAAAAATAGGCTCATTGTCCCCAAACTAGGAAAATGCTGAGACCATCGAAAATGGCACAACCTTGTGCCATAACTCGCCACGTGGCGAGTTGTAATTGGTGAAGGTGTGTCCCCACATAGCTCACAAACACTCCTTCACCAGTCACAACTCGCCACATGGCGAGTTATGGCACAAAGTTTTGCCATTTTTGGTGGTCCTAGAACAACTCCCCAAAATAGTACTCAACCAAAATAAAACGCACACACACACATACAAGATAACAGGTGGATCTAATTCTCCTTAATGAATTTGTCTCTGCAATCTCTACAATCCCATCCCACCCACTTTTCTTCAAAACCTCAAAGTAACTCTAACCCCTATCTTTTCAATCCATCATTTTCAGAAAACTGCTATTTGAGTTTTCAATACACCCTAGTATTGACAATTCTAAATTGCCAGCTGGGTATATCCTATGATCATTAGGCCAGGTACTCATTGGAAAAATAGGCTCATTGTCCCCAAAATAGGAAAATGTTGAGACCATCGAAAATGGCACAACCTTGTGCCACAACTCGCCACGTGGCTAGTTGTAATTGGTGAAGGTGTGTCCCTACATGGCCCACAGACACTCCTTCACCAGTCACAACTTGCCACATGGCGAGTTATGGCACAAAGTTGTGCCATTTTTGGTGGTCCTAGCACAACTCTCCAAAAGATGGACAAAAATAATCCCAACAACAACAATCCCCAAATTAATAAATAGTATAAACTGTTGATTTATTATAAAACACTACTCTTAAGGTTTTTTTTTTTTTTGGAAGCCATAGGATACTATAATTCACATAGAAAATTATTTACATATCAAAAGACATGAACTGTGATAAAGCCTTTGCCTTTTACAATCAAACAAAAGTTATGTTTGTTATCTTAATATATGTCTGTGGGGTACAAGAATTTAAATAAGGTAATTGCACCACGTGTCATACCCATGATCGAAGGGGCCATTATCGTGCCGAGGAGGACACACCCTCGGACAATAAGGCCACGTCAATGGCACGTTACCAGAGGATATCACACTATAGAAAAAGAGTTTCGAAGAAGGGGTTAGCCCTGACATGACTGAGAGGATGGTGGATGCCACCACATTTAATGCATCCCACCAAACCTCCTGGCTGCATTTATGTGGAGAAGACCCCTGAACAATGCTGCCTTGGCTGCCACAACGCACAAGGGGTTTGGGAAGGTGTTTAATGTGACAAGCACTCAAGTAGTGGCCTGAACAATCAACAAATGGAAGGCCAAGATCATTTAAAGAAAGCTATATAATGTAAAAGATCCTCCAGGGGAGAGGGGGGGAAAATCAGTAAAGAAAACACTATAGCAATAAGAACTGAAATTGCATCCTAGTTTAAAAGAAATATACATTAGGACCGCTCTCCTCGGATTTTGCCAAGGAAGGGTTTCTTTGCACAGAGCTTGTTTTTCTTTACTTTCATACTATCTTTGATTCACTGTGCACGCTGTTGGTTCCATTGAAGCCTAGCTTTTAAATCCACTATCTACAAATTCATTGTGTTGGGCTCTTTGGGCCCTAATCCATTCATCTTTTGGGCTTAGGAGTCAAAACCTGCCCTTACAATGTCCAATAATCTTCTAACAAAAATATTAATTATTGTTGTTGAGATCAATTATTAATGCTTAGTAAAAAATAATGCAAAAAAATATATATAAAAAAATCCAAAAAACAAAGGACAAATCACAAATAGATAGACAAAAAGAGGAGAGTTTTATATAAAGTTGGTTAATAAGATTAATTATTTGAATCTAAATTCTCTTTGTCTCTTTGATTTAAAGATGCTAAGCTAAAAGACAACACGATAATTGTATTCTTTATCGTTAAACTAAGACATCAATCGGTTTTTTGTGTAGATAGGGATTGATCCACATATCTTTTATTTAATTATCAGAAACTTTACCAGTTAAGCTAATTGGAACCCACAAACACCATATTAATTATTCTAACTATTAAAACAAACTCAACTTTACTTTATTAATCAAAACAAAAAAAATTGAACAACTAACTAGTCATACCAACAGTTTCTCAAAAAAAAAAAACTAGTCATACCAACTTTACTCATTCAACATTATCAAATAAAACTTTACCCATTCAACAAAAAATCCAAAAATACTATAAGTTTATCTTTACTCTCTAAAAAGAGAGTTACTCATTTAACTTTGCTCATTAAGAGAAAGAGTCAGACTTCTCTCAACACAGAGAGAGAGAGAGAGAGAGAGAGAGAGAGAGGCCAAATTGGGGCACTGAGGGCGATGTCGAATGACACGCGTGATATTGATGCAAATTTGATGGAATTGATGGAGCTAGGCAAATTGGTAGTGTGGACGGGGCGATTTGGCGGCGATATCGCTCAAACTCAATACTTAGTCATTACCATCTGTCATGCTATGTGGATAACAGATGACACTTTCTCTTTTATATTGGTAAATTTTAGGATTCTGCTTTTGCATTTAGTGAAAGATCTAAACTAAGTGAATATGATATGGTAGTATTGGGCATATTTTGTTAATTTTTTGTTGATAAATCGTTAATTGAACTAATTTTTTCTTTGTTTTTCAAATGGTAAAATTTTGTTGTTGAATTAATTTTTATTTTATTTTATTTTTTTAAATGATGACCAAGGATTTTGTTGGGGGAGGCCAAGTTTTTGGAGGTAGGGAGGTCAAAGTCTAATTTTTCAAATAGAATTAAGGCCTAATATATATACTCCATTTTTTTAAATCTCAGTTGGAAGTGCCTCTTTAGGCCCTAGTGTGGTTCCATCCCTGATTTTCACGTCATTACTAACACAAAAATCCTAAGACTACACATCTACACCCTAGTACTCTTACTAATATATTATACTTTTTTTTATATAAGATTACTTATATATTATACACACATTGGGTTGGAGTCATGGTTTTAAAAACCGGACCGGACCGGCCGGTTCAATTGGAAACCGGATCTTAATCCGGTCCGGTTATTATTAAAAACCGAAAATGAAGGAAAAAACGGAAAAACCGCCGGTTTAACTGAAAAACCGGAAACCGGTAAGGTTAAACCGGTTTTTAGCTTGTTCTTTAACCCTTCAGCCACTGTGTTTCTGACCAAAAAAATAAAAATAAATAAGAGATTTTGTTTCAGATTTAAGAAGAAGAGAGGTTTTGACTTTGAAAATGTTGTTAAGTCTAAAGCTGTGAAGCCTAAGATGCCCACGTTGACACCAAAAATATCAGATTTACTATTTATGACTTGACACAATTGAAAAGAACTGAGGAAACTCAAACCAAAGAGATGCAGCCAGCCAGCCACGCAGGTACAATGTCCACTTCAGTTTAAGAGCTTTTCTTGCTGCTCTTGTATTTTTTTTTGGCTGAATAAAAAGAATGAGAAAAATCTTGCTGCTGCTCTTGGAGACTTGCACATGCACTGATGCACATATATTGACCGAGAGAGAGCACTGAAGGCAAAGACATGAGAAATGAGAGAAAAGTAAAAGAATAAACCAGTACAAAGCTTTTAATTAACCAAGGTGTGGATGTAAGATTTCAAAATATGTGGTAGGTGGGTTATCAACGTGTAAAGGACTATATGTGGTGAAAAAGTAATGGGCAATGATATTGTCACTCACGGGTGACTTTTTGATATTTGAAAAATGAAAGAATAACTAAAATAATTTTTATAGTAGGCTTGAGTTTGGCTGTCTAATATATAAATAAAGAGAGATGTTATATTTACAATATTTTTACAACAAATTATAAGTGGTGAGTTGTTATTGGTTCAAATTTGAACTTAATACTAAAATTACTTTTTTTTTTCCCTAACAATAACAATTAGTAACAACTAACCACTTAGAATTTATTGTAGAAATATTGTAAAACTATTGTGAACATATCATTTCTTATAAATTAAAGTTAAGGTTTAATGTTTTGCTGTTTTTACTTTAATTTTTTAGTTAAAATATTAGTTATAAAATTATTTATTTATTTATTTATATTTTATAATTATTAATTAATTATTTATGACATCATCGGTTCGACCATCGGTCCGATCCCGGTCCGACCATAAAACCAAGAATCACCCTCTATTCCGGTTCTTTGACCGTACCGGTTTTTAAAACCATGGTTGGAGTATCTCTCATCACTCTATACAAGCCAAGTATTATTGAATCCCCTCTAATTTATAACCTATCATACAGCAAATGTGATTTTTAGCTGCTGTTAAATCCACGGACCGTAAAATTGTAGATAAAAATCCAAAATGTTTGTACCAACTGGTTTTATATATGTAACTAAAATTATTGTGAAAATGTGGGTTCCAGTTAGCTCAATTGGTAAAGTCTCTGATAATTTGTATAAGAGATCTGGAGTTCAATCTCCACCTAAACCAAAAACTAATTAGTGTCTTAATCTGATAATAAAGAATAAGGATGTGAGAATAGTCTATTAATAACACATCACAAAATTGTTGGTATAACTTAATTTATTTTTTTATTTTCACAAAATCGTTGGAATAACATAAATACACTGCTACAAGTGTTTTTACAATAGCAATTTCTGGAATTACACCCAAAAAAAAAAAAAAAAAAACAGCAATATAAATGCAAAGGAACCCATTTCAAAGTACTCAACAAACGCATTTATTTTCATATAACAAAATATAAAAGACACTCATAGCTCACCAACTTACGATTCAAAGTCTTCATAAAAGGACAAACCAACGACATTAACTTAGTTCTGATTTATGAAATCAACCATGACTTTCAACAGTGGCCCCACCTTGTCACTACTGGGATTCAACAGAAAAAACCCATGCCCCTCTTCTTCACTCTCAAAAAATCCCACAGTACCATTCCAACCACTTTTTTTCAATGTTTCACAATAACCCGTACCTCTATCTTTCAGCCCATCCTTCTCTGCCACACAAACCAGCACTTTCTTACCAGCCATCTTCGACAAATTCGGATCCACTTCCGGGTACAGTATCGGATCCTTGAACCCGGCACTTGTTGGGTACATGTAATCAATCATTTTATCATTCTCTTTGCCACCAAAATATGGGTGCAATATGATTGTCCCAATGATATTAGGACCAGCCAATCCCGTAGCGCCAGCTTGGACTGCCACGTAATGAACAATATTAGCTCCAGCGCTCTCACCCGCCACAAAAACCCGCCCGAAATCCGCGTACTCGTTCAACCACGGTTCGGGTCCTTGCCCATTTGAGTGGGCTGAAATCCACTGCATCGCGGCCCAGGAATCTTCATGTGCGATTGGTAGAGCATGCTCTGGGGCCAGCCTATAGTCAACGGAAATAACGACCACATTGGCTTCTGAGGCTAAGGAAACAAGAAAGTTGTGAAAGGTTTTCATGAAAGGTGATCCAAGGCAGAAGCCTCCACCGTGGTAGTGAACGACTAGAGGAAACTTCTGATCTGGGCCGTTGATTTTGGGGATGAAGAGTCTGGCTGATACGCCTGAGTCCGGTGAAACGACGACGTCTTTGGATTGAACCCCGGTTTCGGAGTCTAGCCCTGTGGGTGCACGGAGGTGAGCACCGGTGGCAGCACGTTCTGGGGTCATGTACCTTTCAACGTGACCATCTTTGTAGACTTTGAAGAAAGGTGGGAATTCGTGGGTTGTTTCGTTGTTGGTGCTTGAATCCATTGTGAGAAAAAAAAAAAACAAAGATGTGGTGACTGAGTTTTCGAGAGAAAGAGAACGAGAGATGGGTTTGGAATTATAGGGTCTGGAATTCGATACCTTAATATAATCGTGCTGTGATTTGTAACGTTTCAAAATTAGTATAATATATAATAAATTAATAATAATAATGATGTGGATGAGCAGTGAGAGAGGTGGGTCATCTATAAATGAGAAATTGATGGTGTAAAAGGTTGCCGATATAAAATCACCAAACAACTATGAGGATATTAAGGAGAAGTGCAGTATGAAAAGGGGTAATGATGTAACATAGCATATATAAGAGGCAATTATAAGTAGGAGGATAGGGATAGGGATAGGGATAGGGAATGACTAATGAGACGGGTGCACGTCTATGATATAACAAAGTATACCATGTTTTGGTAATACCAATTCAGCATTTATTTTGATATTTTCTACTCAATAAATGAGTGATACCTATTTCAAAAAACCACATCAAACAACTCTAATAAATTAATCACAATTTTCTATACTATCGGGAAGATAAATTAATCATTTATTGGAGTAGTCTGATGTAGTTTTTTGAAACATGTGTCACTCATTTATTAGATAGGAAATACCAAAACAGATGCTGTGTTGGTATTACCGAAATAGGGTATACTTTCTCCTATTATATACTTGTCAAGTTGTCATATCTTTTAGTTTTAAGAGGATTTTGTACGAGTTCTTTTTAGTATCAGAGACTAGGTCAAAATGACCATAAACCATTTTTGGCAAAATATTTGGGAAATATTTAACAGTTTATCACATTTTTGAAACTCAAATTTGCCATGAAACTCAAGTTTCAGAAACTCGAATTCTTTGAAAAAATAGTCTTCAAATTTGTAGTTTATGGAACTAGAACTCGAGTTCCATCAAAAACTTTCCAAAGAACTCAAGTGTGTGAAACTTGAGTTACCTGGTAAACTCGAGTTTCACAAACTCGGGTTTTAAAAAAAGTGGTAGATTCCTAATTATTTCACAAACAATGATAGATCTATACATATTTTGTATATTTGGCCATTTTAGCCTTGGAGACTAACTTAGAACTTTTACTATTACTTTCTTATATTGCAAACTATGATTTGTAAAAGGATGAAATTATGAATTATTTAGGAGGATTTTGTATTCATTTTAAAATGATTTGCCCCCACGACACGACAACTAATGGTTACTGTTTCTTTTTTTTCTTTTTCTTTTTTACAAGGAAAACAAAATTTGTTTTTGTAAGAAAGAACAACCACTAGTGTGCACAAGCTTAGAGTAGCCTTGGTAGGATGATTTATTTTCAAATGAGTGGTTTAGTTTTAAATTTTCCTATGGATTTGATGGATGTCAAGTAATTCGCAAGAAAAATTCCTTTCAAATTGATTCTTCACCTAAAATCAAACATGCAATTCCATTAAACTATAAAACTCTTAGTCTTTTAAGTTGATTTCTTAATTCATAAGTGGGTTGAAATTGAAGGATAAGTAAATATGGTACATTATTTATATGTCAAGTGGAAATGTTTAATTGCGGGCTTATAGTTACGGTGCATTTTAGGTCAATTGGTGGTTGTTTAGTCATTAATGATAATCGATAAATAACAAAAACTAAAGTTTTTAAATCCACTTTAGTGACCGTTTCGGTTTATCCATTTGAATGAAATATTTTTAGAATCGATTTATTCTAGAATACCATTTCGAGATTACCTCTAAACTTTTATATATACATATATATTTCAAAAAATATATACCATAATCTTTGTAATATTTTCAATGCATAACATATCATATATGAGATTAAAAGTAAATGAAATAAAAATCTGAATTAAAAAAAAAAATGTTATATGTGAGTAAAGTGAATGAAAAAAAACAATTTATTAATTAAAGTAATAATAAAATTATCACATAGTGCAAACAAAAAAAAAGGTTTAGTAATCAAAATAATGATTTGTTTACCTATCAGTTGAAATCACCATATTAGTTGAAATTTAATGAAATTGACTAAAATGGATAGAATGGACTAGAAATTAGGATGAAATGGAATAGAGAGGTAACTTGTAGTAAATCACTAACCGAAATAGAATTTTTCAGTTGTTCTAGACGGAACATAACGAAATGGATAATAGTGACAAAATAGTAAGATAATAATATTTTTAACAAGTATTGCTTGACTAGAATAGTAAATGGAAATTTACCATTAAGAAAAAAGGTACCCAAATTGATTCAACTGCTCTATTTGACATCGATAAAAATGGGGGATTATATGTAGCTGGTTAGTCATTAATAATGATCGGTAAATAATCATTAAAAAAAGAAAAGAAATGATAATGTTGTTAGCAAGTAATGTGTGACAAGAATAGTAACTGAAGATTTACCATTTAGAACAAATGTACCAAATTAATTCAACTTCACTATTTAACATTAATTAGAAATGGGGATGAAAGATGGAAGATATGAACTATTAAATAAGTAATTATCCAGTACTTGGAAAGTCTAGTGAGGTGATACTCCCTTTTATCACATGAATAATAAGTCTCACTAAAGGAAAATCACATTTTAAGTCGTGGGTTCGAATTAACTTAATTGGTAAAGTCTCTAAATTAAGAGATTTAGAGTTCAATCATCACCCACACCAAAAACCAATTGGTGTATTGATCTGATGATAAAGAGCTATCATCAGATCCAAATTGCACCTGATGCAATAGTAATACTTGCACCTGATCTGAATCCATGCAAATGAAACCAAAAAGCGGCGAAGAAAAAATAGTAGTGTATGTTTAAGTGATGGTTAATCAATAATAGTCTACCATATTAAAATTGTGACAAATAAATTGTAAAATAATTTATGATGTTAGAACTACATGAATGAAACTTTTAGAAGCCTTGGGCAAACATGAAGATAATCCTGAATATTAAGGGCAAAAAAGTGTACTTTAATTTTTTTTTTTTAAGTTTTGAAAAAGTGCCAAACTTGTAAGTGATTATGAGTCCGTTTGGATAGAACTTATTTTGCTGAAACTGGAAACTGAAAACTGAAAATACTGTAACAAAATAATTTTTAAATGTGTGAATAGTATCGTGGGGCCTATTTTTAATGAAAAAATGGGCCAAAATGGCCAAATGGCCATAAAATTCTAACTATTTAGTTAGTAGACCCATTTTGAAACTATATGTTTTATTAGCAACTCGAGTCTAAGAGACTCGATTTTGATCCGTAAATCGAGTCTTAAAGACTCGATTTTCATGGTCTAAATCACATCTAATGTGTCATCATTTTTCATGTGGCGACCACTTGAAAATCGAGTCTTAAAGACTCGATTTATAAGGCCATATATAACAAAACAACAGCCCCAGCAGAAATGAACCCAGAAAAAATTAGACCACCCAGGCCACGCGAGCCTGGCGGCCTGGGTTGCGCGAGCCCGGCGGCCTGGGCCGCGCGAGCCCCAGGCCAACGACCCAGGCTGCGCAAGCCCCAGGTCGCGCGAGCCTGGGTTGCGTGGCCTGGGCAGGCTCGCGCGAGCTCTTTCTCTCCCTCTCTGATCTGGTCTGATCTGACTCTTTCTCTCTCTCTGATCTGGTCTCCCTCTCTCTGATCTGACTCTCTCTCTCTCTTTGATCTGATCTGATCCAGTGAGGTGAGGCTGTGCTTGAGACTTAGAGTTTTTTTAAATTTTTTTGGATTATAAATCGAGTCTTAAAGACTCGATTTTCAACTGGTCGTCACGTGGGAAATGATGCTACAGCAGATGTGATTATACCAAAATCGAGTCTTAAAGAGTTGATTTACAGGCCAAAATCAAGTCTCTTAGACTCGAGTTGCTAATAAAACATATAGTTTCAAAATGGGTCTACTAACTAAATAGTTAGAATTTTATGGCCATTTGGCCATTTTGGCCGAAAAAATGGTTGAAAAGTGAAGTTGTGGGACCCGTGAACAGTGCACGGATGCACTGTTCACGGGAGAATAGTCAAAAGTTACGGCTACTATTCATGAACAGTGCATGAACAGTAGCCGTAACTGCTCAAGTCCCACTGAAACGCGGCTTGAAAAAAAAAAAAGAGTAAACCGCAAACGCAAAACTCAAAACGTGTATCCAAACCCCACCTATATCAATAGTTACGATCCAACTGAGATCTACTTATTTTGTTAAAGTTGAAATTTTTTTGTTGAAAGTACTATAAATAAAAGAAAAAGTTAGTTGTTTAACAGTAAGATTCATGAATAATACCAAAAAGTATAATGAGACTCATAAATAGTAACTAAAATACGCTAAATAGTAAAATAAATTAGCAAAAATAATATTTACCAAACATATACTTAAAAAATCAACCTCCCTTCTTTGCTCCATTTGCCTTCTTGATATAGATGTTTGGAAAATGGATGGTTTAAATATTTTTATATACTTCTACAGTGGTCTACCTACTATCTAAGACTATCGGTGTGCGTGGAAAGCAAAGTTAATAAAAGTTCCCAGGTTTGAGGACCAAAAAAAGCAGAGAAAGAATAATTTCAAGTGCTCTTGGGAAGTTTGTCTAGTGAGTAGCATGGGTCTTGGAATTCAATGGTTGAAAATTCGGACCCATATATACGACCCTAATGGAAGGTAAGACTAAGACCACAAAGTCTTCATCTTGGAGCCAGGTTTTCAGATGCAAGGTCTCATGGGAAGATGCCTTTGAAATCACAAGTTTTGAAAACTGTACTTTAATTTATGTGTACTTTCATGGGAAATATGTCGAGTCAAGACCCATCGAGCACTTAATAGGGGGTTGCTACACAGAAGGATACTTTGACAACTGAACCAAAAGTAGCTGTGCAAATGAAACCAAAAAGCAGCGAAGAAAAAATTGTAAGTCTAAAAAAAATGGTTAATCAATCACCGTCAATCACAGTCTATCTTTGAATGGAATATTTTTAGAATCTATTTATTCTAGAATACCATTTTGAGATTACCTCTAAACTTTTATATATACATATGTATTTCAAAATGTATATATCATAATCTTTGTAATATTTTCATTACATAACATATCATATATGAGATTATAATTAAATGAAAAAAAATCTTAATTAAAAAAAAACATGTTATATGTGAGTAATGTGAATGAAAAAAAAACACATTATTAATTAAAGTAATAATAAAATTATCACATTGTGAAAAAATAATAAAAGAGGGTTTAGTAAACAAAATAATGATTTGTTTACCCATAAGTTGAAATCACCATACTTGTTGAAATTTAGCATAATGGACTAAAATGGATAGAGTGGACTAGAAACTAGGACGAAATGGAATAAAAAGGTAACTTGTAGTAAATCACTAACCAAAATGGAATTTTTCGGTTGTTTTAGACAGAACATAACGAAATGGATAATATTGACAAAATAGTAACATAATAATGTTTACCCATAGCTGGTTCTGCTTCTGCAGATCTTTGTATGGTTGTACCTTCTTTGTGGTTTAATGAAAACCAAGTCCATTTTCAAAAAAAAAAAACTAATGTCTGACAAGAATAGTGAATGAAGATTTACCATTTAGAACAAATGTACCAAATTAATTCAACTTCACTATTTAACATTAATCAAAAATAAAGATGAAAGGTTTCTCAAAAAAAATAAATAAATAAATAAAGATGAAAGATGAAAGATATGGACTATTAAATGAGTAATTATCCAGTACTTAGAAAGTCTAGTGAGGTGATACTCCCTTTTATCACAGGAATAATGAGTCTCATTAAAGGAAAATCACATTTCAAGTTGTGGGTTCAAATTAGCTTAACTGGTAAAGTCTTTAAAATAAGAGATTTAGAGTTCAATCATCGTCTACACCAAAAATCAATTAGTATATTGATCTGATGATAAAGAACTATCATCAAGAGCGGTCGCTATAAATTAAAACACTCTCAAAAACATTTTCAAAGTCAACTCCATTATTGGGGTTAAAAAGAAAAAGAAAAAAAGAAAAAGAAAAAGTCATTTACAATTACAATCCATTACTTTCTCACTATTAAGCCATTCGTAGAGCAAGATTGTTGAAAAGTTTTTCGTAATCCTGTCAGGCGACGGTCGTGATGTCTACTGATAAACTAATGGCAATAAATGGGCGGCAAACAGTAAAAAGACTTTGAGCAGACTTTGCTCCTAAAGCACTTTCTAGAAACTGACACTTTATTGCTCCTTAAAAAGTCTTGCAATGTAGCCTCATATTACTCTTTTCTTTTCCTAATATTATTAATATATCACAACAAACCCTTTACTCATATCATTATACCGACACTATTCATCAAAAAATCATTATACCGGCACTAACAAATGCGTCTTTTTTGGTTGAGAGAAAAAGATGTGTAATGATTACGTGTAGTGTCCCACACTTGTGAAACCGAATACACATGAAGGGGGCTGCATATATAACCGTTACATAAAGTTCATCAAAAAATAACCGGTACATAAAATAAAAATTTGTTCCTACCAACCTTGAGCTCTATTTATGTTCAATCATTTTTCAATATATTAGAGCATCTCCATCTCTAATATTATAGTGTAGTACAAATCCTGTGTTACAATGAATCATAACATGTGTATATATAGTAGACTAAACCCTAGACTAATTGACTTCTAGTACAAGTAGGAGACTTGGATTGCACACAAAGTAGAATTAGGCTTGGGCCTATGCTAATGGACTAATATATCTCTAACACCCCCTCTCAAACTCAAGATGGAAGCTTGATGAAATCTTGAGATTTGATAAGGTTGAAAAGATCCCTTGAATGATGGCTCTGTGACGGTAGTTTGAGGAAGGCAATGGTCTTGCATGTTGATGCGACTTCTAACGGTGACATGACTATACCAGAGAGTTTTGACGGCAGCAGTAGGAAGCCAAAGAAGATGTACGCAGCGAAAAAAAACACCGAAGAAGACAAAGATTGCTCTTAAATATACCGCAAGGACAGAAAACCATGGCCTCAAGAAGGTGGTTCTGATACCATGTCAAATATTAGCATTGATACACCATGTTGAATATGCTAGTATAGATGCGAAAGCGAAAACAGAAAGTATA
Source organism: Quercus tomentella (assembly GCA_028535165.1). NCBI lineage: Eukaryota > Viridiplantae > Streptophyta > Magnoliopsida > Fagales > Fagaceae > Quercus > Quercus tomentella. Next base: position 17,925,475 of record JAPQVY010000111.1, on the reverse strand, counting down.
AAACACAATAATACACGAGGGTTACGTGGTTCAGCCTAACGGCCTACATCCACGGAGGAAACCCTAAAGGACTACATCAATAATATATTATAGTGTAGTACAAATCCTGTATTATAATGAATCATAACATGTGTCTATATAGTAGACTAAACCCTAGACTAATTGACTTCTAGTACAAGTAAGAGACTTGGATTGCACATAAAATAGAATTAGGCTTGGGCCTATACTAATGGACTAATATATCTCTAACACCTACTTTTTAAAATATATTCTCCAACATACTTTCGATTCTTAATCTATCTTATTCAAATATTAAATCTTCATTCATGGTAGATCATTTATTTTTTGCTTGGACAAAAAAGAGTACCCAACTAGAGCGGCCGTTAAAGAGAGATTTTATAGTTTCATGTCCCAGCTTTAGAGGGGAAATTTTCTTTTAACTAAAGTACACTTTTGGCCCATAATGTTTAGAGTTGATTTCACTTTAGCCTCTTAACTTTTAAAAAGTTTCATTTTGACCTTCTAGTGTTTGGTTTCATTTTCTAAAATGCCATGTCGTCCATTTCTGGTAGTAGTCCCATACTCCCATGTCATCTGTGACTTATTTTGAGAAAGACTCATCTAAAATGACGTTGTGTGCTTAGGGAGGAAAATAAACATAGTTGTTTAATAAAAACTACAAAAAGCAACAGTATACATAGATTTATATGGGAAGATGCCTTTAAAATCACAAGCTTTGATAACTGGGCCGTTTAGTAGAGGAGTTTGAATAATGTTGTTTGTAGTAGGGGTAGGGGTGAGCATTAGTCGGGTTGAGGGGATTTTTCGACTCAACCCACCATGGTGGATTAAAAAAAATCCAACCCAACCTAACCCATCACAAGGGCTCAACTCAATCCAACACACATAGATCAGGTTGAATCTATAGGTTGGACAATTTTTTTTTATTACTATTATTATTAAATTGAGCAAAAAAAAATATATATCTCACTTGCCACTAGGCCTATCAAAACCCATTCGGAGACCTAACCCACCTGAAGAACCTGACCAGAACCGATCCGACACCAGCCAACCCGACTACTCCGATGGTCGGCGGCGGGTCTTCTCCACCAGAAATCGACTCCGGTGGGTCGGTTTCGGTTTCTCTCCCCCCAAAACCCGTAAAACCCAAATTCCAGCAAGAAGCCCAGATTTCGGCAAAAAAAATCCAGATTCTAGCGAAAAAAACCCAGATCCCAACGAAAAAACCCAGATTTAGGTGATATTTCAAGTAGATTCGGCGAGATTTTGACTGGATTTGGCAAAATCTCATCGAATCCGGTGAGATTTCAGTCGGATCTAGCGAAATCTCATAGATTCCGATGAGATTTTCGCTGGATCTGGGTTTTTCTCATTGTTTTCTTGTAGTTTCCTCACCATTTTCTCGCCTTTTTCTCAGATCTATAACGCCGACCAACCCGTCCACTATCCGTTGAAGGCCTGATCCGCCTGACCCGTCTACTTCGGCGGTTGGCAATGGGTGAGATTTTTTGCCACCCGATTCCGTTGGGTTGGTTCCGGGTTGGGCACAAACCCGACCCGGACCGACCTGTGGACAGTCCTACTTTCCACTTCATTTGATAAACAAAATATACGTGAACTATTATTCCAACTCAGTTATAAAAAAAATTTATCCAACTAAGTTGATAAACAAAATATACATTAACTAGTATCACAAGTTAGTTATAAACAAATAAGAGTAGGAGTGGAAGGCAGTAAAGAGAGAAATAAGATTATTAGGTTTGGGAGGTAATAGGAAGAGCCGAATAGGGGAATTTTTTTTTGAAAAGGTTAATTATATAATATATATTAAATATATAATTTAAGTTTTCAATGTATAGGTGGGTCAGGTCCTAACTCAGCAGGTTTGTGATTGTTATGACCCGAACCCAACCCAACCCGTTATTAAAAAAAAATTCATAACCCATCACTACCCATCAACTTCTAAAAACCGACCTAACCTAGCAGGTTGGTTTGGGTTGGGTTGAATTTGTTTTGGCGGGTTGGTGGGTTGGCTACGCACCCCTAAACAGGGGGTTGCTAACATAACTGGGCGGTAGGATACTTTGAAAACTGAACCAAAAATTAAGTGTCAAAATGTAAGGAAAAAATCTAGGAACACAAAAATTTTCACTTCTTACCACAACTATGACGTAGTAGAGTGTGATTGATAAAGAAAAAAATTGTGGATTCATATGTAAGTTAATTGTTAACCAATCATAGTTTATCATGTCAAAATTGTGGTAAAAAAAATAGTGAAATAATTTATAGTCTTAAAACTACTCAAATGAAACTTTTAGAAGTCTTGGGCAAACATGAAGATAATCCTAAATATTAAGGGCAAAAAAAGTGTACTTTAATTTATTAATTAAAAAAATTTATTTTGAAAAAGCGCCATAGACTTGGAGATGCTGATAACAATCTACCAAAAAACGAGAGTCGTGAAATGCAACTGGTAAGCGATTATGGGTGAGTTTGGTTTAGTTTTTTGTAAAAGTGCATAATAAAAAAGTTGAGTTTTCAAAAAGTGCATAATGAAAAAGTGCATTTTCAAAAGCTGAGTGTTTGGTAAAAGCTGTTAAAAAGTGTTTTTTGAAAAAGCTGAGTGTTTGGCTAGCACTTATAAAAGTGGCAGTTTGAGGGATAAATTACCAAAAAGGACAATGTATATATAAGGGAGTTTATTTCATACTTTTTTTTTTATTATTTTTATGTGAGTTTGTTTCATACTTAAATCAACTACTTCATCATACTTAAATCAATTTTTCTCTTTCTAAAAAAATTATTTTTTCCTCACCAATATTAGCTAATAATAACCTACCACTTAAGATTTATTGTGAAAGTATTGTGAAAATATTGTGATAAAAATTGATACTGATTTTAATTTTAACATACTATTAAAATTATTTTTTTCTCTTTCTAAAAAAATTATTTTTTTCTCACCAATATTAGCTAATAATAACCTACCTTAAGATTTATTGTGAAAATATTGTGATAGCATTTCCTTTTTTTTTTCTCTCTTTTTTTTTTTCTCTCCACACACGTGGGCTCTCCTTCCTTTTTTTCTTTTTCTTTTTTCCCCCTCTTTTTTTCTCCTCCACACACGTACCCACACTCTTTTTTTTTTTTTTCCCCTTTTATTCCCTACCATACCACTTCCTCAGTCCAGAATGTTCCACAGACAGAGCTCTCCTTCTTCTTCTTTTTTTTCCTCTCAGCACTTCGTCTGTAACACCCATGCAAGAACTCATCCAACTCCAAAATGTACCCTTAAGTGCTTGAATCTGGAAGATTGGATGATCGGAACCAACCACCATTGTATTGCACTCGAACCAAACACCACTGTATTGCGCTCGAACAGTTGAGCAACCGCCGGCCAATTTTCGACCCCGATCTCCTTCTTCTTTTTCTATTTTTTTTCCTTGTTCTTGATTAGTTGTCGGCTTCTATTTTTTTTTCTTAATCTTTTATTGTTGTTCTAATTTTTTTTTTTTCTGTTCTTGATCTGCTGTTGTTGTTGTTTTGATTTTAGATTTGTTGTTTAATAGAGGGTAATTTGGTAATTTCTTGTGAGCCCAACGGATATATCAAAACGCGCAATTCACGTTTTCAATATGGATTGATTTGTTGCTTTACGGATATGCGCGTTTCTTCACAAGTATAAAACGCAACTTTTTTCAAAAAGTTGCGTTTTATGCTTCACCAAACGCAATTTTTGGGCTGACTTTTTTTAAAAAGCGCATTTTGGGCTGAAAAAACGTAAACAAACGGGCACTAATAGAACTTATTTTGCTGAAACTGAAAACTGAAAACTAAAAACACTGTAGCAAAATAATTTTTAAATGTGTGAATAGTACCGTGGGATCCATTTTTAATAAAAAAGTTGCTGAAAAGTGTAATTTGTGGGTCTGTAAACAGTGCACGTATATACTGTTCACGGTGGGAAGTCAACATTTGCGGTTACTGTTCAATGAACAGTGCATGAACAGTAACCGCATTACTCCAAAACGCGTGAAAAAAAAAAAAAAAAAAAAAAAGAATGAAAACGCAGCAAGACAGACACAGACGCAGCTTCAGTGGAATCTAAACACACACAAATGTCAATAGTTCGCTAAAAATCAACATCCCTTCTTTTTGTGTCTTCTAGATATCGATGTTTGGAAAATGATGCTTTGAATAATTTTATGTACTGCTACAGTGGTGTACCTACTGTCTATGACTGTCGGTGTGCGTGGAAAGCAAGTTCATAAAAGTTCCTAGGTTTGAGGACCACAGAAAGCAGAGAGAGAATAATTCCAAGTGCTCTTGGGAAGTTTGTCTGGTGTGTAGCATGGGTCTTGGAATTCAAGGTTGTTGATTCAATGGTTGAAGATTCGGACCCATATATACGAGGACCACAAAGTCTTCATCTTGGTGCCAGGTTTTCAGATGCAAGGTCTAATGGTTTAGTTTGTTTTGATTAGTACAGGGTTTCGGACCCAAGTGCACGTCACTACAACTGCAAGACTACGTGTGGGTTTGGATCCACGTTTTTTTTTTTTTTTTTTTTTTTTCTTCTCTGTTGCACGCGTTTCAGAGGGAACCAAATTTACTGTTCCGAATTGTTTAACACTGTTTATGTACTGTTCTGATACTGTTTATATACTGTTCATAGGACCCGCAGTTACTTTATTCTGAAAAAAATATTAAAAATAGGTCCCATGATACTATTCACACATTTAAAAATTATTTTGCTACAGTGTTTTCAGTTTTCAGTTTCAGTAAAAATAAGTTGTATCCAAACGGACTCGCGTTTCTTCACGACTGCGGGGAGGGAGTCCAATAGGTGTATAGAGAGTATAGACAAATTAGCCAAGAAGAGCGAAATGAAACACCTTTTTATTTACATTTTTTTAAGAAAAAAACTATTTTTTTTATACTATTACTTATGATGATTCTTGTGTCTTAATTCGTATTTCTTAGTATTTTCAATAGAGATATTCGGGATTTAAATCTCTCTTTACCCTTATAACTATCAAATTTAAATAATTAAAAATAAGTTATGCTAATCCTTAGGAATTTGATTGTAATTTTTTAAAATTTACTTTATTTTTTAAATTTACGATTTTTTTTTTTTTAAAACCAAGAGAAATAGTTGATATAAATTTAATAGTTACAATAAGAGAGTAATATTTGAATCTTAAATATTTTTACTGAAAATGTTAAAAAGTGCTAGTTAAACTACAAAATTCTTAACACTTAATTTATATATTTGTTGGGGGGGGGGGGGGGGGTGGTGTTGAAGCCATCAGAACATACTTATTTTGTTGGAAAGCATATTACCAAACTGGAAAACTCGCATTCATCAATTATATCATTCATTACGTGGTAATCACATCAAAACATGGGTACAACTACCACAGCCGATTTATTATAACTCATGACATAAACACACTTCTTTTTGGGATCAAATAATGAATAAACACTCTAGTCTATTCCACTATAATAAAATCAACAAACTTTTTCAACAAGACCTTAGAGTTTTCACTATCAGCATTCATCAAATGAAAGCAATGGTCTTCTCCTTTAGCCTCAAAGAATTCCACACGGGGGGGGGGGGGGGGGGGGGGGGTGGTGTTGAAGCCATCAGAACATACTTATTTTGTTGGAAAGCATATTACCAAACTGGAAAACTCGCATTCATCAATTATATCATTCATTACGTGGTAATCACATCAAAACATGGGTACAACTACCACAGCCGATTTATTATAACTCATGACATAAACACACTTCTTTTTGGGATCAAATAATGAATAAACACTCTAGTCTATTCCACTATAATAAAATCAACAAACTTTTTCAACAAGACCTTAGAGTTTTCACTATCAGCATTCATCAAATGAAAGCAATGGTCTTCTCCTTTAGCCTCAAAGAATTCCACACTAGTCTATTCCACTATAATAAAATCAACTAACTTTTTCAACAAGACCTTAGAGTTTTCACTATCAGCATTCATCAAATGAAAGCAATGGTCTTCTCCTTTAGTGTGTGTTTGGTTCCAACGTCTGAGTTTTGCTTTTGCGTTTTGCTTTTTTTTTTTTTTTCAACACGCGTTTCAGGGGACAAGTGCAACAGAGGAGTACTGTTCAGTACTGTTTGGCTGTGTTTTTTTGACATTTCTGTCCATTTGTGGGCCGGTGCACTGTTTATGGACCCATAAATTTCATTTTTTATCAATTTTTTCATTAAAAATGGGTCCCACAGTACTATTCACACATTTAAAAATTATTTTGCTACAGTATTTTCAGTTTTCAGTTTCAACAAAATGAGTTCTATCCAAACACACCCTCAATCTCAAAGAATTCCACACTACCACCCCACCCACTCTTACCCAAAGTCTCATAATAAGCCACCCCTCTATCTTTCAACCAATCCTTCTCTGCCACGCACACAAGAACCTTAGCACACCCCAACCTAGACAAATCCGGATCCACTGCCGGGTTCAATTTCGGGTCATCATCACACCCGGAACTTGTAGGACACATAAACTTGTACATCTCGTCACACTCTTTGCCCCCAAAGAAAGGGTGCACTATAAGCACCCCAACAATCTTCAACCCAGCCAATCCCGTGGCGCCAGCTCGGACTGCCACGTAGTGGGATATATTAGCTCCAGCACTCTCACCCGCCAAGAAAACCCGCCCGAAATCTGCGTACTCGTTTAGCCACGGTTCGGGTCCTTGGTTATTAGAGTGAGTAGCAATCCACTGCAACGCGGCCCATGAATCATCATATGCAATCGGTAGTGGGTGCTCTGGGGCTAGCCTATAATCAACGGCAACAACAATCATATTGGCTTGGGAAATCAATGATGTGAAATATTTTTGAGCAGTTGTATCGAACGGTGATCCAGCGCAGAAGCCACCACCATGGTAGTAGATGAGTAGTGGTAACTTTTGATCTGGGCCGTTGATTTTGGGGATGAAGATTCGGGCTGATAAACCGGTTTCGGGCGAGATGACCACGTCTTTGGATTGGATCCCAGTATTTGGGTCAAGCCCAGTGGGGACATGGTGATTGGGAATGGGAAAAGGGTACCTCTCTATGTGGCCATCTTTGAATACTTTGAAGAATGGTGGGAAATCATGGGTTAGCTCATTGGTGGTTGAAGCCATTGCAATTAAGATCGAAGAGAGACAGTGAGAGAGATGGGCAAATGGGTTCTGAATTTCCTTAAAGGATGATAATGATTGATCAGGCTCTGAAATAAAGAGGAGTGTCGGGAATTATATTTGTGGGGCAAGAAGTCTAGGTTGGAAAGGTTGGTGAAAATTTAAGGCAGGTGTAGAGGCATCATGATGTAGAATATGCTACAGGATTAGGTACGAACTTTGGCCAACAATGAGTCAATCAAGGCAACGTTTCCTTTATATGTAATAAAAGAACATTAAAGCATTGCAAAAATTAAAGCATTAAAGAATATATAAATAATGGGCCTACTTGGTGGACTGCAGGTGGTTGCTAAACAGGCTGCCTCAAGCCACGGTGAAGCATGTGTTTCAAGAAGCTAATCATTGCGCGATGCTCTAGCAAAGAATGGATGTAACCTCGATGAAGAATTCTGTGTTTTTAATGTTCCTCCATCTTTTGTTACTGCTCTAATCTGCTCTGATGTAAATGAGACTAACTATTGTATTTGTAGGCTTACCGTCGCAAACCTAGCTATTTTGGCTTCTTAGTTTTATATATATTATCCCTTTAACCAAAAATAATAATAAATAATGGGCCTGCAAGTATTAAAAGAATATCATACAATATATAAATAATGGGCCTAAAAGTATTAAAATAGGATTAAAGCATTGCAAAAATTAGTGTCTATTTTTATACATGAACCTTACTTCTTTTTTTTTCTTTTTTTCTTTTTTATATATATACATCCACTTTTTCAAAAATACAAATATCAAATTATTTATTCTGCATGCTATTTTATTTAAATAATTTTTTTTCAATTTTTTTTTGTTTATTATTATCTTCCTAAAGAGATTAGGGGAGAATTTGATGAGAGTAAAAGTTTAGAGAAAAAAAAATTGTAAGTAATGAAATATAAATAATTTAGCAACTTTGCAAATTTATATATTTTTAACAAGACTGATGTTGATGCTTTTGAATTTAAATTCGGAGTAAAATTGATTTATTCTTCCATTTTTTATTGTATGAGGCAAATGCCCACTCTTAACCTATAAAATAGCTTTCTTTCTTTCTATATATATATAATATAAACCGGACATCAAATATTGTCTTCGCCAAACTCAATTTCTACGTTGGGAACAAAGAAAAGGTCATAATGCTATGAAATTAATGCCCCATAGATAACGTTGCTGAACATTATTACAATATCTTTTTGAAAATTTCTGAATATATATTACAAAAAATTGCTAGCTGTTTTGACTACTTTCCATTAAACCAAATAGTAAATACTTGTGTATGTATGGTAACTTATTATAACATAAAATAATTCAGCAATAGCTGTACACTTAAGTGCTGAAAAATCTTCCATATATGACGTTACTATGTCCTATTCAAATAAGAACTTTTGAATACAAAACATTTAGAATGGAAAGTATATATTTGAAAAAAAGAAAGAAACAAATATGTTGACAATGATGGTATTAATATCACATTAATATTTAGAGATTTCCTAATTAAAAACTATTATCAATAGCTATTCAAATTTGAATTATATTTGAATTTCAAAATTTAGCAATCAATGTATTTGTCATTAAGGGATAATTATTTCCTCAATTCACATAAATGAGTATTAAAATAAATAGGTAAATATTTATATATATATATATTTATAAGAAAATTTTTCTAGGTTAAGTAGAACATTATGCATAATGAGAGTGCCAATGGCTACATGGTATTTTGTTTTTCAAACCTTTATTTAGAGCTACGTTTTGATACACCAATGACCTCTTTTATCTAAATGGGATCTCCTTAAAAATGAGTGGAGAGTCATGAAGATTTAATATTAAAAGTCTTAATGGATAAAAAGGATAAAGACAATTGTTAGAACAAAATTATTAGTTCAAGCAAATAGTTGCATGATCATATTAAGATTTGAATTCCTTTTCATGATGTAGATTTAATATTAATTGCTATAATAGCAATCTTGTGAAGGAATATGTTGATATTTATAACATGCTATGTTAAAAAAAAAAATTAATTAATTTCATGAATACTTTTTAAATGTGTTGTGGGTGATAATTATAGGTATGGATATTGATATTTTTAAAAACCAAAATAAAAATTAATTATAGTTGTAAGGTGGTGGGCTTTGGGCTGCTTCCTGCTGCACTAGGCCCAAGTTTTCTAGATAAGGGGGTTGGGACCAGCCCAACTGCAACTCAATTTGGTCCGACTTGTGCGCAAACTATGCCTTGTTTGCCAGGAACATTCTTGCGATAGGCAGAGCAGTTTCAGATAAGTTGTGGCAGACAGACATAATAACAAAAATAAAATATCCGGCTACTTCGTAGAAAATGACCAAATGATCCTTGTGGGGCCCGGCCCAAAAATAATGGGCTATTCCAAATCCAGGCCCGTCCGAGGAGCGTCCTTGCCGAAGAGAAACCACATATGAAGCATTACTCAACCCCAATAACGCCAAGGAAACCTTTTCGAGGAGTAACTCCTCCTCGGACATCACGAAGTCCAGGCGAGGAACTCTCCCCATCCATTTCAGTTCATCCTCCCAACATATAAAATGAATAAAATCCAAAATATCTCATGGAAAGCTGCCACCACCACATTAATTGCGCCCCAACCATCCTCTTGGCCGCATTAATGAGGAAAAGACCCCTGAACTGTACCACCTTGGCCTCTGCAACTCACAAAGGGAGAGATGGGGGCGTCTGATGGGACAGGTGCTCAAGTAGATGCTTAGATGATCGACAAGTGTAAGGTTGAGATGATAAGAGAGGAACTATATAATGTAGTGGAATCCCCCAAAGAAAGGGGAGAAAAACTGTATTAAGAACGGGAGAAATAGAATCACACGTGGAGATCCATTCTTGTGTTTTTATTTTCTGCAACTATATTGTCCATGTACAAGACCGAACAGGCTCACTGAGGCGAAGTTCTTTGACCCATCCTCTACAAATTTCTATTGTGGGTTGCGCTTTGGGCCAAGGCCAGATCAATAAGATTTGGGCCAGGAAAATCGTGCAACTACAATTGGCGCCGTCTGTGGGGAGAACTAGGGCATCAGCTAGCACAACGGTCGAGCATGGCAGAACTAGGTCCGCACCAGGAGAATCCTCACCAGGCTAACTCCCAACAGGCACAACCCGCCGAGTCCCAGAGGCGAAATAACCCCGTCAACCCAGGCCACGGGGGAAATCATGAGGGAAGTATGCATACTACCCGGACAAGCCAGAGTCACGCTCAGAAAGGTAGTCACGTGTCCCAAAGGCGAAATAGTCACCAGGCCATGCAGCGAGAGATAAACGATCTGAAGAGGAAGCTACGACGGGTACAGCGAAAGCGATCTCCTTCAGACTCAGACGGGTCTTCTAATGCGGAGGATGCGAGTTACCGACGGAGATCAAGGACCCCCCCAAGTGAAACCTTTTCCTACGAAAAGGAACCACCCCCTGTGCGGAAATACGAGAGCACATCCAGCAAGGGTTCGGGAAACGATGCCATGAAGAAGGCGTTGGACCAGGTTTCAAGGTCCCCCTTCACGTACAGAATTGAAGGGGCTAAGCTGCCTCGACGGTTCAACCAACCGGCATTCGCCATCTACAACGGTCGAACAGACCCGATAGAGCATGTGAGCCAATTTAACCAAAAGATGGCGATCTACTCGCAAAATGAAGCCCTTATGTGTAAAATCTTCCCGTCCAGCTTGGGATCAATGCCGATGAGGTGGTTCAACGGCCTGAAGACAAATTCCGTAAACTCATACAAGCAGCTCACTCAGGATTTCTGCTCCCGCTATATCACCAACACCAGAGTCCCCAGGCCCCTCGGTTCGCTGTTGTCCTTATCCATGTACGAGGGAGAGACTCTGAAAGCATATTCGGATAGATACTGGGAAGTGTATAACGACCTGGATGACAACCATGATGCTGTCGCTATCAGCACATTCAAAAGCGGGCTCCCCACCGACCATGGCTTAAGGAAGTCCCTCACTGGTAAACCGGTTGCCAATGTTGATCAGTTGAGGGATAGGATCGACAAATACAAAAGGGTGGAGGAAGATCAGCTGCAAGGGAGGGGAAAGGAGAAGGTTATCCCCCCCAAAGCGACTGATTTCAGGTCAGAACGACACAACCCTGGTCAGCCGAGGAGAGATTTTTCGCGACAGGCTGGGCAGAGCATCCCGCAAACAGTGAATGCCGTATTCAGAGAACCAGTACAACAGGTACTGGAGAAAGTAAGGAATGAGCCCTATTTCAGGTGGCCGGGGAAGATGGCTGGAGACCCTTCCAAACGTAACCAGAACCTGTACTGCCACTATCATCAGGACAACGGGCATACTACTGAGGACTGCAGGAATCTATGGAATCACCTAGATCAGTTGGTCCGAGAAGGAAAATTGCGCCACCTGCTGCACCCATCGAGTGGCCATCCCGGCCAAGCAACACAAGAGCCTCGAAGGGACGTGTCCTTAAGACCCCCCACCGGGACGATACATGTCATTCTCGCTGCACCAGGAAGAACGGGGCCACCCATCCCCAGGGTGTTAGCTGTGGATCGGCTCCTCTCCGAGGGCAGGCAAAGGGAACCCAAGAGGTCAAAAAAGGGAAGCTCTTTGATACTGGGATTCTCGGATGAGGATAAGAGAGGAACTATTCAACCTCACGATGATGCCTTGGTGGTCACGCTGAGGATTGGGGGCTTCGACGTGAAAAGGGTGTTGGTGGATTCGGGAAGTGCAGTAGAGATAATGTACCCCGATCTATACAAGGGGCTGAACCTGAAGCCGGAAGATTTGACAGCTTACGACTCTCCCCTCCTCAGTTTCGAGGGAAGGACTGTTACGCCAAAGGGGCAAATCCGACTACCCGTGCAGACTGGGGCGGAGATAGTGGAGGTGAATTTTATTGTGGTCGACGCTTATTCACCTTACACCGCAATAGTTGCAAGGCCGTGGATCCATGCCCTAGAGGCCGTGGCCTCCACACTTCACCAAAAAGTAAAATACCCATCCAGAGGACAAATAGATGAGATCCGAGGAGATCAGGCCATATCCAGGCAGTGTATGGTGGCCGCCGTCTCACATCGGACCCATGCCGAGTCCTCGGCCCCTGAAAGTTTATAGCAATCAGCCGCCTCGGCAGAACAAGACGATGGACTAGCCGAGGAGATAAGGTGTGAAAGTTTAGATAAAATCGCTGTCAACGACGACCCGGAGAAGTTCTTTCTGGTCGGCTCTGAATTACCCTCTCAAGAAAAGGGGGAACTGGTCAGATTCCTCAGAGAAATTGTCGACGTGTTCGCATGGGACGCCTACGACGCCCCGGGCGTTGATCCTAGCCTTATTTGTCACCACCTGAACGTCAACCCCTCTTCCACTCCGAAGAAGCAGCCATCCCGACGCCCTTCAAAGGAACATGCTGGTGCCGTAAAAGACGAAGTGGCAAAACTAAAAAGAGCAGGGGCTATTAAAGAGGTCTTTTACCCGGAATGGTTGGCAAACACTGTGGTGGTAAAGAAGAAGACAGGGAAATGGAGGGTCTGCGTGGACTTCACGGACCTGAACAAGGCGTGCCCAAAGGACCCATTCCCCCTACCCCGAATTGATCGATTGGTGGATGCAACCGTGGGGCACCCTCGAATGAGCTTCCTGGACTCCTTCCAGGGCTATCATCAGATACCCCTAGCGCTAGAGGACCAAGAGAAAATGGCTTTCATGACGCCCATCGGAAATTATCATTATAAGGTAATGCCATTTGGGCTAAAGAACGCAGGCTCGACCTACCAAAGGATGATGACTCGGATGTTTGAACCACAACTGGGCAAGATCATTGAGGTTTATATAGACGATATGGTCGTGAAGAGTAAAAGGGTGTCCGAGCACGTGAAGGACCTCGGAACAATCTTCGCTATATTAAGGGAGCACCGGTTGCGGCTGAATGCCTCTAAATGCTCATTTGGGGTCGGGTCTGGGAAATTCCTGGGGTATATGGTCACCCACAGGGGAATAGAAGTAAGTCCCGACCAAATCAAAGCCATTAACAGCCTACAGGCTCCTCGGAATCCGAAGGAAGTACAGAAGCTCACTGGCATGATTGCGGCGTTGAACCGGTTCATATCGCGATCGGCGGATCGATGTCGGCCTTTCTATCTCCTGATAAACAAGTGGAAAGAGTTCGAATGGTCAGAGGATTGCGTTCAGGCTTTCCAACAGCTTAAAGACTACCTGTCCCGACCACCCATCATGTCCAGCCCTGAGGCAGATGAGGTGCTGTTTGCCTACATCGCCGTAGCCCCCCACGCTGTAAGCCTGGTACTGATACGGGATGATAATGGGGTGCAGCGACCGGTGTACTATGTGAGCAAATCACTACATGAGGCCGAGGTGCGATACCTACCTTTAGAAAAGGCAATTCTGGCGATAGTGCATGCAACCCGAAAACTTCCTCATTACTTTCAGGCGCACACGGTCATCGTTCTAACTCAGCTTCCCCTCCGAGCAGTGCTTCGAAGCGCTGACTACACCAGAAGGATCGCCATGTGGAGTGCGCTTTTGGGGGCCTTTGATATTAAATATATGCCCAGATCCTCTATCAAAGGACAGGTCCTCGCAGACTTGGTAGCGGAGTTTGTTGAGCCCTCTATAGAAACAATAACCGAGAAGAAAGACATGGATGGAAAGTCGGTTGGTGCGATTTCAACAGGGAGGAGCACGCATTGGAATGTCTATGTAGATGGCGCAGCTAACCAGAGGGGGTCAGGAGTTGGGATAGTTTTAATATCCCCGGACGGGGCCGCCATTGAAATATCATTGAGGCTCGGATTCTCGGCTACGAACAATGAAGCCGAATACGAAGCCTTACTTCAAGGGATGACGATGGTTCAAAGATTGGGCGGAAGAATGATAGAAGCGTTCTCGGACTCCAGACTGGTTGTCGGACAAGTGATGGGTGAGCTGGAAGCTCGAGATACTAGGATGCAAGAGTATCTGGGACAAGTCAAACGGCTACAGACGAGTTTTGAATCCTTCAGTCTGACGCACATTTCCAGGAGCGTAAACACCCATGCAGATTCGCTGGCCACTCTCGCCACGTCCTCGGCGCATAATCTGCCGCGAATGATCCTTGTTGAAGATCTGGCACAGGCAAGTCCCGTTGGCAGAAACCCGGCTCAGGTCCATCAGATCACAAAAAGTCCTAGCTGGATGGACCCCATAAAGAGCTTCCTCCAAAACGACCTCTTACCGGAGGAAAAACTGGAAGCCGAGAAGATACGCAGAAATGCTCCTCGGTTCTGGCTATCAGAGGACCACAAACTATATCGACGCTCTTACTCTGGACCGTACCTACTCTGCGTGCATCCGGAAGAGTCCGTATCTTTACTCGAGGAGTTGCACGAGGGGATTTGCGGGAGCCACACCGGAGGAAGGTCGCTGGCGCACAGGGCACTCTCCCAAGGGTACTGGTGGCCGAACATGCAAAGAGAGGCCCAAGAATACGCTAAGAAGTGCGACCAGTGCCAAAGATTCGCCCCGAATATCCACCAACCCGGAGGGGTTCTCAACCCCCTCTCTAGCCCATGGCCGTTCGCACAATGGGGCCTTGATATAGTCGGACCTTTCCCCAAAGCTGCGGGGAACAAGCGATACATAATAGTCGGAACTGATTACTTCACTAAATGGGTGGACGCTGAACCCTTAGCCAACATTAGGGACGTGGACGCCCAGAAATTCATCTGGAGGAACATCATCACCCGCTTCGGAACTCCGCGGACACTCATTTCCGACAATGGTCTGTAGTTCGACAGTAAGAACTTTAGGGAGTATTGCCGCGAGTTCGGAATCATTAACCGATATTCCACCCCCGCCTACCCTCAGGGAAATGGGCAGGTCGAGGCCGTGAACAAGGTCATAGTGAACGGACTGAAGAAGAGACTGGACGAGGCAAAGGGGAGATGGGTAGAGGAACTCCCCCACGTCTTATGGACTTATCGGACGACGCCGCGACGATCGACCGGTGAGACCCCCTTCTCGATGACTTATGGGGCTGAGGCCGTGCTCCCGATCGAGAACAACTTTCCCACACTGAGGTCTAGATCGTTTACCCCAAACGATAACGACGGTTTATTGGAACGGAGTTTGGACCTAGCCGAAGAAAGAAGAGAAAAAGCGATGATTCATATGGCCTATTATCACCAGAAGCTGAGACAAGGGTACGATGCTAACGTCAAACTGCGGCCTCTGGGTCCAGGTGACCTCGTGATGAGGAAGATTCTTGGCAGCGCGAAGAACCCCTCTTGGGGCAAGTTGGGGCCCAATTGGGAGGAACCATACCGTGTCACATCCGTGGCCGGAATAGGCGCCTACTACCTAGAAGATTTGGATGAAAAGCCTGTACCTCGACCATGGAATGTAAATAACCTCAGAAGATATTATTATTAATAAGAATGGCTTAGCATACGTTTTCTTTCATGACTATCCGTTGCTTGCTGGTCCACTGACAACTATTCATAGTTTTAAACAGAACCTAAGTCCTGCATGGCTCCTCGGACCACAGACTTAGGGGAAATTATTACTCATGACAATTTCTATAAGTTTTAAACAGAACCTAAGTCCTGCATGGATCCTCGGACCACAGACTTAGGGGAAATTAATACTCCAGGCAACTATTCATAGTTTTAAACAGAACCTAAGTCCTGCATGGCTCCTCGGACCACAGACTTAGGGGAAATTATTACTCATGACAACTATTCATAGTTTTAAACAGAACCTAAGTCCTGCATGGCTCCTCGGACCACAGACTTAGGGGAAATTATTACTCATGACAATTTCTATAAGTTTTAAACAGAACCTAAGTCCTGCATGGATCCTCGGACCACAGACTTAGGGGAAATTAATACTCAAGGCAACTATTCATAGTTTTAAACAGAACCTAAGTCCTGCATGGCTCCTCGGACCACAGACTTAGGGGAAATTATTACTCATGACAACTATTCATAGTTTTAAACAGAACCTAAGTCCTACATGGCTCCTCGGACCACAGACTTAGGGGAAATTATTACTCATGACAACTATTCATAGTTTTAAACAAAACCTAAGTCCTGCTTGGTTCCTCGGACCACAGACTCAGGGGAAATTATTACTCATAACAATTTCTACAAGTTTTAAACAGAACCTAAGTCCTGCATGGATCCTCGGACCACAGACTTAGGGGAAATTAATACTTAAGGCAACTATTCATAGTTTTAAACAGAACCTAAGTCCTGCATGGCTCCTCGGACCACAGACTTAGGGGAAATTATTACTCATGACAACTATTCATAGTTTTAAACAGAACCTAAGTCCTGCATGGATCCTCGGACCACAGACTTAGGGGAAATTAATACTTAAGGCAACTATTCATAGTTTTAAACAGAACCTAAGTCCTGCATGGATCCTCGGACCACAGACTTAGGGGAAATTAATACTTAAGGCAACTATTCATAGTTTTAAACAGAACCTAAGTCCTGCATGGCTCCTCGGACCACAGACTTAGGGGAAATTATTACTCATGACAACTATTCATAGTTTTAAACAGAACCTAAGTCCTGCATGGATCCTCGGACCACAGACTTAGGGGAAATTAATACTTAAGGCAACTATTCATAGTTTTAAACAGAACCTAAGTCCTGCATGGCTCCTCGGACCACAGACTTAGGGGAAATTATTACTCATGACAATTTTTATAAGTTTTAAACAGAACCTAAGTCCTGCATGGATCCTCGGACCACAGACTTAGGGAAAATTAATACTTAAGGCAACTATTCATAGTTTTAAACAGAACCTAAGTCCTGCATGGCTCCTCGGACCACAGACTTAGGGGAAATTATTACTCATGACAATTTTTATAAGTTTTAAACAGAACCTAAGTCCTGCATGGATCCTCGGACCACAGACTTAGGGGAAATTAATACTTAAGGCAACTATTCATAGTTTTAAACAGAACCTAAGTCCTACATGGCTCCTCGGACCACAGACTTAGGGGAAATTATTACTTATGATAGATTGGGGGATTATTACTTAAAGGAAATCGTTTTAATACGTGCGCGCAGTCTGGCACCATCGCAACCCTCAAATGCGCAGCCCAAAAACCCATTTTATCTTGACTATTCGCCTACATCTACATCGTTGTAAATGCTTAAAAAAGAGCGCTACTGACATACATCCATAGTAAGCAAAGCGAACATTTTATATTAATATTCCGAGTACATTAGAAAGAGATGTCCTTACAGAAGAATGGAAAAATAGGACGACTCACATTCAAAAAAAAAAAGAAAAAAAAAAAGGGGTACAAAGATTAAAAGCCTAAAGGGCTAAGCCTTAAACAGGAGGATCTTCTTTCTGCTCGGGCTGAGGGGGAGGAACCTCGATGGTAGAGTCTGCGGCGGGATCCTTCGCCATATCAGGCACAAGGACGGCATCAGGCGCCGCCAGGTCCTGCTCTGAGGCCACTTGGGCGTCATCAGGATTCTCTCGGATCTCCAGAGGATAAAAGATGTTCTCGGGCAGTCTTAGTGCCGAATCCGCAGGAACTCCTGCAGCATCGAGAGCATGAGCCCATGAAATACTGCAGTAATCCCTGCACACCTCGGGGATTTCCTCAGATAGCCTTGCCTCCGTTTCTGCGGCCCCGAGCTGGCGAGCAGCATTCTTCTCAGCCTCTGCAGCCTCTCGGATCAGCTGGGCCTCCTCTTTGACTCGCCTTAGCTCATCCTCGACTTTTTGCAGGGCAGTCTTGAGATCCTGCACTGCCTGCCTCTCGGTGGCGAGGTTAATCTGTGTCGAGTACAGCTCTTTGCGCTGGTCCTCCGCCTGGGTCTCGGCACTTTTCAAACCAGCCTCTGCACTTTTGCGCAGTTTCTCCGACTCCTTGAACTCGTCCATGAGTTTAAGGTGATCGTGCTTAAGGGATCCTAAGGCTTTCTCCATCTCCGTCCGAGTCTGGGTCTCAGCCTCAGCCCGACTACGATTACCTCGGCAGAATTCCTCAGCCACAAATACCTGCTGAGTGATCTACGAACGAAACAAGATTGCTTTAAAAAAAAAAAAAAAAAAAAAAAAAAAGAAGGAGGGGACCCCTTTTTAATGAAGCAGTAGAAGGGTTACTTACCATCGCGATGTCCCTTTTAAGGGATAGGAAGATCTCGGGCTGAGAGAACCGCCTATAAGCCTCCATATCCCGAGGAAGGAGTAGGGGCTGCTCTAAAGCCTCGGCCACATACCCTGCCCGGCCTCGGTTGTACTCTCGGACCGAAGCATTATAGGGGATGGCAACCCCATCCAGCTCTAACTTGGGGCTCCATACACGCGGGGCAGCTCGTACCTCCGCAAGGCTCTCCTCGTCCCGATTCTCCGAGGAGTTGCCCCTTCAGCTCCTTGGTGCACGAGCAGTCTTTTGCTGCTTGGTCGGCTGAGCAGCCACCTCACCCTCCTCAGGGGTGTCAACCGGCCTCTTCTTCTTCAGGTCCGGATTAGCCTTAAGGCCAGGTTCCGAAATGCCCTAAGGGACAACAGGAGGAAGGGTTTTAACTTGTGATGGAGGTGGTCCCTTCGATGACTGGCCTTTCCCTCGGGAGGCCAGCAGCTCCTTCAGAGACTTTCCCTTTCCTGCCATGGGCTCTGTCTCTTCGTCCGAAGTATCGTCCGAGCAGACAGTGGCGACTCCAGGAATTTTGTCCAGGGTGTTCCTGGACAAACCGGAACAATAACCTACCCTATTCTACTTTGAAAAAATTTCGGGTCATTTCAGTCTATTTCGAGTGTTTCGGGACATTTCGGTAAATACCGGCCGAAATTCAAGATTTGGCCGGCATGAAGTTTGTGCTTAAAATTTTTTTTTTTTTAAAACCAAAACAAATTTGCATTCTGTACACCAAAATCCTCAAAAGGAAAAAAAAAAATGAAAAGAAAAGAAATGAACGGAGGCGCAATCGCCCCGTTGCGCCTATGTGCTTGATGATGAGGTTTCAGGTGGAGGCGTAAGGCATTGTCGTTGATAATGTTTTTTTCTTTAGGTGGTTTCTGATTTTAGGTTAGGTAAGTTTCTGAATTTAGGTTTTTGATTTTAATCGACGGATGCATATTCGTATAATCAATGTTATGAATACCGTTTCGGACCCCGTTTTGGTTTGTCTATTGGAATGGAATATTTCGATACCGGCCTATTTCAACGTACCGTTTTAGGGTGTTTCAGAGTTACGTTATTTTATAATAAAAAAAGTATATATATATATATATATATATATATATATTTAATAAAAAAAACCTATATAAATTATTAAAGGTTTTAAAGAAGTTATAAGTACATATTTCAACTAATATGTAATCTTTAAGTCCAAATAATAATAATAATAATAATAAGTTCAATCATTTATAAAATATAATAAGAGTAATAATATGAAGGAAAAAAAAATTGATGTTAATATTAGTTTTTTTTTTTTTTTTATTGAAAAGGTAGAATACTTTTATTAAAAGAATAACCAAATACATGTAAAGGAGGGTCTGGGGCTCTCATAGACTTAACAGCTAGCCTAGCCCATGGACAAAATATTTATCATTAAAAAATTCCACCAAAACCACTAGTGGGCTGGCAAAAGCAGAATAAATAAAAAATGTAAAACAAAAGACATAGAATTTAAGGAAGAGAAGAAGAGAAGGACCAAAACCCACGGATAAAATTTAAGACAAATAGTCACATACATTACCTGTACAACATACAGATAAAAAGGGAAAGGCAGACTGGCTGCAGGACCGAAACCCACCAGAAGAAAAAATAAAAAAGAGAAGAGAAGAAGAAGGGTCCCAAACCCACCAAAAGAAGAAGAAGATGGGTCTGAAACCCAGAAGAAGAAGAAAAAAAAAAAAAAAAAAAAAACAAGAAGAAGAAGGGTTCTTAACCAAGAAGATGAAGAAGAAGGTAGGATTTTTTTTTTTTTTTTTTTTTTTTGAGAATACGTTTGGGTTGGGCCTATTGGATATTTAGTTAATAATGTATTTTGATTTAAAAATCTGGTTGGGGTTGGTTTTGTTTAGGATTGATGTTAGGCTTTTATTTTTGGGCTTGTTCTGTAACAATTTTTTTTTTTTCCAGAATCTCTTTTACCATTTTTTTTTTTTTTTAAGATTTTAGCTCAAAATTTGTTTGGCATAAAACTTTTGAGAGTGTTCCTGATTTTGCTTGAGGGTGTTCCTATTTTTTTTTTCTATGGGTAAACAAATAAAAAAATTTAAATTATTATATATAATTTTTTTTTTTTTTTTGGGTCAGGGTGTTCCTGGGAACACCCTGAACCCAACGTGGCGTCGCCACTGCGAGCAGATAACAATGGAAGGAGCGCCAACTGCAGAATGTCGATCCCGCTCTCCTTCAGGACCGGAAAGTTCCACCAAAGGGGTTTGCTGAACTTCCTCCTCAAAATAAAACTCGTCTATCTCTTCCTCAAGGGAAAGACGAGATGATTCAGTTTCCTCTTCAACTTGAACGGCAACACCAGGCTCGTTTGGCGGAGGTAGTTGCTCTGCTAAGTAGGGATTTCTAACACCAGGCAACACAACTGGTGGCAGATCGTGTTTAGCTAGGAACCCGTCCTTGGACACGTCAATCCTAGCCAACCTCGGACTGCCAGCCCTTATAGCGTGGCCGATAGCCTGGAAAGAGCTGCTCAGAGGTTGATAGCCCAGAACCAGATGGGCCGCACGCAACTGTCTGTCCTCGGAAACGTAAATCTCCGACCTAAGAAGGTAGTTCAACGCTGGCACGTTCACAAAGTTTAGCCGAGGAGCGACGTGAACTTTATCTGCAAGCAACCAAGAAAAGTGGGGTCAGATCATGAAATTTTCCAATTACAAAGAAAGCAAGAAAAATAAACCCTCAATACTAAATCCTTTCCCAAAAAGGACCGATCCTAAAAACGTCGCACCTGGGGTTCCTGCCCGAGTTGGACAATGAATACCGTCGGACCACTCCCCAGAAGCAATAAGGAAGTCATTCTTCACGGTCTTATTGGACACTGGGAGACAAGAGATCAACCTAACGTCCTCGTTCCGGGATTTAAGATAATACCCATCATCCCCGAGGCGGTGACATTCGTACAGATAAGCCACATCGTGCCAAGTAAGGCCTAGATTCATCCGCTCGTTTAAGACATCTACACAGCCTAGTATCTTGAACATATTCGGGGCACACTGATACGGCGTCAACCTATGGTTGAACAGGTATTCCCTTGTAATCCTACGCATGGGAAGTGTCATCCCTCCCTCTATAAAAGCAATCATAGGGATAACAACTTCTCCCATGCCTCTCTCTGTCAATACTCCTTCAAGAGGACAGTACTGCAACCCAACCCCCGGGGGAATGTGGTATTTAGCCCTAAAGGCCTCCATAGCGGCTGGAGTGTTTACTAATTTCTCAAATCTACCCATCTGAACTGAACTGGGGAAACGAAAGTAAGGACTGAGAATAAAAGTAGAGTCCGAGGAGGGAATTGAAACGGCGAGATGAACGAAATGTACTGGTACCTTCGCAAGACGCTCAATGGGACGCCTGGAAATCTCTCCTGGAAGGAACGCTTCACGAAAGACGGCTACGGAGGCGTAACGGGCGCAAGTATTCGTATGTCTCTGGGGTTTGATGGAGTTCTCTGGAAGCCTCTGGGGTTTATGAAATGCAGATAAAAAGAACTGAACCCATCTGACGTCTTATATAGCCGGGAGGAGAGAGAAAAGATCATTCCTGCCTAAAAATATGAGAAGAAACGACGGCCGTTCGATCCACGCCACACCGTTGGATGGAGGGAACATAACGCCTCCAGAAGTTAATGACCATGCCTCGTAAATTGTAACGCGTCACAAGTAACGGTCCGCACGCGCGCCCCAAGCTCTCCTTATTTCCACCCTCTCACTAACATCAAAACCCCGCTTTTCTCCTCGGAAGGAGATAAAAACCGGAGTTTTGAGGGGCTATTGTGGGGCCCGGCCCAAAAATAATGGGCTATTCCAAATCCAGGCCCGTCCGAGGAGCGTCCTTACCGAAGAGAAACCACATATGAAGCATTACTCAACCCCAATAACGCCAAGGAAACCTTTCCGAGGAGTAACTCCTCCTCGGACATCACGAAGTCCAGGCGAGGAACTCTCCCCATCCATTTCAGTTCATCCTCCCAACATATAAAATGAATAAAATCCAAAATATCTCATGGAAAGCTGCCACCACCACATTAATTGCGCCCCAACCATCCTCTTGGCCGCATTAATGAGGAAAAGACCCCTGAACAGTACCACCTTGGCCTCTGCAACTCACAAAGGGAGAGATGGGGGCGTCTGATGGGACAGGTGCTCAAGTAGATGCTTAGATGATCGACAAGTGTAAGGTTGAGATGATAAGAGAGGAACTATATAATGTAGTGGAATCCCCCAAAGAAAGGGGAGAAAAACTGTATTAAGAACGGGAGAAATAGAATCACACGTGGAGATCCATTCTTGTGTTTTTATTTTCTGCAACTATATTGTCCATGTACAAGACCGAACAGGCTCACTGAGGCGAAGTTCTTTGACCCATCCTCTACAAATTTCTATTGTGGGTTGCGCTTTGGGCCAAGGCCAGATCAATAAGATTTGGGCCAGGAAAATTGTGCAACTACAATCCTTATTCAAGAAAACACAATCACAATAATCATAATCACTTTTACAAAAAGAACAAAAGGGAGCAAATGGTAATATATGTGGGTTAATCAGAAGATAAAGAAGTCAGATTAAATCTGGTCCGCAGGAGCAAAACCAGAGAGAAAAGAACGTTTCTTCTTAACGCAATTAATCTCCCAGGAAAGTCCTGCCGTGGAAATTAACTACCTTGAGGGAAACGGACCTGAATGGTTGATGCACAAATGGCTCCTTTTGGTTTTGACAGAGAGCAGGATTTTGTGAGGGAGAGAGGGAATCAATTTATTGGTGCATGCCTACCATTCTAACTCTCTCTCTATTTTCTTTTTGATTTTTCTCTTTTCTTTCTTTCCCTCACACTCGTTTCTTTCTGTTTCCTGGTATATCTTTTCGAATTCCTATTCCTTAGTTATGGTTCCCGTTGTTGTTGTTCCGTCCTCCCCTTTTTTGTTCACGGCAAGGGTCTCTTTTTATAGTGTCTGTCGTGACCAGATTTTACTATTTTAGCCTTTAACCACCTTTGTCTGGTCTGGGTGTACTTGCCGACCACCACTGGTCTGTCTGTGTGCCACCCCCTATCACCAGACAAATAACGGTATTTATTTTGTTTGTTTGTCTGTCGTGGCACCCTTTCCTGCTACGGTCTAGGTTATTTCTCTCTCCCTATCCCTCATGGCATGCACCTAGTGGTTTCAACTCAGCTTGCTTCTTTTGGATAGTATGTCATCCCAGCAGGACACTTCCCCCAAAAGAGCCTAAGTAGGAACCTCAAAAATAGATTTTTCCCCTCTGCCCACCACCAAACTATGCCCTCTTACCTCTGACCCACGGCCTCACCATTTCCTGTATTGGCTGGGTACAGACTGGTGGTGCCTGAGCCTTACGCGTGCCTCCCTTCCATGTGTGTCCAAAATCTGCCTTCTGCTCATTCATTTGCCGTGGTCCGGAGGCTCGCCTGCATAGCCTGCCGTCCGTTTTCTTTGACCTTTTATGTGGGCTGCTTTTCGATTTCCCGCTCCTCTTAGGAGCTGGGCTTTGTTTGATACTGGGCCTTACATTTCTTTTGGCCCATTTCTTGATTGCCTCATTTCCTGCCATATTACTCTGTCATTCCTGCTGTAATGAATCAATCTTGTTGGGCCTCTTTTAGGCCAGCCGTTTATTCTTTCCCCCAGTGGCTTAGCATGGCCATTGGTTCTCCTACTTATGGGCTTCTGTGTCCCTTTCGTCTTTCTCTTGAGCATCCTTGGCCCATTTGCTTTCTTTGGGCTTCCTTGGTCCTTTTACTAACTCTGCATTCCCATGGGCTTTTACTAGCTTCATTGGGCTTCCCTAGCCCAATTACCTTATTCTCATCCTTGGGGTTCATGGGCTTGCCATTAACCCCTTACTTTCTTTGTTTGCATTATTTTAGGCCTGCAGTGGCCTATTCTCACTTTTCTATATCATATATTGCCTATGGATATGCTATTTCTCTCTTTCCGGGCTTCTTTAAGCCCATTTGCCTCCTCAAGGCCCATTTGTTTATTTCATGGGCCTATGATTCATTATTCCTGCCGCTTGGGTCTAATGGTTTTGCCATCTGTTTGCCAACCCTTTGCTGCCCTTGTTGCTGGGCTTTCTTATTTTTTTCTTGGATTCTCAAAAATGACCCTCAACAATAGTGAAATTTAAAATAATAAAAAAAGTTACATGCTCATAATGTTAGAAAATTTCTTTTGCACACATATAATATCATTAACAACAAAAATAAAAATGAGAAATAGTAACGTAAAAATTTTACTTCTCAAGAAAATTAATTTAATCTAATAACACACATATAAACATAACACAAATACAAATGGAACCCTTATTGTAGGAGAGAATACAAAATTTGATAATTCTTAAATAATATTTATGGAGGTTTATATGATAGATTTCATGGATTTAAAATTGCATTTATGACTCATAAGCAAAACCTAAAAAAAAATAAACAAAGAAGAGAAATACATATTAGTAATAGTTTGAATGGTAGGTTTGATAAAGAATTTTACTATGGATTTCACAACAAAGGAGAGTTAGTGTGAGAGACCGCAACCCCGGCCCCTTTTTTTGGATGTTGGGCCAAACTCACGTGAATGAGTGGAGTCGTGTTATTGTCTCTCAAAATGGAGGTTTGACTGATTATATTTTCCCTTTTAGATTAAGGGTTTTACAATGGAGTTGCCACTTATTTAATTATTGGAATAAATAAAAAAAACCAAAATTGACAAATTCCTCATTTTATTAATTTGAAATTGAATTTACATTTGTAGGGGCTAAAGCCCAAAATAGTATATTGGGCCTTGGGCCTTATCCGAGGACATTGACAAGTCTGAGAAGGAGCAAGTAGTTGTTAAAACGTTCCCAATTAAAGTCTCAAAGATGGGGAACAAGTGAGAGGTTATCCGAGGAGGAAATCCTCCTCGGATATGATGAATATAGTTCACAACATGTACTCCATCTGTCAGCCTAATCCTCCAGAAAGCTCCAATAAAAGAGACATACTTCATGAACATACGAGAAGGAAGGAAACCTAAAAATATCTAAGGGAAAGCTGCACCACCGCATTAAATGCACTGCAGTTACTTTTCTGGCCGCATTTATGTGGAGAAGACCTTTGAACAGTACTATCTTGGCTACTACAACTCACAGAAAACCAGAGAGGGTGTCTGATGGGACAGGTACTCAAGTAAGGTTTCGGATGATCAACAGGTGGAGGGTGAAGATGATCCAAAGGAGGATATATAAGGTGAAAGACTCTTCATGGAATAATGGATCGGGAAAAAGAGAAAGGGAACACTGTAGTAATCCAAATTGTTTATGTATTCGACTGTGATCATTATATATAATTACGGTCTCCTTGGACTGAAAGTCTATTGATATCAATACATCTTGTTTGTGCCTGATTATCATTTAATTCTATATTAGCCGTTGTTCAAATCATCAGAGCCTAGTTCTTTGACCCACTCTCTACAAATTTATTGCATTGGGCTCATTAGGCCGAGATTCCATATACTTTGGGTTTGGGCCACAAATCTGGACCCTACAACATTGATCATAGGAAATTACATGGTTTTGGTCCTAGATACAATCTAAGATAAAGTACATAGCTTTGTTTCCTAGTTACAATCTAGAAATTGAAAATTACAAGGATAAGCATCGATCCCTTGATCTAAACTTGGAGACTATGTTACTAGGTGGAAAGGTGTTAGACACCCACCTTGCCCGGTGAAACCAGTCTTCTAGACTATGGTGGCCAACATGCATATCATATTATCCAATATTTCAATCAATTTGCATTTTGAATTTAATGTGCGTGCATGTGATAAACCCTAATTCCATTTATTAAGCATTGCATTTGGATTGAAAAATAAATTCTAGTGAAAATGTGTGGACTAGATTTAAGGATTTGAAAGAATTATGAAACAAATATCTTTTTCATTTTTTATATGTGGATTTAAGATAAAAGCTAGTATTATACATGAACATGTGATGAACAACTAAGAACATGTGAAGAACACATAAGATCATTTAAGAAATTCAAACATATTTACGGAATTTAGATAAACACTAGCATGCTCTAATCTTAAATTAACATTATAGCAACATGAAAAACGAGTTAAGGATAGAGATTATACTTGTATGCAAGATCCACACGATGAAGGAGGAGGCTCTTAGTAGAAGTCCTAAGGGTGGAGTAGAAAAGAATAACTAGGAGAGGGAGAATAAGTCTTACTCAATACCTTGAGTCTTAGGAAGATCAAGATATGAAAAGACTACTCAACTTTACTAGAACTTAAGAGAGGAGAAGAGAGAGTGTTTCCGTTTGTTTAGGAATGGAGGAGAAGAAGGGTTTATATAGTAGTGATGGAGAAAATATGAATGAAATGTTATTTAATGAGGGTCGACAAAGGATCAAAATGAATCATGAACTTAGACCTTATTTTAGACTTTGAGGAAATCTGGTGCATTAAATGTAGAGATCGGTAGGAGTGAGGAGCAAGCCAAATTCGATTTTTCTATAACTATTGTAACAATCTGTAGACCCAAATTCGAAAAATCATATCTTACTCAATTCTGATCGGAATTGTCTTGTTCTTGTGCTCAAATTGAAGCCCCGGATATTTAGTTACTAGAAAAATTAACCTCATTCACAGATTCAAAATATTCTGAGAGATATTAACGAAATGGTGAGAAAATGTTATTTGTTAGAAAATAATTTCAGCACAATTAATATTAATAGGTCTCAAATTAGTTTCCAATTAACATTAATATGCTCCAATCACTCCCATTTCAGACATAATTGGTTCCAAATTTACCCTAATTAAAGAGATAATTGCACAAATTACTCATTGAATAATTAAGTTTGACTATCTAATTAATTAAGTATGTGCAACCTTACCGTAAAATGTAGTCCTAGCCAATCAAATTATGACACGTCATTAATCTCAAACTGATTATAATTATAACCAATAGTTCATAATCATATATAATCGGATTCAATTTTTGATAGCACATCTCAACCATTAAAACTTGATTTGATGATAACTTTCAATCTGATGGTCCGATTAGGGCTTATGACCAGTCGTTTTGATCATTATAACATCAAAATATTTTGATAAAATGAAATCAAGGATTTAATGGCCATAATTAAGATACCTATTTCTAATGTGAAATTACCATTTTACTCTCCATGTGAGGTTAAATGTGGAATGCAAAATGGGGTGTCAACAGTTAGATTTCTAAACAACATAGAAATTGTAAGAGAATGAGAATTATTGATAATGGGGGAGAGAGAAAAGTAGAAGAAGTAGTTGTGCCTAAGAATATATAAAAATACACTGAAAAACATTATATATATATATATATATATAAAGAGAGAGAGAGAGAGAGAGAGAGAGAGAGAGAGAATTTTTAGTTGTGAGGAACTTAGATTTCTAATCGTTCGAGGAATTATAAGAGAAGAAGAAGTAACTTAGGATATATGTTTATCCTAAAAAAAATGTCATATGGTCATTGAACGTAATGTATTAAAAAAAAAAAAAAAGTAAGTAAGTAAACGTGAATAGCAATAAGGAAATAGGATAGAATTTTTTTTTTTTTTTAAACTCAACATAACCTTATCCAAAAAAGTGATAAAGTTATAGAAGAAAAAGTTGATAATAACAAAATTATATATATATAGAACTTCAACATAAATTTATCTGAAAAAGTGATAAAGTCATAGAAGAAAAGTTGATAATAACTAAATTATATCTATAAATTTCTGCACGTGTAGTATGTTGCTGTGTTTTTTTTAATTAAGATTTTTTAATAATGTGTCGAATGTTGCTGTTTTTTTTTTTTTTTTAATTAAAAATTTTAATAAATGATTAGATGAAGAATTTGGATTGTAATCCAATTAAGATAGAATTTGGATTGTAATCAAAGTAATATTTTTATCAACTTAGAAATTATAGGAGAAGAAAAATTATATCTATTTTTCTTAAAATCTAAAAAAATTATGCAATTTGGTGAAGCTACTTGGTACAACCACGGCATCTAAGCCTAATTTTTTATTATATGATTTTTGATGATTCTTGTACCTTAATTGGTATTTCTTGGTATTTCAATAGACACATTCGGGATTCAAATCCCCTTTATCCTTATAACTATCAAATTTAAATAATAATAAAAAGTTATGCTAATCCTTGAAAAATTGATTGTGATTTTTTTTTAATTTACTTTATTTTTTATGTTTATATATATATATTTTTTTTTAACCAAGAGAAATAGTTGATATAAATTTAATAGTTACAATAAGAGAGTAATATTTGAATTTTAAATATTTTTATTGAAAATATTAAAAAGTGTCAATTGAACTACAAAACTCTTAACACTTAATTGATTATTAAATCATGAATATCTTAATTACGAAACTCTTGGCATTTGACATTTAACTGATTATCTAAACATGTAGTAGTAGTTGTGTGTGTGTGTTGTTTGGGGGGGGGGGGGGGGGGGGGGGGAAGGTGTTTTTTGTTGTAAAAGGCACTAAGAACATACATATTTTGTTGGAAAATGGTACTAACAATTTCGTGTTAATAACAAAAACCAAATTGTGCACAAAGCATATTACCAAAACTGGCAAACTCGCATTCATCAATTATATCATTCATTACGTGGTAATCACATCAAAACATGGGTACAACAACCACAGCCGATTTATCATAATTCATAACATAAACACACTTTTCTTTTTGGATTCAAATGATGAATAAACACTCTAGTCTAGTCCCCTATAATAAAATCAACAAACTTTTTCGACAAGGCCTTAGAGTTTTCACCATCAGCATTCGCCATATGAAAGGCATGGCCCTCTCCTTTAGTCTCAAAGAATTCCACGCTACCACCCCACCCACTCTTAACCAAAGTCTCATAGTATGCCACCCCTCTATCTTTCAACCAATCCTTCTCTGCCACGCACACAAGAACCTTAGCACACCCCATCCTAGACAAATCCGGATCCACTGCCGGGTTCAATTTCGGGTCATCATCACACCCGGAACTTGTAGGACACATAAACTTGAACATCTCATCACACTCTTTGCCCCCAAAGAAAGGGTGCACTATAAGCACCCCGACAATCTTCAACCCAGCCAATCCCATGGCGCCAGCTCGGACTGCCACGTAGTGGGATATATTAGCTCCAGCACTCTCACCCGCCAAGAAAACCCGCCCGAAATCCGCGTACTCGTTTAGCCACGGTTCGGGTCCTTGGTTATTAGAGTGAGTAGCAATCCACTGCAACGCGGCCCATGAATCATCATATGCAATCGGTAGTGGGTGCTCTGGGGCTAGCCTATAATCAACGGCAACAACAATCATATTGGCTTGGGAAATCAATGACGTGATATATTTTTTAGCAACTGCATCGAACGGTGATCCAGCGCAGAAGCCACCACCATGGTAGTAGATGAGTAGTGGTAACTTTTGATCAGGGCCGTTGATTTTGGGGATGAAGATTCGTGCTGATAAACCGGTTTCGGGCGAGATGGCCACGTCTTTGGATTGGATCCCAGTATTTGGGTCAAGCCCAACGGGGACATGGTGATTGGGAATGGGAAAAGGGTACCTCTCTACGTGGCCATCTTTGAATACTTTGAAGAATGGTGGGAAATCATGGGTTAGCTCATTGGTGGTTGAAGCCATTGCGATTAAGATCGAAGAGAGACAATGAACGAGATGGGCAAATGGATTCTGAATTTCCTTAAAGGATGATAATGGTCAGGCTCTGAAAAAAAAAGGAGTGTCGGGAAGAATCATATCTGTGGAGCATGAAGTTAAGGGTGGAAATGTAGGTGAACTTTTAAGGCAAATGTAGACCACGCAAATTTGCTTGATGTGTCATGCACTACAGTCTACAAGTGTAGAATATGCTAGACGGTTAGGTACGAACGTTGTACAACATTGAGTAAATTATGGCAACATTTCCTTTATATGTAGTAAAACTGTAAAAGAATATTAAAAGCATTGCAAAAATTAAAGCATTAAAGAATGAACTTTGTTAACAGGTACCGGTCAACATCTGTAAATGAACCAGCTGTGTTTCATTTATGATCTATCACAAATCTTACTGTATAAGAAATTGTCAAAATTTTACTTTTCAACTGTGATTTATCACAAAATAATTTGACTTTCTTCATCTAAATTGACACGCATTTAATACATATTTAGTTTTTACCACATCTTTAAAAAAACATGAATAGTTTATTTTAAATTTTATTACATTAACGGGTGCTGTACAACACTAGTTAACAACACCCCTTAAAAGCATATAAAAATAATGGGCCTACACATTTACCCCAGTGGGCAAGTATTAAAAGAATATCCTAATGATCAAAAAAAAAAAAAAATCCTACAATATATAAATAATGGGCCTACAAGTATTAAAAGAGTATTAAAGCATTGCAAAAATTAGTGTCTATTTTAATACATGAATCTACTTCTTTTTTTTTTTAATACATCCACTTTTTTAAAAATACAAATATCAAATTATTTATTCTTCATGCTATTTTATTTAAATAATTAGGGGAGAATTTGATGAGAGCAAAAGGTTAGAGAAAAAAAATTATAAATAATGAAATATAAATAATATAGTAATTTTATAAATTTACATATTTTAAACTTGATTGATGTTGATGATTTTGGAATTTAAATACCGAGTAAAATTGACTTATTCTTCCATATTGTATTGTATGAGGCAAATGCCCACTCTTAACCTAATAAGTGTGTAAATGTGTTACGAGGTCGGCAGTGGACTAGTGGGGTTAGTTGCTTCTTTGTCTTTTTGGGCCTAGTTGCTTTTTTTTTTCTTTTTTTCTTTTTTTCTTTTTTTTGGTGTGTGCGTGTGTGTGGCCCTAGGAGCTAGTAAGAAACAAAACAAAATTGAAATCGGTGTTATTTGTTTGACTTGAATGATCCTGCTCATTTGACAGTAAAAAATTGCCACTTCCTTTAGTTGTTGAGAAATGAATATTGTTGTGATTTTGTTATACAAATAAATTATTGTAACTTGTGGAGACATGTATGTTTAGTTTTTTGGGACTAAATTTTGCTACAATAGAATTATAAGATAGAAAAGTAATGAAATTCAAAGATCTCACATCAAACATGGTCCATACCAACATTTTCAAACAAGCTACAAAAGATATGAATTCGAAAGTCGTATTGGTAGCTTTAAAAATTCAACAACCTTACATTAACCCTGTTTTTTAATTTATTTTATTTTATTTTATTTATGCAATGGATCAAAAAAGCATATACTGCTTAGCTCATGTATTTAAGACCTCACATCTTCATCTCGAGCCACTACAATCAATGTTGTAAATTTATTAGTGACAACATCAAATTTTAGCTTTACTACTTCTGTTTGAGGAAGGCCATTGCATTTCTTGTCTAAAAACTTGGGCTTGAGTTTGTTTAAGGTCTAAAGTTAGCATATATTCTCCCACCTTATTATTGATGTTATTGATAATGATAAGAATATTCACATTTTCTCTCTGGTGAATAGCAAAATTCATAAGGTTTCATATGGGCCTCCAGAATTATAGCTGATGGTGAACCAAAGAAATTGGACTATCTCCAGTTCGTCCATCGTGTCGTCCAAGACCAGAAAGGTCGTCCACCTGATATATTAAATGTTCAGAATTGCAATAGAGATTTAACCTATGAGTGCCTCTGAAGGAGGTTGTCCAAGTGCAAGAAGGTCGTCCAGCATGGAGTCACCTAGACGACCACCTAACACTTAGAAATTTTTAGAGTAAATCTCTATCCAAAAGCTTATAATTTGGACCACGTTCTACTATTCTGAAGTGGGAACGAAATCCTTTTTCATCGCTCTAACTTCCCACTAAGTTCTTAACTTCCAATAGTAGTTGTAGCAGTTAAGTCTGAAACTTCTAACTTCCACCCACATTGGGGAAGTTACTAAACAAGTAACCACTCCAAAACTCACTATAAAAGGACTCAACCATATCAAATTAAGGTAAGTTTCACCACTTATAGAGTTGGAATTCCTGAATTCGAGAGAGAAAAATAACTTAAGCATTCAAGGGTTCTTGGTCGGTTCACCTCGGTCATCTTTGCTCTTGTGCTTCTTTCTTTTCAAGCCTTCCAAGCAACCTCAAGCCTATTGAAGCCCGGATCATTCAACCTACTGATTTTCTGTGTATCATCAGTTGGCGCCGTCTGTGGGAAAGTTAAATTTGTGCTTTGCAATTTATCTTTCTTTGACAAAAGGTTGCATGGTCCAGACAAGGTCAATGGCCACTAGTCCAAGCCACCAGGAGAGTGGAATTGCTTCCAACCACCCCAATCGCGCTCAACAGTCTGCACTTACTGTGCAACCGCCTTCTGTCCAACAAATGCAGTCTATGGTAGCTACCAAGACAGATTTAACCTGTCAAAATTAGGAGTTAACTCAGGATATCAATCAAAGAAGACAATGTCATGGACGGTGTGTGGAAGGGCAAGCTCAGAGTCAAGAAGCTAGAGAAGGAGAAAATGTTAAGCGTGAGAATTACTTAAAGGGTACCGTTTCACTCAAGGTGCCACACTTGGAAAAGGAGATGGATCAGATGAGGAGAGCCATGGACGTGATGAAGGAAAATATGAGAAGGACGAATCATTAGATGACTTAGTTCATCAAACTGATTCCCCTTTCATAACGTCCATCAACAATCATCCCTTGCCTTCCAAGTTCAAGATGCCTACATTAGACTCATATGATGGAACACATGACCCATGTGATCATATTGCTACCTTCAAGATCACGATGCACCTTAAAGGGGTTCCGGACGAGATAATGTGTAGGGCCTTCCTAACCACCCTTAAGGGACCAGCACAAGTGTGGTTTAGTAAGATACCTCCAAATATCGTTAGTTCCTTCGAAGGGTTGAGTAAGTTGTTTATCAATAATTTCATTGGAGGTCAGAGTCATAAGCGCTCCTCATCCAGCCTGCTGGCTATAGAGCAAGGAGATAATGAAAGTTTACGATCCCTCATCACCCGCTTCAACAGGGAAGCCTTGATGGTAGACGAAATGGATGATAAGTTGCTATTAGCAGCCTTCCACAATGGAGTTAATTCAAATTTATTCATCCACAAGCTCTATGACCAAGAACCACAGACCATGGCTGAACTCATCCACTCAGCCCAAAGCTTCATGAATGCAAAAGATGCGATCATTGCCAAGAAAAGGTAGAGAGCAAAGCGGATGGAGGTGAAGCTCCCATGTCATTTTGAACAAGGCCCTCGTCCAAAGAAGGCTTGGACGGGAGAAAAGAAGGATATTGACAACAGGAAGGCAGGTTCGTCTTCAGAACGAAGTCTACATTACACGCCCTTGAACGTTTTGCTTGATCAAGTGCTTATGCAGATCAAGGATGACTCATCCTTGAAGTGGCCAGAGAAGATGAAGGGAGATCCTAATAAGCGCAATAAGAACAAATATTGCCGCTTCCATAGAGATCACAAGCATGATACGGACGAATGCTATGACTTGAAGCAACAGATTAAGAATCTCATCAGGCAGGGAAAGTTGAGGAATTTTCTTGGACGAGATCATAAGGACGAGAAGTTAAAAGAGAAGGTAGAAGAGCCATCACGGCCCCCACTTGGAGAAATAAGAGTTATTCTAGGAGGAACTTCAGCAAGACAACCCTCCAAGTCAAGGAAGACCTACTTAAAGTTGGTGCAAAACGTTCAACTCTTTAGACAACCACCAAGGACTGAGAGGGCAAACGAGCAGGCTATCACCTTCATGGATGAGGATGCTAAAAGGGTCCATCATCCACATGACGATGCAATCGTCATAACCTTGCTCATTGTAGATTACATAACTAGAAGGGTGCTAATAGATAATTGGAGTTCAACAGATATCCTATATTATCCCACCTTCCAGCAGATGAGGTTTGGAAGAGGTCAACTTTGTCTAATGAACGCACCCTTAGTTGGATTCAGAGGAATGGAGGTATGACCAATGGGCACTATTACTCTACCCGTCATGGTGGGGGAATATCCACAGCAGATAGCTAAAGAGGTGAATTTCCTCGTCGTAGATGCTTTTCTTCCTACAATGCCATCATTGGATGACCAACTCTGAATAGTTGGAAGGCAGTGACGTCCACCTACCACCTATTTGTTAAGTTTCCAATAAATTATGGAATAGGACAAGTACAAGAAGATCAGTTAGTAGCTAGAGAACGTTACTTAGCCATGTTGGCTATGGACGAGCATGTGCAGATGATGAATATAGAAAAGAGAAGGGTTGCTGCAAAGCCCACTGAAGCACTGGAAGACGTTCCTCTAGACGAAAGTAACCCTGAAAGGTTTACTAGGATTGGAACAAGCATGGAAGAGAAGACGAAGCAAGACCTCGTCCAGATCTTAAGGAAGAGCACTGATGTTTTCGCGTGAAGTCATGAAGACATGCTAGGGATTGACCCAAGTGTCATTACCCATCGTTTGAATGTGTATCCTTCCTCCAAGCTTGTCCGTTAGAAGAAAAGGGTCTTCGCTCCTGAACGACATAATGCTATCAAGGAAGAGGTCCAGAAGTTAACCACGGCAAAGTTTATTCGGGAAGTTTATTACCTGAATTAGTTAGCTAATGTGGTGATGGTCAAGAAGGCTAATGGGAAATGGAGGATGTGTGTAGACTTTACCGATTTAAACAAGGCTTGCCCTAGGGATAGCTATCCATTGCCACGTATTGACTAGCTAGTAAACTCAATAGTGGGTCATAAGTTGCTAAGCTTCATGGACACCTTCTCAGGTTATAACCAGATAAGGATGGACGAGGTAGATCAAGAGAAGACATCCTTCATTACCAGTCAAGGCCTGTTTTGCTACAAAGTGATGTCATTCAGTTTGAAGAACGCGGGGGCAATCAGAGGCTGGTCAATCATATGTTTCATCTACAGATAGGATAGAATGTAGAAGTATATGTGGATGACATGTTGGTGAAAATCTTGGACGAGAAGAAGCATCTGGACGACCTTCAAGAGACCTTTGACATGCTTAGATGATATAACATGAAGCTGAATCCAAGCAAGTGTGCCTTTGGAGTTTCGTCAAGGAAATTCCTAGGGTTTATGGTTTCACATAGGGGAATCGAAGCAAATCCTGATAAAATCCAAGCAATACTAAACATGGAGCCACCAAGGAATATCAAGGAAATCCAGTCTCTTACTGGACGAGTTGTCGCCGTTAACAGGTTTGTCTCAAAAGCTACTGACAAATGTTTGCCATTTTTCAAGGTTCTCAAGAAGGCGTTTGAATGGACGGACGAGTGTCAAAAGGCCTTCCAAGACCTTAAGGCCTACCTCACAATAGCTCCTCTACTAAGTCGTCTATACCAGGTGAGGAATTGTATTTATACTTAGCAGTGTCCCCATATGCAATGAGTTCAGCACTAATCAAAGAAGAAGGGAAGATATAGAAGCCTGTTTATTATACAAGCAGAGCACTAAAAGGAGTAGAGGGATGGTATCCTATAATGGAGAAGCTGGCCTTTACATTGGTAACATCTTCCAGAAAGCTAAGGCCTTACTTCCAGGCTCATGTCATCAATGTCTTGACAATCATCCACTCAAGAAGGCAATGAACAGGTTGGAAGCCACAAGATGACTTATCCAATGGGCCATAGAACTTTGTGAGTTTGATATCAGGTATCAACCAAGAAGTGCGATAAAGGCTCAAGCATTGGCAGATTTCATTGCAAAATTCACTCCAAACCATGGTGAGCTAGATGAGGTGATGAAGCTAAGAAGTGGGTCGTCTATGTTAATGGTTCGTCCACACAATATGCAGGAGGTATAGGAGTTATACTAAAATATGAAGCCTTCTTTAAAGGGCTAGAATTGGCTAAGTCCTTAGGGGCAGAGTCAATAGTTGTCCAAGGAGACTCTCAATTGATCATGGGTCAAGTGAATGGAACATGTGAAACTAAGTAAGAACGGATCAAGAAGTATCTCAATAAGGTGAAGCGACTTGTTAAGAAATTTAAGGAAGCCAATTTTCTTCAAGTTCTAAAAGAGGAAAACATGGAAGTAGATGCCTTAGCAAAGGCAAAGTTGGTAGATAGGTCAGTGGATGAGTATGACAAAGTCCAATACATGCCAAGCATAGATTTTCCAAAGGTGCATCGGATTGAAGAAGAAGAAAATTGGATGACCCTAATAGTGGCTTACCTCAGGGATGGAAGGCCTCCAAAATATAGGGACGAAGCCAAAAAGCTAAGGGTCAGAGTAGCTAAGTATGTCCTCATAGATGATGTACTATATAAAAGAGGCTTTTCCAAACTATGTATTGAGGGAAGTTCATGAAAGAGCATGCGGAAACCACTCAGGAGCAAGAGCTCTCGTCCATAAGATCGTCCGTGCAGGTTATTACTGGTCGACCATTCAGGCAGATGCTAAGGCTTATGTTAAGGTGTGCGATCAGTGTCAACACTTTAGTAATATCCCTAGACGAACCTTGGAGTACATCACCCCGATGATGGCCTCGTGGCCCTATGCACAATGGGGATTGGATATCTTGGGTCCCTTTCCAATAGGGACCAGGCAGATGAAGTTTTTAGTAGTGGGAATTGATTACTTCACTAAATGGGTGGAAACTGAACCCTTAGCAAAGATTACGTAGTAGAACGTCAAGAACTTCATCTGCCAATTTGGGGTTCCTAAGGTACTAGTGTCAAATAATGGAAGGCAATTTGATAACACACCCTTCAGAGATTTCTGTAAGCAACTTGGAATAAGGAATCATTATTCCTCACCCTTCCACCCACAAGCAAATGGACAAGCTGAAGTTGCAAACCGATTCTTGTTGAAGATCATCAAGACTCGGCTTGAGGGGGCAAAGAAAGTATGGCCAGTAACAGGTGTTCTATGGGCCTACAGGACGACTATGAGGGCCCTCACAGGAGATACTCCTTTCAAACTAGCCTATGGAAGTGAAGCAGTCATACCTACAGAATTACACATGACTAACCACAGGGTGATAAAATATGAGGACGAGGAAAATGAAGAACAACTTTGTCTTGACCTTGATTTGATAGACAAGGTAAGGATGGATGCAGAACAAAGAACAACGAGGTATAAAAACCTCATGGCCAGACAATATGATGCGATGGTGAAACCCAAGCGCTTCAACATTGGGGACCTTGTCCTAAAAAAGGTCTCCTTGGCAACTAGAAACCCGGCCCACGGAAAACTGGGGCCTAATTGGGAAGGACCCTATAGGGTTATTAATTGCAAAAGGCAGGAATCATACTGCTTGGAAGCCTTGGATTGACGAAAGTTAGAGCACCCCTGGAATGTTGAGCATTTAAGAAGATATTATCAGTGAAGTATCAGCCTAGATGAGCATCATCCTAGACGAGCATCATTCTAGATGAGTTAAAGTTATGTGTCACTTTCCATTACTTATGTTTACTTGCATTTGTTACCAGTACTTCATGTTTTTTAGTATTTCAATTCCCTAAAGTGTACTAGCTTCCAACTTGTGCACCGTCTATGGACAAAGTCATGATGGATGAAGTCATGAGCTTAGTCTGTTTGTACATAAAGTATTTTCAATTCCCTAAAGACACTAGCTTTTAAGCATGTGCCATGCTCGTGGATGATGTTTATGCTATGTAAATACAGTTTGGATTTCCAATGTATATAAAGTTGTGTGAATTTTCAATCTTAATATTGTTGAAGTTCTCATTAAAGCTAATCCACAAGAATGCTAAAGGCCTATGACAAGTAAAATCTCTGGACGCAGGGATGTAACGTCTATATGCTTTCCTTAAATAAGGTGAAAGCAAAATAAAATAAACCTAAGGTATCTTCGTCTAACTAATGGATGAGGCAAAGCATGCATGCAAGAATATTTCAAATCCATGGATAAATGTAACCAACTAAACAATCTAGTCTCTGGACGAGTAAACACTGGAAGCATCTTGCCCAAAGATGAATAATGAGCCGTCCAGCCTACAAATGAGGATTAATGCAGGCTATAAGTCAAACCTATGGACAAAGAAAATGTAGACACTTAATTTTGCACCCTTGATTTAATCAAGGAGAATGACTTGAATGACCATCCACGTATCCTAAAAATCATGATTGCATTACATGCATCAATTTGTCTTTGCATTACATGCATTAATTAATTCATTGCATATCATAAAAATGATCTTGAGATTCTAACGGTCATAATGATGTGTCCAGTTTCCAAATCGGACCATTGGATCGAAAGATATCGTATGATCAAGTTTGCACAGTCAACATGCATTATGTCTAGGTAGGGTTGATCACACATGATTAATTTAAATTAATTTTGATTGGTTAAGCAATTAAAATTAATTAAATAATTTTGTCATTGGTTGATAATTAGTGTTTAAAATAAGGATGCACGCATAGGAATAAAAGGGATGATTGGATAACAATAAAATTGTGGATAATCTGAACTTTATCAAGATTTATTTTTGGATATTTATCTACAAGATATATATATATATTTTTTTTTTAAAGACTGAATCATCTAGAAAAGAGATAAAAAAAAAATCATAGATGGAGGATGAAAACGCGTCTAGGTGTAAGGATCGATCAAAAAACCCTAGAAGAGGAGTCCAAACGGCACCCAAACACGAAAGAGCGTTTGGTGTCCAAGAGCTAATTCAGCACTTTTGGAGTGCCAAATGGCATTCTAAAAGGGCCGAATTTTCTCCTTTTGGGCTTTGGCCCAATGGCCTTCGGGTGACGATAAGACACACCCTTTTCAATCTTCTCGCAAAAGGATGCATTCGAATTCATTTCCGAATCATCCGTGCCTATTTTTTAGAGTCTTCTGTCCTCTATAAATAGAAACTGAACCTCATAATTCAGCACTTTTTTTTTACGCTCTGAGAGGCATACGTTTTAGGCTTTCAAATTACTTATATTTTCTGATCCCCTATCTGATTTTCTATTGAAACTAGGGTTTTTAGATTTCAAATATAATTGCATAAGTTTCTTTGAAACCTAAAACATCCTCTCAAGAAGAAGAGTGCTCATGCAAGAGGTTGCCTTCTAACCCTTTTGTTTTTATGCTTCTCTTATCATGATGATGCATGTTTAATTGTTTCAAATATTCATATTCAACCTTGTTAATTCAGTTTATGAAAATATGTTCTTGATTCCTTTATTGTTGCTATAATCTGTTTCTTAGATTTAAAGATTTGCATGTAATTAACTCTTTTTTGTCAAAATAAAATAGATCTGCATCTTCCTTAGATGTAGATCTGAATTTTTCTTCAAAATAAAACAGATCTGCATCTTCCTTAGATGTAGATCTAATTTTCTTCCTTAGATGTAGATCTGATTTTTTCTTCATAATAAAACAGATTTGCATCTTCCTTAGATGTAGATCTGAATTTTTCTCCAACATAAAACGGATCTGCTTCTTCCTTAGATGTAGATCTTGGTTTTTCTTAATCAAATCCAGTTTGTGTCTTCATTAGATGCAAGTTCGAACATTTTCTATCAAAAAAACTGATTTGTATCTTCCTTAGATACAAATCTGATTTTTTTTTTTTTTTTTTATTTTTTTTTTTTTTTTTTTTTATGTATGCATATTTTTGAAATAAAGAAAAAGATTAAACATGATGTGCTTGCTTTATTTAATTCATGTCACATGAATTTAAATTATGAGTGAAACTCTCTTCTTAAAAAATCTTTTTCATTCTTTCAAAACATATAAAAAAAAAGGCGTAAATGCACTTTTAGTCCCTAGATTTTGACGTTTTTCTATTTTAGTCCCTACATTTTATTTTTTCCACTTTTAGTCCCTAAAACCAATTTACGCTTTCCGTTTTAGTCCTTTCCGTTAGGTTACTGTCGGAATTTGCTTAGGTGGCAGACGGACAATTAAAATAATAATAAAAAATTTTATTTTACTATTAAAATTGCCACGTCAGCTTATAAATTAAAAAAAATTTATTTATTAATTTTAACTAAAATAAATTAAAAACAGATCATTTAAAAAAGAAATTAAATTAATTAAATTTAAAAAAAAAAATTCTTTACATTATGTTCTTCCCAATCATCATGAAAAACATGTTCATGTTCTTCCTCAAATAATATGTTTGGTTGCCGAGGAAATTAAAAAAAAATCAAGAACATGCCAACACGGAACACATAAAATCAAAGGGCACATATTTACAAAATACAAAGACCTTCAAAGATTCAAAACACAAAGAACACCAACCCAAACCCAACCCTCAATCTCTAACAAACCCAGAACATCATATGAAAAATCAAACCCTCCATACAAACATCAAACCCATAAATTTCAAACCCAAATTCGAGAAACCTGTAAACAAACCCAGAAATTTTAAACCCATCAATCTAATAGAGACCCACTGATCTGTGAGAGATTGGAGGTAAATACACTTTAAACCCAAATCCAAACCACCGCCGACCTCAGCCCCTCCACTGTCACCGATCAGTACATCAAGCCATTGCAACCCACACCAACATCAAACCCATCCAACGATCCACCCCCACCGACCACCGGACCAACCACCACTTCACAACCATTGATCCGAGAGAGAGATTTAGAGATTTTTACAAATCCACAATCTGAGAGAGAGACTTTAGAGCTTTAGAACTTTAGAAAGATGAAAGAGAGAGGGAGATTTTGGTCTGAGAAAGAGATCTTTAGAGATTTTCGTTTGGGTAAGCAAACCCAGATCTGCGATCTCTCTCTCTTCACCCAACCTCCAACCCAATCACGCTCCTCCTCACTCGAATTCGACCACAGATACTTCCCCACTGCGAATCCAGCGTAAAACGGAAAACTCCGTAGCCGATTCCAGCTCCATAACCCGGCATTTGTGCTTCAAGAGCCGGTTGTGGAAAATGAGTTCTGAAATGAACAGGTTCGTCCAGTACCACGTGAAGGCCGGAGAGGAGGACAACGTCGTTTTGAGATGGGAGAGGGTGGGATTGGGAGAGGTAGAGCCGGTGGAGGTGGTGGATTGGGATGTGAGTGTGGTGGTGGAGAGAGAGTTTGAGGGAATGGAGAGTGGTGGTGTTTGGGTCTAGGGTTAGGGATAGGGTTTTGTGGTTTGGGATTGTGATGAACACCATGGTTGGTTGTGGTGTTATTGTTTGAATTCTGAGATTTAATTAATTTAATTTCTTTTTTAAATGATTTGTTTTTAATTTTTTTTATTTAGTTAAAATTAATAAATAAATTTTTTTAATTTATAAGCTAACGTAGCAATTTTAATAGTAAAATAAAATTTTTTTATTATTATTTTAATTGTCCGTCTGCCACCTAAGCAAATTCCGGCAGTAACCTAACGGAAAGGACTAAAACGGAAAGCGTAAATTGGTTTTAGGGACTAAAAGTGGAAAAAATAAAATGTAGGGACTAAAATGGAAAAACGTCAAAATGTAGGGACTAAAAGTGCATTTACGCCTAAAAAAAAAGATCTGATTTTTCTATTGTCAAAACCATTTTTTTTATCATCACAACACAGATCTGGATTTTTATCTCCAAAAACCACTTTGCTCCACATACCAACCAAAACTGATTTGGTATTTTGACAAATCAAAATCAATTTTTTTACCAACCAAAACAGATCTGAATTTTTTAAAAACAAAAGAAAAGACTTCATTCATAAATAAATTTGTGTGATTTAATTTTAGTATCACATGTTCAACATATCATTCATAACATGCATAAAAAGGCACATTGGTCACAAGAGTTTAGAAGACTAGACTTTGTCTAGGCGGAATGGGTGCCTAACACCTTCCCATTCCGTAACCTAGCCTCTGGATTATGGGTCTTTGGCTAAGTAGATCTAGCCTTGTCTTTATTTATTTTGGGTAGAATGTAACTAGGACAAAAAGCCATGTAATTATTTGGTAGTTTGTAACTAGGACCCAAAGCCATGTAATTTTTCAATTTTCCAAATATGTAATTCTTTATTCAATCAATGAAGAGAACAATTCAGTCATGTATTTATTTTTTCTTATTTTTTTGTATAAAAAAAAATAAGTGGAGACTCCATAACACTTACCCAAAAAGAGAGGTTCCCTAAAAAGCGCACACAAAAATTCTCTGTTTTTTTAGATGTACTACTTTCGAGGTCTCTCATAGTGGCAACTCCACTGGGGATGTCGAGGGCTAAGCGTTGTATTAGACTTAAGTGACCAAATATGTACCTTTGTTTTGCATGGTCTTGCATGATATTGTTGTTTATTTGTTTATTTATGTTTGATGAGATGTTATATAATATATTGTTGTATGATATTTTGTATTGTTTGTTAAAATCTTTCCCTAACTGTCATAGTGTGTGCCATTCGAACAATATGTATGCACCCCTTTTCAACAACTTGTGGTGGTAGTAACCATGGATCACCGGTCTTCATTGGATTCAGGTACCCAGTGGCGAACTCACCAACTCATAGCCCAAAGTCACTGGATCATTTCTTGTTGACTATAAAGGATAGAACATGCCGTTCGGACCAACGTAATGTTCATTACAATACAAGTTGGGAGGTGTAACGTCCTAGCTATGGGAAACAATGAAACAACAAACCCACCGTACAACATAATGACTTAGAACCTACCCTTAGGTTGATCCCGGTTAAAATTGCATTGCATGTTATGTGTGTTTGTTTTGGATGATTGATGGATGTGGATGGGGTCTTAGCTTTGATTAACTCGACCAAGTCTGTCATTAGGGGAGAATCTGGTCAAGATCTGAAGGAAGGCTACAAAGAGAACCTAAGCCTGACACTCAAGCTAGTAGCTCCAGTTCCAAGTCTGTTACTCCCATCACAATATTGAAGCCCTCAAGCATAGAAGAGACTCCACCGCTACAAAATCTCAACCCCATCTTCGACCTCCAAGATAGTTCAAGCCACAAGAAGCCCGAAGTTCCTAGTAATATGGCAGAAGAGGGAGAACACCTAAACATAGAGGAACCCATGAACACCCAAAAGCTACTCAACACCATGGTAGCTAGTCAGATTTAGCTGAGGGAAGACATGAACCATATGATGCAACAAGTTCAGAATTCGAAGAGTAATCAAGAGGATAAGATTGATCATGATCCACCAGTTGAAGATAGTGAGAAGAAGATCAATGAGAGGATGAATAAAATGGAGGAGGTGATTAGAAGAGCCCGTAAGATGGAGGAACTTATGGATTACAATTCTCTCTCCCTGTTCCCTAATGCAAAGTTGCCACCCAAGTTTAAGATGCCAACCTTCGACAAGTTTGATGGGATTGGCCGCCCAAAGTCCCATCTAAAGATGTATATGAGGGCTATGCAGCCCTTAGATGCGACTGAGGAAGTACTTGCTCAGATGT
The DNA here is from genome assembly GCA_028535165.1 of Quercus tomentella. Lineage (NCBI taxonomy): Eukaryota > Viridiplantae > Streptophyta > Magnoliopsida > Fagales > Fagaceae > Quercus > Quercus tomentella. The sequence goes on along the minus strand of JAPQVY010000111.1, from coordinate 17,881,644 downwards.
TCCAAAACACACTGATCGGAGCCGCTCTTAGGTGGTTCCTCAACTGGATGATGCAAGAGCAAGAAGTTGGGAGGACATTTGCCGAGAGTTTCACAAGCTATACAAGTACAATATGAAAGTGGATATCACAAGAAGAGACCTTGAGACTACCAAGCAAGAGCCGAAAGAATCCTTCTCTACTTTCATTACCAAGTGGAGAGCCAAGGCCGCACAGATGATAAGTAGGCCAAGTGAGGAAGAACAGTTAGCCATGTTGTAAAGAATTTATTGTCTATATACCATAAATATTTGTTTGCACAATATTTTCCCAATTTTAAAACTTTAATTGCTGTTGGAACCCAAATTAAGGATGCAATAAACAATGGCACTATAAAGACTGGTGACCTTCCAAAGTTTAGAAAGAATGTAGGGTCTAATTCTAAGGCTGTAGAAATTTCTAATATCCATAAAAATGATCCTTATCAATTGATTGCACTTATTGCACCTGTGCAAGTACCCCAAGGGCCTAGACCCAAGAGAGAATTTCATGAGTTGTACATGCCCATGAGCCAAGTGTATGAAAAGTTAAAAGCAAAAGGGTTATTGAAACCCTTAGACCCAAGACCAATTCCAAACCATTTGCCCTCAAGGTTTGATTTGAATAAGAGTTGTGCTTATCACCAAGGCCTTGGCCATGAAACTGACCGTTGTTTCACCCTTCTTCATGCAATTCAAGACCTAATAGACAGCAAGGTGATTGCACCGCCTACAAGGCCTAGCATCACTAACAATCCCTTTCCCAATCATAATTTTAGGAAAGGACTAAGGATTAATTGCCTGATGACCGAAAAGGAAAGTAAAGAAGACCCATCTAACTTAATCTATGACCTACCCGAATGTTTTATGATGACATAAGAAGAATTAATGGATAGCACATCTACCACCACCACAGAATATGATATATGGAATGAAGAAATACTAGAACCTGAAAATTACCAAAGACCCAAAAATAGGGGGAGACACTTTGAACCCCAATCAAGTTATCCAACATCCATAAATGGGGGGAGACACTTCAAACCCCAATCAAGTTATCCAACACCCACAAATGGGGGGAGACACTTCAAACCTGCCAATCCGAATGACCCAACAAAAATTGCCCACATCACAAGGGAGGGAGACACTTCAAACCCCCACATTTGGAGATCGACAACCCGGTAGAAGCCCTGAATAGATCTGCCCAACAAACACCTGCTGAGAAAGATGAAGTCCTCAAGCAACTATAGAAGACACAAGCCAACATATCCTTATAGGGTTTACTCATGGTCTCATACAAACAACGTCAAAACCTAGTAGACCTGCTCAACCAAATCCAAGTCCATACAACCACAACTTCCCAAGATCTGAATGCTATGATTGGGTCCATAAATTGGGAACTCACAATTTCCTATTCTGACAAGGATTTGACCAAGAAGGGGAAGCACCACAACGACCCGTTGCATATCACTGTAGATGCCATGGGGAAGAGGATACCGATGGTTTTGGTAGATGATGGAAGTGCCTTGAACGTATGTTATTTGTGCAAGTTGCCTCGGCCTCAGCATTGAAGACTTTGTGCCTATTGATCAATATGTGAAGGCATACGACAACAGTAGAAGAGAAGTCTTGGGAACCATAACATTAGAGCTTACCATCAGACCGATGGTCAAGAAGGTGGATTTTAAAGTCCTTAATATAGCCTCATGCTTCAATATGCTCCTTGGACGACCATGGATCCATAACACAAAAGTCGTACCTTCCTCTCTATATCAAAAGTTTTGGTTTCTACATGAAAGGGCTATTGTGACCATCTATGGGGATATTTTGACTATGCCTAAACCTGTTTATGGTATTGATTCTGAAAAAGAGCCATTGACTTTGGATGACTTTGAGATTGAGAGGCCTGGTTTTGAAAAGAGAGAAGAAGAAGTCGAAAAGATCCAAATGGACTTTGCTCCTTATGGTAACAATAATATGGTAGTAATGATGAGGAAAATGAACTACCATCCTAGGATGAATTTGGAGAGAGCTGTGAAGAAGCCAATTGTTCAAGACTTGGCAATTCCTACTGCCACACCAACTTTTGGGCTAGGCTATAAGCCCACTAATGATGACTTATTAGAGATAGAAGTGAGAAAGATGGCCCAAGCTAAAGCCAAAGCAAAAGGACTCCCTTGTCCTCCAGAACCTCTAAAGCCCTATACTTCTACATCGAATGGAAAGTTTGTCAAAGCTAGAGAAAGTCAATGTTATTGGGGATTCCCTGAACCGAGATTTGATCCTATGAAAAAGACAATGGTGCCTAGGTTTGAGATACTACTTAACTGCAACAACAAGGTTCTAAAGCCAAAGAAGGAAGATATAACTTGGGTTCCTACTGATTGGGCTGATTACATGGATCCTGATGCCATGACTACGCTCCTTGGAGATGCCATTTGCAACATAGAAGAAGAAGAATACTAGAAGGCTTATCAGTATGCATTGAAAAGCCCATATGAACTAAGAACCAATGATGAAGACAAGGAAGGGGGAGTAGCCCCTAGTGATGATGAGGATGGAAGTGATAGTAGTAGTGATAGCAACAGCAACAGCAGTGACAGTGGACATGATGATGATGACAGCAGCACTGATAGTGAGAGCGACAACAGCAGAGATTATGATAGCCCGTACAGTGGTAGTGATTGGGGTGAACCCCCTAGTGATAGAGAAGATGAAGTTACAGACCTATTCTATGAGGAATATGATAATGATGTGGACCATTATGATGAGGACATTAAAGATGATGCCGAAGCCAACAAGCGAAGCAACCCTGATAGTGATTAATACAGGTTGATAAATGTGTTTGAGAATGCAAGAGAGGAGAATGCACAAGCCAATAAAATGTATCATGATGAATATCCCTATAGGCACCTTTCAGATTGGAGCGATATCACTAATGTCAGTTCAAGGTATGGCCCTAGGTATGGCAAGCATGGAAGAGAGGTTCTAGAATTAGGGTCATATTATGATTCAGAACCAAGTTCACCAACCTCACATACTGAAGAGGAGGATGACATGAATGCCAGGTTGGCCACTTTAGACCAAAAGATGATGGTCCATAGTCTTAAAATCATGACACTTGAGAATGCTGAACGTAATAAGGAAAGAATGGAAGAAGCTGAGTTAGAGTATCTCCCTTAACCCACCTACTTGGGTAATAGAGGCAAGCACGACCTATTTGATGAATGGATGGATAGCATATAGCGTTTGGATGCTTTTGTGATCGACAAGCCTACAGACATGGAGGTTGAAGAAAAAGCTACAGATTATATGGATATAGATCCTGTGGTACTAAAGCTGAGGGAAGAAGGAGCTAACTGGGAGCCACCTATCATTATGGAAGCCACGACCGAGTTGAAGAACTGGGCATGGGAAGGAGCTGCCCATCCTGTGGAGGACTCCATGAGGAAGATCAAGACTGTCAAGTTAGTCACTTTTGCAAAGAAGATCAAGACCGCTGAGCCAGTCACTCCTGCCAAGAACATTTTTTCCATTCCTATTGAGTCTATTTTTGCTAGTGTTTTATTCCTATTAAATCTATTTGTGATAGTTTTCCAATTGAGTCAGTAGAGTTTGTTAAAAACTCATTCCCTTTTAATATGATTTCTAATTCTGCTTATTTGCTTGCTTTGAATGTTTTTATTTCTGAAATTGGTAAAGAAACTCTTAATAATAAGGAATTAAAACATGGATACCTAGAACCTATAAAAGAAGAAACCCAACCCATTAACATGGGAATTGATGATGAGCCCAAAATAATCCAAGTAGGCAATACCCTAACCACCTCAGAGAAAGATGCATTAGTGGCGCTGCTGAAAGAGTTTAAGGAGGTCTTTGCCTGGTCATACAAAGACATGCCTGGGATTGATACAGATATAGTACAACACTGCACTCTAACAGATCCAACCATGAAGCCAGTCAAGCAGAAGTTAAGAAGAATGAAGCCAAAGTGGACTCTCAAGATCAAAGAAGAAGTAGAGAAATAGTACAATGCAGGATTCCTGAGAGTGGTCAACTATCCAAAGTAGTTAGCTAATGTGGTTTCGGTACTGAAGAAAGATGGGAAGGTTAGAATGTGTGTAGATTTTTTAGATCTGAATAAGGCTAGCCCGAAAGATGACTTTCCATTGCCTCACATTGACGTCCTGCTTGACAACACAGCAGGGCATGCTTTGCTCTCGTTTATGGATGGATTTTCAGAATACAATTAGATTAAAATGGCTCTAGAAGATATAAAGAAAACCTACTTTATTACACCATGGGGGACATACTGCTACAAGGTCATGCCATTTGGCCTTAAAAATGCTGGTGCTATTTACCAACATGCAGCCACTACTTTGTTGCATGACTTGATCCACAAAGAAGTAGAAGTTTATGTGAAGGATATGATAGTGAAGTCCAAAGACCGTGAGGGGCACATACCAGCTTTGAGAAAGTTCTTTGAAAGAATCCGGTTCTACAAGTTGCGGTTGAATCCAAAGAAATGTACTTTCAGAGTCATATCTGGAAAACTGTTAGGGTTTATGGTAAGCCAGAGTGGAATAGAAGTTGATCCTGACAAAATCAAGGCAATAATAAAGATGAAGCTTCAACGAACTGAAAAGGAGATCCGAGGATTTCTAGGAAGAATACAGTACATCAGCAGGTTTATAGCTCAACTCGCCATGACATGTGAACCAATCTTTAGATTGCTAAAGAAGGAAGTCCCTACAGTGTGGAATGAGCAATGCCAAAAAGCCTTTGAGAAGATCAAGAGTTATCTGATGAAATCACCAATACTTGTCCCACCAGTTCCCAAAAAGCCATTATTGTTGTATCTCACCACTACGAATACAGCAATGGGGGCTTTACTTGCTCAATACCTAGACGAGACTAGAAAGGAGAATGCAATTTACTACATCAGCAAGAAGATGTTGCCTTATGAAGAAAAGTACTCACCATTAGAAAAGACATGTGTAGCACTTGTATGGGCAACCCGTAAACTCAGACATTATATGCTTGCTTACAAGGTTCTGTTGATTGCAAGAATGGATCCTTTGAAGTACTTAATGGAAAAACCTGTGCAAGATGGGAAAACAGCTAAATGGGGTTTTGGTTCTATTAGAATTTGATATTAAGTATGTGACTCAAAAATCTGTGAAGGGGAGAGCAATTGCCGACCACTTAGCCCATTGTTCACCAGAAGAAGCTAAAGAGATTCAAGGAGATTTCTAGATGAAGACATCATGGAGATTGAAGTAGAATCATGGAAGATGTATTTTGATGGAGCAATAAATCAAAATGGAAGTAGAATTGGAGTTCTCTTAATTTCTCCAAAAGGGGTACACTTTCCATTTTCTGGCAAACTCAATTTCCTTGCCACTAACAATGCCACAGAATATGAAGCTTGCATTATGGGCCTACAAGTTGCCTTAGCCCTAGGAGTGAAAGAGTTGGAGGTGTATGGAGACTCAGCCTTAATAATCTCTCAGATTCAGAATAAATGGAAGATCAAAGAAGAAAGGCTGATGCCTTATCATCAATGTCTCCAGAAGTGGGCATCAAAATTCAGCAAGATCCAATATTAGTATGTGCCGAGGATGCAGAATCAAATTGCAGATGTTTCAGCAACCATGACATCCATGATGGAGGGCCCAAAAGAAGATGAAGCTAGACCAATAGTGTTGGAACAAAAAGAAGAACCAGCTTATTGCATGACAATAGAAGAAGATGAGGAAAAGAGTGGGGAATGTGAATGGTATTCAGACATGCTACAATACCTCAAGGAAGGGACATACCCGAAGTCTGCAGACAAGATTGATCAATTAACCATCCGAAGGTTGTCTACTAATTACATCATTTGTGGTGAAAGGCTTTACAGAAGATCATATGATGGAATTCATCTCCTTTGTGTAACCACCAAGGAAGCATAGCAAATAATTGAAGAGGTTCATGAGTCAAGTTATAGGCCACATATGAATGCACACATCCTATCAAGGAAGATCATGAGACAAGGTTATTATTGGACTACTATAGAAGCAGACTATGTAGCTCATGTTCAAAAATGCCATCAATGCCAAGTCCATGGAGATTTGAAACATATGCCACCAATGCCATTACATACTATGACATCACCTTGGTCGTTCTCTACATGGGGGATAGACATTACCTGGAAGATTCACTCAACAACATCCAATGGCCATGAATTACAGAAGATCATATGATGGAATTCATCTCCTTTGTGTAACCGCCAAGGAAGCACAGCAAATAATTGAAGAGGTTCATGAGTCAAGTTATAGGCCACATATGAATGCACACATGCTATCAAAGAAGATCATGAGACAAGGTTATTACTGGACTACTATAGAAGCAGACTATGTGGCTCATGTTCGAAAATGCCATCAATGCCAAGTCCATGGAGATTTGAAACATATGCCACCAATGCCATTACATACTATGATATCACCTTGGTCGTTCTCTACATGGGGGATAGACATTATCTGGAAGATTCACTCAACAGCATCCAATGGCCATGAATTCATACTTGTAGCCATTGACTACTTTACTAAATGGGTAGAAGCTACTTCATACAAAGTCCTGAATTCAAAGAAAGTTGCTCAGTTCATTCAGACTAATATCATCTGCAAATACAGAGTACCACATGAAATTATGTCAGACAATGGGCAACATTTCAAGGGAGAAACAGAGAAGCTGCTATAACAGTTCAATATTCAACACCACAAGTCTTCACCTTACCATCCTCAAACCAATGGAGCAGTTGAGGCTGCTAATAAAAACATAGGGTGAATCTTGAAGAAGAGCACAAAGAACTACAAGGATTGGCACCTACAGTTGCCCTATGCACTCTAGGGGTACAGAAGATCAATTCGATCTTCCACAGGAGCCACTCCTTATTCATTGGTGTATGGGATGGAAGCAGTCATTCCCATTGAGATGGGTGTCCATTCACTAAGGAAAGTATTGGAAAGTGAAATCTCTGAAGCAGATTGGTTATAGAGCAGATACGATCAGTTGTGCATGCTATTTGAGAAGAGACTCAAGGCTTGTATCATGTTCAAAGATATCAAAGGAGGCTTAGGAAAGATTTTGACAAGTAAGTAAGAATCAAAGATTTGAAGTTGGGGGACTTAGTGTTGAAAGAAATCCGAGCCCCAATTCAAGATGCAAACGGGAAGTTCAAGCAAAATTGGGCAGGCTCATATATCATCAAGTAGATATACTCTAGTGGAGCAGTAAGATTGATGGACTTCGATGCAAACCCTTTCACTAAGCCAACCAACATGGACCAATTGAAGAACTACCACGTCTGAGGTGGTAATTGTATAAATTATGTTATTTCCCTTCCTAGGTTTGACTAAAAAAAAAAAAAAAAAGAGTGAGAGAGCCTACTAGGTTGAAAACCTGAAAGGGCGACCTAGGCAAAAATTAAGGTAAATAAAAAATCCATGAACTACGTGATAACTTGATCCTTCTATCAAGGGGGTACGTAGGCAACCATGCATTGGTTCGGTCACAATTTCCCAAAACCCACCATTTGCCCATCAACCAAAATACCAAAAATTCAATCATTCCATTAAACCATGTCATTACACAAAACCTCAAGAACCCAAACCCTAAGCCAAACCATAAAAAATATAAAAATAAAATAAAATAAAAAAACACCAAACCCCAAAAAGCCTATACCTTAAACAGAATCCCTAACCTGCAAATCCTAAATAATTCCCAAACATAAGAGTTTTTACATCAACTTTTTAAATAAACATGTTCAAAGCCAAAAAATAAGGTCACTTTGTCTTCAATCTTTTCTCTTTTTGTTAATCACTAATTTCTTCCATGATAGGTACTTGGTCATCCATGTCCCTTCTTTTGAATTCATAGTTGTTTTCAATGGGTCTTTCCCAGTTATCTCTGAGAAACCACTTTCTCATGGCAACTATCTCAGCTTCCTTATCAACAATCTTGTTCACCAACAAGTTAGAGTATTCCGTAGTCATCCTGTGAAAGTGAACCTTGACAAAAGATAGGTCCATTTGGTCAGCCATCTCTAAACCCAATAGCATGTTCTCCACAGGAGTGAAAGGTCATCTTCTTTTGCCGCCAAACATTTCTTGTTCATATTTGAATTGCCCCATGAGTCTATCTCCCCTATAGAAAGTTGCCCTCCACAACCCAACAAGGAAGATGTGGTCCGATCCTAGAGACCTCAGTAGAGGGGGTGGACACTTCCACCAATAATAGTCTCATTGAATTGAGGTACTGGATTTCTTGTTTAAGAACCTACCAGTCACTCTTAGTTTGGCACTCAGTCTTGATTACAGCCTTGCTAAAAAAGCTGCTAGGCCTGTAATTACCGGTTGTAGGCTTACCAATCATATCCAATTGCTCCATCAACCATATCTACAATGTCAAAGGACTCCCTAAGAAGTTCTGAGTTTCTCCACCATGAAATACAGCATCCAGTCCTAGAAGAGTTTTTGCCAAAATCAAAGAAACAGGGTTATCATCATCCTTAATTTGATTCACAACACTTATGGCTCTAGCATCCACAAAACCGCGCCTTCCAAAACAAAGCAAAAGTTCTCCCACCGTGCATAAAGCCAAACCAAAGTTTTTTTGCATATTGTCAGTCACTCCATAGGTGCGTTTGTCAATCAACTGAGAGATAATTGCTTGAAGATTCACCATATGACCTTCAATCATACTATCAGTAATGGAAGTATGAAGGCTGAGAGCATCAGATAAAGATTCCTTATGCTTGGAATCACAAGAAATAGCTATGGATTTCTTGCTTGGATCATAGCCCAGGAGAGTAGAAAATTCTTCAATTGTCGGACAAAGTTCAGCAGTATTAAACTGAAACATGTGATCTTCGAGATCCCAGAATTTCACGACAGCACGAAGAAAATCCCACCTGATTTTAACATTCCTCAAAGCCTTAATTCCCTTTAGTTTGAAGGTTGTAAAATTGGTCTTGGTACTGAAATCAAAGCTACGAACCCATCTGTTGATATCATGAATTGTTGAATGAGAAAAATTATGATTGCTAGCCATAGATGTCTTTTGCTTGTGATTATTATGTTTTACTAACCTTTATGCAGAGATTTGTTGCAGGAGAATTCATTTATATAAGTTGCATCAATTCCTAATCAGGTTGAAATAGGTTTCAGAGAGTTTGTAACTGACTAGGAGAGTATTTCATGATCACAAACGAAGTAAATGTTTTTCAAAAAACGCGAAAATGTGAAACGCGCATTGGAAAAGCGTGAGGAGTCGGCCCACCATGGTGTGAGCGTCGCGGCGTGGCCAGGTGCCATTCGGCACTCCTCTCATGCCGAATGGCACGTAGCCCCTCCATCATACATTCATGCAATTCCATGCAATTTCGCGCTCTCGGACATTTTTTTAAGATTGATTAACATTCAAAAAGTTTATTTTTTTTGGGGGGGGGGGGGGGGTCAAACTAAGGCATTCTGACGTGTCTAACTCGTTTTCAAAAAAATCATCACTTATTTCATTGTTTTCAAAAATTGATCAAATCAAGTTTTTTTTAAGACTCATGGATTTATGTTCCAAACTAAGGGCATTCGCCCATTCCTCATTCATTTTCAAAGAATCAAAAAATCACCATCATTATCTTTTCAAAAAAAAAAAAAAATCATCATAACCAAGATTTCCAAAAATCATGCATTCACTTCAAACTAGGGGCATTCGTCTCCCCCTCATTTAAGTAAGTGTAGGCTCCATCAGAACCAATCAAGATAAGTTTAAATTAGTGCTACAAGATCTCATCAAGTGAATTCTACACCTGCCTTAGTTAAAGTTTCTACATGTTCCAAGGTGACTCCAAGGACAAAGAGCTAAACATGGGAATTAATACAAGATTGTCCAAAGAACACTTCCTTTTCTTTTGCGTGAAAATAAAAATACAAGTCATGCATCATTAGGACTCCTAGTCCACCTGTGTGAGGATCTCCTTGACCAACCCTTGGAGGAGCCACCTTCAGTATTTCCTTCTTGACTTGCGAAGAAGAGAGGATCATACTGACTATTTTCAAGTTCAAGGCTCCTGATCCATTCCTCTAAAGTTCTTCTGGCAGCATCAGCAATTTCCATTCTATATGCCTGAAAAGCTAGTAGAATCAAGTATTAATTCCACCATCAAGCAAAGCTTAAGCAGGAGATACTCAAAAAGCAACATGGCATACCTAGCTCGCATCATTGAGCACATATTGGGAGGACTGAGTGCGAGCCAATGACAGCAAGCCTCCAATCATCCGTATGCTTTCCTTCACAAGATCCACATCAACCTGAAGCGCAACTCTACTAGGTTAGAAGCCATTCATCAAGATAAGAAGAAATAAGGACAAGGAACTGAATATTCAAGAACATACCGAATCAGGTCAAGGAACATTTGGTACATGCTCTGGCCTAATCAGAGGCATGGAACTATACATTCCATCAAGATTCATTACATCATACTACCATGCCCGAAAATGAGGATGAGTCTCCATGAAGGAACTAGAAGAACTACCAGCATAGTGAAGAGAGGGAATCTCTTCCTCTTCCTCTCCCCCTTCCTCTCCTTCAGAAGATGGAGGCTTAAAATCCAACATGCAAGTATTGTTACCAAGCAGAAATATGAAAAGGAAATTGTAAAATAAAAGTTTGATCTTAGAAGGGAAGAGAAATACCGTTTTGCCAACCAAGCAGCCTTGTAGATGGTCCCGAACAAATTCAGAATAATTCCCTTCTACTCCTGCAACAATATAGCCATCACGGGCTCGAGCAATCTCTTCATTGGCCAGAAAGTCAACCAACTGAATATTGTGACAAGGAGAAGTTGGAATTGTGGTAGGAGGATACACATGTTCAACTTGGGGTAACACCCGATCACCAAGATACCAGTATTTTCTATGCCCACACTCAATCAATACCTAGCGGCCATTCAATTCTAGAGCCCGCTCACACTCAACATACCTCTCACATCCAGCCCAAGGATTTAAGTTCATCTGAAAGTCACAAAGGAACTCAAAATGAGAAATGACCAAGCCATAACCAAGTGCCAAAAATTTTAAAAGGAGAAGGAAGAAAGAACTCACATCATCAACAGTCAAATTATCAATCACCAAGCGCCAAATTTCCAAGGAATGCCTGGAAGGTATAGACAAACAATGTTTGGGTAACTAACGCAGAAATTTAGGAAAGATGCCAACAACTTCTTCCCAGATTTCAGGACCAACCCCAAAGTATTCATACATCCAAACTTGAAAAATTCACATCATCATTACCATATAGCCAAAATAATTTTCCACAACCTACACATAGCCAAAATAAATGCCAAACCTCACCTACCATACAAATGGAGCGCCACCCAAGCTTGAAAGGCTCTGCCTGGAGAGTTAGGTCATGAAATGCATCAGAGTAGCATAGGCCATGCCACCCCAGTCATAATTCCGGATTTGTTCAATTTTTCTCAAGCTCCCCAAGTAGCATAGATTCACAGTACTGCCTAAATCTAGACACAAGAAAGTTCCAATAAAAAGAAGCATGAACATGCGGGCACCCTTGGCCACAGCCTCACTTTGGGGAATATTCTCACATAGCCAAGACAAAGGAATATTGTTACTCTTCATTCTAGAAGGCACTACACCTAGAAGTTTCTTGAGCTCAGCTGAAGTAAGGGAATCATTGACAAGAATTCTTTTACCACACAACCTCAAACCGGTGATAACAGAGAAGTCATAAAGTGTCAACATTACCTCCCCAATACCTAGAAAATGGAAGGTACAGGTAGTGTCCCAAAAGCGCTCTGCCAAGGCAAGAAGTAATTGAAGATCTTTGTAATCATGTGTCTCATGATTTAACAGAGCTTTGAAGAAAGTGCCAAAACCCTCTTCATTGATGATGTTTTTTATGCTAGTAAACAATACTGCCCATGCACTTTTCAACATTTGGAGACTGCCTCAACTCTTGAGGCTCAACAACACAAAAGTTCAGCTTATCAATTTCCATGACCAAAACCCACAGGACCAAAAAATTCCATACCCAAAAAATATTCTTACAACCAATGCCCCACCACCACAAAAGAAAATCAATGCCCCACCAAAATTTTACCACAATCAAAAATTTTTCACATATCCAAACACAACTACTAAATTTTTCCATAGTCATGCAAAAAAAAAAAAAAAAATTCCCATATGACCAAGATAGCCATAAAAAAAATTCCCACAAGCTCATGCACAAATAAATTCTCACATAGCCAAAATCATAACCACACAAATTTTCCAAGAATCACATCACATATCCAATCAAATTTTTCCCATGTCCAAAAATTTTTCATACCCACAAAATTATCCACAAAATTTTTCCATGTCCATAAAACAAAGTTTACTTATACCAATAAAATTTTTGCCACATATATCATGAACACATTCATATAAGCCTAACACAAATTTTTCACAATGCCAATACTCCCAAAATCCAAACCAAAATTCATCCAACAACATCACAATCTACCAACATTGTCAAAATTCCATAAGCCACCAACATTGTCCAAGTTGCACCATGATCAAAGAAAAAACAACACTTCAAGAATGCTCCAAAGTCAACATTTTCAAACATGGCCAATCATTCAATGCCCCAAAAATTTCAAAATAACCAAATGACAATATCTCACCATGAAACTTTCAATGAAACATGCAACAACATTTTTCCAAGCAGAAAAACCATAGAAAAACACACCCTGGTGTCTACATGACAATATGGAGCAGGGGTCTTAGGGTCTTGAAGAAGTCCATCATCGTCATTCCACTCAAATGTTGGATCATATTTCTTACCATGAAAAGAAAGAAAAGAAGGCCCCTTGGAGGAAGAAGCCATTTTGATGCAAAGAAAATGGGTTTAGAAAATGGATTTCACCAAAATGGGTGTGTGATGAAAAAGCTCAAAACACAAGGATCTAAAGAAATATTGATAGAGATGGACGAGGGAAGGTCAAGAAGCTTAGAAAAGTCCTTTTTGTAAGAAGAAATGGTGAGATGAAGAAGAAAAATCAAGGGGAAGGAGAAGGTGAATAGTGTCAGAGTAAGAGAAGTTGATGGAAGATGAAGCAAAAAAGAAAAAGGAAAGAGACAAAGAAGTGGGGGGCCAAAATTTCGAGCCCCACACTTAAAACTCAGCCAAAGCTGAGTCAACTCAATCAAACTGAGTTGACTCAGTTAACCCAAAAAAAAAAAAAAAATTCAAAGTTTTCAAGTATCTTTCAAAATCCAAATTTTCAATTCCACATTCTCAATGCCCAATTTCTAAATCCAAACCTTCAATTTTCCAATTTTCAAGTTGTAAATTTTTTTTAAAAAAAATCTCAAATTCCAAATTTCTAGTTTCAAGTTTCAAATTTTCAAGTTGGAAATTTTCAAAATCCCAAGTTTCAATTTTTCAAAATTTCAAATTTCAAATCTTTCAAGATCTTAAGTTTCAAAAATTCAGAATTCAATTTCAAAACCTTCATTTTTCAAATCTTCCAGAAAAAATTCAAACCTCCGATTTCATGATCAAAATTTCAAGCCTTAATTTTCAAAATCCTAAATCTCAAAATTTCAGATTTCAAGTTCCAAATTTCAATTCAAAATCTCAAATTTTCAAAGTCTCAAATTTTTTTAAATGTCAATTTCAAAACTTCCAAGTTTCAAAAATCAAATGTTTCTCAAAAATAGAATCTTTTGTCAATCAAACTTTTCTTGATAAAGTTCAAGTCAAGAAGGAACAAATGAAAATCACCCATCCCAAAAGCAATGGGACCACAAAGAACTCATCATTAAAGTCTAATCACAAATCTTGACTTTTTGTAGTCAACAACTCCAGATTGAAGTAGAGAAGACCTTGGTCAACATTTCAGATTTCCAAGAGAAGCCCTAGATCAACATTTCAGATTTCCAGATCGAAGTAGAGAAGACCTTAGTCGACATTTCAAAACTCCAGATCTAAGTAGAGAAGACCTTGGTCGACATTTCAAAACTCTAGATTTAAGTAGAAAAGCCCTAGATCAACATTTCAGAACCCCAAATCGAAGTAGAGAAGCCCTAGATCAACATTTCAGAACCCTAGATTGAAGTAGAGAAGACCTTTGATCGACATTTCAGCAGTCCAGATCGAAGTAGAGAAGTCCTTGGGTCGTAGACAGCTCCAGATCAAGGTAAAGAAGTCCTTAGGTCGCAGACAGATCTAGTTTCAAGGTAGAGAAGTCCTTTGGTTACCTTTTATCAAGATCGAGGTAGAGAAGTCCTTGGGTCGTAGACAACTCCAATTTCAAGGTAGAGAAGTCCTTTGATTGCCTTTAGTCAAGATCAAGGTAAAGAAGCCCTTAGGTCGCAAACAACTCCAATTTCAAGGTAGAGAAGTCCTTTGGTTACCTTTTGTCAAGATCGAGGAAGAGAAGTCCTTGGGTCGCAGACAGCTCCAATTTCAAGGTAGAGAAGTCCTTTTGTTACCTTTTGTCAAGATCAAGATAGAGAAGTCCTTGGGTCGCAGACAGCTCTAGTTTCAAGGTAGAAAAGTCCTTTGGTTACCTTTTGTCAAGATTAAGGTAGAGAAGTCCTTTGGTTACCTTTTGTCAAGATCAAGGTAGAGAAGTCCTTGGATCGCAAACAACTCCATTTTCAAGAACAGGATGGAAAAGCTTCTTGGTCACCCCACTTGTCAAGAATCATTTCTAGAGTCATCAACTACCAGCTAAGTCCAGTATTTTCATTCTTTTTGTCAAAAGATAAGGCTAGTTCTATGTTCCAAGGTTTTAGGTTCAAAAGCTAGGTTGTCTTTGAAAATTCAACCTCAATTAAATCATGATCATTAAAATAATTGTCTTTGTTTTACATTGACATTCGCTTTTCAAGCTCTGTCGAGGGACATTCTGTAGACACTTAATTTTGCACCCATGATTTAATCAAGGAGAATGACTTGAATGACCATCCACGTACCCTAAAAATCATGATTGCATTACATGCATCAATTTGTTCTTGTATTACATGCATCAATTTGTCTTTGCATTACATGCATTAATTCATTCATTGCATATCATAAAAACGATCTTGAGATTCTAACGGTCATAATGGTGTGTTTGGTTTCCAAATCGGACCATCGGATTGAAAGATATCACATGATCAAGTTTGCATAGTCAACATGCATTGTGTCTAGGTAGGGTAGACCATACATGATTAATTTAAATTAATTCTGATTGGTTAAGCAATTAAAATTAATTAAATAATTTGGTGATTGGTTGATAATTAGTGTTTAAAATAAGGATGTGTGCATAGGAATAAAAGGGATGATTGGATAACAATAAAATTGTGGATAATCTGAACTTTATCAAGATTTATTTTAAGATATTTATCTACAAGATAATTGTTCTTAAAAAAAAAAAAAAAGCCTCAATTATCTGAAAAGAGATAAATAAATAAATAAATCATAGACGGAGGATGAAAATGCGTCTAGGTACAAGGACCGATCAAAAAACCCTAGAAGAGGAGTCCAAACGGCACCTGAACACGAAAGAGCATTTGATGTCCAAGAGCCAATTCAACACTTTTGGAGTGTCGAACGGCACTCAAAAAAGGCCGAATTTTCTCCTTTTGGGCTTTGGCCCAATGGCCTTTAGGTGATGATAAGGCACACCCTTTTCGATCTTCTTGCAAAAGGATGCGTCCAGATTCACATCCTAATCGTCCATGCCTATTTTTTAGAATCTTCTAGCCTCTATAAATAGAGATTGAACCTCATAATTCAACACCTTTTTTTTACGCTTTGAGAGGCATAAGTTTTAGGCTTTCAAATTGCTTATATTTTTTGATCCTCTTTGATTTTCTATTAAAGCTAGGGATTTTAGGTTTCAAAGATAATTACATAAGTTTCTTTAAACCCTAAAACATCCTGTCAAGAAGAAGAGTGCTCATGCAAAAGGTTGCCTTCTAATCCTTTTGTTTTTATGCTTCTCTTATCATGATGATGCATGTTTAATTGTTTCAAATATTCATATTTTACCTTGTTAATTCAGTTTATGAAAATATGTTCTTGATTCCTTTATTGTTGCTATAACTTGTTTCTTAGTTTTAAAGATCTGCATGTAATTAACTCTTTTTCTTCAAAATAAAACAGATATGCATCTTCCTTAGATGTAGATTTGAATTTTTCTTCAAAATAAAATAGACCTGCATCTTCCTTTAGATGTAGATCTAAAATTTTTCTTCAAAATAAAACAAATCTGCATCTTCTTTAGATGTAGATATAAATTTTTCTTCAAAATAAAACAAATCTGCATCTTCCTTAGATGTAGATCTAAATTTTTCTTCACAATAAAACAAATTTGCATCTTTCTTAGATGTAGATCTGAATTTTTCTCCAACATAAAACGGATCTGCTTCTTCCTTAGATGTAGATCTTGGTTTTTCTTAATCAAAACCGATTTGTGTCTTCATTAGATGCAAATCCGAACATTTTTTATCAGAAAAACTTATTTGTATCTTCCTTAAATACAAATCTGATTTTTTTTTATGTATGCAGATTTTTGAAATAAAGAAAAAGATTAAACATGATTGTATTTGTTTTATTTAATTCATGTTGCATGAATTTAAATTATGAGTGAAACTCTCTTCTTAAAAAATCTTTTTCATTCTTTCAAAACATATAAAAAAACAGATCTGATTTTTCTATTGTCAAAACCATTTTTTTATCATCACAACACAGATTTGGATTTTTATCTCCAAAAACCACTTTTCTCCACATACCAATCAAAACAAATCTGAATTTTTTTTTTTTTAAAAAGAAGATACTTCATTCATAAATAAATTTGTGTGATTTAATTTTAGTGTCACATGTTCAACATATCATTCATAACATGCATAAAAAGGTACATTGGTCACAAGAATCTAGAGGACCAGACTTTGTCTGGGTGGAATGGGTGCCTAACACTTTCCCATTTCGTAACCTAGCCTCTGGATTTAGGTCTTTGGCTAAGTAGATCTAGCCTTGTCTTTATTTATTTTGGGTATAATGTAACTAGGACAAAAAGCCTTGTAATTATTTGGTAGTTTGTAACTAGGACCCAAAGCCATGTAATTTTTCAATTTTCCAAATATGTAATTCTTTATTCAATCAATGAAGAGAAAAATTCAGTCATGTATTTATTTTTTCTTTTTTTGTATAAAAAAAAAAAAAAAAAAAAAAAGTGGCGACTCCATACCACTTACCCAAAAAGAGAGGTGCCCTAAAAAGTACACACAAAAAATCTCTTTTTTTTTAGAGACACTACTTTTGAGGTCTTTCACAGAAAGCTGGCAATAGAAATTTCATTCATAGACGAGTTACACTAAATCTAATAATTATGATATGAGCGGTAGAATGTTGAGCATGAAAAAGTTGTCCTAAGATGGACGAATTAAATACCTTCACAGGTGGACAGACCACACTTAAAAAACCATTGGATATAATGTGGACAATGTAAACTAAAGAAAATTTGTTCGTGCACAAAATATAGTATGTTCAACAACGGACAAAGAATGAAGGTGGAAATAAATATTCATTCATAAAAGTCTAAAAAAGGGTAGACGACCATCGTCCAAAAACCCTTATACAGTTTAAGCCAATAAAGGCTGTTGTATCTGTTATACGTCCATAAACTTGGATGAGAGAATTGTATTTAAATAAGTTTTAAGATAAAAGCCCAAAACAACGGGCATTCCCAATAAAACAAGAAAATAAATTTTTCTAAAGAAAATATAAATTACTAAGATAAACCACTAGGGGCATTCTCCCCAGACTTAGGGTCGTCCTTGGCGAGCTCAACATCTTCTTTAATAGGCTCAGTTGAAGCATCGTCCACGATGTTGACGTCCTTGGAGCTCGTCTAAAGCAAGGATCTTTCTGCTGCAGTAGGAACTTTAAAGGAATCAAAGTCCATCCCAAGATAGGCCTCCTTGGCATCAGAGCGAAAATCTTCATAGCCAGCAGCATAGTTTTGGTCTAGAGGACTGGTGAAGTCGTCTGACTTCATGTAAGTTGCAATGGCATCCTTCTTGGCATTCTCCAAGGATGAGGTAAGCTCTTGACATTTCCCTACGAAGTGACTGATACGAGTCTCCTTCTCAATGGAGTCCGTCCTGAGCTCCTCCACTTGGTTCCTTAGTTCCTTCTCTATTCCTTGAAGACGAGTGAGCTCTTCGGTTAGCATGATCCCTTCCCCTTTCTTCAAAAGAAGCTTGTCCTCCAATTCCTTGTTCTTTGTCCTAAGGACCTTAGCCTCGTCACTGAGCTCCTTGGCTTGGCTAGACACGGTATAGAACTTTGCCATGGCCTGAAATACAAATGGACAAAGGTGAGTTAGAAATTTTCCTTAAATTTCATAGAAAAATGAAATAGAAATAATGAGAAAACTACATACCTTAAAAAGATCGTGGATGGTAGAGTGTTCAAAGTCTCTCACTGACATGTTGTAACATGCACTCACCTCTCTGTCAGAGATGATCCCTTTGAACGTCTTCCAAGCATGATCTTCGTCCAGTACCATGTTAGGAGGACGTTTGGTTGGAATTGAAGGATGAACCATATGAGGAACTCTAGTTGCAGGGGGAACAGAAGTTTCAGGCTGGACGACTGAAGGAAAGACTTGAAGGGGCACCAAGTTCATTGCTGGGTCGTCCAGGTCTACCGTTGCGTCCTGAGGCTTTGAAACTTTGGAAGGAGGGGTTTTGTCAGATTTTTGCTTCTTAAGACCTTAGTGTCTTGGAAGACTTCCAAGGTCTATGTTGCTTGAAATGCCATTCCTCTTCCCAGCAGTAGTCTGAACAGCAGACTTCTGGATGGCCAATGGAGCTGGCTCGTCTTGAACCTGGATGTCCTCCTCTTCGGTGCCACTAGCCACATTCTTGCCCTTATTTTCCTTCATGGTGGCTAACCCTGCAATAAAGAAAAGTAAAAAGTTAGACAAAAAAAAAAAAAAAGAAGAGTGAAAGATGACACATACTTCGACAAGTTGTCTCCTCGTGTGCAAGGTTCCCTTTAGTGGGCTTAGGACCAAACCCCCAAGCAGCAAGACGACGTAAAGTCACCAAGCTATGGAAGGACCTCTCTAGATGAGCACGAGCTCTATCAATACGCTCCAAGTAAAATTTGTCTAAACGTGGACGAGTGATAGCTGCATAAAAGAAAGGCATGATTAGATGAGTGAAAAAAAAAATAAAATGGACGAATTAAAGTTGATGAAAGACGTACCCTTAGGACGAAGGCGACCTAGGGCACTGGTAAAGGGAGGAAAGAGGGCACTATTTACATCATATGGGTCCCTAGCCCAATTTCTAGAAATGAAAAAAAAAAAAAAAAAAAAAAAAAAAAAAAAAAAAAAAAAAAAACTCTCTTCCATAACCTATCTGAAAAACTACGACCCCTAATCAAACTAAATTAGGGGCCCCCAGACGAGAACTGGTAAAAACCAACAGATTGTTTGATTTCTGAGGGTTTATAGCAAAAGAGGAACTCGTCCACTGTGATTGGACAATTCCCCTCAAACACCTCACGCCATAGCACTTGCATGGCCACTATCGTCCTCCAACCATTAAGGCTGTAACCTATGGAAGAGGTCTCTACAAAAAGAATTAAGGGGAAATCTAAGACCTGCTAATAAGTAAGAAACATATACACCAAAACCGAAAAAAGGAGAACAACACCACTGTTCACTCTCAGGTAGACGAGGGTTGAACTCAAGTGGAATTTGTTATCTACCAACAAGGGTGGTTAATCTCTTTGCATCTAAGGTGGACGCAACTTCTAGAGCACAACTATAGATAACATTAGCATTTTCCTCCTTGTCTTGAGGAGGGGGACTAGACAACTTGTCCCTTCTGGACAAGCTAGCCTCAGCCCCAGAAGCTGCCTTACGTTGCATCTCCTCCTAGAAGACCTTTAAAGGAATTTCTAGGACCCTAGACAAATAATGCTCGTCTTAGGAACTACTGTTACTACTACTCTCAAAGCTACCACTACTACCATTTGACTCGTCTTGATACTCGTCTATCTTTCTCTTAGTACTATCACTAGACAAAGACATATTTATAAGAATATATAAAGAATTTCCTAAAGACGAAAACCTAAGAACGAAGAAAAGGAAGTACCTGACGAGAGACTAGGGACGAGGATGACTAGACGAGGCTCTTGGACGAGATGGCAGAGAGGAGAATATCAGAAAAGTAAGAGGGTAAGAAAGAGAATATACATATTTGTAGGCCCTAAGGGTGGGTTAATGAAGCGACGCGGACCAACCAGAAATTGACACGTGGCACATCAATTGACCATTGAAACATCAACACGTGTCAAAAGTAAATAGTGAATCAAAGTTCCGCTACAGTGGCCAGGACGACCCTTGGACAAGGGGGCAACTGATGGTGAACCAAAAAGAATTAGACTATTTCCAGTTCGTCCATCGTGTCATCCAAGACAAGAAAGGTTGTCCACCTGATATATTAAATGTTTAGAATTGCAATAGAGATTTAACCTATGAGTGCCTTCGAAGGAGGTTGTCTAAGTGCAAGAAGGTCATCCAGCATGGAGTCACTTGGATGACCGCCCAACAGTTAGAAATTTTTAGAGTAAATCTCTATCCAAAAGCTTATAATTCGGACCATGTTCTACTATTCTAAAGTGGGAGCAAAATCCTTATTCATCACTCTAACTTCCCACTAAGTTCTTAACTTTCAATAGCAGTTGTAGAAGTTAAGTCAAAACTTTCTAACTTCCACCCATGTTGGGGAAGTTACTAAACAAATAACCACTC
This sequence comes from Quercus tomentella, assembly GCA_028535165.1. Taxonomy (NCBI): domain Eukaryota; kingdom Viridiplantae; phylum Streptophyta; class Magnoliopsida; order Fagales; family Fagaceae; genus Quercus; species Quercus tomentella. Next base: position 17,860,775 of record JAPQVY010000111.1, on the reverse strand, counting down.
CAAAACTCACTATAAAAGGACTCAGCCATATCAAATTAAGGTAAGTTTTCACCACTTATAGAGTTGGAATTCCTGAGTTCGAGAGAGAAAACTAACTTAAGCATCGAAGGGTTCTTGGCTGGTTCACCCTGGGCACCTTTGATCTTATGCTTCTTTCTTTTCAGGCCTTCCAAGCAACCTCAAGCCCATTGAAGCCCAAAGCATTCAGCCTACTGATTTTCTTTGTATCATCAATAGCCATAAGTAAAGTGAATTGTTCATATCCCACATTTGTTGGAATATTTTTTTATAAACACCATGCTAATAAGTTGTCCGAAAACTACAAGATATCCAAATGGAAACTAAAATGTCCATGGTTTGAGGACCAATATATTTAGAGAGAGAATAACCATAAAATAATTATTTCATGCCAGTGTTGCACTAATAGGATGTTGGAATTTAAGGTTGTTGAATGTTAATCAAATGGTTGAAAATTTTGACCCATATGCCAAGAGGTAACGAGTGGGATGGGATGCAAGTCATGGTGTTTTTTAGTAGTGTGTGAATATAGTATTGTAAAACATCAAAGTAGGAATGACCAAACCCATTAGGTAATAGATACTTGATTTGAAAGTTATAGGTAATACCTAGACCTCGGTTCATCATGGGTAAACGATAATTGGGTTGGGATTGTATACTACCCAAAATTCTCAAGTTGAGTTTGGATATTAGCCGAATTCGACTCGTACTTAAAAAAAAAAAAAAAAAACGTTTCAGACTTTTAGCCTTCATCCTTTTGCAACTTCACATTCTCTCTCTCTCTCCACAGAGCTCTCCTTCACCCTCCCTCCCTTTTCCGTGAGTATCCATGGGTAAGAGATCCACATAACAATCTAAGTGCTAATTGGATAAGGAAATTGGATATCCACAGGTAAAATTATATGATTGGGTTTGGCCCGTTTGGGTATACCCAATCCGTGGCCATCCTTACATGAAACATGAAAGCATACTTAATTGATGATCTAAAAAATCACATAGTACTAAGCTAAAAGTCATCACTTATTAGTAGAAAAAAAAAGGCAAATAGTCATTAGGAACATATACAATTGCACAAAATCTTATTACCAAACTCACATTCAGTGGGGAGTACAAACAACAGTTTGTGGTTTTGATTTTTCACTAATTAAGTATATTCCGCTTTTATTGTGTTAAGCTTAAAATTAATCAAGATGTAACTTGTTTTTGGGGGTTTTAAATAGTTATTAAACTAGCAAGCTTTCAACATTAAAACTTTTTTTTTTTTTTTTACACTTATGTTACCATGCCTTATAATTCAAGAAGAAACACATCTTTGTGTTTTCAACAAAAACATATAAAATTTAAGTTTTTCCTCTTCATTTGTAATTATTGAATTAATAATTAAAAAAAAAAAAAGGAACTACGAATGCAATTTATCATAACATAAACACTTTAGTCCCTTAAAATGAAGTCAACAAACTTTTTCATCAGGGGCCTAAAGTTTTCACCATCAGCATTGAACAAATGAAAGCAGTGGTCCTCTCCTTTACTCTCCAACAATTCCACGCTACCACCCCACCCACTCTTGCCCAAAATCTCACAGTAAGTCACCCCTCTATCTTTCAACCAATCCTTCTCTGCCACGCACACAAGAACCTTAGAACACCCCAAGCTAGACAAATCCGGATCCACCGCCGGGTTTAATTTCGGGTCATCATCACACCCGGAACTTGTAGGACACAAAAACTTGTACATCTCATCACGCTCTTTGCCCCCAAAGAAAGGGTGAATTATAATTAACCCAACAATCTTCAACCCAGCCAATCCAGTAGCGCCAGCTCGGACTGCCACATAGTGTGTTATATTAGCTCCAGCACTCTCACCCGCCAAGAAAACCCGCCCGAAATCCACATACTCGTTTAACCACGGTTCGGGCCCTGGGTGATTAGAGTGAGTAGCAATCCACTGCAACGCGGCCCACGAATCATCATATGCAATCGGTAGTGGGTGCTCTGGGGCTAGCCTATAATCAACGGTGATAACAACAACATTGGCTTGGGAAATCAAAGATATGATGAATTTGTGAAGAACAGTTTCGTACGGTGATCCAGCACAGAAGCCTCCACCGTGGTAGTGGACGAGAAGTGGTAACTTTTGATCTGGGCCGTTGATTTTGGGGATGTAGATTCGGGCTGATAAACCGGTTTCGGGTGAGATGACCACGTCTTTGGATTGGATACCGGTGTTTGGGTCGAGGCCAGGTGGGAAATGGTCATGGGTCATGTACCTTTCTATGTGGCCATCTTTGAATGCTTTGAAGAATGGTGGGAAATCATGGATGATCTCATTGCTGTTGGTGCTTGAAGCCATTGCAATAAGAGAGTGACAGAATTGGGTTCTGATTTTTTTTTTGGGGAAGGATTAAGGCATTGAAATTAAATAAAGAGTATGTGGAGCTAGAAGTCACGGGTGGAAAGGCAGGTGAGATGTGGTAGATCGTGAATCTTCATGTGGGTGTAGATGAATTATGAATATAAAACTGTTGTTGACTTGTAGGATTAGGATAAGAATGAATACACTAGGGTAATATTCCCTTTTTCTTTTCACTTTCTTGTCCAAATAATTTTAAGTTTCTAAAATAAATATATTGTTTTCTCAACTGCATCAATTTGTTTTAAGATTAAATAAAGCTTGTGAAAACTATTGAAACTGAACTCTTAAGAAAATTTAGGTTCATTTTTCTTATTCTGTTGAATATTTATTTTCTTCTTTTCATTTTTTAATATGAGATGTTACATTAAGTTGGAGTTTGGAGCATGTGCCACTCAACATATTATGAGTTTAGTTTAGCCAAAAAAAAAAAAAAAAAACTTTGCATAAATGCATGAGATGCTTAAAAATAGCATGTGCCAATATGCATAATTTCATGGAAACAACTAGTATTAATTAATAGACTGTTTTGAAAGGCTGCATTCTAAAGAGGCAATTTTGATAGCTCACAATCTCTCAAGCTAGGCCTACTCCAGTTTGAGTTGGGCCAGGGGGGAAAAATGAACAGCTACATGTTTTAAGGGTTGGGCCAAGGCATAGCATTCCCTCATTCTCACTCACCAGGACTTTTATTATTTCTAACCTTGCAATTTTGCAATGGAGTTCAACTGTTCAAGCACTAGTGAAGTCATACACTCATACATGATATCATACCTTCTTCGAAAATAACAAGCTTAAAGAGGTTAGCAATGAATGTGTCAATGAATATGTAATGTTGGGCCTTGATACCATGAATGGGGTCCAATTCGTTTTACTTGCATTTCAACCCAACCCAGCATCAAAGCTCGGCTCTTTGTCATCAGAATAGTCGGCCCATAGTATTATGTTAAAGACTAATAAATTTAAATCGAGTCTTTTTATATTTTTCAAGCATATATGCAGGAATTTGCATGTAAATTAAAATGTGAAAACACTTGGCATCAAATTATAAGGCAATTTGGATGACACTTAACACAAAATTGGAGTTCAATTAAAATTTGGTTTAGATTCTTGATTGAGCTTCCACTTTAATATATTATATACGAATAGTTCTACTTTTCCCCCTCTTTATGATTGAGTTAATTGGTTATATATATATATATATAAATAATAATTTTCTTGCATTTTCTGTCAATTTGAATAGACAACTTAGCCTTGCAATATAGTTAAAAATATACAGAGATAAAGCCTAACATTTGAAAATTTTGAGTTTCATTGATAATTGCCTTAAATAGAGGTAGTATTTTGTTATTTACCTTAATTTTTTTTTTTTTTTTTTTTTTGATGAGCTTATTTACCTTAATTTTAATAAACCACTACTCCGTAGGCGAGAAACTTAATCTATATATTATATATTAAAGTGGAAGCTCAATCAAGATTTAAAACATATTCAAGTTGTACTTCAATTTTGTAGTAAGTGTCTTAATTGCTCTAATTTGATGCCAGTTATATTTAAATTTTAAATGCACTTCAATTTTGTACCAAGCGCCCTTTGAATTACACTATAATTTTGTGTCAAGTGCTTTTATACGTGAATTTATATACCTAAATTATGAATTTAAAAGCCAGAACGTTCAAAAAACCAGATAAGAAACTAGTTATTGACTTGATTTTTGCTGGTTTTCCCATTATTACCAGACCGATTTAGGGCCTGGTTCTTGATTGAACCTGTTGAGCTACGGGTCCGATTCTATCTGATTTCTAAAACAATGATCTAAACATATAATTATAAAAAGATTAAATTAAAATTTTGCTCTACTTCTAGTTCTATGCAAATGCAATACTATAAGCTATAAATATATATATTATCTATTGCTTATTAGTTAGAAACGTGTTTATATTGTGTAGTTATTCTTAATTGTAGTCATGCACAAACATGATATTATTAGCTAGTGTAATGTATAAGTTTATGTGCCCGTATAGAAGTGGAATTGAAAATGACCCGAGAATAAATCTGGCAGTGGATCCAAATTTGAAAAGTCGGGTGGTACAAGAGATGCAAGGATTGCTTACTTTGAGTCATATATTTATATATGAGTCACGACTTATTGATTAAGATAATGAGGGTGGGTGGTCCAGGGTAGATGTTTTGGAATTAAAGGAAAGAGTAATAAGGACCATGCATGTGTTTTACTTTTACATGTTCATGACTACCACGTGTGATAAATTGGTCGTTAATTAAGGCTCTGATGGAGATGCTAGCTATAGTTTCTTTCAATATTTATGAGAAGTACTAGTCATGAGTCACGAGGTACCATGGTCGTGTTTGGTATAATGTTCTTATCAAATTTGAGCATTTGGGGTCGCATTATTGCATTGGTTGGCAATGAAAGCATGCATGGTAATCTTGGTTTTTGTGTAGTACAGGGTAGTGATGTTTTCAAAATTGTCATAACATAACAAATTACAGTGCGAAAATTCTTAGGTATTCTTGGAATATGGATAAATGATGTTACTTTCTTTCACATTCATGGTAGACCCTATCATAAATTTAATAGGTGAACTCCACCATGAATGTGAAAAAAGAAAGCATTATTCTCCATGTTTTGAGAATACCTAAATATTACTCATAACAATGCATGTCTTTCCTGTGCTACTTATTACTTCTTTTCCAAAAAAACAAAATTGTAAAACCAGGACTGCATTGATAACTTGTAATCAGCGTTGAATCAGGTACTATAGTGTGTTTTTAACTTGTTTTGTGCTCACTAATGCAACCACCTTGCTTTGTTTTCTCCGATTCATCATACCTAACATACTGAAACATGTGAAGTATTATCATTATTTCTTCAACATCTCCGTCTCTCGATCGATGTGATTTGTCAACAATTTCTGTACGATGTAATTGATGATTAATCTGAAGTTGGACTGCAATGGAATTTAAACCAGCAATGACATATGAAACGCAAACATAGAAATGTGAAAAAGCAGCTTCTAATAAACTGTCTAAAACAGGTGGATTTGATTTCATTAATTTGTACCATGTTTGAGATGAAAAAATTCGTAGTCTTAAATCTCTCTTTCTTTCTGTTTTTTTGGGTGGAGAATCTAGTCTTAAGTGTGCGTTTAGGTTAGGATTAAATCTGAGGTTTAATTCCCGCCATAGATTGAACCTCAGATTTCTTATTCAATTATCAAAGATTTGACCAATTGAGCTAACTGAAAATCTGGAACCTACTGAAAACTTGAAAGTTGAATACCATGAATTAAAATTTGCCCTCAAAAATGGCTTAGGAGCTCACTCATAGCATGTGCAAAATGGGTGGTAAGAGTTTCATTTTAATTTGTAATATTCTATGTGTATCTAATTTTTTTTAACTTCATTTCTGCCTTTTATGAATTGTTTAAATATTTTGTTAATATCTTAAACGGAGTGAAAACACTTACATATTATATAACGCTCACCACTTTAACAATTTATAAAAAAGTTTATAATTTTAGCATTTTCCTATATTATATATCCTATATGTTACTAAATATACTTTCTGTAGGGACACAATTTGGTTCCTAAGCCCAAAAGGTAATAGGATCTAGGCCCAAAGAACCCAATACAATAAATTTGTAAAGAGTGGGTTGGAAAACTAGGCTCTAATGAGTTGAATAACAATTATAATGGATCTAGATGGTAAGAAAGTAAAGAAAAACTAGCTTTACCCGAAGAAAATCGTCCTCGACACAATCCGAGGAGATCAGTTCTTGTATATATTTCTTTTGATTTGATTACAAGTCTAATTCCTATTGTTATAATGTTTTTCCCTCTGAATTCTTCGATCCTTATCATTCAGGAGCTTCTTTCTCCCTTATACTATCCTTTTCCTTACATCTCCCCCCTCCACATGTAGATCAAGTTGCTGACTTTTTCCTTATCCTATCAACACCTTCCTGAAATCCCTAGGAGTAGCTGTAAGGCTGAAAATCACTGTTCAGGTATCACTTCCACATTAATGCGGCTAGAGAGTTAGCTACAGAGCATTTAATGCGGTAGTAGTAGTCTTTCCTCATATATTTCTTACCTTTCCCATGTCTCATTACTTCTTGATACTTATCCTTAACAGTGGAATTGTCTGGAACGTTGCTCTTGATAGCAGGTCAACCCTTCTGACCTCTGCACCATTACAGCCGAGGAGGAATTTGTCCTTAGACCACCTTCCTAAACTCTTATGACTAGTCACTTTCCTCTATTTACTAGCTCGCACTTGTACATCAACGTTCATTTTTCCTCGGACAACTAAGTGTCCTTGGATAGGGCCCATGACCCAATATACATTTCTGGGCTTATCTTCCCTACACTTTCAATTCAGCCATTCTTGGAGATGACTCAAGCTTCGCTGTATATTCACTTAGAAATCAAGCTCCCTTACTAGCTTCTTTTGTACAGCTTTTTCTTTGAAGTGTTGTTTTGGACATCTAATACAATATGTTAAAGTTTTTGTAAGTTAATTTTTCTCATATAAGCTATGAAGACAACTTTGTAGTTCATAGTCTTGCTAGGCATGCAATACATATCGCAGGCTCACTTCTGTCAAAGGAAGATGTTTTACCTCATTTTTAGTTTTACGCTGTAATTCAAGTCGACTTGGCAACTATTTCATTATAAAATTTACAATTAAAAAGAAGAAGAAGTAATAATTGCAACTAGTATTCCCAAAACGACAAAAGGATTTCCGGTAAGGTCGAAAAGTTGGGCCTTGGCCTAGGCCCCAGACCCAAGCGAAGTATCCGGCTATACAATTCAAAATTTTAAATAAAGTAATGAACCGCAAAAACAAGTTGTGCTTTCTTTTTTTTTTTTCAAAAAACAAAATACCTTTTTTTTTTAGGAAAAAAAAAAACACCCTTTAATAAAGTAAACAAAGAAACATTAGGATACATAATTGGGCTTGACTATTATATATTTATTTATGCCCATATCAAGGATGCAATTCCGCTATCCCCAGTCTTTTTCTTCCCCAAAAGAACTCACAATCTTTTTTTCTTTTTCTTTTCTTTTTATTATTTTCTGGACGAAATCATCGCTTTCTCACACCCTCCCTCCTTAAAAAAATGAAAAGAAAAGAAATTATAGCCTTCATCTTTGGCTACAGCATTCAAAAATTGACTTTTAGACAAATCAAATAATGGACAATTGTTTGTGAAGCAAAGATAAGAAAAAGTAAAAGCACAAGTCAAGCACACAGCAACGGTCATAACACATTAACGTTTAATTTGTTAAGTTTGTTAACTAATCAAATCTTTTCTTAACAACCCTTTTATTGACCCCCCAAAAAAAAAAATTCCCTTTTATCGCTCTCCAATATTTGAAGCTTTCAATAAGAACCCATTTTATGTTCAAAATAATTAAATATAATATTTTTATAATAATTTCACAAAAATTAGATTGTTATTCGTTTTAAACTGAAATTATTATTGATTTTAAACTAAATCTATCACTGACGTCTGAAATTACTTTTTTTACCCAGTAATAACAAACTTATCAGTATCACCTATAATTTTGTACAGAATTGTTGTGAACATAGTATTTTTTAAACAATAAATCATAACAAAAAGAAAAAAATTCTTCAAAATAATTTGTCAACGCCCAAGCCCTTTTTTGTGGGGGGTGGGAGTCATGCTGTCCAGTCAGGGCTAAACCAATTCAGAACGACATTGTTGTGAATATATGATCAAAATCGAATTCATTCAGTCATTCATTAGTTTCCATATTCCACCGCATGTGTTTTGAGTTTGAGTTGTGGCCGTACACCAAATACAACTTATAGTTGCGCAAAATCTGTTTGTGAAAATCCCTGAACCAAAAAAACCAAAAATTTAGGAAACAAAAACACAAACATACACAAAACACAAAACACAAAAAACAAGAAAAACCACAAAGTTAAATAAACAGAAGAGAGCTGGTGAGCGTGTGCAACGGTCGAAGCATCTAATCATTTTGTTCTTCACGAGAAAAAGCACATACCCATCAAAACGGCCTTTTCTTCCTCTTTCTCTCTCTTCTTCCTTTTTCTTTTTTATGGCTTAAAATTATGAGAGAGAAAAAAAGCTAAAAGAAAAACAATAAAATAAAAGGGAAAGAAAGAAACGAAGAAAGAACTGCCCCAAATGCCTTTTCTTCCGCTTCCTTTTTGATCTTCAAAAACAATGGCTGACGATCTCTGTTCCTTCACCAAGGTCTGTGAAATTTCTTTCTTCTTTTTAACATTTTTTTTTGTCTCTATGTTTTTTTTTTTTTTTTTTTTTTTTTTTGGGTGGTAAATTGCAAGTGGGTTTGGTTTTTAGTTAATTTGTGACTAGAGGATTCTTGGTATAAGGTTCTTTTTTTTTTTTTTCTGATAATTTTTTAATGAATTTTCTGATTCATGTGTTGAATAGTCTAACATTTTTATTTTGCTTTCTTTGCTATGTTTTTGGGTTTTTTTTTTTTTTTTTTTTAATTTTTTTTCCCAATATGTTGCAGCTGAAGCAAACCCAGGTTTCCTTTTTGAAAGTATATTCAGATTGATATAAAAAAAAATGTGGAAATGGAGTCATAATATTGTATAAATTTTTGTCTGCTTTAACGAATTGTGCTTTTAGTATGGCATTAATTTTCTTCTTTGTACGGAATCAATGGGTCTTCTTCTAGCTTAATCATGTTGAATTATCAATCCTAGCCATTATTTATTTAGACCCATATCATGTATTCTTGTTATGAACCTATTTTGAACATCTGGGTAGCTCAATCAGGTGGGGTTATGAATTTCGGCTTTTTTTGGAGCCAATTTAGTAGATTCTCATATCATTGTGTGTGTGTGTGTGTGAGTATATGCTTTTTTAACATTAGTTAGTTCATACATTACAGGATGTATTTATCACAAAGGCACCAAAAAAATCTCCATTGGTGTTGAGGATGATTGTCTTGGTCTTTGCAATGGTATGTGGTGTGTATATATGCTCAATTTGTGTAAAGCAAATTAGCACACACAGCAAGGCCGGATTTCTGAATATCCCAGTGATCCAAAAGGCGTGTCCAGAACCTAATATTGAACCATGGGAGATTCCTTATGTGCACTACCCTAAACCTAAAACTTATAGCAGGTAATTATTTGTTTCTTTAAATTGAATTAAGGTTTTAATTGCAATTCACTGATAGAAATTTTTGTGTGTGCATATTTAGGGCTGAATGTGCATGTAATCCTGTGAGATATTTCGCCATTTTGTCAATGCAGAGATCCGGAAGTGGATGGTTTGAGACATTGTTAAACAATCATACTAACGTAAGCTCTAATGGGGAGATTTTCTCTGTTAAAGTTAGGAGGAGTAATATTTCAACAATCGTTGAGACTTTAGATAAAATCTATAATCTAGATTGGCTCAGTAGTGCTTCAAAGAACGAATGCACAGCTGCGGTTGGCTTAAAGTGGATGCTTAATCAGGTGAGTGCCATCTCATGCATACTTATTTATGTATATTTTCTGCAATTTAGAAGTGCACTAATGTTTTGGGTGATAGCCATAGCATGCATATATATACATCTCTTCCTATATATCAGATGCAGTTTTAGATGCTAATTTTCTTCTCCCTCATGATATAGGAAGTTATTGGCTTAGCTTTACTTTTAGCTCATTAGCACAACAATATGGGTTCATCCCCCATTGTGCTTTAATATATTGTAACTGCTATGAAGGTTTCCGTAAACATTGTAATGTCATTAGTCATTTAAAGAAGATAGTTTTATTGTTTTCACAATTGGTTTGCACCAAAGTTAATTGTGGTTATGGAAAGTGATATGATCTCCAGCTAACTTATAAAAGAAAGAGAATAAAATTTTCACACGAATGTAACGCTTGGTGCTTTTAGGGTAAAGAGCTTAGCATGGTTAGGCTGAAATATCTATTCCTGAAGTCCTTGTATGAGTGGACTTTGTTGCAAATTTCAGTTGAGGGGTTCCTTTGTTATTTGGCCTCCTTGAATGTTTCATAGATTTTGTTTCTCTTTTCTTGCTTATTTTTTCTTTCTTCCTTGTCCTAGTGTGTCCGCTGTATACAGCTAGTGTATTGGGTAACATTTTTTTATAATAAACTAGTTACCTATATATATATGTATAGAGAGAGAGAGAGAGAGAGAGAGAGAGAGAGAATAAGTTCATTTATTGAAAAATTGTCTTCAAATTTCATAAGGGTAACTAGCAACTCAAATCTCTATAGTTCAAACCCACTTTAACCCATGAACGTCCTGTTTCTTCAAACCTTGAGTCATTGTTCCTTCAACAAAAAATTTTACACTGGCTGCCAGCTCCTTTGCTTAGTTGATCTTTCTGGAGGAAGAGGGTCGCCCTACCTCTTCATAATATCTCTGTCCTTAAGATGCATTTTCAGCTGTGTGTGAGGTCATGACCAGTTGAGCTGCCTTCTATAGTTTATCCCATTAATCATATGTTGAAAACTCTATAAGGATATTCTTGAAGTGGATCAGCCTGCCTGCCTCGACTGTTATTTAAAAAAGAGAGCCTTCTGATGTGTTAAATTTACTGATTTTTCATTTTATCTTGATAGAAATATTCATCTTCTGGCTATTAAACACCCCCCCCCCCCCCCCACACACACACACACACACCTTGATCCCTAAGATGCGTTTCAGCTGTGATGCAAGATTTTGAGCTGGATTTTCTCCTTTTTTTGGGTCATTGTGCTGAATATTCTAATTTTGAGCTGTTAGATTTTTAGCTGAATACTTTAGAAGCATGCTCTTGAAGAAGGTCCACTTGTAATTACAAAGCAAGAAATACTCTAATATTTCTTGTTGGAATATTTTGTATTCTGGCTATAAATAGTTTTCCCCTCTCTTTGAGGTTCTTTTTGGAGCAATCAAATCATTGCTCAATAATTGGAATATAGTTCATTTATTGGAAAAGATGGAGCCTAAATGAAGCGGGACAAGTGGTGTTGCTTCTGAATAGTGTAGTAACGAAGGAAAATACAGCTAATGTTTTAATATCTCTTTGCCTGTCTGGGTTTCAGTCTTGTGGGTTTAGAGCTCATGAGGACCACTTTTGCTAAGGAACACTACAGTAGATTCAAACAAGTGGAGTATCTGCCATAAAGGATTAAGGATTTAAATTGGTCAATAATGATGCAGACTTAGATTCTTCTAATCTTATTGTGTCACTATTCCGTGAAGAGACAATTGTCAGCAATGAATAAAACTAGAAGTGGGATTGCAAGTGCTTCAATGTATTATTTCTCTTGATGAAGCCTTTTTTTAAATCAGAATTCGGAAGTGGATCTTTCAGGCATATAGTGACTAGCAGCATCCCCAATAAGGTTGCTAAATTGACTAAAAAGTCAATTTAGCAACCTATTCCCTAAAAATGTTTATGAAGCAAAGAAGTATACCCAAAACAAATTGAGTTTGAGCTACAGTGATAGCAGCTCTCTGTAGCTTACACTTAAAACAACAACAACAAAAAAATAAAAAAGTTTTTTAATGTGGGGTGTTAAGAAAAAAAATAGTATTTTAATGTGTTGATGGTTGTGGTTGTTGTTTATTGTGTTGGATATATTATTTTATTGTGTTATTTATATTATTTTAATGTGATGAATGTTAAAATAAAACCTTTGATGTTGGGTGTATTATAAAGTGGGATATTAAAATAGATAAAATAGTGATTTGAGTTGCTAAAAGCTATATATTTTTTAGCAACATTACTGTGGATGCTCAACAGAGTAAAAGTTTAAATATCCTTAACACAAGAGAAAGGGGATTGGGAGGATAGGACAGCACTACCCATTATTCCTTATCCAACAAGTGGAGTTAAAGCACCCATTATAACTTGGAAGTTAGACTCAATTTGATTAACATGGTAACTTACTAGCATTCTACAATCCTTTGTCCCAGAAGGTAATTTTTTTTTCCAATAATGTAATAAATTTGGTTGTTTAAGGCATTTGCTATAGTATAATTACAAAACAAGCTCAATTTTGTGTACATTCAAGATCTTAGTTATACCCCAATTAAAGTAGCTTCTCACTGGTGTTAGTGAAAGAGAATCTAAGAAATCAGTTAGTCTTCCAGATCTTGTAGGGTCTCAGTATTTTTTCAGAATTATTGCTTCGGAGTAAGGTTCCAATGTAATTGCTTTTCTTTTGACATGTATGTATGTGTGTTTTTGTGTGCTGTACTGGCTGAGTTTCATTCTGCTGACTAACATTTGGCCTGGGTAGGCATTTCTTTGCATAAGTTCACAAGACTCTGTGCAATGTTATTCTATTCTGTTTTACCATAGAGTTAATGTATATTACTATATTGTTTCAGGGTCTCATGCAGCATCATACAGAAATAGTAGAGTACTTCAATACTCGGGGGGTTTCAATTATATTTCTCTTCCGAAGGAATCTTCTGCGTAGGATGATTTCAGTTCTGGCAAATTTGTATGATCGAGATGCTAAGCTATTAAATGGGACCCACAAGTCTCATGTGCATTCCCCTCATGAGGTCTCTCTCTCTCTCAAGGCTTTCAACATCAATTTTTTTCTTTTACTAAAAATAGAAGTTTAATTGTATATCCGTATGTAAAATCTTCTACTTATAAGAGAAATGGTTTCAGGCAGACATACTTGCAAAATACAAGCCCACAATCAATGCAACATTGCTGATACCCAATCTGAAGCAAGTAGAAGAGACTACTGCCAAAGCTTTGGAGTACTTCAATAGCACTCGGCACATCATCCTATACTATGAAGATGTAGTAAAAAACCGCACTGTAAGTCCAACTGATTGAACACAGAGCTGCTTTTCCTGTACTGTTTCTGACAGTGTATGCATTATGAAATTCTATTTATGACTATAAAATCAGGTTTAACGTTTGAACTCAAACATCCCCCCCACCCAAAAAGAAAAAGAAAAAAAGAGTAGAAGAAACCCTCTAAAGTTTGATATTTTTACATGTTTGCAGAAGTTAACAGACGTTCAAGATTTCTTGAAGGTTCCACATAGGGAATTAAAGAGTCGGCAGGTGAAGATACACAAAGGTTCTCTATCTCAACAGGTTGAGAATTGGGATGATCTCAAAAAGGTGATCAACGGAACTCATTATGAAAGTTTCCTCCAAGCAGATTATCGAAAGTAAAGCAAGGATTGTGTATATAACATGCTCCATTCTCTCTTTCTTCACTCACTCACTCACTTCTCTCTCTCTTTTCTTTTTTCTTTAGATTTTTGCCACAGGAGCCAACAGGACATTTGTCCTGTTGAAATTTTGGCTGTGGCACTTGTGTTGTGCCTTCGGCTTATTTGATTTTTACCCCTCCTACTAATATTCTATTGATTCTTTTTTATCCTCCCTTTTTGGATGAAATTTGTTGTATTTCAGCTGATCAAGAAAGAAAAATGCAGTTTCACTGAGTAACTTGTCTCCATATACACTTCTATATATTTTTTTTTTTTGGTGGTAAGTAAATTTGAAGATGAGAGATTTGACAAATTGACAAGACTCAAATTTCAGTTTCGTTTAGAGCATTCCCATCAAATATTCTAAAAAATTTAACATTTACCATCTCAAAAACCAATTTCAGAACCTATAACACATCACTTTACAACATCCCTTACATCAAAACTTTTATTTTTTTAACAATTCACTTAAATATTTTTTTCTTTATCATTTTATATTTTTTTTATTCATCTGTCTTTGTCTCTTCTGAGTCTCTCTTTCTCAGCCTAGCGCCGCCGGCCACCATATCCACACACCATATCACAACCACCACATCCATCAACCATCGCTACCACCAGCCAGATCCACCATAACCACAAACAATAGCAAAGGAAAAAAAAAAAAAAAAAAAAAAAAAAAAAAAAAAAAAAAAAAAAAAAAAACTTCACATCCACCCACCACATCCACATTCACCCACTACATCCACATCCACCCATAGCACAACAACCACATCCATCCACCATCGCCGCCACCAGCCACTAGCCAGATCCGTCGCAACCACAAATAACAGCAAAAAAAAAAAAAAAAAAAAAAAAAAAAAATCAGACCTAGACCCACAAATCAAACCCACTACCTCCACAACCTAGAACCAGACCCAGACCCAGACCCACTACATCTGCCTCACACACTTCTCCGATGAGATCAACAGTCGCATCACCATCCACCCACCACATCCTCTCCCTCAACCACAATTGTTTATCTTGAGCAAAGCCAAAACTGATTCCGAAACCGAACCCCATGAAGCCATGTTTCCATGTTTACCTTGAGCAAAGCCAAAATCGATTCCGAAACCAATTTCGTTTGTCGTCAGAGCTTGAATCTGAGAAGGAGAAACTATGAAGGAAAAAGAGAAAGAGAGAGGGGGAGAAGAAAGGGCATGGTACACGAGAGAGTGGGAGAGAGAAAAAGAAAAAAATATTAAAAAATTCTAGCATCTTGCTACAGTAGGGTCTCAAAAATGAAATTCTATTATAGCTCAATGCTAAAAATTTTAAGATTTAAGATATTTGATGTAGGTAGGTTTTAATCATTTGAGGTGCTAAAAATGCTAAAAAATAGCATTTAGCATTTTTAGCACTTTTGATAAGAATGCTCTTAAGAAGTTATTGAAAAAGGCTAATGTAATTTGGATGCAACTCATAATTTTTTTTTCTCCCTTGCTGAAAGTAAGTCATAATTGTTATTTGCAGTGGATTTATTATTAAATAAATAAAATAAAAAACCCACATGGACCATCTTTTGAAGGCCTTTATATAGTATCATTTCAAAAGATCTACCAAGACAAAGGTTTGCTGCAATATTTGGTTATAAACTGATTACACATCATAAGGTAGTTACATGAAAGGTTGTCCATGGCATTAGTTAATTACATGATTTTTTAAACAAATTTGGGCGTATTAAGGTTTGTAAATAATGCCATCCAAGCTATGTTGGTCTTTGTTTCTGCCATGTGAGGAATGTGGGTGCATGAACTCTAACAATACTTAGAGAGAGGAAGACAAAGATTCAGAATCCGCGTAATGAAGTTTTCAAAGGTCCAAAAGAGAGGGGGACATTGACTAGTAAAACACGACAATTGGGGGGTCCAATTCCAAATGGGCATAAGTTGACTGGACCATGTTCATGAATCAGGACCGCTTTATTTACCCAAAAAGAAAGAAATAATCAGGACCTCTTTCTTCTTCTTTTCCTCTCTTTGGGTGAAGACGGAATGATAACGATCACACGCTTCCAGTTCAGGAAAGAACAAATGTGCGTGGCAGCCCCACTCATTCTTAACTCTCATGAACAATATCTGTTTTAATATTCATTTTTTTAATAAATACAATATTATTTCAATTTATAGTATTTACTTCATGAGATTTGAACCCAGATATGGACTAATGTATTCATGAATATTGTTCCCAATTTTTTTTAAATACTAGTATATAATCATATATAGTTACTGATTTTAGCAACTTCATTCAATAAAATTACACTTTGGCCCCTTGAATAATATTGTTGATTATTTTAAGAGTAATGCTCAACTACAAACTTTTTTATAGCATTTTTACAAACTATTGAGGTAACAAATTCTTACTGCTTTGCATATGAGCCCACCATTTACATCACTTTTTCACTTACTAATAACCATTTATAATAATAATAATAAATTGTAACTCTAACATTTTTCTCCTTTCAAAACACCATAAAAAAAAAATTAATAGATTTAAAATCTCAAACAAAATATTCAAGCATAAAAACAAAAATTACTAACAACAAAACTTTAAAAAAACCAATTTTTTCCAAAATAAACAACTCAACCCTTTAAAAAATTTTAAAACAAAGTAATTTTGTCCTTATCAATTCAACAGTAGACACACAATACAAAAAACAAAAACAAAAGACTAAGAGTAATTTTGTCCATATCACTTTCCCTCTCTATCATGAATCCAATCCCATCTCTCTTCTCTATATGAATATCTCTTTTATATCTGACTCTTAGAGTAAATTTTTTTTTTTGGGGGGGGGGGGGAAGAAATCCAACCAAACCATTCTTATTAAATTAGCATATCCAATCTGTCATGGTTAACAAGAGGAGAAACATTCACATGAATGTTCTCTCTTTCTTATAAATTTATATTATGTGTGTGAGTGTGTGTTTGATATTAATTGTGTACGTTATTATTATTTTTTTGTTATAATGTTATTTGTGTGAATTGATCGGTGTGAATGTGTGTGTATAGTATTGATGAGGATAAAAGAGAGATTAATCACAATAGGATAAGCTGGCGATTTAAAGTTGACGGATACGACTAAACCCGTCAGCCCTCTTTTGAAGACTGTCAACGGATGGGATTTATAGGGAGAAGCACCGGCAAAGCATACCCTAAGGCTGACGGGGTCATGAAGCTGACAGGATCATAAAAGATTGAAGGCATAGTGTAAGCTAACGACATTAATAAAAGATTGCTTGCCAATCACAGTTGCGTATGTAAGGAAATGTCTTGCCCTCCACATTTTGAGAAACCTAATAGGGATTCCTATATGGAAAAGATCCCGCCAAATACGCCCAAAAAGACTCCTATAAGGAAAAAACTTCCGCACCAAAGAAGAGATGTCAACCCTCTACTACTATAAAAACTCCAATACCTTCACAAACCAAGTTACGCATAATTTACCCTCTCTAGCACCCTAGAGTTGTGAGAACAGTTCTAACTTGACTTTCGGTGGGTATTTGGCCGGCACCACACCGGTGCTCTCTGTTGGGTCTTCTCTTTTTGTTGTGCAGGTACTATTTCGAGTGTGCGAGCACTGTGTGGCTTATTGGTGATTTTTCAGCATCATCAAGTATCAATGTAATATAACTTTATATAATTTAATAATTAGGAAATACATAAGGTTGTTACATGCATGAGTATTGTTATTGTGATGTAATAGCTTATTGTTATGTTTACCACCAAAAAAAAAAAAAAAAAATTATTGTTATAAATTTAGTCATTCAAGAAAAATAAAATAGTAAAGTTAGTGATGTTCAGAGATTTGATTGGTTAAATAGGCACTTAGTGACTTAGTGTATTATTTTTGTATGAATGAGTATGGTTATGTGGGTTAATAATTAATACAGAACAAGTGGGTTGAGATGTTGAGTTTTGTCATTTAGTTTTAAATATTTTTTGTAAAAATAATGATACGTAGATAATAACAATTGCATAAAAATAAAAATATTATACAAATTTAATAAAATTAAATGGTTACACCTAACATTGAAAATTGATAATAGTATAATGATTTCAAAATATGAAAACTTATGGAAGATAACTGTAAAACTTCATACATTTGCATTTTCTTTTTTTGTTGATATTAAGATTCAATTTTTTTTAATATTAGATTTTGTTTGATTTAAGTTTCTTAATAACCTCCTAAAAAAAAAAGTTCATAAAACCACCACTAATAACAAAAGTCTTTTAATTTAAGTGGCATCATCCATAATTCTGAATCACCATCGTAATCCACATATCTGAATCACCATCGTAATCCATAGAACTCATGTCGGTCTAAGAGAGAAGCTACATGAGAGCTGTGAGCAACACCTTCGACAATGATTGGTTTGTATTTTTGGTCTCTTTGTCAACAAGGTATATCATATCATATTCGAGTAATCGCCTAGGAATAGTCACTACAACTAACCCACGTGAAAATTGAGTATCAACTACATAATCTCGAGTTTTAATTGAAAAAGACAATTGGGAAATGTTCTCAACTGGGTCAAATGAGCTAGCTGGTAGGCGGTGACGCGGTGTCAGCTGCAGCTGTGGCCTGCCCTTTCGTGGGTTTGAAAGGGGACTCAATCAAATAACACCCATTGATATCTACTTTCACTGTACAACACTCAATTTTGAGTCTAAACCCAAACTTGATGGTTGCAAATCGAGTTTTGTTGCATGATAAATTTAAAATTCTTAAAGTCCTCAGACAAAGTATAGTGGAAGTTATAACTGGATGTTCAGAAAACATTTATAAAATTTGTATTACACATTGAGAAAAATATAATAACTTAATAAGTGCCTTTAATTTACTATTTTTTTTTTTTTTTATAAAAAAAATGAGTGCCTTTTTTTTTTCATTCATCTTGGAAAAGTGATATTTCTATAAATTTTTAATTTATTTATAAAAGTTAAAAAGATTTTTTTTTTTTTTTGAGGAATAGAAGGATATTTCTATACTTTATAAAAGAAAAAAAAAGAATTTAGAATTTAGAATATTCAAAAAAATTCAAAAGAAAAATTAGCGAACCGAAAAAAAAAAAAAAGCAATTATAATTTAGAACCTCCTCCCTCTTTTTTTGAGAACCTCCTCCCTCTTGTCGGCACACGATGACTTTTGCTTAATTTACCACAAACAAAAAGAAAACGATGACTTTGGATTCTGATAGATGGCTCACTCACTTTTCTATATTTTGGTCAAACCTTAATCAATATGTGATCATGTTTAAGGAAGTTTGGATTTTGGACAATTGGAACTTCTACCAAAAGAAGAAGAATAACTCACTAAATTATATGTCCACTCTCATGATTCCAATGCCAGCCGGAAGATCTCTAATTTAAATTCAGATGCCTTGAATTGATCCTTTAGATCCTTAAGTTTTTTATTTGAGCTCTGACTACACTTCAGTTTGGTTTTCAAAAATACTTAATATGGCTCTTATCTATAATCTATATAAATTCGAAAACATTTAACTTTTAATTGACTTCATAATATTTTGTTGTATAAGCTTTTGAAGCCTCACAGTTTTATAACTGAAGATGTTTAAGTTTTGAATGACCTCATAATATTGTGCCATATAAGCATTTGAAGTTTCATAATCTTATATGCCGTTATTTTAATATATATTTTTAATTGAATTTAATTCATATTCTATATTTAAACTCACCATTGATTCTCAATATATATATATATATATATAAACTCTCCACTAAAATGTTGACATATCATATTTTCTTTAGATGGTATAATATATAATTCTATATACAAACACAAACATAATGAATATACCTATTCTAATAACTATCATAATTATGTTTCAAAAAAAAAAAAAACTATCATAATTATTATATTTCAATATTTTATATTTTAAAAAAATCATATTATGTTACTTTCCCATACATTGTAAGGGTAACTAATTAATTTACAATCTAAAGGCGGGAGAAAAGATAAAACTAAAACTAATTCAACTATTAATCAAAATTAAAGTTTGAAACTCATCAACTTAACCTCTTTTGGTTAGAGATGAATTAAAATTAAATTATTCTTTATATTTAATCCCTCCATTATTGTAATTATTGAATTTCTTCTTTTTTTTTTAACAAAAAACTAATAATAACCAATTTAATTATTAAATTTCATATTTAGAAGAAAAAAAATGAAAGAAGAAAATATAAATTTTATATTTTGTTAAACTTTTTCATGAGTTATAATTGATTAGTGAATTAGGAAAATGAAAACTTACTTGTTTGTATTTTTTCGGAGAATGCTCTTGGAATATTGTTACTTGTGATTTTGATTCTCATTCAATTAATGAAATTAATTATCTTTCACCAAAAAAAAAAAAAAGCACTCTCAATTCTTCTCAAACCATTTGTAATGATCTTCTTAAAAGAAAAAAAATCACTATTTTGACATTGGAAAAATAAGAGATAAATTCACTTTCTAAATATTTCTCTCTCTTCGGTTAAATTCAAGAAATTTTTTTACTATAAGAATAATACTAGAGATACAAACTATTTTACAAAAAAAAAAATTTACAAACTGCTGTTGTAGTGAGTGATTATTAATAAATGAAAAAGTGATATTAATGGTGGGCAGGTTGGCCACATCAGGAGTTTGTAAAAATATTGTAAAATAGTTTATGACGATAACATTACTCTTATTATAATTGCTTAATAAAAAATTTTTTTTGACTGAAAGAGGTAGAATAAATTATTATTAATACAAACATTTTTGTTTTTATTATCTTACATATTAAAGAAGTTTAAAGAAACTAATAATAATGTGAAAGATTAGATAAGTATTAACGTTAAGATAACATCAAATTCTACATTTCTGGACAATAAATTTACAACATAACATAAATGATTCAACATAATTTAATAAGATTAAAGAACAGTTCTCACTTCTCACAAGTCATAACCAAATAAACAGTTTTTATTTTAATAATGATGATTAGATACAACCACTGTATTTTAAAATGAAAAACGAAATGAAAATTTATGAATTAGTACAAAACAAACACACTCACACAAACCCTACAAATGAAAATTTTCATGTAATACTAATAATGTAAGGTAGAAAAATCCAAGTGGGCAAAGCCAGAATTGAATCTAGACCGTCCATTGATTGGTGGGACACACAAAAAAAGAGGGACCCACAAGTCACGGACGGTAATGATGTAATCTGACGTTGTAACCGAGGGTCCAAAGTTTCAAAGTTATGGAACCCCTCAGGACTCCAAAGACTCAGATCCGCCGCCTCCTTTTTAAACCCATCATAAACCATTTCACAACTCCTCTTTTGGTCTCTCTCTCTCTCTGTCTCTGTGTCTCTCTCTCTCACAGACCCAAAAAACCAAAACTCTAACAAAGAGGGAGAGAGAAACCAAACCCAAATCCCACAAAACCTGAAACTTTGAACAAAACCCATATGGCTCAACAACAGGCCAATGGTTCTGCTGATATAAATACACAGCCACAGCAGCAACAACAGCAGCCACAACAACAGCCACAGCCACAACAACAGCAGCATCAGCAGCAGTGGATGCAGCAGCAGCAGCAGCATCAGCAGCAACAATGGATGGCTATGCAGTATCCGGCGGTGGCGATGGCGATGATGCAGCAACATCAGCAGCAGCAAATGATGATGTACAATTACATGCCTTATGCTGCTGCAGCTGCTCATCCTTATCATCATCAGCATCAGCAACAACAGCAAGTTCATGTTCAACAACAACACCATCAGAATCAGAATCAGGGTCAGAAGTATCAGAATCAGAAACAACAGCAACAGCTGCAGCTGGGGTCCACTGAAGAGGCCAAAACTATTTGGATCGGCGACCTACACCATTGGATGGATGAAACTTACCTCCACTCCTGCTTTTCTCATACTGCTGAGGTTTTTTCTATCTCTAAATATATTTATTTATTTATTTATTTTGGTTTGATTGGAAATTTGAGATAATTTATGCATTTTAGAGTAATGGGTTGTCAGAGATTATGACTTTGGATAGAATAGAATGGTGAAAAAGCAAAACAAACAATACATGTGGTCGACGTTGACTAGTCTGTTGAGGATCTATAGCCAACCCCAGAATTTTGGGAGTAAGGTTTTGGTTGTTGTTGGTGGTGGTGCGGTGAATTACTTGGTGTATGTTATATGTTTGAGAATTCAAGTTGTGGGTCTTAATTGATTATAAGTTATGGGGTATTTGAATAAACCCTTTTAAGGGTTTTTGTAGAACTTGAAAGCAGAAATGATTATTATGGAATGGATTCAATACTTGTTAAATCGTGTTAACCTTTTTGTGAAAGATTTAAATGGTATTGAAACCTAATGTTGAGGATTGTGAAGAGATGCAACACTTAATGATTCAGTTTATGTTACACGCTTCTAATATTATGCTTGTATATTCTAGTAATGAGTATTTGGAATTTGCATATATTATGTTGCTGCTTAAATTTTGAATGAATACAGAAGAGGGTTTTACAAAACTTGTGCTCTTTGCCATTTTGATTTTTTGAAGAGAGAATTGGATAGTGTGCAATTTTACTTCTACCTTGCTACATTTTAGTGACTGACGATATTAATAAATGGTTGCATGGATTCAGGTTTAATCATATTTGACAATATTCAGTGCGAATTGGCTTGTTTGCCAAACTTCTTAAGTGAAACCCATTATGTGCAAAAAATTACCTCATCTCCCAATACACTTGCCCCTAACATAATTGACATATCCATCCTGTTAATGTTTTTTGGATTTCTTCCAACAATTCGTTATTGGGAAACAATTCCCCTTGGTTGGCACATCAAATGTTAACACGATCTTTATTTTTTATTTTTGGATTCCTTACAACAGTGCAAATTGGCCTTGTTTGCTTTGCAATTGTGTAGATGGTTAGCAATGTGTTAACTAATGGCCACCATCTTGTTGATGTTGGCTTAGAGTTGCAGGGTAAATTTTAGTTCTTTATTGTTTTCGGCATCTAAAGTGATTTTAATGCATCTTGAAATCTCACTTTATTTTAGTACTTAGCCTCCAAATTCTATTTTCTTGGGGGAGATTGCTTCAGACTTGATAGCTTATGATTGCATCTGAGTATGGTTTGCATTTAATATGCTCACTTGACATGTTATAATGTACAACATTTATCTTGTTAGAAACCGTTGTTTTCAATTGTTACCAATGTCATTTGTAGTATGTGTAGGGAATTGACTCATCTCTCTCTCTCTCTCTCTCTCTCTCACACACACACACACACACACACACACATCTTAATTTCAATGAGATGAATTTCCATCACTCCTCACAATGCTCTTGCTTTCTAACTTTGGTGCTACAAAATATGCAGGTCTCCTCAGCAAAGGTCATACGCAATAAGCAAACTGGTCAATCAGAGGGATATGGTTTTGTTGAGTTCTATTCTCATGAAGTCGCTGAGAAAACTCTTCAGAGCTATAACGGTACAGTTATGCCAAATACAGAGCAGCCCTTCCGTCTAAACTGGGCAACCTTTAGCGCTGGTGATAAACGATCAGAGGCTGGATCTGATCTATCCATATTTGTAGGGGATTTGGCAACAGATGTAACTGATACTATATTGCAGGAAACCTTTGCTGCTAGATATCCATCTGTTAAAGGAGCAAAAGTGGTTTTTGATTCCAACACTGGTCGATCAAAAGGTTATGGTTTTGTTCGGTTTGGTGATGAAAATGAGAGGTCAAGGGCTATTACTGAAATGAACGGCATGTATTGTTCAAGTAGGCCAATGCGTGTAGGTGTTGCAACCCCCAAGAAATCATCTGGATACTCTTCACAAGGTACCTTGTAAACCTCCCATCTGTTACTGGTGCTTGTAAAACTTTTATGTTCAGGTCAGACTTCAATATTGATCACCAATGGCTTCATTGTTGATTACTATAGTACTTCTGCTTATTCCAGACATTTAAGTTCCAACATAGTGAATTATAAAGTTATATTTGATATATGAGTCAATATTCTCTTTCAATTGGTTTTAATATTCTAATATGCTTGTTGCATAAATGCGAACAACCCTCACACACACCCACCCCCCCCCAAAAAAAAAAACACACACTCACACAAAGAAAGAAACACTGTAAACAGGAAAAAGGAAGAAAAGAGAAAGGGGGCGGGGGGGTGTGGGGGAGAGAAATGACAAAGCATTTGTTTATTTTGTGTCACCTTACTCTAGCTGCTCCTGTTTTTAAACCTCTACCGCATTCCCACTATATGTTTTGTTGTTTACTTGAGGAATTTATGTGCTAGTTGGTCTTCCTTTTCATTAATGTTTTCTATTGTTCTATAATGTGAGGCAACCACGACATGGCTATAGATTGGAGGCACAGAGGGAACTAGATGGGATTATGAGTGTTGTCATCATTCTTCAAACTAACATGTGGGTGTCCTGCCAAGAGCCTTGTAGCTCAGTGGCATTCGGTGGTCTCCTTTGTGAGAACCAGGGTTCAAATCTCCCCTCCTTCACTTGTGACAATTAATAAAAAAACAACCATATGGGTGTCCCCTAAAAAATAACAACATACGGGGTGTCCTCCCTTAAAAAATATATATGTATGCTGCCAAGAGCCTTTATTACTGATAACGTTTCTTTTCCTCATTGACTTACTGCAATAACAACAACAATGCTACCATTACACTGCACTGCTTTAAGGTTTAAAAATGCCTCTGATAGTTCTCCACTTTGAACAAAGTTCTTTCTTTACCAGCAGTTGTCATTACTCAAATGATTTAGCAGCTGTCATTTTATATTATATATAAAAGTTAACACACCTAGTAGATCTTGAACCCATCCTTCTTATAAGAGGAGGAGGTTCCATTTGACCTAGAGCTCATTGAATATTAAATCTTTAGCTTTTATTTTTTATTTATTAGTTTATTTTATTTTATTTTATTTTTTTTGGTGATAAGTCTTTTATATCTTTTAACTTTATGTGAGCATTTACCAAACTTTGAATTCAACTGCTTTGTTCATCTTCCTAGTCTACTTCACCTCATCTCCTTGTTTTATGTTTTCACCTATTCTTTATGGAACTACTTCCTGTATGCTAACCTATGCTAACATTACTGTTCCTTAACAAATTGGCTGTGGCTGATACAATGTCTACCACTTGTATAGTATGTAGAATAAAATTCTCCTGTGCTATATACCCAACCTTCCTTATTGGAGGAGGAGGAGGTTCCATTTTTGAGCTAGAGCTCATTGACTCTTTATATTTTTGACTTTACATAAAGACTTATCTAACTTCGAAGGCAAATGCTTTCCTTATATGCCTAATCTACTACACACTTGATTTCCTTGTTTTCTGTTTCTTTTACCTATTCTTTATGGAACTACTTCTTTTCTTTCCTTTCATGCTTTCCTTCTATTCTTTCTGAATGCTAACCTATGCTAACAAATAACCATTCCTCAACAACATGGCACTGGCGGTGGCTGATACAATATCTATCCCTTCTATAGTATCTAGAAAAAATTCTCCTGTGCTACTGATAGTTTTGAGTGCCTCATTTTCTTGTTCAGTCTAAGGGGGATTAATAATATTTTTTGAAATCATTTAGATTTAACTACTAGGCCTTGTCATGTTCAAATTAAAATTGTCTTCCAAAGGTGTTATTATTTTATGCTTCTGATCTGGAACTTTACAAATGATTACCTTCATGTTTGTTAATTTATTGCGTGGCTACATTTTCTTTCTCTTTTTTTCCCCTCTCCAAACATGTCTATGTTGTGTTATTTGTCAATGGGATCCTACCATAGGCCAACATGTGCTTATGTTGTATTTTCTTGTTTGTTGACATTATAGCTGTTTATTTAGTTAACTGTAACTCACAAAGATTATCTTTCAAAGGTAGTGCATTTCATATCTTACTCTTGAATTTTCTTATTTAAAAATCTTATTCTATTTTCTTTGAATAGCTGTGGTTTTGGCTGGTGGGCATGCATCAAATGGTGTTATCACCCAAGGCTCCCAATCTGATGGCGAGTCAACTAACACAACCGTGAGTCCATTTTTGACCCTTCTATGTGAACTGTAATGAACCACATTTGTATATTTTTAACCCATATTTTATTGTAGATATTTGTTGGAGGGCTAGACTCTGATGTCACCGATGAAGATCTTAGGCAGCCATTTTCTCAGTTTGGTGAGATTGTCTCTGTGAAAATACCAATTAAAAAAGGATGTGGGTTTGTGCAATTTGCTAACAGGTGCTCTTTCAGCTTTCTTTAAGTTATTACACCATCTTACTAATAATTAGTCTTGTTAAAATTGTGCTTTGGCACACTAAGTGGCAAGGAGCCCCAAACTGCTTAAGAAAAAAGGATCTTGTGTTTTCACTGCAAGCAGCAGAAACACAAGATACCACCTCCTGCTGAAGGGCTTTGCTTGCCTGAAGTGAAGCGCAATCACAGGCGTGCACTTTTTTTTTGGGGGGTGCTTTTACGAAAATTCCAAATCACAAAAGATGATACTTTTTCTAATTTGTTGGTCTAAACCTTAAAACAGTAGATCCTTGCTCAGAAGTCCTAATTTTTACTATTTTGGTGCTTCTTGCTACTTTCAGTTTGGTTATGTTTTGATAAAACCATGTACTTCAATTTTGATAATTGCTATCATGGTTGTGTATATGTTGTAAAGTGCAAGAGAATTGTGTAACATATCATGTTTAAATTTTATATGATTAATTTATCATGTTATCCATTGATAATATTTTGTAAATGTCCTAGAGACTATAAGAAATTGAAATAGCCTATAAGTTATTTGAAATTTTGAATCTATAACCTTTGTGCAATAGCAGAATGCTCTAACCATTTGATATTTGTTATGAATAATTTTATTAGAAGTAATACTACTTTATATTTTTAATTTATTTTGAAAATTGTGCTTTAATTCAATTAAGCCCCACACTTGTGCATTGTGCTTTGTGCCTAGGCTTTAGGAGACCTTTACACGTAAGTGCATCTTGCACTTCTAATAATACTGCTAATGATAAATTTTAATTAATTTTATCAAATTATGTTCTGGGAATGTGCTACAAAGTACGTATATACAAATTTAACATCTTTAGAGCATCCTTATCAGCTCATGTAAAGTCCTCTAAAATAGAAACAGGTGCAAGTTTTACACATTTTAGGCAAAAAAACACCCACATCAGTAGGGGTAAAGATGTGTAAAATATACACTCGGATGTGTATATGAACAGTAACTGTGCATATATGCACAGTTACTGTTCAATGTGTAAATAATTTTTTATTCTTTTTTTCTCTCTCCTCTATCAAATTGCAACAAACTAGCGCGGCAAGGAAGAAGAATATCCAAGCGCCAGCGCTAGAGCCATTGCCAGCGCCACCACCAAACTACAACAAACCCAACCACCAAACCCAGCGCCACCACCAAACACCGCAACCTAGCACAGAAAAATATCCCAAAATCAACAGAAACCCAAAAATCAACCCAACCCAAAATCAACAAAAACCCAAAAATCAACCCAACTCAAAATCAATTAAAACTCACCGGGAAACCCAACCCAAAAACAGTACACACCCACCGGAAAACCCAGCCCAATGGAGCCGGATCTACCGCCCGATCTGCTGCCATTGCTGCCGTCGGGTCTTCCATTGCTGTCGTCGGTTGGAGGTGGGAGGCAAAGGGTCGGTTGTGGAGGAGAGAGGGAGGACGAAAGCGAAAGGGAGGCCGAATCGACTGGTGGCTGAGGCAGCGACGGTGGGGTGGCTGAGGCAGCGATGGCGGCGAGCTGGGAGTGAGTTGGATCGGCTGGGTCGGCGAGCTGGGAGTGGGTGAGGGAAAGAGAGAAATGGGCGAGCTGGGAGTGGAAAGAGAGAAACGGGCGAGCTGGGAGTGGGTGAGGGAAAGAGAGAATGGGTGAGGAAAGAGAGAAAAACGGTTTTAATAACTAATAATAAAAAAACAATAAATAATATTATTTAATTAGAATAGATTTGTAAAATAGATGAACTGAAGTGGGTGTTCTAGAAATGTGATAGTGTAAAATAGAAAAAGTAGCTTTTTCCGTGTAAAATAGATGACAAATTTACATGAGCTGGTGTGGATGCTCTTATATGTAACCTATGTTGCCATGTAATGACTCCCTTCTGTTTGTCTCTGGTAATAGGAAGAATGCTGAGGATGCAATGCAAAGCTTGAATGGGGCAGT
The DNA here is from genome assembly GCA_028535165.1 of Quercus tomentella. Classification (NCBI taxonomy): domain Eukaryota; kingdom Viridiplantae; phylum Streptophyta; class Magnoliopsida; order Fagales; family Fagaceae; genus Quercus; species Quercus tomentella. The sequence goes on along the minus strand of JAPQVY010000111.1, from coordinate 17,832,825 downwards.
CATTGGCAAGCAAACAGTTCGTCTTTCTTGGGGCCGCAGTCCAGCAAGCAAGCAGGTAATTTTACTTAATATTGTTCAAGTGTTTTTTATTGGTTGAATAATATCATGAGTTGTAGATACTTCACAGTATGACAGCATATGTATTCTTCAAATTCCCCCCACCCCCCCCCCCCCCCTTAAAAAAAAAATCTGGAACCGAAATTTATTCATTTTTTTCTTAAAACTTGGCAGTGGAGAGATCACAGTAACCAGTGGAATGGGACACATAATGGAGGCCAAGGCTATGGTGGGTATGGATATGCTGTGCCACAGACTCAGGGTCTAGGCATGTATGCTACAGCTGCTGTTCATGGAGCATCCTAATAGGGCGGGTGTGGCTATTAGCAACGACAGGTATTCTGATATCATGGGAGTGGTTTGTTATTTAGTAGTCAGACAAGATTGAAGTAGGATGGCTTAAGCTGCACTTCCTGTAGCTGGATTGAATTTTGATTTCTTGGTCTTGTTTTATGATTGTATTAATACTTTATTTATGATTTTGGGTCTTTGTGGAAAGATAACTTGATGGATGGAACCTTTTTTTTTTTTTTTTCTTTTTCTTTTTTGGGAATATTTCAGAGTTAAACTCAGAGGGAGGGAAATTCCAAATGATTTCAAACACCTATTGGGTCGTCAGTAAAGCAGCAGAGGTCTTCTGAAATCATTGTTTTTTCCTATATATTATTATTATTATTTTTAATTAATCAGCCTGAGAGTACATTAGTTCTTAACTGTGAGGATCCTTAAACTGAATTTTGGTGATTTAGAGCCCCGTACATGTACTGCCTGTCTTAACTCCATCTATTCAGAAATTAACTTTCTTCAATAAATAATGTTGGTCATTTTTAATTTATATAAGTAATGATAGAATTCATAGAGTATGCTTTACTAGTGCTTGCGCAGTTCAAGTGTTTTGACTGGAGGGAAACTACATTGGCCTTAATTTTTTATGTAAACCGCTTTAGCTTTGTTGCATATAGAACCCTGGTTGCAACGTTAAATTCTTCACAATTGAAAGTATGATGAGAATATAAGATGAAATCATGGTGCTTAGAAGTCTGCCTAAACATGCTCAAGTAATTAGTCATGGCAGGCTGGATTTAAATTTGATATGGCTCACTGTCTAGAACGTTGTTACGGCAGCCTATGTTTTAAGGGAGTGGAGCACAGATCTGATTTTCTCAATGAATTTCTTGTCTTGATGGGAAAACAGAGAAAACAAGTTTATTTTGTTTTCCTAACCTCACTTTGGTTGTCAAGAAAGACCGAGTTCAATAATGGAAAATGTGGAACCCTACGAGTCTGCCATCAAATCACTAAGTCAAGCAGGCAATTGTGTGGGGCATCATAGTAAACCTTCAATGCCTGAGTTTGAAGATGATGCATTCATGGTCATTGCTTCTGCACAGAACTTAATAAGTTCCTCATTTATGAATGAAAGTAGCACTTGCTCATTACTAGGTGAATGATGTTAGAGAGATACTATAAATTTTATTACATTGAGTTTACAAATTAGCGTGTCATCAGCAAAAATAACTCCAAACATTCATGTATTAGGTTGTTAAATCCCACCAATAATATTCATTACTAGAAATGCACGCATTTGGCATAGGAATTAGGAATTGAGTGCTTTTCTGGCATGTTTAGTTCGTTGACATGGGTGTTTGATCTCTCTCACATGAAGAGAACCTGCATCAAGAATACCCTGGCGGTCTAAACAGGAATTTAATCAATGGGATATTTACTTCTTTTTTTTTTTTTTTGAGAGAATGAATGGGATATTTACTATTAATTATGATTGTACTTTGAAATTTACTTTCCTAATGCTAAATTAGAGAAGTCATGATAAGTACCTGCTCAGTTTTTAACCTTATCATTTATATGTAAATTGAGTACATAAAGTTGTCTTTGAAAAGGACCAAAATCATTCACCAAGACTTAATGAAACACTGCTTTTAATGATTGCCTTCAAAATCATGAAGTCGATTCTAGATATTGTGAAATCCACAAAGTGGTCTTTTCTAGTGGCGGCTTCATAAATTTTATTTTTTTGAGGATTGTCATTAAGAAAATTAAATTATACAAAATTTAATAAAAAAAAAAAAACTTCATATATTGACAAAAAAAATAAAATACACAAACACATGCATCTATGTAAGGTCTTACGTAGTTATATCGAGTCTTACTTAACGAAACAACTTATCAAAAAAAAAAAAAACTTAACGAAATAGCTTAAAGTAATTCATACAAAAACTAACCGGATACAAAAGATTTACAAACAAAGCGAACAATAAGATCATGAGTAAACTATCCTTTTCATTCAGTGTACGCTAACTCATTTCCGTGACTTTATAAAGATAATTTACAAACGATGGATATAGTTGTGATAGCTAAAATTATGACTGGAGCAATATTGAAAAAATTCAAATTAAAAGCATTTTTTAAAATTACTGTCATTTAATCGTCTTTTACTATTATAATTGAAAATAAAAATTCACAAAAATAAATAACAAATTCTATGCATATGTCATATGTATGACAATTTTACTTGTGTAAATGACTTATTTTTCCCCACTTGTTTTTGGGATTGGAGAATGCAATGGATCGATGAGGTGAAAAAAGAGGGGTAAAAAAATAGAAATAAATATCAGTCACCAATAATCATGCCCTAAAAAGCTTATAAAGGAGGATTGAACATTTTTGTACAGTTGTGAAGGTGATTGTTAAGACAACATTGCCATATTTACATATGGTTTTGTAGACTCATCAAGGGTTATATAATAACTTTATGTTTAAATAGAGGGAGATGGGAAAGGGAAGATGAGAAGAGAAGGTGACCAGAATGTACTAAATTTAAACATGTTTCAACCATTTCCCCATTTTCTCTCCTCTCCTCTCCTTTCAGTCTTTCACCATCACCCTTCATTCCAAACATACCCTAAAATTACAATTAGTATAGATTAATGCAACAAGAATATAAATGAGATAATGATATAATGTCTTGGTATGTTTTAACAATAGTCAATCGTTACAAAATGTGTATGAGTGTTTGTGAGGGCAACTTAAGGTTTGTAATGGTGAAATAATGTAGAAGCCTTGAAATTAATTTATACTTGTTGTCTTTTTGAGATTTAAAAAAAAAAAAAAAATTCATATAGCTTTTGAAATCTGCATGCGTACAATGACAAAATGCTTAAAGAAATTTATCCACTGTATTGACTTTAGATTAAAATGCGTATCAATCAACATAACTTGTTATGTTATATAACTCTCTTACCAAGATAATGTAAAATAAGACCCAATCATTTACTGTAATAAAAACAATAATACATATACGTATACAAAAGATTGGGGGGGGAGGGGGGGTGTTAAATAACTAGTTCTAATAGCAAGTCATATAAGAAATAACCAAATTGGCAATCCTTTTGCGTGTCTATTTTGTTTGGATTTCCACAAATTCCACCTTCCCCTTTGGCACTTTTTCTTCTCTCTCAATTGTAAGTTAAATGAAATAATAACAACCACACTACTTGTTTTTGTTCTCTTTTTTCTTAATGAAAAAGAAAAAGTACAATTTTAAAGAACAATGTTAGAAAGATGTGAATCAAAATAATTTACATATTTTATCACTCAATAAACTAAATACGAAATATTGTAAACCCTCATTTTTTACATATTCTAAATTCTAATAACACCTAGGATCTGTTTGGGAACAATTTATTTAGCTAAAATTGAAAACTTTTTATTGTAGATAAATGTAAAGCAAGCTGAAATAGTACAGTATGACCCATGAATGGTACCAAAAAATGCAATAGGATCCATGAATAGTGGTAAAAATAAACTAAATAGTAAAATAAGCTGGCTTTATAATTTGTTCCCAAATGCAACCTTAGTGTCTGTTAACAACTTATTTAGCTGAAATTGAAAACTTTTTGCTGAAAGTACTGTAAACAAAGCTAAATGGTAACTGAAATAGTACAGTGAAACCCATAAATAGTACCAAAAAATGTAATGAAACTCATAAATAATAATAAAAATAATCTGAATAGTAAAAAAACTGGCTTTTTAAGCTAATACCAAATGCACACTTAGTCACATCATCATTTTTCATATACTTACATCCATATGACATCTCTAAGCTTAATTTTTATAGTTAATGTTAAAAACAAAACAAAAGAGACGTGGGAATCCATCTTTGAAGAGAGGATATGGGTTCTAACTTTTTTTTAAAAAGTAAATATAAATTCTAACATGAACGTTTGTTTGTCTGTTTGAGTATTTAGACATGTCAAGATCAATGAAGTGATTAGACATTAGAGAATGTAAAATGAGAGAAACAACAAAGTGTTTGGATGCATGCATCCTTATACTCGTAAGAGAATGGATGTAAAATTTATGGAGTCTACTCTCATATGAGTGTGAGGATGTATACATTCGAAACATCTTATACCACCACGTAAAATGGGAGTTTACACCCAAGTTTTTACTGCATTAATTCTATTGACTACGACTAAACAGTTCTGCCGTTTATCCTAAAAAAAACTACGACTAAACAGTAAACAATAGGCATAGGGATGGAATATTTTTGCAACTTTTTTCTTAGGATATGGCTTGTGTCAATCACTTTTTTGAAAATGTTACTGATATCGTGTTCAATATATATATATATATATATATATAAAATACTGGACACAAGCTTGGCCATTTTTCTTAAATGTTGACACGACACAAAATATATATAAAAATATATTTTAGTGTTGAACAAACGTATGAAAGAAATATTGCATAAATCATATTTTTTTTTTTTCATTTTAACATGTGAAAAAGTTGGTAAAGATTGTCGTGTCTTTTCCCTCGGGACTGCTCCATCTACATAAAAAAACAAGAACATCAATCAAGTAGATCTCCCTCTAGTTTCTCCATACTTCTGAGTTTTGACTATCTCCAAACAAATTATTTATTTACTCTGTTCTGGATGTCTCATCAATTTGTTATTTTTACGTTAGGCAGACACAGTTAAATACAAGAACTGTTGCACAAAAAGTTGAAGTTGAACAGAGTTTAGTCATAGATTTGAGTAATGATATATATAAATTATTTTATAATATTTTTACAAACTACTGATGATGTGGTTTTAACATTTTTAAATAGTTATTTTTAGTAAAAATGTAATGTTAGTGATGGATCCATATTAAAAACTAGTAAAAATTTGTCATATCAATAATTTGTAAAAATATTGTAAAATAATTTGTATATGTAGCATTATTTTTAAAATTTTTGTTCCACCTCCCAAGCTTATGCTGTACGTAAATTCAGAATCTCAGAATTTGTTCTGGCTTTCCTAATACAGATCTTGAAAAGTTGAGGCAATATCTTCTCTCATAGTATTATATATCCGACATAGTACATTTTTTTTATAGGCAAACGGTCTGGATTTGTAGTTGTACACCCATTGGAGTAGGCTATGGAATCTCTGTGCTTTTTGATGGGTCATGGGTGAGAAACTTTTTTTTTTTTTTGATGAGATGGGTGAGAAACTTTATTTATTTTTGATAAGATAGGTGAGAAACTTTTGGTCAGCCATGTGTACGTCCCCAAAAATAATAAAGCAGGGAATAAAGACAATTTATTAAGATTAAAATTTAATTTACTTAACAAAAAATTTAACTAAAATTATTTATTTGGTTTACTATTTAATACATTTTACATGTGAGTTTCAATTAGTTTAATTGGTAAAATTTTTGGATTCAATATTCACTCACACTAAAAACCGATTAATACATTAGTCTGATGATAAAGAACATAATTATAAGAAGCAGACGCTATAAGTTAAAACTTTATAAATAAAAAATTTAAGAGAAAAATTAACCAATATTTTAAAGGCATTGGTTTAAGAAATATTTTTAAAAACTTTATATGAGAAAAAAAATTGATTTTATAATAGATTTTTTATATTTTTTATAAAAGTAGTATCACAATTTTTTTTAAATAGTTTATTAATCAATACCCTAATAGCATTCATCTATACTATTATTTAAGGGGTTTTCCCTGTTTGAATTCCTCATTTTTTAGTTCAAAAATGCCCCTACATCCTTATGTTTAAGTAGAGACAAAACTAAAGGATAATCCGGTAAAAATACAACTATAACTCCCACTAAAACATTGTCTAAAAAATAGACTACTCTCCTGTTATTTTTCAAATTGATTTATTCACTTATAAATTATATTTTTAAAATAAAATTATATATATATATATATATATAAAAATAAAAAACACAATTTTTGTTTTACAAAATAAGACCACTAAAAAAAAAGGCCTCATCACACGCGCAAAAAAGAGCGTGTGATGAGGCTAGTTAATATGACCTCTCTCTCCCTCTCTCTCTCTATATATATATATTTAAACAAATTCACTAAACATTTCCAATAAAAAAATTCAACAAATAAGTATCTACTTTATATGAATTTAATATTTCATTTTAAGCAATTAATAAATCTAAGGTGTTCATGCACTTACACACGCAATTTTGACATTCCTTGGAAATTTCTGTGCAAGCTGTATAATATATCAATCACATGTTTTAAATGGTTTTTTTTTTTTTTTTTTTAATTTTCCTTCAAAATATTTTTTCTGGGTCAAATTGGATGAATTGAAAGACTGCGATTTTGGACTATAATATTTGCCCACTAAGCGTCATCACTGGTGGACCAATGGCATGTAGATATTTAGAAGAGTCCAGCTGCCATGATGCAAAGTTAAATAAAAAAAATGGAGTATTTATAGCTACGAAAACGATCCTAAAGACAAGATTACTTTACTTTTAAGATGAATTAAGATTAACATCTATAGGTTACAGTTAGCTAATTTCTTGTCATCAAAGATTTTAGGTTCAATAGCCTACATCAAATAAAATCAATTAGCATTTTGATCTGATGATAAAAAGTACTCCCTCCGTCCCACTTTGTTTGTCCTGTTTGAAAAGTCAAACTTTTTAAGAGAACATCATTTATTGTCTTGTCTACCTTTTAAAAATGTACAAGTTTCCAAAACTACCCTTAAATAAATTTATCAAAAAATTGAATTAGTAAATTAATAGGGGTATAATAGGAAAATTAGTAAATTAATGATTTTTATTTTTAGAAACAGGACAATATTTTGGGACATCTCAAAATGGAATAGAGGACAAACAAAATGGGACGGAGGGAGTAATTATTAAGAGAAAATGTCATAAATTGAAACTTTCTTTAAAAAAAAAAAAAATTAACATCTATAACTTTGTTAAAAAAAGAAGATTAACATCTATAACTGTTTACATACGTGGACTCTTCTTCCACCAAATCTCTTGCATATATGAAAGAATAACAAAAGTCAAATAAAACAAAGACATGGATTAGTTAAATGGTTGCATCATTATAGAAGAATTTTCATGTGTTGATTGCAATTATCTCCATGGTTTCGATTTTTATACCATTTTACAATGTTTTTTAAGGTGAGGCGTATCTAACTTGCTTTTGTTCTCTTCAAAAAGTGATTTTACTTGGGAAATGTCCAAATGAGAAAATGAAACATCAACCTTGATGCCAAATTGCATATTCTGGAAAAACAATAAGAAATTCATTAAATGTATTAACTGGTCAAGATCATATATATCGAGTAGGGTAGTAAAAAAACGAAGCCGACACATTGAGCCTGCAAATTACAACAAGCTTCACTCATCATATAGAAAAAATCTTTATTTTACATATGAGAGAGAGTCTTTTTTTTTTTTGTTTTTGTGAGGATAAGTTGAGAAAAAGACACTTAGACACATGACACAAAAAATAATAATTTTTTAGTATATTTTTAGTGTTACGTTTATTATACCTTAAAAAATGTAAGAATTCAAAAACTTTATATATTTTTAGAAAAAAATCTATAAAAAAAACCTATAATTATATACATATATAAAAAATTAAATCTTATATTTTTACTTGTGATAATTAAAATCCCCCTTCCATTCCATTAAATTCTACCAAGAAATTTGGCACCCACACACAAACAAAAGGGCACTATTTTTCTGACGACAGCTATGGTAAATTATTATTTTTGTTGAATTAAGAGTGACAGAAACAACAGTAATACTTTATAGATGAGTTTTTGCCTTCATAGTAAATAAATGGTGTATTATATAAATCAATAAAACAATGTCTTTTTCTTTTATGTATTGGTGTTAGATTTCTCACGTAGAATTAAACTGAGGGATGATTAATTGTCACGATAATGAAAATGTAAGATTTAAATTGCCAAAATTTTGGTAGTAAAATTGAGTAATGCTATGTTGATCTATAATGCTTTTACAATAATTTCACAACAAATTCTAGGTGTCAAGCTATTACTAGTTTTAGACTAAAGATGCGTTTGGGAAGCGCGTTTTGCGCTTCCCACGTCTGCGTTTATTGGTTTTCAGCCTTTTTTTTTTTTTTTTTTTTGAACCAGCGCCTGGTACACTGTTCATGAGACATGAACAACGCAATCATGCCAATAAACAGTAAATTCATTAATGAACAGTAACTAAAATATTTTTTTTTTATTGTTTTCAGCAAAATAAACGATATCCAAACGCACATTAAACCTACTACGAATATTAATTTTTTATCTATCAATAACGACATGTCACCTATTATTTATTGTGAACTTATTGTGAAAATATTGTAGACGTAATATTTCTCTATAAAATTATAATCTTTTCTACCTTTCACCTTTTTTGTTTTGTTTCGTTTAAAAAAAAAAAAGAATGAGTAGGAGCTAAACCAAACATGCTCTTTTGGCTCTGGCAAAAACATTCAAAGATGACAAAACATAAATCTATCTAGCCACGAATTAGATCTACATGCAATTACCAAATGCATACTTGTCTAGGATTTTTACTTATATTTAGTGTTTATTTATTATGTCATTCTAAAATTACATCATTTGTCACAACTTTATGAAATTAATTATTTTTACATGGATCAACTATTTTTATTCTATCACTAATAATTGATCACAACAGTTATGTTTCATACTTATTTCTTTGTCTAGAGACTTAGGCTCCATTTGGTACATGAGTTTAAATACATATTTTCAATTTTTAAACAACATTATATATATTTTTACACACTTTTTTCATCCACACGTATTTCCAAAAATACTAAAAACTCTAAATAGCTCCTTATTTTTTTGAAACAGACAAGCAGAATACTGACAAAGAGAAAATAGGTGGCTAAAAAAGAGACAAAAGAGTACCGTTGAGTGGCCGAAATTAAAGACTGTAGCTAGCGCTACCAATATTGTCTGTGAAAAATTATTCATATATAAAATGCAGAGGCGGCCATGGCATGCAGGGGCTGACCTTATAATCAGTTGGAGACTTGGAGGTGTTAATTTAAAATTTAATTTCACAAACACTAATCTGTGTGCGAATCTTCAACCTTAGCCGTCACATTTGATGTTTCGTCACATTCTAGAATTTTATTTATTTATTTATTTATTTTATTTATTTTTTTATTTTTGTAGTGAGGTTGCTATAACATAATAAGTGAGTCTGTGTTAGATTGGATGATGTGAAACCAGTTAGCCACAATTGGGTCTGTGTTAGATTGTTGAATTACAATATGGTTTTATCATGGTTATTAGATTGTATCACTCTAATCAATAATTTAACAGATGAAGATAATGGCATGACAGATTGACAATAGCACAAATTCTTTATTTCAATTTGCAATTTTTTTAGGGGCCGCTAGTTTTAGATTGGATCTTTTTTGACTGGTGGGCTTTACAATTGATTTTGATAATTTTATACATCTCCATCACCCAATTTCTTATACTGAGCAACATCCCTCTGAGACCAGAGGTGATAGAACTATTAACATATCACTTTCCTGTTATAAAACAAAAATAATTAGTCTTTATTATAATAGGTTTGGATTGGGTGCAATACCTAGAATATTGTACCTAGTGCAATTATCCTATATTCCTCACAATTTTTTTTACCATTCTTAAATTTTAACTCACATTTTTTACTTTTTCTCTTTTTTTTTTTTTTTTTTTTTTTTTAATTTTAATAGTTGAGATTTAAAGTTGCTTTTTCAACTTTAAATCTCAGCCCTTCACAACTAGATCTCAATTCTATTATAACAACTTGGCTGAGTTGGTTAGTTTTCACTTAATGATGGTTATTTTTGAACCTTCTTCTTTGAAAGAAGAAAAAATACCACAGTATTTACTAATTCACGTAAAAACAAGCACAAATATGTATTATCTGGAGCACATTATTCCAAAAATTACCATAATATATATATTAGGCTCTAAAAACATACATCATCAAATTTCTACCCAAAAAGAAGTAGGCGGAAATCACATTTTCGTCTCTACATTTTCAGGCGATTCTCACTTTGGTTCCCAGATTTTATTTTTATCGCTTTTAGTCCCTATCCTGAAAAACGCTTCCCGTTTTGGTCCCTGCCGTTACATCAGAGACGAAAAATGCACACGTAGCAAACGGCAGAATTAAAAAAATATTTTATTTTATTTTAAAATAAAAATATTAAAAAATTTAGTTAAAAATAATTGTTCTTCATGTTCTTCCCCCAAGAACATGGTTGCCAGAAAATAGAAATTCAAGATTTTCTTCTCTTTTATTTTATTTTCTTAGCATCCAAACAGGCAAAAACATATACAAAACCATGATTAAACTCAGATACCCACAACAAAAATTCAAAGCAGAACCAAAACTTAAACCCAATCTGAGAGAGAGAATCGGAACACCCACAGACCCACTGCCACCAAATCGCCACCCACATCTATAGCAACCTGCGTAAACCCATAGTGAACCCATCCCCACCAATAACACAGCAACCCCCCACTGCCGCCACCATAAATCTGGCATCAATACCCACAACAAAAATTCAAAGCAAAACTAAAACCCACATCCAATTTGAGAGAGAGAATCAGAGTGAGAGAAAGAGAATATCGAAATGAGAGAAAGAGAATCCACAGTTGCCACCGCTCCAAACCACCACGTCGTCGCCGTCGATCTCCAAACCACCACGCTGTCACCGCCAATCTTTAGTCCATACTGCCGATGTCGATCTCCAGTCCATGCCGATCTAAGAGAGACACCAAATCAAAAAGAGGGGAGAGAGAAAGGAAGATGAGAAATTAAAAGAGAGGAGTGACTGTATGATTGAAAGAAGAGAGAAAGAAGTGATATTTTAATAAAATAATATTTTTTTTGTTTACATCCTCAGCTACGGTAGGTTCTAAATACACAATCCAACTGTTCATAGTTGCTAAATATATATATATATATATATATATATATATTTGGGTTTTGTTAGTTGATTGTGTTAGAATATTTGAGTTTGATCATGGTTTTGTATATATTTTTACTTGTTTGGATGCTAAGAAAATGAAATAAAAGAGAAGAAAATCTTGAATTTCTTATTTTCTAGGCAACCATGTTATTGGGGGAAGAACATGAAGAACAATTATTTTTAACTAAAATTTTTAATATTTTTATTTTAAAATTATTGATAACTAAAATTTTATTTTATTTTAAAATAAAATAAAATATTTTAATTTTTTTTAATTTTTCCGTTTGTTACGTGTGCATTTTTTGTCTCTGATGTAACGGTAGGGACCAAAACGGGAAGCGTTTTTCAGGGTAAAGACTTAAAGAGGTAAAAATAAAATCTGGAGACCAAAATGAGAACCACCTGAAAATGTAAGGACGAAAATATGATTTCCGCCAAAGAAGTAAAAAGAAAAAAGAAAACTTTTATTAACAATGCTTTTGTCCCTCCCATTGGAGACATCTAATAAAATTGGAACATTAAAGAAGAGATGACAATACTTTCTTCCTTTTTTTTTTTCTTTTTTTTTATTGCGACTTTACTTTTCCACCACTTAAATATATATCACAACAGGGTTTATCAAAATATATATATATCTACACACACACCACAACAGGTCATCCATAGGAGCTAGTCTACAAAAAATGCAATGGAGTACTTACTTCCACAGCAAATCTATAGGCACCAATACCACACTGCATTGTTACACTCGTTGTGGTCGACCAAGTGAATTTGAAAACAGACGAGAGTACAGGTGTGGTCTGGTTCGAGAACATTTTGGAAACTGGTTAAAAACCAATCTCACAGTTGAATGTATGTTCTACACTGTGGACAGATATACTTTTTTTTTTTTTTGGACATACTCGCTAGGGTCTGGAAGATCGAGGTAAAACATGTTGGACATACTTGCACGGAAGCCAACTTTTGTTTAAACCAAATAATTAAGGTCTCATGGAGGGGTCAGAATGAACAACTATACTCTTATAACTTAAGATCCGTTTGGTACATGTGTTCAAATATATGTTTTCAGTTTTTAAACAATATTACACGTATTTTCACACATAACCTCACAGTTTTGTTATACCTCCATATATATATATTTTGTAGGATGTTCTGCACAAGACATTATTAAGACTCATATAAACCGCTGATGGACAATAAGTAATTTTTTTTTTTTTTTTTTGCTTGGTAAATGCAGGGGCTTGAATCCCGAGTAATAGGTCACTTAAATAACCGGGTACCAACTCATCTAGTAGAAGTGGTGGTGGTGATGGACAATAAGTAATTAATCAATAACTCTTATTTTACCCCCCCCAAAAAAAAAAAAACAATTCTTGATAAAGCAAATCACAAATGACTTTGAGTGATTTACTCCATGAAAAATTCTAATTGTATTAATAATTTTCTTATAAAATACTTACCAATTCATGTGACAATAATAATATGAATAGTGTTTTATCAACAACTTAAAACTTCATAAATTGCTTGAATTGAAATATTTTCTAAAATTTTCAAACTCCCAAGATTATAATAGTCAACTTAAGATACCTTTTAAAGTCTCACTTAAAAATTTCTGCTAACCAACCCATCACACACTTTATAAAATTTGTATTACCTTGATATTATTCCAATATTCCTCACTCCATTCCCCAATAAAAACATGTTACAGAAAGTCAAAAAGTTTTGTCACAAGTGGGGAAATCCTGTTGGCTAAAAAGTTCAGAGTCTTGTTCAAGCCTGCATGCCTCCCCAAGAAAAAGTCAGAAAATTAAAAACAAATTAAAATGAAAGATAAATCCAATAATATCTAAAAATGAAATCAAAAGCATTCATCAAACAGTTGCACTGTACTGAGGCCTTTCCATATTAGGAATGTTTTGAAGCATCGGTCACGGCAAAAATGTGAAATTAGCAATGGCGTGTAAGAGCATGTTTAGTTAGAGATTTCTAATAACATTGTTTAAATTTTGTGAAAATACGTGTAGATAAAAAATGTATAAAAATACGTGTTATGGTGTTTAAATAACAGTTTTCGTTGTTTAAACACCATTACCAAACGGGGTCTAAGTTGGGCACATAATGGAAAATATGAGCAAAATCTTTTGTCAAGTAATCATAATACTATTTTCACTCCTAACTAGTCTTTGAGAATGGCGTACAGATTAGGTCCAACAGGGTGTACTCCTATTTAGATGTAATTCTTGTTTTTAGAGTGTTTTGGTTAAAATTCTTGTTTTTAGGTCTAAGTAAGTTAAAATTGTGTGTGATAGAGTGTTTTGGTTTTTCTTTAAATGTGTGACATGGCAAACGCTGATTGGTGGCGTAAATCAACACTTTTACGCCACCTCCTGACCGTATGTTTTCTCTTAGTTCTAATTATAAGAAATTAGGAAGTGTTTAGAGCAATTTGTGCCCTTTTTTTTTTTTTTTTTAAATAATAATAAACTCACTCGCACAGAGGTAGAGGGAAGGGGATTGTGCAGGTGTATTTGAAAATGCTTATTTGCTACTAGTTTATTTGTTTAAATGTGAGATATAAAAATGAGTTAAGTTAATAAATCAAGTAAAATTGACTTTTTTATTTATTCGTTAAAATTGACTTATTTATTTAGAGTCATCTTTTGTTTCACCATTAAGAAAATTAACTTAATAGAAACCTATTTATTGGGAATATAGAATTAATTTAATAGAAATTATAAATCATTTGTGGATAGAAGTAATTTTTTCTTGTAAAACAGATAACCAATAAAAAAAATACAAATCTCATATACCACTTTTCATTAATTAAACATATGATAAATTATGATTGATATAACATAAATTAGAACACATAAAATGTTATACAGAGAATTTTTATTTCACAATAAGCACATTCCAGTTCTCTCTTAGTTCAATTATGTGTTCCATGCACTTCCGTGTAACATTGCTATTTAAATCTGGCAGCAATATCTAAACCGATTACCTTAAAATATCACTGTCAGATAAATGAGCACCACTTTGATTTATGTCTCATTTTAATAATTTTCCCAAACAAAAGGAAAAGAATCAAAAGATTTAATAAAACGGTAATATAGAAGCAGCCATTTTAGCCGCCTAACTTATTTGATGAAAAGAACCTCACTACACTTTCGTGAAAAAGACACAGCCACACGGTCCATTTATCAAGCGACAACACACTTCACCTTTTCTTTTTCCATTTTGCTTTTTATCAGTAAATTTACACTTCAATTCAATTTAAAGCTCTTCAAAATACTATCTCAGATTCTCAGTACATTTACACTTCCATTTTACTTTTTATCAGTACATTAAATAAAAAGCGGGATTATGTTGGTTTCTCCCAAAAAAAAAAAAAAAAAAAAAAAAATCTAATTTATAAAGTTTAGGAACTTTTTTTTTTTTTTTTTTTGAGAAGTAAAGTTAAAGGAACTTGGGTAAGTTACCAATGGACCATGGTTTCTATCAAAATCTACGCATTATAGTTTGATGTTTTCAATGGAGATGTATATAATTTAATTTCCTCCTCTCCCTAATGTAATTATTTAATTATTACAAAAATTAACTATAAATGTTTATTTTTTTGAGGAAATTAATTATAAATGTTAACGAATGTCTTAATGATAGATGTTAAAATGTATTTAGCTTTACATTAATTAACGAATGTTCAAATATCATATATAAAGTGTTGAATTATTAGCCATAATGCAAAATTTTCAGATAGAAAACAAATAGCTATAGGGAATAACAAAATATTTTATTATTTATTTTCTTACATTTTAAGAGAAAGTAAAATTATATACAAATATCAAGAAAAGCACATAAAATTTATATTGAATTTGTATACATGAGATAAGTACAACTAATAAACCACTTAAATCTATTGAAAAGAAAAAAAGAGTCCGAATTTGGTAAGGATGAAACGTAAAACTTATGTTTTACACCATCCAATAAAAGATTGTCATATCAGCATTTTACTTAAAACTCAATACATCCTACCACACCTAATAACATCTCAATAAACTCTTAATTTGGTTGGATTTATATATGAGTATTAGAATTGATTAGGTGTAGTTGTGTTTATTCTTAAATATGTGATAAGATAATATAGCATGTTGAGATTTGAGAGGTAAAATATAAGTTTTACACCACATTCTTACTGAATTTAATCTCTAAAAAAAAAACACTTACATAATATGGGTTGTTTGGTTTAGATTGTTTTCATTGTAAAAGGGAAACTGCAGTTTTTAAAAATATCACATTTTTTCAAAATAAAACTCTACTTTTAGAGTAATAAACAAAATAAATTAATGAAAATGAGTTTAGCTTAAGTTCAATGCTCTTATGTGTTGGATGCGACATGGGCATGACACTTGTTCTAAAATACCATGCATCGATTCCATATCCTGTCGAATACATAAAGCACTAAATGAAAGTCTTATCAGATGAAAATAAATTCACCCAATTGCAAACTTTAACATTTTTCTAATAACAAGCCAAAAAGGTTCCCAGCAAGATTTGAGGACAAACAAATTCATGTTGAAGAGCCAATTAATTAAAAATTCAATTGGCTAAGATTTATGGTCATTCAAAATATAATGGTAAAAATATTAATAAATAAAAAAGTGCAAATCCAACTGATAGAATATATCTAGCAATTATGTGAGTGAAAAAATATATAAAAATATGTGTAATATATATATATATATATTTTTAAAAATATATATATAATATTATTTAAAAACTGAAATAATGTGTTTAAATTCCTATATCAAACGGCACCTAATTTATCCTAGAGAAAACACAGGCCTAACCCACAAGGGGTGAAAATAATAATGTCGGAGCAGTAGGTAGATTTATAAAGACAACTTCTTTCCCATGAGATAACCAATCCTGTTCCTCTACTCAGTCTCCTAGTCAAATTCCTCACCCCCACACTCAGCTTCTTCCCCTCTCCTTCCTCTCTGTCTCTCTCTCTCTCTCTATAAGGCCTTACAGTCCCAACATTTCCCAGTTCCCACCTTCTCAAAGACTCAAAACCACAAAAAACACCTCAAAACTTCTTCAACTATAGCACACCAAGCCAAGCCAAGCCATAATCCAAAGCATGGAGATGGAAGTAGTTTTACCAGTCCCTCCTGTAGATTTCAACTTCGACAGTAATTGCTCCTCTCCATACATCACAGCACCTTCAAGCCCCCAAAGATTTGGCAACTTCTTCCTCAGCGCCCCAACTAGTCCTTCTCGTGCCTCTACTTTCTACCAAGACCTGCAATCTCTTCATGATATGCCAAGAAACTCTGCCTCCTCTGTTATCCCCTTCAATTGGGAAGAAAAGCCTGGAATTCCCAAATCCAATAACAGCAACAATGATGATGATGATGATGAAGATGAAGATTTTGCATTTGATTTTAGTGGGCAATTAGAGAGGCCTTCTTTGTCAGCAGACGAGCTTTTTGATGGTGGCAAGATTAAACCTTTGAAGCCACCACCTCGTTTACAAGTTGGAGCTAATGATTCGGGTTCCAATGTTTCCTCTCCAAGGTCTCCAAGATCTCCAAGATCAAGGATTTCTCAAGGGAAGAGAATGGTCCAGGAAGCACTATCACCACGTCACAAGAAAGATTTTGATCCATTTACAGCTGCTTTAGAAGAAACTCGTAAGGAAGGACAAGAACAACATGAACAAAAGCGAGGCAGAGAAAGAAAATCTAAAGGGTCATCTTCTTCTTTTTCTTCTTCAACAAGTTTTTTACGTAAAGGAACAAGATCTCTGTCTCCTCTGAGAGTTTCTGACATTGTCTTTGAAGGGGAAGAGAATTCACAACCCAAAGTCATTTCTTCAACAACAAGCAACTCTAAACCTTCTACTTCTCCTTATTCTTCATTCTTGTCATCTATTTCATTCACTAAAGGTTACAGAAAATGGAGGCTCAAAGATTTTCTCTTATTTCGAAGTGCCTCAGAGGGTCGAGCAACAGGTAAAGATCCATTAACAAAGTACGCAGTTTTGTCCAAAAACAAGGTAGCTGAAGATGTCAAAAACTCGAGCTTTCGATCCACAGACAGTACTGGCTCTTCAGTCTCGAGCTCAAGACGGAGAGGACCAGTTTCTGCACACGAATTGCATTACACAATGAATCGAGCTGTGTCGGAGGAGATGAGGAAGAAAACTTTCTTGCCTTACAAACAGGGACTACTGGGTTGCTTGGGGTTCAACCCTGGTCTGCATGAGGTTTCAAGGGGTTTGGGGGGTCTTTGACACGTGGATCAAGATGATGATGATGATGATCCAGATACCTCATCTGGGTCCCTTGTTTGATATATATAAAAATTTTCGTTTTAGTTTATGTAATTTTATGGTTAGCTTGATATGAATAGCTTTGATATTTTTGTTCTTTAATTTGTGTCTCTATCTATAGAGGGACTGAAATTGTATGAAAATTGTTTCTTTCAATTTATACAAGGACATATAAGAGTTATAGAGGAGTGTTTGATTGCGTATATTATTTGACCACTGCAAGCAAACATTTCCACCTTTGAAATTTCAATGATGCATTATTTAAACACTAGGAAACTGGACCTGTCATTCTTATCAGCTAAAATGACGCATCAAACTCAAAAAACCAAAATAAATTGATACATAGCACTAAATTGTTAACACAGCATTTTGGCTATGGCCCTTCCCAAAAAATAAGACACAGCATTTCTGCCAGATTGATATAGGAATGAACTTGATACTAAAATATTTGTCTTAACTTCCCTAATAGGATAAAAGATAATTTTCTTTAGGTAAATAGAGAGGAGGGAAGTTGTACAAAAGAGCACGTTAGTACAATTGGGCTAACCATTTGAACCAAAATGTAATAATTTTATAGTGCAAAAAGTCTAGGAACACACCAATTTTGCTTTTAATGTGAGAACTGAGGAGTAGGAGAGAAATTAATGTGTCAGCCAAATTTGGCTGGACTTTCTGGACGGATAGTTGATTTTTTTTATCTATGACACTGCTTAAATTACCTGTAATAATTTCCGCCGAAAAAACTTAAAAGTATAGCTCTTAGGCTTTAGTTTGTATGCATTATTATATGAAATAATGTTATATATATATAGCCTTTACAACTCTCTCTCTCTGGTAAAATGATCTGAAAACCTTCTTTTGCCGTAGTATCACTTTATGTTTGTCTGGACTTTTAGTTTTACCATAGTTTATTTGTTTCCAGTGGAAAAGTAGTTGATTTTGCTTCAGTTTTACTCTCAAATAGTACTCTTTTTTTTTTTTTTTTTTTAATGCATTCCCAGGTAGTTAAAATTATCTAGGAAAGTCGAAATGTCGGAGAATGATAACACCTACATGGCTTAGACAGAAGGAAAAAAAAATAATAATAGAGGGGTGTGGAGGCAAAAGATGTTAGCTAGCATCACATGCGATTAAAGAAAATTCTACAAATATAATCATTAGGTTGTGGAACAATCATGGTATTGGTGCTGTACAGTGTAAAGTTGTGTGATTGAGTTTTAGCACCAAGAATCAATCAAAAGGTGGACGAATTAGCGAATATAAAATTCAAACAAGCAAAATTAAACAAACGAAATATATACCTTTCTCTTCCATTGGTGAACAAATTGCAATGATGAACAGTTGTACAACAACTCTAATTTCAAATGTTTTTAAGCCCAAGCATGTGAAAGTGTCTTAAATATAGCGAAAAAAGAAACCAAGTGTCATACTGTACTTGAACTTTCTAACGAGAAGTAAAAGAAAGAGAGGGTTTCAAAGTAGACAACAGAACTTACACTGCCAAAAAAGAAAGAAAAAGAAATAGGAGACAGCATAACTTCAAAAGACCTTTGCATTTATGCAAGTGCGTTTGGTAAATCCCAAAAAAAAAAAAAAATCAGTATTTTTGGGTTTTTCAAGCTTATTATTTTGACATATTTCATACTTGACTTCACTTTTTTTTTTTTTTACTATACTTTTAACAAATAAGCAATTAACAAAACATGCTAAAAAAGGCA
Organism: Quercus tomentella; assembly: GCA_028535165.1. Lineage (NCBI taxonomy): Eukaryota > Viridiplantae > Streptophyta > Magnoliopsida > Fagales > Fagaceae > Quercus > Quercus tomentella. Next base: position 17,813,400 of record JAPQVY010000111.1, on the reverse strand, counting down.
ATTAATAAAACACATCGTATCTGTTTTGCAACAAATTTTTTAGCTTTTTTTTGTCTCAATTTTTTTAAAAAAAAATTAACAATTTTTTTTTTTCAAAATAAACTATTTTAAATTTTGTCACACATTTAAAATGAAAGTTACTAAAAGCTATATTTTTTGATAAATATTATGCCAATAAACTACCAAAAACCATAGGATTACTCAAACGGAATATATTATAATTGTGTCCACTAACCATAAGTAGGGAAGCCCATAAAGCTCAATATCAAGAGAAAGGCTCACATGAAATTTAATTTTGAATCACTCAATCACATGCCTTGTTCTAGTGCATATATTCATACATTCTCCAATAATTTATTTGTTAGTTTTTGTGTTACTTATATGCCTAGCGAAAGTCTTATACTCTTTTTATGTGGGACATGTTTATTAAAAAAGACACAAAATTCCTTTATTTACATATCTATACTGAATTTGAAATATATATATATATATATATATATATATATATATATATATATATATATATGTTAAAATAAAAGCTCAATCAAGATAATTATAATAGATTGAGCCTTTTGCCTTATAAGCTCAATCAAGAATTTGATCACACACACTACAGTACACCCTTCCTTAGGTCAAAGGCTTATAAGGTAAGGGTGGGAGGTGTCTCTCCCCGATGTGGGATTGAGCAAATTCGTGTGGGTGGGACGTAGGTCGATCCTTGCCCATCCCAAAGCGAACAATACCTGATTGGGAACCGAGACGAAAGTCTTCCCACAGTTATAATATGCTGCTAATCCTACAGTTCGAAACCCTTTCTCCCTAGACTCCAAGCACTTTATGCACAAAAAAATGTCAATTAAGCTACAAAATTCTTGACATGCAGGGCTTAATTATAAGCTAATGATTATAATAACAATATTATAACTAATTAGGGGTCAAATAAACCAAGTTTGAACTGTTGACCACTTAATCAATAATCAAATGCTCTAACATGCATGGAATGGATACACTTCTACTTTTTTTATTATGAATCTTCTATCACTGAAATTGCCTTTGAATTCCTAAACTGATCATAATAACAACGTTGAATGACATCATAATATGCTTGAATTGATCATTATTATAGGAAGCTAATCTTGCTATAGACCTTTTTTTTTGGGAGAAGAATCTTGCTATAGACCTAGTGTGGCACAAGATAGTAAATTTATCGATTGGTAAGTACTAAAATCATCCAAAATTTCCTTTGGTTTTCCTCTTTGTTAAGGTCTACGATAATTGCTTCTGAACATAAAGGAAAACAAATTAAAAAGAAAAAGGAGAAAATTGATTTTTTCATGGGATATGCTTTAATTAAATGCTCATATTTCTGTAGGGAAAAGGAGGGACGAGCAGCCATGCATGCAATACAAGCTTTATGTAAAGCCTACTTGTGTCGATTTTAGAGGAGACCCACATGAAAGTAGTAATAATGTCACTTTATTTTTCTCCTTTAGTCTTTGGAGGTTGTTAGAGTGAATAGGTAATTAATTTGATGAAATAGGAGAAGATGGCCATGCATGATGCAACTATGTGCATATATATATATATATATATATATATATATATATATATATATATATAATGCTTCGTAACCATATATAATTATATCTACACAAAAGGTTTGTCTCATTTATGATGATTATAATGATCATGATGACAATGATAATTGATGATGATAATGATCGATGCCATGGTGGTACTGGAATGTTATTTACATAATGCAATCGTATTGCGTAGTTTTTGGTGATAATTATAGTAGTTCTTGATGAGAGAAATTTTTTTTCGATGAATAGTTCTTGATGAGTGCATGCGTAGCTTAATAATCTCATTTTTGTTAGGAACAATATGTATTATAAACAAAACATATCTTATGATTTAGTATTTTGGAATTTAGTAATGCGAGTACCTTTCTCTCACATCGTTAATGTGAGCGAATAATGTTTTTGTACTCCGAAAATACGTACTAATTTTCTTACTTTTGGTATTTAAAATTTGATCTAGTCATTTTTCCATAAGTTCTCTTCTCTTTAGCCCATTTGTTTTATTTTTTATTTTTAAATTGTAATTGGCGTGGATAAATAATATGCCTAAATTGGAAAAAATTAAATAAATAAATTGTTATATATATATATATATATACTCTCTCTCAAATATTCTCAACCATTTCAATTTGCAATCAGCTTTAATGGGTATCAATTTTCAAAATTTCTTAAGCAATATATTCTAATTGTTCTTGTCACGTAAAATAGGGTATAATCTTTGTGCCTATCCACTTATGCAAGATCTATTTATTTTTCAAGTGAATAACCAAATATCTTCTCTCAAAGATTATGCAATTTGTAAATATGAATTGACTCATATTTTGAAACCCAATAGGTCATATAAGATAATGATAATAAGAACATGTAGCAATTTTGGAAGTCGTTGAAATGGGATAGTATCCTAGCAAAAATTTGATGTGATTTCTGGGTATTTGCATTTTAGATCACGTGTATATAATATATATAGAGAACATTATAGTATAGAACCACCTTATTGCATGAAAAAGATAGGCACTAGCTTATACTTCAACAACTACTTTACCTAATCATTTCTACTCAATTTCTTTGATTAGCTTGAAATGCATGCCTTTGACTGATTTCTTTTATGGAGATTTTCTTTGGATAATAATAATGAATTGATGTGCTTGAGAGTAAAGCATTCGGAACAAGGACATAATTTGAAAAGTAACTTAGACGAGTCAAAAGTGATTCTATATAAAATAAAAATGAAATACGGAAAAAAAGATATATTAAAAAAAAAAAAAAAAACAAAGAGAAAGGTTTTGAAACAACCACTTGTCTATTTCCTAGTGGGTATAAGAACAAAAGTAAAATGAAGGTTAAAAAAAATAGAGGGCATTCAGATTGTTTCAAATATAAGAACAGGCTCTATAGATAAATATGTAATCATTAATTGATGGAGATAAAAAATTAATCTAAATAAAAGACATTCATATTCTATTTGATTACTTAAAAGTAAAATAAAAAGTAATTTTGAAGTATAAAAAATATTATAATATTATCAAAAAAATTTAAATTCTCTATGTATATCTTTTTTAGAGAGATTATATGATCTTTTTATTTTTATATTAATTTAAAAGTATCAATAAAAATTAAGAAATGTTGTGATAATATATTATTTTACATTTTAGGAATTATTATAGGAGAGTAATATAACATATTTTCAATTAAAAATTGAGTCAAAATTATCATTTAAAAATTGGAATTTGAGGTGTGTTTGGCCAAAAAAAATTAACTTTTTGCTTCTTTTTTTTTTCCAAAATTTTTAATAACAAAATTTAGCATAATTATTATTTTTAAATAACCTAACTTTTAGCTTTTTGTCAAACATTTAACATAAAGGCTATCGAATGCTATTTTTTTGGGTAAAACATAGTTAACACCCCTAAGTTTTGGGCTAACATCAGCCAAGTTCAAGACATTTTAAAACAGACCAACTTGGTCCTTAATCACCGTAAAAGAAGAGAAAAATGAGTAACAATTTAGGAACTATGTTGGTTTTGGAACCAAATTGGTTAGTTTTATAAAATCTTGGATATGTCTAGAATTAATTCAAATTTCAAGGATATTAACTATATTTTACCATTTTTTTTCAAAAACTATATAAATGAACTACTGAAAGGTTTGAAACTACGAAATTTCGAGATAGAGATCCAAAAATTACTTCTTACTATTCAAGGAGGGGGAGGGTAGTTGGGGTTTTAGGTGCTCCCTCTCGACCACCTTAGCTCTACCTGGTTCAATCACAAGAGTTCAGGGGCGGAGGGAAGGGGGGGCGAGGGGGGGCAGGTGCCCCCCCTGAACTTTCAATTTTTTTTTCCTGAGAAGTGATAATGATATTGTATTGAACTGAAATGTGTTATTTGCACCCATACACAAAAGACCAAAAAAAAAAAAAAACTTTTCTATTTATTGCTAACAACCTACAGCTACTTGGTTCAGAACTCAACAGTAACTAAAAGTACTATAACTTTAATATAAAACTATTGGTCTCACCTAGTGATGATTAAAAAAAAAAGAAAAAAAAGAAAAAAACCTACTGCTAATGCTATATGCCTATACCAAATAGGAATCACAGCAGCCTAATACTAATAGAACTTTAGAAAAAAAAAGTGTATATATAATACTGTATAAAGCACGCCTCCCATTAAATAAGAAAAAAAAAAAAAAGTTCTTGGGATTCTTTTAAAATTAGGTAAGAAGAGGGATAATTAGTTTTTTCATAGTTTGTAATTTTATTAATATAGTAAGGATAAATTTGATAATTTATTTGGTTAAGCATTTCTAAGCTCTGCTCTCCCTCAAAATCTCTCTAATTTTGAGGAATTAAAAATGAGGGGTTAGAAGTAGTTAGAACCCCTCTAAATCCCTCACTCTCCCTTAAAAAACATCCAAAAAATGTAATTTAACTTACTCTGCCTCTCTCTACTCTAATTCTCTATACTCCCCTCCATCCAAACAAGCTATTAGAGTTTCTGTTGCATTTTTAAAAGCATTCAAGCTGAGTTTTTAAAAGCATTCAAGTCATTGAGTCACGTTTAATTATTCACAGGTATATTGCGTACTCTAAATATTCATGTTTAAATTTTTTAAGATTAATTTTTTACTTTCAATCTTATTTTTTAATCTTGCCCCCCCTAACCTACATTCCTGGCTCCGCCACTGCAAGAGTTCCATGTCCTATTGCACTGAATCCATTAAGATTGTCTAAAACATTTGAAAGTAGAAAAAATAGTGAGTGGGTGAAAAAAGTATTTTGTATCAAATGATACCACATCATCTATATCAAAACTTAATAAATGTGAGATATGTGTATAAAAATAACTACTCACTAACATATATCTTTCATTTGTTAGTGAGGTAGTTATTTTTTGCTGACATATCTTACACTAATTGAATTTTAATACTACTAATATGGTACCATTTCACACAAAATACCTTCTCGAGTGAGTAGTGTAACATGGTATGTCCAACAAAAGTCCAGCACAAAAAGTTGTACCAAATGGAGGCCCTAAACTCGTGCACCACTTGGTCAAGGAAAAGTCTTGTGCCCGGCACAAAAAAAGCCACAACTTGCCCACATGGGGAGTTGTGGCTTTTTCTGTGCCACTATATGTGGCACTAGAAGGACTGGTCAATCACAGTCCATAGCTCACAGTCACAGACGTGTCACTACTCCGCTATTTAAATGTTGCTGTTTTTTTCTTCTTCTTTCTCTGGATTTGCTCTGCAATCTGCATCTCTCATCTCATGATTACCATAGCCGAAATCACTGACTTTTTTTAGTTTTCAGATTGCAAGTCAAAGGACTGACCAAGTCAAATATTACCCGAAGCTGCATGTGCTACATCCACTTGCTTAATAAATTCACACGTAATTAGGACAAAATGATGGTACAAAATCTGTCACATTCACTTCTGAATGGCTGGCCCAAAATATTCAACGCCCAATGCCCTAAATCTAATATTTTTAAAGCATTCCACAATTTTGTCTGGAGAAATTAATAGCCAATAGCCATAGTAATACTAATTGAATTAGAGCATAGCGTAAACACCTCCGGTTTATATTTTACAATTTAAGACAGTAAAATTTTTCTCCATTTAAGTTTATATACTTAAAAAAAGAATTTTTTTTTTTAATCTTCTAGTTGTGTGTGAAGAGAAAAAAAAGTAGGAGGAAAGAGAGAAAAGAATATTTTTTATTATTTTATTAAGTAGTTTATATTATTTTATTGAGTTGTATGTAAAAATAAAAAATGGGTGAGTTGTAAAATGAATTGGTAAAATAGATAAAGTAGTGTTTGAGGATGCAATATATATATATTTTGTATCATCGGATGCTAGTGCTCTTAAAATTGTGTACAAGAGGTTTTAGCACCCAAAAAAAAAAAAAAAGTGCATAAGGTTTTAACTATTCAATGATGGTTGTATAAGAGATCTGAGGTTCAATCTCTACCTACACAAAAACTGAATGATGTCTTGGTCTGATAATAAAGAGTTATTATCAGGAGCAGATGCCATATGTTGAAACTCTCTAAAAGGGATTCCAGTTAACTCAGGTAATAAAGTCTCTAATGGTTGAATAAGAAATTTAGGGTTCAATTCCCGCCTACACCAAAAACTTTTTGGTATATTGGTTTGATGATAAAGAACTATCATTAGGAGCGGACATCATAGGTTGAAACTCTCTCAAAAGAAAAATAATCTTTCTAAAAAAAAAAATAAACTATTCAATGATCAATTTTAAGTTATATAAAATTGCAATGTTATTTTATTTATTATATAAAAATTAATAATTCTAATTGAGCTTAGTGTTAGCAAGAGTATTACTTAATTAACACTTCTTCATACTGCTTTTAATTGAGACTTCTAATATTTAAATTTGTATTTCTCTCATTTTAACCATTTTATTATAAATAAATAAATAGAAAATAGAAAAACGATGGTGTTATCTTTTTAATGTATTATTCAATTTTAATTGTGATTGGTGAATCGCAAGCTTTGGGAGAGCCCAAACCTAAAATGTTTTTCACTCAAAGTAATGTAGCTTTTTATTTTTTATTTTTATGGTAATGTAACTTTCAACGATGTTCTATGGATAGTTTGTTACCACACAAGTTCAAATCGGATGGTCCACTGGTACCTTGGTCTCTCCCTAAAAGGGTGAGCTTGGGTTAGATCTAACAACTCGTCTTTTGATTTGATTTTTTCTTCTTCTTTCTATTTTTTTTTTTAGAATCATGATATCCCTTTTGAAGTGATCTTGGCTTCCTATATTCCAAAAAGTAAAAACTATTTAACTAGGTTTTTTTTTTTTTTTCTTCATTATGTGCAAGTCTTATGCAATAACTTTTGTGTAGTGTAGAAAGAAAAAAGTGTTTGATGCAGTGTTTCTGGAGTTTAATCACAATGAAGGCACACTAAAGAAAACTCAATTCTCTATTGGCTGACACTTCCTGGAATATCACGTAGTCAGGGCCGGCTCCATGGTGGAGCAAAAAATGCAACCGCCTAAGGCCCCAAGTAAAAAAAAGGCCCCTAAATTTTAACCAATAGGATTATTTATAATCAATAAATAAAATAATTTTTTTTATTAGATGAAAAACAAATAAAAAAATAGAGAAAAATGCAATGTCGTCCACAATATTTTTCACAACACTTTTACAACTAATGCTAAGTAGCAAGTTATTACAGCCTATTGTTGATGGCAAAAAAATAATTATAGTGATATTTTCAAATAAAAAACAAAAAGTAGTTTAAAATCTAGGATTTGTTGTAAAAAATATTGTGAATGTTGCATTTCTAAAAAAAAAAAGAATAATAATAAGAGTTTAATTAGCAAACTTTTACTAGTTTTCATCTAAATCTACCACTAACACCACTGTTTTACTTACTACTATCAATCTACCACATCAACAAGTATGAAAAATTTTGTCAAATTTTTTTTGTCTTAAAAATTCAAAAAAAAAAAAAAAAAAATTCTATGTAGTTCATGTTAATTAGTAGTAATTTTGCATCTAAATAAGATGATCAATTTTCGCCTTAGGCCCCCAAATGCATCAAGCCGCCCCTGCACGTAGTTATGTAAACACAACCAAATGAAATGAATGGTTCTCGGCTTTAATGAAACTTGCCAATCCCACTTACTAACCATCACTAGTGTTTGCTAGTATATAACTTGACTTGAGAGTTGAAACAAAAGTCCTCATTTGCTGAATCAACCCATACTTGCTTAGATAGTTCTGTAGAGAATCTCTAGAGAAAGGTATATCTTTGACAGTTTGGATGATTGATTTAAAAGAGAGGAAAAGAAATCCTATTCAAGTCCAGTCAAAATTACAATTATTTGTTAGCAAACTTTGATTTTTTTTTTTTTTTCACCAATCTCAGATATGGTCCAAGTAGTCATGTTATTTATTATTATTATTATTATTATTTTGGGTTTCATTGAGTTTGAGTCCATTTTCAAGTTTCAAAATAGGGGAGAGTTTTCAAGATGGCTGTCTCATGCTCTTGCTTAATGGGCTCTTGATTTGGACAGGCCCACTAGCTGGCTGATTGTTCTTTTTTTTTTGGTATAGTTTTCGTCGATAATATTGATTTTCATGATATTCCAAAGACTCAAAACAAAAGTAAACTAATCAATAATGGACACAAAAATGAATTGAATGACACAAATTTCAGTTAGTTCAATTAGTAAAATCTCTTATCATCAAATAAGAGATCTAAAATGCAAACAACATATGTTAAAACTCAAAAAAAAAAAAAAAAAACTAAATGACATTAATGATCGAGACAACATAATTTAAAATTATTATGTAGTGCTGAGCTTTTGCGGATGCCTTAAGAATACATTCCATTTTATTATGTAAAATGGAGTCGTCGCCAAATTGAAAATGAAAAAAAAAAAAAGAAAAAAAAAAGAAAAAAAAGAAGAAGAAGCGTAAATGAGTATGAAGGACCTCCCTTTGTTTTAAGAGTCACTCTATGGGTTCCTGCTTTTTCAAGGCAAGAAGGGATAGATAAAAATTATAAAATATTTGCCAATGTTAAGTACACATACCATATAATTATCTAATTTTAATTGTTCACCTATTACTATGAAATATATATATATATATATATATATTAAATAAAGCGGTCTCTTATATTAACGGTTAAGATCAGATAGTTATAATAAATATTTTTTTTTTCTTTTAAAAAAAAAATCTGTATCAGTAAATTTTCCTCTCTTAAAACATTAGATAATAGTGAACTGATCCAAGAAATCATGCCACACTATATTGAGCTCCATGCTTAAAGATACTTTGATATTCATTTATGTGGTCATAGCTTATTGTAAGGACCTATAAACAAGGGGAGAAAAAGGTAAAAAAGGAATTTTTTTTTTTTTTTTTTTGAGAAGAGGTAAAAAAGGAATTTTGTTGGGCACTATAGAGCAATTATAATACAACTATTGAGAGTACTTCTTTACACAAACTACAAATTTTTCCAATGAAAAATTATATAGAAAGAAATTGTAATTAGGACTTGAAATACCAAAACACCTAAATATGAATAAAAACTTATATAGATTTACCATAAAGAAAAACAAATGTGATCTAATAATTTAATCAACAATAAAAAAAAAAAAAAAAAAAAGACCTATTAGTGGGGGAAAAAAGTGGTTGAGAGAGAGAGAGAGAGTTGTACCTTTTTTTTTCATGGACAACTTGGAAATAACAGGGGAGAGAGATGTGGAAAGGAAGTAACAAGAAATTAATATGAAAGTTAAGATAGAAGATGAAAGGTAATTTACCACCAAAAAAAAAAAAAAAAGGAGAAAGGGTTGAAGTAGATGAAAGACATTTTTTTTTAGAGAGAGTTTCAACTTATTGCGTCCGCTCCTGATAATAGCTCTTTATCATCAGGCCAAGACACCGATTAGTTTTTTAGTGTAGGCAAAGATTGAACCTTAGATTTCTTATACAACCATTAGAGACTTTATTAGTTGATTTAATTGGAACCCACAAAGTAGATGAAAGACATTAGTGAACCAATAAATATTGGGTTTTTTTTTGGCTGAATATTAATATAAGCTTTAACAGAATGACGTTCTCCCAAACATGTCAATAATGAGACTCTACTCTCAAGGTTTATATACACGCTAGACATATTTCTCAAAATATATATATATATATATATATATATATATATACACACACACAGTAGACATTGATTTGGAAATAAAGTTATTTCGTGGCCATTCTCGTGAGGAGTGAGATAACACAAATAGATGGTATGGAACAATTAGGATACTAACATAGAGGTTTTCCAGTTCTTTGAAGAAAAAAAAGGTCCTGTCAGGTAGTTACATATCATAATTCTTTAATTAGTTAGAACGTGTAAATTCAATATGTTTTGGAATTTAGAGATGCCATTCAATCCTTCTATTGTTATCAAATATTTTTCTTTGTTGAAATCAAGATAGAGTGATGGCAAAAGGCGAAGAGAAAAGACAACATATGAGAATACGAGAGTTTAACATGGTTGGTCATGCGGGCTACAACCACAGATAGCAACAAAAGGCTATAATTTTCTCATTCACTTTTCTTCTTTCCTCCTTCTTCTTCTTCTTCCTTTTTTTTTTTTTTTTTCTTTTTTTTTTTTTTTTTGGGAAGAAGGAAGGGATCATTAACTTTTCTTTTCAATTTTAATAGTCTGTTTGGATTGAAAGAGAGGGAGGGGGAGTAGAGTAGAGTAGAGTAGAGTAGATTTAGTATAAAATTAGCTTATTTTTAGCCTAGCCTACTCTACTCTACTTCCCTCCACTCCTCCTCCTTCCCCCCTCCATCCAAACGGGCCATAAATGTGTACCTGAGTCTTAAACAAAGTTTATATCCAAACATGATTGAAACTTAATGTCCTAACTACCAACAGGAAAATAACATTAGTTCTTATTATGTGCAATGCATATGACTCACGATTTACTTAACCAAGTAAGTCATATGTATTGCACATGATGGGACATATAGCAGCTTCCTAATGGTTGGAGTTCAAGGCTCCAAACATGTTTGGAACCAAATCTTTTTCATAAATCTATATATAGAGGTGATATTGATTTGAAATAATATAAACAATTAAACATCCTAATGTAATTGAATAAATTGGATGAACAAACATCCTAATTTAAGGGAATAAAATAAATGAACGATATTGTCACCATTGTAGCATTTATCACAAACTAATTGTTGTTGATTACATAATCATTCCTTAAGACAAATTTTTTTAACCCCACAAGGATACCTGAGGGTGGGCTCATTGCTCTTAGGCATAATATAAACTTAGAGATCTCATATTCCAATCACAATTCACAATACTATTGGATTATAGGATTTTTAGGATGTCCCTTAAGCAAGGAGTGAAATGATATTTACCACTTCTTTAAATAAACTAACAATTAGTGTTTAAAAGTTTAACAAAATATATGGCGTATTTGATTTTTACCTATGAGAAGTGCTACATTCACAATATTTTCACAACAACTTATAGGTGGTAAGTTATTATTGGTTCTAAATTGAACTTACGATTGAAATTACTTTTTAATCAACCAATAACAACCTGTAACAACCTACCACTTAGAATTTGTTGTGAAAGTATTTTGAAAATGTTGTGGACATATCATTTCTCTTTTACCTATACTCCTACTTCATCTTTATTGTTGTGTGTGTGTGTGTGTGTGTTTTTGGGTCTAGAAGCTGTTAGGTTCTAAAAGTTTAGAACAATTAGCAAATCATGAATACAAACTTGTCTAGATATAAATCCTAGAGTCTATAGGTATTATTAGACAATGCTAAAGTGATACAAGTCAAGATTCAAGAATATACAAGCTGTAGAAAGAAGAGTTCAGAAATTGTCTGATTCGACCGATTGAGAGATAGATTGCATAATTCTCCAGGTTGCATAATTCTCCTTAATGAGTGGTTGAGTGACCAAAATTGTGCCAGGATTATCTCCACTATGAAGATAGTAAGGACTAAAGGGTTTCTCCCAAGCGGGTACAGAAGCTTGAGTTGAAACTCCTATAGAATCTGAGGTGCAGAGGCAGAAGCCATTGAGGAAGAACTTGAATTCTTGAATTAGGTTTTCACAGAGAAACCAAATAAACCAGAATCAAGAAATAAAGGATCAAAGAGACACTCTGAGAATCACAGAAAAGATTCTGTGCAAGTTTCAATCAAATTAAGATTGAGAACAAAGAGATTGCAAAAGTGATTGAAGGAATTGAAAGCTTGAAGCAAGTTCAGCAATGGGGGTCGAGTTAAGAAATTAGTGAGGAAAACTGAGTTAACTCGGCTCTAATACCATATTGAGAAAAGAAAATAAAATCCAATACTAAAATGCTTTGGGTGTATTATTGATAGCTAATAATTGTATTTATACATGACTAGAAATAAGAGAGGAAAGGAAAACTAACTAACAGAATAACTAATCATAACTAACTGCACTAATAACCAACATATTCCGCTAACAACCTGCGTGTGTGTCACGTGTAAGCACTAAACATTAATAGCACCATTCTTTACTGAAAGTCGTTTAGCTAAGCTGCAAACCATAAGCTACTTGTAGCTTCTTCTATTCTGCATTTCTTCAAGTCTCGCAATACTGTGTTACATCAAAAATCAATCAGCATTTTAATATTATAATAAAGAACAATCGCCGTAAAACTAATACCAGTAATTAAATTCTTTGTAATTATAAAAGTTTTTTAAAAAAATCATCACCGCCAATCCCGCGTAATAGTCACCCACCAGTTAGCACATATAAATAAACAAACCATTTTGTTTTTCATGTAAAAATAAAACAAACAATAAAATATAGTATTTAAAAAAATTAGTGTAACGGACCTGTTATAAAAAAGAAAAAAAGAAAAAGAAAAAGTGTAACCAGTAGAAATATTTAATTATTAATAAATAAAATTCAATTAATCCAACTGATAAAATCTCTAGAATAAGTAATCTAAATTCAATCCCACTGTATAAAATACTATCGTCATAACCCACGCCATAAACTGAAAGTTTCTAAAAATTATTATTATTAATCTCTCCCATTCTCTCAAGATACGTCAAACTCAAAGTGAGAAGCAGCAAACACTAAATCCCAATCACAAATCACACTTCCTAGTTTCCACACAGTCGATTATCAAATATCTCAAATCTACGCATCAAAGCAAAAGCAATGCAAAAATGGCGAACTTTCACGGACTCCGAATAATGAATGTGTTGAGGTTCAGAATATTAGCCTCCGCCATTTTTCTCTCTCTTTCTCTTTTATTCTTCACTTCTCACTCCCACGCCTCCCACCTCCACCACCTCGTAAGTCTCCCTTCACTCTCTCTACATCTCAATTTTTTTTTTCCAGAGAAACAATCAGATTTCTATGTATTTGTCTTTTTAGCAAGCAAATTATTATTTTTAAAATATTGGTTTAATTGAAGTGAATGATTTTCGTCGCTTAGTTTCATTTTTGTATCGGAAATGTAATTCGAAGAATGATATTTATTTTGATTTGAATTTTTTTTCCCGAGAAACAAACAGTTTTTTCTCTATATATATTTATTTTATTTTTAGCAAGTTTTTTTTTTTTTTTTTAATATATTTTTTATAAAAAAATTTGAAATGAGTTAGTTTTGTCGCTTCAATTAGGTTTTCATTTCCGGATTCGGAAATGTAATAGAAGAAAATGATATTTATTTTGATTTTCTCGGGAAACGAACATGTTTCCAGTGTTGAATTTTACAGTATACGTATGAAAATTTTGTTAATTAAGTTTTTTTTTTTTTTTTGGATTTATGTGACTTAGGAATTCAAGTCTGGTTCGCGTAGATTTGGAACTACGAGAAGAGCAGTATTAGCGTTGAAATCGGATCCTCTCAAGCCTCGATTGGATCAGATCCGAAAGCAAGCTGAAGATCATCGATCTCTGGCTTTGGCATACGCGCACTATGCTCGAAAGCTCAGGCTTGAAAACACGAAGCTCGTTAGGAACTTCACAGAGCTGTCAAGGAACTACGGCGATCTTCTTGCGAAACAATCGAATCGTGCTTTATTCGAAACCGATGGGGCCTCCATTGATGAATCGGTGTTGCGGCAATTCGAGAAGGAAGTGAAGGAGCGGATCAGAGTGACGAGACAAGCGATCGTGGAGGCCAAGGAGTCTTTCGATAATCAATTGAAGATCCAGAAGTTGAAGGACACGATTTTCGGATTGAATGAGCAGTTAACGAAGGCGAAGAAGCAAGGAGCTTTCTCGAGCTTGATTGCCGCAAAATCGATCCCGAAAAGCTTGCATTGCCTCGCAATGCGATTGATGCAAGAGCGGATTGCGCATTCGGAGAATTATTCAGATGAAGGGAAGGAGACTCCACCGGAGTTTGAGGATCCGAATCTTTACCATTACGCAATTTTCTCTGATAATGTGCTCGCTGCGTCGGTGGTGGTGAATTCATTGGTGAAGAACTCGAAGGAGCCATGGAAACATGTTTTTCATGTTGTGACTGATAAGATGAATCTCGGTGCAATGCAAGTGATGTTCAAATTGAAGGACTACAATGGAGCACACATTGAAGTGAAGGCAGTTGAGGATTACAAGTTCTTGAACTCTTCATATGTGCCTGTACTTAAGCAATTGGAGTCATCGAAATTGCAGCAGTTTTACTTCAATAGTAAGCTCGAGAATGCAACGAAAGACGCCACCAACATGAAGTTCAGGAACCCAAAGTATCTGTCCATATTGAATCACTTGAGGTTTTACTTGCCGGAAATGTACCCGAAATTGCATAGGATTTTGTTCTTGGATGATGATATAGTGGTGCAGAAAGACTTGACAGGGCTGTGGGAGATAGATATGGATGGGAAAGTGAATGGGGCAGTCGAGACATGTTTTGGGTCGTTCCATCGATATGCACAGTACATGAATTTCTCACATCCATTGATTAAACAGAAGTTTAACCCGAAAGCTTGCGCGTGGGCTTATGGTATGAACTTCTTTGATTTAGATGCTTGGAGGAGGGAGAAGTGCACGGAAGAGTATCACTACTGGCAGAATCTGGTAAAGATTAGATTTGATTTTTTTTCCCATGCTAATTTTACATCATTTCAACATGCTTGAGCAACAGTTGGTGTCTAACATTGGTACTGACTGCATATAAATTTACCATACAACCTGTTTTGCTTTCAAATTTTGATGATGCACTAGTTTGAACGATTTGATCTTGCTTGTTCTCTTTCTAAACACCCTACCTTTAGTCGTCTTATTAATTGTCTTATACTGAATGATTAATGACGTGGTGATATCAACACTGCTAGAGGTATGAGAAAGAACAATCATCATGAATTCAAATCTTTTGTATCTATAAATACAAAACAAAAATAAAAAAGAAGAAAAGATAAACTGCTAGAGGATATAACTGTGAAAAGAAGGGGAAAAAAAAACTTTATTGAACATCCTAGTTTCATTGGGATTAATTTATTCTGTTTTGCACTTTTGTAAGTTAACATTATTAACCTATTACGGTAATCTTGCTGCAGAATGAGAACCGCACCTTGTGGAAGTTGGGTACATTGCCCCCAGGTCTAATCACATTTTAATCGACAACGAAGCCATTGGACAAGTCATGGCATGTTCTGGGACTTGGTTACAATCCAAGCATTAGCGCAGATGAGATTCGCAACGCTGCGGTGGTGCACTTTAACGGGAACATGAAGCCATGGCTTGACATTGCCATAACTCAGTTTCGGCCACTTTGGACAAAGTATGTTGATTATGAAATGGAGTTTATCCAGGCTTGTAATTTTGGGCTCTAAATTTATAGGCATAGTTGAAGCCTCTATTAAAGGAATTGGGGTATGCTGGTTCTGCGGTAGCTTTCGTCTGATTAGTTCTATTGTTATTGCTCATACATAAACCAAGTCTTCCTGTTTAGCACGAAAGAAAATTGCTTTGTGTCCAAGTGTAACATACTTCTTTGTATATCAGTCTTAGAATTTTTCTTTTTGTATCTATACGAGTAATTTATTATATGGCAAACTAGTTGAAGGCCGTGCGTTGCACGGTTTTATATTAAACTTGTAGAATATATATAATTATTATAACCAAATAAGTAATTATTATAACGAAATGAATAAATTGCATTGATATAACAACCATCAAATATAAAATGATAACACCTTAATACAAAATTATCTTCTAACATACCAATTGTGCTATAATATCATTTGTAGTTACATGTATCAAACTATTCGCATATGAATTTTATATCTGATGAATCTACAATATAAGTGATTTGCAGTATTGTTAACAATAATATTAATGATTAAAATCTTTAGACAAAGTAACATAAAATTGGCCACTTTTTAAAGATAGAGCTATTCGAGGAATAAAACCTTTGTTCTAATTAAATAAAATTGCAAAGTTCTACATCTAGATTACAAACCTTTCTTAGGATGCTTGAAATCTTTTTTGACAAACCTGAAAAAAAAAAATTAAAATAAAATAAATAAATAATTAAATAAAAATCAAGAAGAAAATTAAACAGAGTTAAAAAAACAAAGTACCATATAGATTGCAAAATTGTATGTAAATTTAATAGTCTATGATTTGAATTTACTACGACAACTTACATATATATTGGACAACAAAATAATTAAATTGGATCAAACCATTAACATATGAATTAGATCAAATATAAGGAAATTACCCCCTCAAAAAAAGAAAAACATAAGGAAATTAGCTTAAACAAAAGGCAACAAATACATAAAACGTATTTAATTGATTATAATAAAAAATTAGAGTAAAAAATACATACCTACATGATTGTAGGTAGAAAAATGGAAGCCTAAATAAAATAAAATAAAAACTGTACAATAAGTTGGAGAATGAAAAACTACACCAACTAACGGTGTATATACATACATACTCCACCTAGAAAAGGAGTCCAAGTAAAAATCAAATACTCTAAAGTCCTTGAAGTTACCTAATCAAGAAGTTTAGGTTAATTATATATGTAAAGGTGTGGTTTTGATTCTTAAGCCCAAATGATGAATGGGTTAAGGCCCAAAGAGCCCCACACAATGAATTTGTAGAGAGTGGGCTTAAAAAGCTAGGCCTCCTCTTAGATAATCTTAGCCCTCCATTTGTTGGGCTTAAAAAGCCCCTCGTAGATTGGGGCAGTCAAGACAGCACTGTTCAGAGGTCTTAGGCCTCCTTGTAGAGAGTGGGCTTAAAAAGCTAGGACTCCTTATATGACTCCTTATATGACTCCTTTTAGATGATCTTAGCCCTCCATTTGTTGATCGTCCAGACCCCTACTTAAGTGCTTGTCCCATCAAACTCCTTCTCAAGCCCTTTGTAAGTTGGGGCAGCCAAGA
Source organism: Quercus tomentella (assembly GCA_028535165.1). NCBI lineage: Eukaryota > Viridiplantae > Streptophyta > Magnoliopsida > Fagales > Fagaceae > Quercus > Quercus tomentella. The sequence goes on along the minus strand of JAPQVY010000111.1, from coordinate 17,796,393 downwards.
CAGCACTGTTCAGAGGTCTTCTCCACATAAATGCAGTTAGGAGGTTTGGTGGGATGCATTAAATGTGGTGGCAGTCACCATCCCTTCAGTCATGTCAAGGCTAACCCCTTTCCCGAAACTCTTTCTCTACGGTTTGACCTCTTCTGGTAATGTGCCACTGACGTGGCCTTCTGTCTGAGCGTGTGGCCTCCTCGACACGATAATGGACTCCTCGGCCATGGATATGACACGTGGCACAGGTACCTTATTTAAATTCTTGTGCCCCACAATATATTAGTTTTTTTTTTAAAATACTTTATCCCAAAAAAATAGTTAACGTTATTAGCTAGATTGATATTAGATTTTTTTTTTTTTGGTTTACGCATTAAAGTTAATACAAAAAAAAAAAAAAAAAAAAAACTCTTACAAGAAGCAATATGTTTTTTTTTAGAGATACACTTACTTTATGATAAAAATGAATTAGAGATAAGAATGAATTAGAGTCCTGATTTTTTGAATTTGAGATATGAATGAATTAGAGTCCTAATTAATCTAATATTAATCTGCAATTTTTTATTTCTTATTTTTTTTAGAGATACACTTACTTTATGATAACAATGAATTAGAGATGAGAATGAATTAGAGTCCTGATTAATCTAATATTAATTTACCTACAATTTTACATGAAGCAGTTTTTATTTTACGCTAAATATATAATATTTTTTTGATTAATCTAATATTAATCTATACCTACAATATTACATGAAGCAGACGTGAAGCGGTTTTTTATTTCTTAATTTTTTTTAAAAGAGATAAACTACTTAATGATTAAAATGAATTAGAGTCCTGGTAGTATACTATTCATTTTTAGTTCTTTAAAAATCTAAAAATTTAATAAAATTTCTGCAATTTGATGAATACTTTTTTGATTAATCTAATATTAATCTATACCTACAATCTTACATGAAGCAAATGTGAAGCAGTTTTTTATTTCTTTATTTTTTTTTTAAAGAGATAAACTACTTAATGATAAAAATGAATTAGAGTCCTGGTAGTATACTATTCCTTTTTAGTTCCTTAAAAATCTAAAAATTTAATAAAATTTCTACAATTTGGTGAAACCATGTGGCGTAACCACGACGTCTAAGCCCAACTTTTATTATATACTAGTTAAAGGCCCGTGCGTTACACGGTTTTATCATAAACTTATAGAATATACATTTTATTTGATAAACAATAATCTCTCAAATAATTATTATAATAAAAAATGGAAAAAAAATTGGTATAATAATTATCAAATATAAAATGATAACACCTAATAAAATTATTATTTTGTAACCTACCAATTGTGCTCTAATGAGAATTTTGTATCTTTGGGAGATTGTTGAATACTTCTTTGTACACTATATCCTTGTTCTTGTTTGTCATTGTTCTTTATTATAAAATTTTACGATTGATAAAAAATCATGTCAAACCATATTTAATGATTGATAAAAAAATAAAAATAAAAACTAAATGGACAGATTGACTTCTTTTATAGATCAAAGTGTACAACTCTAATAGTTAGCCAAATCTATTTCAATCAGGAAAAAAAAAATCAAATTGTTATGAACAATTTATAATCAATTTTTTATCAAACACATGCTTAATTGTAAGCTAAAAAGAAGAATTTTCTCTAAATCAAAATTGAGAGGATGAAAGAAACATATCACCATTAGAACCCATGTCATAAAACAAAAAATAATTTAAAAAATCATGACGAAGCATATTTAATGATTAATTCTCAAACCATAATCATATAAATTGTATAAATTATAAGCAAATTAGGTTAAACAAAAAACAAAAAAATACACAAAACCTATTCAATTTAATGAAAAAAAATTAGAGCAAACAAATACATACCTAAAAGGTTGTAGGTAGAAGAAGAGAAGTATAAAGAAAAAGAACCGTATAGTACATATTCATTATAAATTATTTAGTATATATACACTCCACATTGAAGAAATTGATATGAATAAAAAGTCTAATGTTAGTCTAATTTGTGGGAGTGTAAAGCTGAAGTCTAAATCTTAAAAAAAGCGGCAAGAGGAAATTCAAAGAATTTAGTGTTTTATTTAATACTAAGAGTAGTTGCTGTTTTTTTTTTACATGTACTTCCTTGCTGATTTTTTAAAGTGTACTGTGGGGGTTATAAATGGGAAAGCCCAGACCAATGTATATGTTGGGCCAGGGGCCCAACCCAAGGAAGAACTCCTCCTCGGACAAGCCAGGCTGAGGAGAAAGGGGACGGTCAGCCATCTGAAGGTGACGCATCAGACCACTTCACGAAAGAGGATAAGTATTAAGAAAGAAAATGACAAAGAGAGGCATGGAAATATCTAAGAGAAAGCTACTGCCAATGCATTAAGTATTTTGCAACTAACTGAACCCTGCTTTCCAGCCTTTACAACCACTCCCAACAACTTTTGGGAGGGGCTGATGGGACAAGTATCAGCATCATAAATCTAAATCTACATGTGGGCGGTGGAGATGGGAGGAGGAGAGTATAAAATAGAGGAGAAAGCGAAAACAAGGGGGGCCCGGACTGGTAACAAAGGAGGAAAAACAACATATTAAGAATCAATCTCCTCCTCGGATAAGATCCGATGACGACCCTCCTTAGTAAACAGATGTTATCTTTCTTTCTTTATCATTTGGACATGTTGGTCGCTCGTCTGACTCGCTAAGGCCCAAGTTTCCAACCCATTTCTCTACAAATTCATTGTATCGGGCTTATTGGACCAAGGCTCCATACATTTTGGGCTTGGGCCCCAAATTTTGACCTTACAATTGGCGTCGTCTGTGGGAAACACGGTGTTTTAGCGAGTTGAACGCACAACATACCGAGGCAATGCAACGATGTATCGACCATTAGTGGAAGAGACCATTTTGGCCGTGGTACATGCTACGCGGAGAATTGCTCCATGCGGAACAATATTGGGGGCTTTCAACATTAAATATGCACCCTATGCCTCCGTCAAGGGCCAGTTTCTCACGGACCTAGTGGCCAAGACTGCTAAACCCTTGCCAGATGAAATGACAAAAGCACAGGATGTATATGGAAATTAGTTAGTACGGTCTCACGGCATGGAATCCTTTGCCCAGAATAGTGCGTATTGATGGCACTACGAATCAAAGACAATCCGAAATGGGGCTGACTAAGACCTCACTATGAAATGCTTAAACAGAACCTAACGCATGCCTGAGTCCTCGGACCAGATGCTTGAGGGAAATTAACACTATGACATATCTATGAAGTGTTTAAACAGAACCTAACGCATGCCTGAGTCCTCGGACCAGATGCTTAAACAAAACCTAACACATGCCTGAGTCCTCGGACTAGATGCTTGGGGGAAATTAACACTATGACATATCTATGAAGTGCTTAAATAGAACCTAACGCATGCCTGAGTCCTCGGACCAGATGCTTGGGGGAAATTAACACTATGACATATCTATGAAGTGCTTAAACAGAACCTAATGCATGCCTGAGTCCTCGGACTAGATACTTGGGAGAAATTAATACTATGACATATCTATGAAGTGCTTAAACAGAACCTGAATCCTAGATGGCTCCTCGGATCACAGATTTAGGGAAAACTAACTACACTGTCATCCTTTCATTTATTTAGACAGAACCTAACGCATGCCTGAGTCCTCGGACCAGATGCTTAGGGGAATTGACACTATAACACCATCATAAACGTCAAACAGAACCCTAGTACACGATGGTCCCCTCGGATCACTTACTTCAAATTCTGCACTCTTTAATGGTTGCACTATTCGAAGTATAGAGCATATGGTTATTTTCCTGATTAATCCTACATAGTTAACTTATTCAAAGTTAGCAGTCGGGTACCACTATCAATTTTTATTAAGGTAGGGTGACAACTTTTCATTACAATCAACAGCATCAACTCTAAGCCCTATTTGAAAGAAAAATACCAACACACCCATTCATGAAACGATTATTGCAAAAAGGGAAGACTCATAAAGTGAAAATGCAGTTCTCATTTATTAAATAAAGGGAAAGTACATCATATACAAAATGGCTTAGGCAAGCCTGTTTCAAAAGCTAACTATAAAAAAAAAAAAAAAAGCTCATAGGAATGGTAGGTCCACAATCTTGTTCTAGCAGCAATCGAGCCAGTATGGATGGTACCGGCGATGAGCAAGCATGGATGGTATCAGCGATGAGAAAACATGGATGGTACCGACAATGAGAAAGAAGAGGAAGCGTAGATGGTACCGGCGATGAGAAAGAAGAAGAGGTGGGAACGCTTGATGGACCCTTCTCCTCCTAGTTACAGGATGTTCTGCTATCAAGGCTGAGAAATGGGTGGGACTCAAACCTTGTCACACCAAAAATCTAATGCGATCTACACCTACTTCGGGTCTTGACTGAAAGAGGAGTGATCTCCTTCTTGCTCGGTTGAGAGGAAGGAACGCCTTTGGCCTCTGCTTCCCTTGCCTTAACTGCGTTATTCTGGATCTTGGCGGCATCCTTGATTTCCGAGAAGGGCTTGTTTTCCTTGCCCTTACCTTTATCGTTAGCCACCTCATTCCCTAGACTTTCATCACCATCATGGCGGGGTCCCTGGAAATGCCTAAAGGAATAAGAACTTGAGGTTCCTGCAGAACTCAAGGATCTGTGAATGAGAAAGAATGATTCCCCCAAAAATGTCTTATATAGGAGGCAAAATCTGGTAGAAATTAATTCGCCCAAGTTTCAAAGAGAAAGTTATGGGTGAAAATAAATCCCGCATAATTTCCAAAGAAGTTTTTAAACCGTTGGATCTGCGTCACTTCGTAAGGACCTTAATGAAGGCGCACCTCGTGTATCGAAACATCAGGAATGTGACCTGGGTAAATTAAGAAATAACCTTGTTGTCAGAAATGGGGTAAAATGGGAGCGAAGGAGTTTTTATCACATCGAGATCCTCTTTTCCTCCCAGGAAGAAGAAAAGAAGAATCCCGAGGGGCTATTGTGGGGATGATAAACGGGAAAGCCCAGACCAATGTATATGTTGGGCCAGGGGCCCAACCCAAGGAAGAACTCCTCCTCGGACAGGCCAGGCCAAGGAGAAAGGGGACGGTCAGCCATCTGAAGGTGACGCATCGGACCACTCCACGAAAGAGGATAAGTATTAAGAAAGAAAAGGACAAAGAGAGGCATGGAAATATCTAAGAGAAAGCTGCTACCAATGCATTAAGTGTTCTGCAACTAACTGAAACCTGCTTTCCAGCCTTTACAACCACTCCCAATGACTTTAGGGAGGGGCTGATAGGACAAGTATCAGCACCATAAATCTAAATCTACACGTGGGTGGTGGAGATGGGAGGAAGAGAGTATAAAATAGAAGAGAGAGCAAAAACAAGGGGGCCCGGACTGGTAACAAAGGAGGAAAAACAACATATTAAGAATCAATCTCCTCCTCGGATAAGATCCGAGGACGACCCTCCCTAGTAAACTGATGTTATCTTTCTTTCTTTATCATTTGGACATGTTGGTCGCTCGTCTGACTCGCTAAGGCCCAAGTTTCCAACCCATTTCTCTACAAATTCATTGTATCGGGCTCATTAGACCAAGATTTCATACATTTTGGGCTTGGGCCCCAAATTGTGACCTTACATGTACAACATTGCTTTTTTTTTTTTTTACGTGTAGTAATATAATTTAAATTAAAAAATAAGGATAAGTTGAAGATTTTGGATTGTAATCAAATTGATATTATTTACCAACTTATAAATTATAATAAGAAAATTATTAGATGAAGAATTTGGATTGTAATCAAATTATCAACTTAGAAATTATAGGAGAAGAAGATAAGAACAAAAAAAATGTCTATTTTTTAAAAGAATTAACAAAATTTCTGCAATTTAATGGAGAGTGAGAGAATTTTCAATTGTGTGGAAATTAGATTTCTAATCATTTTAGGAATTATAAGAGAAGAAGAATTAACATAGGATGTATATTTATCCAAAATCCTCATCTAATACTTTGTTTTTACGTGTACTATGTTGTTTTTTTGTTACATGTGATAATATAATTTAAATAAAAAAAAGATTAGATGAAGAGTCTATTGATTTTAGACTTAGTTGATAACATTTTAGATAAACACAACTGATATGGTTGTAAATCAAATACTACTTATCTTTCATTACTTGATTTGTCATATTTATCCAAAAAATATGTATATATCTATTCTTAAAATCTAAAAATTTATTAAAATTTCTGCAATTTGGTGAAGCCACTTGGCGTAACCACGGCGTCTAAGCCCAACTTTTACTATATATATAATATAATGTAATATAATATGATGTTTATTAACAAGATTGTTGGAATAATGTCACGGATTTTTGCATTTTTTAGTAGGGCTGAAACATGTCTATCTATTTGAGCAACTATATCACGCAATTTTTAATTTGTAAACACATATATTTAGTATGATCAAACCACTATACTATTCTTAGTGTCTTTTTATTTTGTCTATAAAATAACTAAAGAGTACCATTTTTTTACATGGAAATTTATTTTAAATTTTTTTATACATCAATAATTGAGGGTGGGGATCTGAATTTTGTATGTTTCTATTGGTAATTGGAGTGTCAACCAGTTAAGCTAAATCTTATTGAAATATTGGAGAAAACTAATAATAAGTTGTATCGCACATTGTATGGAAACTCATATAGTAACTTAAAGAAGATGTAACTCTTATACCAGGTATAATTTTAATCCATATCTGTGCGTAATTGTGATTGTTTTTAATTATACTATATATATGCATGGGTTATATACTAGTATAGTAAAAATGTAGAGGATAGTAAAGATGTAGTGGTTTAAGGTTTTTTTCATGGACATAGGTATCTTTGTGTTATTTTCTCTCTCACTTCCTCAAGCTGTCTATTATATCCTTCAAAAAGCCAAGTTACTTGGTTATTTCAGTTACACGTATATATAATAGGCTGTATCATATTCCAAGTCTCAGTCAATTCTTTGTTCTCTTTATTCCTTGAGCGAAATTTTATGAGTTCCAAGATTTGAGAGATACTCTCCTCTTACCTTTCTCCATTCATTTCTTTTCTTTCAAAACCACCAAGAGACGCCATAATGCCAAAGGGTGGGGGCGATGATGTTAAAAAACCTAAAATCAAGAGAGACATTTTGAAGATAAAGAAATGCCTGATCTACAATGAGGTACTTGACAAGAAAGAATTAAAGGCATGGGTGTACCACACGTGTGGTGGTTAACTGCTATAACGTTGTAGCCGCCGACAGAGCTTGCTGAAGGCACAGATGCCAGGTGGATGATTCTGCCATTGAACTCCACAGCGGTGAGCAAAATAGGGAACAGGGTTTGTATAGATAACAGAGAGGCATTGAGAGCCAAGGTTGGAGGCAAAGAGCAGCAGAGATTCTGCTATCAATGTCACGTGTAACCTCTTTATGTCATTATGTCATTTGGTCTTTTCCTTAAAGTCCTGAAAACTTAAAGATTCAACACTTTGCCTTCTCTTTACTTTCCTATACGTGCATTTTGCCATTTTTAATCCATTTATGTCATCTGGTCTAATGTTGCCATTTTTAATCCATTTATGTCATCTGGTCTAATGTCATTTGATAGGGTGTTTACTATTGTACACGATTAATCGGTGATAGAGTGTTTACTATTGTACACGATTAATGAGTGGGTGATAGGGTGTTTACTATTGTACACGATTAATGGGTGGGTGCAAGTGTGGGTTGAAGAAAAATTGCAAGATGCCGTTATCAGTGCAAGCTACGAAGAGGAAGCAAGCCAAATATGAGCCATCTGAAAATATATAATACTTATTTATATTTTCTTTTGATAGCCTATTGATTTTGTTATTTACATTGTGGGTTAATTTGTAAAACTTTTACTTGTACTAATTAGTATTTGTTGTTGATTTGCAAAACTTCTACTTGTACTAATTAGTATTTGTTGTCAAGCTGACATTAAAAGTAACCAAACCATTTTGTAGAAGAAGATTCTATTTATTCATTGCCAGAAGAAGAAGATTCTGCTAAGAGAACAAAGCCTAGCAATAATGCTATTCCATCGCTATAGGCTCCAGCCCATGATGCTACTGCTCCATCTATTTCAGCTCTTAGCGGCATCGAGAAGACATTAGTTGAGTTGGTGAATGAGGTGCGTTGGTGAATGAGGTGCGTGGATTAGGCAATGTGATGGATCAAGTTCAAAACACTTGGACCTCCCATGTGGTGATGTTGGAGGCTCTTCGCAATGATGTGAATTAGGTTCAAAATACTTAGACCGACCATATGGCAAAATTGAAGGATCTCACTCGATACCTGATGTAAATTCAATTTAGTTTGGAACTTTTTTTTTTTAATGCAAATTGCATTTTAGAATTTGAAATTTGTTTAAATTCATTTTGTAAGATCAGATATTTTCTCTCTAACATGTATTGCACATATGGAAAATATGGCTATAAAGCTTTTGGTATTCATATTCTTAAACACATAATCCATTCTATTTAGATCTACATTTCATATCAAATTTTTTTTGATAAATATCAAATTTCATTAAAGAGAAGATCTAACTTCCATACATTCCTTATAGAACTTTCCTTATAGAACTACTATCGGAAGAACACATATCAAAACATTAATTAATTCATTGTCTATATATATATATATATATATGGTTTTGCTAACATATGCTCTTAAGACATACATTAATAGACTATTTTAAGAAATTGTTTATGAAAAAAAAAAGGGAAAGTGATTAACATTACCAAATATATAAAAAAAAAAAAAAAAAAAAAAAATTGTTTGTGTGAAAGTATACATTTTTAACTTTCTATCTCAAAGTATTTATTGCTGAGTATTAAAGGGGGGCAAATACATTTATTTTTTTCCCAAAAAAGTAACTTTTATTTCCATTTAAATAATAAAAGCTACTAGCCAAAAGATCTTTTTCCAAGTGAATAAAGTGACTTTGCACAAGGACCTTGGAGATCTTGGTATTTTTCAGATGAAATAGAGGAAACCTGCCATTCTTGCCAAACTGTGTTGGAGAATGGCATAGGACTTTGAAGCTCCAAGGGTCCAAATGCTAATTAAAGAGTACCTTTACTCAATCTAGAATCGTGAAAAAGAAAGGAGATATAGTTGCCTGCATATCTCATATTTGGACAGTGTGCAAAGATGGAGGTATAGTTCTCAATAAATGCTTCAAATGGTCCGTTTCTAATGGAGATTCTGCTTGCCTATGGGGTGTTTTCTGGCTGTCTCTAGGCCCCTATGATGCAGGACAACCAGAACAAAATTGAAACAACAATAAAATAAAAAGATATGACCTAGGAGTTAGCACCTAAGTCTTGCTTGGAGTTAGCACCAAGCGGGGAAACCACTAGGAGTCAGCATCTAGGATAGATCTAGAGTCAGCACCAGACCAAAGAAAGGCCAAACAGCCATTTTTTTTTTCATTTATCAAAATATCAACTATCTCCATAAGGAGTACAATAGGTTACTTATAAAAGATTGCTAAACCCTAGTTCTAATTGGCTAGAAAACCCTAATTGCCTTATTACAAAAATAGCCCTGCTTCCAAATTAAAATACTAACAGCCCAATAAACTAATAGGACCTAAAACATAAAAATACAATTGACTTGCAAACATAAATAATACTAAATAATAATCTTCTTGCGTCTCCCGCATCACCCTAAGGAACCAAATTGAACCTCTCAGTCAAGGATTTTATTGTCTCTGGAATTGGGGTGTCTTTCATCTTGCCTAAAAGAGTTATACAGGAAACAAAAGGTATGCCCTTGCTTCAAGCCCGGGTCAGGAAGATAAACTAATATGGGTTTTCTCCAAAGATGGGTCCTTCATTAAAATGAGCTTACTTGCATGTAAAAGATTGAACTCTTTTGAACCTAGAGGCTTCTCCTAGCTTGTGGGTTTGGAAAACCAGTACTACACTAGAATAAATTTTTTTTCCTTTGGCATTGCTCTCATCATGGCATTCCTACCCGAGAAGTTTTAGGTTCAAAGGGGTTTTAATCTTTTAATCCCACTTGTGATCTGTGTGGAATATAAACCAAGTCTATTACTCATGTTTTGAGAGATTGTATAGTGGCCAAAAATGTTTAGGAAGCTCTAGGTATCAATGATACTAGGCATGATTTTTTTGGGCAGCCTCTTTTGAAGTGGTTGAAAAGGAATTGTGAAGATTTTGTTTCCTCAAGACATATGGCTTATTTGGCTTAACATAAATAAATATTTGTTCCAAATTGAAAAGGCTAAGAACAACATCCACTCCCACTTTATAAAGAAAGGAGCAGAGTTTTATGCAATTGTAGCAAATAGCTTTAACAAACCACCAAGAACCCAGGTGCAAGTGAAATGGAATAATCTTGTACAATAGGTTGCTTATAAGGATTGCTAAACCCTAGTTCTAATTGACGTAGGAAACCCTAATTGCCTTATTACAAAAATAACTTGGCTTCCAAATATTAAAATACTAATAGCTTAATAAACTACTAGGACCTAAAACATAAAAATACAATTGACTTGCAAACATAAATAATACTAAATAAAAATCTTCTTGTGTCTCCCGCATCACAAACCCCGTTCTCCTATGATGCAAAGTGGTCACCACTAAAATACAGGCAATGCAATTTCAGTGATGTATTTCACAATTTTGATAAATATCTCTTGACATTGTGAATCTAGTCCAATAACCAACCTCTCCAAAATTTGGGAAAGGCTTCCTACCAACCACCTCTCCTAGACCCTGCAAAAGCATTGTACACTGGTTACAACCTTGTGACCTAAGTCACACAACTATCTCTATAATGTTACGCACAGCAGATGGCATGCCAAATGCACATGCACCTTACAGCATAAATCTCTCCATCGCAACCATGTCTCCAGTAAGTTTTATTGGGCACATCACTCCCTTAATCTAATGACCAGTGAAACTTTTTCATTTTTTCCTCACAATCCATTTCATTTGCTATCTTAAAGATTCCTGTCCTCACATCATTTATATTAATGTTTGAATATAATAATTGCATTGCAAGAAATAGTAGCAGTCATAGTTTTCTTATTCTAACTAGCAAGCAAATGATATAATTGAGACCGACATTGCATTATCAGACCCATAATCCTCACAACATGATTGTGCAGTACACAACATGCTCACAATCATATGGAGTTAATTATGAGGAGGAAATATGTAGATTGATGGAAGCAATCATTTTAGTTTTTTTATCTGCTGTGTGGAGTAGCACATCAACTTATATGTTGGAACATAAATTGAGATAAAAATATGGCTGAAAAGAAATGCTAAAAACATACCCCTTGTTCCAAGACAAATTAAAATTAAAGAGGCCTGTAGAGGCCAAGCAACGGTTTTTCCCTTTCTTCAACTCTCTTCTTTGCCGCTTCCCTTGCTTTAAGGGCAGCTGCTTCTTCTTTGGATATAACCTTTGGCTTCTCATCTTGCCTCTTTCTCTTGCCAATAGCAACTGATGATGGAGCACCTTTAACGGATCTCATGGGATTTAAAGAAGCTGAAACAACAGGCCCAGGTGCTGGTCCACTTTGAACTTTAGCAGCATCTTTATTTTCTGTAACTAGTGCTGCCTCTGAAGCTGACAACGGCCTTTTCAAAGTGGGTACTTTATGTTTAGAATTTGAGGAAAACTGAGGTGTGGCATATGCTTCTTCCTGTGTCACCCACTTCCCTGTTACATTCTCTCTTCATAAATATAAATTTAACAGCATATATACTAAATAGATATTAGAGGAAAGGGGAAGGATAAAGAACTAAGTAAAGAATCCAATTGTAAGATTCCATACCTACTGCATCAGAATAGTAAAAGCCTGAGTTTGGGTCATTGTAGAAACCATTACTTTTGTTGTAATAATAGCCCGAAGTGCTGTCATACTCCCATTCTGTCATCATTCATAGCTGTATCAGTTTGAAACAGTGCCACAATCAAGAAAAGAATGATTCATCAACCACTAAAGTAATCCTGCTCGTTCAAAGAAAATGACAACTAAGGGCCTATCTGGTAAACTAAAACACAATATAGGACTGGAGGTGGAGGGGGATGGAATTTTGTTCAAGAACATATCTATTTCGCTCACTTATTTGTATAGCAACTACATTTTTTTTTTTTGGGTGATAAGTTTTGGCCCCCAAGGAGAGCTAGAGGGGATACGGGAGATTCAAACTAGTGACCTCCTCTTAATCAATGGTTCCCAACTGACTGTGCTACCCTTGGTGTTCATTACTGGTTGAATGTTCACACACCTAAACGGTGCTTATATTTGCTAAGCTACCCAAGAAGAGAGGAAATATATATGCCTACCTACGACTGAGACAACTTCAGAAAAAAGGTTGTTCTAGGCTTCTAGCTCAGCTTGTTGACATATGAACCATGCCAAAGATGGCTTGGTAGTCTAAATGAGTCAGCTCCTGCATTCATTCTTTTATTTCCATCATAGAATCTAGAGCTCCTACACTTGGCAGTGCAAATTAGATATTAAACAAACCCCAGAATCGTGAAGCTTGATAATGAATCAGCTTTATAACTCTCCCTTAAAGTATTTGCTATGGTTTACTGTCTCTTAGGTATACTCAACTATTCAGGATCCTTATCAGGATGAAACTAGTAATTATCATGCTTGGCTTGTTAACCAGTCAAACGTGTATAAAGCTTGATCTTGTCCAAACTCCAGCCACCATACTTACCTATTAGCTTCATCATGAGTTAGCTCAAGTAGTTGGGTAGTCTCTCAGAGCTTAGTTCATTTAATAGCCTAATGCCCAACTAAAAACTATGCAGGACCATACAACTTGACAGCTAATAACTAAAACCAGACCTTTTACTTAATCAGATTGGCAATGACATCTTTAGAGGCAGGGTTCTCTAAGTCAGTAAACTCCCTATCATGTTGATCAGTGTTGTTAAAAGCGCGCTTAAGCGCAAAGTGCAAAGTGCAGAGCCCTTGGGGCTTTTTCCCTCTAAAGTGAAGCGCCCTCACAAAAGCGCGCTATTTTGAGCTTTTTTATTAAGCGCAAAGCGCACTTTTTTGAGCTTTTTGTAAATTTTTTTAAAAAAAATCCTGATTTGATTTTTAGCCATTAGATCTAAATATGTTTGATATAAGCCATTGATTTAATATATAAAAACTAATAGTGTGGTGGGCTACCATACACCTAAGCCTATCTCTTTAGATATTTTTGAACTTTTAACCACAACCACACAAACAAACACTAAATCAGACTCTCATAAAGATAACACTACTTAACATTCTAGTACTTTTTAGCCTTTGCCTTCTCGGTTCTATACTTCTATTTTGATTCAACCATGTTTTGTAATCATGGCCATCAAATATAATGGTTGCATATATTTTGTAAAGCACAATAGAATTATATAAATGTCATATAAATTATATAAAATGTTTTATTGTAATTTATATGATTAATTGATCACTTGATAGTTGTATTGATCATTAATAAATTTTTTGAATTTATTAATTTTTTTTTTAAATGTGCGCTTCACATCGATCAGGCGCGCGCTTGCACTTTGCGCTTCGCGCCTAGGCTCCAGGAGGCCTTTGCGCTTAAGTGCGCTCAGCGCTTTTAACAACACTGATGTTGATGGCGTTTAATCACATCATTTTATGCCAAAACTTATTCATATATACATATATATATATAGCAGATCTCATCTCCACAATTAATCTCATTACCTTCATCTTGATCATTCAATGCTTGGGCATGAGAATCTCTAACCTCTTGAAGTTTTGCTATATCCTTCTGATAGCTACGCTTTGCTTTCTGAATGCATGCAGGACAAAAGTAAATCAATATCAGCAAGATTTGCAGCATATAAATTACCATTATAAAACAAACCACCATTGTCGAAAGAGATGTAACTATATACATATATTTTTACTATATTAATATAAGCAACTGCTGTTCTCAATACTCACTGCTTCAATTTGCTCAAGGGCACGGGCTGCTTCCTTTTTTTCCTTCTCCTTGGCAGCACCCTCTTTTCTCATAGAATCCAGCCTCTTGGAAACACTATCCTTGTGACGTTGACCAAGCTCATGATTTCTAATGCTGGAAGGATTGTTTGATATGAAGATTTTGCAGAAGTCGCACCATTTGTTGCCCTGGCTAACCCAATACTGGAAATAGAAGATAAAACAAAAAGAAATAGAAACACATATAAACAATTTCGAAATGTTAGTAGCAGCCTGGCAGTCTTCCATCGCTTAAGCTTTAATCAAATGGAAAAAAATAGATAATAAAAAGAAGCAAAAGAACCCACAAACAAAAAATAAAAACTTGAAGAAACATACAATTAGCAAATGAGAAGTAAACACAGCACTTCCCAATTAATAAATGGCAAAAAAAAAACTGTTGGGGAATATAATCATGCAAACAAATTTAAATTAGCCAAAAAAAAAAAAAAAAAACCCACATTTGAAAGCACTAAAAAAATAACCTAAAACTTAGGTACAGTAAGAGAACACTATTTATGTTTTATTGGTTTATGAAATCAGATGATTGAATTCAATTGGAGAACCTAATGAACTGTTAAGATACTGTATCTAAGTTGTACCCAAAAAAAAATAAAATTAAAGCTCCTGATAATATATTGACTCCAAATAAAATTGCTCTGTTTGGTTTCCCAATTAATGTTCTATAATTGCATTACAAGCCACACCCAGTACAATTACTACTAGGAAAAAAAAAATTTACAGCGTGCCCATGATTTTTTTAAGCCAAAATTACACTAACAACTAAAAAACTGTGAAGAATTTTTAAAATAGAACAAAAACTATACGGCCAGACTTAGAGAGAAGTTACAAGTAAACTAAAACTAATAACGGAGTTTGTAAGCAAATAGAAGAAAAATGAAAAGTGAACAATAAAGAGAAATTCGCAGTGATTTGATAAAGAGTGATTGAGCAATGAGGACGACGATACCTCAGTCATTGCTGCGAATTAGGGCTTTATCAATTCAATACTTTTGCGCACCCGAGCTGAGCTGAGCTGAGCAGAGCAGAGCAGAACTTGCAGAGAATTTAAAATTTTGTTTGGGTAAAAGTGAATGGCAGAGCCCTAATTAGTTCGTTCAATTTGAAAACTAGGTCTAAACCCTGAACTTTCTCTCTCTCTCCGACACAGAGAAAGAAAGGTCAAGCTGTATTGTTCTTGCTTTTGATTTTGATTTTAATTTTGTTTTTGTTTTATTACGACGCTAAAAACGTAAAGGTCGCTCGTGTCTAATTTAATTCATTTATCTTTATTTTTAAAATTTAAAAAATAAAGTTAAAATCATAAATAAACAAAATTCATATACTATATAATAAAAGTTAGACTTAAAAGTCGTGTTGCACCATATAACTTCACCAAATTACAAAAAATTTGTTAGATTTTTAAAAATATATATAATTTTTTTTTATTCTTATCTTATTCTCCTATAATTTTTAAATTGATAAAAATTTTAATTTGAATACAATCCAAATTTTTCATCTAATCCTTTTATTATTAATTTATCTATAATTTCTAAGTGATTTATTTAATTAGCCATAGGAGATCTACTTCATTTATGATTTATGAGTTCTAACATTCTAGGGGATTAGAATTTTGGTTTCACAGTAATTGTTCATATTAACATTAATTTTTTTTTTAAATCATAGTACACATATACAACTACTAATATCAACCTTTAATTTTAATTTTTTAATTTTTTTTTTTAAAACACCTCATGGATAGACACAAAATTATAATTGTTCTTATTGATTTTTTATATACATCTCTATCAATTTTTTTGATAAATACAAAAACTTAGTTGTTGTTATCTTTTGTCTAAGTTACATATCATTCTTCATCTAATTCTTTTTATTTTACATAACTTATATTACTACACGTCCAAAAACAGTATTTTTTAGATTTTTTTTAAAAAAAAACATAAATTATATGGTAATCTAAAAAAAAAAAAGCATAAATTATATCATATATATACGTTAAAATCAACTTAACATTATATATACGTTAAAATCAACTTAAAAATTTATGCATTATTAGTTCATATTTTTTAGATTTTCAAAAAAAAAAAATATAATATTTTGTTCTTATCTTCTTTTCCTATAATTCATACTTCTACAAATTAGACCGACATTAGACTTTTTGTTCATATCAACTTCTTCAATATAAAGTGTATACATATCAAATAATTCATAATAAATACCTACTATATGATTTTTTTCTTCTTCTATTCTTCTTTTCTTCTACCTACAACCTTACAGGTATGTATTTGTTTACACTAATTTTTTATATATATTTGTTTACTCTAATTTCTTTCATCAAATTGAATAGGTTTTGTGTATTTTTTGGCTTTTGTTTAACTCCTATTATTTATTAAGTTTAACATATTATTTTTTTCCCTTAATTGTTAATATCAACTTCTCTTTCTTTTTTATCTTTCCTTTTCAATTTATGAATTATCTAGAAATCAAATTTTGCAGTAATTTAGGTTTTTATCTTCAGTAATCAGTATCACATTTTTTTCATGTATAAATTATCAACAATTTTTTTTTTTTTCATATTTATCTTCAAGTATATCTACAACTTAAGATTAGATCATAGGGAATAAAATCAATCGGAAAAAAAAAATTAATTATAAATATTTTTGCTTCGCCTCCCTCAAACTCCTTATTTGGACCATGCTCTCTTCGTCATAGGTTATATTTTTTGTATTCTTAGTTTTTGTGTGTATATGTTTAGTTGGATGGTTTTGTTCTATAATGGGTTTTATTGATTTGTTTTCAAGGTGTATTTGCAGCATGAGCATCCTAATCCAATGGAAGCTATAGTGGAAGCCATGGGACCAGTGGCTTCTCTCACTTTTTTTATTATTATTTTTTTTTATTGAGAATATTTTTCACATTAAATTTCTATCGGTTATACGTTCTACCTCTTCTTTTGATAAACAAACTATATGTTCTACCTTTAATCATGTTATGATATTCACTTTAATTAAAATTATTTTTATGTTACAGATTATTCTAAAGCTTTGAAGCTCACGTTATGAAATTTCAAGATCTTAAAGCTTTACCCTTCAACATGTTATCCTGAGTGCAAAGTCCACACAAATGCTATTATATGATTATATCTATTTCATTGAAGATTATATCTATTCTATTGAAACTTCAAGTGACTCCAGGTTTGGATGCTACTTTTTTTTTTCTTTTTTTCTTTTTTTTTTATTACATGTGGATCTCATATTTATGCCACATATTTTGATTATTCTTTTTTTTTTTTTTCATTTATTTAGTTGATCATTTGTTTTATTGATATTCATAAATATTTAATTTTGTAAATTATTTATAAAAGGGTTGTACGAAACCAAACATGCATAAAGGCTTTTCCCCATTTTTATGGAGTCAAAAATGTTGCCGATACGGCAACACCCATTTGGCATGGCGATGATTTCTTAGAATTATATATGTTAGTAGGATTGTAGAGAATGGAAGACAGAATTTAAGGTGAAAAAAACTTCTATATAAACATTAAAATTTTGTTAGATTGGAAAAATAACACTTTAATTATTAGGAATCTAAATTATATATTGGTATTAATAATGTTTGATATTTTATAGTAATTTTTGTGGAATGTAGATGATTTTTTTTTTTTTTTTTTTACTAAAGCATGTGAAGATCTCATATTTAGTCATCTCAAGCAACTTCACTTCACACATAAGGTTATCACTTACTCCTTCTTTGCTTACATGATGGGTTAAGAAAATAATGCTCATAAGCCTCTAATGATGTGTTCTATCTCCTCGAAATGCTTATTTCTTTTTTCAATTTTTTCACTTCAAAATAAAGTATTTTGGTCATAGATGCCATTGACATAGTTCATTTTAAGTAATTATTCAATACTCTTGACATACAATTATAATACTAGGTCACACTACTATATGCATAAAAATAGTTTACACTCTCATTAATTATTAAAATAATTATCGTAAATCAAACTTTTTTACCAAGAATTTACTATAAATAAATATATATTTCCTAAATTATAAAAAATTTAAAATTTTACTTCACTTAAAATTAGATTAGTAAGAGTTTCAAAAAAAAAAAATATATTATATATCATTATTTTATGTTTTAATATGTAGAATTTATATATTATAGACCATGTTTATACAAAGTGACTTAATATATGTTTATATGTATTATATGTCGTAATATTAATGGGTTTTATCATGTGGCTTACTAATTATTAATATAGTTTTAATTTTTTACATATATCTTTTTAATTATGTCGTGCATTGCACGGGCATAATACTAGTTAAAAAATATTTTAGAGGGTAAAAAGTAATAGTAGATAGATACAAAGTTTCTATCCAATGTTTATCACCAAATAAATAAATAAATAATTCCCACTAGGGATGGCAATGGGGCGGGGCGGGGCCGAAGGATGGGATCTTCGCCCCCGCCCCGTATGGATTTTTCTTGCCCCATCCCTGCCCCGCATGACGGGGAAAATTTCTTACCCCATCCCCGCCCCTTAAGGCCCCGCGAAGACCTGCGAAGCCCCGCCCTACACCGTAAAACTTTATTTCTTGTTAATTTTCCCTACAACTATTACCATTTTTTCAAATAAAATGACATGTTTCAATAATAAAAATATACTTAAAATTATAAATAAATTTATCCTATCAAATCAAACTAATTTTTAGCAAATACTAAATAATATTATCTAAATGTTTAACAAAATAATATCACAACAAAAATCTCATAGTATGACACAATAAAATAATCCAAACTCCTAATACATA
Source organism: Quercus tomentella (assembly GCA_028535165.1). Taxonomy (NCBI): domain Eukaryota; kingdom Viridiplantae; phylum Streptophyta; class Magnoliopsida; order Fagales; family Fagaceae; genus Quercus; species Quercus tomentella. Next base: position 17,777,504 of record JAPQVY010000111.1, on the reverse strand, counting down.
ACAAAATAAAAATTGCCTAGTTCTTCAAAAAGAATCTCCAGTTCTTCAAAAAGAATCTCCACTTAAATAAAATAAGATGATGATATTTTTGTTTAAATAGTAGGGTTTTAGGGTATAAAAAATTACCTTTTAACCCTTATTAATGCGGGGTGGGGCGGGAATGGGGTGGGGATGGGGCGGGGTGGGTCTAAAATGTGTAAACCTATCCCCGCCCCGCCCCGTGGTGTGGGTCTAAAATCTCGCCCCATCCCCGCCTCACCACCTTTGCGGGGCGGGGAAAACCAGCACGGGGCGAAGCGGGGAGGGGCGGGTCAAGCGGGGCGGGGCAAAATTGCCATCCCTAATTCCCACTAACCCTTGGCCTTGTACACAACCAAAACTACTCATTTTTTTTTTTTATATAAAAAAAAAAAAAAAAAAAAAAAAAAAAAAAAAAAACAAAACTACCCATGTTTCTATAATTAAAAAAAAAAAATACCCACGTTATTATAAAAATAAAAAAATAAAACAAAAATACACTTTGGTCTAATTCTCATTTTGGTCCCTAATTTTTTGAAACATCTATTTTAATTCTTAAAACTTTGAAAATCGTTGCCATTTTGGTCCATATTGTCATCTCACTAACAGAAATTATCTTAGGATCCGTTTGGTTGGGAGGATGAAAAAGTGGGAGGATAGAAAAGATTTTAATTTCCCTCATTTATATTTGGTTGGGAGGGTGGAAAAATGGAGGGATGAAAAAAATTTTTGTTTGGTTGAAAATAAAGTTTGTATAAATTTACCATCATGTCCCTATTAAATAAAACAAAAAGTAACACATTATATTTTTAAAAAATTGTGTATAGACTTTAGTTTTTTTAAAAAAAAGCATAAGAAATTAACCCAAAATTGTTTTCTAAAAAAAAAAAAAGAACAAAAACAAAAACCAACCAAAATTAATGAGAAAATAAACATATGAGCACCAAAAAAAAAAAAAAAAAAAAAAAAAAGAAGAAGAAGAAGAAAGCTACATGTACGAGATATGGCCTCGGGCCCAATGGGCCTCAGCTATTACACGTGATATGGCCTTGGGCCCAATGGGCCTTGGCCCGAACATTCTCAAGAATTAGAAATGGGCCCAAACCTCATAGTGAGTCCATACTTGTCTTGTCTACATGATTGATAAGCCCGTATACGACCGTCAATTGTCTGTTCAGGATTGCGCGTGCCTGGAATAACGTACCTCCCTTATGGCTCGGTATTGCCTTAGGGAGTATCGCTGCCAGGCGACCTATTGGAGGCAGAACTCAGTTCCAAAGCCACTACCACCATTTCAAACGAGATAGATTCTATGTCAGGAATAATCACATCGGACCCCACCCACACGAGTGAGATCAGAATGTAATCATGAAACCCCCACAAACCTCAAGCTATAAGTAGGAAAATCGTGCAAGGAAAGGGGGTTGGAAACTCTGGGAAGAAAGGGAAGAAGAGAGAGAGAGAAATAGGGAAAGTGATTTAGGAAAGCTAAGGAAGAGAGCAACACAGATAAGAAAACAAGGGTATTTACAAGGGTTCAGGGAAGTAAAAGTGTCTCTTGGAATGGAACTACCCTTAGTAGGAAACACTAGGCCCACTCAATAAATAAATTGTGAGCCCAATTCTGGGTCCGGTCATTGAGCCAGAGTTTGGGTACCCATAATTGGCGCCGTTTGTAGGAATCTCCTACATAGCTGTGGTTCTACCGAGACTCATGTGGGAAAAAATGTTTGAAGGTCAATCAAAGAGTTACGCTGAAAGTGGTTCCAGGAGATCTTCTCGGGGATCCACTTGGCGGGAAAGAAGGCAAAAGAGGCATGTAGATATGGAGCATGAGCAGGAGGAAGAGCAGTCCGACCTTGGAGAAGGGTCGTATCAAACACACCGGACAATATCAGGCGCATCGAGGCATGAGCGCTTTGACGGGAGGGATGAGGAACTTGAACGTTTGTGTAGGTTGGTAAGGGATTTGGAGTTGGAAGTAAGAGGTAGGCATCGGAGAAGAGATCACGAGGAGCGTGAAGAGGGGTCAGCTAGTGTGGAGGGTCGCTATGGAGAGGCGTCCCATTGATCTGGTTCCCACCGAAACCGGGATCGGTCACGGGAGTACGCAGACCGGGACTCAATTTCCCCAGAAGAGCGACAGCCCCGGAATGTCGCTATGGATGCTATGAGCCGAGCGTTACGCAAAGCTGCTCAGTCGCCGTACTCGAGGGATATTGAACGGGCTCCTATGCCGAGCAGATTTAAGCGGCCTCCATTTAACTCTTATAATGGGAAAATGGATCCAGTGGAGCATGTAAGCCACTACATCCAAATGATGTCTTTGCACACTCATAACGATGTGCTAATGTGTAAGGTATTTCCTTCGAGTCTCGGATCCACTGCTTTAAGGTGGTTCAATGGATTGAGGAAAGGCTCGATTCATAGCTTTGCCGAGCTAATCCAAGAGTTCGGTGTCCGGTTTATGACTTACAGCCGGGTGTTGCAACCGGTGGACGTGCTTCTATCTATGAAAATGGGGACCGGGGAAACTCTTCATAGCTACACTAGCTGGTACTGGGAGCTGTACAACGAGATCGGCGGGGGTAATGAAAAAATTGCAGCAAGTACTTTTCAATTGGGATTGCCTGAGGACTCCGAATTACGAGACTCATTGACAAGGAGGCCTCTCGAGGATATGAGGCAGTTGATGAGGCATATCGAGGAGTATAAAAGATTGGAAGATGACCGATAGTAGAATAAAGGCAAGGCTCTGATCACAAGTCATCCTCGGCAAGGGAGTTTTTAGTCAAGGCCCCGAAAGGATTTGAGGATTCAGGAACTGAGCGCTCAGGTGAGGGAAGTGAACATGACATTCAAGTAGCTGGTGCACAGGATCTTAGATCAAATCAAGAATGAGCCATACTTTCGATGGCTAAACAAGATGGGGGGTGACCCGTCAAGGAGAAATCAAAACCTATATTGTACTTACCATAGAGATAAGGGGCATACCACTAAACAATGCAATGTGTTAAAAGATCATTTAGAGCAGCTGGTAAAGGCGGGGTATCTGAAAGAGTTTGTGTTGGACTCGAGAAATCAAGAAGCCGGGCAGGGAACTCGACCTCGGGGGAATCCTCTCCCACCCTCATTGGGAGTGATATAAGTCATCCACGCAGCTTCAAGGGGTACCACAGTATCCAAGAGGAGAGGGGTACTGGATGTGGTTCCGACAAAAGGTTGCCCGGACAAGCGACCCTCTGAAAAGAAGTTGAAGTACACTTGGGAGCACATTGCCTTCAACGATGACGATCTAGAAGGAAAGATTCAGCCGCACGACGATGCTTTGGTGGTCACAGCTCGAATAAATGGTTTTATAATGAATAGGGTACTAATAGATCAGGGGAGTAGAGCTGAAGTGATGTACCCCGACCTGTTCAGGGGACTTGGCCTGAAGAATGAGGATCTCTCTAAGTACGACACCCCCTTAATGGGGTTTGATGGCCGATGATGATCCTAGAGGGGTAGATTTCACTTCCCGTAAATATGGAAGTGAAGGAAGTAATGGTGACATTTATAGTGGTCGCTTCATTTTCTCCATACACGGCGATCCTTGGAAGGCTATGGATTCATGCAATGGGGGCAGTCCCGTCTACTCTTCATGTGAAGGTCAAATTTCACACTGAGCAAGATATTACTATAGTAAGGGGAAACCAGCAAGTGGCCAGACAGTTTTTGGTGGCCGCCGTTAACAGGGAGATCAAGCAAAGGGAGCCGGCCAAGGAAGTACCCTTATAGCAATTACAGGAATCTCAGGAGGGAATGGGGACTAGTTGTGCCGAGGGCTTAATAAGAGTAAGGATACTGCCGAACGATAATAGGAATTTCCAGATAGGGGAAAGTATGGAGGACTTTGATAGGGTCGAGATACTGCTATTTCTTGTACATGTTTGCTTAGAGCCTGTACGAGGTGCCCGGGGTAGACCCCGAGTTCATAGTTCATAGTTCATAAGCTTAACGTGGACCCATCATTCCCTCCTAAGAAGTAAAAGCCAAGGAGATCGACTAAGGAGCGCGTTGAAGCCGTCAAGCAAGAGGTCAAGAGGTTGAAGGAGGCAGGGGTAATAAAGGAAGTTTTCTTTTCGGAGTGGCTAGCGAATACCATGGTGGTAAAAAATAAGAACGGAAAATGGAGGATTTGTGTTGATTTTACTGATTTAAATCGGGCATGCCTAAAAGATCTATTCCCTATGCCGAAGATCGATCAATTGGTAGATGCCATGTACGGGCACCCAAGGATGAGCTTTCTAGACGCTTTTCAGGATTATCATCAAATTGCCCTATCGCCAAGGATCAGGAGAAAACAGCATTTATATCCCCCAATGCTAATTACCATTATACCGTAATGCCATCTGGGTTAAAGAATGCTGGAACTACTTATTAGCAGATGATGACAAGGATGTTCAGAGATAAGATTGGGTGTACGGTGGAGGTGTATATTGACGATATGGTAGTTAAAAGCAAATAGGAGGCGCAGCATATTGATGATCTTAAAGAGGTGTTTGAAGTGCTCCGGCGGCATAAGCTGCGCCTTAATGCTGACAAGTGTGCTTTTAAGGTGGAAGCTGGCAAGTTTCTAGGATATCTGATCACCAGCCAAGGAACAGAAATCAACCCCAATCAGATTGAAGCCGTAGAGCACCTCAAGCCGCCGAGCAATCCAAAGGAGGTCCAAGTGTTGACCAGTATGCTAGCTGCCCTTAACAGGTTTATTTCTAAGTTTGTTAATCGGTGCCGTCCATTCTACCAGCTTTTGAAGAAGTGGAAGGGATTCCAGTGGAACGAAGAGTGTGAAAAGGCTTTTAGGATTTGAAGAAGTATTTGGTACAAGTGCCTATGTTGACAGCCCCAGAACCTGGGAAAGATTTATTCATGTATCTTTCAGTATCCGAGCATGCCATAAGTGTCATGCTGCTGAGGGATCAAGGAGTGCAACAACCAATATATTATGTCAGCAAAACCTTGGTCGATGCCGAGACGAGGTACTTGCCTCTAGAGAAGTTGGTATTAGCACTAGTGCATGCTACAAGGAAGTTGCCCCATTATTTCCAAGCTCATACCGTCTATGTATTAACCAAATATCCTTTGCAATCATTGTTGAAGAGATTCGACTTCACGGGCAGGATAGCTAAGTGGGGAACTCGGCTAGGCTCCTTTGACATTAGGTACAGAGCAAGAAGTTCGGTGAAGAGTCAGGTTCTTGCCGATTTTGTTCCAGAGTTTTCCCTGAGGAGTGAGGTGGAAGTGGCTTGTCACGTGGAGGTTCACCCGTGGAAGGTATTTGTGGACGGTGCATCTAGCGCAATGGGAGCTAGGGCTAGAATTGTCATCATTACTCTTAGGGATGGCAATTTTGCCCCGCCCCGCCTGACCCGCCCCTCCCCACTTCGCCCCATGCGGGTTTTCCCCGCCCCGCAAAGGTAGTGGGGTGGGAATGGGGCGAGATTTTAGACCCGCACCGCGGGGCGGGGCGGGGATGGGTTTACACTTTTTAAACCCACCCTTCCCCGCCCCGCATTAATAAGGGTTAAAAGGTAATTTTTTATACCCTAAAACCCTACTATTTAAACAAAAATATCATCATCTTATTTTATTTAAGTGGAGATTTTTTTGAAGAACTAGGCAATTTTTATTTTGTTATGTATTAGAAGTTTGGATTATTTTATTGTGTCATACTATGAGATTTTTGTTGTGATATTATCTTGTTAAACATTTAGATAATATTATTTAGTATTTGCTAAAAATTAGTTTGATTTGATAGGATAAATTTATTTATAATTTCAAGTATATTTTTATTATTGAAACATGTCATTTTATTTGAAAAAATGGTAATAGTTGTAGGGAAAATTAACAAGAAATAAAGTTTTACGGTGTAGGGCGGGGCTTCGCGGGTCTTCGTGGGGCCTTAAGGGGTGGGGATGGGGCAAGAAAAATCCATGCGAGGCGGGGGCGAAGATCTCATCCTTCGGCCCCGTCCCGCCCCATTGCCATCCCTAATTACTCTGGAAGGGATAAGATTGGAACATTCTTTCAAGTTGGGTTTTAGGGCTTCCAACAATGAAGCTGAGTATGAAGCCTTGCTTGCCGGATTGAAAGCTGTTTGGGATTTGGGTGCTCAGGAAGTTAAGATTTATTCGGATTCCCAGTTGGTGGTTAATCAGGTGCAGGGTAGTTTTGAAGCTAAGGATCCCCGAATGATGGAGTACTTGAGGGTGGTAAAGCAGGTTATGAACCAGTTTTTGAAGGCAAAGGTGGTTCAAGTGGCTAGGGGGCAGAATCGACATGCGGACTCTCTAGCCACTTTAGCATCATCACTGACCGAGGAGGTACCTCGGTTAATCAAAGTGGAGCTGATGGTGGAACCAAGTATTAACGCAAGGGTAGGTGTTTCAGTGGTAGCAATATCCGAGCCGTGTTGGATGGACCCAATCATTGACTTTTTGGCTGAGGATCGAGTGCCGGATGATGAAAAAGAAGCTGGCCAGGTGCACAGGGTAGCTGCTCGGTATTGGTTGTCAGCGGACCGTAAGCTGTACCAGAGGTCTTTTAGGGGGCAATATCTTCTATGCTTGCACCCCGACAAAGTTAACAAGCTCTTGATCGAACTCCATGAGGGGGTGTGCGGCAGTTATGTTGGAGGGCGCTTATTAGCATACCAAGCAATGTCTAAGGGATTTTGGTGGCCACGGATGCAGAAGGATGTCGTCGAATACGTGCGGAAGTGCGAACAGTGTCAAAAGCACACCCCGTTAATCCATCAGCCAGCAGGAAGTTTGAATCCTGTCAGTAGCCTATGGCCTTTTGCACAGTGGGGGCTGGACATTGTCGATCCATTCCCCCGGGTTATGGGCAATCGCAGGTTTGTTTTGGTGGCCGTGGACTAGGGGTGTGCGCATTTCGGTCGGCTCGGTTTTTTCTCAATTTTGTTACTGAACCGATAGGGATCGGTTTTCTCATAATTAAAACCGATGCATACCGCTTAGGGTTGATTTTCCGACCTATAGCGTTGCGGTTTTTTGCGATCGGTTTAATCGGTTTGGTCGGTTTTTTGTGCTTGTTCTTTTTATACTTTGGCTAGCACTTGAACCAATCTACAAGACCAGTCAAAGAAGTAAAGATAAAGAGCCAAACACCTTTTATAAATCCTAATTCCAATTTGTTTGTACTTCATAATTTTTTTTAACTTATAAAAAATAAATAAAAAATTATTGAAGAGTGAGAGAACTCTCTCAATCTCAGTCTCCCCTCCCTAACAATCAAAATACAGAAAAAAAAAAAATGTTAGCAGACTTAAAATTATAATTGATTTGATTAACAATTAAAGTGTTAATTTTGGTGGGTTTCTTCTCTACTTAAAGGCTACTACTAAATGTATGGAATGACTAGACAAACTTCATTACTCAATTATATTTTATCTCAACTCCATCTCAGCCATTACTAATACAACTCCAAAAATATTCTAGCTTTGAGAGTGAAAGAAAGATAAAACCAGCCCTTATTAAAGAACTAAGTTTCATATGTTCAAACTTTGTTGTGTCACAAACAAAGAGAGAGAGAGAGAGAGAGAGAGAGAGAGAGAGAGAGAGAGAGAGAGAGAGAGAGGGGGGGGGAGTGAGTTACCAGCGGACTAGGCGGTAGCTGGCCTGGTTGTGACTCGTGAATGGTGAGCCTGCCAAGCTGCAAAAGGCAACTTAGTGACTCACGGTCAGTTGTTGGTCACGGTCCATGAACTCAGGCGAGAGCAAGAGATACTGAGAGCATCTGGTCTGAGAGATTTGAGTGGCTGAGAGTAGAAAAATGCTATTTATATTAGACAGAAATCAGCAACCCTAGCTCAAAAACGACGTTGTTTTAATATATGTATTCTTTTTTAATTACTAAATGAAACGAATTGTTTTTGTCAACAAAACCAAAACACAAAACGTGAAAAGTGAAATGAAAAATCTACTAATTCAGTGAAAGAAACAGAATGAAACAAACTCATATTGCCATATCGGTCGGTTTGGTAACCAACTCGGTTTGGAGTTGCAATTTCGACGGCAGCATCGCACCAGCGTCGAAGTGGGATTCTCCATCCGATCGTCGGCCTCGGCTTAGTTGGTCGGTGCTAGAGGCAGTACGGTTGGGTCGGCGCCAGCCGGTTGGGTCGGCTCCGGTATCATTCTGCTCACCCTTACTATGAACTACTTCACTAAGTGGGCGAAGGCTAAGGCATTGGCTAATATCTGGGATGCAGATGTTAAGAAGTTCGTGTAGAGAAACATAGTAACCAGATTTGGGGTGCTGAAGTCCTTGGTCTCTGACAACGGGTTGCAGTTCAATAGCAAAGCCTTTCGCAAGTTCTGTAGCGATCTTAGTATCAAGAACAGGTATTCCACCTCGGCATATCCGCAGAGCAACGGCCAAGCTAAAGCGATTGTAAATGAATTAAAGAAAAGATTGGATGGTGCTAAGGGTAGATGGGCCGAGGAGCTACCCAACGTTTTATGGGCATACAGTACAACCCCTAAAAGGTCCACGGGAGAAACTCCATTCTCTCTAACGTATAGAGCAGAAGCAGTCATACAGGCCGAGGTGAACCTATGCAGTGCTCGGGTTACGGGATTTGTCCCTACCAAGAATGGCGAATTAATGGTGAAGCAGCTAGACCTGTTAGAGGAATGCCGAGAAACAGTGACCATACGGCTAGCTGATTATCAATAGAAGCTTGCCCGGCGATACAACAGGGATGTAAAGAAGAGGGAATTTAGCACTGGGGACTTGGTGCTACGGAGGGTAGTAGGAAACATGAGAGATGCCAGTGCAGGAAAGTTAGCCCCAACATGGGAGGGGCCATATAAAATTACTGCCATTGCTAGAGCAAGGGCCTATTATCTAGAGGATTTGGATGTAAGACCACTTCCCCGGCCATGGAATGTACATAATTTGAAAAAGTTTTACCACTAACCGTAGGAACATAGAAACACAGGTTGAATGCACTGTAATATTAACAATGTATAGGCATGCACATGATCCCACATTCTCGGCATCGACATTATTAATTTGTTGCCTAATCTCTATTTTATTTAAGAACAAAAACTTGTCCTTGGTTCGATCCCCATCACTAGGGGTGTCAATTCGTGTTCGCGGGTCGGGTTCATGTCATGTCGAGCCATAAGTACTCTGCTATATGGGTTGACCCGAACCCAACCTGTTTAGTAAACGTTTCAAGAATCCTCAACCCTAACCCGACCCGTTTATTAAACAGGTTGACCCAACCCGACACGTTTAACCTGTTTAATTAATAAGTCATGTAAAAGTTAATACAAATAACCCGTTTAATAACCTGTTTGATTAATAGGTCATACATGACCTAAATAATCTTTTATCAATTTCTATATATCTAAAATTAAAATACAATTACAACCATAAATATAGTAATAAACATATAATTACAACAAAAAATTAAGCAATAATAATAAAAAATTTAATACCTTTATTATCTAAACGGGTCAAACAGGTTAGACGAGTTCACATGTTGAACACGAACACGACCCGTTTATTAAACGGGTCAGCCGTGTCGACCCGAATATGACCCGAACCCATTTAGCCTCAACCCATGACTTGTTTATAAACGGGTTAGTCGTGTCGGGTTCGCGGGTCGTGTCAGATTTTGCCACCCCTACCTATCACCGGGTAGGTGGAAACCTAATCTCTATTTTATTTAAGGACAAAAACCTATCGCCGGTTTGATCCCCATCACTGTGCAGGTGGAAACCTAATCTCTATTTTATCTAAGGACAAAAACCTGTCCCTGGTTCGATCCCCATCATCGGATAGGTGGAAACCTAATCTTTATTTTATCTAAGGACAGAAACCTGTCCCCAATTCGATCCCTATCACCGGGCAAGTGAAAACCTAATCTCTATCTTATCGAAGGACAAAAACCTGTCCCCGATTCGATCCCTATCACCGGACAGGTGAAAACCTAATCTCTATTTTATCTAAGGACAAACATGTCTCCAGTTTGATCCCCATCACCAGCCAGGTGGAAATCTAATCTCTATTTTATCTAAGGACAGAAACTTGTCCCCAATTCGATCCCCATCGTCGGGCAGGTGGAAACCCAATCTCTGTTTTATCTAAGGACGGAAACCTATCCTCGGTTCGATCTCTATCACTGGGCAGGTGGAAACCTAATCTCTGTTTTATCTAAGGACAGAAGTCTGTCCTCAGATCGATTCTTATCACCGGGCAGATGGAAACCTTGTTTGTTTTTCTAAGTATGTGAATCTGTTCCCAGTTTCAACCTCAAGACCGGGCAGGTGAGGCCTAATCCTGAACCCTATTTAATCTAAAAGTAGAAACCTTTTGACCTTAATAGTCAGTCAAAACAGCATCCTAATGCGGTTAAGCAGAGAAAAACGTGTCCGATGTAGTTCAACTCTATATATATCAATAAAAACTGTTCATTGAGGCAAATATTAATAAAGTGGTCTACAAATCTAAAACAAAGTGTTCTATCACCACATCCCGGTGACCATAGGCAAATCAATCAAAATGAATACGAAAGTTAAATAAGTTAAGCATAGGATTAAATAAGGCAAATGTTCTGTCACCACATCCCGGTGACTATAGGCAAATCAAGCAGAAGGAATATAAACAGACAGAATAAAAATAGATAAGCAAAATCGTTTAGACGACAGGATCTCCAGGTAGACGGGGAGCAGTGTCATCACCTTGCTCAGGTTGGGCATCTTTGGTGGGCTGAGAGGAAGGATCTGGAGTGGAGGACGAGGCATTGAGCAGCTGGGCGTCGGGGTTGCTGGTTATCTCGAGATCAACTAACTCCACGTGAGAGTTAATCGCCTCCATCGGCGCCCTAATGCTAGGAGTGTCTCCTTCTTCCTCAGCATCAGCAGGGTTTTGGACTGGAGGGAGATGAGGCTCGGGGTAAGGTATTTGCTTGGGGTTTCTTAATAGAGAATCATCGGGGACCCCCATTGCTTGTAAAGCAACCACCCACCCTTCACTGAATCCATGGCACCGCGATTGGTAAATGATAGGCTCCACGGAATTTTCGGCGTTCGAGAAGCCTGCGTTGTACCATTTATCCTTGGCCGCTATAAAGGCCACCTTCAGCTCCGCTATCTCGATGGCTTGCGCTAGGCTTAGGCTCTCCATCTCCCCCAGTTTTTCACCCATTTTCGCTAGGCCCTGCTCGACCAACGCCCGGGCCTTCTTAGCTTCCTTCGCTCTCTTTTCAGCATCCTCAGCCACCTTTTCCTTATCCTTGGCCATGGCCATTGCAACATCTTCCAAAGCGCGCTTTTGGTCAGGGTCCTCGGCGGCCTCTTTTAGCCGGTCCTCGAGCATGTAAGCTAGTTGTGCTGCCTGTAATCATGAAGACAACAAATGTGAGAGAAAAGTACAAACTACCCGTGAAACAAAAAAGAGGGTGAAGTGTGTTATTGCTATAGTATGCCACTAAAGCCGGGAGGATAAGGATTCATCTGCCCCACCTGAGAAGAAATGCACATCCTTTGGAAGCTACAGGCCTTAGCCTAGACTTCGCGCTACCCGAGCACCCTTGCCCTGAGCCTAGGTTCTCACACTGGCTGACACGGGGAGGGGCTCGTTCCCAAGCCTAAAAATGATCTACCATCCCACCGTCGGGCATGTGGAGGAAGACGCCATGTTGGATCCGAGCTGCCGAGTAGGGCGAGCTTTGTCAACGGGCTCCCAGATAACCACGCCACTCGTCGCAACGACCGGGGGAGTCCTCGTGGGGGCTTTTTCTTGTGTTCGGGGAGGGCCTGCAGTATGCTGCCTTTTCCGGGTTCAAGAGGTTGGAGGATGTTAATCTCTGCCCGGGGCCTGCTGCTGTTGAGATGGTGGGTGTGCACTGGGGATGAACCTCTCTATTATCATTGTCCTTCGGGTTACCATGTTGCCCTCTTCTTGTTTGGCTTCTACTTCAAAAGAATTTATAGCCTCTACCTCCACTTGTTCGACTGGTTGAATCACAGCACCGGCCTCCTCAACAGGTCTATGAACCGTACGGCCTTGAAAAATAGTGTTGGCAAATGCGTCTCTCACAGGGACTAATGACTCCACTCTTGTCAGCCGGGGGTCGAGATCCCGGGCTTCGCCTACGATTAGGTCGGCAGGGAGGAAGTTCGGAAGGCGTACGTCTATGTAGGATAGTAGCGGGTGATCTACTAATAAAGCTTGCCTAAACGGTTGCTAGGTGGAATAGACTGGAGTGCAACCGAGAATCAGGTGGGACACTCAAAGCTGCCCGTCAAAGTTCACGAAGATTTCTGATTGAAAGACAAAGTTTAAGTCCCTTACGTGCACAGCTCTGATGTTCGATTTGAATTTTTTGCCATCTGCGTTTAAAAAAAAAAAAAAAAAAACACACACACACACACACAGCAAACAAATACGCTTTTGGATAGATACAAGGATGAGTAAAATACAAGTACAAATAGTTTATTATGCACGATACCGACCAACATCCAGGGGTGAGGTTGGGCAGGTTAGCTCGTCGGCATGCCAATTGCCGCTCACCCGGACATATTCTCCCGCTGAATTCCTATTAGAATCAGGCAGGCATGATATAAGCTGTACCCATACGTCCCTAACTTTCAGGTAGTAATCTGTCCTAATGTTACCACACAGACTATACATGAAATTGATGTTATGGTGATCTAGTTGTAATCTGTATAACTGGTTTAAATAGTTGACACAACTCACTACTCGGTAAAAATTGGGAGGGAGTTGGTCAGGACTTAACCCGTAAAACCTAAATGTCCTAAGTATCAGAGGGTCCACGGGAAACCTGACCCCCCCTTCTAAGATGGCCATTAACGGGAAAAATACTACTAGAGGGCGTCGTTCAAGGGCAATGTTACTCTCATGGCAGTAAGCTACTTCTACATCCTCAAGAACCCCATAGGTCGCTCTAAAGTTAGTCAAGGGCGCCTCAGTGTTAAGAAGGTGAGAGTACCCCATTTTTGAATCTAGAATCAGAGAAGGAAAAAAGCAAGAACTTTGAAAGAGAAGAGGGATAGATGGAGGAACTTACTGTAGGCTTTAGGAATTGGAGATCTTGGTCGAAAGTCTATGCTTGGAAGAAGTGTGCTCGGCAGAGGATGAAATTCAAAGAGTAAGGGTGCAAAGAGTGAAGGGATGGGCCAAAAAGTACTATTTATAAGGGGAAAGCATTTAATGAGGAGAAGCGAGAAAAATCCTTTGATCTTCTTTTTGTAACTCCCACACGCATAGCCTCAGTTCACGAACTGTTAGGCCATGATTATGCTCAGACCTGATAAGCTGTCATAGTGCTGCTTTCAAGGGAGCATTAATAACTGTCATAGAGCTACTTATTTAATTATCGATAGTTGAACTTCCCGAGGAGTCTTTGGCACCCATTTGGTTGTCCTTGATTCGCTCTCGGTAATCGAGCATGAATCAAGGGAGGGCTATTGTACGGGATATGGCCTTGGGCCCAATGGGCCTCGGCTATTACACGAGATATGGCCTCGGGCCCAATGGGCCTCGGCCCAAACATTCTCAAGAATTAGAAATGGGCCCAAACCTCATAGTGAATCCATACCTATCTTATGTATGTGATTGATAAGCCTATATACGACCGTTCATTGTCTGTTTGGGATTGCGTGTGCTTGGAATAATGTACCTCCCTTATGCCTTGGTATTACCTTGGGAAGTATCGCTGCCAAGCGACCTATTAGAGGCGAAACTCAGTTCCAGAGCCATTACCACCATTTCCAACGAGATAGATTCTATGTCAAGAATAATCACATTGGACCCCACCCACACGAGTGAGATCAAAATGTAATCATGAAACCCCTACAAACCTCAAGCTATAAGTAGGAAAATCGTGCAAGGAAAGGGGGTTGAAAACTTTGGGAAGAAAGGGAAGAAGAGAGAGAGAGAGAAAGAAAGAAAGTGAATTAGGATAGCAAAGGAAGAGAGCAGCACGGATAAGAAAACAAAGGTATTTACAGGGGTTTAAGGAAGTAAAAGTGTCTCTTGGAGTGGAATTACCCTTAGTAGGAAATACTAGGCCCACTCAATAAATAAAATGTGAGCCCAATTTTAGGCCTGGTCATTGAGGGCTATTGTACGGGATATGGCCTTGGGCCCAATGGGCCTCGGCTATTACACGAGATATGGCCTCAGGCCCAATAGGCCTCGGCCCAAACATTCTCAAGAATTAGAAATGGGCCCAAACCTCATAGTGAGTCCATACTTGTCTTATGTACGTGATTGATAAGCCTGTATACGACCGTTCATTGTCTGTTCGGGATTGCGTGTGCTTGGAATAATGTACCTCCCTTATGCCTTGGTATTGCCTTGGGGAGTATCGCTGCCAGGCGACCTATTAGAGGTGAAACTCAGTTCCAAAGCCACTACCACCATTTCCAACGAGATAGATTCTATGTCAAGAATAATCACATTGGACCCCACCCACATGAGTGAGATCAGAATGTAATCATGAAACCCCCACAAACCTCAAGCTATAAGTAGGAAAATCGTGCAAGGAAAGGGGGTTGGAAACTTTGGGAAGAAAGGAAAGAAGAGAGAGAGAGAGAAAGAAAGAAAGTGAATTAGGAGAGCAAAGGAAGAGAGCAGCACGGATAAGAAAACAAGGGTATTTACAGGGGTTTAAGGAAGTAAAAGTGTCTCTTGGAGTGGAATTACCCTTAGTAGGAAACACTAGGCCCACTCAATAAATAAATTGTGAGCCCAATTTTAGGCCCAGTCATTGAGCCAGAGTTTGGGTACCCACACTACACGTCCAGAAAAGAAGAAGAAGAAAAGAAGCCAACATGTCCAGACCAAAGCAAGCAAGCCCAAAAAAAAAAAAAAAAGAGGAAGCCAACACATGTTAGTAACAGAAATAAAAAATCAAAGGAAAAAAAAAAAAAAAAGAAGAAGAGGAAGCTAACACACATTAGTAACAGAAAGAAAAAATTAAAAGGAAAAAAAAAAGCCAACACGTTGGAGAGAGGTGAATTCCAAGAGAATTTTTGGAAGTTCCTTTTAGGCAGAAAAATATTTTGATGGGCTTGGAGAGAAAACACCTGAGCCTCACAATTTATTTTCCTTTCTCCCCACCCAACCAAGCACACTTCAAAAAAATTTTCATTCCCATTTTATCTCCAAAGTTTTCCATCCACCCTATTTCATCTCCAAACAAACACACCTTAAGAGCATCCACAGCAAATGTGCCAAATGCCAAATATTTGGCACATTTGGCACACCAAACACAAAAACGGAGCTTTATCTGATGTGTTAAATGTGTCAAATTTTTGCAACATGCTACAGTACCGTTGCATTTTGACACGGTACGGACTCAAATGACATTTGTACTTTATTATTTTTTTATTATTCATCTTTCTCTCTCATTCCACTCAGCCACTCCATCTCCACTTCTCCGGATCCTGCTCTCTCTCCTCCCTCTCTGTCTAATCGCCCTTTCTCTAGTGAAGGATGGGTTCCGATGTGGGTATATTCTGGCGTGGGTCAGGTGACGGTGTGGATTGTGGGTATGGCGGCGTGGCGGGTCGTGGCGAGCTGGGTCACGATGAGGTGGGTCACGGACTCACGGACTCACGGCAGAGGTGAGTGGGTTTTGATGGGTGGGTTCAAATGGGGTTTAGGGTGGTTTCCTTCACCGGTTTTTTTTTTTTTTTTTTCGCTCTCTCCTCTCTGTTTGATCTCTCTGGTTGTGTTTGATGTGGGTTTTGCTTTTGGGTTTGTTTGATTTGCCGTGTCGATCTCTCTGGTTGATTTGCCGTGCCGATCTCTCTAGTTGTGGTTTTTTTTTTTTTTTTTTTTTTTTTTTTTTTTTTTTTTTTTTTAAAGGTGGCTTTAGTGGATGTGGGTTTTGCAATGATGGATGTGCCGTCAATTTGCGGTAGTGGTTGTTGGTGGCTTTTGTTGCGGTAGTGGTGGATGTGTCGTTGTTGTTGATGTTGTTGATGGTGATGAGAAGGAGGAGATAATATATTATTTTAATGTGTAGTAAATATTATTTTAATGTATAGAATTGAATGATAGAACATTTGATAAATGAGATATTGTAAAATGATGTAGTAAAATAATAATATAGACTTTTGGTATGTTAAAATGACATTTTTTTTTGAGGAATGATATGTCTACAATATTTTTATAACATTTTTACAACAAATCCTAAGTGGCAGTTTGTTACTAGTTGTTATTGTTAGGGCAAAAAAGTAATCTTAGTGTTAGTTTTAAATTTGAACCAATAACAACTAACCACCTGTGATTTGTTGTAAAAATGTTGTAAAAATATTGTAGACGTAGCATCTTTTTTTTTTTTTTGCAATATCTACTACTGATGCTCTAAATCAAACAAAATGCATTGTTGGCAAGTTTGATGTTCGCGTGGGTTATAAAATAATAATAAATAATTTTATTTGACATTTTAGAAATGCAATGTCAGCAATTTATGATATTAAAATTATTTTATTTTACAATTTAAAAATGAAAACCCAGAAAAGTGAAAAAATAAATATTGCAAAAAAAAAAAAGAAAAAAAAAAAGGAAAGGCCTTTACCTTTCCCAGTACAACCGGTCCACCGGAAATGTTTAGACTAGTCTATGACTCCATTGTCTATAGACTCTACAAACTCCCTCCAATCACCAGATTCCCAATCACTACCAACACAGACAGAACCACCACAGCACTTCTAATCAAAATCATAGTTCCTCTCCAAAAACAGAAAACACAAAAAACTCAACAACAAAAAAAAAAAAAAAAAAAAAAATTGTCATGGATCACTCGTTCTTGTTAATGCTTTCAAATCTACTCCATCTTCAAAACTCTCTAGACCCAACAACCTCATTCCTCTCCTCCACACTTTCCTCTTCCACCACCACCACCACTTCCTCCGCCGCATCCCCTACCTCCTCCTCCTCATCCGCCTCCCCTTCCCCAACTTCCCTTCTCTCCTCCTCCTCTGCCGCCCCTCTCCTCTTCTTCACCATCGCTTCTGTCCTCTCTTTCCTCGCTTCCTCTCGCCCCAAACCCAAATCCCAGACCACCGCCTCTTCCTTAAACCCCAAGAAAACCCCTTCTCCTCAAAACCCAAATTCCGATTTCTCCGTCTCTGCCTTTCGCGCTCTCTCCACCGAAACCATATGGTCCCTCGAAGCCCCAATTCGCGACGCGCAATGGAGGTCACTGTACGGGCTGTCGTACCCAGTTTTCACCACGGTGGTCGAGAAACTCAAACCCCATATCGCTCTCTCTAACCTCTCTCTCCCTTCTGATTACGCTGTTGCTATGGTTCTCTCTCGCCTCTCCCATGGCTTCTCTGCTAAAACCCTCGCCGCTCGTTACTCGCTCGAGCCGTACTTGATTTCGAAGATTACCAACATGGTTACTCGTTTATTGGCCACCAAGCTTTACGCTGAGTTTATTAAGATTCCAGTCAGTCGTAGGCGTTTGATTGAGACAACGCAAGCTTTCGACGAGCTTACCTCGCTTCCCAACATGTGTGGAGCCATTGATGGGAGTCATATCAAGCTTCATAGTCTCCCCAGTGACCCTAATTTGGCTTCTCATTACAAGTGCCGATATGGGTTTCCTTCGGTTCAGCTCCAGGTTGTGGCTGACCATAAGAAGATTTTCTGGGATGTGTGTGTAAAGGCGCCAGGTGCGACCGATGAGGCCGCGCATTTTAGGGATAGTCTTTTGTATAATAGGCTTACTTCTGGGGATATTGTGTGGGAGAAAGTTATCAATGTGAGGGGTCACAACGTGAGGCCTTATGTGGTTGGGGATTGGTGCTATCCTTTGCTGCCATTTGTGCTCACACCCTTTTCGCCAAATGGGATGGGTACTCCTGCTCAGAACTTGTTCGATGGAATGCTTATGAAGGGGCGGTCTGTTGTGGTTGATGCAATTGGGTTGCTTAAGGGGAGATGGAAGATTCTCCAGGATTTGAATGTGGGACTTAATCATGCGCCGCAGACAATTGTTGCTTGCTGCGTTTTGCATAATTTGTGTCAGATTGCAAGGGAACCGGAGCCAGAGCTTTGGAAGGAGCCAGATGAGACTGGGGGTTCACCTAGGGTGCTTGACGCTGAGAAGTCGTTTTATTATCATGGGGAGAGCTTGAGGCAGGCATTGGCTGATGATTTGCACCAAAGGCTTTCTGCAAGATAGGACATATAGTCTTGGAGGAATGGATGACTGTGAACACTGAACACCTTTGCTTCTCTGTAAGGATGCACTTTTCTTCAAGTTCTTTGATATGCTTGTGATAATATGTATGTTTTCTTTCTTGCCTTCCCCCCCCCCCCCCCCCCCCCCCCCCCCCCCCCCCTTTTTAGTAAGCATTAGAAGTAGATCCTTGGACTGGTTAAAATCATGTGTAATGACTCATTTCTAATAGATGGGACAAACTGATTTGGTAACAAAATGTGTACATTAGAGAGTACTGAATTGGAAAGAGTGGCACTGCAAAACTATAACCTCTCAGATTGGTTAATTTATTATATTTTCAGTCCTATCCTTGTTATGATCCATGTAGGTGCATGCTTCTCTATTTTGAAGTAAATTCTGAAGAGATTAAATTTAATAAGGACGGGGTGTAAACCAAATGGTTTACACCAGCCAATAAATAAATACCACATCAGATTTTTACTTAAACTCATTGTAAAATCAATACATCCTAATGCACCTAATAACATCTCAACAAACAAATAATTAAAACCTATTTCACGTTTCCCTAGAATCTCATATCACTTTTCAGCTCATGCGCCTCCAGCCCATCCTCACCGGACTGACATTTGCCGCCGCACTAACTCACCGGACCTCCGTTTGCCGCTGCACTATCTCGTCGGACCTCCATCCGCCACCGCACAACCTTGCCGAACCTAGGTGATTTGTTCTTATTCTCAATTTTTTTTTGGGTTTTGCTATATTTTGATTGATTTGGCCGTTGCTATATTTTGATATTTTTGTGGTTTGGGTATGTTGCTCTTTTGAAATAAGGACAGATATGGGTTTGTCCTAGTAGGGACGATTTTTTCTTCTTTTTTTTTTTGCTGTTTTGGTTCATGGTTTGTCCTAGTAGGGACGATTTTTTCTTCTTTTTTTTTTTTGCTGTTTTGGTTCATGCTATATTTGAGTTCTTCCATTCTTTGACTACATAGATTCGATCCCCAGAGTGAAGCAACTCGTTATTAAACACGAATTTCGGTAATTGATGGAAAGAAAAGCCTTATATTATGTCCGGAGGTCCTGTTAACATATTTACATTGTTAATTGTGGTGTTAATCCTCACAAATCTTAGAACCTAAATCCCAACATGATTGTACATTAAATCAACGTCAAACGTTGAGGTAGTGCGGCGGCAAACGGAGGTCCGGTGAGATAGTGCAGCGGCGAACGGAGGTCCGGTGAGGTAGTGCGGCGGCAAACGTTGGTCCGGTGAGGATGGGCTGGAGACGCATGAGCTGAAAAGTGATATGAGATTCTAGGAAACGTGAAATAGGTTTTAATTATTTGTTTGTTGAGATGTTATTAGGTGCATTAGGATGTATTGATTTTACAATGAGTTTAAGTAAAAATCTGATGTGGCATTTATTTATTGGCTGGTGTAAACCATTTGGTTTACACCCCATCCTTATTAAATTTAATCTCAATTCTGAAAGATAGGAGGAATAATAATAAGGTGTTGCATTGAAGAAATATCTTTCAGCATTTTCGGGAGGAATCTAGCATACTGAAACTGTGTATGAGTGTCCCCTTGCACTTTGATTTTGATAAGAAATGTATATTAATGTTTGGAGTTACCCCTGCACTTTAATTCCAATGTTTGTATTGTTAGAGTTTGTTAGATTTGTCGATACACAGAAATGGCTTAAACATCAGTTTTTTTCTCAAAGAAAATCATTTTTAAACTACCTGTTAAAAGTATATATTTCATAAAGTTCACCTTTCGTTTTTTTTTTTTTTTTTTGCTAATCCTCTTTCGCATTCCTGATATTGCTTTTGTTGTAATCTAGCATATGAATACCCATGTATCAGTGAAGTGAGTCTCTATATTTCCTGCTTGCTTCTTTTGGGATGGAAAAGAAGTATATGATAAATGATAATGGAGATGGGCAAGCATGACCATATTTCTATTCTGTTTCTCATTTTGAGTTACTTTGATCATCAGTCCTTACCTATCAAGTAAAGTTTGATTTCAATATCTACCAATCTGAGTAAATTAAAATGAAACATTCTAGTGGAATTACTGTTGCATGAGAATATAGAACATATTTTCGTCTAGGTTCCATTAAGTGAAGTGAAGAATTCTTTGCTGTTAAGTCTCCTTGTGATTGAGAACAACACCTTCCACCCTTACTTCTCTTCTTCTTTTAAGATAGTTATGTCATATGCAGATTTTTTAGGTTTACAAATTACAAATCTATATAATAAAATGAAAGCTTTTGTGACTTTTAGTTGATTTGTTCACTTGTTGTCACCTAAGCTTTCGAGTTCTCACAAATTTCCTTATTAGCATTCTTTGACAAGAAGCCTCACTCCAAATAATTTATTGTATGAAACCAACTTTGGGGGCATAACCAAAACCTTAAAACCAATCCCTAAAAATGCTGAATTCCACAGGATATCCAATAACAACAGCAGCATCATGTACGCCCAAATTCTCTGCAGCTCCTCAGGACCATCAGTAATGATTGCTTTTTTTCTTTTTCCATTTTTGGGTTAGGTAGATAGTGGGGGAGGGAGAGGTGGGATTTGAACAACTTACATGGGACACTACAAAGGATGCCATTACCATTGGGCTATCTCTTGAACCCCTAGTAGAGTGGGCAGTTTGCCTATGAAATATTTGGGGATGCCGTTGGGGACTTCTTTTAAGACAGCTTCGATTTGGAATCCTATTTTGGAAAAAACGGAGAGGAAGTTATCTGGGTGGAAGCGTATCTATTTATCTAAGGGTGGTAGGCTCATGTTACTTAAGAGTACCCTCTCAAGCCTCCCAACGTATTATTTATCTCTTTTTACTATTCCTAAATCTGTGGCTGCTAGATTGGAAAGTATTCAGAGGAATTTTCTTTGGGGGTCTTCTGAGGGGAGTTTCAAATATCCTTTGGTGGCTTGGGAAAAGGTGTGTTTACCTGTTGAGTTGGGTGGTTTGGGGATCAGAAGTGTGGTGTCTTTTAATCAAGCTTTATTAGGAAAATGGTTGTGGAGATATGGTCATGAAGTTTCACATCTTTGGCGGCGTCTTATCTCCTCAAAATATGGTGAGGGTCAAGGGGGGTGGTGTACTAAAGTATGCAAGAGGACTCATGGGTGTGGATTATGGAGAAGCATTTATGGAGGGTGGGAGAGCTTCTCTAAGCATCTATCTTTTGTAGTGGGTGAAGGCACTCGTATCCGCTTTTGGCATGATAGGTGGATTGGAGATAATACTCTTAAAGATCTCTATCCTGAGCTTTATGTGTTTTCAGCGGTAAAGGATGCTTGTATCTCTGAGGTTTTGTGGATTCCAGAAGGAGGAACTGTTAGAGTTTGGGATTTAAGGTTTTATAGAGCTTTTGAAGATTGGGAGCTAGCTGCATCTTATTCTCTATTCCATCTTATCCAAACTCGTATTCCTCAAGGTGATAGGAGTGATACTCTTGGTTGGCGGCTAAAAGGAGATGGTAAGTTTGACATCCGGTCTTATTACCATGCAATTCGAGGTGCTTCGAATTCTTTGTTTCCTTGGAAGGGTGTTTGGAAACCAAAGATTCCTAGGCGAGTGGCGTTCTTTTTGTGGATAGCTGCTCATGGTCGGATCCTCACTTTGGATAATCTAATGCTTAAGGGTCGCCCGTTGGCTACTTGGTGTTGTATGTGTTGTTGTGATGGGGAGTCAGTAGACCATCTTCTTCTTCATTGTCCTGTTACTCATTCCCTTTGGACTTTTATGCTTCAGGCTTTTGGGATTCATTGGGTTATGCCAGGTTCAGTGGCGGGTTTGTTATCTTGTTGGCATCAATGTCTTGGGAAACATAATTCGGACATTTGGAATTTGATTCCAGGGTGCTTGATGTGGATTGTGTGGTTGGAACGAAATCGTCGTTCCTTTGAGGACATTGAGAAGACATTGGATGAGTTAAAGGTTTTATGCCAAAGGAGTCTTTTGGAGTGGTCTCGTTGTGGGGGTTTTACTGATTGTTCTTCTATCATTGAGTTTATGCTTTCCCTTAGCTTAGTTTCCTGATTTCTCTTTTTGTTGTGTTGTTTGTTCTATATTTTCTTGTTGTTCATCATCATGAACAACTTGTACTTTTCCTTTTTTTCTCATTAATAATAGTTTTCTGATTACCTATCAAAAAAAAAAAGTGTTTGTTTCTTCTTTTTTTTCCTTGGATTGTAAACTTTTGGGATACATTTTTCTGTTTATGGAGTTTTTGGGATGTGGGTTTCGGATATAGAGAAAACTTGGATCATGTTAATACTTAGATTTTGATTGGATTAATTGGTGATTGGTTTTGATCATTCGGGATTTCTTTTGTTAGTGTTTCTATTGCTTTAACTCCTGTGGGGTAATTGAGTATATGGAAATTTTAAAGTCATTGTTTTTAAAAAAAATTATGGTCAGAGTATTTCAGTTCTGTTTAGAGTTCTGACAAATAAGCTAAATCTGCAAAGGCTTTTGGAGTTCATCTAGAGGTCATTGCCATTGTACTAAAATTTGATTGGTTTTTAAGCTGCCTTATAGTTTCTACTTTCTGCCTGACTGATTCACTTCAAAGCCAAATTATGATTATAGTATAGGAAGAGTATTGCTGATTCCATTCTTATGATAATTTTGAAGTTGGGTTCAGTTAAGGGGGCTGAATTTATTGTGACTACTAATGGGTGTGCTACATAGCTATCTCATTGGGTCTATGGTGCCAATCTTTGTAATTCTGCTATTGTGAACGGAATTGTCTTTAGGGAAGCTTTTTAGTCAGAGAATGCAAGCCATGTCCTTGAGCTGCTTTTGGACACTAATGCCACCACTGCCCTGCTGACCAATTTTGTGATGAATTAGGATAAAAGTGGCCCTTCTTGTTAAATTATTTTCTGACGGTAAATTTTAATATGTGATGCATGTATGTGTACAAAAATGTTTGTTTAGAAGTGATTTTAGAATGTCAAAGCATTCTTCCAGTTAAGTTTTTCTGCAAGCAAATTCATAGATCTTTAATTTGCTAGCATCTTCTTTAATCTCTATAACGTGCTTTGGTTAAGTCCTTGACATGAGGCTTCTTTTTTTTAGGCACAACGTAGGTAAGATATATAATAGCCTTAGGCCTATTGTCAAATTCCTTAATGGCCAGTTTATAATTTTTGGCTAGCTCTGCACTACTCCAATTGCTGCCCCCTCCATCCAAACTGGCGATAACAAAATGGTCATTTTTCCTTGCATTGGAGAGAGTAATATATGTAGATAAAGTATGATACACCGTATAATTCAATTAAGAAAGTAGTATATACTTTTTTGTTTATAAGCTCACCAATTTTGACAGGAAAACATTTGACCATTGAGAAGAATACAGTACATAAAATAGATCATGGACAAAGATAGTGTCGGTTAGAAATAGGATGAAAGAATGAAGAAGAAACTGATGGAATGATGTGGGTTTGCAGTTTGAGGGATTTAATGTAATTGGATATTTTTTTCTTATGCATTCCACAACTTTGGGAAAAGGAAGGGAGGAACAAATGAAGGGGATTTTTTTATTATTTTTTTTTCTCCAGGAAGTTGCAATTGGTTTCTGCTGTGGTTCTTTTTAATACTAATAATCTAGCATTTTTTTTTTTTTTTAATGTTGTGACATTTTTAAATAAAAAATTACAAAAAAAAAAATTTTACACGTCAAAAAATGTTTTTAATGAATTTTTAAAAAATAATATACTCCATATATTTTTTTAATGATGATGATACCTTGCCGCTCCTCCTCCCCTCTCTGGAAAGCCTCTCAGTTATTGTTATCTTTCCTCTCATTGTGGGTATAGAACTATAGAAAGAGTATGGACAAGCCATAGTGCTTTTTTCTCTCAAATTGTGATTTGTGAGCATACGATGGCTGATAGTAGATCACAGCCCCAGTGTGAACCCTTTCCTTTTGTGATCTACGAAGATTCAGGGCCAGTTGGTAACGTTGTTTGTATTTTTTGGAAATACGTGTGGGTGAAAAATGTGTATAAATACGTGTAATGTTGTTTAAAAACTGATAACATGTGTTTAAACACATATACGGTGTACCAAACGGGCTCTCAGTTTCTATTGACTTTTTGTTCAACTACTTATTTGCTTTCTTTTTTTCTTTTACTTTTTTGGTAAGATTTTTTTGCTTTCATATATTGATAAAATCTATCGCAAATACTGTTTCAAGTTGATTTCTTTTGTTATGTATGTAGTGAGTTTAGGGAGAAAAATGGTCAAACGCGACTTGAACTTTAGGTTTGTGGCCATTACATCTTTTGAACTTTTGTTTTAGCAAATTTACTCCATAAATTTTGCATATGTACCAAATTAATACTTCAATTAGTTTGACATTAAAAAACTAACAGACTAGTCATGTGTAAGACACATGAACATAAAAAATTATTTAAAACCAGTGGAGATAAGAGAGAGAAACCTACATTCAATTTAGAGAGAGAAAGACACTGAGGTGAGAGAGAGGATGTCTCTCAATCCAACTGCACCATCCTTTAATCCTGCTACTGATCTTGCCTTTTGTGGCTGAACTCGGAGCCGGATTTTTTGTCTCGTCGCCATTCATGGGTTCAATTTTCCGCAAGAAAAATCGTTGTTCATGGGTTGGTCATTCTATTAGCAACTGGGAGATGTTAAGCATATTTAAATGTTTTTATTGAAGAAGTGTGAGAGGAAGGTTTTGTATTAGAGGTTGAGTACATGACTTGGATGACTCAATGTCTTATTATGTTCTTACTAAAAAATAATGAAAATTAACCAAAATTTTTAATTTAATTAGATTTAAGCTTTGTTTTTTTTTTTAATTTAATTTCTTTTTTGTTTAAATTTTATGATATGGCTTATTTTTTTTATTTGTTAAATTTTTGACAAGATATTTTTAAAATGCCAAAAAAAATATTTATTATTATTTTATTAGCTACGTCAGCATCTAACATGTTAGTGATGCACTTCATCTGACATGTAGATAATTTTTGTTAGTGAGAGAATGACTTTTTTTTTTTTTGGTGAAACAGACAATTCAATTAACAACTAAGAAAAAACAAACGGATCAGGACACAACCTGTCAAAATACATCCCATTAAGGCCATCCTCAAAAACACTAAAAATGTCCACAGGCGGACTAAGAAAGGAAGAAAAATCAACATCTTGAGCAAAGCTCAGCCTAGCAAGACTATCAGCACATCTGTTCACTTCCCTATAGCAATGCTTAATCTGGATCTGTTGGAAGCGAGAAACCAACATCCTACAATCATCCAAGATAGGGGAAATGACACGGTTAACATAAGAAGGATTGCCTAAAACATCCATAATAGCCTTAGCATCTAGTTCAATCTCAAGATGGGATATATTAATGTTACAACATAACAACAGCCCCTCCCTAAGCCCCCACAATTCAACCTCAAAACTGTTAGTTAGCCCAATCCGTTTGCTAAAGCCATTAACCCACCGTCCCCTCTCATCTCGAACAATGCCTCCACAACCAGCCAACCCAACATCACTATTGAAGGCTCCATCCGTGTTGAGTTTCTTCCAACCCAACGGCGGTCTCTCCCAACACATCCTCTTGACCACCTTGCTGACCTACACCCTTGGGGAGGCGACACAATGCAGAAATTCCAAGGCCTGGTTCACTATCTCAGCTACTAACTTCGGGCTTCTATTTTTCCTGCTGAAGACAAGTCTATTCCTACTCTTCCAAATATTCCACACAGCAAAGGGAAAAACAATTTTCCAAGAGGGGTTTGCAGCAATTAAACTACCACTCTTTGTACCATTTGAAGCAAGCCAAACCTGCAAGTTACTTCTCCAAAAGGCTTGGTCAGAAGCCGTGACACCCAGCTGGTTCCAAACGTGCTTAATAGGAGTGCAATCCAGGAGAGCATGTAAGATAGTCTCCGAACCTCCCTGGCATATGGGACATAGTGCTATTATGGAAACACAACCAAAGGAAAGTTTTGATTCTAGGCAACGTATCAGCCTTCCATATCCACCTCACAGTGGAAAGGCAATTGTTTTCCTTACCCATAGCAATCCTATAAGCACTACTCAGATCAAAGGTACCTTTCGGAGAGTCAACCCACACCAACTTGTCAACTCCTCTAGACACAACTGCAGTAGGAGTAGCTTGAATCATCTGTTTGAACACATCTGGAAGCTCAAATGGAATTTTCGAATCACTAACTGTTTGGCTCGAAACAGCACAAAAATCATCTAACACATCTCTTATGGCTGAACAATTAGCACCATCCGCTTTTGCAAAAAGCATTATATCATCCGCAAACATCAAATGAGAGAAAGCCGGCCCCCCTTGGGAAGCCTTAATAGGACACCAAAGCTTTGCATTGCATTTCTCTTCAATAAGCTGGCCAAGAAAATCCATACATAGAATGAAAAGGTAAGGGGAAAGAGGATCCCCCTGCCTTATTCCCTTAGAAGGAAGAATCGGATCTAAGGCTTCACCATTAAACAAAATAGATGTGGACACCGTAGAAACACAACTCATAATAAGATCTCTAATGTCTGAAGGAAAATTGGCCCTAATGAGCATCTTTCTAATGAAACTCCACTCTAGCTTATCATACGCCTTTTCCAAATCTATTTTAACAGCTAGATATCCAACTTTACCCTTCTTTCTCCCTAAAGAATGGATAAGCTCCTGAGCTATAATAACATTATCAATTCCCTTCCTTCTGGGAACAAAAGCCGATTGCAAAGGGGAGATGAGATTATCCAGAAAAGGCCTCAATCTTGCCATAATAATCTTCGTAACCACTTTGTACACAGTGTTGCACAAACTTATAAGCCTGTAATTTCCCAAAGTTTCAGGGCCTTGGATCTTTGGAATTAAAGCAATGTGGGTTTGGTTCAAAAAATCAGGCATTTTCCTCTCCACAAAAATCCTCTTCACTTCATCTATCACCGTGCCCCCCACCACTAGCCAAAACTTCTGGAAAAACCCCGCATGAAGACCATCCGGGCCAGGAGCCTTAAAAGGCTTTAAGGACCATATAGCATTCCTAATTTCCTCCTCAGTTGCAACCCCACTGATAATATCCCTCTCAACATCAGAAAGTCTAAGCTGCCATTGGGACAGAATGGGATTTATTCTTGAAGCACTGGCCAGCGATGTTGAATAAATCCCAATAAACCCCTTCCTAATAAAATCCTTTACCGAATCTTCTTCATTTATCCACTCCCTAACAGTATCTTTAATTGCCAAAATCTGGTTCCTCTTCCTTTTGACCAACGTGGAGACATGATAAAAAGCTGTGTTTCGATCACCCTGAATCATCCAGTTCACCCGAGATTTTAGAGCCCAAAATTCCTCCTCTTGATTAAGGACTGAGTCGAGCTCCTTGAGAAGATCATTTTCAAGGTTCAACAAAAAATTCGAGGGTTTAAAAGCTACTGCCCTTTGAATACCATTAATTCTGGCCAACAAATTCTTCTTCTTTGCAAAAATATTCCCAAATTTGCCTTTGTTCCAAGCTGAAGCTTCCATAGTAAAATTTCCAATAGCATCCACTAAGTTATCTCTCCACGCCTGAGAAACAACATTTGGGAAGGAAGGGTCTAGCAACCAACAAGACTGGAATCTAAAAAGCCTCTTCCTCCCATTGATTGCTCCAGGTTGCATCTCAAGCAAAACTGGACAATGGTCCGAGTGACTCCTAGTAAGGTGAGTAACTCTAGCATCAGGATACAGCATGCACCAACTGGGATTGACAAAAAACTGATCAATTCTTTCTTAAATCAAAGCTTGGACTTCCCTTCTGTTCGTCCAAGTAAAACGAGGACCCGAAAACCCAATGTCCATCATGCTACATTTATCCAAGCATTCCTTGAACAATAAGGACCTATTAACACTCACTGCCCTGCCCCCAAATTTGTCCTCCTCTAAGAGAGGCTCATTAAAATCCCCTGCTATGATCCATGGCATATTATGGATCTCTGCCACTCGAATAAGATTACCCCACAGAACTTGCCTTTCAACACTCCTAGGACTGGCATACACAGCAGATAAAAGCCAACTAGCATTAGAAAAGCGTACCTTAACCGCAACATGCACTTCTTGCTCCGTGCTAGATAACTGTGATACCTCAACTCTGTCTGAATTTCACAACACCCAGAGACCACCCGCATACCCGATTGTGTCCGTATGAACTGCACCATCAAAAGGAAGCCTATCCGTAATCTCCCTTGCTCTTTCTCCACCTAATCGAGTTTCCATCACCACCAAAATTGCTGGGTTATGAACTTGAACGAGCTCTCTAACACGACTTTGAAAAGAGGGCTTCAAAGCACCCCTACAATTCCAAATAATGATATTCATCAGACAAATAATGATTAACAGAGAGCACTCATCAACAGGGGACTCCTCCCTTAAAAACCATGCAATCCGCTTGGTCGCTTCCTTCAACCGACCCATGCCGTAAAGAAGAAAAACCCGGTGAGCTACTTGTATACTGAAAACCACCGTCAGCTGAAAACCCAGAACCACCTTCATACTCGGCTTGATTTTTCCCTCTCACATCTTCCTCACCCAATCGGTCAACAGAATCTAACGGAACCTGGCAATCCGCTCCGTCACGAGTTAGCTGCATTTCCATGCTTTCCTCACCTTCACAAGGAACAGTCTCATGCTCCACAACAGCTTCCTTCGAGTCTCGGCCCAAGCCATCTCCAATCTAGTCACTAACACACCCTCCAAAACTGGAACCCACCTCTGCCCAAGCAGCTGAATCAAGCTGAAGAATGCCCGGAATAGCTGATCTTGAAACATCATCACCGAACCTCCTCCCTTTCACTGATAGCGCATCTCCTTTCTTCACAAGTTTTGTAGAGACGTTACTGGTACCTTCACCTACCACGGCGCTGCTTCTATCAGACTTAGACATCCTCAAACGAGCAAGCATCTTTTTACCCTTCACCGAATTGGGCTTTGTCTGTCTTTCAAAACTTAAGCCTTCATTCTGTTTAGATAACATGTGGGCCTGACTAACAATTTCTTTCCCTATCTTTTTAGTAGCATTTTCAAATTGGGCTTTGTCTAGCTTTCTAGGGGCAACTAACTTCCTCTTACTATCCCTTTCAGGCCCATCCACAACACCCCCCCGATCCATAACAAGCCTTTCGTTGCTCCTAAACTCGCTTATCCCATTATTACTCACAGCAGGTGCACTGTTCTGAGCACCTTGGGACCCACCACTGCTCTGCAATCTTGTCCCATTCTTTTTGCGCTCCACCAACACCCACGGACCATACAAATCCTCATGCGTAGCCTCTTGAACCTGCCCAACAACATCCTGGTCTATTGCATGCACGTCCGGCACGTCCTTCGTGGGTCCCCCAGCCAGCCTTGGACTATTAGCAACGTTCATATCGCATGAACTATCTCTTTTCTCATCCTAGGTTGCCGTCCCTGGCATCCCAGCTTCACCAACCGTAACTTCTTGACGGATAACATACAGACAATTCACCTTACCATGCCCCTTTCTACCACAGCCAAAACAAAGCTTATGTAAACCTTCATAACTTATCGGCTGTTCAAGCTTACCAATCATGACCGTGGTTGCCAAAGGCTTTCCCACATCTACTTGGACACATAATCTAGCAAAACGTCCTCTTGTTTCAGACGCAGTGAAAGTATCAACTCTCAGAACGTTTCCTATCGCTCCTCCAATAAGGTGAAGGGCTTCAACATTATAGTATTCAATAGAAAGTTCATTCAGCCTTATCCACAAAGCAACCGAAGATACATTTGCCGACGACGCTCTGAAATTTGGCTCCCACGGCCTAATGGACAAGAAGTGACCTCCGACGAACCATGGCCCTTTCTTCAATACATTATCAACATCTTCCTTCAAAGACAACCTTACTAGGAAAAAACCCCGCCCTAAATGCACACAATCTAATCTACCCGCAAGCTTCCACATCGCAAGGAGTTTATCTCGTAGAAAATGAAACCCACATCTCGACTATAAACCTTAACAATAAGAGCTTTTGCCCATGGTCCTCGTATTTTCTGTTTGAAATCCTTCGTGAGTTTCACACCTACAAAACCTTGCCTGAGAGCTTCTACCTCCTCATCTGAATCCGCATCGTCTTCCATTAAGTCACCAAGGCTGAACGCTTGTGTGTAAGCTCCAGGAATATCTCCAACGAGTTTTTCCTTGAAGGATACACTATGGTTCCAATGGCCACCATTATGACTAGGAGAGGAAGGACCCGCACGGAGTAGTGGGATTTTTTTTTTTTTTTTAAACATGGGATGTGAGCTTTGTATCTATATACTATCTAGTGGGACAAGAAAAGTTTTCTATACTACTATTTAAAGGGATTTCCCTATTTGGGATCTTCAATTTTGATATCTAAAATACCATCAAATTTTCCGGTGTGTAAAGCTTAAATAATAGGGTTATATATGTAAAATTGCTAATTTAAAAGCTCCTAAATTTGAGCTCCCACTTAAAACATAGCTTACAAAATAGGACAACTCCCCGTTAGTTTTTGAACTCAACATTCAGAAAATTAAATTTCTCCAACTCTCCAATATTCCTTCAATCACTCACGTTTTCAATTTTTTTTTATTTTTTATTTTTTTTTTATTTTTACGCTTTATCAAGACTTACCTTTTTGTTTTTAAATTTCAGTTTCCCTTGCTCCCTATTCTCATTACGTTTAATTTGGGGTTTTTTTTTTTCATCTCAAATGCATAATATGTTAAAACATACACTTAAATCTCAAATAGTGATGAATAGAAAATCAAAGGCTAGTACTTTTTATCCCTATAAATTTTTTGTTTTTAATTTTTGTCTATTTATTGTTATCAATTTTTTATTTTACTATTTTTACCTCATTTTTTTTTAATTTTTTTTAAAAAAATTAATACTTATTAGAACACACAAACACGAAAGTAGTATATAGAGTTTTTTAGACTGGCTTGTAATCAATATATATATAAAAGCAGAAATCTTATGTTGGAGAGTATGAGGTTGTGCCATGTGGTGCATTCTGTGAAGTTCTTTTTTATTTAGTTTTCTACTTCAACAAAGTTTGCATTTATATTAAAGTATTAGTTCATTGAATTAGCCAATAGAGTAAATGCATATATTAATTATCTATTGTTGTGCATTAATTATTTATATTTAAATGAAATTTTTTAATTATTTTTATAAACTCTATATAGAAAATAATTTTTAGTTGGAATAATAATAATAAATTTAAAATATGACATTCTTACTTATATTTAATTGTTTTGACAACAATTGTCACAAAAGTCATAAAAAAAAATTAAATATTTGTGAATTCACTAAAATTAATCTTAATCCTTTAAGTTTCCTAACTCTTGTGCATGTGCGCGCGCACACGTGTTTTTGTGGAACTAACACGGTAGTATGTATTCTATGTAATTAGAAAAATTACTAATATAATAATGAAATTATTTTTCTAAGATATATTAATTATACTAATATAACTAACACGGTAGTATATATTAATTATTTTTAGCATAATGAAATTTTAATATCATTTTTCTAAGATTTATATGAGAAATAATAGGTTTTTTTTATGTGAGAAAAAATTGATTTGAAATATGGCATTTTTACTCAAATTTAGTTATTTTTGCAACAATTGAAACCATGTCCAACAAAAAGGGGAAAATTTTTTTAGTAACACAATCAAGAATGTAAAAAAAAAAATGAAAGATATATGCATTTTTTAGTAGGCATGAAACATGCCTATTTATATTAGCTACTATATCATGCAATTTTCAATTTGTAAACATACACACACACACACACACATATGTATATATATATATATATATATATATATATATAGTATGATCAAATCACTATACTACTCTTAGTGTATTCCTATTTTGTCTATATATAAAATAACTAAAGATTATAATTTTTTACAATGAAATTTATTGAAATATCTTTTTTATATATTGGTAGTTGGGGGTGAGGATCTGAATCCTGAATGTTTCTATTGGAAATTGAGTTGTCACTCAGTTGAGGTACAAGATTTTTGGCAAAATTTATCGAAATATTGGAAAAAACTAATAATAATTTGCACCGCACATATGTGAAGTTAACAATGGCGAAAGTGTATAACAGAATAGAGGGAGAGAGCGAGAAAAGAGAGAACGATCTTTACTCAGAAATTGGGAAAAATGATTATACAAGCTCAAGAATACAAAATATAACTTAGTTCCTATTTATAGGACCTGGACTAGACCACTTCTAAAACCTTCAACCTACAGATTCATAACCACCCCTGTAACAGATTCTCCGTGATTCCAGGATTGGCAGTTACCAAGACAATTGTGGAACTCTGGCTCTGGCTCATCTGCAAGAGGAAGCACTCAGTGATGAACAATACTTACACAAAGGCGGGAAGAGTTAGTGCCTAAATACTAACATTGAAGAAGCTTTAAACTGCACCGTTCTACTAAAGTAAAAAAGTCATCGTTTTTCCTATTACAACTTAAGAGACATATTTAATACATTTAATACAACGATACCGTATTGAACTAGCCATTAGAATTTAGCCATTGGTCTTCTTCTTCTTCCAGTCTCAATCTCTGTTTTCCAGTTTCTTTACTCTCTTTAACATCCCCCTCAAAACCATGGGGTCTAGAGACACCATGATTTTGGAACGAAGAAAAAGAAAATGGAAAGTAGAGACGCTCTTAGTAAACACATCAGCCAATTGATCACCGGTGGCAATGTATTTTACTTGAAGATCACGGCGTAGGACCTTTTCACATCGTGCGGGAACGCAACTAGTATATTACAAAACCACACCAAAGTACCACTACAAAAAGGACTATTTTTTATAGTAGGAGCATGGAGTTATAAGTATAAATTAATTACCGTAAATTAGTCATGAATTACCTTTAGGTTTCACCTCAGCATCGTAATAAAACAAAAACAAAATTAAATCAAAATCAAGAGCAAGAACAATACAGCTTGACCTCTCTTTCTCCGTGTATTAGCAATAGCGAGATCTTCTTATACCCAAACAAAATTTTGAATTCTCCGCAAGTTGTTCTTTGCTCAGCTTGGGTGTGCAGAGTATTGAATTGATAAAGCCCTAATTCGCAGCAATGACTGAGGTATCGTCATCCTCATTGCTCAATCACTCTTTATCAAATCACTGCAAATTTCTCTTTATTGTTCACTTTTCATTTTTCTTCTATTTGCTTACAAACCCCATTATTAGTTTTAGTTTACTTGTAACTTCTTTATAAGTCTGGCTATATAATTTTTGTTCTATTTTAAAAATCCTTCACAGTTTTTTAGCTGTTAGTGTAATTTTGGCTTAAAAATTCAAGGGCACCTGTAATTTTTTTTTATTTTTTTTCTAGGAGTAGTAATTGTACTATGTGTGGCTTGTAATGCAATTATAGAACTTTAATTGGGAAACCAAAGAAAGCAATTTTTTACTGCAGTTGAGATTAGGAGGTTTATTTATTTATTTTTTTGGTACAATATCTTAAAGGTACAGTAAATTTAGGTTCTCCAATTGAATTCAAACATCTGATTTCATCAACCAATAAAAGAAAATAATGTTATCTTAGTAAAAGACAATTAAATTCAATGCAGCCAGGTACTGTACCTAAGTTTTAGATATTTATTAGTTGGGAAGAGTGTATTTCTATCTTCTTCGAATGTATTGTGATTCTAGAGAGTGCTTTGTTTGCTTCTCATTTGCTAATTGGATGTTTCTTCAGGTTTTTATTTTTATTTTTTGTTTGTTAAAAAAATATCATTTTCTGTGTTTTTGTTTGTGTTCTTTTGCTTCTATTTTTATTATCTTTTTCTTTCTATTTGATCAAAGCTTGAGCTGTGAATTCTGATGGAACACTGCGAGGCTGCTACTAACATTTTGATTTTATTGTTTGCGTGTTTATTTTTCTTTTGTTTTATCTTCTATTTCCAGTATTGGGTTAGCCAGGGCAACGAATGGTGCGACTTCCACAAAATCTTCATATCAAATAATCCTTCCAGCGTCAGAAATCATGAGCTTGGTAAGCAGATTGCGCCCATGAGCAAATTGAAGCAGTGAGTATTAAGAACAGCATTTGCTTATATTAATATGGTAAAAATATATGTACATAGTTACATCATTTTCGATGATGGTGATTCGATTTATCATGGTTTTTTATATGCTGCAAATCTTGCTGATTTTGATTTACTTTTTTCCTTCATATCTTCAGAAAGCAAAGCGTAGCAATCAGAAGGATATAGCAAAACTTCAAGAGGTCAAAGATATGCCCAAGCATTGAATGATCAAGATGAAGGCAATGAGATTAATTGTTGAGATGAGATCTGCTATATATATACGTGTGTGTACACTGCATATGCTTGGGCTCAAAACATTTGAAATTAGAGCAGTTGTTGTACAATTGTTCATCATTGCAAGTTACTTGTCAAAAAAAACTGCTCATCATTGCAAGTTGTAGTGATAGGCAAATTATGTTCACCAATATTGGAAGAGAAATGTATATTTCATTCAATTTATTTATATAGACCTTTTACTCACTTAGGAGAACCCTGCCTCTAAAGATGTCATTGCCAATTTGATCAAGTAAAAGGTCTGGTTTTATTCATTAGCTGTCAAGTTGTATTGTCCTGCATAGTTTTTAGTTGGGCGTAAGGCTATTAAATGAACTAAGCTTTGAGACTACTCAACTACTTGAGCTGACTCACGATGAAGCTATTAGGCAAGTATGGTGGCTGGAGTCTGGACAAGATCAAGCTGTGGTACAAGTCTGACTAGTTAACAAGCCAAGCATGATAATTACTAGTTTCATCCTGATAAAGATCCTGAATAGTTGAGTATACCTATGAGACAGTAAACCATAGCAAGCGAGAGTTATAAAGCCGATTCATTATCAAGCTGGTGAGATTCTGAGGTGTGTTCAATATTTAATATGCACTGACAAGTGTAGGAGCAAAAGAATGAATGCAGGAGCTGACTCATTTATTTTAGACTACCGAGCCAGCTTTGGCATGGTTCAAATGTCAACAAGCTGAGCTAGAAGCCTAGAACAGCCTTTTTTCTGAGGTTGTCTCAGCCGTAGGTAGGTATAGTTATTTCCTCTCCTCTCTGGTAGCTTAGCAAATGTAGGCATTGTATAGGTGTGTGAACATTCTACCAGTAATGTACCTCAAGGGCAGAACAGTCAGTTGGGAACCACTCATTAAGTGGAGGTCACTAGTTTGAATCTCCTGTATCTCATCTCCAGCTCTTTCAGACCATTTTCCTATTTTGTTGGAGGGTGGAAGTTAGCGAAGAGGTAGAATTCCTTTTCGTTTTGAAAATATGTGGTTGAGGGTGAATAATTTTGTCGATAAAGTGAAGACGTGGTGGGCTTCCTATTTGTTCCAAGGAACCCCAAGTTTTATTCTAGCTAAGAAGTTGCCTGCCTTGAAGTTGGATTTAAAAAAGTGGAACAAGACAGAGTGCCAATGTAACGTTTAAGAAGTAGGACCTTTGGAGCAAGTTGAATGTTTTAGATGCTAAAGAGGAGACCCATAGATTAATAGCTTAAGAGAAGTTAGTACAAGTTAATCTTCGTACAGATATTGAAAAGTTGACTCTTTTAGAAGAGATTAGTTGGAGACAAAAGTCTAGGGTGTTGCATTTGAAGGAAGGGGACACCAATACCAGATTCTTTCATAGAATGGCTAATTCTAACAGAAATCTTTGATGTTGTTCAGAGTTTTCATGGTGATAAATCTCTTGGTCCAGATGGCTTCCCTATGGCATTTTTCCAAACTTGCTGGGGGATTGTTAAGCTTGATCTTATGGTTGTCTTTAACCACTTTTTTGCTAAAGGTCAGTTTGAGAAAAGCTTAAACGATACTTTTATTACTCTCATCCCTAAAACACATGCAACAAGTGAGATTAGGGATTTTCGGCCCATTAGTCTTGTTGGGGGGGTCTTTAAAATTATTGCTAAAGTCTTGGCTAACCGACTTCGCATGGTTATGGGGGATATAATCTCAGCATCTCAGAATGCTTTTGTGAGGGATAGACAGATCCTTGACCTTGTTCTTATTGCTAATGAATGTCTTGACAGTAGATTAAAGTTTGGGGTGCTAGGGCTGATTTATAAACTGGATGTTGAGAAGGTTTTTGACCATGTAAATTGGAGTTTTCTTTTGCAAATGTTAGAAAGAAGTGGGTTCTCAGCCAAGTGGAGACTATGGATTTTCTTTTGCCTATCAATTGTCTGCTTCTCTATCTTGATTAATGGCTCTCCTTGTGGGTTTTTTGGTAGCTCCAGAGGTTTGAGACAAGGTGACCCGTTGTCTCCTTTGTTGTTTGTGTTGGTGATGGAAGCTCTGGGAAGAATGTTGGATAAAGCAATTCATGAAGGCTGCTTGTCAGGATTTAGTGTGGGTAACTCAGAGGGAAGATCCTTGGCAGTGTCTCATCTCCTTTTTGCGGATGACAATCTTATTTTTTGTGATGCTGATCTAGACTAGATTTTGATTCTCCGTATGATTCTTATTTGGTTTGAGGCGGTGTCGGGGCTAAAGATTAATCTAGGCAAGTCTGAATTGGTTACGGTTGGAGTAATGCATAA
The DNA here is from genome assembly GCA_028535165.1 of Quercus tomentella. Taxonomy (NCBI): domain Eukaryota; kingdom Viridiplantae; phylum Streptophyta; class Magnoliopsida; order Fagales; family Fagaceae; genus Quercus; species Quercus tomentella. The sequence goes on along the minus strand of JAPQVY010000111.1, from coordinate 17,740,580 downwards.
TATTGACTTATTGCTAAATGTCCTTGGCTGCAAGCAGGGCTCTCTGCCAATGAAATATTTGGGTCTTCCTTTGGGTGCTAATTTCAAGGATAAGACTATATGGAATCCGATTCTGGAGAAAATGGAAAGGAAATTGGCGGGTTGGAAACGCTTGTATTTATCAAAGGGAGGTAGAGTCACTCTAATCAAAAGCACCCTTTCTAATTTACCCACTTACTTTCTATCTCTATTTCCTATACCTGCTAGTGTGGCTAACCGAATTGAGAAGTTTCAGCGGAATTTCTTATGGGGCGGTTTTGGTGATGAACCTAAAATTCATTTGGTTAAATGGGCTATTGTATGCGCTCCTATTTCTTCGGGTGGATTAGGGATAAGGAAGATAAGACTTTTCAATATAGCTCTACTTGGGAAGTGGTTATGGAGATTTGGGATTGAGAAGGATGCCCTTTGGAGACAAGTGATAGAGTTGAAATATGGATGTCTGTGGGGGGGATGGTGTACCAAATTTGTTAATGGTCCTTACGGTGTTGGTTTATGGAAGAGTATTAGTCAAGGATGGCCTTCTTTCTCACGCCATATTCTGTATGATATTGGTGATGGGTCCAGGGTGAAATTTTGGCAAGACCATTGGTGTGGATAAGGGGGTTTGGTGGGGATAAGATGTGTTGGATTCCTAGCAAAGATAAGGGGTTCTTGGTGAAAGATTATTATAGAATTTTAGCTGGTCCTACTATCTTCGGTTTTCCTTGGAGAAGTATATGGAAGCAGAAGATTCCCTCTAGAGTAACTTTCTTTGTATGGTCTGCTACTTTAGGGAAATGCTTGACGATTGATAATTTGCGAAAAAGGAAGGTGTGGATTTTGGATTGGTGCTACATGTGCAAGAGTAATGGTGAATCGGTTGACCATATCTTCCTTCACTGTCCCGTTGCTATGGATCTATGGTCTATGGTTTTGGGTTTATTTGGAGTATCTTGGGTTATGCCGCATACTGTTTTGGGGCTGTTAGGGTGTTGGCAAGGCTGCTTTGGTCGTCATCGAAATGGTTATATATGGTCCATTGTTCCTCATGGGTTAATGTGGTGTCTTTGGAGGGAGAAAAATAGTTGTTGTTTTGAAGATATTGAGAGATCTATTCCGGACCTCAAGCTATTCTTTTTTAGAACTTTGTTGGATTGGTTGTTTGCTTTGCAAAACCAATCATTCCCTTCTTTTATTGATTTCCTAGATTCTTGCAATTTTTGTTTTTGATTTGTTGTCCCCTTGTTCACTCCCTGTGGACTAGGGTGTTTCCTTTTTTATATCAATATATCTTATTACTTATCAAAATATATATATATATATATATATATATATATATATATATATATATATTTATATTTATATATATATTTAGAGTTGTTATTTCATCATCACTCAAAAAAGCCAGCAAAATTGCTTAACTTTGCAGTTGTTTTACAAATGTGTGAGCCAAATAGATATGTTCTTGAACAAAATTCCATCCCCCTCCACCTCTAGTCCTATATTCTGTTTTAGTTTACCAGATAAGCCCTTAATCATACAATTGGATACTTTACCTAGTTCTTTTAAAATCTATTTAGGCTATATTCTGTTAAATTTATATCTTTATCCTTCTCCTTTCCTCTAATATCTATTTAGGCTATATGCTGTTGAATTTTATGTTTATGGAGAGAAAATGTAATAGGGAAGTGGGTGACACAGGAAGAGGCATATGCCACACCTCAGTTTTCCTCAAACTCTAAACATCAAGTGCCCACTTTGAAAAAGCTGTTGTCAGCTTCAGAGGCAGCACCAGCTACAGAAAATAAAGTTCAAAGTGGACCAGCACCTGGACTGTTGTTTCAGCTTCTTTAAATCCCATGAGATCCATTAAAGGTACTCCATCTTCAGTTGCTATCGGCAAGAGAAAGAGGCAATCCATTAAAGATACTCCATCGTCAGTTGCTATTGGCAAGAGAAGAGGCAAGATGAGAAGCTAAAGGTTATATCCAAAGAAGAAGCAGCTGCCCTTAAAGCAAGGGAAGCGGCAAAGAAGAGAGTTGAAGAAAGGGAAAAACTATTGCTTGGCCTCTACAGGCCCTTTTTTTTTTTTTTTTTTTTTTTTTTTTTTTTTTTTTTTTATAAATTTATTTATCCTAACGTAGAAGTTGATGTGCTACTCCACACAATAGATAAAATAACCAAAATGATTGCTTCCATTCATCTACCTATTTCCTCCTCATAATTAACCCCATATGATTATGAGCATGTTGTGTAGTGCACAATCATGTTGTGAGGATTTAGGGTCTGATAATGCAATGTCGGCCTATCATTTGCTTATCATTTGCTTACTAGTCAGAATAAGTAAACTGTGACTGCTACTATTTCTTGCACTGCGTAATTATTATTATATTGAAACATTAATATTAATATAAATCTTGTGAGGACATAAGATAGCAAATGAAATGGCCTGAGAGGAAAAAAAATGAAAAAGATGTGATGGAGAGGTGTGCATTTGCATTTGGCGTGCCATCTGCTGTGCATAACATTATAGAGAGTTGTGTGACTTGGGTCACAAAGGTTGTGTACAATGCCTTTGTGGGGTGTGGGATCTAGGAGAGATTGTTGGTAGGCAGCATTTCCCTAATTTTGGAGAGGTTGGTTCTTGGACTTGATTCAAGATGTAGAAGAGATATTTATCTTGATTGTAAAATACATCACTGAAATCATATGGAATGTACCCTTAATTTATTTTTGGAAAGTTCATTTGTAGAAATTTCCTTGCAAATGGACACCATTCTTAGAAAATCCAAAGCAGTTGATTAACTTCATTCCTTAATATTTTTTTGGAAAGTTCATTCGTAGAAATTTCCTTGCATTTACCATTCTTAGAAAATCCAAAGCAATTGATTAACTTCATTCCTGTTTTGGAAAGAGTTTTCCAAAGTGAAACATTTTACATATTTCCAACAACCATAAAAAAATAAAATAAAATAAAATAAAATAAAAAACAAAAACAAACAAATACAAACACAAAGCAGATATTCTACCTCTACCCCTATTATCCCAAGGCATCCAAAATATAATTCCCATAATAAAAAACAAAAAGTTGGAAGTTTTTCCCATAAGAAAAAGGTTGGAAGTTTTATGGACTTGCTCAAAGGGTGAGCTTGAAACCAGTGGCGACTCCAGGAATTTTTCCCTGGATGTTTCTTAAGAAGCATAATTTTTCCCAATGGCGGCTCCAAGAATTTTTCCCAAATGTATTGTTGTTTAGTTGTTTTGTTAATTTGTTTGTCTTTTATAAACTATAATTTGTTATATTGTTGTTTTATTAATTATAAAATTATTAATTGTTGTTTAACCTAACATAATTTAATATGTTTGTTTTATATAAAGTATTGATTAATTAAATTATTAATTATTATTTATTAGTTGCTTTCTCCAATTAATTATTGGTTAATTAATATCCCAAACAAACAAAATTAATTAGTTCAACTAATTACTATGGTTGTTTGATACTTCCCTACTTGGAATATCACACTATTACTTAACAAAAAAAAAAAAAAAAAAAAAGTCAATAAATTTTACAGCACAAAAATGTATAGGCCGTATAGCTTAAGTCCAAGTCTAAAAAAGAGTAATTTATTACATATTTTATAACCATTAGTTGAACTAATCAACTAGCACACAGCACACAACCATATATATTAATTATTAGTTGCACACTTGCATTAGCACTAGCACACAACACACTTGCACTACCACGGCCCCATGCCCCCATCTACCCTCCAATTCAACAGACAAAGCCCAATGCCCCATGGCCCCCAATCATAAGACTAGAACCAATCAGATAAAGCCAATTTGTTGTATCTCACCAAAAGACACCAACACCAACACTAAAGACAATTAATAATCTCACCAACAATAACACCTTACACAGTTACTGAGTTACACCAACACCAACACCGGATATTCTCAAAAAAAAAAGGAAAAAAAAAACACCAACATCGGTAAATATTACATTATTACTTATAAAGACCTTACACAGTTACTGAGTTACACCAACACCAACACCGGATATTCTCAAAATAAAAAAATAAAAAATAAAAAAAACACCAACACCGGCTAAAGACATAAAGCCAAAAACAGGGTAAATATTACTCACAGAGAGAGAGAGAGATGAAATACTTTGAGGTTGAGGGAGCAGGGAGGCCTGAGGCTGATGGGCGGCGCCGTCAGGCATAGTGGCGAGGCGAGGAAGACCAATCAGGCAGCATGTCGAGATGTAGCTTCCGTCCATTTGAATGGGAGATCGAGTTTGAGGCCTGATCTGGCAAGCGATCTCCTCCGTCCGTTCCATTGGTTGTTGTCATCCGTGGTTATTGCGTGACTTGCGTCTGTGAAGTGTTTAAGACCCAATCTGATTTCAGTATATTAGGTTAGGTTTTTTTTTTTTTTTTTTTTTTTTTTTTTTTTTTTTTTTGAGAATCCGTGGGTTACTGGGTTTGCTACCATCTGTTGGGCTTGATGTTGGGCTTGCCATGGGCTTACCATCCGTTGTTTTTTTTGGAGAATCCGTGAGCTTCGCTTGCTCTGTTACAATTTTTTTTTTTTAGTAGAACAAATAAAATATGTTTTTTTTTAGGGTGTTCCTAAATTTTTTTTAAGGATAAACAAATAAAAAAATTTTAATTATTATATATATATATATATATTTTTTTTTTTCAGTTCAGGGTGTTCGCGTCGCCACTGCTCGAAACCACACCCAGCTTATGATAGCCACGTCATGGTGGTGCATGACCTACATTGCCGCGCAATTGACTGCACATCCTCGCGCAATTGACCCATGTCTCACTGCATGTTCTCGCGCAATCGATCCGTGTCCTTGTGCAATCGATCCATGTCTTGCTGCACATCCTCTCGCAATTGCTGCACGTCCTCTCTCAATCGACCCATGTCTTGATGTAAACGATCCATGTCTTGCTGCACATCCTCTCGCAATTGCTGCACGTCCTCTCGCAATCGACCCATGTCTTGATGTAAACAAAGCATGGCACGCTGCGCGTCCTCCATCAACATAACCAATCTAGAAGCATGATTCTTTCGTTTGTTTTGTGTATTAGCAATAGCGAGATCTTCTTATAACCAAAAAAAAAATACTAAATTAAATTATAGGCTTGATTGTTCAAATTGAATCACAAAATCGCAAAATTATATACCTTCATAGGCTTGATTGTTCCCCAAATCAAAAGATATGCAGCTTCCCTCAACAAATTCCTTCGGGTCTTGAAACCTGCAAACGCAAACATACATAAAAGATGCGGTTTAGTTTTATGTGGAGTTAGTTTTCAAGGCTTTCTAACACGAACCAACCAAATGGTATAAGAGATGGAGGGAAAACGTCTGCATGATTCACCGTCACTGTTGGGGAAGACAATAATATACAGGCACAGCCCCATGGGAGGAGTTTTACTTTTATATAGTTACCTATGTCCACGAATGGGAGTTTATATGGTTGGCTTGGCTGCTATAGAGACTAGGGGATAGTCTCTCACTTGCTCCCAAATCTACAGCTTTTTAATCCTAATAGATCCTTCTTGAAATTTTTCAAGCCATAGTCGCCAAACTCAACCCTAAGCAGCCCATCACAAAGTAAAACTAATATCTTGTAAATAATTATTATTCTATATATCACATGGCATAATTTATAATATTCTACAATATAAAAATTAAATAAATAAATAATAGAAGAAAAGGAAGAATGAAGGATTACTCACATTGTTATGTGCTCACATGGCATAATTTATAATATTCTTCATTAAAAAAATTAAATAAATAAATAAATAATAGAAGAAGAGGGAGAATGAAGGATTACTCACATTGTTATTGTTATGATTTTCTTGGTAGCAATAGCACAAACTATGAAAATTATAGAGATGACTTCCGTAGTAAGAGATTGGGAGTCTAAAGTCTAAAGTCTAAACCCACTAAGAGAGAAATTTGTGGGAGAGGTGTGTGTGGATTTTCTTTTTATAGACAAACAAATAGGATTTCTACCAAGAGGGAGAGAGACGTGTGTGAAGATAAACAAAGAGAATTTCAAATTTTTGATAGACGATAGAGTTTTTACATAAGTTAAAAATTATCCATAAATCAATTTGGTTTGAGAAAATGTATCTAATAATTAATAATTAATAATAAGAAAAACTAATTTAATAAATTGAAGTGTTGGTAATCAACAATTAATTAAAATTTTGTGTCTATATAAAGAATTGATAAAGCAGTGGAGGAAAAGTTGATATGAAAAAAAAAAAAAAAGTTTACCTATCAAATATGAACAAAATAATAATAATAATAAAAGAAATTGATAGGAATAAAAAGAAGATGTTTAAGTAAAAATCAAATACGAAACATTTATAATAATAAAAAAAAGTGATAAAAAAATAGAGAATTTTATCTTAAAAAAATTACTACAATTTATAATTTAGTGCAACCACAGATTTTCAGTTCAATTTTTAATTAAGTAGAGCGCTATTGATAAGAACAAAAGACCCGACTACAAACGAAAAATTTTCTCATTAAAATATCTTTTACTAAAAATTTGATAACAACAATTCAATAAATAATATATTTTTAAATGTTGTGAAAATATATTAGGATCATGTCAACAGATGCCTTAGGGTAATTATTAATAAACTATAATAAAAAAGTTTTAACACCACTTATGGAAAATATAAAAAGATGTCAACAACATTTATTATTTTATTATTGTCCTAATAAAATGTTTCTAAAGATAGTTCCTAAACATTTCCCAATATATTAAACAACAATTCATCTGCACCACAGATGCCATGATGAAATCTCAAAATCAAAGGTTAATAACTCTGATTGTACGATACCGAGATGAATTAAAGTTAGTAATCCAATTGGTTTGACACACCTAAAGATGTCATAATCTATTAGTAGTCATTTGTTTTGTAAAAGTCCTAACTTTTATAAAAACTTATTGGCTATTGCACGATAGGACTTGTGTTGTATGAAAGGGGTAATTACAGAATACTCTCGGAGTACTATAAATGCATACTCCTCCCTTTCACATAATTGTGGGTCCCAATAATTAAATTTATGGTGAGATCCACAATTCATGTGAGAGGAATGAGTATTTATGGTACTCCCGGAGTATTTAATAATTTTCTGTATAAAAAAGGAAATAGAGTTGGGAACAAGAATAACTATTAATCAACAATAAGAACAAATAAGTAGTAAAATTGTTTATATAATAAATTTAAAAAAAAAAAATTTAACTCGTGCGAAGCTCCATATAGTTAGCAAATTTTAAATATTTTCACTTATTTCTAAAAATATAATAGAAAAAAAAAATCCTCACTTTATTCAATGCTACAATTAATTAAAAATGAATTAAAGAAATCTTCACTTTATTCCTGGATCTGATCCTTAAAGCATCAGTACCCGCACTGCCATATGGTATATGTTGGTATATTTTAGTATCAAAGCATAAAAACGTCCCATTACCTGGTCTTACAATTCTAAAAAATTTGCAATTGTGCAACAATATCATCCTAAATTTATGATAGTATTGTAGCAACATTCTAAACCTAAATAATATTTTTTTTATTCCCTACCTAAACATATTTGCCACTTTCTCTCTCTTCATTGTCTCATCTCCTCTCTCTTTCGCCATAACGATTTGGCCTCTCTCTCTCTCACGGTGGTGGGCATATTCTGGCATGGGTCTAACATGGGTCTGGTGGCGGTGCGGGTCTGGCGACGACGGCGTGGATCTGGTGGCATGGTGGGTCTGGTGGTTTCGGTGGCATGGTCTTCTGATGGAGGCACTCAACCTTGCCTCTGATGATGGGTTGCTCAACCTCGCTGATGATGGGTTGCTCAACCTTGCCGATTACTGGGTTGTGATTTTTCTAGTGTGGGTTCGGTGGTGGGTTATGGTGTGTGGGTGGTTTGAGGGGCTATAGGTTACTTGGATTTGTGTTTTATGGTGCGGTAGTGGAGGCATTGATCTAGTGGCAGTGGTGGTTGGATGTGGCAGTGAGGCATGGATGGGTTGCTAGGTTTTTTTCAGCGATCTATTTCCTATCTACCACCCACTACAAAAAAACTGGGCTGTAGCTGCTAAAAGCGCAGGTATAGGTCCTAAAAACTCGGCTATAGGTTAGCTATAGTCGTGTTTTTTTGAAAACATAGCTAAAAAAATGTGGCTATAGAGCACGTTTTTAGTAGTGACCATAAATCATCATTTTCCGGCGGTGATGGGCATATTTATGGTGGTACCCAATTTAAATATCTTATTCAACCCCTTTTTTATAGTGCTGAGTACAAAAAGTGAAATTTTAGGAGGAAAAAACCATGGTTTTAAAAATCAAACCGAATTGGCAGGTTCTATTAGAAACTGGACCTTAATCCAGTCCGGCTATTATTAAAAACCCAAAAAAAAAGGGAAACCACATAATTGGAAAACAATGCGCTTAAACCGGTTTTAAGCTTTTCTTCATAAATACTTTAGCTATTGTATTTTTTAAATAAAATAATAAATTAAAAAGAGAGATCTTGAAAATGTTCTCAAGCATGAAGTGGTGAAGCCTGAGACACCCACAGTGACCCAAAAACATCAGAGTCACTATATTTGTATTGAGGAAGAACTGAAGAAGCCCAAAGATAAGCAAATTTGTAATGATATTATCTGTCTACTTCAGTTGAGGCCTTTTATTTTTGCTGCTCTTGCCTCTTGCACATGCACATATTGATGAGAGAGAGAGAGAGAGAGAGAGAGAGAGAGAGAGAGAGAGATGAAAATTTAGCAAAAAGTGAGATGGGAAAATTATATGTACATTGTTGAATCAAACATCTGCATGTATGGATTTCAAAATGTGTGGTAGTTGGGATTAACGAGTAGGATATGTGGTGGGAAAAAAAGACACAGAAAGAGTGATAGAGCTGAAACTAGAAACTACTTGTAGTATTGTACCATAAGTCCTAACTCAAAAATAGAAAAAGGAACTACTTGTCGTTGTAGTACAGCTAGTAGTGGGCTTAGGGGCGAGCTTTTAATCACCTATAGACCTCAGCTTGACGGACCTGAAATGTGAGCCCAACCCTACCAAATTCATGAGGATTGAACCCAAAAATAAAAAGGGCCGACCTGTGAAATTGTGGCATATCGTAAGAGTATTCACATAAGCTTGCGCAGAAATTTCAGTTTATTTTTATAGAAATTTTTTTTTCTTTTTTACATAATTATTTTTCAAAAACATTTATATCAAATTATTTATTTTACACTATAATTTATTAAAATATTATTTCCTTGTCAAATTTTTACTATTCTTAGTGTATATGAGAGAGAGAGAGAGAGAGAGAGAGAGAGAGAGAGAGAGAGATTATTGAAGAAAGAGAGATGAAAATTTAGAAAAAAGTGAGATGGGAAAATTATATGTACATTGTTGAATCAAACATATGCATGTATGGATTTCAAAATGTGTGGTAGTTGGGATTAACGAGTAGGATATGTGGTGAGAAAAAAAGACACAGAAAGAGTGATAGAGCTGAAACTAGAAACTACTTGTAGTATCGTACCATAAGTCCTAACTCAAAAACAGAAAAAGGAACTACTTGTCGTTGTAGTACTAGTGGGCTTAGGGGCAGGCTTTTAATCACGTATAGACCTCAGCTTGATGGACTTGAAATGTGAGCCCAACCCTACCAAATTCATGAGGATTGAACCCAAAAATAAAAAAGGGCCGACTGGTGAAATTGTGGCATATCGTAAGAGTATTCACATAAGCTCGTGCAGAAATTTCAGTTTATTTTTATAGAAACTTTTTTTTTCTTTTTTACATAATTATATTTCAAAAACATTTATATCAAATTATTTATTTTACACTATAATTTATTAAAATATTATTTCCTTGTCAAATTTTTACTATTCTCTGTGTATATGAGAGAGAGAGAGAGAGAGAGAGAGAGAGAGATGAAAATTTAGCAAAAAGTGAGATGGGAAAATTATATGTACATTGTTGAATCAAACATATGCATGTATGGATTTCAAAATGTGTGGTAGTTGGGATTAATGAGTAGTATATGTGGTGGGAAAAAAAGACATAGAAAGAGTGATAAAACTAGAAACTACTTGTAGTATTGTACCATAAGTCCTAACTCAAAAACAGAAAAAGGAACTACTTGTCGTTGTAGTATAGCTAGTAGTGGGCTTAGGGGCGGGCTTTTAATCACCTATAGACCTCAGCTTGACGGACTTGAAATGTGAGCCCAACCCTACCAAATTCATGAGGATTGAACCCAAAAATAAAAAGGGCCGACCGGTGAAATTGTGGCATATCGTAAGAGTATTCACATAAGCTCGTGCAGAAATTTCAGTTTATTTTTATAGAAAACTTTTTTTTTTCTTTTTTACATAATTATTTTGTAAAAACATTTATATCAAATTATTTATTTTACACTATAATTTATTAAAATATTATTTCCTTGTCAAATTTTTACTATTCTCTATGTATATGAGTAAAGAAGCAAATTTGTATGTGAATAGTAACTGTATAACTCATCTTATTTAATTTACACAAGTTTACATAAATTGATGTGAACTAAGAGGACCTGATTAGTTTCCCTCCCCACTAATTATAAGGGGAAAAAGTGTTTCAAGAGCTTTAAACATTTTTTGGCAAAAATTGGCAAACGATAGGAGTTTCTCTAAAGTTATTTCAAGGGCCCTTTAAGCTGAAAAAAACTTTAAGATTAAAGTTAAATTTTGAAACGGTTAGGAAAAACTGTAAGACTTTAAAACTTAAAATTTCAAAACTTTTTTAAAAAACTATTCACTGTAATATGTGATACACTTAAAAGAGTCTGAATTTAGTAAAGATAGGGTATAAAATTTATATTTTACATCATCTAATAAAAAATTATTATATCAGTTTTTACTTAAAACTTAATTTATTTTATCATATCTAATAATATCTCAATAAACTCTTAATTGGATTGAATTTTCAAATGAGTACTAGAATTGATTGGGTGTGGTTGTATTTATTCTTTAACAGATGATAAGATGATGTGGTATGTTGGGATTAAAAAAAGGTAAAACTTGAGTTTTACATCACATCTTTATAGTATTTAATATACTAAAAAAAAAAAAAAACCTTTTCATTTAAAATTCTAATTTCTACAACAATACGAAATGAGCACATAGTATACAGTAAGAGCTTGAAATGAATTAGCGATATAGTATTAGTTTGGTGGCTTTGGTCTATCTAATCCAAAATTTAAACCCAAAATATGGGTCATAACTCATTGAATTTAAAATACTCTTACGAATTGGGAGTCTTATAAATCAAAAACATAGTTAAATTCTATTTGCAAAAATAATTTGCATCAAATCTTCCCCCTATTTCTGTTGTAAAAAAAAAAAAAAAAAAAAAAACTCCAAAAGGAACGAATTATTTTCCAAAAGTTGAAGCAAAGAGCCCTAATCTTCGAGGCCCAAATATATTTGTAATAAAGTTTTTTTTTTTTTTTTGAGAGAGAGAGTTTCACAACTTATGGCGTCCGTTTCTGATGATAACTCTTTATCATCATATTAAAACACCAATCGGTTTTTGATGCAAGCAGAGATTGAACCCACAATAATAAAGTTGTTGATGTTGGTTTCTTTTTTTAATTTTATTTTATGAATCACTAATAAGGTTGTTAAATTTTTTTTTTTTTTTTTAGAGATTGGTTGTTGAAACTTGAATTAAACACGAAAGAATGAATCCATTTTTCATGATAATTTTACTGAACAAATGATAATATTGCATGCGCTATAAAATCATCATCACCATCCCCACGTCACCCCCAAAGTATAATCAGTTGTTTAGACTTTTTTTGATAACCAGTTCTTTAAGACTTTAGTTCTCAGTTCTCACCCACGTTTCTCAGTGCATTTCAGTTAAAGCCGCAATCCTTCCCTGAATTTGCATTTAGCATTGACTTTTCCTTGGTCAAATTTCTTACCTTAGAAAGATTAATTCATAATGGAAAAACGCTTGTAGCATTTCTCGGTTGCCACTTTTTTTGTTGAAAGAAGAATTTCCTTTCATTTTCACCAACCCAATTGCAGATTTGCAGCTCTTAGAATATTTCCTTATTGGGTAGTTGAGTGCTTTAATAATTTTTTTTTTTTTTTTTTTTTTGAGAAACAAAAATGGGGGCCTTTATGGCTATATTACACCCCCAGGCACGGCGCCAGATGGCCTCGGACGGGGTAGCCCGATCTCGGGGGCCCGCCTGTACCACTGTGGGGAGTTACCCCACTAAGGATGCCCACCAACAGACTCCTGCGGGTAGCGGGATTCGAACCTAGGTGTGGTGCACGAAGTGAACGAACCTTACTCACTCAACCAAGCCCCCGTTGGTTAATAATATTTTTTTAATTCTATAGGATAGTAAAGAAGGATCTATTTGGACCTAAAAAATGTTTAATTTAAGAATAAGGATCACGATCATTCATATAAAGTTATTTTCATATTGAACTTCTTTTTATTATAAAAGAAATTATATCACGTTATCAATCTACTAATAATATCACTAAAATAATGGTTGAATAAGAAATTTGGGGTTCAATCCTCGCCTACAAAAAAAAAAAAAAAAAAAAAAAATCAATTAGTGTTTTGATCTAATGATAAATAGAAAAAATCACAATAGCAGACGTCATAGATTAAAATTCTATTAAAAAGAATCAAAAGAAAATCTCGCAAACCACCTTGACCTATTCCCAAAAGGAGGCAAAGAATCCCAAAGGTCTTTCTAACCAAACTTCACATTTAGAATCATTCAAAAATATTCCCTAATTAGGAGAAATTATTAGGTTGAATTCCACCTGAAAGACCTAATAATTCCTTATAAAAAGTTATTTTCATCTTAACCTACTTTTTATTATAAAAGAAATTATGTTATGTTATAAATCCACTAATAATATCACTAAAATAATGGTTCAAATCAAAAGAAAATCTTGCAAGCTAGGTTGACCCCATTTCCAAAAGGAGGTAAAGAATCCCAAAGGTCTTCCTCAACCAAACTTCATATCTAGAATCATTCAAAAATATTCTCTAAATAGGAGAAATTATTAGATCGAACTTCATCCAGAAGATCTAATAATTTGTCATAAAATAGCTTAGCTCTATGCTTAGAATATTTAACCTACCCAATCTTGAAAAATGTCAATTTGGCCATTTTGCACAATCCCTTTCTCACTACTCTCCCTTCCTTCTTTGGGGTAAGTGCTCACTACCTTCCTCTCTAGTCTTCCTTCTATGGCTATAAATTCCAATGAACTCATCATCTTGTCAATGCCAACATCTATTTTTACACCATCTCCTTTATAGTATCACCCTATAATTTCACCCCTTGAGTTGCAGCTAGCACTCTAGTAGAAGATATGGGTGGTTCCACTTTTTCATTGAGCCTCATCTTGATGCTAACTGCTTCCATGTTGGCTGTTAGTATGGCCAACAAAGATTGGCATTTTGGCTTTAACTATACCAATTGGCCTTTCAAAGGAGGCCCTCCCCAAAGCCAAAATGAAATACCAGGACCCAGAAAGATCGTTGTAGGTGGCTCAGAGAACTGGAAATTAAACTTTAACTACACTGATTGGGCTCTTAAAAATGGCCCCTTTTACCTAAATGATACTCTAGGTGAGTTGCCATTCCTTGTTTATTACTATTGTTTGTCAAAGTGCCATCTAGGTTTTATCATCAACTCATGTTCTTTTAACAAGTGTCCTAAAAACATCAATTAAGAAATACTAATAAATATTCATTTATGAGTTGTGAGTTTTTCAAAAAGAAAAATACTCGTGTTAATAATGTGTTGGTTTACATGAACAAATTCACTATGATTGTTTGTACTTTTCCTAATAGTAGGTGTGTAAAATTTAACTTTTCTAGATAAAGGGGAAAAAAAGGCTAAGGTGCAAAACACATCCCTAAAGTTTGGAGGGTTTTGAATTTTATAACCTAAAATTTCAGAATTTAAATTTTACCCTCTGAAATTATTTTCTATTTGTATTAGCAACCTTTCTGTCTAGATTCCGTTAAATACCACATAAGCTTGTTATATGTGTTTAATTATTTCAATAAAATTACTTTACATCATTTTTATAATGCCATGTCATTTTCATTATGCCACATGGCATTGTTTTATTAGACGAACAAACACAAGTGGCAAATGGAAATATGGACACATGGATTGTTGATGCAAACAGAATATAATTTCTAGGGGTAAAATTTAAATTCTGAAACTTTAGAGTATAAAATTTAAAACCTTCCAAACTTCAAGAATGTGTTTTGCACCTTAGACTTTTTTGTTTTATTTTTTATTTTTTATTTTTTGTTTTTTATTTTTTATTTTTATTTATTTAGAAAAGTTAAATTTTACGCACCCTAAAACTTCAAGGATTAAAATTCAAATGCGGTGGCTCCCCATATCATATGCTATAACTTCTTCTTTTTTTACTTTTTTTATATGATGCAATGTGGTTGTTGCAGTGTTCAAGTATGATCCACCAACAAACGACTCCACTATTCCTCACAGTGTATACTTGCTACCAAACCTCTGGAGCTTCTTAACGTGCGATTTAAGAAGGGCAACAATGGTGGCCAATACAACACAAGGAGGGGGCGAGGGATTTGAATTTGTGCTGAAAAAGTGGCAACCCTACTATTTTGCTTGTGGTGAGCGTGATGGCTATCATTGCAAGGCTGGGCAGATGAAGTTCTTTGTCATGCCACTGTTTCGCCAATGGCATTGATGACGAAGGAGCTAAGGATGTTTTATTGCTACGTGCTACCTACTACCTAGCTAGGGTTTTTTCCCCATATTTACTTTCTAAAGTTGTTGCGGGCAAGATTTGTTTTTAGATTATTTCCTTAAGATAAGCAATGAGTGCTAAATAAATCTATGAGATGAGAGTGAATAAGTGTACTTCTATATGGTGATAGTCTGATAGTCTTGCATTGATGCGATGCTTTGATGTAATATTGACTTCATATAGAAAAGCTTTTGAATTTTATGCAATTGGAAAGATTGATCATGTTTGGAGATTAAATTCAATAAAAATTCAGCGTAAATGCTTTATTTATGCTCTACAATAAAATTGTGCCACATAAGAATATATATATATATATATATATATATATATATATATTTCAAATAAAAGACTAGAGACTAATGCATGGACGAGCACATGAGTTTCTAAAAATTTATTCAACCAATATAATTTGAATAATTGAATATTAAAAACAAGACAATTACTGTAACATTTTCTAAAGACTTAACTGAAGAAGCACCAGAGGAAGAAAGCTATCAAATTAAGATGTTGATGGAAACAGCTGGAAGAAAGGGCCGCTGAAAAAGCTACCATCGACTGAGAACCTTCCATGCCGATTTGATTCATAGTCAAAAATAGAGATGACATCAATGCCACCAGTGGCCAAACCGAGTTAAGCAGGCCACAACATGGGCAATCACTTGCTTAGTATGAGTGTCATATGCAGTGGCAGAGCCACGTTGAGACAAGGAAGGCCTTGGCCCCCCCTAAATTTTTTAAAATTTCATTTATTGCCTTAATAAATTGAAAAATTATATATAAGTTGTTTGAGAAAAAAAAATATTATGGGTTCATTACCCAATTAAAACTCACTTGTCTCTCACGTATCTTAAGATTCATTAAGAAAAAACCAAAAAAAGATTTTTTTAAAATCCAGTCCATTCCTTGGCCCATTAGCTCCTCCAAGTAACAAAAATAAAAATCTTTGACATATATAGATTATTTACTTAAAATAAATATGAATAAACAAAAAATTCCTTACTGCTGTCGCCACTGCTGTCTCAGCACTGCAACGAACTCAACAGTTTTCTTTGGTTCTTGTCATCTGCTACGCCCTAGCCTCCAGATTAGTGGCCAGTAAACCAGTGGTAATGTGGTATATTTCTGTTTGTTTGTGATAAGGATAAAATTGTAAATATACTCATTTATGGGATGGACGCAGGGTGACATTCCAATTAAACCCGACAATTTGTTTTGTGCCCACTGACAAACAACAGTAGGGAGTCTACGGCTTTAAGTTGACGAGGTTAGTTGGTGAAGACGGAAAGCTGGCGATACTAAGTTGAAGGGTATACATAAGATTGACGGTTTTGGTATAATCCTGGCTTGACCTCTATGTATGCATGTATAAGGAAACATCTTGTGTCCCACGGCAAGTGTTAGTCTCCTACAAGGAAATGATTCTGCAAAATACGCTTATGAGGACTCCTATAAGGAAAAGACTTCCAAACCAAGGCAGAGATGTCAACCTTCTACTACTATAAAAACTCCAAGACCCTCACTAACCAAGGTACGCATAATTTATCCTGTTTTGGCACTCTAGAGTTGTGAAAAGTTCTAACTTGACCTTCGGAGGATATTTGATCGGCATCACACCGGTGCTCTCTGTAAGATCTTCTCTTTTTGTTGTGCAGGTGCTGTTTCAAGTACGTGAAGACCATGTGATTTAATGTTGATTTTTCGGCATCATCAGTTTGTATTCAATTTTATCTTTTGCCAAGATCTCTATCTGTATGGATGAAAAATACTAAAAAGTATCTCTTTTAATAAAAAAGTGTTTATTTAGCTTGTAGATGACACCATACAGTACCAGTTTAGTGGCTTGTTGCTGGCACCTTTTCCTACTATTTTTATATTATATTTTTCTTTTCAACAAAGGTTACTAACTTATCTGTTTACTTATTTTACCATATTAATGTCATTGCTATTTGTTATACATTTGTTTATATATTTATGTTTGATCCTCTATAAATAATATTGTTTGTAGAATGTGTAGTTATAGACTATTGAAGCATTAATATAAAAACAAATTTACATAGGTTGTTTCTTTTATTTTTTGAGCATAAATAATATTTTACATTTTTTAAGTGAAAAAAGTGACTATATAATTAGTATTTAAAATTTAATATTCAGGTTTTAATATATATATATATATATATATATATATATATATATATAGGTAATTTAATGAGAAACCAATCTACAATTGATACATATTTTAAGAGAAAAAAT
Source organism: Quercus tomentella (assembly GCA_028535165.1). Lineage (NCBI taxonomy): Eukaryota > Viridiplantae > Streptophyta > Magnoliopsida > Fagales > Fagaceae > Quercus > Quercus tomentella. The sequence goes on along the minus strand of JAPQVY010000111.1, from coordinate 17,723,434 downwards.
GTTTAAGATTTGGAGAATACTACACAATTCTCTATCTAGAATAAGAATATTGATGTTGAATCCCTATACTAGCTCAAAAATATGAAATTAAGGAATATTTCTTTCTTTGAATGTGATATTGGAATGAGTTTTTGAGTGATTGTTTAATGGTATATACAAAAATAAAATAAATAAAGATTAAAAAAATTAGTTCAAGATCAATCATAAATAGTTTTAGTACCATAAACGATCCTATGACACAACCTTAGTGAGTTAAAGTTTACTTATATAAATTTTTTTTCTTTTTACTTAAGAATATGGTTATATTTAACTTGGCCCTCCTAGGAAAAATTTCTAGCTCCACTACTGGTCATATGTTTTATATATATATATATATATATATATATATATATATATATATATATATATGTATGTATGTATGTATGTATGTATCAGACCTTGTTAATTATGGTTGTCATTAAGTCGATTATATCGGTTGGAGTAGGTAAAGTTGGTTTCAATTATGTTAAAAGTGGTTAAATAGGTTCAATTGGTATAATTCTCACGAACTTCTGCTATGATTCAACTAGTGCATGTTACAGTTACTCTTTGTCAGGACCGGCTCGATATCAATTAAATAAATATAAATAATATTGACCAAATCAATCAATGTTAATTTGATAAAGTAAACATATAATTTGCTGAAATAATAATATCCAAGTCAAAGTTAATTTCATATATAAAATCAAGAGATATGCTACGTCTACAACATTTTTACAACATTTTTACAACAAATCATGGGTGGTTAGTTGTTATTGGTTCAAATTTAAAACTAACATTAAGATTACTTTTTTGCCCCAATAATAACAACCACTAACAACTTGCCACTTAAGATTTGTTGTAAAAATGTTGTAAAAATGTTGTAGACATAGCATTTCTCTAAAATCAAATATCATGGTTCAAGTATAAATTTTAACAAAAATAAATGAGTATTGTTTTATTTAAAAAAAAAAAAAGAGAATATTTATCTTGAAAAAGGTGATGTACAAGTGTAGACACCTCATTTGTACCATTAATAACCTTTGGTCCCAACCCCAATAATGAGGTGGACATATGTCAACCAAAACTTATTATATAATTACAATTGGTATTACTCAAATAATTAATAATTCTTTCAACTCAAACTTGTATTTTCTCATTCTTAAGCAGGTACACCGAATTGAGTGAAGTGATTTGAAATAGACCAAATGGACAAAATAGACCGACGTGGACAGAATGGACCAAATTGGACCGAATAGACCTAAGTGTACCAAATGGACCAAATTGGACTGAATAGACCTAAGTGAACCAAATTATACCGGATTGACTGAAGTGGATTGAATGGACCAAATAGACCATATTGGACAGAAGTGGTCCAAACAGGATGAATTGACCAAAGTACACCAAATAGACCGAAATAGACTGAAGTGAACCTAATGGACCGAATAGACCGAATTGGACTTTTTGGACCTAATTGGACTGAAGTGGACCAAAGTAGACCGACTTGGACTGAAATGGACCTAAACAGACTAAAGTAGACTGAACCGGACCGAATAGATGAAGCTGACCGAAATGGATCGAATATCGATCTGAAATTAGCATAGCCAAAATTGTGTTTAAATATAAACTCAAATTCTTACTTCCAAAATAATCAAGTATTAACTCAAGCAAAAATCAAACCAAAACTATGAGAGAGAGAGAGAGAGAGAGAGAGACCACTTTTTCCAAGAGAGAATAATAAGAAATTTATATAAAACATTATGAGAAGAAAAAAAATAAAAAAATAAAAAATATATTAATAAACACCAAATTATCCAAGTCATGTTATGTTATGTAATAAAATAACATTATATTCTTAAATACTACTACCTTTGTCCCAGTTTGTTTGTCCTCTATTCCATTTTGGAATATTCCAAAATATTGTCCCGTTTCTAAAAATAAAAATTATTAGTTTACTAATCTTCCTATTATACCCCTACTTTATTTTCAAAACTATTTGAAAAGAAAACTAACTAATATTTAAAAAAAATCAATTTAATTGGGGCACCTTTTTAGTTGCCTCATTAAGAATAACTCTTTTTAAAAAAATTGATAAATTTATTTAAGGGTAGTTTTGTAAACTTATACATTTTTATAAGGCAAACAAAACAATAAATGATGTTCTCTTTAAAAGTTTGACTTTTTAAACAAGACAAACAAATTGGGACGGAGGAAGTATCTTTATAATGCAATTGGATAACATCTATGAAATCAAGAGAAGAAAAAAGATAACAACTTAAAAACAAAACTTAATCATCAACCCAAAGTAGAGTTCCAAATAATACAAAAATTCATCAACCTAAAGTGGTGATGCAATAAAAAATAAAATTTAAAATCCACCAAAAAATGAAAAAAAAAAAATTAACAGAGAGAAAGGGAGAGAAATAACCTTTTGTGTGTGAGAAAATTATGTATAGAATGTGATAGAAAATTGTAAATTTATAATAAAATGAGGGGAATAAGAAAAACCAAAAATAAAAGAAAATAAAGGAATTGAGGAAAAGTGATATTAAGGTAGATAGTAGGAGGGAGATGAAAGGATAAATGGGAGGGGAAAAGTTTGAGAAAGTATAACAATAAGTTGGTAAATTAAAATGAACAAAAAATTTAAAAATGTGAGAAAACGTTGAAAATGAGTAGATGATATGGCTGCTGATATGACTCAACAAGAGCGTGTATATATAACCGTAATATGCACAATTACTATCTATTTCAATATATTATAACTCTAAACTAAAGTTTCTTTAGAACCAATACACCTTGGGAAGCTGTCGGGAACCAATCATTCTCAACCTAGCTTCAAGTCTCTCGTGCAAGCCAATCTTGATCAAGTGATTTCATCAACACAAGTGGCAAAGCAATCATGATTTTCAAACACATCAAGTTTAACAAAGGCTCACTCGCTCATTTGCCCAAGCCACCACAATCTGCACTTCAATTGAATCTTCGGATTTTTTAAAACAACGAATACACATCCATGTGGATCATTGGCTCAATGCTTTCTGGGTTGCGTCCCAATAGCCCAATTGTTTGGGCTACGTTCACTTGGCCATCTATTTTGCCTTCTTTTATCAATTTCAACAAGGGTTTGACCCAACCTTCCTCCATGTTAAGCTTCCCAAGACAATGTAATCTTTCAGGCTGAAAAACTTGTTCAATGAACCGTATATGGAGCATATTTTTTGGCCGTCCCAAATAAAGGCGGCAACTCCGGCAGCTTCGTGACTTCGTCCACAATTTTCAAACGATTGCAGATTTTAGTTTTTTTTATTAAATATTTGGGTGAGTGAGTTTTTAATGGGATTATAAGTACGTGTATTAGTGCTTACTCTTTTATTTGAAAAAATTTGATGTGTCTTGTCTTATTGGAGAGGTAAAAAGTTACTCTTAAGTTTGCAAATTATGGAAGAAAAAAGTATACATGCATACATACATAAATACATTTATAAACAGAGGGGTAACTCTTGATTTTCTCATTAATATCTTCAACTTGAGTTAAATCACTCCTCACCCTTCTCACAGGGCATCATTTCCTCTATTGAACATTAAAAATGTGTTCAGTCATCTTGTGTGGCTTATTGAAAATTCCATCAAACATTTTATCCCCCAGCATAAGCAGTTCTCCCACTATTTGGTAGGAGGCCATCCTTAGCCATCTCAGTAAGTACATTAAATACCGCATCCATGTTCCCTTCTTTATGGTTAATTTCAACAAGTACTTTTGCAAGTTCAGCATCAGTGAGCCTACAACTTTTCAATATGTTCCTTATGACCTGACTCAACTCCTCATTCATACCTTCCTTGAAAAGTGCTTTAAACAGAGCAATAACAGTCACAGTATGAGGAACAAAACCAGAATTCAACATTTCCTTGTACAGATTATACGCCCTCTGAACATTTCCACCTCTACAATGCCCATGTATAATAACATTATAAACTGCTTCATCAGGCCTGTGTTTCCTCTGAAGCATTGACTGAAAAACTTGATCTGCTTCATCCATCAAACCCTTCATACAAAATCCTTTTACAAGAGCTACCACGCTCTTAAATTCATTATCACTACAGTTTTCTATTAGAGTATTGTATGTGACATCATTTGGGACAGACTCCTCATAGAACAACTTGAGAAGAAGCCTTTTTGCTTCCCTTGTCCGAGCCTGTTTGTTAAGTCCATTAATAAGCACACTGTAGGTAACAGCATCAGGTAGAAAGCCCTTTTGTACCATCTCATCATGCAACTGAAGTGCCTTATTTAAGTCCCCTTCTACACAATAGGCATTTATCAAAGTTGTGTAAGTAAATTCATCAGGGCGCAGGCCCACGTTCAGCATCTCTTGGTAGAGATCACAAGCTTCAATTAGTCTTCTTTGCAGGCAGAGACCATGAATAAGTGTTGAGAAGGTAACAGCATCAGGCAAAACACCTTTCTCAACCATCGCCAGCTTCATTTGAAATGCCTTCTCTACTTCCCCATTTCGACAAAACCCAGAAATAATAGTACTATAACTCACCACATCTGGAGCCAAACCTTTCTCCATCATATCTCGTATAACTCCTATGGCCTCTTCTACCCTCCCCAAAATGCAGTGTCCATTAATAAGAGCATTGTAAGTCACAATTGAAGGTGAGAATCCTCTCTGAGTCATTTCATTTAGAAGCCGGTAGGCTTCATTCAAGATTCCCTCTTGGCAGAACCCATCAATCAACGTTGTATAAGTCCTCCCATTTGGTACAAGTCCTCTAACACGCATCTGATCAAAAAACTCCATTGCACGGTTTAAATTCTTAGCCTTGCACATACTATTAATCAACGCAGTATATGTAACAACATTTGGTGACAATCCACTACTCACCATTTCCGAATGTGAAACAAGTGCTTGGTGAAAATTTCCTTCCTTACAATATCCATTGACAAGTGTATTGTAGGTTACCTCATCAGGAACATAACCCTTTTTACTCATCTCCTCAAGAACCTGACTCGTCTCCTTCATCCTCCCCTCGCAACACAACCCATTGATCACCACATTATACGAAATCAAATTCGGCTCCAAACCCTTCAATGCCATCGACCTCAACAACCCAAACGCCTCATCAACCCTCCCCAACTTACAATACGCATCAATCAACGTATTATGGGTAACCACATTCGGCAAACACCCTTTCTTCTCCATTTCACCGAAAAACCTCAAACCCATTTCCAAATTCCCCGCCACACAAAAACCCCGAATCAAAATATTAAAAGTATACACATTCGGCGAAACCCCACTCTCAGTCATTTCATCAAACACCTGCTGTGCAAACTTAACCGACCCTTTCGACCTTATAACCGCATCAAGAATCGCATTATAGGACAACACACCAGGCATAAAACCCTGAGATTTCGCTAAATTAACAATGTTCAAAGCCTTATCAATGAAATTCAAGTGGGAATAAGACTTTACCACCAAGTCAAAAACCGCAGAGCTTGAATTGCAAGAATGGTACGAGTCCTTGAGGCATTGAAAGACCAAACTGCCCTTGTGGTCATCGTGTGAGGTACTGAGTGCCACGTCCTCGGCAAGAGACTGGGCGGACTTGTAGAGCTTGAAGCGAGTGAGAATGTGGAGAGTGAGGCACTTGCATTGAAAGGTGAAGAATTTGTGGGGTTTGGCCCAGCTGAGGAATTTTAGGGTTAGGGTTTGATCGAACTGGGACTTGAGGAGTAAATAGGAAGCAGCTTCAGGGGTAAAATTGGAAGAGAGATTTTGGAGGTCGTGGTGAGGGTGGCGTCTGAGGTACACGATTGCTTCGTCGGCGAGGAGTGTGTCGGAGGAGGAGCAGAGGGAAGAGAGTGAACGATGAATCGGAGGTTTTAGGAAGGGCATTTCGGGAATTGGAGAAGTTAGCTAAGGTTTATCAGATATGCATACACTCACTGACATGAACATGCAAAGCAAAGCCTCAGCTGCTCAAGGACGACAATTTTTTTTTTTTTTGGTTTTAACTTCTCTTTTTAGGTAAGAACGTTTGGTTTCTTTTTCAAATACTCAAAATGGAATAAAATTAGTAAATAGAAAATAACAATACCAATTATTACATACATAATATAAAATCATATGTCTCCGATATTCCTATTGAAAATTATACTTGTTTTTTAAAATAAATAAAAAAATTCGATAATTGGGAGATGAGCTACTCTTTACAAAATTATAGTAGTACATGTTTAGAAATGATAGGTGTAAGTGGGTAAAAGCTCAGCCTATGCTGGACCCAAGCCCGGAGCTTAATAAGAGCCCAACCCATTTGGGCCCAAGCTCGAGGCCATTAAAGTTAGGTCCGACCCAAGTTTAATGAGCTGAGCTGAAACATAGATCCCCGTGTCCCTAGCAAAATAAACCCGAAACAAAGCCCACTATCCTCGAAGAAGGAAGGTAATGCCTTCGGGAAATCCAATCGCCGAACACAAGATTCGGCGTCAGGTATAAGTTACTAAAAAATCATTTCAATGGCATAATTGTGAACTTGATCACTGATGCATGATTAGACACGCTAAAACAGTAGCCCAAACTCAAGAAACCACCCGAGCCCCATAAGTGGAGGGACCCACGTAAGTCCAAAGATTCTCTAATCATGAAAAACGCACTAAGTGCAAGCCTATAAAAACGAACCAAGGGAGAGGAGCAAAAGGTTGGAACTCAATTCAAGGGAGAGAAACACGAGAGTAAAGAGTAAGGTGAGAACACAATCTTAGGGGTAAGGAAGTCCAGCTCAGACTTCAAGAAAGGTAACTCGGCTATCTAATAGTCTCCTCAGCTAGCCAAGTTTCCAGGTAGGTCATTACCAAAATACCATCTAAACACCATCAATTACCAAATTTACTACTAAAATCTCTCATTGTAGGCTAAACCCAATTTAGAATACAAATTAATTGGAGATTTAGGCTCAACTAGCTCAAAGTTGTTGGGAAACAACCACCACAAAAGGGATCTTTAAAAATAGAGTAATGCTACGTTTATAATATTTTTACAAAAAATCATAGGTGATAAGCTAAAATTCAATCTCCTTTGTTATTGTCCGTACAAAATTTGCTTCCGTTGTTTCTTCACATAAGCTGCTTTTTTTTTTTTTTTTTTTAAATAAATAAATAAATTAGAGTGAATCAACCTAGTGAATGATTTGGTTGCAGGTAGTCTCGATGCACTCTATTCGGTTCTAAAGTCGAAATTCCTGACTCTTTGTTTACAATATACTGACATGCACATTTGCCATCAACTGCGCAAATGGTGTGCATACTTACAATGACGAGACAAATGTCCTACTATGTTCTAAATTCCTTTTGTTTTCTGCCTAAGAAAGTTATACATCAAATTTCCAATGAGACTTAAATCGACAATTATGGTCTAAATTTTCTGTTTCTGCCTATAGAAGTGATACATCAAATTTTCAATGAAACTTATACCAACAATTTTTAACTTCGTAGATGGCTAAATTGTTGGAAAGTTGTGAAAAATGTAGTAAGCTGTTAGGGACATGTTGAAGTCATGACTTTGTATGTAAGTGCCTTAATAAGTAGTAAGATGAGAGGGCCTTGCCGTACAGTCAAATTTAGGACAAACTGTGATTCCCAAAATTGTGTGGATTTGATTTGATTGGAATGTGATACCAATTAAATGGAAAAGGTTGTGTACATTTTGCACTTAATAAAACGTGGAGTATTCTGTTTGAAAGGTAAATCACGTAGCAAGACTGAGATTTGACAAATGGAGCATGTACAAATCATCAATGTGAAATTATAAGACCATATTGTAGCCTCTTTTATAGGCAAACTAACTACAACTTTACACCGGAATACCAATATTAACTCTCATGGCTTTAGAATTAACAAATAACAGCACCTGCTGTTTCTACACAGGTTGACTCCTCTCAAAGAATTGGCACGAGTGAACACCCATAGTCTGAGTGGATGATGGTTGTCTAGAACCACACTTGATAGAAATCTTAACCTTCGAGAATCAATCAATAGTTGTGGTAAGTGATGATTTTCATGCGTTTGTTTGATAGAAAAGCATAGAGAAAAAGGGTCCTTCATAAGAGCTTATGTGGTATGACTTCACTGTGTCTTTGTCAGGATTCGGCTAGATACACCATGTAATAATTTCACAAAGCCGAGAAAGCTTAACTTCCCATCAGTGTGCCTTATCCAATCATTAAGAACAGCATGAACTGGAATAGAGGGGCCAAGGCCAAGCTCCTGAAACAATGGTCATAGTAACATGGTTACATCCAAAATTTTGAGCTTAAAGTTTTTCAGTCATAGCGAACAATAAAAAAGTAAGCAAATCATTGTTCAATACTCTTGATGGGCTGTCAATCTTTTTATAATTAACCATTGTAGCTATATGAGGTTAGTTGTCTCCAACAATGGATATGTACACTGGCAATTTTAGAAAATGCGGATAGATCATCTATGCAAAATTTTAAATACGTAGCATTTGAATTTAAAGGATTAATAAACTTCAGTTCTAACTTCTAAGCATTCTGAATAATCTTTGTTAATTGAACTTTCATCTAATTCTTAACTGCAGAAATTTCAACTTACTGATGCAAGTTCCTCAATGACAAATTTAATTCTTAACTGCAGAAATTTCAACTTAATGATGCAAGTTCCTCAATGACAATAGCCCTGTTCCCATAACTAACATTGCCACAAGACATTATATACTGAAGAAAATTTCAACTTACTGATGCAAGTTCTTCAATGACAATAGCCCTGTTCCCATCCTTCTCGAAAAGTTCATATGCACAGCGGGCATGTTGTTCCCAGCGATCAAGTGCCTCCAGCTGATGCACACTTAATGTAGCTGCACAAAATTCTTCAAAATCCATTCTTCTGTATTGAAGTGCATTAAGCTGTCATGGCATGGCAATTAGGAACTCATATAAGCTACCTATAACCATATAAATTCATAGAGACACAAACAAGTAGCAACTGATTATTACCGATGAAAGAAAATCAGGGATGCGAGACTCCTTCATTGCATCTGTTGCATTTTTCATCAAGGCCTGTCCAGAAGAACTGAATGAGAAACACTTCAAGTATCCGGTTATGCAGTCCCATAGAGAGAGAGAGAGAGAGAGAGAGAGAGAGACTGACCATTCTAATATTCTCTAAGGTTATGGTGTTATTTTTGTTTGGCTCCAATTGAGCAAACTGCTCCCTCAGATAAAAAAGTTCATCTACAGTCAACGTTTTAGACAGCGCCTGCCAGAGGACACAGATAACATGTTAAATAGTTTGTTAATATATACGCAAGAAAAATTCAACAAATTAAATATGAAACATGCTCTAAGGTATTGAGAAAGGGCATGGTCTCAGAACTCTAGAAAACCATAAAGAGTTACACTAAGTTTGCAAATTATGGAAGAAAAAAGAATACATGCAGACATACATAAATACATTTATAAACAGAGAGGTAACTCTTGATTTTCTCATTAATCTCTTCACTTTGGTAGTGGTAGTGGTCCAGAGCAAACCCTTTAACATAATTCTTTGTGAAATTCAAGTAAAAAGGAGAGCATCTTTCCTCAGTCAAAATGGAAATATTCAATATTTTAACCAAATTCATCATTACGTGATAAGTTGTGACTCTTCGAGAGGGAAAAGTATCTTATAAGATGGTTTCATGAGATACCCTCTCCTTCAAGAGATGAAGATAAGATATTAATAAGAGGTTAGGCTAGTTTAGAACGCTCCGCAAACAGTGGTCAATAAAGTCAAAACCAAAAATATCATAAAAGTTGTCAATTTTTTTGGTCAAATTTAAAGCAGAAATGTAAAACCTTGTTAATTGAACATTTACAAAACACAATATAAAGGTTTTCCATAGATTTTCTGACAAGTGACAAGAGGACCAATAATTAAGCACTTCCTTCATATATTGAAGTAGAAGTAGAGGAAACCAAAATTTTAGATTCTAGACTTGTAGGACTTGTAGAAATAATAACTCCACTGATTAATAAAGAGAAACGACTGCTCAATCAACTTATTCGAAGGGCCAGAAATTTAAGGATGAAGTACTTTCATTCCCATATGGGAATGACCTCAAGAAAGTAATATTTTAGTTTTCCATCAGTAGAAACATATACACACCCTTAAAGCAGCCTTACGCAGCGATGATGATCGCATATAAGTCCTCATGAGTCTAAATGTTAAAATATCGAGAGGTACTTTTACATCATTATAATTTCGGATCCAAGGATGACCTGCACCCAAAGATAGAAAAGAAAAGAAATAGAGAAAGATTAAGGTCTGGAGGATGATATTAGAAGGTTAAAAACTAATAATCTTAAAAGATAAGACCAAAGGAAAAACAAAAAAAAAAAAATAAACGAATGTTAGAGGAAATGACAACTCACTTAGTGCCTGAGCAGCTGACATTCGTTTTCGTGGGTCCTTATTTAGTAGACGCTTGACAAAGTCCTTTGCTTCTGAAGATAAAGAAGGCCAAGGTGCTTCAACAAAACTAGGATCAGCTTTCAAGACCGCCCGAAAAATTCCAGATTCAGTCCTAGCCCAAAATGGGCGACTACCACATAATAGAATATAAGCTATTACTCCTACACTCCATACATCAGCCTCTGTACTATAAGACCTATGTAGAACTTCAGGGGCGACGTAATATGCACTTCCCACGATGTCATTAAGCCTATCATCTGTAACCCACCATAAGCATTAAAACTGCATCCAAATTCTCAAGGCAGGACATACTGATAGCAATTATGGACTCGTATGTATCTGGTTTAAGAGGACAAACCTGGCTTGACAAAATCCGATAAGCCAAAGTCTATGGCTTTCAACTTTGAGTTCTCATCCTTAGAAGTATACAAGAAGTTCTGACCCAGGAAAAAGCTATGTTTAGATTACAACATAGACTACAAAAAATTACCTAAATTTATTACCCCAGATCTACTTACCAATTATCTACCATTTAAAAATAAAAAAGGATTTGTAATTCATGTTATATGGCCAGGCACATTTCATCACATCCTTTTTCAGCAGCAAAATAATGCAAATCAGATAAAAATGGAGATTAAACACATGCATGGTTTTTTGTTTTTATTTTCAATTTATAACTAAATGAAATTTCAGGAAGAAAGAAAAAAACAAATATACAAACAAGCATATAAGAGCAATTAAAACAGACCAGCAAGACCGTCAGGCGGGCAAAATTTAAGATGATAACTGACTCAACTGCAAAAATGACATAAAACAGCACTTGGAGCAATGAAGGAGAAATTAAAAACTCCACCAGAAGTTCTTTATAGCCTTGATAATAAGCATATGGACAAATCTCCAAGCTGTCTGTGACTGCAAATTAGCAGAAGAAATTGTACATTTTTGGATGGTTTGAAATGCTACACAAACCCAACTTTTTGCATAAAATATAATTTGAATCTGACAAGGACATCATTTTCTTTTCCATTCTTCCTCATTTGTCACAGTACAAGCTAGTCATGATACTAATTTAAAATTTAATTACTTGTTTCCCTTTCCTACAATACCCAAAAAAAATTTCATAAGTAAAAAAAAAAAAAAATGCAGTCTCAGTTATAGATCTCAGATAAACATGTTGGAGTTAAAATTCTACCAATTTTCTGCAGTCTCAATGCCAACTTCTATTACATTAGACAAAACAAACATGCAGCAAAATCTGCCAAAATGTCCAAACCATTCAAGTAAAACAGGTTTTTTTTATTTTTTTTATTTTTAAGTTTGACGGGCAAGCGGTTTCCTCTAGAAGATCCAAAATTTTTAAAAGATTTTGGCTAGAATTTGATTGCAATGGTAATACAGAATCATGAGGCCTACCAACTAGTTAATAGACCACGCTATTGGATGATGTTTAACATCAGCCAACATGACGTCAGGCAATTACTTTGAAGAAAAGTTGCAGAATAAGTAGCACAATTTGAGTGGTCAAACTCATTTAAGGGATTTTTGACAGTCAAAAACCCAGACAGCTGAACATAACTTACCAGTCTCTTTGTTTGGGAATGGCAAACATGCAGTATGAAATTTAGTCTTTTGGGAAAAAAGGTGTTGCAGCTATAACCAATCCTAACTTAGCTATTCTCAAACCAAATAGTACAATGATTGAGAGTGGAATCACCAGGTCCACCACAAGAAATATTCAAACAACCCACAACAAGCCAATTTTAAGTCTAGGAAACTCTCAAATCAGTAACTCCATCCACACATGCAATTCCTAAACTTAGCTATTATTAAGAAACTCAACCTTCTAGTGGACATATCATGATATAATTGTATGAAAAGGAAAACATGATAAGCGTTTCACCTCTGGTTTAAGATCTCGATGCACCACGCCCTGAAGATGACAAAATGCAACCACATTCAGTATCTGTACCATGACAGCCTTTGCATCATCTTCTGAGAATTTCCCACCTCTACAAAAGTTTTTTTTTAATTAAAAAAAAGAGCAAGGGAACATCTAGATGGCAACAATAATACACATCTGAAAGCCCCAAAGAAAAAATCTATGAAAAATAAATAACTACCTTGAAAGTATTTTGTCTAGAAGCTCCCCTCCTTCACATAACCTGAAATGTTCACAATAATAAATAAATTCCATAAGGTCAGAGATGAGCTACATATAGTGAGCAATCATTAAAGAGATTTCATGTTAAAATTTTATATTTAGCCAATCAAACCTACAGAGACTGTATGCTTGCATTTAACAGAGGCACAAGAATATTGGAAAATAAATAACGTTATTAATAGCTCGCATGAACCATCCAGGAAATATGAATTCATTATTCACATCGATCAGTTGTTGTTATATGTGCAGCAGAAAAGCAAGATCCAATGATAGAAAGCAGTGTGTGTTCCAAGCTTACTCCATTACTATGTAGACATTTTCATGGTCTTCAAAAGCATCGTAGAATTTTACTAGATTGTAATGCCCTGTCAAGGCTCGCAATATTTTCACCTCCCTTCTCACATCCTCAATTGCAATCGCTGTTGTCATCTGGCAACAAAGATGAGAACACCATGAGAAAAAAATAATGAACAATCCATAAAGAAGCAATGTAAAATTTGGTAATTATATTGAATATCCAGTTATCCACAAGCTTCAAAATTTCCAAAGATTTAGTAATATATAAAATTTTAAAAGATAAATAAACAAAATGTTTGCAACCTAGCCAAGATGTAAAGGAACAGAGCAGGCCAAGAGGATAAAAGCAATCCTTTACTTATCCACAATCTTTTAAAAAGGAAAAAGTTAATAGCCAATCCTACAAGATACATAATAACATAGCAATACATGGCTTCCACTTCCTTCTCTAATACTTCAAATGCATCACACCTATCCCCTTTTAATCTTTTCAAGAAGCAGGACCTGAAAAAGTCATTTATAATTTAGTACTCCATCAGATGCTACTAGATTTCAACTTGGACTTCATTTTCAGCCAACAAGATCATGCACCACTTCTTTTGCTTTCATTTTATATAGTTCAGCACTCTTAAATTGAGGTACTAGCAATACCAATAAATTCAGCCTAGCTTCAACCTAGTTTCAACTTGAACCCACAACCTCACCTTCAACCTAGCTTATACAAGGGCAGGAGGTGCCGATTGAGCTAGAGCTCATTGGCACATTTCATGAAAAGAATTAAACTGTATGTTCAATGGGAGAGCCAGAAGGATTGCATCAAAGTCCAACCCTGTCATCTTAACCACAATGACTTGACTCTCTACTACCAGAGAAAATACCCTATTCCTGGCTGAGCTCCTTTTTAATTAGCTACATTTATACCAGCCGGAAGTTACTTTACTACCTCTATTTACACCACTAATCTTGTATATAAGCTACATTTATCTAATGCAACTTCATAATACCTTCAGTCTTCTAATTAAAATAAACTTTCAACTGCCATCTCTGACTCAACTTATAGCTTATAACAGACCCTCCCCAAACCCCCACCCCCCCCCCCCCCCCCGGCGGGAAAAAGGTCAATTCAATCATCTATTTGCCTTATTATGTAGCATTGAAATTGCACGTTTAAACTTTTCTCTGTTTAAAATCCATTATCATTGCCGTGTTCCAGTGTTATGCTTTTTGGCTGGTCTGGTTTTCCTGGAAACAAGAGCTATTTCAATGCCTAGCAGAAAGTCCCGCATTCTATCTGCTGCACATTTGGGATAGAAATATGAGAACTTTATATGATGTAGAAAGTGAAGCTGTTAGGTTGAAGTTGATCTTTCTCCGATACTATTTGTTGCAGGATTTGGATAGATAATCATTTGTAAAATTTCCATATTTCCTTGTACTGAAATTGTGATTACTGTCACTTGTGTATGCATTAAGTTTGCATGGGTGGTCTTAACTTTTTCACATTCAGTATTATAATCAATCAAAAAGTAGAAAATTATAACGTATAACATATAATTAATTAAGTCATTGTGCTCAAATAATAGTATTTCTACTTATTTGTAAACACCTCGTGCTTCATACCAATCAGATCACACACAATTTAGAGTTTATACAATGTTTCTCTCTTTTTTGATGAGGTTCAAGGCACCACAGTGGGGCCCATTTGCTAGCAGAACATTATGAGCCTAACCATGTATCTAATTCAGTGTGAACCAAACATGAGCTTTGGTCTGTTTATGGTTGCTGTAAGCATGGGCTGGTGGTGGGCATTAGTTGATTGATTGTATACATAATTTAGCTTAATTGTAGCCCTTCCTAAGACACCCTTTAAGGACTATGACCCTTTTCAATGATTACGTCCACCAGCAACCATTGGACTGCCTGCCATTCTGATCCTTAGTAGGAAAGGTCACATCTTAGGCAACAGACATCGACAAATGCTACGCAAGGAGGTCACTTAAAAATATACATTAATAAATAAATAAACTATAGTTTTATTCCTGTTCATCCTGTATGCAATTTGCATTTGCTACCAAACATAAAGTTGGGTCATTCAAAAAGAGTACTTTTCATGACGAAATGTAGTCCAGAAATAAAATATTCCAATATCCCAATCAAGGCCGCTAAGCATAGTAACAAACCACTCAAGGGTGGTATGGTGGGCCAATTGATCAATTTCTATCATTGACCAAAAAGAGAACCAATAAACAAACAAGATGGTCACTTTATGCGTCTCATACTCAAAGTTCAAATTGAATGGAGTCCTACACAAACACAAGTATAATCATGCCTAATATTCTTTATCTAGAAACCATTTTTTCCCCAAAAAAAGTAAATTCTTTGAAAATAACGCGGGTTCCCCTAACATCAGCCTCAATCCTCATACCACATTCAAACCACAAAAGTCCTAAGACAATTGGAATTAACACACGCACTCCCAAAAATATATATATAAAAATAGAGAAAAAAAAAAAACAAAAAAAAAAAAAAAAACCCAATAACACGCAAGAAACAAGAACATTTCAGCCACCAAGAAAGACAACCAAAAGAGGGAAAAAAAAAAAAAAAAAAAAAAAAAAAAAAAAAAAAAAAAACACCAAAGAACCCAACTTTTTTTTTTTTTTTTGATTAGTACCAAAGAACCCAACTTGCAAGCAATCCAATAAGCTTTTAACTTTAGCGGTTTATAGTTAGCTCTAAAGTCTTCTGAGTTCAAATCCAACTAATGGGTTCAATCCTATCTATCAAAAAATAAACTGTGGACAGCTCACAGACCTCTTGATTTATTCAAAATGTCCACCGTTCGAATCCGACAATGGAATTTGAAGTCGTGGGTTTAAATGGAGAGTTTTAACTTAAAAAATAAAATAAAATGATAATGAGAGTTGAACCTTGGATTTAGGAATGACTTTGACAGCAACTTGGTGACCCTTGTGCTCACCCTTCTTGAAAGTAGCCGAGCAAGTATACCCAAAATGCCCTCGTCCCACTTCTACTCCAACATCCAATCTAGACGTGAACTCTTTCGAAAACCCAAACCTTTTATCCAACACCACCTCTTCCTCTTCCTCTTCCTCATCTTCCGGAATCGCCGCCGCCGCCGCCGCTGACGACTTCACCGCCTTCTTCCCTTGTCTCCTCAACAGCACCGCCCTTATGTGTTTCGCCGGAGACGGCGGCGGAAACGGCCGCTTGAAGAAACGTAAGGGCGTGGAGGTGGCGCTGTTGGGCTTAGTATGGGCCGGGGACTTTTTGAAGTAGTGGGCCGGGCTTGGGCTCGGGCTGAAGAAGGGAAAGAAGGGAGATTTCTTGGCTCCGGCGGCGTCGGCGTCGGAGATGACGGCGTCGTTGTGGGGCGGCGGTGGTGGTGTGGATTTTGGGAGATGGGCAGGGGTGGCTTGGTCATTTGGGGCGTCTCTGGAAGCGTAGGGGTTGGGTTTTTGTGGCTTGGAAGTGCAAGCGCCCATGGTTGTGCGTGTAGAGAAGAGGAGATGGCGGTGTGGGTTGAAATGGGTTGATTGGTTATGGCATTGTGATTGGGAGAAGAAGAGATGAGAGAAGAAAAGGAGTGATGTTGGTGGTGGTGGTGGTAGAAGAGAAGCAGTGGCAGAAGTGTTCTCTTTTGGGCATAAGAGAGTGTGAGATTTGGTTAAAAGAGTTGAGTATAGTTTGGAAGATGATGAATGTGATGTGAGCTGTACAAGTCTCATTGGCCACGTGTCTTTCACGTGACCCTCCTCTTTAGTTTTTTGAGTTGGTGGTGGTGTATTAAACTTTTAATTATTATTTTTTATAGTTTTTTTTTAATAATTAAGAAAATAGTAATTATGAATGATAAATAAAGAAAGACAATAAATAGGATTTAAGGATATCCAATAGTTTCATATGCACTCGTCTCATGTGTTCTATATGAGACCGACAAGTAGGTCTCATACTTTTATGATGGGACTTACATACGAGCTTCACATAAGATGTTTCATTCTTTCTCTTTTTTGTGACGCCTAGACTTAGGTTTCAACTCCACTAACTTTCACTTTGTTAGCAATCAAACAAAACCTAACAATGGTTACCAATTACACATGCCATGCATAAATCAAATAAGAAAACAAAAGGAATTTCTCCTTGTATGTACATTTACCATAAGGATAAAACTTACTTAAATAATAGAGAAAGATGGTAGTTTGAGATAATTTACGGAAAAAATGGTATTCACAAATGGTGTATAGGTTGGTTTTCCAACCAATTAGAAAACAACCATATCAACATCATCTATTAATTGGGTGAGTTGATCAAATGAGATTTCTTTACACCTAACGTCTGACCCAAAACTCGAATTTTAAAAGTTGTGCACTTGATAACTATCTAACCCACTAGTCAAAATCGCATGCGACTCTTTACGCTAAGTTGAGTCGATCGGTGGGTTGGTTTCTCGAGTCCCCAAGCTATCCTAATCATGGAAATATTAATACGACATAATCGTAGTAGTTTAAAGTCCATTGAAAAATTCTATATATTAGGTACTTAAACAATGAAGAGGATAAAGACTTTACTTATAACTATATTTAGCGATAAAGCACCTGGTAGTTTCAAATAGCGAGTATGGGTTAATGTTGTGACATTTGAAGGTTCGAACTAAGAACCAACATTGCAAATTGTACACCCACCTTGTAAAGTCAAGCCATTTGGCAATGACGACTTCCATTGAAGTTGGCAATAATGCTCGATATTAATGTTCTTAAAACGAAATTGTAAGTTTAGCTATCAGCATAAGATTAAAAAAATCGCTTGAAAAACTAACTACCCAACCCTCACACCCTTTTCCTCAAATTCTCCCCTCTATCCCAAAAGGAAAACTCATTTCCCTTTGATTATTCCATCTCTTTCATTCCCTTTCATCGCCACGCTTATAAGTTATAACTATCAAACTATACTCATAAATTTAGGCCAATAACCAACAATTATATAAAAAGAGTCACTCACACTAAACGAGAAGATAAAACTATATATTACATTCAAATTGGATTGTCATGTGAAAAGTTCCAAGATCACGTTTCGAAAGTCCAAATATATTAGTTATATAAATCTATGGCAATTACAATTTACAAGTTAAAAAAAAATCATGTTTAACTGCAATTTACTCTAATCCAAACATTTTCTAATAATATCCAATTTTATAATTAATTTTACCAATCAAATCACTAATATATGATTCATATGATGAAATTATGAATGTTGTCGTCCATAATTAACATGTACGGATCTTTACAAACATGTAAAGCCAAATTAGCAAAAGCATGAAGGGTCATATCAATATATATATCAGATCCTATGCAATGCACATGCCATCAAAATTTTTTTTTTTTTTTGGCTGAATATGCCATCAATTTTATTAACATGCACGTAACTATATATATATATATATATTTTTTTTTTTTTTCAATAACCGACTCGGTGTTGACGTACCAACCATGTGCACAACCTTCCAACGACACATCATTAGCAAGCAATTAATCGTGAAGTTTGTCCTACTTGACTCATGATTAGCACATCAACCAGCATCATAAACATTTTACTATTTTTTTTTTTTTTTTTGCTGAAATAAACATTTTACTAAATTTTTCATTATTATATATAATATTTTTATTATTATTAACATAAAGTGATTGTGACCACCGAGTAGTTAGTCTAGTAGAAATCCAAGGTTTGAATCTCACAATGGATCATCTAAATTCTCTACTCATGCAAGCTCGGGCCCAATAAATAAAATATTACTATAATCACACTTAGGTGAAAACCAGACTCATAAACATTTTACTAAATTTTTCATTATTATATATAATATTTTTATTATTATTAACATAAAGTGATTGTGACCACCAGGGTAGTTGGACTAGTAGAGGATGAGGTTTGAATCCCACAATGGATCATCTAGATTCCTTACTCACACAGGCTCGAGTCCAGCAAGTAGAGTATTACTATGATCACGCTTAGGTGAAATACGTCAACTCAAGTAGCCCCTTTACCCATTTTTCTATATTTAAAAAAAAAAAAAAAAAAAAAAACACTTAAAGTGATTGTGATCCATGATATTAGTTTATGAAAAGAAATTAAAATTTTAAATCACAACACTTTTTGGCGAAATCTCTGGGGTCAAGAATTTGACGATTTTTTTATTAATGCAGCAAGTAATGGTTTTATCAGCTCTACGGAAAGTGTCGATTTTATATTTTAAAATAAACGAAAAGTGTCGATTAAATAAACTTAAGATCTTATAATATTTGTAATTTTGGCTTATTCTAGAAAAAGAAGTCAACGATCCCAGGGTTGGAAATAAGAGGTGCATAGAATTGTGCATCGGTAAAAGATTCGTATCCTTACGTTTTTATTTAAAAATGATCCACCAATGCAACCTTTTTTTTCTTTTTCTTCCTTTTTTTATAGAAAAACAATTGCAAAATTATTAAGAGAAATACTAATGGATCTCTTAAGGACATTTGTTACTTGTTAGTGAACTATTTTAGAAAAAAAATTATGAAAAAATAGAAAAATAATAATTAATATTTTGACAGTTTTTTTTTTTTAAATTTTATTTCTCATAAAAGTGATGTTTTTTTTAGAGAGTTCCAACCTATGACATCCGCTCTTGATAATAGCTCTTTATCATCAGACCAAGACACCAATCAGTTTTTAGTATACGCGGGGATTGAGCCCCAATTCCCTTATACAACCATCAGAGACTTTACTAATTGAGCTAACTGAAATCCACCTCATAAAAGTGATGTTAAAACTTCACTAAAATGGTTTATTAACAATTGCCTAATTAAGGACACTCGTTAACAAAACATAATTATAAAAAATTATTTATGATTCTCAAAATAAAAAAATAAAAAAACCGTTGTTGAATCGAATTATTATTATTATTATTATTTTGGGGCAGAAAGTTGTTGCATCAATTGACTACATTCTCTTTGTCTTGAACGACTAACCTTCATTAAAGGTTTTGGTAAATTATTACATTAGTTTCCTATAATTTGTAGCGGTTTCAAATTATATCATAAATTAAAAAAAAAAAAAAATGAATTAAGACCATAAATTTTTTTAATACGTGTCTTCAATGAATCGTTATCGTTTTTATTAAAGAGTTACTATTGGCTAAAAATAGTAAAAATTCACATATATTGTGATTAAAACTTATAAAACACAAAAAAAAAAAAAAAAAAAAACCATGATTGAAACCTATCTGTAGGGTCCTTGGGCCCAGAAATGCATTATTTATTCATATGTTGGGCCTAGGGCCCAAGCCGAGGACAAAGATCCGCCCGAGTATGAGATGGCTTCGTCAGAGGAAATTACACTGATGAAGAAATAATGGGGTTTTAGTCCTAAAGGCTCTGGAAAGTGTGTCGAGGACGAAAACTTCCTCGGCTGATCTTGGCCGAGGTCCCGAGAAATGGATTTACAGCAAAAATGGCAATTCCTGAAATTTGTTTGAGGTGGACGAGCAATGCAGAGATATGAGATAAGGATGAACCCCAAAATATCTGAGGAGAAAGTTGTTGCCTCCGCATTAAATGCACTGCAGCTAATCCCCTGACCGCATTAATGTAGAAGTGATGCCTGAACAATGTATTTCAGCCTTACAACTACTACTTGAAGACTGATGAGAAGGACTGGTGGGACAAATATCAACCCTAAGCATCTAGCATACAGGTGGACGGTTGAGGTAAAGGGAGAAGAGAGTATAAAAGGGGAGGAAAAAGAACAAGAAAGAGAGGAAAAATCAGAGAGAATAAACACTGTAGCAATCCTTAATCAAACTTGTAACACTTTCTAAGAACATTATATTAGAACTATTGTCCTCGAACTTCGCCGAGATCGTTCTTTCTTCATTTCATAATAGTTCATTTTTACCTTTCTGTCATCAAGCCTATCTACAACGTTGTTTGACTAACTAAAGCCCAATGTTTTAACCCATTCCTCTACAAATTCATTGTTGTGAGCCTCTTGGGCCATCTTCAGTCCACGTGCTAGGCTAGGAATCCAAGTTCGGGTCCTTACACTATCAAAAAAAAAAAAAAAAAAAAAAACCTTTAATGTAAAAGTATAAGACCTTTGATACACTACTAATCATTTAGTTATTTTCACAAAAAATTATAATAAAACTAATGCCACGATAATCTATGTTATATCATACATTATATAATAAGATTCATATATTTTTTGTTGTAGTTGTATCAAGTAGACACACTCTCACTTTCTCAAAATATATATATATATATATATATAAAACACACTCTCCTTTTGTTATTATACATTCAAAATTTTAAATAAATTAAATTAAAATCAGAACATTTTTAAATCTTTTTAATTTACACCTTCAGTGAGTCAATATTAACTAAAAGTAATAGAAATTCACATGAATTGTGATTAAATTTATCCCGGAAAAAATTGGCATTTGCCCTTTTTAAAAAAACAATCCAATATTTTGCCCTATTTCCCAAACTAATTAGGGAATGCCCCTCTTTCGAAACTCGATTTTTTCAAAATTGAGTTAAACCCTATAGTGGCGTTTTTAAGAAGCCTATAGTGACGTTTTAAGGACCTATAGTGGCGTTTTGTAACTTAATCTCCATGAAATCAAGTTATAGGTAAAAAAAAAAGAAAAAAAATTGCATGTAACTCGACTTTATGGAGATCGAGTTAAAAAACGCCACTATAGGTCCTTAAAACGTTACTATAGGCTTCTTAAAACGCCACTATAGGGCTCTAGAATTTTTTTTTTCATAACTCGATTTTAAGAAAATCGAGTTTCAAAAGAGGGGCATTTCCCTAATTAGTTTAGGAAATGGGGCAAAATACTGGATTTTTTTTTTTGAAAGGGACATTTGCCCATTTTCTCCAATTTATCCCAAAAAAAAAAAAAACATTTGGTACTCCATCAGTTATTATATTGGTTCTTGATACCAAAATATCCACAATATAATTAATATTATATAAGTTAATGCCATGCTCAATTCATATCACATCAATTATTATGAAAGTTTTGTCTTATTCTAGTTCCAATTAGGATTTCCTTGGAATTATCCTTAAAATAAAAAATAAAAAAACTCTTGGGACCATTAGGATTATGAAGAGCCCCTTAATTTGCTAATTTTTATTCATATTACCATTTATTAACTTATATCAGATCATTTTAGAGAATAGAACCGTCAGATACTTATAGAATCAAGCAAGTATGAAGAAGACTCTCCCCTGATTACTTTTGCTTGAGAAAATTGTTAAATTATATCAGCAAAACATAACAAGGTATGGCAGTTATTTTATTGTTGTTTATTAGGCCACACCCAGATTTGAGTTGGCCAGGGAAAAAGGATTTGCAAAAGCCCCCTTCCACGCCGCTTGGCAATGTCGCCAAACGATACAAACGTATGTCGGGGTTGCATCAAATAGAAATTATATTCTTTTGTTGTTAAAGTATTTTCAATTCTTGCATGCAACAAGTCATTATTAACTAAAAGTAATTGAAATTCATATAGATTGTGATTAAACTAATTAAACATACACAAAAATATTTTGGCGTGAGTTTAAGAACTTAGGAACACTATCAATCATTTTTTATGACTTGTCCCATCATCCCTTAAAAGTTATCAGGACTTTTAATTGGAGTTTGTGGTGTGTTTTTGTGTTAAAACATTGTCCCCTCTCCTTTGTATGTTTGTATGCATGTGTTTGCTTCTGGAAAAAAAATCATTTAATTATTATCAAGGAAGTATTCACCATAATATTAATTATATATAAGCTTATATCATGCTCAAAATTTATATCATACCATATATTATATAATAAAAACTATATTTTTACACTTTCTCAAAAAAAAAAAAAAAAGTATTTTTACACATTTGTGTTTGCATCAAGTAGATGACCTCTCAATGAAATGCTTGGAGATGATAGCAGCGAGAAGGGCCGTGATATTTGCAAAAGAAATTGGATTGCATCGTCTCATTTTGAAGGCGATTTGGAGATGGTTATAAAGGCTTTACAAAAGGGTGATATGTTATTTTCATCTTTAGCTCCTTGAGGAGTTTTTCTTACTTTCACACTGTTAGGCAAGGCAATGCCGTGGTTCATGCCTTAGCCCAAAGAGCAAGACTGTCTTTTCCTTTGTTAGTTTGGATGGAGACTGTTCCATCAGATGTTGATGCTTTTGTTTATGCTAATTTTCTAGCTTCTTAATAAAATTCAAAGCATAGTTTTTTCCTCAAAAAAAAAAAAAAAAAAAAAAAGTAGATGACCTCTCCATTTGTTACTACACGTTAAAAATAATATGAAACTCTATTGTTAAAAATTTGGAAAGTCTTATAAAATACTACACCCATTAAAATTATAGTTTTTAAAATTATTTAATTATACTGTATTATTTCAATACTCTATCACAGTTTTTTTTTTTTTAATAATATAAGTTGGGTCATATACGTTGTAGTTGTAGTTGCACTAGTTACTATTTAGCTCAATTTGAGTGTTACAGATTATACAATATAATTTCACCATTAATATAGTTTACTATAAATGAAACTTTATTACCAAAGATTTAATCCAATTAAAAACTACTTCAATTAAAACTCAATTATAAAAATTTCAATAATTTAAAAAAGAATTACGTTCCTTATTTTTAATTATTTTATAATATATTGTGATCTCTATTTTTTGATAAAAACTGGCCTTATATGATGTATATTCATTAAGTAGGTTAAAGTAATTTCTCCTTCTTCTATCTCTACTATCTATTTTTTTAATCAATTTTAAATTATATCATTGAAATATTTTCTTCAGTTTATATATAATTTTTCATTAAGTCGTCCCATGGACATTATACTAAAAATGTAAAAATAGGTTAGAATTTTATGTTAAAATACACAAACCCATACAATATTCTTGATTACAAATTTACAGTACTTGTTTTTTTTTTTTTTTTTTTTATTGAGTGATACAGTACTTGTTATTATTATTTTTTTTTTTTGAAGGCCTTGTTATTATTATTTACTAATATAGGTCATCTAAATTATTCTAATTTATATAAAATTAACGTTATCAATTCATTTCCAAATCTTCTTCTTAAAAAAAAAAAAAAAATCTAAAGATTATCTTAACTTCCAAGGCCTAATAAATCATAAAGAATTGTCTAAAACAAGAATACAAAATACAATGAGAATTAAATGTTTTATATATATATATATTTTTTTAGAAATAATTACAATATGCTGCTAACCTTGCAGCTCGAATCCTTTCCCTTCTAGACCCTCAAATATTTTATGCATGGAGAGGAGACAATTCAACTGCAAAACGTTTGTCAAATATTTTATATATTCAGTAGTCAGAACAGGTTATATTTGGAAATAGCCTTGCTTTTATGATATTTTATTCAATTTAGAACGTACCGTTTGGAACGTACGCTGCTGGTGCTGGGAGTTTATTTATTTTTATTTATTTTATTATATTAATAAAAGTAAATTATATTAGGTATGATCTATATTTGACACTTTTGGAGTTTGTCATTTCAAAATATTCTTCTATATATAGGTCCCACTTCCATTAGTTTTATTTCCACTATAGTTGTGTGGATCGTTGACTATGAATGGTGATGGCACTCTTCCACATATAGCTGATACTTGCATGGATAAAACATGTTTATGTGTATCTTCGGAGAGTTTGTTTTTATATTGATTTATTAAGTTTTGAAAAATAAAGTAATAAAAATATAACTATATCTCTTTAAAAAATAAAACCTTAAAAATTTGTATAAAAAAATCCAAATGAACTGAATAAATTGAAAACAAACTGGAGAGAGAGAGAGGCATAGAAAAATAAATGTTTTTTCCTTTTTAATTAATGCAAAGGCAGTTATAGCGAGTGCACTCAATAATGTTAAAATTGTAGGAAAAAATATTGAAACAGATGCATGTATTTTTTTTTAAAGAATTTGACTATACATTTGCTGAAATATTAAAATAGCTACAATAATGTGAATGATTTTAATGACGTGAAAAAAAATTCAATATACCTGTAGGGGGCGGTTTTTGGGGCCCAGGCCCAGCAAGCAAGCGATTCTGGCCCAAAAGACCCTCGACAATGAATTTGTAGAGAGTGGGACTCAGAGCTAGGTCTTGACAGAGTGGACGTGATTAATGGTGAACCATGCAACAAATGGAACGTGGGAATGCTTTGTTAAGTTTCATGAGATAACAGTCCATGGGGCTGCTTTAGTGTTCCTTCTGCTCTCTTTTTAGAAAGTCTCTCTTTTCTTTTTTTTTTCTCCTCTCTTTCATGGGGACTTTCTGCTCTTATATA
This sequence comes from Quercus tomentella, assembly GCA_028535165.1. NCBI lineage: Eukaryota > Viridiplantae > Streptophyta > Magnoliopsida > Fagales > Fagaceae > Quercus > Quercus tomentella. Next base: position 17,698,100 of record JAPQVY010000111.1, on the reverse strand, counting down.
TCCTCATTCAATTGATAATGACCTTACACTTGTTCACCATCTAGGCCTCTACTTGAGTGCCTGTCCCAAAGGACATCCTCCTCCTTTTTCTGTGAGTTGCAATGGCCGAGATAATACTATTTTCCTGTCCAATCCACATTAATGCGGCTGGAAAAGTAGCTTCCTTGCATTTAATGCGGCAGTAGTGGTTGCTCCCTGCCCGTTTAGCATTTCTCTTCATTTAGAAGGATTCCTCACCATGGATAGGGCACGCGCTGGACGTCCATTTAGTGCGTCCGAGGAGACACTCCTCCTCGGACGACCCTTAAACAAACCCGGCCCGGCCCAACAGGATTGGGCTAAAAGCCTTCCGACCATGTTTTCGCTTCCCGCCATGGCTGGGCTTCATCCTGGTCCCAAGGCCCACTGTTGACTGACAAAGCTTGCCCCCACAATAGCCCTTCAAAATTCTGGTTCTTTCTTCTTGATCCGAGGAGGAAAAAACGGGATTTTGATAACTGCTGGACAGTCCATTGTGATTCCCTACTTTATCCGAGCGAGCGTGTGTCCTCACGTGCCTCATTAATGCTGAAGGCGTTTAATGCCCCGGGGGGAGTTAACTGCAGCTTTTGGAGTTTTACGCCTTTTCAATCCAACGGTTGGAGATCAGATCAACGGCGGATAACGTTTTATTTACTCTAGGCGGGAGTATGTCTGTCCAACTTCCTCTGAGTATATAAGGTTTTGAAGGCGTTTACTCCCCATTTTTGACGAAAACGCCAGTACTCAGAAGACCTTAGTGCATTCTTCTTCAGTACGCTCTTATCTTCGCCATCATTCTATTGAAGATTCCGACGAGTTTCTCACCCGTAAGTGCGCGTTTCTTCTTCGTTACTCTTCTTTAGGCAAACTGCCTTCGCATTATCTAGGATTAGGGGGAATGGGTAGGCTCTCAAAATTGGTAGACTCTCCGGCCGGTATGGCGGGCTTCAGGGCGAAGTATCGTATTCCACCGGAGGTAGGTTTAGAGTACTGCCACGAGGAGGAAATTTTCTTCAAAAGGAAGTCAGGGCAGGTCGTAATTCCAATGATAGCCTTCGTGGAAGGAGGAATGACGATCCCCATGGGGGGAATAACTAGGGACTACCTGCGTGGTCATAGATTGCCCCTTACCAGTGCACCGCAAACCTGCTCCGGATCTTGGGGTGCACCGACGTTTTAAACGATCAGATGAACCTCGGCCTAACTTGGCGCGACGTGGTTCATCTCTATGAATGCCACAAGCTCGGTGACTCATACTACCTAAAGTCCAGGTCCGATGAAGTGAGATTGATATCCTGCCTTCCCAAGTCCAGCAAAGGCTTGAAGGACGACCATTTGATCGTCTCCGGACCATGGCATGACGGCATTCACTGTCCGACCAGGGCAGGAACGCCAGGTGGGGTGCCATAAAATTAGATTCCATGGAGAGGACCTTAGTTTGAGCTCTCCCCCTCTGTTTGCTTTGTTTGTGTTGTGTTTTCTTTTTTTATGGCTGCATGTCTCCTCGGACTAACATAACTCATTTAACGATCTTTGCAGACAAAGAGCACACATCTCCTCGGCTGAGCTTGGTCAACGTTCCCGCTCTAAATTACCTCTTGAGATCTGAGATTTTCGTAAGCGAGGACGGACAGTTACGGTCGGCTCCTTTAATTTTGGATTTTGTTCCCCTTACTCGATCCTTGGTGGAAGCCGGTCAAGCTATCAGGGCTGGAAGTCCGAGATTGGCACGTATAAACGTTTCCATACCAGGGTTTCTCGCTTCGACAGACTTGCCTCCTGTTCGACTGCCTGATCAGCGCCCCCTTCCTGCAGCGATTGTCCCGGAGGAGGAGGCTGGTTCTTCGCATTCATCCCTAGAGGAACAAATAGACCATTTCCAGTTTGCCGAGGAAGGGGAGGTGTCGGCCAGAGTTGTAGAGCTCTCGGACTCTGACACAGATTTAGACCGTGCTTCAGCAGCTCCTGCCCTCGGTCTAGTCGTTGCACAAGTTGATACTAGTCAAGAGACTGAGGAAGAAGGGATGGACTTGAAGCCAAGGTCTGGCCTCAGGGGCCTTCTATCGAACAGGAACAAGGGACAATCCTCTAAGGACGCCCCCAAGGAGCAGGCTCCGGCTAAGCTTCCCCCTCCTCCTCCTTCATCCACCGACCCCCCACTTCAGCCTATGCCCAATCTGAGGCGGAAGAGGCCAGTGGAAGAACTGGAGGAGGGTGAGGTCGGCCCTCAGCAAACCAGGCAGCAAAAGAAGGGAAAGGAGCCTAAGGATAAGCGGGCCAAGTCCACTGACAGCCGAGACGAAGCAGCGCTGAGGAGGGCGCAACGCACTTGGAGCCCGCGGCTGGAAATGGACGGCGCTCCAATTCCCTGGGATGCCACAATTTGGGAGTCCCAATGGGGACAGGCGTCGCACCTCGCCGAGGCCCTGCAGCAACCCCTGCTTTTGCCCCGCGACATGGATGGGCTCAGGAAAACGGGGCAACCAGACCTCTTCAAGTCTTTGAAGAGGGATCTCGCTATGGTAAGACACAAGTCTTGGCTAGGTTGGACACCTTGCTCCACCTTCATCTAGCCGTTGTTTTCGTTTTAACGACACTTATTAACTCTATGCAGATCACCCAGCAAATCTACGTCGCCGAAGAGCGGGCGAAAAATGCACGGGACGAGGTTAATGGCGAGGTTCAATCCCGCGTAGCCGCGGAGAAAACTGCTGCTGTCCTCAAGCTAGAAAAAGAGAGCCTAAAAGAAAAACTTAAAGAGGCTATGAGGGAACGGGATAGCGCCAATGCGGGCCTTGAGAGCACAATGAAGCAGGCCGAGGACATGCGCCAACAACTTCACTTATCTGAGATAAACCTTGCGACCGAGAGGCAAATGGTCCTGGATCTTAAGGCGCAGCTGCTACAAGTGAAGGAAGGGGCCAGATTGGCCAGGGAGGCGGCTGAGGCTGCGGTGGCGGCCTCTTATGAACGGGGAATGGTGGACACTGAAGCCAGGCTGACCGAAGAGGTAGCTGTGGTTTGCAGGGACTACGTTACTGAGTCCTAGGGAGTCGCCATGGACCGAGCAGCAGTTCCTATGGATTCCGACCTTAGGAGGCTCGAGAGTATCTTCTTCCCAAAGGATATTCGCGAGATCCCTGGCTCGGATTCCCCAGGGGATCTCGCCTCTGCCCAAACCGTTCCTCTCGGCGCCGACATCCCAGAGGGCAAGAATGGAAACGAGGAGGTGCAGCCACCAACCAGGGACAAATCGCCAGAGGACGCCCTTACGATAAGGGACGTCGTTGCACAGGCTAAGGAAGCCGGGCCCAAACCAACGGCCGAGGAGGAAGTCCCCGTGGCCGTCATCCCCATGAAGAGCTCAGCCCAGGACAAAGTTTAAGGCATTAGTGTAGGGATTTGCTTGTAGTAGGTTTTGCTTTTTGTTTGCTTAGGCTTCGCAAATATGTGTAAAACGAAATATTTTGGGATTTAATGAATGATATAACTTCGTTTCGTTTTGTTTTGCTGCTTCCATTTTGCCTTTGTTATGAATGAATCTTGATTACGTCAGTAGACTCCCGAGGATGAGCCATTAGTCGTAACTTAAACAATGCGATTAAGTATGAGCTAATAAAGTAGTAGTTAATTTCACCAAGGCTGTGGTCCGAGGGGAAGAAAGACTTGGGTTCCTTCCAACACTTAGATACATGTGGTTAATTTCCCCCAAGTCTGTGGTCCGAAGAGCTAGGCAGGACTTAGGTTCTGTTTAATGCTTAGGTTTTCTTAACGTAGCTAGTTTCCCCATAGGCTTGAGTCCGAGGACCATGCAAAACCTTGGTTCTATCTAGTACTTAAATACATGTGGTTAATTTCCCTTAATTCTGTGGTCCGAAGAGCCAGACAAGACTTAGGTTCTGTTTAACACTTATTGAGAACGGCTTAGCAGTTAATTTCCCCCAAGTCTGTGGTCCGAAGAGCCAGGCAGGACTTAGGTTCTGTTTAACGCTTAGGTTTTCTTAACGTAGCTAGTTTCCCCATAGGCTTGAGTCCGAGGACCATGCAAAACCTTGGTTCTGTCTAGTACTTAAATAGGCATGGTTAATTTCCCCCAAGTCTGTGGTCCGAAGAGCCAGGCAAGACTTAGGTTCTGTTTAATGCTTATTGAGAACGGCTTAGCAGTTAATTTCCCCCAAGTCTGTGGTCCAAAGAGCCAGGCAGGACTTAGGTTCTGTTTAACGCTTAGGTTTTCTTAACGTAGCTAGTTTCCCCATAGGCTTGAGTCCGAGGACCATGCAAAACCTTGGTTCTGTCTAGTACTTAAATAGGCATGGTTAATTTCCCCCAAGTCTGTGGTCCGAAGAGCCAGGCAAGACTTAGGTTCTGTTTAACGCTTATTGAGAACGGCTTAGCAGTTAATTTCCCCCAAGTCTGTGGTCCGAAGAGCCAGGCAGGACTTAGGTTCTGTTTAACGCTTAAGTTTTCTTAACGTAGCTAGTTTCCCCATAGGCTTGAGTCCGAGGACCATGCAAAATCTTGGTTCTGTCTAGTACTTAAATACATGTGGTTAATTTCCCCCAAGTCTGTGGTCCGAAGAGCCAGGCAAGACTTAGGTTCTGTTTAACGCTTATTGAGAACGGCTTAGCAGTTAATTTCCCCCAAGTCTGTGGTCCGAAGAGCCAGGCAGGACTTAGGTTCTGTTTAACGCTTAGGTTTTCTTAAAGTAGCTAGTTTCCCCATAGGCTTGAGTCCGAGGACCATGCAAAACCTTGGTTCTGTCTAGTACTTAAATAGGCATGGTTAATTTCCCCCAAGTCTGTGGTCCGAAGAGCCAGGCAAGACTTAGGTTCTGTTTAACGCTTATTGAGAACGGCTTAGCAGTTAATTTCCCCCAAGTCTGTGGTCCGAAGAGCCAGGCAGGACTTAGGTTCTGTTTAACGCTTAAGTTTTCTTAACGTAGCTAGTTTCCCATAGGCTTGAGTCCGAGGACCATGCAAGACCTTGGTTCTGTCTAGTACTTGACGGAAAGAAAATAATCTACAAGGTGGAGAATCACAAAGAACCCGGTACTCAAATGAAAAGGATGATTTTTATTAATAGTGATACCTTTTGAGGTTATTTACATTTCAAGGGCGGGGCACTACACGTTCGTCCAAGTCTTCCAAGAAGTAGGCTCCTATGCCGGCTACGGAAGTGATACGGTACGATCCCTCCCAGTTTGGTCCGAGCTTTCCCCACGCAGGGTTCTTTACGGTGCCCAAGACCTTCCTCAATACTAGGTCTCCAGGCGCCAGCGGTCTGGGCTTTATCTTGGTGTCGTAACCCTGCTTGAGTTTCTGCTGATAGTGAGCTAGATGGACCAACGCGCCTTCCCTTCTTTCATCGATGAGATCCAAGCTCGTTTCCAGAAGTTTGTCATTGGCAGTGGGGCAGAAAGCGGCAGTTCTCTGGGTTGGGAAGTTCACTTCCAGTGGGATGACAGCCTCGGCTCCATAGGTCATAGAAAAAGGGGTTTCCCCAGTGGACCTACGGGGTGTGGTGCGGTATGTCCATAAGACATGGGCTAGCTCCTCGGCCCACCTTCCCTTCGCGTCATCTAATCTCTTTTTAAGTCCGTTCAGTATGGTTTTGTTGACAGCTTCTGGTTGTCCATTACCCTGTGGGTAAGCTGGCGTGGAATACCGGTTAACAATTCCTAGTTCACTGCAGTACCTTCTGAAGGTTTTGCTGTCAAACTGGAGACCATTGTCGGACACCAGGGTGTGTGGGGTGCCGAACCTGGTGACAATGCTTTTCCAAAGAAATCTCTTGACATCCACGTCCCTAATGTTCGCCAGCGCCTCGGCTTCCACCCATTTGGTGAAGTAGTCAGTGCCGACGAGAAGGAATCTTCTGTTCCCTGTTGCCTTGGGAAACGGGCCAAGTATGTCTAGGCCCCATTGTGCGAATGGCCAGGGGCTGGACAACGGGTTCAACACTCCGCCAGGCTGGTGTATATTTGGGGCGAACCTCTGGCACTGGTCGCACTTCTTCACGTACTCCAGGGCTTCCTTATGCATGCTCGGCCACCAGTAACCGAGCGTTAGGGCCCTGTGGGACAAAGACCTACCCCCTGTATGACTTCCGCAAATTCCCTCGTGTAGCTCTTCTAGGATGAGTTCAGTGGCCTCTGGGTGCACACACAGCAAGTACGGCCCGAAAACGAACGTCTGTAGAGTTTGGAGTCCTCGAACAGCCAGAATCGAGCAGCTTTTCTCCTAATTTTGTTGGCTTCCATCTTATCGTCTGGTAAGGTGTCGTGCTTTAAGTACAGCACTAGAGGATCCATCCAGCTCGGTCCTGTCCTGACGGTATGTACTCGAATACCGCTGGCCTTCTCCGTTAATGGATGGGTGAGGTCTTCTACCAGGATGACTCGAGGGAGGGGTTGGGCCGAGGAGGTAGCCAACGTCGCGAGGCAGTCAGCATGAGTGTTTCCATTTCTGGGCAAGTGCGTTAGGCGGAAATGATGGAAGAGGGCCTGCAGGCGCCTAACCCGAACCAAATAGACTTGCATCCTTTCGTCCTTAGCTTCCAAATCTCCGTTTACTTGCCCTACAATGAGTCTCGAATCCGAGAGCATGTCCGCGGATTTCCCCCCCATTTTCAAAATCATCGACATTCCCTCCAGTAGTGCCTCATACTCGGCTTCGTTATTCGTGGTTGGAAATCCGAGTCTCAATGACTTCTCTATGGTTATGCCTTCGGGTGAGAGCAGAACGAGTCCGACTCCTGAGCCCCTTTGATTCGCTGCGCCATCGACGTGCGCTCTCCAGCAAGTGTGTTCATGTTGAGAAATTGTGCTGATCATCTTCCCATCAGCCCCTAGCGATCCTGACACCCATTGTCCTTCTAGCGTGGGTTCCGCAAACTCTGCTACTAGGTCGGCGAGGACCTGGCCCTTTATAGCAGTGCGAGGCATGTATCTGATATCGAAAGCGCCCAGGATCGTTCCCCATTTCGCAATTCGACTGGTGTAGTCCGCACTGCGTAGGACGGCCTTTAAGGGGAGTTGCGTTAGCACCATTACAGTGTGTGCTTGAAAGTAGTGGGGAAGCTTCCGCGTGGCTTGTACAACGGCCAAGACAGCTTTTTCAAGGGGAAGATAGCGGGTTTCTGCCTCCTGCAGTGATTTGCTCACATAATAAACTGGTCGCTGCTTGCCGTTGTCTTCTCGGATTAAAACCAAGCTGACAGCATGAGGGGCGACGACAATGTAAGCGAACAAGACCTCGTCGGCATCGGGGCTGGACATAATAGGTGGTCGGGCGAGGTATTCTTTTAGCTGTTGGAAAGCTGTAACGCACTCCTCATTCCACTCAAATCCCTTCCACTTGTGTAATAGGAGAAAGAATGGCCTGCATCTGTCTGCTGAGCGCGAGATGAAACGGTTTAAGGCAGCTATCATACCGGTAAGCTTTTGGACCTCTTTAGGATTCCGAGGAGGCTGCAAGTTGTCGATGGCTCTTATCTGGTCGGGGTTAATCTCTATGCCTCTGTGAGTGACCATATAACCCAGGAACTTCCCAGATCCCACCCCAAATGAACACTTAGTTGCATTGAGCCGTAGCTTGTACTTTCTCAGTGTTTGAAAAACGTTGCCGAGGTCTTCAATATGGTCGGGCACCAACTTGCTTTTAACCACCATGTCATCTATGTACACTTCAACGCTCTTACCCATCTGCTGTTTGAACATCTTGGTCATCATCCTTTGATAGGTTGAGCCGACATTCTTCAGACCAAAAGGCATCACTTTATAATGATAATTCCCAATCGGTGTGACGAAAGCGGTCTTCTCCTGGTCTTCAGTGGCCAAGGGTATTTGGTGATAGCCCTGAAAGGCGTCTAGAAAACTCATTCTGGGGTGTCCGACAGTCGAATCTACCAATTGGTCTATCCGGGGCATAGGAAAGGGATCTTTCGGGCAGGCCTTGTTTAGGTCTGTGAAGTCTACGCAGACCCGCCATTTCCCACTCTTCTTTCTTACCACGACCGTGTTGGCTAGCCACTCGGGATAGAAGACTTCTTTGATAGCCCCTGCTTTCTTCAGTTTTGCGACCTCTTCTCTTACGGCGTCGGTATGTTCTTTCGACGGTCGTCGAGGAGGCTACCTTTTAGGTGTTATAGCCGGATTCACATTAAGGTGATGGCAAATGAAACCTGGGTCGACCCCGGGGGCCTCATAGGGGTCCCACGCAAACACATCTACATTCTGTCGGAGAAAAGAAATCAGTGCTGACCTCTTCTGGGGCGGTAGTTCTGAACCAATTTGAAAGAACCTCTCAGGATCGGATCCGACGAGTACTTTCTCCAGATCCTCACAACTTACCTCCGGGGATGGTCTTCGCTCACCCGCGGTTGGAGTCAAGTTCATTAATTGCTATAATCCCTTCTCGGCTGATGTGGAAGGCTCACCTCTTTGCCGTCGTGAAATCGCCGACACCATGCATTGCCTGACCATGCCCTGGTTCCCCATTATTTCCTTTACTTGACCTCCTGACGGGTATTTCACTTTTTGGTGCAGGGTTGATGGTACAGCCCCTAACGCATGAAGCCACGGCCGGGCCACGATAGCTGTGTAGAGGGAGTACGCATCTACTACAATGAAGTCCACTTCCACCACTTCCGAGTCCGTTTGCAAAGGCAGCCTGATCATGCCTTTCGGGGTGACGATTGCTCCTTCAAAGCTGACCAGAGGAGAATCGTACGGTGAAAGGTCTTCCGGCCTTAAATTCAACCCCTTATATAGGTCGGGGTACATTACTTCCACAGCGCTATCTTGATCAACTAGCACCCTTTTCACGTCATAACCTCCGATTCTGAGCGTGACGACCAGGGCATCATCATGGGGTTGAATGGTACCCCGCTTATCATCCTCCGAGAATCCAATTAAGGGAGCGGCATCCACCTTGGCCCTTTTAGATACTCTGCTGTCCGGCTCAGCTGGGAGACCGCTCACTGACATTACCCTGAAAGGGGCAGAACCTGTCCTTCCAGGTGCGGCGAGGATGACATTAATTGTGCCGATGGGCGGCCTCAACGTACTTTGTCTGGTTTCATTGTTCGACGGTTCCTGTCCTCCTTCAGGGCGATGCAGCAGATGCCTCAGCTTCCCTTCTCGGACGAGCCGATCTAAAAGGTTCTTCAGACTTCTGCAATCGTCCGTGGTGTGACCTGGCTCCTGATGGTACGCGCAATACAGGTTCTGATTGCACTTCAAAGGATCACCAGCCATCTTGTTCGGCCACTGAAAGAAAGGTTTATACTTCACTTTCTCTAGGATTTTATGAAGCGGTTCTCGGAATACAGCATGGACCGCCTGAGCCCCAGTAGATCCGTGATGCCCTATATAATCTCCTCTCGGCCTGTTACTATTGTTAAATCGATCCGACCTGAAGTCCCTCCTCTCCTGAGGGACAACCTTCGCTTTACCCTTCCCCATCTGCTGGTCTTCCTCGACCCTTTTGTACTTGTCAATCCTGTCCATGAGTTGACGCACGCTGGTGACTGGCTTCCCAGTGAGGGACTTCCGTAGGCCATGATCTGTCGGCAGGCCCCTCTTGAACGTGCTGATGGCGACATCATCATAATTCCCTTCTATCTCGTTATACATCTCCCAGTATCTATCTGAGTAGGCTTTCAACGTTTCTCCTTCTCGCATGGACAAGGACAAGAGGGAATCTAGGGGCCGAGGAACCCTACTGCTGGTTATGAAGCGAGATCCAAAAGCCTATGTCAGCTGTTTAAAGGAGTCAATGGAGTTTGGCGGGAGGGAATCAAACCATCTCATGGCCATAGGTCCCAAACTGGACAGAAACACCTTACACATTAGCGCCTCATCCCTGGAATGGACGGCCATCCTCTGATTAAATTGGCTTACATGCTCTACTGGGTCGGTCCGACCATTGTATATGGCGAATGCCGGTTGATTGAACCGCCGAGGAAGCACTGCCCTCTCTATCCTTCGCGTGAAAGGCGATTGGGATATGCGATCCAAAGCACGGCTCATGGCATCATTGGCTGTGCCGTGGTAAGATGGACTCTTGTGGCCGCGCTTGTAAGGCCGCTCTTCTTCGTAAGAAAAGGTCTCGCTCGGAGGAGTTCTTGATGTTTGCTTGTATTCGTTGTCCCCATCACTGCTACTGTCCGAGCGGAATAAAGGACGTTTTCGCTGCGCTCGACGCAACTCTTTCTTTAAGTCATCAATCTCTTGCTGCATGATCCTTCGATCGTTTTGCTCAGGGGATGCGCGACCCTTCCCCTTTGAATGGCTTTCACCCGTGTGAGAGGTGTTCACACTTCCCTCTCGCTGTTTATTTTGGTCCTTCTCTCGTTCAAGATTCATAACATTGTCCTGTCGTTGGGAATCTGCACGCCCTATTTGGCGAGGACTTGATGCTTCCATTTCTCACGGTTTCACTTGTCAAGACACAAGTTCTTCCCACAGACGGCGCCAATTGTAGGGGGCGGTTTTTGGGGCCTAGGCCCAGCAAGCAAGCGATTCTGGCCCAAAAGACCCTCGACAATGAATCTGTAGAGAGTGGGACTCAGAGCTAGGTCTTGACAGATTGGACGTGATTAATGGTGAACCATGCAACAAATGGAACGTGGGAATGCTTTGTTAAGTTTCATGAGATAACAGTCCATGGGGCTGCTTTAGTGTTCCTTCTGCTCTCTTTTTAGAAAGTCTCTCTTTTCTTTTTTTTTTCTCCTCTCTTTCATGGGGACTTTCTGCTCTTATATATCCTCCTTCAATTGATAATGACCTTACACTTGTTCACCATCTAGGCCTCTACTTGAGTGCCTGTCCCAAAGGACATCCTCCTCCTTTTTCTGTGAGTTGCAATGGCCGAGATAATACTATTTTCCTGTCCAATCCACATTAATGCGGCTAGAAAAGTAGCTTCCTTGCATTTAATGCGGCAGTAGTGGTTGCTCCCTGCCCGTTTAGCATTTCTCTTCATTTAGAAGGATTCCTCACCATGGACAGGGCACGCGCTGGACGTCCATTTAGTGCGACCGAGGAGACACTCCTCCTCGGACGACCCTTAAACAAACCCGGCCCGGCCCAACAGGATTGGGCTAAAAGCCTTCCGACCATGTTTTCACTTCCCGCCATGGCTGGGCTTCATCCTGGTCCCAAGGCCCACTGTTGACTGACAAAGCTTGCCCCCACAATACCCATTTCAAAATAAATGGATAAAATTATAAGAACTATGCAGTGAATTTACCTAACTTCTCTAGATGATCATAATTTGGTATAAACTTTTAAAAAATAAAAGGAAAAATATGATATATGTCATCCTTGTGGTATACTTTTAAAATATGAAGCTATCCTAGGTTGTATTTTGTATCACTTAGCTTTCTATTTTGTATCACATATGTCATCCTTGTGGTATACCTTTACTTCCCTTTCTATTTGTTTTATGAGGCATTTACCTCCTACGTTATTTGCTTTGTGATACATTTCCACTAATTTTACGGAATTTATGATGTGACAAGTGCCAACAACGCCTATTAGGAAATAATTAAAGAAAAAAGATTGGTCTACCTTAAAAAATACACAAACCCAAAAGAGAATTGAATGTGAAAGTTGGAGAGGGAACAATGAATTTGAGGGTAAAATGATATGTCTTCAGTTTTTTCTTTAAATGTGATGTTGGCACTTGCCGCATCATTAAATTCTACTAAAATTAGATGAAAAGCAAACCGCATGGGAAGTAAGTGTTATAAAATAAACCACATGATAGTTCCATATTTAAAAGGCATGCCACATGTGTGGTAGTGGTATGTGTAATTTACTCAAAGATAAAAATCTACATCCCACAAAAGTGTCTTATGAAAAAATTAATGAGTATGACTTCAGATAAAATAATTGAATGAAAAGAATACATGTGGCCAACTTTGATTAATTTGTTGAAAATCCATAATCAACTCCAACTAAGACTGTGTTGTTGGTGTTGCACATCCCATAAGATAGGGAAAAAATATTTTGTATCAAATAATACAACGTCATCTATATCAAAATCCAATAAATGAGAGACGTGTATAAAAATAAATACCCATTAACACATGTCTTTCATTTATTAGTGGGGTAATTATTTTTTGATGACATGTCTCATACTTATTGAATTTTGATACCGTTGACATGGTATCATTTGATACCAAATATCTTCTCTAAAAATAGGACTGGAATTTAGATGCTTATAAACATATTTGCAAATAAATATTAGAAACTAGACTCATCACACGAGCTTTGCGAGTACAATAATGCTTATTTATTTATTTGGTTTAGTGTTATAATGATTAAAAGTGATATATAAATAACCGTGTGTATTTTTTTTTTTTATTATAAAGAAAGAGGTAAGGTAACGCGGAATAATGTTTAAAAATGAGATAGAAAACTGTAAGAAGTTGAAACCCAATGGAACATTTGAATTTATTGATTGTGATAAGAATAGTGATAAGTAAAAAAGTTTGAGATTTGAACAAAAGAAAAATGATATACGTTAGTGTGGATGGATGGGGATTTGTGATAACTATATAGAATTTGGATAACGAAAATTTGGAATGTTTTAAAGAATTTTTTTTTTTTTAAATTATAGAAAATTCAAAATAAGAATAAGTAGTTTTTACTTTTTACGTGAGGTAGGTTTTTTTTAGAAGAAGTAATTTTGTATTTTTTTTTAATAAAGATAATTGAAGTATTTGAATTCAAATAGATAACTATAAGGACCGGATTTGGTTCCTAGCCCAAATGATGGATGGACTCAGGTCCAAAAAGCCCAAAACAATGAATTTGTAGAGAGTGGATTGAAAAACTGGGCTAAAATGAGTTGGATGACAAATAAAGTGGGTTCAAATGACAAGAATAGAAAGATAGATTAATTTAAACTAAAGAAAATCGTCCTCGGCACAGTCCGAGGAGATTAGTTCTTATATATTTCTCTTAAGTTTGATTACAAGTTTGTTTCCTGATTGCTACAGTGTTTCTTTCTTGATTTCTTGATCTCTCTCTCTCATTGCCCTCTTCTTTCTTTATACTCTCTTCCCCTTTCATCTTTACCCTCCACGTGCAGACTAGATGGTCGATGTTGATACTTGTCCCATCAGCACATTCCTGAAGTCTTTGTGTAGTAGCTCTTTGTGTAGTAACTGTAAGGTTGAAAACCACTGTTCTGGTATCACTTCCACATTAATGCGGCCAGAGAATTAGCTGTAGAGCATTTAATGCGGTAGTAGCAGTTTTCTCTTGAGATATTTCATGGCCTCCTTTTGTCCTGTCTTGTCCTGTCCATTCTGGATACTTATCCATATCAGTGGAATCATCCGGGACGTTGCTCTTGGTGTTAGACCCTACCTTCTGACCTCGGCCTTGCTTAGCCAAGGGAGTATTCATCCTCGGACCGTCTTCTTAGTTGATCATGATCAGATTTCAACTATTCACTTACCAATATGGACTCTTATAAAGGTATTTACCCGTTCTCGGACTATTTAATATCCTCAAATTGGGCCCCTGACCCAATATACTTTACAGATATGTACTCCTGGGCTTATCACCCCTACAATAACAAATACAAATAGGAATTAGATATTTGAATACAAATGGGCAGTGAGAATAACAGTTTTTTTTTTTTTTTTTTTTTTTTTTTCATTTTGTACGTGAGATGGTATTGCTGTTTTAATCTTTTTTGTAAGAAAAAAAAATTAAACTAAAGGGTATATTATTTCAGAATTTGTATGAGAATATTTTGATACACCAAAAATTGAAGACGAAATATGGGAATCCTCTTATTAATAGTGTAGAAGATAATTTTTTTATAATTTTATTTTGGGTCAAATATAGATCAAAGAGGCCAGCAAACTTTCCCCCTTTATTTTCTTTCCAAAGAAGAAGACAAACAATCCCTCCTCTCTCAAAGATATAATCCTATTTCAATTTGCTTGCCTATGCCCTCACTCACACCTATAACCTATAGAATGGACCTTCTCAACAAAAGGCCAAAGGTGAATGAAGAAGATTGAAGAGCTTGAAATTGGCATCCCAATGCACATTTTGATTTTTGACCAACTACAAATCAGTGTTAGTGTTAGTCCAACGGTTCTCTCTCTTTCTTTCTCTCATTTATAACTTTAAGCAATTCCTTGTCTTGTTCTTAACTTTCGAGATTTCTTTTTTGTTTTTGGACTTTATTCTTTCCAGGAATTGGCGGGAGTCTGAAGCAAACTTTCACAAATTTTGTATTTGAGTCATTTGTGATTTGGGCAACAACTACGTTATTAGCTCTCTTTTTAAATTTTTTTTTTTTTAAAACATTTTAAATGGAAGATAAGGAATTTGAACCACGTATTTGTTAGAAATATTTAACCTTAGTCACGTAAAAGTAGGAATAGGACAAGATTTAATTTTTGGGATCCAAATATGAGCAAACAAAAAATTTCACTAAGACTTATTATTAGGTTATATTAAGATCAGTTTCTCAAAAGAGAAGAAGAAGTTATATTAAGATCAAAGACTAAATGTACAACATAATTGTCTTTTAATATATTTCAATTCAATCATCTATTAAAATGGTACTAGGCTTAACTTCTTCAAATTCTGAAAATTGATTCTATACTAAATTTCACAATAATTTATCTTTAATGTACAAATTTAAATTGTCAAATATTGTAAGTGATGTTCCCATAATTTATAAATCAAATGAAAGTCATATTTATAAGAGGATTCCTCTCTTTGGACTGGACTTTTATATGGTTCAGAAATACCCCTAAACCTTATGTTTAATAGGAAAAAAACTTGAAAAAAACCAGGTAAAAATATATCTCTAACTCCACTGAAAATGCCTACAAAATAGAACACTTTTCTACAAATCCATATTTTTAAAACAAACTTATTAAATTTTTTTTTAAAAGAAAAATTATGACACTAGGCAAGTGTGTGTGTATATATATATATATATATATATATATATATATTATCTATACCATCTATAAGAGGATTCCTCTATTTGGACTAGACTTTTATGTGATTCAGAAATACCCCTAAACCTTATGTTTAACAGATAAAAAACTTGAGGACAACCCGGTAAAAATATATTTCTAACTCCACTTATAATGTCTACAAAATAGGATACTCTCCTACTAATTCATGTTTTCAAAACAAACTTATCCAAAATTATATTTTAAAAAAGGAAAATTATGACACTAGACAAAAAAAAAAAAAAAAGAAAAGCCTCATTGCACGCACAAAGTGCGTGTGATGAAGCTAGTTTATTATTTAAGGGGTTTCTCTGTTTGGGATGGACATTTCATTGGTCTAAAAATACCCCTACATTCTTAGGTTTAAGTAGAGACAAAACTAAAGAATAATCTGGTAAAAATACGACTTTAACCCGCACTAAAACATTAGCTACAAAAATAAGACCACTCTTTATTCAGAGATTTGAAAAGCCCCAAATCCTGCTCAAAAAAAAAAAAAAAAAAAGGGCCCCAATTACCCATATTCCTTCAATCATAGCCCATGTTTTCAATTTTTTTTTTCAAACCTTCTTTTTTAATTTTTTAATTTTTTAATTTTTAATTTTTACCTTTATCAAGTCTTAAACATTTCTTCTTCTTCTTCTTCTTCTTTTTTTTTTTTTTTTTTTTGGATTTGCGGTTTCCTACTTTCCTTACTCCCAATCCCACTTTTTTGTGTTTTGTTTTTATTTTTTCAATGCTCTTCTTTTTTATTCTGGATTTAAAAAAAATCACATCTACTATAAAACTGTTACTATAACTTCTCATCCATAAATTCAGGTACTACTATATATATTTATTTTTTCTGAAATTAATGCAACCCAATTGCCAAAACAAAATATAAATAAATGTCTTCTCTTTCCCTCCCTCTTTTTCTCTTTGAGGCATAAGTAGAGGTAATTTTCTTAATACTCAATATTTTTTATTTTCTTCCTCACATGTTTGTATGTTTGTCTTTATTTTACACAAGTTTATTGTTCTAAAAAGATTTTTCTTAACTCTCTTTAGGTTTTGAAATTTGAAACACTCTTTTACACTAGAATTGGTGTATATTTCAAATTGTATTTTTGTATATATAAATACAAAGAAAGAACAGTTCATGCAATAATTTCAAATTGTCTTTTTGCATATAGAAATATAAAGAAAGAATAGTCCATGTATTATAGAATTACAAATAATTTTTTAATTTTAAAAAAAGAGCCACTAAATACACGTTGTGTTTAATATTTTTCTAACTAAAAAAACCATTTTGTGTTTCCAAGGAAACATACAGAAACAAACAAATCACAATTCATACACAAATACAAAATAATACAATTCTCAAGAACTCAAATAAAAAAAAAAAACAAACACAATTATATCAACACTCGTTCAAAATAAGTCATTATTATGTAAGACTCAAAAAAAAGAAGAAGAAGATATCTTGATTGATTATTGATATATTTCAAATTTCTGTCTTGTTTTCCACAAATTTCCATGATAAATTATGATCAATATGTTTCTTAGTAAGATTTAAATCTTAAACCCATGATAAACATGATACGTAAGTAAATCACACGAACTTTATACACGAACTTTACACACTGATGTGTTAACAATCACGAAAAAGTAATTGGACATTTATTTATTATATATATTGTTGAGCCAATCACATTTTTTATCACATCAATTTGTAAACTTTTTTATAGTAAAATTGATAATAATAACCTTAACGCCATACTTATTAATTATAGCATATGCACAGTACATCAATGGAAAGACCTTAAGGACCCTCAAACAAAAATCCTCCTTTTATTGCACATAATATGCGCAATAGCAACATGCATGCAAAAGGCCATTAATAGCAGTAAACATAGCACCATGAATGCACTCCCAGCCTCCCACATAGACTTCATTTAAATTCAACGCTCTAATGGTAAAAATCAAATTCCATAAACAGTGATGGAGCAACAGATTTGCTGTGGACCACAAAGTTGTTGTACTGATTTCTAAGGCATCATAAAATTCACGTGGTTATGGATTCGAAATCTCTAGCCAATATCTTGAAGCCATCCTTAAGACATTTGTTCATGTAATTATTTAGTGTGTAGGGACAGGAGGACTACACACACTTGAAGATATAGTTAAGTATTCATAGAGCTCTTAACACCCTCATTAACAAAAAAAACAAAAAATTCATTAACTTTTTGTCGATTATATCTAATTTGTCAGACAAGTTTTGAAAACCCACATTTTATATGTCAATATATGTATTTTATAATATTACTTTTAGAATTAAAAACTATGTTAGTTTAAAATAATTAGAACTCACCTATATCTAGATAAAGCAATCTACACTAAACAAATTTTTACTAAATTAGTTTTGTTTTTCTCTAAAACAAACCTAATTTAAATTTGGTATGTTCTTGTTCATAAATTTCTAGTTGACTCTTTATTTTTGAATAAATTTAAAAAATATATGTTAAATTTTTTTTTTTTGAACTTTCATGTGCATTGCAACTAATTATCATAGACTTCTGTTGTTTATTTGTTGATACACTTAAGAAAAAAAAATTAAAAAAATTTATTTTAATGTACATTTTACTTTCTCAATGAATAAAAAGAATATATCTAGAATTTATAATATTGAAAAGATTTCAATGTTTATGTAGCATCTTCATAAAGTATGTTGTTCTCTTCCATTAACATTGATCATTAGTTAATTTATTTTGTTTACTTATTTAGCTTTCACCTTTTATTTATACAAATATTCAAAATAGCATAACATAAGTACATGCAAATAATCAAACTTCAAATTCCATTTATACTAAAAAGAAACTCATTAACTTAACCTTTCACCTTTTATTTATACAAAAATTCAAAATAGTATAACATAAGTACAAAGAATCAAACTTCAAATTCCATTTATACGAAAAAGAAACTCATTAACCTCTTAACCTAATAATAAGAAATATTTATTATAGAATAAATACTATAAGTTTCAAAACTTATTGTATCTACGATAGAAATATGTTCAAACTTCCAAAGTTCAAACTTCGCTCTCCATTGTATTTATAAAATATGTTATAAACTCATTTAGTATTCTTAAATCATGGGTAGGTAAAAAGTAAAAACAAAAACAAAAATCAAGGGTATGTAAAAGAATTTTGAAAACTTTTGAAAGGCATGGCCAACGTGGCCAATGTCCATAAAGAATGATGGGTTCTGAAGAATGTGACCATTTGAACGGTGGTCTGTCTATGACTTTTAATACATATCCAAACTATAATCTCCGTAGAAACCCCACTTATAATTCTTTGATCTTTCTCCTTCTTATTGTTCAATTCCTTTTTATCTCCCACTTTTTTGTTTCTTAAAGGGTCCTCAAAATTATTCATACCAAAGTTAAAATGACTTTGATATATCTTTTTCCTCTTGCTCATCATTTTATACCAAGATGAGTGGGTTCCCCACTAAACTCCATTGTTAAGGAATAGGAGCAATCGCTTTTTCATCAAGATGTTTTTGACATGAGAAGCAAATTTGACCTCCATAGTGTGTATACTTGAGCAGCGCACTTGGTTAAAAAATCATTACTTTCCTCGTGGTAAATTACTTTGTTGGTCCCATTTAATTAGAAGCTAGAACTTCTTTTTTGACAAAAATAAAAAGCAAGATTTGAACTTACAAAGTCACAAGAGCTAGAGTAGTTTGTGAGTAATACTCTCTCTAATGTAGGCAAACCACAAACGACAACAATTTCTTGCTTTTGTGTAACATTCTTCTTCGTTATCCTTACAACGAAAGGAACTCATCGTACACCAATTGCATGGTTGCTTTCAGAACAGTAAAAGGAAAACAATTATAAAAAAACAGAAACAAAAGAAAAAGCAATGATCAATCTGACTCTCATGAATGGTCGAGTTAGAGTTATCAAGGTCTCCCTCTCTCTCTCTCTCTCTCTCAAGAAAAAAACCTACCTACCCAATAAATATACCGAAAGAACACCATCAATGAAAGAACACCATCAATGATAAATATACTCGATCTTAAGGAAATTAGGCACCATTACCACCCCACGTTCATGAATGATGCAAAATGTCCATGAATGGGTCCATTTAATGATGGGTATACGTGTGATGCACAAATCCCACGTAAACAATACAATGCATTTCACAAATTTGACCAAACAGTCTCTAAGACTCTAACCCTATTATTACAAAGATTTTATTTATTTCTTTCTTTTTTCCTGATATATTGGTAGGATACTCGGATCATACAATATTGCTATTATCACAAACATGAAACCTAGATTTGATGATTGTGATGTGGCAAAAAGAATAGAGATAAGAGATGAGTTTGTGAATGAATTTTGATGTATAAAAAAAAAATAAAACAAAAAAGTTCATCTTCGAAGCTTGCTTTTAATTTTGGTCCGTAAAGTTTTAAATTTGAATTTATATTCTAATGCTTGTTTTAAAATTTTAATGTTGTAATGTTATATCCACAACTCTTTTAAAATATTTTCATAATAAATCTTAGGTGATAGATTATCATTGGTTATAATCTGAGATCACCATTGACATCATTTTTTTACCCACAAGTAATAGTATTTGCCACATAAAACTTATTTTGAAAATATTCTTTGAATGTTATACTTCCGTGATTCCATCCATTCATGTTAGTGACATGGCCATCCCAAATAAGCTAGCTATCAATTGGGGCAGTTGGTCTAATTAATCTAACTATGCTAACGATTATGGTTCAACTAAGTTAGGAGAGAGAGTTAAATGTTTGATATCATGAGTGTGTTCATATTTCTAGCAATGACTTTGGAGTTAGAGAGCAAACCCATCTTGTCCTTCTTGCGCTCCACCACACCACAATATTTATTGCGGTTGCTATTTGTTCATCTTGCAGTTGGTTCTAGGCAGCCCAACATGCAAAGACATGGTCTTCTACTCCTCTCTAGCTATTACACATCTAGACGACATCGTTTACTCTCTCGACAATATCTTGGTTTTTTATTTTTTTAAAAAATGCACACATGTTAAATTTATTGCATCACAATAACAAAAATTAGGTTAAGAAGTAAAATAATATATATTTTTTCTAAAATAAAATACACAAGTATGAACAATTTGCATTTCTACTGAAGACTATTATTTCAAGAATTTTTTAAGAGTTAACAAAATTATATAATGACCATATTTAACTTATTTAAGAATTATAAATGTATTCAATATTTTAAAATGTCTCCATACATATACATGGGTTACAAGCTAATTTTAATATAAAATATATTATGAAAGTAGGATGTTAGGAACTGAAGAGAAGCTAAAAAGTGCAGCAAAAAAACCTAACTTGGGCTGGACTGCTGAATTAGTAAATTAAAAGGAGTAAGCTATATATGTGTAGCCAAATTAGAACGAGTTGTAAAATGCCATCATGTGAAGAATAACCATTGTTGTTGCTTAGCCTTATTTTCATTTTAGTCTTTATTTGGAGATAGAGAAACCCTTGAAGAAGTCTTATCTTTGGAGTATTGGAGATGGTTACTCTCTTGAAGAAGTCACAAGTCATTAAATCAATCATTAATAAGGCTTTAACGTTTAAAATATCATACCTAAGTTAACTTCAAGATAACTTAGATTGGTAGAGAAAGAAAACTATCCACAAAATATTGATAGGTACCATGTACGAATGTATTGTAAATTGTAATCACAAATGGTCCACGTACAATTTTCCGACAGTCAACCAACCAACTAAGAGATTTGTTTAGATTTGATACTTGGAATTTGGAAAATGAAATTTCGTGGAAAAAGAACAATATACAACCGAGATCATATACAATTGGTTCATCAGTTGCTTTGTTATGGGTTTCAGTTTCGGGGTTGGAGTATAATATTGTAATATGAATAGAAATCGTCTGTGTAATTTTTTGTGTTTTATTTTATGTTTTACCAATTACGTGTTCAATTAACTATTTTTTATAAAATAATCAAAATTTAAAATGACTCATCTATATATATAATAATAGGCGAAATTGAGAGAAACTCAAATTAGAATTCTAAATTAGAGTTCTAATTTTGTGTCATGTGTTCTAAATTATTTATTCTTAAAGAACTTTATTTCTTAATTTTAGAATTAAATGTGGGACCACATAATAAATACTCATCCAAATGAGTTATTAAGTAAAAAAACAAAGAGTTTAGAATAAATGAATCATAAAAAAAAAAAGTGCTTCACAATAATTTTAAAAAAATGGACAATTTACATTTTATACCTAATAAAATCCTTACAATTTTTTTTTTTTAAAAGTTAACAAAATATAAAAATGACTATCAATAGTATTTAAATTATATATATAGGAATTATATTATGCATCTTATTGTATATCTTTGAATGTATCCATGCATATGCATGGAGTTACAAGCTAGTTTGATTAATTATTTTATCTTTTGGGTGCCAAAATTAACTTGAATGTCTCATGTCATTTCCACGAAAATGAAATTTCGTGGAAAAAGAACAATATACAACCGAGATCGTACGCAATTGGTTCATTAGTTGCTTTGTTATGGGTTTCAGTTTCAGGGTTGGAGTATAATATTATAATATGAATAGAAATTGTCTATGTAATTTTTCATGTTTTATTTTATGTTTCACTAATCATGTGTTCAATTAATTTTTTTTATAAAATAATCAAAATTTAAAATGACTTATTTGATTAATTATTGTATCTGTTGGGTGCCAAAATTAACTTGAATGTCTCATGTCATTTTGGTTTTTTTTTTGCTTTTCCAATTTCTTTTTTTAAATCTTTATTTAAATTTTTTTAGTAGAACTCTATACTCTATAGGAACACACATGGGGAGAGGGGAGAAGGTCTCAAAGAAATTGACAGTGGTGTATATCCAAAATGGCCTAACTCTTAGATACATAGCACAAGCTTTAAACATTTTTAACTCACACTCATTTTCTAATATAGAATTAACCTACTATTTTTTCTTTTGAGAATACTAAGTATTTTAACACATACTGGGGGAGAGGGAAGAAAGTCTTAAAGAAATTGACAATGGTATATATTCAAAAGGGCCTAATTCTTGAATACACAGTACTTCTTAGATTGAAACTAAACAAAGCATATCTAGCCGAGATCGCTTTCATTATTAATTGATTTGAAAAAATTCTCAAATTTTACTCCAAATAACTGGATACCTCAGTGAATTGTAGAATCAAATATTAGATCTGGATACCTCAGTGAATTGTAGAATCAAATATTAGATTGAGCTGTTCAATTTTTTGTTGGATATTTATTATCCATTTGAGATTGTAGTAGGAATTAGGAAGTAGAGTTTTGACTGCAAAATGTTTTTAGAAGTAACTAGGAAATAAAGTTTTGACTATATATATATATATTTTTTTTTTGAGATAAAAGATAGATCGTAAAAAGTTTTGAGAAGTGCTACCTTCACAATATTTTGATAATAAATTGCAAGTGGTAAATTGTCATTAATTCTAATTTGAGCCAACCACTAAAATTATTTATCAACCGATAACAGCTAGTAACAGTCTGTCATTTAGAATTTGTTGTAAAAATGTTGTGGACATCGCATTTTTCAAAAGTTTTTTTTTTAATAAATTTTAATACAAGATATAAATTTCACTTTATCTTAATCTAAGTGTATATGTGTGCAAAACTCTCTCCTAGAGAGTTGAACCCCAACCTTGCCCTCCATACCCCACAAATACTTATACTTATAGAGTGACCCTCGTACCAAGGGTAGAGTAATTTTAATTGTAAATTTTTTTTGTGAAAAAAGATTTATTACGAATGATGTTATCACTGGGTAAACTACTATTATAAAGCTCTTCAATAATTTCATATTCATTCGGTAACCAAACCAATAAAAGGCTTTCGATGTGAGAAATATAGAGAAGAACACATTACAATATTACTACTAATTATTGATATTTTCTTTTATAAATATATTTTTTCATACTTGAATTCAAATAATCCAATCTATGGTTAATGTTTTGTTGTTGTCGTTAAGCATCATGTGTCTTTTTAGGGTAAAAACCTAAATGGATCTTTAAAGGGTTTTAGGACAAATTTTTAAAAAATTTGAGCTTTTGAAACCCCCATAAATGAGATAATTCTGTAAAAAAATTTGCTGAACTCCTTTACTTTGCCAATACATTGCATCGTCCAACCAGTCTTTTAACTTGTTAACTATGACACCAATTTTAGATACCATGATGAATATTATAAATAAATCTTGAATTAATATACAAACACACACACATATATATATATATATATCTATATATATATTTCAGGTTGGATATTCAAATCATTTATATTTTTCTAAGGTAAATAGTTTCAATTAACACATTAATAATACATTCCTTAAGCTTATGAATCTTTTTTCTAACTTTTTTAGAAAGAAGCATCTTAAGATAATAAGATTAGAAAGTAAATATGCTATATAGAATTCTACCAAATAGTAATAGTTTAGTCCCAAAATTTTGGGATAATAATTTCTAATATTATTTAATCAAGGTCAATTACTATATTAAGGAAGGGCAAGACTTAGGTACAATAATTAGGTGTTGTTTTTTGGGTTCCTCTCTTAAGATTTTACCATATGGATTTTTGCTCATGAGATAGAAGTGTATTTTTTAGTTAAGTAGCCATATGACTGAATCTTAAAAGGGGAACCTAAAGAACATCACCTAAGGTATTGTACCTAAGTTTTGTCCACTAAAGAATACATAAATTGCTTCCTTATGCCTCATAGATCTTCTGAAGTTCTCTGGTCATGGTATGCACCCCTCCCTCCAGTATGTTTTTCCAAAAGAACACAATGAGGTGATGTTTGTTTCTCTGTCTTTGTTTGTTTTGGGATAAGCTATTCATGCACTCTCATCCCATACCTTGCTCTTACAAGGAAAGGAAATACCATTTGAACTAGAACTCATCAATATGAGACAGTGTTTGATAGAAAATCAAAAGAAAAAAGATCATGGCATGTGTTGCTGGCTTGCTGCAACAAGGGAGAAGTTGTACCAGCCTCCCATTACCATGTGCTCCTTGCATAGATTACATGCTGGTGCTTAGTAAACCTGGTGCTTCTAGTGCCCTTTTGCTAAGAGGATTTGGCAAGTCAAGAAGAGATGTCTTGTGAAGAATCTAGACTAATGTTGGGAAAAGATTGTTCAATGGGGGATTGATAATTGGAAAGGAAAAAGTTTAGGGTGTTCAACCAAAAGGTTGGCTCTGGCTGCTGCTGTGCACCACCCCTGGCTCCAAAGGAGCGCTCTAGTGTTTTGCAAAGATATCAAATCCGATGAGACTATCCTTGTTCTAATCAGGAGAGACCTCAAGGCTCAAGGCCCAGATTGAGTTTGGAATGGGAGTAAAGAACTCTTTAGTTAATAAAGTTCTCTGTTGTAATTGGAGTATCAACTTTTCTGTTTTCAATAATGATTGTGTAAGGTGTGATAGGTGTTACTTGGTCTGGTGTGTTGTGTTGTTATGCAGTTTCTTGCTGCTGCTGGTCTTCAACTCTGTAACTGGTGGGCAGCTCCTTCATTGCATGTGTTCTATAGTAGCTTCTAGTTTCTTTATTAAAATTCAATCATTAATCCAACAACAAAAAAAAGTTGTATTACACAGTTATTCATATTTCACCTAAGATAAAAAAAACAAGAAGTTGGAGGACAAAATCATGTTATCGAATTTGTCTCTCATTAACAAGGAGGCTTTTTAGCTTCTAGTTTTATCCATTAATCTAAGGCTAATGCTAATGGCCTTGTGAAACCAAGCTGAGGCTTGGCCCAAGTCCCTCACAAATCAGCATAAACAGGCAGTTGATTCCATGACAGGCATATATGCCTGTGAGTAAAATCCAAGCAAAGGAACACAAAGAAGTAGTAGTTAGAACTTTTAAACCATTTACAATTGCCATTCCAAGAGAATTTGAATTACAATAATAACAAAACCAGCACCATAGGTTCTTACATAAATAATCTATAGGTTCCAAAACACATAAATATCCCTGCACACCTGCCAGAATTCCTCTGATAAATAATGCAATTGTGTGATACACCTTTGAAGAAAATCTTTTTGAAACTGTGCTTAATTCAAGCATTGGTACACCAACTTCCCATATTCACAAAGACGCAACTCTTGGGCTCCCTACAGGCTAATCAGTGTATAACAAAAATTTTCTTCTAGGTGGTTCAGTAGAAAACTAGCAGTAACTTTACATGCCAAGTTAGCAAACTATACCACCATCATCAATCATGATCAAATTGAATGTCCATCAGCTAAATTCTTCCACATCTTTTCATCCAAGGCATACATTTGGATCATCTTCATCAGAGTCAAACTCAACCTGCAAGCAATAATATGCATAAATCACTACATTTGACATCATGAAAAATAATATCATTAAAAAAAGAGTTAATAAATTGCTTTAATCAAAATAGTATAATCCAAAATAAAATTATTTGTTAAAATATCATTAAAAAAAGAATTAATCAATTGCTTTAATCAAAACAGTATAATCCAAAATAAAATTATTTGCTAACTTCAGAATCTCAATACACCCTGTCAAATTTAGTACCAGCAAGCAGTATCAAGAACGATGCCAAAAAAAAATAAAAAATAAAAATAGGCTCACATTTTCATCTTTGAACCACTTCCCCTGACAATCATGCTTCCAACCTGCAGCTGTAAACTTGAGCTCCCTCTCTTGGTGCTCTTGGAAATCCAAATGCGGCTGCACAACCACCTTGTCAGTGGCTTGAATCGCAGGACGAGAACTATTTTGACTCAGATTAGAATTCCCATCAGTAAGGCGATCCAGAATTAACTGTAAATCACAGTTCGCATTGCTGGATTTCTGCAGAGGAGTTTTGTTGTTAAGTATCTCCGAATCCACATTTTATGTCTGTTCAATCAATGGTTTCCCAACTGACCTAAACTTCTGATGGTAGGTATTACAGTTTGCGGTGCCAGTAGAAGAGTCTGACAATGCTACTCGCTTGTTTATCTTGTCTTGTCTGATCAACTCTGTTTCCTTTAGCTTGGACTCTGCAGCTCAATGGCGTGATCCCTTGGTATGCATCTGCAATATGGATCTCCAACAGTTTAGGAAAGAAACTTTGGGAGAAAAGAAAAGGTCCCAGGGGGTAGAAAATCCTCAACAGCACAATGCAACAGGTATATGAGAAGTATGTACACAAAGACGATCAATCAGTACGTGTTTGCACATATTTTTAATTTATGCATTGTTTTGATTGCACACTGCTTAAGATTAGTCTTGGTATGTCTGGATCATGTAATTTGACCTCATCTCTAAAAGGCTACAGGTTCGTACTTGCCTCATGAAGAGGACTTTATTATTATGCTATGGTTACATTAACTACGCTACCTGTAATATAATGCAACAACTACGTTGATGCTAAGCTATAGTAATTGATGAAATGCAAAACCTTTAACCATGCTCAAGTATAATAAACTAATCCACTACTTAGCAAATAAATAAAGTAATCTACTAATACCAATATTGATACTAAGATTTGCTAGGAACTAACATCAGAACAATGCTTGTGGCACTAAGGAAATTGCATATCATGAGAATGATTAGACAAAGTCACTACTACTGATAAAGGTGAACATAATAAACTAATTAACTACAATAAATAAAATTGCTTACTTGCATCTATGCCTTAAAAAAATTTACAGAGCGCACTGAACAAGAAATAACTAAGCAAAATAAAAGAGTTCATAGTCTGAGAAGGCATCTTTTGCTTGGAATGTGAGCCTCTATTTATATTTGAGATTTCAATGGTTATTTGGGCAATGTGGTGCATCATCCTTGACTTCTAGGACACTTGTCCACTGTGTTATCATTAAGCATTAACTTCTCTTTTAAAATCCTAGAAATATAGTAAATGGCACTCCCGACTCATAGTGCTTTTAAGAAGGATTTGCCTCATAATCCATCACATGTTAATCATACTATTCCATTGCCATTGTGGCCCTACATGATTGTCACATGTTTCTCATCCCTCTTGTGCAGCTTGTCATTTTATTATAATACTAACAATATAACCATTTAATCTCAAGACCTCTTATTTTGATACCATGATAAATTACTTATTGTCCCAAAAGCTTAAACTATTTGGATATGGTAAATTTAATCATTTAATGACATACTTCTAATAGGATCCACCACAGATATACGTTGGGGCATTCTCTAATGCATGCAGCTGACTCGGATGAATCTGTTAAGTATCTATAGCCCGACCCAATTTTATGACTAAAGACTTACTTCTTGTTGTTGTAACAATATGACCATCTAGGAAAATCACACGTGATGAGTAAGTAGCCTTAGAACACCAACGAACTTATTCTAGATGGTGCAGAGAGCCAAAATACAAGTTAAAAAAAAATGGTTTTTCACAAAACTCATGCTTGGAACTTGCCCGATCAATCACATAGCTTAGAACAATTGTTAGTAATAAAAGGTTAAAAACAAAAGGTGCGACTACCACTACGACCCAAGAAAGAACACAAGCAAATAGTACAACATATAATGGTGATGATGAAGATGAAAGTTGAGAATTGAAAGAAGGGTACGTACAGAGAGCATGAGAGGAGAATCGAGAATGGGAAAGTGGGAGCAAACAAGGCAAGCGTATTTGCCATTGGAGAGCTTCTTATAAGAAGACCCATCAACCAATTCTTCCAACAACAGATCATCCAATCTTCTCTTCCTGTGTTGTGCCTCTCTCGCCCAGGGCCCAGCTATCAGCTATGTCCTCCCTAGACACTCCTCTCTCTCTCTCTCTCTCTAACCAGGTACATTTACCGAAACATTTTTTACGTCCTAAAGCTCTTCAAATTTCAATCAACCCCAAAACAATATATATATATATATATATATATATTCTACACAATTTTATATTTTGAACACTTCTTTCAAAAATCTTGGCCCATCCCATACAATTTGACATTGATTTCATTCTAAAAGCATTTACATTAGTTGTAAAATCGCATAAGACTCTAAAACAATATATACATTGATTTTATACATACATACATACATATATATATATATATATATATATATATATATATATATATATAGATTCTGATGGCATTGTAAATCTGTAATGTATTATGAAATAATGATTTTTTCTTTTTATTTATTAATACTAAATGGTTGTTTATATGAATTTTCATGATTATTTTTTTACTTATGCTCTCGCCCCCTAACTTAAAATCTTGATTCCATCCCTTTACCCAAAAGATACTAAGTGAGTGTTTGGATTGCACTGAAACATCAGTGCACCTGCGTTTGACGTTTTATCCAGTGGGTCTCATGCACTGTTCACAGGACCCGCAAGTACGAAATTTGACAAAATTAACTTTAAAACTGAGTCTTACAATACTATTCACACATTTAAAAATTATTTTGTTACAGTGTTTTTAGTTTTCAACAATAAGCAGTATCCAAACAGACTTTAAAGCAATTGTTATAGCATGTATGGTTGGGATGATTTTGGGGAGGATGGACAAAAAGCAAGTGGAAAATAAAAGAGAAAATGGTTAGGAGATTATTTGGCTGGAAAGAAGGGAGAGATAAAGTGAGTGAGTGTGCGTTTGAGAATCAATTAAAAATTAAAATTATTTTACTATTCAGTTTATTTTTGTTATTATTCATGAGTCCCACTGCACTTTTTGGTACAATTAATGGGCTCCACTGTACTATTTCAACTAACTTTTACTTTTATCTACAGTACTTTCAGTAATAAATTTTTAATTTCAACAAAATAAGTGGTAATCAAACACACCCTATCTGTTTTCTCTTCCACCAAATCACAATCTCTCTAAAATAGTGAGAAACAAGAGATAAAAAGTTGTGTAGGTAAAGACTATTTGGCCATTTGTGCTTCTTTGTTCGTTCTTCCCTTTTTTTATCTTTGCTCCTCTTGCTTTCTTTCTTCATTTTGACTCATTTTTTTGTTTTTGTTTTTGTTTTTCTTGTTTTTTGTTTTTCTTTACTTTAGTTTTTACTCCTGTGAACCTACTTCCTTTCTTCGATTTCTATCTTTTGTTTTGTTTTTATTTTTATTTAACTCTTTCTTTCTTCACTTCTAGTTTTAACTCATTTTCTTTTCTATTTTTTACTCCCTCCTGCTTCCATTTTTTAGCTTCTTTGTTTTTTTGCCTTTTGTTTTTGAATCTGGATGCCTTATTTATTTATTTATTTAATTGAATTAAAAAATATCAGGATATGTTTCGGTTTTAGTTTTTTGGGATATGGTTGTTGTTAATTGATATTTGATAGTCCTACTTATCTTTTTATTTTTCCTCATTGCGTTTTTTTGTGTGTATATCCATAAATTTTATACTAATAAATTGTATATGCCAAACATGAGTGAATTGGCTTGCAAACATTAAAGGTACTATAAAACATTCATCTACCATAAAGACCAGAGAATGGTAAAAATAATGTTATTAATTCCGTTCCGGACCTAGTTTTGGTTTGTCTAGTAGAATGAAATATTTCGGTACCGGCCTATTTCGGTGTACCGTTTTAGGGTGTTTCTAAATTCTTAAAAAATGCTTATATATATTGTGGGGACTATGGCCCAAAGTAACAAGTTGGGCCTTAGGCCCGTTCGAGAACACCAGCCCATCCGAGGAGACAATGTGGCTTAATCAATTCGTGTTAAGCCTATCACTTGAAATAAAGAAAAAAGTTTCGAGGAGGAATCTCTCCTCGGACATTGAAAGTCCGGAGCGGACATACGTCCAAGCCATGGAAGCCCGTTCCCTAAACATATACAAAGGAAGGAAACACAAAATATCTAAGTAAAAGCTGCCACCACCACATTGAATGCACTACAACTACTTTCTTGGCCACATTAATGTGGAGAAGACCCCTGAACAGTGTTACCTTGGCTACCACAACTCACAAAGGACTGAATGAGGTGTCTGATGGGATGGGTGCTCAAGTGGGAGCTTGGATGATTAACAAGTGTAAAGCCCAGATGATAAGAAAAGGCCTATATAATGTATAGAAACCCTCATAGAAAGGGGAGAACACTGGGGCATGCAAAGAAATCCTAATGTACTGCTCTGTATACATAAATTAAATTCTGAACCTCCTCGGACTGTGAGATTTTTAACATAATGGCTTTTGTTCTTGTCCATGTGTACCTTTATCCCCTGCAAGCCTCTGTCTAACTTATTTAAAACTTAGTTCTTTAACCCATATTTTACAAAATTCATTGTGTTGGGATTTTTGGGTCAAGACTTCGAACGATAGGGGTTTGGGCTCCAAAAATTGTGTCCCTACACACATATATATATATATATATATATATATATATATATATATATATATATATAAAAGAATTGTTACTATTATATAAAATAATGAATTTAGTTTAATTTTTCTAAAAAAATTAAATAAAGTGGGATTAAAAAAATATTTATTATAATTTTTATACAAATAAAATTCATATTTTGGATAATTGTAAAAAATATATTTAACTTATTGCATGCACAAAAGTTATTAATATTTTAATTAATATATAAAGGGATGTTTGATTTTCCAAATGCCAAATATTTGGCATTTGGCACACCTGATGCTAGTACTCTAAGAACTTTCTAATTTAAGTGACACTTTCTAATATTTTTGAAGAAGGTATCTTAAATGAAAATTCCCTATTTCAACTATAAATTACACCAACATGTTTAAGTGAGATGGTC
The DNA here is from genome assembly GCA_028535165.1 of Quercus tomentella. Lineage (NCBI taxonomy): Eukaryota > Viridiplantae > Streptophyta > Magnoliopsida > Fagales > Fagaceae > Quercus > Quercus tomentella. The sequence goes on along the minus strand of JAPQVY010000111.1, from coordinate 17,667,265 downwards.
TACCCTAAAAGGACAAGGTTTTCTTCAAATTCTTCTTATATATATATATATATATATATTTTATTGAATGTGAATTTTAAAAATTTAACCATTGTTGAATTGCATGCTCTTTATGTTCTTAATATGCATGCTAAATTTTGATCAAATTAGATTTTATTCACTATTCAATCAATAAATTTATTTTGTATATATAATTTTAGACCACAAAAACTTGAATTTTAATAATTTGATTGATGACATAGATATTGATATTTAATTTTCTTGAAATTTTGCAAGCATGGAGGATATAATAAAGACATGCAATCCAATGGTTATATTTTTAAAATTCACATCCAATAAAAAGATATAAGAGGAGTTTGAAGTAGGGATGACAATTTTGCCCCGCCCTGCTTAACCTGCCCCTCCTCGCTTCGTCCTACGTGGGTTTTCCCCGCTCCACAAAGGTGGTGGGGCGGAGATGGGGAGAGATTTTAGCCCCGCACCACGGGGCGGGATGAGGATGTTTAGACTTTTTAGACTTAACCCGCCCCGTCCTGCCCCGCATTGATAAGGGTTAGATTGTAAATTTTTTATACCCTAAAACCCTACCATTTAAACAAACATATTATCAGCTTATTTTATTCTAACCAAAAGGATTTTTGCCTTTTTTTTTTTGTTTTTGTTTTGTTTTGTTTTTTCTCTAGCAAGGTTGGAAATAAGGTACCAATTTTAACATTTTCTTTTGTCTTTATTATAAACAAATTTATATACTATTGAATCATTGATTTTGTATTGTGAGATTTTTGTTTTTATTGTGATATTGTCTTGTTAAACACTTTAATAATATTATTCAATTTTTGCTAAAAATTAGTTTGATTTGATGGGATAAATTTATTTTTAATTTCAAATATATTTTAATTAATGAAACAGGTTTTCTTAAAAACAATTGCAATACTTGTGGGCAAATTAACAAAAAGTAGAGTTTTATAGGTGGGGTGGGGCTTTGCAGGGCCCCAAGGGGCGGGGATGGGGCAAGAAAATTTTCCCTGTTATGTGGGGCAGGGATGGGGTAAGACAAAACTATACGGGGTGGGAGCGAAGACCCCATCCTTCGGACCCGCCCCGCCCCATTGCCATCCCTAGTTTGAAGGGTTTCTCTTCAAAATCCCCCCCCCCTAAATCTAGAACTATTATAAGTGACATTTTTAAATACATTTTAATCGGACACCTTTTAGTTTCTTAAAAAAACCAAAATCAACACCTTTGCACACCCGTAATATGTAGTTAAGTTAGATAGGAAGAGTTTTTTATTTTTATTTTTATTATTTTTATTTTTTTTAAGAAAGAAAAGAAAAAGAAAATGAAGATGATTAGAGCACTCACATTAGAGTATTTATAATTGGAATTTTTTTCAAGTTTATGCATTTAAGCCTAAAAGTACTCACATTAATTAATCTATAAATGTATATATTTATATTGTTATTATAGTAACCGTGTAAACACATACAGTTTTTTTTTTTTTTTTTTTTTTTTTGAGGGGGAACACATACAGTTATTGTAGCTTTGTAAATGCATATTTTAATAATTTTTTATTTTACCCCATGAGGAAGAGAGGGATGTGGTTTGAGATAATAATAATAATAATAAAATTGGTAAGAAAATAGTATTTTAATGAAATGTAACGTAAAATAGATAATTTGATGTGGCGTATTTTGAAAAGTGAGTATTTAAAAAAAAAAAAACTTAAGCTAAAATATACATAAATTTTTATATGAGTTGATGCAATTGCTTTAGAGTGATTGAGTTGTTTGGATAAATTGTCCAAGTAGTGGGCCATGTCTATATGCAAATATGAGTAATGGGTTTACGTATCAAGCCCATAAAATCTTATTATTTAGCCCATAACAAGCTTAAACTCAGCTTGTTTTGTGTTGAACTCTATTTTTTGTTTGGGCTCTGCTTGTTTATTTAAAACAAAGGCTAAAGCTTGATTTGTTTATTAACAAACGAACATAAATGAATTTCTTTTTTTTATCAAGTCAATTGATTCAATTTCATCCCTTATTTTTGTCATTCTTAAAACTTCCCACCTTTAATTATTTGTAAATATAATTGGGAAAATCTATCCTTACCATTTTATACATAAGTGATCACACTAAGGTTTTAAATATTGGTACGATCAATGAACTGAAAATGGGTCCGATTTTTGATTTTTACTAGTTGAACTAGCAATTTTCACAACTGAACTACTAATTTAACGGGGCTGGTCCTATATATATTCAGTTTTCGGTTAAACCGTTCGGTCCAGTTTTTAAAACCATAGGTCACACCCTTAACCTCATAAATGCATGATATTCTTGAAAAAAAAAATGGAAAAGACAAGAGGAATGAACCTAGAAACAAATGAAAAGCCTTGAATTCAATAATTGGCAATTAGGAAAAAGGATGTGTTTCTCAAAAAAAAAAAAAAAAAAAAAGGAAGAAGAACATGTATTCAGTATATGTAACCACTGAATATATGATATACCTTATCAAGTAGTTAAGTATTAAGCATCAAACAACCCCATGTGGGAGGTCTAGAGGTTGAGCTTTGTCCTTCATCCTCCTCGCTATTAATGCTTGGATCCAAATCACAATTAACACCTGGGACCATGGGATCATATGTGTCTAGAGTGCATCTTGCTGGGTAGGATGTGACTTGCCTCACAATCTTACCATTTTCTTGCATCCTAAAAAATAGACACACACACACACACATATATATATATATATATATATTTATATGTATATAATCAAACATTCATCAAAAAAAGTATATAATCAAACAAACAAACGCGATAATAGGTTCAAACTTCCAATTTTATTCGGTTGTTGTCAAGACTACATTTGTATTACGAATTCAGTATAGCCCTACAGAAAACACGTGCTCCCTACATAGGCCATGTCCAACAATACTTGGGAGTAGGGTCTTCGGACGCTATTACATTGGGGACTTCCGCTACCAAACTAATGTATTTTGGGCGTGTTCTGTGTGCTTGGTCAATGACTGAACTAATTAGGTGGGCTTAATATGGAAAGTTTGGATAAATGTTTTAATTTTTTCCAAAGCTCCCACACACATATATATATATATATATATTTTTTTTTTTTTTTGGGTAAAAAAGCTTCTCATTTTTTATTAATAAAAAAACATGAGAATATTTAAACTCTTGCTGTCTCAGTTGAAAACAATTGGAAGTGTCGGTTGTGGGCCAAAATGGGGATATGTACTCCTTTCGCTGAAATTTTCTAGCAAAATGCCCCCTGTTTGAAATTATTTAGGGATATGCCATTGTTTTAAACTCGATTTTCTAAAAATCGAGCTTCAATGAAAAACTCTATTTGGCAAAAATCGAGTTATAGGCAATCAAACTTAAAAAAAAAAAGAAAAACCAGCATGGAACTCGAGTTCCATGCTGGTTTTTTCAAGAAACTCGATTTTCAGCAAATCAAGTTTTTCATTGAAACTTGATTTTCTAAAAATCAAGTTTCAAAACAGGGACATATCCCTAAATAGTTTTAGATAGGGGGCATTTTGCTGGAAAGTTTCGGTGAAAGGGGTATTTTGCCATTTTGGCCATTGGTTTAGCTATCAGTTTTTTGGCTATATTTCTACAAATTTGTCCAAGAAAAATCCATCAAATGGACATGAATTCAGGAAATAGACAAAGATAGGCTGATTTGTAAACTCATGTGTGTCTCTCATACTAACCAATGGAAAGTATATTTCCCCTCCAACATTTTCTTGGTCGTTTTTACTTTCTTTAACCTAAAATTCAAAGGAATTGATGAATGGGTTGTTGTTGATAGTGGAGGAATTTTATAATTCTTCCCTCAATTAAAAGGGGGTCAACAAAAATCATATAAATCAGCGTTGGTTGTCTCTTCTGTTGAATGAAATTAGACCAAAACAAAGTCAAATCTAGAAAATAAACTACTAAACAAAGAACGGATTGAGAAACGTGTTTAAGAAAAAACGTAGGTAATGATTATATAATATATATTTCATGCTATTGAGAGAACAAGTATGTCATACGATTGAGTGATGTTATGATGACGGTTTTACTATTTAAAAAATCGTTCACTGTTTTCTCATAAAACACCTAGTAAAATCGGTATTTCTAAATCTAAACGCCAAATATGAATGCTTTTTCATGTTTGAATTTCACAATAATCGAATCTATTTTTCTACATTGATAAAATCTGTTTCTACATTAATAAAATTTGCACTTTGCCCATCATGTTTACTATATATTCAAATCTGCTTACTGCATTCATAAAATGTGTTTTTTGCATTAAGTAAAACCGTTCACTGTTTTTTCATAAAAATTGTTCACTGTTTTCTGCATAAACTATTTCTAGCATTCTGCATAAAATTATTTTTTGTTTAGCATTATTTAAAAAATTGTTCACTTTCTTTTCTGCGTAAATTATTTTCTGTTCACTATTTAAAAAATCGTTCACTGTTTTCTCATAAATCACCTAGTGAAATCGTTTTTTCTAAATCTAAATGCCAAATTTGAATGCTTTTTCATGTTTGAATTTCACAATAATCAAATCTATTTTTCTGCATTGATAAAATCTGTTTCTACATTAATAAAATTTGCTCTCTGTACATCAAGTTCACTGTATATTCGAATCTGCTTACTGTATTCATAAAAGCTGTTTTTTGCATTAAGTAAAATTGTTTACTGTTTTCTCATAAAAATTGTTCACTGTTCTCTGCATAAACTATTTCTAGCATTCTGCATAAAATTATTTTCTATTCAGTATTATTTAAAAAATTGTTCACTCTCTTTTCTGCGTAAATTATTTTTTGTTCACTATTTAAAAAATTATTCCCTATTTTCTCATAAAACACCTAGTGAAATCTTGTTTTCTAATTTTAAAAGCCAAATCTGAATGCTTTTTCATGTTTAAATTTCAAAATGAACGAATTTGTTTTTCTGCATTGATAAAATATATTTCTACATTAATAAAATTTGCACTCTGCACATCATGTTTACTGTATATTCGAATCTGCTTATTGCATTCATAAAATCTGTTTTTTGTATTAAGTAAACCTATTCACTGTTTTCTCATAAAAATTGTTCACTGTTTTCTGCATAAACTATTTCTAGCATTCTGCATAAAATTATTTTCTGTTCAGCATTATTTAAAAAATTGTTCACTCTCTTTTCTGCGTAAATTATTTTCTGTTCATTATTTAAAAAATTATTCCCTGTTTTCTCATAAAACACCTAGTGAAATCATGTTTTCTAATTTTAAAAGCCAAATCTAAATGCTTTTTCATGTTTAAATTTCAAAATGAATGAATTTGTTTTTCTGCATTGATAAAATCTATTTCTACATTAATAAAATTTGCTCACTGTACATCATGTTTACTGTATATTCGAATCTGCTTACTGCATTCATAAAATTTGTTTTTCGTATTAAATAAAACTGTTCATCGTTTTCTCATAAAAATTGTTCACTATTTTCTACATAAACTATTTCTAGCATTTTGCATAAAATTATTTTCTGTTCAGCATTATTTACAAAATTGTTCACTCTCTTTTTTGCGTAAATTATTTTCTGTTCACTATTTAAAAAATCATTCACTGTTTTCTCATAAAACACCTAGTGAAATTGTTTTTTCTAAATCTAAACGCCAAATCTGAATGCTTTTTCATGTTTGAATTTCACAATAATCGAATCTATTTTTCTGCATTGATAAAATCTTTTTCTACATTAATAAAATTTGCACTTTGCCTATCATGTTTACAGTATATTCGAATCTGCTTACTGCATTCATAAAATCTGTTTTTTGCATTAAGTAAAATTGCCCACTGTTTTCTCATAAAAATTGTTCATTGTTTTCTATGTAAACTATTTCTAGCATTCTGCATAAAATTATTTTCTGTTCAGCATTATTTAAAAAATTGTTCACTCTCTTTTCTGCGTAAATTATTTTCTGTTCACTATTTAAAAAAAATGTTCCCTGTTTTCTCATAAAACACCTAGTGAAATCGTTTTTTCTAAATCTAAACGCCAAATAGTGTACATTAGATGTACAGATAGTACGAATTTGTTGAAAAATTCGAATTTGTTGAGTATGTAAAATCATGAAAATTCAAATGAAAATTGAAGAACATACCAAATTGAGTAAACTCAATGGAAAATTAATTATATTAGATGTACAGATCGTCCAAATTTGTTTCCAAATTTGAAGTCGTCAAATGTATAAAATTATGAAAATTCAATTTAAAATTGTGTACTAATGTACTAATCATTCTGATTTGATGAAAATTTCAAAATTGTTGAATGACCAAAATCGTGTAAACTCAATGGAAAATCAAAGAATGTACCAAATCGTTGAGTAGCACTACGAACATCAGTGTAGCAATGGTGGATAGCTCACCCCCAAAATTGATGCATAAAATTTCCAGGGATGCTCTGCATCCTTGAAAACGGTGCATTACAAAGGGTTGCATATCTGTGTATTCACGTGAGTGTGGATGGGTACTTCTGGTCAGGGCTCAACAGTGCCGAGCTGTTGAGTAGCACATGTAGAACTGTTTACTATCTTTGATCATTTTCAAGGATGCTAGTCAAAACGTTCTTCCCATAATCTGTGACTACTGGTTAGAAGTAATAACACATAGGTACTTCTGGTTAGGGCTCAACAAGTAATGTACAATAAATCTAATTTGGGTGATAAGTGTTATGTGTGTAACATTTCAAATTACACAAACAGAATATTGGAAACATTAACATATCTAATTGGAGGCATTTCACTTCCTAAGGTGTTTCCTACATTACAAAGCAGAGGACATTGTCCAACCAAAGCACAAGAATCATATGTAGCAACAAAGAACAACAGGGAAAAAATGAGCAAGTGATTTCATATAAACTTAGCCAAAACTAATGAACAGTTAATCTTTAGATTTGCAAAAGTTGAATGTACATGATTATCAGTTGTCAGACATTAACAACAACATTTTGTATTGCACAGAACGTGTAGACATTAACAACAGTGTCTAATGTTCATAGGTAGAAATTTTTGGAAATCATCATTACTTGAATCTGAGAAGTCTAAAATATCTCTTTCATCATCTAACGCAGTAACTTCATTAATAGACTTGATGGCTCGCTCTTGCGCCTTCCCCTTTAGATGCTTCCTAGCTTTTTGGATTGCATGAAAACGGTCTAATTGCCTTTGCATTTGATTGTTCTCTTGTTCAAGACGAGCAAGTATGTTGGCAGGTTCATCTCTAGGTAACTCGGCTGAGCGTGCCTTAGGAAGTCGTAACCCATGCCATCGACAATGCACCTCCAACTCACACCTCTTCTCGTATAGGGTTGGCTATGGTGGTTCTGCTATGGTGAACTCTATTGCGGTGGTATCTGTACTTAGTTTATTAGGTTTGCCGACCATGATGTGCCCGACGCTTCCAAGACTCTCGTACGTGTATATTGGCATATTAAAGAAATCTCTCTTCTTTCCAACCCATTTCCCTCCATAGTGGTCTGTGTATGTCTGTAGTTGTTGATCTGCTGGAACTTGTGATAATGCATTTGTTGAAGTAGATCCAAACTTGTTTCGCATTGTACGATTTGATGTTGAGGTGTTGCGACTCATAGCTTAATCAATCTACGAAGTTAGTAGGGTAGAAATAAGGTCATTATTGTGGTGCATTTATAACCTCATTTCATGTTCCAAGCATTATAATTTCAGTTATTAGGGCTTGTCATGTCAATACAGGCTGGAAAAACATTACATGAACAGGATTTTAAATGTTCCTAATGTCACAGTGAGATTTGAAGATGTGGGCGGTAGTTGCAGTGTTCTTGAACAGAGCATCATATTTAATTGACACAGTGCTATGTCCTTGGCACTAGGGTATGATTATTTATATATTTAAGTATTCTCATGAATGTGGATGATATGACTGGACAGTGTGTGAAATCATGCCGAGCTGTTGAGCAGCACGTGTGAAACAGTGGCATCTGTTGGCGCATGTGGTTCGTATGACTACAGTTGGTGCTACAGCAGCGGGTTGGTGACGTGTCTTTAAAAAACTACTCATGCCACAGTTGGTGCAACATCATATTTTCTGTATATTCAAATCTACTTACTGCATTTATAAAATCTGTTTTTTGCATTAATTAAAACTGTTCATTGTTTTCTCGTAAAAATTGTTCACTGTTTTCTGCATAAACTATTTTTAGCATTTTGCATAAAATTATTTTCTCTTCAGCATTACTTGAAAAATTGTTCACTGTTTTTTCTGCATAAATTATTCACTGTTCATTAGGTGTTTTATGATCCGGATGCTCTAATACCAATGACTACCCAGGATAGAGCACAATAGTAATATGGAAGCATAAACAATGATAAAATAGATAATAAAGAAGTAAAATGGCAAAATAGATATATTCAAAATAAGGTTAAAATGAAGTATGGAATATGAAATTTTATTGGTAATTAGTCGCATACCTGTGTGTTGCGCGTGCAAATTTTTTTAGGATGGTCTCATTAAATATTTTATTACTACTATAATTCTAGTTATTAACCATTGGTTTTTCATTAGTTTTTAAGTTAATAAAAACCTTAAATATACCTTTTTTTACCTTTATACACACATATATAGTGAATCTTTACACATACCTTTAAGAAAACTCAATATATTCCACTTTTTTGGATGCGTAAAATTATAGACTACTACTCCATAGTGATAGTGACTAATTAATTATATATTTTTTTAGTGATCTCATTTGTAACGCTTCTTACAATTATCATATATTTACTAACTGATGATTTGCATAACAAAGACGATAAATGAGAGGTAGCATTGTTCATTAGATTTTCAAAAGTAATAGTGTATGAAAATTATATAAATATATATATATATACACACACACATACATATATATTATAAATAAGGTTAAATGAAATGTCAAAAAATGGATTTTTAAATTTTCTAACTTTATTTCTTATGTAATTTCTACTACTATCAGAGAACATCTGTTTTTTAGTTATGATTAATATGGTTTCCATAATTAGAGTTTGATTAGTTTTAAATTTAAATTTAGTGCTATGATTGTATTTAATTGTTGATTGTTGATTTAATTTTTTAAGTGAATTTAACGGTTTATGTTACTACACTGTAAAGTTTTTAATGTTCTCCAGACGATAATCTCTATTTTATTTTTTTACTTCTCCTTACAACCTCTTTGTTTTCCAATCAACGATTACTAATTGACGTTTGGTTTTTTTTTTTTTTCTTTATCTACTCTTTATTACTTTATATCGGTTTTTTTCTATACCATCTCTCTCTCTCTCTCTCTCTCTCTCTCTCTCTCTCTCTCTCTCTCTCTCTCTCTCTCTCTCTCTCTCTCTCTCTCTCTCTCTCTCTCCATTGGCAACCTATCGTTTTCCAAAATTTGATGATGATTCTATGACATTAAATATGCATTATTAGTTTTTTTTTATTTTTATTTTTAATTTAGTGTTTCTAACTTGATTTGTTTTGTATTTCATTCTTCCTTTGATGCATTGGGTGTGGGAATGAGTGTTTCCCTAGTATTACTCCACTTAATGTGGACAATTTTATTTATTTAATTTAGGCAAAATATTATATTTTAAAAATTTTAAAATAAAAAAGGAGTGGAAATATAAATAATTTAATGATATATATGTGGGATGTGGCTGAATTTAAATGTTAAATAAAATGATATGAGAAAAAAAAAATACATAACAATAAACACTAACTTATCCAAATAATTCTATGTAATATAATAATAGTACATTCTTATATACTATTTTAATTATTTATAATGCAATATGATAATATTTAACAATCAAAGTCATTAAAAAAAAAAAAAACTAAAAACACAAAACTAAATCCCATCAACCAAAATAGAGTTCTAAAGAATACAAAACTTTATCAAGCTAAAATAGAGATGCAGGAAAAATAAAAATAAAAATAAAAATCCACCAAAAAATTGAGGGGGAAAGAGTGGGAAATAACCACTTTTTTGTGAGAGAAAATTATGTAAAGAATAGAAGAGTGAATGACAAATTTATACTAAGAGGATGATAATAAAAAGAAACAAAATAAAGCATTTGATTTGATTTACAAAATGACATGGCAAAGCAATACCAATACCACCATATGCTAAATTACCTAAACATGATAGTCTTTTTTTTTTCCCTTAAATATTGCATCTAATATTAATGGCACATTCAGATGATGGGTGTAGACTGTTGCAGATATGTCCAGACGAATAGAAGTTTACCCTGCTTATGTTAGGATAAGCAATAACTTACTTGACCACTAAGTGAAGGATCTATCACTGCTCCAAAAATCAAATTGGCAGTTGGGTCCAGAAGGTCATAAATAACCTCTGCTGTAGCATTTACCTGTGACAATACCCACATGGAAATTGAAGAGAAAAAGACAGATCCTTAATCAAATTATTTGTAATAAAGATTATAGAGGAATTTCAAAATTAATAGGCACTTCAAGGCAATTCTCAGACAAATAATTCTCTAGAGAAGATCAATAGAACTCATACAATTTTAAGGACAAACAAAAGTGAGTTTAATCTCCTTTCAACTATACATGCATTATTTAGTTGGCTCTGAGGCAAGATATGAACAATGAGGTTGCAAGATCTCTCCAACAGATTAAAATTTTAAGTAAAACACAAAACTAAATTGTATCAACCTAAATTAGAGTTCTTAAAAACACAAAAATTTATTAACCTAAAGTGGAGATGCAATAAAAAATAAAAATCCACCAAAACATTGAGAGAGAGAGAATTTTTTTGTGAGAGAAAACTATGCAAAGAATGGAAAAGAGTGACAAATTTATAGTAGGAGGGAAGGGATAAAAAGAGACAAATAAAGGAAGATGAAGGGAAAGATGAATAGCAATATTAAAGTAGAGGGTAGTGGGGAGATGAAAAGGTAAGGGAAGAAGAAAGGTTGAAGAAAGTGTAAATATTTAAAAAATAAATGAATGTAAAAAAAGTTATAGGAAAGTTGGAAATAAATATATATATATATAGATGTTAAAACCGACAAAAATGAATATGTAAAGTCAATAATCTATTTTTATATATATTTTTTGTTAAAAAAATAGGAATAAATAATAAATAATAATTATGTGGCGAATGAGTTTTTGCCGTGTTGGTTTTCCCCATTCGAAAACAAATCACCATGTCAATTTATTTTCCGCTGCACTTTAAGTTTATTGGTGATTTGTTTGTGCTACCACGCACTTTGCATGTTAATTTGATTAATTAATAAACTTGGCTAATTAATCAATTAATTAATCACAAGGGGTCAATAGGTTTTTGGCCTATCAACTTACATAGCTTAGAAGGTGCTCAATATTCTCTCCAATTTGGAATGAGTTATTCTTTTGTCCACTTATTATCTCTAAAACTAGCACACCGAAACTAAAGGCATCAGATTTTACTGAGAATTGTCCATTCATTGCATATTCTGGAGACATATATCCACTGCACGTTCACAATTATTTTCAACATTATTTGTTAGGACTTTCATGTTGTTTTTGGTACAAAGTAAACATCAAGTATACTTACTAGATTGTAAAAAAAAAAAAAAAGGTATGATACTTACTAGGTACCCACGATTCTATTTGTATTGTCTTTACTTTGATCAAGTTCACATAATCTTGCCATACCAAAGTCTGAAATTTTTTGATACATTTTAGAATCTAATAGAATATTGCTTGCTTTAAGATCCCGATGAATAATTCGAAGTTGAGAATCTTCATGAAGGTAAAGAAGACCTCGAGCAATGCCTCCTATGATTTTGTGAGAAAATTATATTGGATCTACATATTCAATCAAATATATTATATTGGACTAAAATGTGAGAAAATTTATTTATAGAAGACATGTAAACCATAATTAATTACAATGAATATAAATTTGAAATGAAGGTAGGAGTAAAATCATACGAAAAATAAAGTAATCTAGACTTCTATTGGGCACAAACTCATAAATTAAAAGCCTTTCGTTTCTTTTCAAGCAAAACCCTAGGAGTCTAACTAAATTTCCGTGTTGAAGCTTGGCCACAAAATGAACTTCATTCTTAAATTTAAGATCTCCTTGTCTAGAATTTGTTGAAAGCCTTTTCACAGCAATAACTTGCCCATCAGAGAGTTTACTCTATTAGATTAAAACATATTTAACCCTTAAGGAAATTCCACTTTTTGGACTTAATATGTTTAAGGTTAATAATAATGCTACGTTTACCTCGTAAACAATACCAAATCCACCTTGTCCAAGCTTATTTGCATCAGAAAAGTTATCTGTTGCAACTTTAACGGTGTCAAAGCCTAACTGCAAAGATTCCACACTTCCAATCTCATCCACAGATTCGCCTGAACATGACGTTAGTGCATTATTTAAGTATCGTTTTATGAAAAAGATTTCCCTAACTTATGTCGTGTTTTACCTTAATAATTGCTGGGAAATTTGTCCTCATCATATACGTGGAGTTTTATTCCCACAAATATCACCTATACGGCTATATATACCTGAGAACTTTAATTAGGAAGCACATCTATAAATACAAACACATAATTTCTGAATTTGTTTGTTATGATCTTTACGATAATTCAAATTTTTGTATAACAAACCACAATAAACGAATTGTTTTTTACTTACCTTTTGGTTACTCCCTTGGTTTCCTGACTCTTACGTAGATGTAGATTGAAATCATTATTAGTGTTAGTGTATAGCTTAGACTAGATTATCCAATTGGGCTTAGCCCAGTATACTATACTTGTAGTTTACTCATATTACTTGTATTGCACACATACCTAGCCTGTATAAGGCTCTCTATTGTACATTATTATTTACACATCAATAAACAAACTATTCAGTCTTTCTCTCACACTTTATATTGTTAACATGGTATCAAAGCCTTTCCTCTGACTTTCTGGTTCCTGTGGATATCTCCAGCGTTCTTCCGCTGCCCTCGCCTTCATCCAATAGTCACTGTCAGAAGCGAGTCACGGCCGTCACGCCTACAGCCCTTAGAACACTTAGATTTCGTCAGTTTTGTTGATCAAACCGCCAAAGTCAAGGCACAGATTGACAGATCTGACGATCTTGAGCAAAACCCAACCAAAAACCACCTTACATGCGCCTACACACGCCGGCTGAAATTTTAGCCTCATGAGTATGCGCTCCACACATCTCCACACGCCGTCAGTATCTCACACGTGTCGGTAACAGTGCCGTAACGTGCTTCCACACCCCTGCCCCGTATCGCATCCTGCCACGTCAGCCCTAAAGTGACGTCACATGGCCACGTCAGCATCTCAAGCCGTTGACTGTGACCGAGCCATTGACCGAGCCGTTGAGTTTGACCGTTGACCGTTGACTTTGACCAAAGTCAAAATATTTCAACAGGGCCTATCTTGCTCAGTTTTTCGCATAGATTTCGATTTTGGGCTCCGAATCTGCATTTGAGGTCTCTAAATCCCACTTTTTGGTCATTTTGTTCATTATGGCTCAACAAAACAAACGAGATATCATATGTCCTATCACCATTATGTTAGATGGTCCTACTATCATGCATGGTCTCAGAATATTATTGTCTTTCTTAGGGGTCGTAAATTGTGGAGATATGTGACTGGTTCAATTCCTAAGCCAGTACCAAAACCTTAGTCCAAAGCCACAGCTGCTGAAGATGTCTCCAAGATTGTTGTTACAGCGCATGATTATGAAGAAGGCCTAGAGGAATGGGAGAGTATTCAGAGTAAGATCTTGTCTTGGTTTATCAATACCTCTATTCCCTCCATTCATAACCTTCTTCCTCGTCTTGAGACTGCTGAGGCTGCTTGGAAATTTCTGGCCGATCGTTATAATTGCACTAATGATTCAAGCCTGGAGTACTACATTGAATCAAAGCTTTATCAAATGCGCCAAGAGACAGGTCAGTCTATTTCTGATTTTTATTCTCAGACTTCAACTATGTGGGAACAACTCTCTGCTGCAGATCTTCCACTAGTGTGTTCTAAGGACATTGAGCTCTCTGTCAAATATCGCGATCATTGTAAATTCATGCACTTCATGATGGGTTTACGTGAGTATTTTAAGCCTACTAGGGCTTCTCTGCTTAGCCGGTCTCCAACTCCTTCTCTTGATGCTGTAGTCAAGGAGCTCATTTCTGAGGAGAACCGTCGGCCTACTCATCACATGTCATCATCTGATCATGTATTGGCTACACCATCTCCACAGCCTCCCATTGCTGCATTCACTACTCCTCCACGAATAAACTTTGGGCGTCCCACCTCTCAGTCTTCCAAAGGTACTCGCTGCGAGTTTTGCCGTGCCAAAGGCCATAACATCTCAGTTTGTCGCAAACTGCACAAATTTATGCAAGAGCAAAATAAAGCTTCTCTTCCTTAGGCAGCTGCTGTATGTCCTTCAGATCCATCGGTTCCTACAGGTCCATCTTTGACTTCCTCACTTACTACGGCTGATATTGAGGTAGTAATTCAACAGGTTTTATCCCGAACTTCCATTACCCTTTCTGTCACCTCAGGAAAACAACCTTGGTTTTTTGATACTGCATGTTGTAAGAATATGACTCCTGATGAATCCCAATTTTCTGATAAGGCACCCTTAGAACACCCCATCACCATTTACACTGTTGATGGAACTCCTATGCCTATTAGTCATAAAGGAACAATCTCCTCTCCTTGTTTATCCCTTAATGACACTTTTCATATCCCAAAATTATCCCTCAATTTGCTTTCTGTTGGTCAATTTTGTGAATTAGGCATAGATCTTCTATTTACTAATCATGCTGTGGATATACAGGATCCCCGGACGGGTTAAGTGCTTGGGACATGTCGTAAGGTTGGTCGCATGTTTGAGGTTCATGACTTGAAGATTCCTTCACAAGTTGTTTCTGCATGCTCTTCTTGGTCATCCATCCTTATCTCTTCTTCAATTGTTAGCTTCTCAAGGTCATTTAGGTTCAGTTCAGTTTCAAAATTTTGATTGTACTTCCTGTCATTTTGGCAAACAAACTAAATTGCCCTTTAATAATAGTGACTCATTTTCATTTGCACCTTTTGATCTTATACATTCTGATATTTGTGGTCCTACACCTATTCCCACTGTGGGGGGATCTAGATATTTTGTCATATTTGTGGATGATTTTTCTCGATATACTTGGATTTATCTGCTTCACCATAGGTCTGAACTTGTGTCTATTTACAAAACATTTCATAAAATGATTGAAACACAGTTCAATCGCACCGTCAAAGTCTTTCGATCAAATAATGCTCAAGAATATAATGATAAATCTTTCCTTTCCTTTTTAGACAATCATGGGACCCTTACTCAGTGGTCTTGTCCTTACACCTCTCAACAAAATGGTTGTGCAGAATGAAATGAAAACATCGTCACATTCTTCATGTTGTCCGCACCCTTCTCATTTTTACCTCTCTTCCTGAGTGCTTTTGGGGTGAGGTCGCACTTACTGCTGTGTACACCATTAATCGTATTCCTTCACCAACTACACACATCAAACCACCATTCGAGCTTTTCTATGGTCAAACCCCTGACTACTCCTCTCTTCGGGTTTTTGGTTGTGCTTGCTTTGTCTCTCTTCCTCCTCATGAACGAACAAAGCTCCAACCTCGTGCTCGTCTCTGTTGTTTTCTTGGTTATGGTGTATCTCAAAAGGGGTTTCGCTGCTATGATTCCATTTCTCATTGCCTTCGTGTCTCCCGTTATGTTAAGTTTTGGGAACATCGTCTTTTCACGAGTCTTCAGTAGTTTCTTGCATCCTCTTCCTTCGAGTCTCCCATTTTTACTGATCTTTTCCTCCCTCTCTATCCTGAGCTTGTGAAGGATTCTTCGACATTGGTTGCCTCTCTAGACGACTCATCTTTGGTTCTGTCCCCGGCATATGACCCGCCTGTCTTGGATCTAGTGGCACCACCCTCTCCTGAGTCTCCTGTTGGTCCTGAACTTTGTCGTTCCACTCGGGTAAGCATTCATCCCCCTTATCTCATTGATTATCATTGCTCTTTTGCTCTTGCCATCCTCTATGAACCTCACACCTATCGTGAGGCCCATACTGACCCTCTTTGGCAGCAAGCTATGAATGAAGAACTCGATGCCCTTCATAAGAATCACACTTGGGATATGGTTGATTTGCCTCCTAGTCAGTTTGTAGTAGGTTGTAGGTGGGTTTACAAGAAGTCTAGATGGGCAACTAATCCTCAAGACATGGAAATAGATGGTCATGATAAATACGATGAGAAGCAGAGTGAATGTCATGAAAGAATGCAGAAATTTAATACATTGATGGCTATTGAGCTTATTGGGCAATTTATGCAGAATAAAGTAACTTCCAGGATTCTTAACTTAGCACGCCAGAACATGTATATGCTTATGTCTCTTAGTACTTGCTTTTTCACAATTTATTCACTATTATTGCTATATTGTGTAAGTGAAAGCACACTAAAACTTCACCAATTAGTACTAAAGTGAATTTCTCTTGGACTTTTCTATGACAATTTAATGGAAAACGGTCATTGCACACACAACTGAGTTTTTTCCTACTTATATGTATCAGCTACTTGTTCTATAATTTTCTCTTCCTTTTTTCTTTTAATTCATTCCCTTTTATCCTTCCTTAAGTCCCATAGGTTTGATCTTGCATAATCTGTAATCACCATCTGATTATGATTAAGTTCAGTGGAAGAATTGATTTTATCACAGATTCATATTCCAATGAAGAAACCCCATTTTCTTTTCAAAAGAAAAGGAAACCCTCTAAAGCAATCCAAATGATGCTAAATCTTAAGCCATTATGTCTGCCAATGACCTTTAAGCCATATGACATCTTCACCCCATAACTTAAGGTGGTGAGTAAGGTCATGGTTTCAAATTCCATTGGGTGCATGAGTTAACTGCAACGACAAACAAACAAACGAAAAAACAAGGGAAGAACATCATGTAATTTTACGGATAGCTTACTTAGTTTCCTGCTCGGTCTTTTTCCTGAATGATTTTGCTTAACATTTAGTGCCACATTGTAAGGTCCTCACATTGGAAAGGATTTACCCAGCGCTTACGGCTGCTTTAAGCAAACTCATCAGCTTTGAAAAATGCAGAAATAACTCCTGAGGATGCAGACTTTATTGTGAAATTTCTGAAAAATTATTGTGTCCATAACTTGCATTAAGAGAGGTAATTAAAACATATATATTTATATATATCTTGTCTTTTTTGGTAATTTACAACTCAAACCGCCACTTTTATAAATATTAGCCAAACACTCAACTTTGTCAAGAAGCATTTTTTGATAGATTTTACCAAACATACTACTTAAAAAAAAAAATAATAATAAAAAACTCAATTTCATATTGTACTTTTTAAAACTTCCACTTTTTCCAAAAGAACTGTTTCAAAAAGCTGAACCAAACTCACCTTAGTAGAACTAACAGATTGTGGTTTTTTAGTCCTTTGAGCACACTCATTTTTTTTTTAATTTTTTTTTAGGAATTACACTTTACCCCACCAATGATTTGTCTCAAATTTAACTTACCCACCCATGGTTTCATTTTTGACTCTTAACCCACTTGTGTTTCACTCCGTTACTATTCCGTAACCCACCTCCCTATCAAAATTTTAAAACTTATATACATTCACCAATAGTCTTGCCATAGAATCTCTCTTGCACCCCACATTTTTGTTTATTGTTTTTTTTTTTTTTTAGTTGCAACTTACGCATATGCAAGTAACAATAATATGCAAGTATTATAAAAGATTTAATTGCTTGAGTTAAAATCATCTCCTTCATTAATAAATAAGGAGTTATAAAAAAAAATTAGAAAGGTTTTTATTGATAATCTTAATTATAGATATTATATATAAGGACAAATATACAAAATTATGCATGTTATATTATAATAATCATTCATTTAGTTAGAAAATAATTCTAAAATTATGTAATAATAACTCATTTAGTTATAATTTCTCAAATATATATATAAAGAAAATTCAGGATTAAAGCCATGCAACGCATGGAACTTTCACTAGTATCTTTTATAAATTTAAGCATTATAAAACATTTCATCCACACTTTAAGGGTATCATTTGATTCATTTCTTTCAATTTAAATTTTGAACAAATCCTTCTATATATATAATCATTCTATTACATTCCTTCCAAAATGGCAAAATGATAGATAGTTTGATAGCCATCCAAACGCATCACAAAACAAATATCTTTTTATTTTTTTATTTTTTTTTATGAAAAAAAAAAATCTTTTAAACAAAAATCTTTTAAATATCATAGGACATTTCACTTTTGTTATGTTTTGAGTTGATACCACTTCTATTTCTTGCAAAGTGACATTGTCTCCAAGTTCTTGTTCCACGTGTAATAGACAGTTTATTTAATTCAGTGTTAACTGTAGCTATGTATCTTGTTAGACTTTGTTTCATAAAATTGCTAAAGAAACATGACTTTTTCTATACCTCTTGTTTCAAATTTAATTGACTTTCCTCTACTAATGGTTACGTTCTAATGTCAACTCGTACTTTTGATTGGAAGATTACTGCATAAATTAAGCCTATGTGAGTGGACTCTGATTGGACCAAATATTGTGTATTGTTCCCCATTCAGCAATCAGCTAGAAAATCTTTAGGTTTCTAAAGCATGGAAGCAATAGGCAGTAGAAATCTAAAAGAGACATTTAGCACTTGTGTTGCATTAAATTTTGTAGAAATACAATGTAGCTTAGTATGAAAATAATACACATGAAAAATACTTTAAAAAAATTATGAGAATGGCATAATAATGAAATTAAAAATGTGCAATTCTTAGTGTTTGTACAATGCAGTTGTGCAATACTAAAGATTAGGTACCTAGGCCATGAGTATGAAAGAAGTGGCTGCACAATCTGCAAGCTGGCCAGCTTTAAAAGACTACAATAGGAGGTGTATGCATCCCTATAAAAGTAGATTTGTTCCTTGCAAAGCCTAAAGGTAGGCAAATAGACAGACACAATCTTTTAGCTACTTGATGCTCTAGAAAGGTAGACTGTATGGCTAAAAGTAGATTTTATCAATGCAGAAAAACAAATTTGTTCATTGTGAAATTTAAACATGAAAAAGCATTTAGATTTGGCATTCAAATTTTGAAAACACGATTTTACTAGGTGTTTTATGAGAAAACAGGGAACAATTTTTTAAATAATGAACAGAAAATAATTTATGCAAAAAAGAGAGTGAACAATTTTTTAAATAATGCTGAATAGAAAATAATTTTATGCAGAATGCTAGAAATAGTTTATGCAAAAAACAATGAACAATTTTACTTAATGCAAAAAACAAATTATATGAATGCAGTAAGCAGATTCGAATATACAGTAAACATGATGTGCAAAGTGCAAATTTTATTAATGTAGAAACATATTTTATCAATGCAGAAAAATAGATTCGATTATTGTGAAATTCAAACATGAAAAAGTGTTCAGATTTGGCGTTTAGATTTAGAAAAAATGATTTCACTAGGTGTTTTATGAGAAAACAGTGAACGATTTTTTAAATAGTGAACAGAAAATAATTTACGCAGAAAAGAGAGTGAACAATTTTTTAAATAATGTTGAACAAAAAATAATTTTATGCAAAATGCTAGAAATAGTTTATGCAGAAAACAGTGAACAATTTTTGTGAGAAAACAGTGAACAGTTTTACTTAATATAGAAATTAAATTCATATTTTGAAATTAAAATCTCTATATTTTACAATGCTTCTATTTAAACAAATAAAAACGTAAAAAAGCTACTTATTTTTATGTTTATGTTTATTTGTCGATAATCCCAAAAAAAAAAAAAACAATTTACTAGGTACTCGAGCTTGGTGAGCTCGAGTACTCTATAAAATAATAAACACCATTTTATGTTTATGTTTATTTGTCGATAATCCAAAAAAAAAAAAAAAAAAAAATTACAAGGTACTCGAGCTTGATGAGCTCGAGTACCTTAGAAAAAAAAAAAAAACAGCATTTTATTATAAAATGGTACTCGAGCCTGGTATACTCGAGTATTGTGTTGCATGGTACTCGAGTTTACCATGCTCGAGTACCACATAATTTTTTTTAATTGCCCAATTTCCACCTCAGCAGTGCCACGGTGGCAAACTTCTAGGAACTCGAGTTTAAGAAACTCAAGTACCAAAAAAAGTGGTATTTTCCTATATAGTTCTGAAACAGTGTTTTTTTATAAAATTTTTTTTTGAAATTGGTGGTATTTGGCCATAAAAAAAAGGCAAAATTGATTAATGCCATCCTACTAGCAGGGAAAAATTACTTTTTTATTTTATTTTATAAATGTAATATGATGTGGCGATACAAGTGTTAGTTGACAAAAAAAAGAAAAAAAATTATTTGGGCCGTTAGCCACATTAGCATTTTTCATCCAACACTTAACGGCAGTGATCAAATTGACATGACACTGAAAATGTTAGGGATCAAATTGACACAATTGAAAGGTTAGAGAACAAATTTAAATATGGTGTAAAGGATAGAGACCAATGTTGTAATTTACCCAATACTATTTAATCAAGGTCAATCACTATATTAAGGAATACGGAAATTGCTTCCTTATGCTTCATAGATCTTCTAAAGTTCTCTGGTCATGGTATGCACCTCTCCCTCCAGTATGTTTTTCCTAAAGAACACAATGAGGTAATGTTTGTTTCTTAGTCTTTGATTGTTTTGGGATAAGTTATTCGTGCACTCTCATTCTATTCCTTGCTCTTACAAGGAAAGGAAATGCCATTTGAACTAGAACTCATCAATTCGAGATAGTGTTTGATAGAAAATCAAAAGAGAAGAGATCATGGCATGCGTGGCTGGCTTGCGGCAACAAGGGAGAAGTTGCACCAGCCTCCCGTTTCCATTATGCTCCTTGCATAGATTTCATGCTGGTGCATAGTAAACCTGGTATTTTTTTTTTTAGAGATCATTTCTTCTAGAGCCCTTTTGCTAAGAGGATTTGGCAAGTCAAGAAGAGATGTCTAGTGAAGAATCTGGACTAATGTTGGGAAAAGATTGTTCAATGGGGGATTGATAATTGGGAAGGACAAAGTTTAAGGGTTCAACCAAAAGGTTGGCTCTGGCTGCTGCTGTGTACCACCTCTGGCTCCAAAGGGATGCTCGTGTTTTGCCAAGATATCAAATCCCATGAGACTATCCTTACTCTAAACAGAGACCTCAAGGCCCAGATTGAGTTTGGAATGAGAGTAAAGAACTCTTAGTTAATAGAGTTCTCTATTGTAATTGGAGTATCTGTTAGAATTATGTGCCCTCAAAACGATACTATGCATTTTTATTTGATGATAAAATTTTATTTTCACGTTCATAACTTTTATAGGTATATTTCATTGTTTAAATGTGGCATATGATGTCACCTCTGTAGGAAAAATCATGTTAATGGTTAAGGAACCAAAGACAGGGAGTAATGATTTTTCATATATTATTAAATTGTTCTAGGCTGTGGATATTAATTAAATATTACCACTGAAGCCTACACTTGTTGTGCTGCTATATGATAAGATGATTTACTCCATCATTGAATTAGTGACTTTAAGAAAACAAGTGGGTGTAATGTAACAAGTACATACATTGAATTGGATTCGATCAAGGACACCTTATGGAGTGATCATTGTTAATTAAAAGGTTGTTCTATCACAAATTTTCTATTGTCCTCAAACATGAGGGGTTTGTGTATATTTATTTATTATGCGCATAACTTTGACAATGTCAACTGGTGATGCCAATTTTAAAGGCTATATACAGACACGTTGGGTTATGTGTGTAATGAGTAAAATATATAAATGCTCAACAATGAATCCACCAGTCTCTGAAGAAGATAGTATATTCAGTTGATTTTCATATTGAAGTTGGACTCAAAACAAAACCGGCCAGTGACATTTTTCAAAAAAATGTTTTTCATATATATAATATTGTATATATATATATATTTAAAGAGTTTTTAAAGATATTTTGGAGTCCAATAGAAATTATGAAATCAAGAAATTAAGGGTCACATAAGCTAAGGACATGACAGTGATATTTATCCAGTCCTAGTGGCTTGTGGGAATATAGTATGGTGGAAGGACATAGATATAAAATTGTATGAAATGGGACCTCATTTGTAATTCTCTAATCTTCAGAGGTCAATTGCAATGTGTTGATGGACATTATTGCAATCTGTAGAAGTTCAGATATTTTCTTGATATGGTTGAGAAAATTAAGAAATAATTTTGGAAAGAGTTTCAAGATAAGTCAATAACGTTCAAAAGGTTATTGATAAAATCCTAGATTAGGATCCCTAAGGATCCCACGTCCAATCTCTCTCTAGGGTTTTAGAAGTCTACTATAAAATAAGATTTTATAATATCATATTTAGTGGTTGGCCATCAGAACTACTGTGTGATATTGCAGTCTTCTGAAAACTCAAAAGAAATAGAGAGAGAGACGTGAATACCTTGGGAGGCAACACGCTTGGGTTGCTAAGAGAGGTACACAATTTTGTTCTATTTAGAATCCATGGTTGTGTGGTAAACGATCTTTAAATGAAAATATGATTTTTTTTTTGTTTTATATTGCTTCCGCAAAAGTTATCAGTATCAACTTTTCTGTCTTCAGAAATGATTGTGTAAGAGGTGATAGGTGTTACTTGGTCTGGTGTGTTGTGTTATGCAGTTTTTTGCTGTTGCTGGTCTTGAGCTCTGTAACTGGTGGGCAGCTACTTAGTTGCTTATGTTCCCTGTTGTAGGTTCTGATTTCTTTATTAAAATTCAGTAATTAATCCCCAAAAAAATCAAGAGTTGTATCAGACAGTTATTCATATCTCACCTAAAGATGAAAAACAGAAAGATGGAGGACAAAAACATGTTATCGAATTTGTCTCTCATTAACTAGGCTTTTTAGCTTCTAATTTCATCTGTTAATCTAAGGCGAAGGCTAATGGCCTTGTGAAACCAAGCTGAGGCTTGGCCCAAGTCCCTCACAAATCAGCATAAACAGGCAGTTGATTCCATGACAAGCATATGCCTGTGAGTAAAATCCAAGCAATGGAACAAAAAGTAGTAGTAGTTAGAACTTTTAGCCCATTTACTATTGCCATTCCAAGAGAAATTGAGAATTACAATAATGACAAAACCAGTGCCATAAGTTCTTGCATAAATAATCTATAGGTACTTCAAAGGTCAAGATAAGAAAAATATGTATAATTAATTTTCTCTTACATTTTCCAGAACACATAAATATCCCTGCAACACCTGCCAGAATTCCTCTCATAAGTAATGCAATTGTGTTCTACACCTTTGAAGCAAAATCCTTTTGAAACTGTGCATAATAAAAGCATTGGTAAACCAACTTCCTATATTCACAAAGAAGCAACTCTTGGGCTCCCTATTGGCTAATCAGTGTATAACAAAAATTTTCTTCTAGGTTGTTCAGTAAAAAACTAGCAGTAACTTTGCATGCCAAGTTAGCAAACTATACCACCATCATCAATCATGAACAAATTGAATGTCCATCAGCTAAAGTCTTCCCACATCTTTTCATCCAAGGCATACATTTGGGTCATCTTCATCAGAGTCGAACTCAACCTGCAAGCAATAATATGCATAAATCACTGCATTTGACATCATGAAAAAGAAAATCATTAAAAAAAGAATTAATCAATTGCTTTAATCAAAGTAGCATAATCCAAAATAAAATTATTTGTTAACTTCAGAATCTCAATACACCCTGTCAAATTTAGTACCACCTAGCAGTATCAAGAACAATGCCACCAAAAAAAAAAGAGACTAACATTTTCATCTCTGAACCACTTCCCCTGACAATCACGCTTCCAACCTGCAGCTGTAAACTTTAGCTCCCTCTCTCGACGCTCTTGGAAATCCAAATGTGGCTGCACAACCACCTTGTCAGTGACTTCAATAGGACAAGGACTATTTTGATTCAGATTAGAATTCCCATCAGTAATGTGATCCAAAATTAACTGTAAATTATGGTTGGCATTGCTGGAATTCTGCCGAGGAGTTTTGTTGTTAAGTATCTCCGAAGCCACATTTCGTGTCTGTTCAATCAATGGTTTCCCAACTGACCTAAATTTTTGATGGTAGGTATTACAGTTTGTGGTGCCAGTAGAAGAGTCTGCCAATGCTACTCGCTTGTTTATCTCACCTTGTCTCATCAACTCTGTTTCCTTTAGCTTTGACTCCGCAGCCCGATGGCGTGGTCCCTTGGTATGCATCTGCAATATGGATTTCCAACAGTTTAGGAAAGCAACTTTGGGAGAAAAGAAAAGGTCCAGGGGGGGGGGGGGGGGGGTGTTAGAAAATCCTCAACGGCACAATGCAACAGGTATATGAGAAGTATGTACACAAAGACGATCAATCAGTACATGTTTGCACTTATTTTTAATTTATGCATCATTTTGATCACACACTGCTTAGATTAGTTTTGGTACGTATGGATCATGTAATTTGACCTCATCTCTAAAAGGCTACAGGTTCATACTTGCCTCAATGAAGAGGACTTTATTATTATGCCATGGTTACATTAGCTACGCTACCTTCATTGCGATAGTAATATAATGCAACAACTATGTCAATGCTAAGTTATAGTAATTGATGAAATGCAATGCCTTTAACTATGCTCAAGTATAATAAACTAATCTACTACTTAGCAAATAAATAAATAAAGTAATCAACTAATTCCAATATCGATACTAAGATTTGCTATGAAATAACATTAGAACAATGCTTGTGGCACTAAGGAAATTGCTTATCATGTGAATAATTAGACAAAGTCACTACTACTGATAAAGGTGAACATAATAAACTAACTACAATTCATAAAACTACTTACTTGCATCTACGCCTTAAAAAAATGACAAAACTATATATTGGGATAGAGTGGAGGAGATGGGGATCAAACTCAAGACCTCCTACTCTAATACCATGTTAAATTACCTATTGTCCCAAAAGTTTAAGCTATTGGGACAAGGTAAATTTAATCATTTAATGACATACTTCTAATAGGATCCACTACAGATATATGTTGGGACATTCCCTAATACATGCAATTGACTTGGACTAATCTGTTAAGGTTCCATAGCTGAACCCCAATTCATGACTAAAGGCGTACTTCTTGTTGTTGTAACAATATGACCATCTAGGAAAAACACACGTGAGTAGTAAGCAGCCTTATAACACCAACAGACTTATTTTAGATGGATCAGAGAGCCAAAATACAAGTTAAAAAAAAGGGTTTTTCATCTACTATTTTATCAGACATGACAACAGGCAGTGATTCAGATAGCTAGACTCATGCTTGGACATTGTCCGAACAATTGCATAGCTTAGAACAATTGTTACTATGTCCTTATCACCTTAAAAATAACCCAAGAAAGAACACAAAGAAATAGTACAATAAATATTAATAAAGCTGAGAATTGAAAGAAGGGTACGTACAGAGAGCATGAGAGGAGAATCGAGGATGGGAGAGTGGGAGCAAACAAGGCAAGCGTATTTGCCATTGGAGAGCTTCTTATAAGAAGACCCATCAACCAATTCTTCCAACAACAAATCATCCAATCTTCTCTTCCTGTGTTGTGCCTCTCTACCCCAGCTATCTCCTCCAAACACACTCATCTCTCTCTCTCTCTCTCTCCAAGGTTTTGCAACTTGGCTTTACAGAAACATTTGATTAATTTCCTTAAAAAAAAAAAAAATACTAAAAAGCTACTGTTAAAGTTTTGGTAAGATGTATTTTTATTCACTCAAGGACTCAACTATATGGGGGCCCATTAAGGATCCAAGAAAGCTTGTCAAGAAGAGGCCCATACAGTTGCAACTTGCAAGGTTTATGACTGTTCGTAATAAGTTTGATCGTATTTGTATGATCTTCTAAAAAAATAAAATATAAAATCTTTTGGATTGTATGAAAAATGTTTGGTAAGAGGAATTGCCCATTTTACTGCCACTGTGTTATCATATAAAGCCTCTATTTATATTGAAGATTTTGATGGTTATAATAAATGGTTATTTGTGTGATATATCATCTTTGACTTTTAGAACACTTGTCCACTGTGTTATCATTAGGTGTTAACTTCTCTTTTAAAATCCTAAAAAGATAATAAATGGCGCTCCCCACTCATAGTGCTTTTAACGAGGAACCTTCATCTTATCCATTATGTGTTAATCATGCAGTTTCGTTGCCTTTGCAGCCCTCCATGACTTGTCAACTGTCACAAGTGTCTTATCCTTCTTGTGTCACTTGTTATTTTATTATAATACTAACAATATGACCATCTAATCCCCACTTGTGTTTGTGCTTAGTATCATATATACAAAGGAGGAGGGTTGTGGTAGTAAGTAAGTTGATGATCATAGTAAAATTTAGTCACTTTATTATTAATGGATCTATGAGGACCACATTGGGGCGTCCCTCAATATATGTGGCTGATTCATACTAATTTTTTGAAGATCTATGTTCGACCCAAATTTGGGACTAAGACTTGATTGTTGTTGTAACAAAATGACCATCTAGGAAAATCACTAGTGAATAATAAGTAGCCTTATAAGTTATAACACCAACAAACTTACTCTAGTTTGTATAGAGAGCCAAAATATAAGTTTAAAAAATATTTTTTCACCACACAAATTTGTCGGACATAAAGACAACATGCAGTGATTCTAGATAGCCTAGACTCATCTTGGAAATTGTCCGATCAATTGCATAGCTTAGAACAATTGCTAAAATGGTTAAAAACAAAAGATGTATCACTATGACCCAAGCGAGAACACAAACAAATAGTACAACATATAATAGTGATGAAGAAGATAAAAGTTGAGAATTGAAAAAGAGGTACGTACAGAGAGCATGAGAGAAGAATCAAAACACGTTCATATCTCTCTCTCTCTCTCTCTCTCTTTCCAAGGTTTCGTAACTTGGCTTCACCAAACATTTGATTTCCTAAAAAAACTAAAGCAACTGTTAAAGTTACGGTGAAATGTCCACTCTTCTCTTCTTGTGTTGCGCCTCTCTCGCCCAGCTATGTCCTCCCAACACACTCATCTCTCTCTCTCTCTCTCCAAGTATATTTACCGAAACATTTTTTTATTTCCTAAAGCTCTTCAAATTTCAATCAACCCCAAAAAAGAAAACAATATAATATATATATATATATATATATTCTCTACAATTTTGTATTTTGAACACTTCTTTCAGAAATCTTGGATCCTGTCTCATACAATTTTACATTGATTTCATTCTAAGAGCATTTGTATTAGTTGTTGTAAAATCGCATAAGACCCTAAATCAATGTATACATTGATTTTGTACATATATTCAAATTGTATTGTAATGTAATTACGAAATAATGATTTTTTCTTTTTATTTATTGATAGTTTATAAATACTACATGGATGTTTATTTGAATTTTCATGATTAGATACTAAAGCAACTGTTATAATCAGGTGGCTTTCGAATTGGGTTGGTCGGTATGGGCGGATGGGTCAGATCCATGGGTGATCTGGACAGCCCTAATAGATATCATTATTGATCTTTCATCCTTGAGTTGGAATGATTCTATTCATGGTGAAGATCGAACGGTTAATGACAATGTCTTACAGATTAGTATTATTATTGTTATCATAATAGTAAATAGTGATCAAGCAAAGTTAGAAAAACATGATAGTAAATACTAAATAGTGATCAAGCAAAGTCAGAAAAATTAAACAGATTTGATTGTTTCATGATTGATTTGATTTCCATCTTTATCTTTAAAATAATGTGATAGAAGACCAATGGTTTTTATTTTTTATTTTTTATACCCACAAATACCATACTGACTTACATAGGTGACGATGGAATTAAGCAAGAGAATTAGCATCGTCAGTCTTAAACAAATGTTATTTTCACATGTAAAAAAAATTATTTATCTATTTTAACATATCACTTTACAATACATCATTTATCAAATATTCTATTTTAATATCACAACACATTAAAATATTCTAAATAAAACTTTTACGGAATAAAAAAAAAAAAATTATAAAGCCGAACACAACACTACCATACACAAGCATAGCCCCGCCACCACCATACACAAACATAGACCTCCGCCACCAACAACCCACCAACCACCAGCACCATAAACCCACCACCACCCAATACTACTTAAAAAAAAAAACCTCAAAATCAACACAAAACTCCAAAAAAAAAAAAAAAAAAATGAAGAGATGAATAAAATATCAATCAACCGAAATCAACCCTAAACCACCAAAACAAACATCAACCTACCGGAAAATCTAACAACCCACAAAACCTAGCAACCCAAAACCCACCAAATGATCCACCCACAAAACTCTTTGTTGCCACCAATAAAGCCAATATACACAACCTAGCAACCATAAACCAACATTGACTCACCTATTGCCGCCATTGACGCCATTTATATAACCCAATAAATGGAGAGATCGGCGCTTGGCAAAGCAGAAACCATGGCGAGATTGGCAACTTGAGAGAGAGAGAGAGAGAGAGAGAGAGAGAGAGAGAGAGAGAGAGAGAGAGAGAGAGAGAGAGAGAGAGAATAAAAAAATTAATTTCTTTTAGCATTTGTGTCCGTAGACTCCGTACTGTTCATCCATTCTAAATTTTTTAGCATTTAAAATATCTGATGTGAGAGGTTTTTTGATGTTTGGTGTGCCAAATGCCAAATATTTGGCATTTGGCACACTTGATGCTAGTGCTCTAAGGACTTTCTAATTTAAGTGACGCTTTCTAATATTTTTGAAGAAGGTATCTTGAATTAAAATTCCCTATTTCAACTATAAATTACACTAGCATGTTTAAGTGAGATGGTGTACCCTAAACGGACAAGGTTTTTTTTTTTTTTTTTTTCCCCAAATTCTTCTTATATTTTTTTTATTGGATGTGAATTTTAAAAATTTAACCATTGTTGGATTGCATGCTCTTTATATTCTTAACATGCACGTCAAATTTCAATCAAATCAGATATTATTCACTATTCAATCAATAAACTTATTTTGTATATATGATTTTAGACCACAAAAACTTGAAATTTAAACATTTGATTGATGACATAGATATTGATATTTGATCTTGTTGAAATTTTGTAAATGAATGCTCGAAAATGTGTAAAAACACAAGAGCTATTTAGACCCCCAAATTAAAGTTACGGGTCGATTGATTTTACTCTAACTTAATACTAAGTGCGGAATAGAGTAAATGCGAGCGGATAAACAAACGAGCTACTCTAACCCATAAACATTATAACACAACAATAAAATGAAAGGTAAAAGAGTAGGGAAGAAGAATGCAAACACAAGATAACATGCTAATGTGTTATTGAAGAGGAAACCAAAGAACTTGGCGAAAAATCTCTCCGCCGCCCTCCAAGCGGTAATCGATCCACTAGACAATCAGTTGGGATACATGGGTTAGCAAGAGACCCTCCAAGCCTAATCTACCCGATGTATCTAAGCCCTCCAAGCTCCTACTCCAACAAGGCTTCTTGGAATCGTGTCTTGTCTAGCTTTCCGGATCCCGCAACAAGCTTTATGTTGCATTTGCCATCCTTGGCTTCTTCCAATGCTTCCAGTAGCACCAAAACCTCACTGAACACTTTGAAAGGGTGTGGTAAGTGTTTGAGTTATCAACCTCTCAATGGTATGGAAATGGAGAGGTAGGAGTTGAGAAAAATCCACAAGCAATTGTGTAGAGGATTGTGGGTATAACAATCTCTAACTCTCGAGGTTTGTGGCTAGGGTTTTCTCTCTGAAACATTCCTCAACTTTTGTGGGTAATGTGGGTATATATAGTGTGGGTACAGAAAGTGTGTATCAGATAACACAGTTTGGCAAAACAGAATGTTTCGCGAGTGTCTTGCAGGAAGGCTTTACCCGTGAGCTACTCGCGAAACACAGCTATCTCCAGCTATCCTGACTCTTTGCATTCCAGTCATGTGCAGGGCATATGTATCATTTTGCGGGATGCTTAGTCGTGAGATACCCGCGAAAACTCTTCTGTCTTCAATTGCTTGAGTCTTCACACACTCTCTCTCTATCACACAACCCTTACAATTAAATCCCACAATAAATACAGGGTACAAAAGATTGAATAAAATTACAATCAAATTTGGCACGGAATTAAAGCCAACAAAACATATAGTTGTAAATTACAACTTTACAATCTCCTCATTTGGCTATTTCGTGACAAAACCCCTAAAACAGACTCTAGACTTAAACGTGAGTTTGGGAATAGTGGCAAAACTCACTCACACCTAATCTAGAAGCTGTGAAGAACTTGCACGTATATACCTGTAACCTGAAACACTTGCACACAAACAAAACTTTCATTAAGCTTATGACAAGTTGAATACATGGTACGTACATGAGCAAGTAAAATGCGATCAAGTTTGTAAACACTATAAAACATGTAAGCATATCTTGATCATACAAGAACAGTCATTAAAGAATGACTACAAAGAACATTTAACTAGTCAATGCTCATCCGGACATGCAATGCAATGAAGACCAACCACAATGATCAATTGCATGTCCAACACACAACCAATGCAAAATACATGAAGTATATGCATTTAGGATACAAGATCCTACTAGGGTACAAGTGTGAGGCACTTAAGACATATTAGCAATATCTTAAAAACACAAAAAAATGCTACAAAGCACTGAGATAAACATAACTACTAAATATAAACTGAAATTAAAAGCAGAGTACTAAAGCTTTAAACAAAAGCAGTAAAAACAATAAACCAAACAGCAGTTACTAGCTTCTCCTCCCCCTATCACTACACTCCCCCTATCAATGACCCCATCTCCCCCTTTTTGTCATGGAATAGCTAGTCTTCATGTTCCTTTAGCTTCCTCTGAATTTGGTCCATTTGAGTCTGGAAAGATGTGAACTTGGTGTCGAAACGAATGTGTTGGGAGTGCAAGATGGTAGCTAGTCCAGATATTTTGGTAGTGATCTCTTGGAGAGTAGCCATGATGTTGTCTAGCTGTTCATCATAAACATGGGAGGTAGAGCTTGAGTTTCCCTGAGTAGCATGACTTTCTTGTTTGGTATTCTTCTTGGTGTGACTCATGCTTGCATGGAGAGTGCGGATATTAATTGGACTTGGCCTTGGATATGGGCGCTCATCTTTCGAGGGATGCACACCTTTGAGCTTCAAAATCCTTGAGATAAGGCGACAGAAAGGAATACAATTCCTTGAAGCAGTCCGTTCAACCGTTTTTGCCACAATGTGGAAAATATGAGAACACACATCAGTCTCCATGTTAGTGGTCAGATCATGCAAGAATAATGCTCGACCGAGATTCATGTAACCAGTGCTAGACAGAGGATAGAGGTTGCTAAACATGATCATTGTTGGCAGCCTTAATTTGGGAGAAAGAGATGCCACACTTATTGACTTCCCATTGGAGTAGAATTCCAAATTAGCTCCTAAAGCTTCCCGAAGAACCTCCTCATTCGGATTCAGTTCATCATATACCGGTGGGATAGGTAATATTGGCCTGTTAATGTGTAGAATATCGGCCAAGTAGACGGGTGTAACTGAGAACCGCTTTCCTTTCACCCAACACTTGATTTCCTCTCCTTCAACAATGGCATTGGCATAAAATTCTTTCACCAAGTTTTTGTATGCATCCTCAAGATTTGAGGGAAGAAAGTTCCAATCCTTAGTGGCAAACCATATGGGAATATTGGTGTCTAGGAGAGATGGCTGATTAACGGCCCTTTCAACCAGCGATGGAGCATCTCGAAAGTAGTTCGTATAGGTCTGAAATGCAGCATAAGATCTGAACAAGTCAGGGTCATACACTCTTGTTGAAAAACGTGTCCTTTTTGACCTCGGTGAAGGGTCATCAACATTAATCTCTGGCTCTTTCCCTTTGCTGCCACCTCCTTTCACAGCTGAGCTTTTAAATGGAGACATCTGCACATTTACACAGAAAACAAAGAAAAGAAACAGGTCATAAACACAAAACAGAACACAAAACTTGATTAGATTCAAGTTAGTTCCAAAATAGAAGTAAAACAACTTAAAATAGAGCAAAACAAACTTAAAACATCATGTTGTAAGTGTTAGAACGTGTAAACAGAAGCATAATGCATGAAGAACATGACTGTGCATGTGTGTGTCTGTGTTGTGCATGTGCTAATGCAAGTGAGTGCAGCAGGAGGTGCATGGGGTGTGCCTAGAGGATGCCTAGTGTGTGCATGGCATGGCATTGAGGCACAACTTCGGCAAAGTGTGTAGAACACACATTCATTGACCAAAACATGTTAAACATGGGCAAACAAGAGTAAACCCAAGCAAAGGGACTTACTTGAGTCCAACTCAACACAAGAATGTCACTAGGACATTCTGTCAAACACCTAAAATGCAATAGTACACAACACCTATGAAAAATGCATGAACATGATGAAATCTGCCTTAATACATGTTTGGAATGCCTCATGGGGCCAACACAGATACAAACACAGCAAATGGGACTCGACCTAATCAAGATTTTGAAAAAATTTGCACAAAAATAAGAACCCCAACCCAGTTTTCGAGAATCCCCAATTTTCAAAACCCTAAGCTAAAATCTTCATAATCTAAGACAAAATTGAAAACAATGTTTAGGAAAACATACCTTAAAGTGATTTTGTAGAGATTTTTGCTTGAAAATGATGGGGTTTGAGTGAAAATTGATTTTGGGTTGAAAGGGGTTCGAGAGAGGCAGTGCGAGGGAAAAACAAAGTGTTTGAAAAACTGTCACATTTGCTATATAAAAACTGAAAACACGCGTTTTTCGCGGGTTAGGCAGTAGCGATATTAGTCGTGAGACACACTGAAGCTTTCGCTAGAAGCTTTTAGTTGCGAAACAGTCATGATAGCCTCGATATGAAATTGAAAAATTTCCAGTTTTTGCCTAAAAATATTTTGCGAGAAGAGTTTAGTAGAGAAATACTCGCGAGGCAGTAGCGAGACTCTTTGTATGAAAATGTGATTTTTTAATTTCCCTTAAGCACATTTTGTGGGAAGCTCTAAGTCGTGAGCTTCTTGCGAAATAGCCTTTGAACCAGTTTTTGAAGAAAAACACAAAAATACATTTTGAACAAAAAAAAAAAGCACGAAAGTATAAAATTATTTTCAAAAACATATAAAACCTCAAAAATATTTTTGGGTTTGATCGACATGTGATTGAGCATACATATCACATTTGAACATGTATAATCACACAAATGAGATAAGCATTAATTGAATCAAAGTCTTGTGTGTTGTGGGTGAGTATCAAATGTGGAATAGTCCTTAGACCAGAGTAAAGCATCAATGATCAATTCAATCAAGTCATACACAACTGGTACTCAGTCAAGTGGACTATCTCAATTATAGAAATGAGCATATATGACCTCCCACAAGAGAATGATTACAAAACTTAGAAACTTTTCATTTGGCTTCTGCATAAATCATAACATTTGATCCTTTCTGGATAATACATCTCTTTTTGAGATCGGTGCTTGAAATTTTTGATATTTCAACATTAAGAGTTAGCCTTGGACTTTTTGAGCACCATACATTTCAATACAAGAGCTGCTTTCCCTTTTTCCTAGTCAAATACTAGTATGTGCGACAGGCTTTTGTAGCTCATAATCTCTTTTTCATTTGGTGAGCTCATTTGGTGAGCTCTATTGCAAAAACAGAAAAAATAAAGGTGGAAAGATATATGGGCACAAGTCTATGCAAGTATCAAGACCATCAAGACTATTGACCAATCATTAATGACAAGCTTGAAGATCTATTTACAACAATCACCCATAGTTTTCAATATTTTTCCCACAAAGATATATGTGCATACATAACAAGCTAAGCTCGTAAATGCACTACGCCATTAGTACGAAGGTACTAGGCCAAACTCACATGTGATATACACAACACAAGTGATCAAACTTTTTGAAGATTTTTCAATTTTTATGGGTTTTTCAATTTTTGAACACACTAAAAAATAGAACAAGTAAAGTAAGATCAACAAAAACAAGTATAAAACAAAACTTGTAGAAGAAACATGCTATAAACCGGAAGTAATGCATGACATGATGCATGAACCTATGACCTTAAACGTTGGAAGTATTAATGCATGGACATAGGAAGAGATTATGCATAAGTACCCTTCTGCACCCATACTTTATGAGTGTTTTGGGTGAGAGCCTTAGATGGCAGGGTACGACCAAGATAACTTTCAAACCTCGGAGTGAAGCTAGCAAGGCATAGGGATATGTTTTTCAGTATTTCCATCACATCGCCAATGAGATGTCCTTCACTATGTCCCTTAGCTTGTGCTCCCCTTGGCTTTCTCCTTGAAGTTTCTTGACCACACATCGAATCATCCTTTTTGAGTGCATGAAGCTTGAAACAATTTGGCCTTGTGTGTCCTTGTACGCCACAATGATCACACAAATGCTTTACTTGAGGTCCCTTTTGATTTTTGGGTAATGACTTCCCTTTTTCCTTTGGTTTGCACCAACGGTCCTTTTAACTACATCAGGGGTCCTTTTTTAAGTTTCTCATCATTCTTGGCTGATATGAATCGTATTTCCTTTTTGGGTTCGCTGCTAGAACTTCCTTCTCCGGTATAACCCAAACTGGTCTTATCATGTGAAGATTTCTGAGAAGATAGCACATTGTTAGGTTTCTTCGTGGAGATGCGCTCAACCTTGACATTTGCTTGAATGATTTCAAGTTCAAGAAACTTGATCTTAGAATATGCTGCAACCAACTCTCCTTTGAGTCTTTCTTCTTCACACTTTGATTCCTTAAGTTGCACAAGTATACCCTTATGCTCTTCTTCAACCTTTTTCATCTTTTTCACAGTAAGGTTAGCAACTTTGGCGTATTTGCCACAATCTTCTAACAGAGAATCATAGGCTTTTTGAAGGTTGTTCTCCCCTTCATTTTGGCATACATCTTCATCTTCAGATTCTTCAATTTCCTTATCCTCAGAAATATTACCAAGTTCATCAACCAAATTGCTCAAATCATCTTTTGACTCAACAGAGGCAATAGCCATAAAAGCCCTATAATTCCCTTCATTGTCACATTCTCCTTCAGTGTGTGAGTTTGAGCTATCAGAATCACTAAAGGTAGTGGCAAACAATTTACCCTTCCCTCTCAGGTAGTTAGGACACTCCTTCTTAAGATGCCCATGGCCATTGCATTCGTAACACACAATTCCTTGAGGGGATTGAAACTCCTTCCCATCTTTCTTCTTAAACTCCTTCCTATCACCCTTGGATGATGAAAACTTTCCTTTGCTGAAAGGCTTTCCACTGTTTTTCATCTTTAGAAATTTTCGGAAGTTCTTTGCAAGGAATGCTACTTTCTTCTCCAAATCATCCTCTTCGGAGGAGTCGTCCATTTTCTTGGTGATGGTTTTAAGAGCAAGAGATTTGCTCGATTTATGAGAAGGCAGTCCCAGCTCATATGTTTGGAGAGATCCAATTAGCTCTTGGATTTTGATCTCATCCAAGTCTTTACTCTCTTCTATAGCTGTGACTTTTGCTTGGAAATTCTCTGGTAAAGACCTCAAAATCTATCTCACCACCTTAGAATCTTCAATCTTCTCTCCGAGATTGAGCTCAGCAATTACAATTTCATTGAGCTTTCCATAGAAAGAATCGAAAGCCTCATCATCTCCCATCTTAAGCTCTTCGAATCTAGTGGTAAGCATTTGGTGCTTCGTGTCCTTGACTTTCTTGGTACCCTCATAGGTAGTCGCAAGAATCGTCCAAACTTGCTTGGCTGTCTCCACGTGCGATATCCTGTGAAACTCATCAGGGGAAACACCACAGAATATAGCATTAATGGCCTTACTATTCGCATTAGCTAATGCAAGAGCTACCTTGTCTGATTCGGACTTGGCTGTTGTGGGTTTAACATACCCATTCTCAATGGAATCCCATACAGACTCATCTATAGCACACAAGAAAGCCCTCATTCGGACCTTCCAAAAGGCATAATTGCCCCCATCAAAGAATGGTGGGGCATTGAGAGATTGTGACCGGTCCATCACAAACGGTCAAGGATCACACTCAGGTAATTAAACCACGGCGAGTGTACCTGCTCTGATACCAATTGAATGCTCAAAATTTGTGTGAAAACACAAGAGCTATTTAGACCCCCAAATTAATGTTACGACTCGATTGATTTTACTCTAACTTAATACTAAGTGCAGAATAGAGTAAATGCGAGTGGATAAACAAACAAGCTACTCTAACCCATAAACATTATAACACAGTAGTAAAATGAAAGGTAAAAGAGTAGGGAAGAAGAATGCAAACACAAGATAACACACCGATGTGTTATCGAAGAATAAATCGAAGAACTCGGAGAAAAATCTCTCCGCCGCCCTCTAAGCGTTAATCGATCCACTAGACAATCAATTGGGATACATGGGTTAGCAATAGACCCTCCAAGCCTAATCTACCCGATGTACCTAAGCCCTCCAAACTCCAACTCCAACAAGGCTTCTTGGAACCGTGTCTTGTCTAGCTCTCCGGATCCCGCAACAAGCTCCATGTTGCATCTGCCATCCTTGGCTTCTTCCAATGCTTCCTAGCAGTACCAAAACCTCACTGAACACTCTGAAAGGGTGTGGTAAGTGTTTGGACTATCAACCTCTCAATGGTATGGAAATGAAGAGGTAGGAGTTAAGGAAAATCCACAAGCAATTGTGTGGAGGATTGTGGGTATAACAATCTCTAACTCTCAAGATTTGTGGCTAGGGTTTTCTCTTTGAAGCACTCCTCAACTTTTGTGGGTAATGTGGGTATATATAGTGTGGGTACAGAAAGTGTGTATCAGATAGCACAGTCTGGCAAAATAGAATGTTTTGCGAGTGTCTCGTGGGAAGGCCTTACCCACGAGCTACTCGCGAAACACAGCTGTCTCCATCTGTCCTGACTCTTTGCATTCCAATTATGTGCAGGGCACATGTATCATTTCACAGGATGCTTAGTTGCGAGATACCCGCGAAAACTCTTTTGTCTTCAATTGCTTGAGTCTTCACACTCTCTCTCTCTATCACACAACACTTACAATTAAATCCCATAATAAATACAGGGTACAAAAGATTGAATAAAATTACAATCAAATTTGGCACGGAATTAAAGCCAACAAAACATATAGTTGTAAATTACAACTTTACAGTAAGCGTGAAGGATATAATAAATGCATGCAATTCAATAGTAATATTTTTCAAAATTCACATCTAATAAAAAGATGTAAGAAGAGTTTGAAGGGTTTCTCTCCAAAATCTCCCCCTCCAAATCTAGAAACTATTATAATAGACTTTTTTAAATACTTTTTAATAGACACCTTTTAGTTTCTAAAAAAATTCAACACCTTTGCACACTCGTAATATGTAGTTAAGATAGATAGGAGGAGTTTTTTTTTTTTTTTTTTTTTTTTTTTTTTTTTTTTTTTTTTTTAAATAGAAAAGAAAAGAAGAAGAAAACGAGGATGATTAGAGCACTCACATCAGAGTGTGTGTAATAGAAACATTTGTCAACTTTACACATTTAAGCCTAAAAGTACTCACATTAATTAGCTTATAAATGTGTATATTTACATTGTCGCTATAGTAATCCTGTAAATACACACAGTTATTGTAGCTTTGTAAATGTATATTTTAATAATCTTTTATTTTACCCCGTGAGAAAGAGAGATACGTACTAAAAAAATGGTAAGGAAATAGTATTTTAATGAAATGTAACGTAAAATAGATAATTTGATATATATGAGGTGTTTTGAAAAGTGAGTATTTAAAATTAAAAAAAAAGTTCTTATGCTAAAATATACACAAATATTTATACAAGTTGATGCGAATGCTTTAGAGTTAACAAGTGGTTTGGATAAATTGTCCCAGTAGTGGGCATGTCTATATTCAAATATGAGTAATGGGTTTAAGTATTAATCCCATAAAATCTT
The DNA here is from genome assembly GCA_028535165.1 of Quercus tomentella. Classification (NCBI taxonomy): domain Eukaryota; kingdom Viridiplantae; phylum Streptophyta; class Magnoliopsida; order Fagales; family Fagaceae; genus Quercus; species Quercus tomentella. The sequence continues at coordinate 17,629,149 of JAPQVY010000111.1, read as the reverse complement.
ATTATTTAGCCCATAACAAGCTTAAACTCAGCTTGTTTTGTATTGAACCCTATTATTTATGAGATTGTTCATGAACAATTATGTTTGTTTGGGCTTGGCTTGCTTGTTTAAAACTAAGGCTAAAGCTTGATTTGTTTATTAACAAACGAACTTAAACGAGTTTTTTTTTTTTTTAGTCAATTGATTCAATTACATCCCTTGTTTTTTGCCTTTCTTAAAACCTCCCACCTTTAATTATTTGTAAATATAATTGGGAAAATCTAGCCTTAGCATCTTATACATAAGTGATCACACCAAGGTTTTAAATACTGGAATGATCAATGAACTGAAAATGGTTTTGGTTCCCAATTTTTATTGCTTGAACCAACAATTTTCATAGCTGAACTACTAATTTAACTGGACCAGTTCAATATATATTCGGTTTCCGATTAAACCTTTCAGTCCATTTTTTAAAACCATAGATCACACCCTTAACCTCATAAATGCATGATACATTCAAACTATTCTTGAAAAAAAGGGGAAAAGATGAGAGGAATGGACCTAGAAACAAATGAAAAACCATGTGTTCAATAATGGGTAATTAGGAAAAAGGAAATGCATCTGGTTCTGGTATATGTAAGCACCGAATATATGATATACCTTCTCAAGTAGTTAGGTATTAAGCATCAAACAATCCTAGGTGGGAGATCTAGTGGTTGGCGTTCGTCCTCCTCATTATTAACGCTTGGATCCAAATCACAATTAACACCTGGGACCGTGGGATCATATGTGTCAAGAGTTTATCTCACTTGGGTAGGATGTGGCTTGCCCTACAATCCTACCATTTTCTTGCATATTAAACAAAAAAAATTATATATATAGCATCAAACAAACAAACACAATAATAGTTTAAACTTTCAATTTTATTCGGTTGTTGTCTTTTTTTATTTATATTTTAATATATGAACAATGTTGTTTTCAAGACTACAATTGTATTACGAATTTAGTATAGCCCAACAGAAAACACATGTCCAGCAATACTTGGGTCTCCGGACGCTATTACATTGGGGACTTCCTCTACCAAACTAATGTATTTTGGGCGTGTTCTGTGTGCTTGGTCAATGACTCAATAGGTGGGCTTAATATGGAAAGTTTGGATAAATGTTTTAATTTTTTTCCAAAGCTCCCATATTTTCATTTTTATTTTTGGGTAAAAAAGCTTCTCATTTTTTTATTAATCAAAAAACATGAGGGGATTTAAACCCTTGCTGTCTCAGTTGAAAACAATAAGAGGTATAAGTTGAGCTATGCAGCTTTTTGGCTATATTTTATTATTTCTACAAATTTGTCCAAGAAAAACCAATCAAATGGACATGAATTCAAGAAATAGGCAAAGATAGACTAGTTGTGAAGACATGCTTACATCTCTTTTCTGTCTCTCATAGCACTAGCATTAGGTGTGTTAAATGCTAAATTTTTAGCATTTAACACACATCAAATACTAAAAAACCACCTACATGAGATGTGCCAAATGTTAAAATAATTTGGCACAAGCTACAGTGCAATTCTAAATTTAGCACGGTACGATGAAAAATTGTATTACTATTTGGTTATTTTTTTTATTCCAACGTTTTCTCTTTTCATAATTGTTGAAATTAGTTTATATTATTTTAACTTTCTTTCTTAGTATATGTTTGGATAGTGTTTTGTTCGTCCAAACGTCCAGCGTTTCCCCAATTTTTTATTTTTATTTTTATTGAGACTTACGTTTCTTTTTGACTTTGTCTGTCAGTGCACTATTCACACCAACAAAATAAGCGGTGGACAGTGCACACCAGTGGGTCCCGTGCACTGTTCACGGGACCCACAAACCTTTTTTTTCAGCAATTTTTTCATTAAAAATGGGTCCCACGGCACTATTCACACATTTAAAAATTATTTTGCTACAGTGTTTTCAGTTTTCAGTTTTCAATTTTCAGCAAAATAAGCGGTATCTAAATGGACCCTTAATATGTCTTCAATGCCTTGGGAAACAACAAAAAGAAAGAATCGATTAAAAAAGAATAAAGAAAGAATATTTAACTAAAATGGTAAACAAATAGAATATGTGATGTATGGTGTATTGTAAAGTGGTGTGTTAAAATAGATAAAGTAGCTTTTTGATGTGTCAATATAGCATTTTTATAAAATAGCAATGCTAGTGCTCTAAGTAGTAAGAGCATTCATAGTAATAATTAAAAAAAAAAAAAGAAAAAAGAAAGAAAGGAAGAGGAGGTAGGCAGAGATCTGGAGAAGAAGAAATGAGAAGAAGCTTGGAGAAGAAAGAAAGAAGAAAGAGAGAGAGAAACGGATGGTCAGAGAAGAAAGAGAGAGAAGAGAAAAAAGAGAGATTTTTTATTTTTTATTTTTTTTAAAGAGAAGAAGAGAGACAAAGATATAAAATAATATATATATATATTTATATATTTATATTAATTTTGGAGCTACAGTGAGCTATTATCTTTGGTAGCTCATTGTAGCTCAATTGCTATTTTGTTTTTAGGTATAGCACCTTTGTTGTAGCCAGAGGCGGATGAAGGGGGGTAGGTGCCCCCTTGAACTTTCAAATTTTTTGACTAATAATATTATAATGACATGAAATACCTTATTCGCCCCCTACACAAAAGACAATATATATATATATATATCTCAATTCAGTGAATTCACAGTACCTTTCCTAGAGCTTCATCTCTACTCTTCCCTAAACAAGTCTGCTCTAAGCTTGATGCTATGAATAGAAATTTCTGGTGGGGTTTCAAAGATGAAACTAAGTTGGGATTTTGTCCTAAAAGCTAGGATTCTATATGCACTCCGAAAAGTGTTGGGGGGTTGGGTATAAAAACAACCGAAGACATGAACAAAGCTCTGGTGGCAAAGATGACTTGGGAAATAGCAAGTATTGTTGACAAACTATGGGTTCAGATTTTTAAAAAGAAATATGTAAAACATAGAACATTTATGAAAATGCCTTCACCCAAAGGGGCATCATGGGCTGCCTAAAGCATCTTTGAATGCAGAGATGTAGTAAAGAAAGGGATGTGCCACAAGATAGGGAATGACTTGAATACTTGGATTTGGGAAGACCCCTGGATTCCAAATGAGACAAATCTAATCCCTCAAAGAAGAAATGGAGCTAGTCTTGAAGCTTATTTGGTGGCGGAGTTGATTGATCAAGATACTAGACAATGGGATAGAGGAAAGCTTCATGAGTTATTTGAGCCAAATACAGTAACCAAGATTCTGGCCATCCACCTTACCCAATTGTCACAACAAGACCAAGTTTTGTGGTGCCTTAACCCTACAGGTGAATTCACTGTAAGGATAGCATATAATGCCTTATGGGTTATCAATTATCCTCCTCACCCTTTGCTGCAAATTAAAGACTGGAAAGAATTGTGGAAGTTGAAAATTCATGCTAGGCTCAAAAATTTGCTGTGGAAGATGGCCTGGGAGATTTTGCATACAACCTCAATCCTAAAGTCCAGGTTCTCTCTATCTTCGATAGATTGTTATTTATGCAATAATGCCATTGAGTCTTTAGAGCATATTTTTCTGCATTGTGATTGGGTTGCCCAAATTTGGTTTGCAGGTCCTTGGCCACTAAATATGAGCCATATGTACAATGTGTCTATAGCAAATTGGGTGAAGATGATAATCAACCCAAAGCATGGTTTGGGTTTAGAGGGAGAAGAAGCTAAAGACTTCCAATTATATGCAGCAATTTTATGTGATCAAATTTGGATGACAAGGAATAAAGCTAGACTGGAAGGAATCAAAACAAGCCCAGAAAAGGTGGCAAGGCAGGTGAATAAAACATATGAAGAGCACAAGAATGCGTGGAGAAATCAATCAACAAAATATCCAAAAGACTCATCATGGACTCCCCCACCTTTAAATTGGATAAAACAGAATTTTGATGCAGCAATTAGAGAATATAAAGCTTTAGTGGCAGTGGTGGCAAGAGACCAAAGGGGAAATTTAATTGCAGCATGGACAGAGCAGTTGGAGCAGTCAGAGCCTTTGTTAGGAGAAGCCAAAGCAGCTTGGTTAGCTATCAAAAAGGCGGTTGATGAAGGATTCAAGAGAATCATCCTTGAAGGAGATGCACTGAATGTCATTGAGCCATTAGAACAAAGCAGTGGTCTCTCACTGGAGAACTAAAGCAGTTCTAGAGGATATTTTGTTTCTAGTCAAATATTTTGATAATGTATCATTTTCTTTTATATGTAGAGATGGCAATGTTACCGCCCACCTTCTAGCCCAATGGGCTCTTTTGAATTGGAGTGGGCCAGTTCCCATCTCTAACTTGTCGCCGATGTTAGCTAAGGCTTTAGATATGGATGGTAACAGGCCCTCCCTAGAGTGTATATCTTTTGTTTCTTCATATCAATAAAGTATTTATTCAAAAAAAAAAAAAAAAAAAGACTTCTACTCCTAGTACAATTCTATATATAAAAACTAATGGGTCCCACTTAGTAATGATTAAAAAAATAAAAAAAAAATCTCTACATTGATTCATTGAATAGTAATCTGAACACAAAAACTTGAAGGACTAGACAAAAATGTACTACAACTCTACAACTATAATATAAAACCGTGGGTCCCACTTGGTCATGATTAAAATAAAAAATAACAACTTTGCTACCCCTACATGGAATAGAAATCAGTACTAGCATAGAACTTACTGAGTAATAATTTTGAATATGAGATTAGCGGATGAATGATTGCTTAGTCATGTATATTGAGAAAAATATATTCAAGACTATTGAGTGTGAAGAAATCATGCAACAGTTTCAAAATATGAAAAATCGTCGAGGGCAATTGAGTAAAATAAGCTAGGTGTGAAAAAATAAATTAAAGTTTACATTTTATGTTAGATTCTATATGACAATTACATTATCATATAGTAGTTTATTTATTTTGTTATTAATATTGATTAATTTTTTTAGATTAATTTTTTACTTTCAATCTTGTCTTTTAATCTTGCCCCCCTGACCTAAAATTTTGGCTCCGCCACTGGTTGTAGCTTGCATTTTAGTGTTTTAGTTACTAAAATAGGATTATATATAGCAATTATACCACCTTTGCTGTGATGCTCTAAGCAATGGAAAGTATATATATTTCCCCTCCCACATTTTCTTGTTCGTTTTACTTTCTTTAACTTAAGATTCAAAGAAATTGATGAATGGGTTGTTGATAGATAGTGGAGGAATTTTATGATTCTTCCCTCAAACAAAAGGGGGGGTCAACAAAAATCAAATAAATCAGCGTTGGTTTTCACTTCTGATTAATGAAATTAGACCAAAATAAAGTCAAGGCAAGAAAGACACTACTAAACAAAGAACGGATTGAGAAACGTGGTTAAAGAAAAAACGCATGTAATGATTACATAATAAATATTTCATGCTATTGAGAACAAGTATGTCATACGATTGTGTGATGTCATGACGACGGTTTTATGTAACAACACATTCCTTTAATAATATAATATTTTTTCTTTAAAAATTAATTAATTTTTTTCTTCTAAAATTTTTTTTGGTTCCTTTTGCTATATACGTGTGTTCCACAATATTTGAAGGTGCAAATTCATGATTCAAAATCTAAGAATGAGAATGAAATCCAGTTTTAAAACCTCCAGTTTTAAAATAGATGAGTGACATGTGTAAATAAAATGATTAAATGGTTAGAAAATTAGCAATTTGTGTTTAAAAAAAATAGATGCAAAAGGAAACCTTTTTAGAGATAAAAAAAGTGCAAGAAGAAGGCATGATCTCGTTGGGGTCGAAGCAGCAGTCAACGGCAACCTTCAACGGCGGGTGAATTGACAGCCAAATTTCAGGCCGTGCGTGGAGGCGCGTGAGACTAAAGATGGAAGCCAGCTTCTTGGGTTGTACATATCAGAGGCCAACGAAGAGAACCGTGGCGTTGGTTTTGAGAAACACCAGTCAATAGAGAAACTGTGACGACGTGTGGATCGATGGCCACTGCATGTGGCGGCACGTGTGGGTGAAGGTGGAGATTGGACTCTTGGGTTTTGCATATCAGAGGCCGAAGAAGAGATCTGTGGCGTTGGTTTCAAGAAAGGATTAGGAAAAACTAACACAGATGAAGGGAGCCTCGGACTCGATGCAGTGGCGGCGCCACGTACAGGTCAGGGTGTTCCCAGGAACACCCTGACCTGAAAAAAATTAAAAAAAAAAAAAAATTTATATTTAAGCTGAATTAGGAACACCCTCAATCACAAAATTAGGAACACCCTCAAATTAAAAAAAAAAAAAAAATTATCTGTTCAACTTTCAAGCAAAAAAAAAAAAAAAATTGTAACAGAGCCAAGCCAAAATTTATCTGTTCAACTTTGAAGCAAAAAAAAAAAAAAAGCCCAAAAAAAAATTGAACTAAAATCTGAAAAAAAAAAAATTGTAACAGAGCCAAGCCCATGGGCCACGGCAAGCCAAGCCCACGACGAGCCCAGCAGAGCAAACCCACCCACGAATTCTATAAAAAAAAAAAAAAAAAAAAACCAACACAGACAATCAGAAATCAAACCCACGGTCACGTCCTGGCAGAGAAAGCAGAGAAAACCAAACCCCAATACAGTCTATACAGTCTACAGAGCAAAAGCAAAACAAACCAACACAGAGGTGAGAGGTGTTTATCAAAAAAAAAAAAAAAAACCCCAATACTGAATACAGAGCCTCTGTACCAAAACCAAACCAAAAAAACCCCAATACTTAGCTCGTCGTCGCCGTAGATCGCTCCTCGTAGTCGTCGTCGTCGTCGCTCGCCCCTCATCGCAGATCGCAGATCGGCTCGCAGATCGCTCCCGTGCTCGGTGATCGGTGCTCGATGCTCGCAGATCGCTCCGGCCTCCCTCAAGGTATTTCTTTCTCTTTTTCTCTCTTTTTCTCTCTCGGTCTCTCAGTCTCTCTTTATCTCACTGAGTCTGAAAATATGAAAAATAAAATGTCTCTCTCTCTCTTTATTCTTTAAGAGTCACTCAAATTCAATAAGTCAATAACTCTCTCTCTCTCTCTCTGATTGGCTGGCGCTTGGCCGAATGAATGAAGAGCTTTATCTATTTTACTTTTTGCCTTTTTTTTTGTCTTTTTGAATTTGCTTTATCTTATCCGTTGGTGTTGGTCAGTGACTCAGTGTTTGTTGGTAGTGGTATTAATTGTCTTTTAGTGTATTGTAATTTGTGATTTGTGATTGTGAAATTTTCTGATTGGCAGGCTATTGTGAAATTTTCTGACTCAGCTTGTGCTTGTCTGTTGAGTGGGGTGAGGGTAGATGGGCTTGCTTAGCTTTATTTTTTTGATACGGGCTTGCTTAGCTTTATTAAACTGTAATTGCTTAGCTTTATTGTAACTTTATTAATATTTGTGATTGGTTGATTCTCTTTTTTGTCTTTTAGTATATTGTCTATTGTGATTGGTGATTGTGAATTTCTGATTGGCTCTTGTGATTGGGGCTTGTCTGTTGTTGAGTGGGGGGAGAGGTGAATGGGGCATGGGACGGGTGCTAATAGTTAGTAAAAAAAATAATGAAGCAAATAATAAATAATAAATAATAATTTAATTAATCAATACATTATAAAAGATAAACAAATTAAATTATGTTAGGTTAAAGAATAATTAATAATTTTATAATTAATAAAACAACAATATAATAAATTATAGTTTATAAAAGACAAACAAATCAATGAAACAACTAAACAATAATAATTAATAATTTTATTAATATTTCAAATAAACTTATAGTTTATTGTATAGGTAACTTTGTTCATTTCATTTCTTTTCATTTTTTTTCCTTTTGAGGTTTTTCGGTGGACAGAATGCAAATTTGTTTTGGTTTTAAGAATTTTTTTTTTTTTTAGCACAAACTTCATGCCGGCCAAATCTTGAATTTCGGCTGGTATTTCCCGAAACACCCAAAATAGACTGAAATGACCCGAAATTTTTTCAAAGTAAAATAGGAACACCTTGGACAAAATTCCTGGAGTCGCTACAAGTCTCGATGGTGCGACGGCTATGGCTTTTGATAGCGGCGAGGCAGCGATGTAGAGGCCTTGTGGAGGTGGTGAAGGCAGCGACAGTCTTGGGGTTGAATGGTGGTGATGTTTGGTAGATCAGTTTGGCTTCAGAGATGGTGAAGGGAGAGGCAACAGAGAGATGAGAAATAGTTGGGTTTTTCCTAACTGTTGGATCATTTTATATACACGTATCACTCATTTATTTTAAAATGGGATGAAACTGGAGGTTTTAAAACTGGAGGCGATCCTCTCCTGAAAATGTCAACTGATGACTACTCGGAATTTTGAATGATGAACATCACTCTAGTTTAACAAACACGAATTATTGTTTGTACTTGTCTTACCTCATAATAAAAATGTGGAGAATATTTTAACATTCTCACTTTAGGAACTTTTAGAAATTTTTAGAAATACTCATTTCATTTCGATTATGCTTAAAAGGCACACTAAAGCAATGGAAAGTGTATGTGTGTGTGTGTATATATATATATATTATTTTGAGTGATGAGGATAGTATTAAAATGAGTGAAATCCAACATTGGATAATAATAAGAGTGAATGGCTAATAACTTAATATAACATAATTAGGTTCAAACTCATTATCTTAAACTTTTTGGTCAAGAAGCATCCCTATATGTTTTATATTAACTCCTTAATCGCAGTCTTCCCATAGAGATTATCTTCCTAACATCCCTACCATATAACACCTCATTTTGAGATGAACTCCAATTAAGCCTTCTTGCCCTAATTTTTCTTCATTCATATATTTTTTAAAACAATATAAAAATTATATAGCAAATAAACATTTAATATGGTTATGATTGTATGTGATATTTTCCGTTCTTCTATATATATGAGGGAAAAAAAAATTACGGGACAATCTTTTGTTGGACAATATAAATGTCTGTATATACACTACATCTTTATAAAAATTAAATTTTAATTACTTCGAATGTTTAAACCAAACATGACAGCTTTTGTGCTAAACATGGATCATCGTATTTGTAATTTGTTATTTCCTACTAACTACTGACTAGGAAGGACGAATACATCATTTGGAGTACCGTACTTATGTTATATCCGTGTTGTACCATTGTGTCATGTTATAATTTTTTTAAAATGCTCATATAGTCACACACGTATTTGTATCCATACCCATACCCATACCCATACAGTGCTCTCTAGCTACTGGCCTTAAGTAGTTAGCTGATCAGCTCATCTTCAAACTACATTTTTATATCTTCTTTGGTGGCAATCATCATCAAATCAAATAAGCTAATATTGGGTATAAATAGAATTCCAAATCATCTGCATGTACATTCAAGGATGCAAGATGGCACCTTTGTCGAACTTGAATACCTAGTCACAGCTGATACATTTATTCTCTATCATCTCAATTATTCAAAACTCATAACATTGTCTATAAAGATAGGGAAAGAAAAAACAAAAACAAAAACAAAAAATCACCCGATTTAGAATGTGACTCATAATCTTTAAAATGAGAAATCAGTCCCTTAATACTTATTCAAAATTACAAATAGTCTCCAAGTGATTTAAAATAATTTCAGTCAAATCGCCTCATATTTTCCCTTCTAACACTTGAATTCATTTAAATGCTTAAATAATATTAAAAATTCCTCACCTTTAAACTCCTTTAATTTAATAATAATGACAATAATAATCATAATAATATAGGCTATTTGTAATTTTAAGCGAAGTTGAAGGATTGATTGCTCAGTTTCAAAATTTAGGTGACACATCATAAATTGGGTGATAGTTTAGGGTATTTGTTTTTGTAATTTATATTAAAAGAAACTCTCATTATTTGCTAAAGCACAACAAACGTAACTTGGAGAAAATTGGCAAATGCCCCTTTCACACAAACTTTCCAGCATTTTGCCCCTTTTCCTAAACTAATTAGGGAAATGCCTCTATTTTAAAACTCGATTTTCTAGTTTCAATTTAAAACTCGATTTTTGGACAATCGAGTTATAGCGAACTGAAAAATTAAAAAAAAAAAAAATTCTGGAACTCGAGTTCCATGTAAAGTACTCGAGTTCCATGAACTCGAGTTCCATGTGAAGTACTCAAGTTCATGGAACTCGAGTTCCTTGAAAAAATTTAAATGGAACTCGAGTTCCATGAACTCGAGTACTTCACATGGAACTCGAGTTTCAAAAAAAAAAAAAAATTTCTTTAAGTCCATGTTCGCTATAACTCGATGTTCCAAAAATTGAGTTTTACATTTGGAACTAGCTTTTTAGAAAATCGAATTTCAAAATAGGGGCATTTCCCTAATTAGTTTGGGAAATGGGGCAAAATGCTGGAAAGTTTGTATGAAAGGGGCATTTGCCAATTTTGGCCTCGAGTAGCAAGTAAAATTTCCCATGACATGCACGTTCTCTAATAATTATCTATATCAGCGGAATATTGGCATCACAAAGAACTTCATGGTTCCATTTATGCAATGAAAGCCATTGCGCTCACCACAAGCAAAGTAATGAGGCTGCCATGGCCTTGTCAGCACAAACTCAAAGCCCTCCCCAGCTCCTTGTGTCGCATTTCCTAGCTTCTTGGCATTTTTCAAGCCACATTTAATGAAGCTCCGAAGGTTTGGTAGCAAGTAAACACTGTGAGGAAATGTTTTTGGAGTTGAGGGATCATATTTGAAAACTGCAATTAACCTAAACAAAATAAATTCACACATTTTTCATGTTCCTTAAGAATCCAAATTGATAATTTATGATTGAATAGAGTGGAGATGAAGTTCAAACTTAGAACAAGTAGCAATAGCAAAGTATGCTCACCTAGAGTGTTGTTTAGGTAGAAAGGGCCATGCTTGATAGCCCAATCAGTGTAGTTAAAGCCGAAGTTCTAGTGGTAGGAGTCACCAACGATGATCCTATTGGAAGTTTGTGTATTATTAGGATGATAAGGGCCACGGTAAGGCCAATTCCCAAATTGCCAACCCTTGTTGGCCGTGCTAACTGCCATTGTGGAAGCAGTTAGCAGCACTAACATGAGTCCTTGTGCAATTGTGAAACCCATAGTATGATTTGCAACTTAGAAAAGATACTAGCTAGCTAGAGAGTGAAATAATTAAGAGGGTGAGACACTGTTAGGTTCTAAATGTTTAGAACAATTGGCAAATCGTGAACACAAACTTGTCTAGATATAGATCTTAGAGTCTATAGGTTTTATTAGACAATGCTCAAGGTGATTCAAGTCAAGATTCAAGAACATACAAGCTGCAAGAAGAAGATTTCATAATTTGTCTGGTTCGATCGATCGAAAGACAGGCTCGACCGATCGAAATTCGTATCTGCAGAAACTCCTCAAAGCACAATAGAACTCGATTTTTTTTGCATAGAACTCGATTTCCTGAAAGTTGAGTTCCATGCAATTTTTTTTTTTTTTTTTTTTTTTTTTTTTTTTTTTTTTTAAGTTTGATTGGGCATAACTCGATTTTCTACGAATCGAGTATTTAATTGAACTCGATTTTAGGGTAATCGAGTATCGAAACAGGGGCACGCCCCTATATAGTTTGCAAACAGGGACATATTGCCAATTTTTAAAAAAATTAAGGGTAAAATGCCAGAATCTCCCAAAATGCACTTTGAACTGACAGATTTGGACTGAAATCGAAAAACAAGTATAAAAATTGAAATGTATTGATATGATATTCGGTATGCTGTTGATGGACAAGGATATAATTCAACTAGGTGTGTGATGATGATGGTTAAATTGCACAATATATATGCCATCATTCGTCTAGAAATTATAGTAAATATTTTCCTTCCAGATTGAATTCATTCTATTCTCTTATTAAGTATTAACCAAGAAAACATGAACTTTAAGGCAAAAATGGACTTTTGCCCATTTCACCCAAAAGATGAAGCAAAATGCCCTTATTCTAAAACTATCTAGGAAAATACTCTTGTTTTGAAACTCGATTTTCTAAAAATTGAGTTTTACATTGAAACTCAATTTTTAGAAATTTGAGTTATAGGCAACCAAACTTTAAAATAAAAAAAAAAAAAAAAAATATGTAACTCGAGTTCCATGTGAATTTTTCCAAATAACTTGTTTTTCATCAAATCGAGTTTTACATTGAAACTCGATTTCTAAAAATCGAGTTTCAAAATGGAAGTATTTTGCTAGATAGTTTCAGAAAATGGGTATTTTGCTATATCTTTTAGGCAAAAGTGGCAAATGCCCATTTTGGCCTGAACTTTAATAAGTTATCATCATATGCTTAATGATTTTTCCCAATATCATACATGAATACAGCTTCTACTTTGCTTCATGTGAAAGTACTATATATCTCAACTCTTATATTAGACTTTATTATGTGGATGGAGGATATTCCATCACAGTTTTTTTTTTTTCCTGTAATTAAAGTTAATTGAGCCAATTTTTCTTAATAAAAGCTTTGCTGTCTTTCTTTAAAAAAAAAAAAAATCTTCTTCTCGTGCATCTCATCTCTCTCAATCTTTGGTTCTTGCCAACACATATTTCATGCAGACATGCAATTAATAAATATGTCAAAATCACTGCAAAAAATAGGCCTTTTGTAGCGGCCAAAATCACTGGAAAAAAAAAAAAAAAACGCTGCAAGATCTTTGCGTTATGGTTTATATCTGTTATAGAGGTTTTGTTTTTGTGACCGCTATAATAGATTTTTTTTTATTTTCTTTCTTTATTTTTTTTTTCTAAATGTCCTTTTTTTATATTGAAAATTTTATCAGGTTTATAAAGAAAATTGTAAGATTTTGTATCTTTTAGTGGTCTGCACTATCTACAATCAATATAAAAGAGTGTCTATAATATAGTACTACAATACAAATAGCCTCCAATTCGTCACTAAGCTATTTAAGTTCCTTGTGCGAGCCCTATGAAAAAATAAAAATTAAAGCCCTTTATCAAATAATATTCTTAAATGTCTTTGAAAAAAAAAAAAAAAAAACTGGTAATGAATCGGAAAAGAAACTTCATTCTAGGAAAGTGGACCGAAATAGACCGAATGGACCAAGTAGACTCAAATGGACCAAAGTGGGGCGAATGGATTAAAATAAACAGAAATGGACTGAATGGACCAAAGGGGACCGAAATGGAAGCAAGTGGACCGTAATGGACTGAATCAGACCGAATTGGACAGAAGGGACTGAAATGGACTGAAATAGAATGAATTAGACCAATTCATTATTTTGCATTATCATTTATGTATTATTATCGAAAACTCTTCTATTTTTTCCATAAAGGTCAATACATTTCCATTCATCTTAATTTGAGGTTGATGCACTTTCTAATCACAAAAATACTTAGGAATGTGATGAGATTTATGCACAAAAAAATTAACTCACCCACAAACCTAGCACTAAAAAATGAATACTGAAATAGCAATGAACCCCAAATTGACATCAATGGAAAATGTTAATACGAATGAAAAGATATTTTATAAGTAAAAGCCTCTAAACATGCTCTATGCACATGTCGAACCTCTAAACCCAAAGGCCCATTGCCCACCCCTCAATCCAAACAGGCGAACACCCTTATCTCATTCCTTTCTAATTATTTGAAGGAGATTTTGCCCTTTCAAAAACCTCCAGCCTTTTTAAGTTTTGGCCAAGCACACAAATGCTCCCATAAGCAAAGGTGGGCTCAAAATAAATTTAGAGTAATATGGAAAATCTGGATAAACATTTTCAATCTTTTAAAACTCCCATATATTTTTATAGATATTTTGGGATAAAAGGATTTAATATTTTTCTGTATGTTGTTAAGAATTGAATTGGTCAAAGAAAAATCTATCATTGGACAGGAATTCAGGAAAATAGTAGGCTGAGTGGTAAACACTAAACAAATGCTCACTTCTCTCTTCTGTGTCTAACGTTTTCTTCTTCCTTTTATACTTTCTTTAACTTAACATTCTAAAAGCTCGAATTTGTGTGAAAACACAAGAGCTGTTTAGACCCCTAAATTAAAATTACGGCTCGATTGATTTTATTCTAACTTATACTAAGTGCGGAATAGAGTAAATGCGAGCGGATAAACAATATAACTATTCTAAACCATATTCATCAAATCACAGCAGTAAAATGAAAGCTAAAAGAGTAGGGAAAAGAATGCAAACACAAGATAACACGTCGATGTGTTATCGAAGAGGAAACCAAAGAACTTGACGAAAAACCTCTCCGCCGCCCTCCAAGCGGTAAATTGATCCACTAGAGAATAAGTTGGAGTACACGAATAACAAAAGACCCTCCAAGCCTAGTCCACCTCATGTACTTGAGCCCTCCAAGCTTTTGCTACCAACTGACTTTGCCAAGCCTTGTCTTCTCTAGCTCTCCGAATCACGCAATTCAGCCCGATTGCATCCACTAAACAAATGGCTTCTTCCAATACTTCCTAGCAGCACCAAAACCTCACTTTACACTCAGGATGGGTGTGGTAAGTGTTTGGGCTATCAACCTCTCAAGGATTTGGAAATAGAGAGGTAGGAGTTGAGGAAAACCACAATGGATTGTGTAGAGAATTGTGGGTATGAAAATCTCTTACTCTCAAGGGTAATGGCTAGGGTTTTCTCTCTGAAAGCATTACTCAACATATGTGGGTAATGTGGGTATATATAGTGTGGGTAGAGACTTGGTGTATCAGATATTACAAATTGGCAAAACAGAATGTTTCATGGGTATCTCGTAGGAAGGCCTTACTCACGAGACACTCACGAAAACCAGCTGTCACCATTTGTAATGACTCTTCGCATTCCAGTCATGTGTTGAGCACATGCTTCACTTTGCGGGAAGGCTTCTCACGAGCTACCCGCGAAAACTTCTTTGGTCTTCAATTTGCCTTGAGTCTTCATACTCTCTCTCACACACAACCCTTACAAAGAAATCCCACATAAAATACAGGGTACAAAAAATTGAACAAAATTTCAATCAAATTTGGCATGGAATTAAAGCCAACACAAATTAGTTGTAAATCACAACTTTACATATTCAAAGGAATTGATGAACGAGTTGTTGACAGTGGAGGAATTTTATAATTCAGATCCCTCATCCAAAAGGGGGTCAACAAAAATCATATAAGACGGTGTTGGTTGTTTCTTCTAATGAATGCAATTAGACCAAACAAAGTCAAAGCTAGAAAATACACTAAACAAACAACGGATTGAGAATTTTCTCAAAAAAAAAAGAAAAGAAAAGAAAAAAGAACGGATTGAGAAACGTGTTTAAGAAAAAACATATGTAATCTCTCAAAAGAAAAAAAGAAAAAATGTATGTAATGATTATCTATTTCTAGCTACTGAGAAGAAGCTAGTATGTCATACGATTGAGTGATGTGATGATGACGGTTTAGGGCTTGTTTGGTTAAAAAAAAATGGTCACTCATCACTCATCACTCAGTTTTCATCACCCATCACTCATCACTCATAACTCATTACTCATCACTTAAAATACCACAATTTCTTACCCCCACCTATTTGGCACATATTTTCAGTTTCTCATCACTCAATTTTTTCTACTTTTTGTGGGACCCATACCTGAGCACCATGTCATAAGTTCTGTTAGCCTACTCGCCTCACCCTCACTCTCTTCATTTCATTTTCTTCACCTTCAGTCACCATTGCCTTGTTACTCTCACTGAAGCTGTCCTCTTTCTCTTTCATTTCTCATGTACACACACTTCAACAAGAACAATCCTATCCCAAACCTACGACTAAACCATCATAAACATACAAACACAAATGAATACAAACATAAACTTATAGCTACCCACAAATGTTCAAATCAAAGCCCACAAATACCCAAACCAAAAATCACAAATACAGACCTTATGCCCAAATCAAATTCGAACCCACACCATAAATCTGAACCCATAACAGCCACCCACATCTCAGATCTAAACCCACCACAGCCACACCACAAGTCTGAACCACACACACACCCATGTCTCAAAAATCAAAACCCTATAACCACATCTCAAATCCGAACTCTGCACCCAGAAGATAGAGAGAGAAAAAAAATTTTGATCTTGTCAAGGAGATAGAGAGAACTCTGCAAATCCGATGGAGGGTAGAAAGGTGCAACGAGAGGACAAGAGAGAGTGGGAAAGCTTCGGTTAGCTGATGGGTTTCGGTCTTCGCCTGGGTATTGTTGTTTGCCTGGGTTTCGGTCTTCGCCTGGGTATTGTTGTTTGCCTGGGTTTCAGTCTTCGCCTGGGTATTGTTGTTCTTCAGATGCAAAGGGGAAAAGTACAGATAGGACAAGAGAGAAAGGAGTAAAAAATTTATGAAGAAATGTTGGTTTGTTGCTGGGAGAAGGAGAAAGGGGAAAGAAGAAAGAGAAAGGGGAAAGAGAGAAAGAGAAAGTCGTTGGTGCTGAGGACTTGAGGTACACATGTCCCTGACGCGGGTCCCACAAAGATGCATGTATTTACAATATTGCCACTGAGTGATCGGTTTTGAGTTTTGAAAACAGCTTAAATGAGTTTTCACTTTCCCTCACTCACACCCATTTTTTTGAGTCACTGAGTCATGAAAATGATGATCCGAAACTCATCCAAACAAGTGCTCTTCCGTGGGACCCACATGATTTGGATGATGGAAACAAAAAACTGAGTGATATCACTCAAAACTCACTACATCCAAACAAGCTCTTAATCACTTAATGTAATAATACAATCCTTTAGTAATATACTAATATTTTTCTTTGAAAGTGAATTTTATTTTCTGGCCAAACTTTGAATGTTATCTATATTACTATTTAAAGGGTTTCTCTAGTTTGGGATCTTCATTTTTTTGGTTAAAAAAAGCCTGTACTCCCTTATGTTTAAGTAAAGACAAAACTAAAGGACAATCCGATAAAAATACAACTCTAACTCCCACTAAAACATTGCTTAAAAAATAGGATCACTCTCCCGTTAATTTCAAATTGCTTCATACACTTATAAATTAAATTCTCAAAATAAAAATTATATATACTAGCCTTTAAGCACGCGCTCACGCACGTAATCAGAGGCTCTTTTTTTTAGGTAAAAGTTAATAATTTGGGATTAATATATTTTCTAACCACAAATAAAATCTAGGGGTGTGAAGAGTGTTAAGCATTTGTTGTGAAATAATATTATGTGATGTGAGTAGTTACTTAGAGGCTAGTGTTTTTTTTTTTTTTTTTTTTTAATTTTTTTTTTATTTTTTTTTTATAAAAAAAATTTGATGTGAGTAATTTTTTTTTTTTTAAATTTTTTATGGATTTTTGTTTTTTGGTTATTGGATTTGTTGGTATTTTTATTTATTTATTTATAGGAGCCGTGGATGGGTAGCCTTTCTTTCTTATTTTTGGTTAGAAACGTGGGGTAGTGGGGCGGGGAAGTGGGAAGTGTGAGGGTAGTGGGAAAATTTTAGTTGATTTACCATCTTAACCTTATTTCTCTTTTTAAGGAATAAGAATAGATTAATTAAATTAGGGGTATTTTTTATAGTAAAAAAAAAACAACAACTAACTTTCCGAATCCTCTTAATATATACAGATAAAATTAAAAACACGTTTTTTTTTAATTAAAAAAAAGTCCGCGCGTGTGATGATGTTAGTTTCATTATATGCTTTTGATTAACTATTTTGGTTCCGTTTTCTATGTCTACATGTGCTCCAAAAAATTTGAAGGTGCAAAGTTATGATTCAAAATCTAAGAATGAGAATGAAATATATAGTAAAATATATAGTAAATTTGAAGGTGCAACATTTCTTGTCATAGATCTCTTTGTGTGCTTGTGAAGGGGTATTCATTTGAACTCCTTCCAGCTTGTTTCGGAGAGAGTAAAGTAAAATATATTGAAAAGGAATTTTAAGGAATATTTTATCCATTTGCCTATTTGAAAGTATAATAGAAATGAATAAAATGATTAGAAGATGATACACATTCCATTTCCTTTTTCTTTTTTGAGAAAACATTTCCACTTAAGCATACCTCTCGATCCCAAAAAATAAAAAGTCAATTCCTCTTAAAAGTGGGATAAACATTATTTTTTTTATTCAAATAAAAGTAAAAAATCAATTTTATCCTTATTAATTATGAGAAAAAGCAAAGAAGAAAAAAAAAAGTGAATGATATATAATGGTAATTTTTTATAAACTCTCTAACATAATAATAAAAATACATCATATTTTCATTCCATTTCATTGCATTTTGGTTTTTAATAAACTCATTTTCATTTCATTCCATTGCATTTTGGTTTTTAATAAACCCCTAAAACACAAGTACTCGAATGATACATCTTAAGTATAACTCAATAATAATATGATCATAATTGGCCTTTGCTCTTGAGTTTAGCCAACATGTAGTGTAAGTCGTTTTAGACACTTTTATTAAGGAAATTAAGTAAAGTTTATTTTACTTGGATTTATGTATGAATATATGAATGTAAGTATGTATGTGCCCTCACAGTAACACTACATTAAACAAAAAATTTCTCTCTCTACTCCTTCTCTAGATAAATCTTTGTCTTCTAACACATATACCATAAAGCTACTCCACCACTTTATTTATAGAGACTACTACACTTTACCTTTTTCTAACAAAAAAGAAAAAAAAAGTGTTTAATATAACATAATTAAGTTCAAACCTACCAATTTCCATAGCTTTTGAGTGGAGTTTGTGGTGTGCCTTTGTGTTAGAACCCATTTCCCTTTTCCTTTCCCTTTCCCTTTCCCTTGTGTGTGGGTATGTGTTTGTTTCAAAAAAAAAAAAAAAGTTCAAACCTACCGACTTCAAAAAAGAAGAAGAAGCCTTTAAGAATACTTTTGAAAGCAACATAGGTAGCTCCTAGAAAAGAAGAAGTAATTCCATATGATATGTCATAACTGTGTTAACTGAGTTCCTACAACTTAATAGCATAGTTTTTGATTTGCTTTTAATGTTAGACAATGTTTATGAACTTCAAATTCTCTTTAGTCAAAATATAACATGCTTTTACTATAAAACAAAGGCCCAAACCAAAATATCAAATTTTGGTTAATAATTGTTGGGTTAAAATAAATTGACCCTATTTAATTAATTCAATTACCCAAGTTGATTAATTAGGTCAAATTACGTGCAAATCGTGGAGGCCTCAACAAATCACCAAATAACTAATATGCAGCAGTGTTAGGACATATGTGATTTAATGTTAGGAACATATGTCAAATTAGATTTGGCTAATCCTTTGACAAAACATACTTTACTTGTAATTGGTTAGATCTAGGATGTGTTTAATATTTCAAGAAATAAGGTTTCAGGATCAAGTGTTAAAGCCATGCAAATGGATTTTAAAGCTCGACAGCTAGTATCTATCGAGGTTTAAAAGCTGCTGAAGCCTGATGCTCGACAGTTAGCTCGATAGATAAGCTATCTATCGAGGTTTATGAAAAACAGATTTTCAGCCCTGATTTTCATCCAATTCGTGTGTATATGTTTGGGCTTTCTTTTCTCACAATCCTAAACAAATATAAGGGTTATTTTAAGGCTGTCAAAGGTTGCGCGAGTGTGAAGCAAAGTTGTGTTCATGCAAATTGTGACTGGAGACAGAATTTACCCTAGTTCATCTTTCTCTTGAAGAAGGTGCTGTGTTTGTACACCTTAGGGTTTTGTAACCAAGGAACCTTGTGATCTTTATCGTGTGATGAACTGAAGAACTTTGCAGCCAATATCCATCTCAAGTTGGTGATTAAGTCGTGTACTGGGATCCACGCATCTATTGGTTAGTCACGTACTGGCAGCCGTGCATTGAAAAGGAGAGATTGTCACTACAGAACAAGTCCAATTGGGCATTAGGGTAAGGGTTCAACTGTAGGTTGGTATAAGGTACTGAGATTCCTTTACTTGTAACCACTTGTTGTGATAATAGTGAATTCTTAGGAGTGGTGACCTTAAAATCACCCGGTGGGGTTTTTGCCGTGAAGGTTTTCCCCATTCATAAACAAATCGCCGTGTCAACTTTATTTTCCGTTGCATATTTACTTAGCTGGTGATTTGTTCGTGCTACCATGCGTTTTGCATGTTAATTGAATTAATTAATTAACTTGGCTAGATCAATTGGTTAATTTATCAAAAGGGGTCAATACATTCTTGGCCTATCAAGTGGTATTAGAGCAGGCACACTCTGATTAGGTTTTAATCTTTGCTGTGTGATCCATTGACCCCTGTTTGTCATGGATAGAGGATAGTCTTTTATTATACCTCCTTTATTTGATGACACTAACTATGCATATTGAAAAGTACGCATGAGAGCTTTCTTGTAGTCATTAGATGAAAATGTGTAATAGGCTGGACTAAGCCTATGGAAGCGCTGGCCGATTGGGATGATGCTAAGATCAAGGTTGCAAACTTCAACAGCAGGGCATTGAATGATTTATTCAGTGCAGTCACGAATGAGGAGTTCAAGAAGATATCCTCTACTGAAATTGCTAAGGAAGCATGGACCATTCTCCAAACAACCTATGAAGGAACCAAGGCTATTAAGGATTCAAAGCTTCAGTGGCTTACTACAAGTTTTGAAGATATTAAGATGGAGGAGGATGAGTCATTCGATGAGTTCTATACCAAGCTCAAGGACATAGTGAACTCAGCTTTTAATCTTGGGGAAACTATTCCTGAACTCAAGATTGTTAATCAAAGGATATTGACAAAATTCCTTTGATAGAGCTGGTTGACAATTTGCAAACCTATGAGTTGGGTTTGACAAGGATAGGAAAATCAAGCAAGAGCAAGAGCATGGCATTGAAGGCTAAGAGCAGTGACACTGATGAGTCTTCAGACGATGAAGATTCTAAGGTGAGATCTTATATCACTCAGCAATTCAAAAAGTTTATGAAGAATGCCAATGCTAAAGGATTTGACAAACACCGCAAGCAGTCCAGCTCGTCTTAGTTCAAGAACCAGGACAAAGGAAAGAAGGATGCTAAGGATGGCGGTCAATACACTGTTCCTTCAGGACCAAAATGCTTTGGATGTCAAGGCTTCGAACACATGAATCAAGAGTGCCTTACATATCTCAAGACCTGGGAAAAACAAGGCACTTGCTGCTACTTTGAGCGACACTGAGCTTGAGGATGATTCCGATAATGAGGATGATGGAATCCTAAATTCCTTCACTACCACTGTAAATCCTACTGAAGGGATTGTTGAAGATGTGGATGAAGAAGAGGAATTGGTGGAGTCCAAGTTTGAAAAGATAGATGAGCAAGATGACATCCACACAGCCTATGCAAAGTTATACAAGGTCTCGGAAAAGCATGAGAAGTTGTATAGGTTGGCCACCAAGAATCTTAGTGAAGTGGAGCTTGTATGAGAAGAAATTTCTACAAAGTTTGATGAAGCCAATCAAACCATTGGAGCACTGAGATTTGAGAATAATTTCTTGGCTGAGAGGACCAAGAAGCTTGAGGTAGAACTGTTCCAAGTCAGAGCTCAATTGGAAAGGACTTCAAGTGCAAAGCTTGATGAGATGCTTAATCTTCAGAAATCTGCTTCCGATTGAATTGGCTTACTGTTTTTGTTCCTCCTGCTAATAATGTTGAAACTGAGAACAATGATGTTAAAAATGAATTAGCTAGTGAGAACATAGATAAGGGTAAATCTATCTTAGGAGCACCCCTAAGCTTGATAAGAAAGAGATTAAGAACCCTAGGGCTAAGAAGGGAAATACCCTTAAGCCCAAACTGAAAAAGCAGCATTTTTGTCATTACTGTGGAGCTGCTGGACATACTCAACCAAATTACTATAAATGGTTAGCCACTTAACAGAGCAACAACATGATCTCGTTGGGAAACTAGAATAAGCTTCCATCCTCCTTTGCTCCTCTTGGAGATCTTCTTAAATTCCTCATATTCCTTTTGAACTTGAAAGGTTTCAATTCTTCCCCTTTACCGCCAGATCAAGGGTTTACTAAATGGAAATGTTCTTCTAAGGTGTGGAAGGAAAAAGGCTTCAAGTGATTTAGTCACTTTTTCTCTCTCTCCCCTTCTTGTTTTTGTCTTTGCATTACTTGTGTGTTTTGCTTTCGTGTTTTGAGTCAGTCTAGTTTTATGCATTGCTTTGTTTTAACATGTTCTGTTTTTCTATTTTTCAGTTTTGCTTTATTTTATTTTTCATAAAAAAAATTGAAAAATAAAAAAAAAAATACAAAAATAGTGTGTGTTTGTGTACATTGGTACTTGTGTACTTTGGATGGCTACTGAAACAAAGTTTTCTAAACTTTGTATCTTTTGTAGCTTAGATGAGCATCTCTATGCACAACTAAGCAAGTGAGTTTTGTGGCTCGTGTTTGTGATGAGTAAGGTGAAGTAATCTCTTGTACTTAATACTCGTATCACTCTTTTTGACAGGAAGGACTAGAAAATCCTAAGAGAAAGGCATAAATAACCATCTCACCACTGTTGCCCGCCAATCATGAAATGACATTTGTATGCTTCGACATAGTAAAAGTGGAATGTCAAATGCTTAACATCATTGGGTATTTCTTTTCTATCTCTTATATGCCCATGCATGATTTGCTTAAAAGAAAAATATGCAAAGAAAAATAAAAAGCAAAAAGAATCAAAATGCTTTATACATGATTGCAAGCGTGTATTCTAGAAGATGTAGGAGTTATAGGATGTACCTCGAAGGTGATAGTCTCCATCAAACAGTTATGATTGTATGTGAGTTAAAGTGATTTTCTCATATCTCAAATCGTCATAACATGTAGACACGTATGCAATCTTGCGATGTTTTTCACTCACAACATACAATATTCTTTGCTACTTTTGATACATGTGCAGGTACAACGTGATTTGGCCATCACAAGGAATACATATGTTAATGTATGCTTACTAAACTGTCTTAACTTGTTTTTGAAATATAAAATTGGTTAGACTTGTTTAGTGTGTGTGTGTGCTTTGGATCTACGTGCTTAATATTTTTCTTGTTAAGAGATGATTTTGAGAGCTTAAAATGTTGTTTGGATCTTTGGTCGTGTAGCATGCTTGATTGCATTCATGTCTGTGTTTTTCTCTTCTTGAAAAACTATTTTTAAGCAATCTCAACAACTTTTGGACACCTCTCGACAGCTAGGCTATCTATTGAGACCCTTCAGCTGCTTTTTATCGCATTCTCGACAGCTTCTCGATAGCTACTTCGATCCATCGAGAAATTTTTTGGATGCTCGATAGCTACCTCGATCCATCGAGATCCTTTAGCTATGGACACCTTTCAACAGATCCTCGATAGCTCCTTGTTAGTTGATTCACACGTTTTTAATCCTCGATACCTCTCGATTTGTCAAGAATTATGTTTTTCTATATATTGGATCCACGCAATTTTCTCTCATTTCTCCCCGATCTCTCTTGATAGAAAATCATTTTTCTCTCTCCCAAACACTTCTCACTTAACCTCTTCATCTTCCCTACTCATTCTTCGGTCTTTTCATTGCATTTTTCATAGGTATGATCTCTTTTCTAGCCTTTAATCATACATTTCATGCATTCTGACCTAGATTTTGGGATTTTTGGAAAACTTTTGGGGTTTTTCGAAATTGATGAAGTTTTGGTGAAATTTTTGGGTTGGGTTATGTTTATATGATCCTAAATTTCATACATTGCATCACACTTGCATTATAACTATATTTTCATGCATTATAGATGTGTGCTGTTAGGTTTGGATTGGGTTGAGCCCATGATGTTCTTAAGTTTGCATATCACATGTTCATGCATTTTCATGCATACGTACCTTCATTTATTTATATTCCTATTTATTGATTTGTTTGGTGCTTTTTTGCGTGTCTCTCTTTCTCCCACTCTCTCTTTCTCTTTTTCGGTTAGTTGCATCATGGCACCTAAACAAAAATCCACTCCCTCCTAGAACCCTCTTCGTTTTGGGGCATCTTCTTCGTCTGACCCCACTCCTTCTTCTGTTCGGTTCCGTCATGATAAAGCCCGAAAGGACTTTTCAGAGAACTTCTCTAGATGAGGCATTCATTCGGAACACCAAGTCATCTAATCGGACTTCTCCGATACTGACCTTCCCACTATCATCTATAGTAGGGGTTGGGAGTCACTGTGTGGCATCCCGGTCACGTGCCCTTTTGTGATCATACAGGAGTTTTACTCCAACATGCATAGATTTGATTACTCTATACCCTAGTTTGTCACTCACGTTCGGGGTATACGCATTGTAGTTACTCCGGATCTTATATCCTGAGTACTACACGTTCCTAGGGTAGAGCATCCTGACTACCCTGGTTGTGATCATCTGAGGACTGTGTCCAAAGACGAACTCTCGTCTCTCTTCTGTGAGACACCTTCTTCTTGGGGTGACCATCAAAACACCCTTTGCTTGGGCTTTGCAAAAGGTCCGAGGTTCTTGAACATGGTGATGACATTTATTCTTCATCCTCTGTCTCACTATAACACTATCGCAGAGCCTCGTGCTCGGTTTTTGTTGTCCCTCTTAGAGGACATTTCTATCGACTTTCCTTCTCACTTCATCCTATCCCTTATAGATGTCTATAGGGATACGATGACCCATGATAAGCTCATTTTTCCTTCGGCTATCACGAGGATCATTTGCCATTTTTTTGTCCCCTGTCTTGTGTCTGATCACTTCTCCGTTACGGGTGCACGCCTCTACTGTTAGACGGAGTGAGGCTCGGCTTCGCCTAAGGCGGATGTAGACCGAGACGGTAGCTCCTCCGGCTTCTTCAGCTCCTTCCACCTCCGCTCCTTCTTCTTCGACGGGTAGAGTGACACTTGAGGCCATCATGGCACAACTTTTGTGCATGGATGCTCGTCTTGACACACTTAGTGATGAGTTGTGTCAGGTGAACACCCGTGTCAGTCGTATCGCATGATGACAAGATGTCATGGGTGGTTTCACTGTTGCTTTTTCTCTATCTCCACCAGCTTCTAAGGATGAGAGTGACGATGACTCCGTCAGTGATGATGCTGATAAGGACGATGGTGCTAGCTCGCCCAGTGATGATGAGATGTCTACTTGATGTACTTACCCTTTGACACTTGTGACAAAAAGGAGGAGTAGTTTTGATATGAGTAGTCATACACATAGGGGGAGGGTTAGCATAGTAGATTTTTTTGATAGGGGGAGTGTTTATGAGGAATGTAGTGAGGTCTTTTTGTATCTTTTCTTTTCTTTCTCTTTTAGATACATTATCTCTTGTACATTGGTCTTGTGACCATTTACTGATAGCAAACCTTATACTTATGTTGATATATATATATATATATATAAATATTGAGGTTGTTATTACTTTCTTTCACCTATCTCTCCATGTGTTGTCTTTTTTTCTCTCTTTATACACATGTTTCTTATTTAATGTATGCAATCTTATATTTCTGTTTCACACTAAGATGCCTTGATGAGTTTTGTTTAAAGTGTTTCAGAAATATAGGTTGTCAAAGTCTTCTTGCCATAAACTCTCTTCTTGCAAATTTTTTCAAGAGTTTGTGTTAGGATAGATTTTATTGTAATTCAACAAGTGAGTATGAGTTGAGTGATTTATGACTTCTTTCATATGTTCATTTGTTTGTTGTGGTTTTGTCACGGATTGCCAAATGGGGAGATTGTTAGGACATATGCGATTTAATGTTAGGAACATATGTCAAATTAGAATTGGCTAATCCTTTGACAAAACACACTTTACTTGTAATTGGGTAGATCTAGGATGTGTTGAATGCTTCAAGAAACAAGGTTTCAAGATCAAGTGTTAAAGCTATGCAAATCTGTCTAAGAAACAAGTGAAGAAGTGCTGGATTTTAAAGCTCGACAACTAGTATCTATCGAGGTTTAAAAGCTGCTGAAGCCTGATGCTCGACAGCTAGCTTGACAGATAAACTATCTATCGAGTTTTATGAAAAACAAATTTTCAGCTCTGATTTTCATCCAATCCCTGTGTATATGTTTGGGCTTTCTTTTCTCACAACCCTAAACATAAATAAGGATTATTTTAAGGGCCGTCAAAGCTTGCGAGAGTGTGAAGCAAAGTTATGTTCATGTAAATTGTGACCGGAGACAGAATTCGCCCTAGTTCATCTTTCTCTTGAAGAAGCTGCTGTGTTTATACACCTTAGGGTTTTGTGACCGAGTTTCGTGATCTTCATCGTGTGATGAACTGAAGAACTTTGTAGCCAACATCCTCTCAAGTTGGTGATTAAGTCGCGTACTGGGATCTGCGCATCTATTGGTTAGTCATGTACTGGGAGCCGTGCATTGAATATGAGAGATTGTCACTACAAAACAAGTCCAATTGGGTATTGGGGTAAGGGTTCAACTGTTAGTTGGTATAAGGTACTGGGATTCCGTTACTTGTGACCGCTTGTTGTGATAATAGTGAATTCTCGGGAGTGGTTACCTTAAAATCACCCAGTGAGATTTTTGCCATGAAAGTTTTTCCCATTCGTAAACAAATCACTGTGTTAACTTTATTTTCCGCTGCATATTTACTTAGCTGGTGATTTGTTTATGCTACTACGCATTTTGCATATTAATTGAATTAATTAATTAACTTGGCTAGATCAATTGGTTAATTTATCAAAAGGTGTCAATACATTCTTGGCCTATCAAGTGAAAAATTAATTAATACAATGATTTGTTGACAAATGAGAAAAACTTCTCGCAAGGCAAAAACCCCACCAGGTGAATTTAAGGTCATCACTCACAACAATCCACTAATCAATAATCAAGCGATTACAAGTATGAGGAATCTTACCATTACCTTGGCCTATCCCAAAATACCACCAATAGTTGAACTTTCGTTCCAATACCAAATTGGACTTGATCTTGTTGCAGACTTCTTTCCTTTGTTGCACAAATCTCCAATTTGTGACTAACTCCTTTGCACAAATGCCAGTACGTGACTAATTCCAGCAACATGAATGATCGTTGTTGGCTGCAAAGTTCTTCATTTCATAAACGATGAAGATTAGGAAGCACTTGGTTACAAAACTCTAAGGTGTACAAACGCAGTAGCCTCATACAAAGTATATGAGTTCTAGGTCTCTATTTCAGTGTTTGATGGCTTTTTAAAATAAGCCTTATATATGACTAGGGTTGTGAGAAAAGAAACCCTAATCATCCAAGTCAACTGGAAATTCTGAAATCGTACATCTCGATAGATCAAGCTTTTGTCGAGCTTCTCCATTAAACTTTGATAGCAGCTTCTATCAAGTTTGTGTAGAGACTTAATAAAACAGCTTTTCTTCACTTATTTCTTGGATCAACCTTCATGTTTTTAATGATACCACTTCATATGTTTGAACAACATACTTCTTGATACATTAAACTCTATTTAGATTTACCCAATTACAAATAAAGTGCATTTTGTTAAAGGATTAACCAATTATATAGAAAATATGACCCTTACAATAATCAATCATAGAAACATCATGAAAAACACATAGAGAACAGTTCCAACAATCATAGAGAACAATTCCAACAATCACTACTAATATATGTATTTGTTAGGTTCTAAAGAATTAGGAACTTATGTATTTAGAACTCTAATGTGTATTGTTGGCAAACCATGACCAAAACAAGTTGTTTAGTCTTGTTTAGACTTGCTCAAAGTTGTGTCATTTATGTAAAGTTGGATTCAAGTTGATGCATAATTAAAAGTGCATTTCGGCTTGGTTCGATCGATCGAAGCTTAGGCTCGATCAATCGAAAATCGGGCAGAATGTGTTTTTCTGCAGAATTCCAACTCAGCCCTAGTTCATTAAAACGGTTTAGGGTTTTATGTTTTTTCCCTAGGTATATAAGGCAAACCCTAGCCACGTTTTAGATGTTGCACATATTGCTGTTTGTGTAAATCTCTTGTGAGATCTGTGAGGAGTTTTCCTTTACGCAAGCTTAGGATTATCAAGAAGGAGATTCGTTCATGAACTTGATGATCATTTAGTTGCTGCCATAAGTACTTAAAGAAACACAAGCGGGTGTGCTTGTACTTGCTAGAGAATCCAAGAAAGAAGGAGTCCGTGGTCTCGGAGCTTGCACGTGGTCATGTCAGTAAGTTTCTACTGGTGGACAGCAATAGGATGTTAGTGGTCTAAGTCCTATTGTAAAACTTCGATTCTTTCATAGCGGATTCAGGTTTACCTTGAGAATAGCTAGGTTAAATCCTCCCCAGGTTTTTACCGGTTTGGTTTCCTGGGTGATCATATCATTGTGTTATTTATCTTTCCACTGCTATGCATGATATGATTGTTTGATTGTGATAACCTAGATTTGGAATTTAGACTAAGTAATAACTTGGCTAATTAACTAGGTTAATCCAATTGTGTTTTAAGGGGTCTAAAAATGAATAGTATTAATAAGCAAAGCTTAGAGAAAGTTCAATTAGAATTTGAAATTAGATTCCAATTTTGTGCCATGTGTCTGAATTTATGTGGGGACCATACCATAATTATCCATTTAAGTTTGTGCCATGTTTTCACTTAAGTTTTTTTTAATCTTTGTGCCAAGTGAGTTAACGAGTGCAAAATACTAAGAATCTAATTAATAAAAAAAAAAAAAAAAATCACATATACTCAATAAAAATCACCACTCCTATATATATAAAAAAAATGTCACCACACATTCTATCTTATTAAAAATTAGAAAAAAAATGATCATAAGTAGTATTAAATTTAGGTAAGAATTTTAATATGTGATTAATTATGTTTACTTTTAAAAAAAAATTTGACTAATTATTTATATTTTTATGATAAAAATTGTGTTTAATTTCTAATGTATCTATACGTATGCATTAATGCATGTGTTACATGCTATTTTTTTTTTTTAATAATTTGGCAAATTATTTATATTTTTATAATAAAAACTTTCATTCTATACATGCCAGATTAGGAATTAGAACTGCTTCCAATCTCCAAAAAAATCCCTATTGTTTCGAACTTTCTCTTTTTGGAATGGAATATTTACAGAATCCCCATGAATAGGATCAAACCTTATTCCATGGTATTTACATGGGATTCCTCTTTCTTATTCTTAATCTTGTCCCTGAGAGGGCTTAGTTGATACTTGATTTATGTTTCTTCTTTCATTTCCTTTTCGTTTGTTTCGATAAATATGATCGTATTATAATTATAAAAGGGCGGGGGGCTTTCTAATTTAAGATATGTAAAGAAAATATGTTGATAAAAATTGTGTTTAATTTTAAATGTATATATACGTATGCATTAATGCATGTGTTACATGTTATTTTTTTTTTTTTAATAATTTGACTAATTATTTATATTTTTATAATAAAAATTGTGTTTAATTTTAAATACTTCCATGAGTTTGCATGGGTTACATGCTAGTTAATATAAACCGTGCAACAATTCAATTCAATTTAAAAAAAAAAAAAAAATGTTTGAGTAGTTCTAAAATTATAAAAACTTGAACATATCCATGTCATAATTTAATTATATTAACTAATGTTCTATATATTTAATAACTCAAATTAACATCAATAGCAACACTACAATTAACTATTCCTGTGCGTAAGCAAGTTACATACTAGTCTATATATATTAATATGCAAAATTGAGAGAAAATCTAATTTGATTTTAATTGGATTATCAATTTTGCACCAAGTGTCCCATTTAATTTTTATTTTGTGCTAAGTAAATCGAAGAGTCCAAATTTAATTAGATAGATTGAATTTCAATTAGAGTCCAATTTTCCACCACATGTCCATTTAAGTTTTTGATTTTTGTGGCATGCATGTGAATTGTTGGATGCAAAAATAAAAAAGTCTAATACTAATTAAATTTTAATTTTATATATATATATATATATAATATGAGAAACCATTACATATTTTAGAAATGTATGGTTTAAAAAAAGTGTAAGCTAATACCATATATAATTTGAACCATATAATTGTGATTATTTATAATTGTTTTCGTGCATATACACGGGGCTACACACTAGTATATATTAATAGTCAAAACTCAGAGAAAATTCAATTAGATTTTAATTAAATTTTCAATTTTGTGTCATGTGTTCCATTTAATTTTTAATTTTTTGCCAAGTGAATTATTGAGTGTAAAAATCGAAGAGTCCAAATCCAATTAGATTCTAAATTGGATTTCAATTGGAGTCCAATTTTTCACTATGTGTCCATCTAAGTTTTTAATTTTTGTGGCAGATAAATTATTGGGTGCAAAAACCAAAATGTCTAAAACTAATGAAGTTCTTAATCATATATATATATATATATATATATATATATATATATATATATATATATATATATATATATAAATAATCATTACATATTTTAGAAATGTATGGTTTAAAAAAAAGTGTAAGCTAATACCATATATAATTTGAACCATATAATTGTGATTATTTATAATTGTATCTGTGCATATGCACGAGGCAACACACTAGTTTATATATATAATAATAGGTGAAGCTGAGAGAAACTCAAATGAGAAATCATAATTAGAGTTCCAATTTTGCACCATATGTCCTAAATTATTTATTATTAAAAAGTTTTAATTCTTAATTTTAGAATAAAATGTGGGACCACATCATAAATATTCATCCAAGTAAGTTATTAAGTACAAAAACTAAAGAGTCTAGAATAAATGAATCGTAAAAAAAGAAAGTGCTTCACAATAAGTTTTTTTTTTTTTTTTTAAATGGACAATTTACATTTTATACCTAATAATATCCTTACAAAGTTTTTTAAAGAGTTAACAAAATATGAAAATGACTATTAATAATATTTAAATTATATATATAGGAATTATATTATGCATCTTGTGGGGGGTTAATGATTGAAAGCAGTTAATAAAGAGAATAAGGGCATTTCCGAGGATGGGAACTTTATAGAGAGGATTTATTGAACTAATAAGGAGTTCGGAATGTTGCCATTGATGAAGATGCCGAGGGCTCCTACTTAACCTCGGAAAGGCCGAGAATCGGGAATGAAGGGAGCACAGTGCAATCCCTGGGGGGACACGGGTAACTTGGTACTAAACAAGGAAGAGAAGAAAAAGGAAGGATAAGGCAGCCATCCCCTTCGCATTAAATGCACTGCAACCACTTAGCTGGCCGCATTAATGGGAAATGACAATGAACAGTGTAAGGTTGAATTTATTCAACCATCTAATTGGCTTTATTCCGTGCCAAATTTGCTTGTATTTTAGCATTTAGTAACCCTGTATTTAGGTGGGCTTGTTGTAAGGGTAGTGAGTGAGATAGAGTGAAGATTGCTCAAGAGTGTGCAAGAAAACAGAGACTCGCGGCTGGATCTTGCGGGTGACTCGCGGCTGCAAGCCGCCAGACGCAGCACACGTGCCAAGCATGCCGGAAGGTGAACAGTTATGCTAGCTGGAGCACTACAGGACAAAACAGGACAACTGGCCATACGGTTATCTCGCGACTGGATCTCGCGACTCAGTCAAGTCGCGAGGCTAAGCCGCGAGCCAGCCCTATTTTGAAAAATCTGACGTTTCACATTCTCCTCTCACCTCAGTATAAATACCCCTTATACCCACAAATGATAGAGAGCTTCCAGAGAGAATTTTGAGAGAGAAACCCTAGAGCAAAACAAGATTGAACCATCTACAATCTTTACATTAGTATCTCTTCAAATTCCTCAACTCTTTTCCTCTCCATTGCCAAATCCTTGAGAGGCCTTTTACCAAAACCTTGTTCTCACCATATCCATTACTGTGAGAGGGTTGTTTGGTGTTCTGGGAAGCAGTTAGGAAGGAACCAATCTTCATTGGTTGATGCTATGGTCTAGTAGCGGAATCCGGGAAGCTAGAAAAGAAAAAGGTTCGACGCAACCTCGTTGGAGCAAGAAGCTTGGAGGGCTTAGGTGCACTGGGTAGATTAGGCTTGGAGGGTCTATTGCTGTCCATGTATCCCAACTACATTTTCTAGTGGATTATTTACCGCTTGGAGGGCGGCGGAGAGGTTTTACGCTGAGGGCTTCGGTTTCCTCTTCGATAACACATCGTGTGTTGTCTTTGTGTTTGCATCTTCCTTCCCTTTATCTTTGCCTTTTATTTTCTGCTGTGGTTGTGATTTTAATTTGGCTTAGATAGTTTTGTCCAATTCTACATTATAGCTTATGTTCATTTTTCGCACACTATTTGTTTGACATAAAGCTTGAATTGGTTAATTTGTTAATTGGGGGTCTAAACGTTCAAGGGTGTTTTTACACTATTTGAACTTTCAAACAGTGTCCCTTACAACTCATATTCTGGTGAAAAAAAACCTTCTAGCAAGGTCTTGATGGAACAAGTATCAAGAAAGTTTGATCACAACCCTCCAAATGTAAGATCCAGATGCATCCTTGCTAATTTATATAAAGCTAAAAAGCATCTGGATCAAGGGGAGGGGGGGGGGGGGGGGAGGATTGGGGGAGAAAAACAAAAGAGAGAGAAAAACCATTCAACTGTACCTTCATCCTCGAATTAAACCCGAGGATGAACACTTAGCCATTTTTTACGCTATTTCCAGTTGAATGTTACCACTTCACATAGAGTATTTTATTTTGATTTTTATTTCTTGTTACAGAATGGGTACTTAAAGGTTGATCTTGCATCCCATCTCTACAAATTAATTATGTGAGTGAACAGTAACTAGATTAGAACAAGCCTTAATTATCTAACCTACTTTTCTTCCGCCACACATCTTATTGTATATCTTTAAATGTATCCATGCATATGCATGGGGTTACAAGCTAGTATATGTTAATAGCCAAAACTCAGAGAAAATTCAATTAGATTTTAATTGAATTTTTAATTTTGTGTCATGTGTTCCATTTAATTTTTAATTTTTTGCCAAGTGAATTATTGAGTGAAAAATTCGAAGAGTCCAAATCCAATTAGATTCTAATTTGGATTTCAATTAGAGTCCAATTTTCCGCTATGTGTCCATCTAAGTTTTTAATTTTTGTGGCAAATGAATTATTGGGTGCAAAAACCAAAATGTCTAAAACTAATTAAATTCTTAATCATATATATATATATATATAACCATTACATATTTTAGAAATGTATGGTTTAAAAAAAGTGTAAACTAATATAATGTATAATTTGAATCATATAATTGTAATTGTTTTTAATTGTATCTGTGCATATGCACGAGGCTACAAATAAATTAGACAAATAGAAACCCAACCTAATGAAAACTTAAATTGTTAGACTAAAAAAAAAAGTTGTAAAGGTGTTGTATCAACAATGTATGACAATTAATTCCCCCTTACAACTTTAGGTTTTAATTTTGTAAACTGATATTCTCCACAATAGATTGTCAACATTAGTTACCTGATATCCTTCATAGCTACACATGAAACAATTTGTATCTCTCTCTCAACACCAAAATCAAAATTGAAAACTGGATTGCGAATTTACTTAACTTGATGTATTGCGTATATCCAAGATAAAATAAAACCTTTTCAAAAAAAGAAAAAGAATCACATAGTTTTGTTAAATTTTAAGCTTGAACCTTGATATTAAATTCTCTATATGAAATTAATTAACCTTGTTACCTAAATTTATCACTATATCGCTGTATACATCAAACAATATTGTTGTAAACCTCAAACTATATCAAGCCTTATTAAATATGAGTAACTCGAACGTATACTAGTTGAATATCATAGTAGACAATCAAGGCATAGAGTCCACACTTTTTAAGCTTCGCCACTATTAATTTCGGTATTGTAGGGCTTTAAGCCGCCAAGAGAATACAACTTGATGCCTATGATTGGATGTTTCTTGTACAAGGGACAAAATTGCCAAATGCCCATTTTGGGCAAACTAATCAGTCATTTGCCCTTCTTCCCAAACTAAATAGGGAAATGCCCCTCTTTTGAAAATCGAGTTTTTAAAAATCGATTTAAGCTTTATAGCGACGTTTTCAAGGACCTATAGTGACATTTATAAGGACCTATAGTGGCGTTTTGTAAATTGATATCCATAAAATCGAGTTATAGGCAATTCTATTGCCTATAACTCGATTTCATGAATATCAAGTTATAAAACGTCACTATAGGTTCTTAAAACTTCACTATAGGTCCTTAAAAACGTCGCTATAGGACTCCGGAAATTTTTTTTTTTTTTTTTTTAACTCGATTTTAAGAAACTCGATTTTCAAAAGAGGGGCATTTCCCTATTTAGTTTGAGAAAAAAGGCAAATGACTGATTACTTTGCCCAAAAAGGGCAAAAACCCATTTTGTCCCTTGTACAAGTACATAAACTTTGTGTCGTGAGGCTAGCTCCAAAAAAATGAAGTAATTGTCAAATGCATTAATACGGCCGGAAAAAAGTATACATCTTGAATTGGAACTTTCAACACGGACTACGCATGTACGATGAGGATTTTAAATGAGTTGGCACATTTTAGACCTTATA
This sequence comes from Quercus tomentella, assembly GCA_028535165.1. Lineage (NCBI taxonomy): Eukaryota > Viridiplantae > Streptophyta > Magnoliopsida > Fagales > Fagaceae > Quercus > Quercus tomentella. The sequence continues at coordinate 17,594,705 of JAPQVY010000111.1, read as the reverse complement.
TATCAAATTTTGACAAAATGAGTATCCAGATATCGTGGAGAAGGGGATCATTTTGCCCATCTCAAATCAATCACTTATTGCAATTCACTTTCTTTTTTTATTTAAAATCAAATTCTTTTTCTCTTTCTTTCCTTAATTACTCTTTGTTTTTCCTTTGTTTATTTTTTCTAAATGTCTTTTCCATTTTTTTTAAAACTGAAAATTTCAACAGGTTTATAAAGAAAACTGTAAGATTATGTATCTTTTAGTGGTCTGCACTATCTACAATCTATATAAAAGAGTGTCTGTTATATAAGTACTACAATACGAATAGCCTCCAATTCCTCACTAAGCTATTTAAGAAGTTCCTTGTGTGAGCCCTTTAACATTAATTTATGATATTAAAAGTTTTATGAAAAAAAAAAAAATCAAAGCCCTTTATCAATAAATATTCTTAAATGTCTTTGGGGGGGAAAATTGGTAATGAATCGAAAAGAAACTTCATTCTAGGAAAGTGGACCCAAATAGACCAAATGGACCAAGTGAACTGAAGAAGACCGTAATGGACTGCGGTAGACCGAATAGACTATAATTGACAGAAATGGACTGAAGTGGACCGTAATGGACCGAATTGGACAGAAGGGACCGAAGTGGACCGGAATAGACTGAATTGGACCATAGACTGAGTTGGACCAATTCATTATTTTGCATACTTCGGTTGATATTTTGCATTATCATTTTAGTATTATTATCGAAGGTTCTTTTTTTTTCCCCTAAAGGTCAATACATTTCCATTCATCTTAATTTGAGGTTAATGCACTTTCCAATTACAAAAATACCTAGAGATGTGAGGTGATTTATACACGAAAAAAATTAACTCACCCACAAAACTAGCACTAAAAGATGAATACTGAAATTGCAATGAACACTAAATTGACATCAATGAAAATGTTAACATGAATGAAAGTAAAAAATAAAAAATAAAAGCCTCTGAACACACTCTATGCCCATGTCAAACCTCTAAACCCAAAGGCCATTGCCCACCGCTCAATCCAAACAGGCAAACACCCTTATCTCATTCCTTTCTAATTATTTGAAGGAGATTTTGCCCTTTCAAAAACCTCGAGCCTTTTCACTCTTGGCCTAGCACACGAATGCTCTCATAAGCAAAGGTGGGCTCAAACTAAATTTAGAGAGTAATATGGAAAGTCTGGATAAACATTTTCATTTTTTTAAAGCTCCCATATGTTTTAATTTAAAGATATTTTGGGATAAAATGAACTAATATTATTCCGTATGTTGCTATAAATTGGTCAAAGAAAAATCCATCATTGGACAGGAATTCAGAAAAATAGTAGGCTGAGTGGTAAACACTAAACACATGCTGACTTCTCTCTTCTGTGTCTCACATTTTCTTCTTCCTTTTATACTTTCTTTAACTTGACATTCAAAGTAATTGATGAACGAGTTGTTGACAGTGGAGGAATTTTATAATTCAGATTTCTCATCCAAAAGGGAGTCAACAAAAATCATATAGGACAGTGTTGGTTGTTTCTTCTAATAATGAATGAAATTAGACCAAAACAAAGTCAAAGCTCAAAATACACTAAACAAAGAACGGATTGAGAAACGTGGTTAAAGAAAAAATGTATGTAATGATTATGGGCCTGTTTGGTAATGTTTTTTAAACAATAGTGTAAAGTTGTAATGTACAACTATGTTTTATGTTGGTTTTATTCCATGACAAAAAGTGTTGTAATTGCTTTAATTTTGTTTCTTGTATTTTGTGGGATTTTATTGTATTGGGTTTAGTATTAAGTTGGTGAAGACTCAAGCTTAAATGAAGAAACAGTGGATTTCGCGAGAAGCTCGCGAGAAGCTAAGCCGTGAAAGAGCTACGTGAGGAGCACATGACTGGAAGTTGAAGAGTCATGCCAGACTGTCGTTTTTGCGAGTGTCTCGCGGGTAAGGCCTTCCCGCGAGACAGTCGCGAAACATTCTGCCTAGAGGATTTTTCAGAGTGACTTTCTTACCCTTCACCCATACTATATATACCCTCATTACCCACAAATGTAGAGGAGGCCATTCAGAGAGAAAAACCCTAGATAGGTTTTCTACAACACACACCCATCTTTTTGAGAGAGAGCTACTCATCCATAGTGAGAAATCATTGTAGCCTCTTCTCATCCCTCTCCCATTGTCATACCTTGAGAGGATATTTGTACCCAAACACAACCCACACCTATTCAGAGTGTAGAGAGTGTTTTGGAGCTTGGGAAGCTTTGGGGAATTGCCAAAAGAAGCCGGTGAGGCTTGGCGGATGCAATCGAGTGGATTGCGGGATCCAGAGAGCTAGACAAGACACGGTTCCGAGAAGCCTTGTTGGAGTAGGAGTTTGGAGGGCTTAGGTACATCGGGTAGATTAGGCTTGGAGGGTCTCTTGCTAATCCATGTATCCCAACTGATTGTCTAGTGGATCGATTACTGCTTGGAGGGCGGCGGAGAGGTTTTTCGCCGAGCTCTTCGATTTCCTTTTCGATAACACATCGGCGTGTTATCTTGTGTTTGCATCTCTCTTCCCTTTTTCTTGTGCTTTACTTTTAATGTTTGTTGTTCATGTTTATGCGCTAGAGTAGTATCGGTTTATTGCGCTTCATTTACTCTTGTTTCTGCACTTAGATAAGTTAGAGTAAAAGCAATCTAGTCGTAATTTTAATTGGGGGTCTAAACAGCTCTTGTGTTATTAACACATTTTCGAGCTTTTAAATAGTTTTAGTTGTTTAAACACCACAACATGTATTTCCACAACACTTTTTCACCCAAATGTATTTCCACTTACAACACTTTAGTATTATAATATTTTTCTTTGAAAATGAAATTTATTTTCTGGCCAAACTTTGAATGTTATTTCATTATATGCTTTCGATTGACTACTTTGGTTTCATTTGCTATGTGTGCTTCAAAAAATTTGAAGGTGCAAATTTATGATTCAAAATCTAAGAATGAGAATCAAATATATAGTTTATGCTAGCTGAATGACTATGTGGAATTTAGATGATGAATATAACACTGGTTTAACAAACATGAATTATAAGTTCTCTATCTTATCTCATACTAGTCCAAAAGAAAAATAAATAATTAAAAAAAAAAAAAAAGGTTTCTCTTGTGTGGCATGTCCCTCTAAGCACAAACAGATAATCAATGAGAACATAATCTGGGTGCTTTTAATGATCTCAGCATCTTCTTGACATAGATCTCTTTGTGTGCTTGTGAAGGTGTATTCATTTGACCTCTTCTAGCTTGTTTGGGAGAGAGCAAAAGTAAAATATATTGAAAAGGAATTTGCGTATTTGAAAGTATAAAATGATCAGAAGAATACACATCTCATTTTTACTTAAGTATACCTCAACAACCCAAAAAGAAAAAGAAAAAGAAAAAGAAAAAGTTAATTCCTCTTAAAAGTGGGATATACACTATTCCTTTATTCAAATAAATGTAACATATCGATTTTATCCTTATTAATTATGAGAAAAGATAAAGAAAACAAAGAAAATAAATAAATAAAGGTAAATGGTATAATGGTAATTTTCTATAAACTCTCAAAGGTAATAATGAAAGTACATCATCTTTTCATTCCAATATTCCATTGCATTATGTTTTTAATAAATTCCCAAAACACAAGTACTCATATGATACATCTTAAGTATAACTCAATAATAATATATATGATCATAATTGGCCTTTGCTCCTGAGTTTAACGAACATGCTGTGTAAGTTTTAGATCTCTCTTTTACTAAGGAAATTAAGTAAAGTTTATTTTACTTGGATTTATGTATGAATATATGAATGTAATTATGTATGTGTCCTCATAGTAACACATTAAATAAAATTTTATCTCCATACTCTTTCTCTAGACAAATCTTTGTCTTCTAACATACATACCATAAAGCTACTCTACCACTTTTTTTATAGAGACTACAACACTTCACATTTTTCTAATTAAAAAATAAATATATAAGAGTAAGTGGTTAATATAATATAATTAGGTCCAAACCTACCAACTTGAACTTTTGGGGCCAAGTGTTATATGTTATATTAACAATTTTTTTTTAGAAGAATGTGTTACATCTACTCTTTAATTAAAATCCCACTATGACGTTATCTGCCTAACCGCTGTATAATCTAACTCCAATTATGGAGTAGAGGATGGACAATTTAATTTGTCTTCTTGCATTTAATTTTTTTCTTCACTTGCATTTTTGAAACACAAAATATAATAATTATATGGTAAAAAGGAATTTAATAGGGTTATGATTATACGTGATATTATTTATTTTTTATTTGGGAAAAAAAATCATGTGATAGTATCTTGCTGGATGATGCAAATGTCATTACTTAAAAGTTACACTCTATCTTTATAAAATTTAATATTTACTTTGAATGTCTAAACCAAACATGACCCTTAGGTCAAATGTCATTGACCTTTTCAATTGTAAAAGACTGATACTTTCAATATAAAATGGTAAATATTACTATAAAACAAGCAAGGGTGCAAAATGGCACCTCCGTGGAACATCAATACCCAATCACAACTAGTACATTTATTCTCTATCATCTCAATAATTCAGAACTCATAACATATATTGTTTGTAACTGTAAGGACGGGGAAAGAAAATACATAAATTATAGAAAATCATTTGATTTAGAATGTGACTCATAAACTATAAAATGAGCAATCAATCCTTAATATTAATTCAAAATTACAAATAGTCTTTAATTTAATAAAGAAGAAGAAGAAAACACTCATTATTTGCTACAACACAACAAAATGTAAAAAGAGAGAGTAGCAAATAAAGTTTCCCATGGCACACACGTTGTATTAGTAATTATCTATACTAGTGGCATATTGGAGCCACAAAGAACTTCATTGTTCCATTCAGGCAATGAATGCCATCATGCACACTACAAGCAAAGTAGTGAGGTTGCCATGGCTTTTCTAGCACAAACTCGAAGCCCTCCCCAGCTCCTTGTGTCTCATTCGCCACCTTCTGGGCATTTGTAAAATTACATTCAATGAAGCTCTCAAGGTTTGATAGCAAGTAAACATTGTGAGGAATTGTTGTGTTTTGAGTTGGTGGATCATATTTGAAAACTGTAATCAACATCATATAAACAGTTATTTTTCATGCATATTTGCATTCAGCAAAACAAAACAAAAAATGCACATATTTTTCATGTTCCTTAAGGATCCAAATTGATAATCTATGAATAAATAAATTTACAAAGTTCAAAGTTAGAATTGACTATATATTTTGATATCAAAATGACATTTATAACTTGTCATAAAAACACAAGCGGTTTAAAAATATGATTTTGGTCACTATATTTTACAACCTGAACTATGCATGGCAATATGTAACAAGTAGCAATAGCAAAGTAATTAAGCTCACCTAGAGTGTCATTTAAGTAGAAAGGGCCATGTTTGATTGCCCATTCGGTGTAGTTAAAGCCATAAGTCCAGTGGTTTGAGTCACCCACGATGATCTTGTTGGAAGTTTGTGTATTATTGGAATTCTTAAATGGCCTGGCTGTGCTAACTGCCATTGTGGAAGCAATTAGCAGCACTAGCATGAGTCCTTGCACAATTGTGAAACCCATGGTATGATTTGCAACTTATGAAAGATACTAGAGAGTGAAATAATTAAGAGGGTGGACACAAAGAAAGAGCTAACGAAATAAGATGTTAGCAATGATATTGATAGCATGATTTAAATGGGTATTTATATTGGGATGGATGTAGAGAGAGAGAGAGAGAGAGAGAGAGAGAGGTGTATAATGCGTTGGCTAATTACTAAAAATGTAATTTTTTTGTTATAGAGCTTTTACATTGTATTTTCCATCTCTTGACTACAAAATTTTGAAAAAGATGAGTTGTATTTTATAAAAAATGTGTCATTTTTCAAAAATTATTTTCTATAAATATCTCATTTTCCTATGTATGGTAGCAACATTAATTGACTTGAAAAAAAATCTCCTAATTTCCCTTATTTAGCTTACTATAAGATAGAGTTGTTTTCAAGATAAAAATTCTGGAAAACACTCTCGAAAAGTAAGCAATATTTTTTTAGTTGACCATAGAAAAACACCAAACACAAGGTTTTCCATTGAAACAAATGGAACATTCTTCTTCTTATTTTTTTATAATAAAAATAATTTTCTATATTTGTTTTAACACATTGATAGTTTGGTACATGATTATCTCCTTAAAGGAAAATGTTCTCGAACACTCATTGATATACACTATTTACATGCAACATCTATAAGTTCACACTAGATATCCACATTTATTAACGTTTTCTATGCTTAAAATGTGAAAAGTGCAATGCGGATAATGTACAAAAAAAACAAGTATGTGAGAATCACTATCCCGTCCTTCAATTCCCCAACCCCTAAAAAAGGGCAAGTACCATATCGATCAAGAGATTTACAAGCAAATTAAGTAACCTCTTTAATGACATTACTTATGCAATAACCAAGTTTATTTAGGCAAATCCCTAAAGGATGTATAGCAGTATAATAAAGTGTCGTCAGAAAATGAAAACTATTTTTTTCTCTTCCAATTTTTCCTTTTTTCTTATTTATAATTATTTTGGGGTGTGAGAAACAAGATTCTTAGGGCTTGATTAGTAGGAGGATTTTAGTTTTTATTTTCAAAACAGTATAAAAACAATTTTCAAAAAATTGAACTTAAAAATGGTTTTCAGATAATAATTTTTATATTATACGTGTTTGGCTCTCACTTTTAAGAAAAATTTTCAAAATACTAAAAATGAAAAATAATTGTTTGGGAGTCCATTTCTATTTTTGAGATTTTTTTTTTTTTTTAAATATTTACAAAAAGTAATGCGTAGAATCTATAGGTTTTTTTTTTTTTTTTTTTTTTTTTTAATGATAAGTTTCAAATTTGAAGTGTGAGAATTCTTTTTGTGATAAAGATAAGCTCCTTAATTTAAGAGATAAAGAAGAGTTTGGATAAATATGTGGGGTTTATTGCTTTCAATTTATTTACAACTATATCATTAAAGACACATTTTTTGTATCCTGAAAACACCCCCTTATCCGTTTTTAAAATCTTGTTCTAAACCAGGAAAATAGGATACAGTTTTTTTTTTTTTTTTTTTTTTTAATGATAAGTTTCAAATTTGAAGTGTGAGAATTCTTTTTGTGATGAAGATAAACTCCTTAATTTAAGAGATAAAGAAGAGTTCGGATAAATATGTGGGGTTTATTGCTTTCAATTTATTTACAACTATATCATTAAAGACACATTTTTTGTATCCTAAAAAGACCCCCTTATCTGTTTTTAAAATCTTGTTCTAAACCAGGAAAATAGGATACAGTTTTTTGAAAATAGTATTTAGAAAATATTAGCCAAACAATAAATTCAAGTGTGGGACTCACCATTTTATGGATTGCAAAACAAAAAACTATATTTAAAAACTCTTACCAAACAGGTCATTATATATCTTAGCTTAATCCATTTGGGTTGTTTCAAATTTGGAAGAAAAGTAAATGTAAGACTCAAGTAATTTTCCTTTTTCCTTTTCCTACAAACATAGCAAGAATTGATATGGTTGCTTGGAGTTTAAAGTATTTGTTTTAATTTTTAATTTTTATTTTTTGGGGATAGCTGAATTTGATTTTGATTTTGCCTTTTATTTTATTTTTGGGGTGGAAAATGTAATTGGACTATTTGCATGCCTTTTTTCTTCAATATCACATAAGACACATTAATTTGAAATTCATCAGTATATATTTGTCACATAAAATAGAGTCTCATTGGTTAGGAATTTAATATAGACAAGTTGCAATGGGTGGAGGCAGAGAAGAAGAAGATTAGTCAAGAGTACGAGTAGAAAGACAAGCAAGGTGATATATGAAATAAGTAATTTGTTTTTCTAAAATTTCCTTTCATTTTTTATTTTATTAATCTAAAAAAAGTGTTTTGAATAATCTGTGAGATGAAATTTTAAGATTAAGCTACTCACAATTGGTGGAAAAAGATTGAAACTTAGAATTTAGGACACGGGTAATTGCTGGAATTATTTTGAATGGTAGTTTCATTTTAAAGATGCTTTGGAAGTTATAGTTTATGGTAACATGTAATCTTTCTCTTCCTTCGAGTTAGTCACTGCTTTGATGCATAAATAGATTATTTGTACATTAGCCAATCTCCACATCAACCCCTCCACTTTTTTTAGAGAGTATATCTCACTAATTGGTTGATTACCTTAAGAAGTAGAAACTCTTCATTACATATATTATATAACTATGAAAATGATTAAATAGGAAAACAAAATGATAATTGCTTTAATTATATCTGTAAAAATAAGCTTATTACCTTTTCTAATTTCTTTCATTATTATATTCAGTTATCGAGTACAAATCCAAGTGAAAGATCAATTGCAACTCATAAAGAAGCAGGAAATAATAATTCACTCTAAAAATTTCTTGTAAAATTTATAATCTAAGTTCTTAACCATTTCCAATTTTATACTTATGCCTAAAGTTCTTATAATACTAACAAACTTTAAATTTTGCATCACATTGTCAGAATCTAGAACCAAATAAGTACCTCGAGAAATTCAGAACTTGATTCGAAAATCTTATACATTCCAAATAAAAGTTGATGATTACAATTTCAAAGAGGGATGCGAAGTTTGCACCATCACAAGTGCCATTAAATCTAAGTCTAACAAACATTACAGAGATGTTGTTGCTAATAGCATTCATATTAAACATTTAGAAACACTGGTCAGCAATAATCAAACTATTGCAAATGATCCTATTAGTGCTTCAAATGTTAAATTGCTTGCCAGCTTGCAGGATATAACTAATGACGACATAATAGATGATATCTCTGAAACTACAAAACTTGAAAGAAAACAAAAACTCATTACTAATTTTATATTATTTGTTTCATCATAGCCTTTCTTTCTCATAATGCGTTTTTATTTATTTTTACTATTATTACAATTTTAAATATTTATGCAAAATAAACAATCAATCTGAAAGTGTTTTTTTCCATTGTTTTCCAGAATGTGCAAAAAGATCTTAAAAAAAAAAAAGGCTCTAAGCATACTTCTGATAGCAACACAGGCAGCTCCTAGAAAAGAAGAAGTAATTTCATATGATATGTCATAATTGTGTTAACTGAGTTCCTACAACTTAATAGCATAGTTTTTTTATTTGCTTTTAATGTTAGACATTGTTTATGAACTTCAAATTCTCTTTAGTGACAATACAACATACTTTTACTATAAAACAAAGGCCCAAACCAAAATATCAAATTGTGGTTAATAATTGTTGGGTTAAAATAAATTGACCCTGTTTAACTAATTCAATTACCCAAGTTGATTAGTTTGGTCAAATTACATGCAAATCGTGGAGGCCTCAACAAATCACCAAATAACTAATATGCTGCAGAAAATAAATTAATACAGTGATTTGTTGATAAATGGAGAAAACTTCTTGCAAGGCAAAAACTCCACTGGGTGAATTTATGGTCATCACTCACAAGAATCCACTAATCAATAATCAAGCGATTACAAGTTTGAGGAATCTTACCACTACTATATTAACCCCAAACAAGATTACTTACCTTCCATTACTTTCCATTCATTTATTTAATTTAAAATGTTCAAACAAGATTACTTAATTCAATTCGATTTATTTCCCTTACTTAAATACATTTCATTCATTTCTTTCTTTATAAACTCCCAAAGGATGGCTTAATGAGTTTTCCCATCATACATGAATACATGCACCTTTTACTTTGCTTCATGTGAACATATCTCAACTCTCCTTCTCCTGCATCTCATCTTTCTCAATCTTTGATTCTTTCCGACACATATGTCATGCAGACATGCAATAGGAAAATAGGCCTCTTGTAGCGGCCAAAATCACTGCAAAAAGTCAAAATAAAAGCTACAAGATTTGTGTTATGGTTCGTATTTGTTATAGAGGCTTTGTTTTTGTGACCGCTATAATAGATTTTTTATTTTTTTGGCAGTATCTTTTTTGGGTTGCAACCATGGGAAACCATTGCAATAGAAAGCAAATTCATAATCTAAAATTAAATAAGAATCGATTAATTTGAATAAAGAAGTAGATAAACATCCTTAGGTAGAAATTCAGATAATTCTTTATTACCTTTACAAGTTGAAACAACAGGTTATTATGCAGCATTGGCATGTAGAAGTAGGATTTGTAACACATACACTTTCAAAAAAAAAAAAAAAAAAAAAAAAAAAAAACTTAAGTTCAACAAGAACACAAGACTATTGTGGTGGGCCTTTTTGTATTCTGGATGTGTCTTGGCCGTATTGTGGCCCTATAGTTCTGGGGTAGGAGAGTCGGGATTGGCTCAATTGAAACTCACCTCAAGCCAGCTTATGCACAAGCAAGGACCCCTTTGTAGAAATCCTGGTTATGTGCCCACGGCAGGGGATGCCGTCACAAAAATGTTATGGCAGGAGACACATAATATAACAAATAATAAAAAAAAAAATTCTAACTAAAACATTTGTTGTCAAGGATAATATTTAAACAACTTTGCAATAGGAAAGAGACGTGATAATATGAATACGGCCGAAATAACTTAGCAACAATGAAAATAGCAATGTTAATGCTTAAACAGTCATGATAAAAGAGGGGAAATAGATTTTAAGTCCAAGAAGGGAACCAATCTCCAATGTGGGCAACCTCATAGGGAGATTCTGCCATAGAAATTGCCCACTTTGGAAGAACGGACCTAAATGGCTTGTTCTTAAATCTCTTAACTGGCTAGAGAGTAGGTTGTTGAGAGGGAGAGAAGGGAGCAGCCTATTGGTGCATGCCTTATCACACTTTTGTTTTCTCACTTTTCTTCCTACTCTTTTGTTTTTCTCTTTAACTTTCTATTTTTTTTCTGTGTTTCTGTTCTTCCTTATTTTTCCATTGTTGTTTACTATGCACAGCTAAGACCATTTAATATTGCCTGTCGTGATAAGATTTACCATTTTACCCCTCAACTACTTTTGGCCTGTTGTAGGTGTCCTTCCCTAGTCACCCACTGGTCTGTTGGCTGCCTAACCACCACCACTACCTTGTGCTAGCTGTGCCATGCTTCATTCCTAGACAAAGGTAATTTTGTTTTATTTTCATACTTTCCATAACATTCCCATCCAGATAAGGGTTTGGTGTTCTCTCTCACTAACTCCTATGGCATGCACCTAGTGATTCTAGCTCATCTTTCTCTCTTTTGGGTGGTATGTCATCCCAGCAGGACATTTCCCCTAAAAGAGTTTGAGCGGGAATCCTAGAATAGACTTCCCCATCTCCCACCGCCAGACTATACCCTCTCTTACCTCCGGCCCATGGCCTACCATGCCTGTATTGGCTGGGTATAAGTGGGTGGTGCCTGAGCCTTGTGTGTGCTCCACTCCTATGTGAGTCCATGGCTTGTCTGCCGTCCATGGGTTTGCCATTGCCTGTGGGTTTATCTGGTCTCGCTACGTGTTTCTGCTACTTATTTTTAACCCTTCGTGGCGTGGATGAGTCTGGGTCTTCATTCTTTGCATCTCGTTTCTTTTTTGGGCCGGGTCTTACTTGGGCATGGCCCTTCCTTCTTCAATTCGGCTCCTGTTTCCTTTTACTGCTGGTTTGTGGGCCGACGAATATTTTTGCCACGCCACTGTATTGTTTCTGTCATTCATCGCTTAGCTGTGCTTGCTAGGCCTTCTTGTGGCCTTCCATGTATTTGTTTTTTTTTCTTTCTTAGTTCGTGTTGCCCAGTATTTCTGCTGGGTTAGTTTCTATACCATCTTGGGCTTCCTCGGCCCATATTATTTCTCAGGGCATCCTCAGCCCGCTTCATTCCTTTGGGCATCCTTGGTCCATTCCATTTTTACATTCCCATGGGTTTTTTGCTAAATCTCTTGGACTTCCTCGGCCCAATTACCATATCCTTTATTCTTGGAATTTGTCAGCCTTTTCTTTGGGCTCCTCTGGCCCATCTTTACTTGCTTTCCACTTTTTACGATTCCCATGGGGCTTACTACTTCCTTCTCTAAGGCACCCTTGGGCCCATTTTCTTTCTTTGGGGCATTTTTACTATTTTGTGGGCCTGCGTACCAATGTTCCTGCCATTCGGGCTTAATGGTTTTTTTTTTCTCGCTTTGCTAATTCTTCTTTCTTCACCCTTTGTTATATTTTGGGCTTTTTCTTGACATAGGCCATTTTCTTTTTTTGCCAAAATGGGCCTCAACATTCAACCCCCTGAGCATATGAATCACTCCTGCAGTTCATATGCGAATAAAAAGTCTTTTCTCTTTTTTTTTTTGCAGGTTTTTTCGAATAGTGGGCCCCTCCTTATTTTCTTTCTTGCCATGAACAGTGTTGTCTCTTCGGATTTCCTAGTTTAGTAGTTATTCTGAAACACAGCTTCTTCTTCATTAATACAATGTTTCTTTTGATGGCTGACCCATTGCATCCTTTCATGTCACCTTTATTGTCATTAGTACTTAAACTCATTCCCTTTCCATCATTTGTACAAAACGTCTTTTCATTCCCTTTGTTCTTCACCGTGTCTTCTTCCTCAAACACTCTCACCCAATTATTCTGACCAAATATCCCATCATGACGCTGGCAAAAGGCCAGGGTTCTTCTCGCCGCAAGGGGAAGGAAATTGCCACCGAAAATCCTGCCACCAAAATCATGGGCAAAGATGCTCCCCTTTCTAAATCGAAGCGTTCTGAGGACGAGGAAGGGAGCCACAACCCCGATAGTGAGTGCGCTCCCTTCATTGACCTATGGTACGATGCTCACTCCCATTTTTTGGTGGTACCCGGTGACTACTTGCCTCCGACACCGGGTCTTGTGTGGCTTTCCATTTCCTATCGTGACACGGAGGTGTCTTGGGCCCCTTCGGCTTCTTCGATCCCCGATCTTGATACACGCCAAAGTACTTCGCTCCCCGTGGCCATTCTCTTTGAGTTCGGATCAGGTACTTCTTTGGGTTGGAAGGAGTGGGTAGATGAAGAGTTGGCCGATATGGGTTTCATGGCAGCGTTACAGTAAGCCGATGTGTTGAAGGCTATTGTTTCGTCGCAGTGCCTGTCTAACTACAGGGACATGTTCAACCTTCATTATCTGGTTCACCGATGGTTCACTGCTACCCATACCTTCTACCTTTCTTATGGCGAGATCACCGTGACCTTGGAGGATATGGCAAATTAATTGTTGTTACCTATTCTCGACGATGTGCACCCAAGTGGTATGGAACTCTCTCCCAAGGAGGAGGTCGTGGAGGCTGAATTGAAGAAAGGGATGAGTGGCAACGCGAAGTTGTCACATTGGGTTGGGGCTTTCACCAAGGCTTTAGACGTAGTCCATGGTGTGGCCTTCGTTGCTTTCTGGATTTGTAAGTTCATCTTTGGTTCTCACCCTCATTATGCTGTAAAACCTCTGTATTTCCGATTGGCTATAAAGATTTCAGCCGGAGTGAGTCTGCCATTGGCCCCCATGTTTCTGGGTCATTTGTATGTGCAATTAGACATTCTATAGAGTGATGAGAAGCAGGCAGGTTCCTGCTACATAGTTACTACCTCCGCCCACAGTACCATCTTGTAGCATTTGCTATGGGAGAGTTGCGCTAGGCATTTGGCTAAGTGCAAGTCTGTTCGTTTTGCCAAAGAGAAGTGTCGTTCGTGTCCGAAGGTTATTATTGATTTTTGTGATTGCTTTGTATCTGAATTTACGTTGGCTTATTGCTAGGTTGGGTTGAAGCCGTTTGGGCATCTTGTTATAGAGTTCTTTAATAAAGGAGTTGGTTTTTGATGGAGAGCATACAGGAGTCTGGGCACAGGTTACATATGTGTTGATTCTGTCATGGGTCCCTTTACTGATACTGCCAGGACCACCACCCCATTGACTGCTTTTGACGAGAGGGGTATTGCATACTTGGCAACCATTAATGTTGAGTGGTTGCCTTACCTTGCTAACGAGGGCATCTGATTTGTGCACTATTCTGCTAATAGAGTGAGGAGGCAGTTTGGGTTGGATCAGGACATCAGTTTGGGTTGGATCAGGACATACCTGATGATTTTTCTGCCATTCTAGAGTCCACTACTTCTGTCCGACCATTCCTGCGGCCTAGTGCTTTTGAGTTTTGGAGCAGGCGTTTCATAGCAGTCACTATTTCGGTTTCGCAGAGAGAGGGTCTGTGCATAGTTGCGATGCATGGGTATTGGCAGGCTGTGATGACTTCATTTGAGAAGGAGTTGTTAGGTAACTGTGGTTTTTCTCTCATTCCTCCTGATGGTCTTCATATCATTATTTCTGCCAATCCTCGGTTACTTCTTCCAACCAAGTCTGTGGTGGCGTATGCTAGGAAGCAGAGTCGATCTGCTATATTTGAGTGGTAGGTAAGGGAAAATGGATGGTATTTGTATGCCTATGAATACCCCACGGGTTGGGAGAAGAAAGTGAAGGTGGTGAACCTTCCTGGGCCTGCGAAGAAGGGCTCGGTGTTTCGGTCCGCCAAGCCCAAGTCTACCAAGAGAGGTGATGACTCTTCTGAGACTTGCTTTGACATTGTCCCCTATGAGGGCGGTCTTCCTCCCATTGGTAATATAGTTCTTGAGGGTTCTCCTCCTCCTTCTGCTTGCACCCGTTCCAACAGGTAGCCTACTGCATGCAAGCCCAAGCCTTTCACTCCACAGCCATCCACAGATACTCCACCTTCTAGCAGGACCCGCGACAGCAAGAGAAAGATGTCTCCGCCATCTCCATCCGCCACTATAGAGAGGGGAGTATGTTATCTCTAACTTTGCTTCTTTTTTACATTTTCTCATTCATGGGGCCTTCCTACGGCCAACTCCACATGCATGCTTATTTATCTCCCCTTTCTTACATATATGTATTTTTTTTTTAATCACCTCTTGGCAGTCTAAGCATAAGGAGGACACTTCTGCCACCCACCCCATCTTGCTTGACGAGCCCGAGTTGGGGGTACATTCCTCTTCTTCATGCATTTCTATTGCCACTTGTTACCATGTGTTCCCTCTCCCTTTTATTCATCATTTGCTATGTTTTTCTTTTTTTTTTTTAATTATTTTTTTTTTTTTA